>OY987207.1:13695528-16095528 GCA_963920795.1 Eutolmus rufibarbis | reverse complement strand
TTAAATATGTGGCTTGTATAGGAGGACCGTATGCTTTTTGATATTTGGCTGCCTTCAAACAACTCGAATAAAATCGATTTCTTTTCATTTGAAAAAAAATCATAGACGAATTTCAGGAATACACTTTCAAGTGCAAAAGTATTCGAATGTGGTGAACACGAATTTGTTTCAAGAATAGGCCTTCGGTTTAGACCTTAAATATGCATTAGTTAATTGTGACATTTCCGATCATCACAATAGATTTTATTACAAATACAAAATTTAGGCTCTACCTCTTTGTACAATTTAAGGTCTCTATTATAGACTCTATAATAAAATAATTTCAATTTATAACAGGTTCCCGCGTCACTCCAAAGAGCTCCTGTTGAAGTGGATACAATTCACAGACCGCGGATTCGATTGGAAACCGTCTCGCTGGAGCTCAGTTTGCAGCAGACACTTTCTGCCCAGTGACTTTCGTGAATCCACCTCGGCCCGAAAGTGCCTCAAAAGGGATGCAATCCCCTCAATCACTATAAATAATTTTGATGGAAGTTTTCTCGATCTGCAAGGTGTTGATGAACCCCGAGGAAAGGTATTTATGAACTTTACCACATTATGAAAATTCGGTTGTAACAATTTTTCATATTTAGTTCAACGAGAATACGCGGGAAGAGTTCATCGGCTCCAGTTGCAGACTATGCGGACTGTGCTGCAGCGCTGTTGCTACATTTTCTACTAACTTTGAGATCTTCGGTATGATCCAGAAATGTTTTCCTTCTCTAAATATCCAGCAGGATGATAATCTTCCCAAGGATCTCTGTCCGGAATGCCTCCAGCGGCTACACTCATTTTCTGATTTTATCGATAGTGTCTTAAAAACCCAAAAAGACTTCGAGAATAAATTCTCAATGAAAAGCACGAACGTTCCTCTTGTCAGCTTCGAGAAGCCTATTAAAATAAAGCAGGAACCTACCACTAAAATTAAGCAAGAAATCTCTGAGGGACTCCATGATGTATCCAACGACGATTTCGACGTAGGCATCGATGAAGATCAGTTTGCGGACCAAAAGTCACAGTTCTCCGAGTTTCCCTTTATTAACCCACAGGAGATCATTAATAATTGTGATATTATGGAGATTATTTCTTTGGACGATGCTTTCATTGATATTCCGGACGATGAGGGAGGAACAGACGAACCCAAATCAGAACCTGAGGAGCCGATCGAAAATGCATTTTATCTTGGGGAGGAGCACAATTATTGCAAGCTAATGGATAATAAGGAGAATTTGGACGAAGGCCCTTACAAAACTGAGAAATCTGAGGAAGCGGAACTTTTTCAAGCCGAGACCCCAAAGGCATGCAAAGACATGATTGTCATAAATGAGAGCATAGAAATGCCCATTCCAGCTTTTGACCTCTTTCAATGCAAGGACTGTCCAATGCAATTTCTGACTGAGGGCATTTTGGCAGAGCATAGGAAATTGAACCATTCTTTCAATGAGCACCTGTGTGCCCTGTGCAACGAGAGCTTCAAATCGTTCTTCCATTTTCTTAGACATAAATTAATAAAACATAAGAGAAGGCCGCGAGTAAGGTCATCACTTGAATCTTATCCATGTCCAATGTGCAAAAAGGCCTGCGCCACAAAATTGGCTCTTAATAATCATAAAAAGTACATTTGCAAGTATCAGCAAGAGAAGAGCTATGCTTGCAAGTATTGCTCGAAAACACTTAAGAAATGGATTTACTTAAGACAGCATGAAAAGGAATGTAGAAAATCGAGAAATTCCATCAATTCCGCAGGTAAAATTTGTAACATAATATTTAAAAAACAGTATTACCCTTCTCGCGCAAGTTGTAATAACACCGTTCTACAAAAAAAATTTTTTTTCTTAAGTCTCGGTTTATTTAATAATTTATTATTTGTCATGTATTAAAATAATGAAAAAATACCCACAACCTCCTTAAAGTTTACTTTTTATAGTGTTGGTAGTAATAATACAGATTTTGAAGATCGTATTTTGACCATTTTCGAATCATCATTAAAAAATAAAGAATCATCATAGAACTTTGTAACTTGGCTTAAATGAAAGTCTAAATCCTAATCTAAGAATATCAAAATGCCATTTATCTCAAAAGCCCCTTTTAAACATCTTGTCGAACAAGTTTTTCATGAGTTTGATTTGCCATGTTCTTTATTCACCATTTATTATATGAAATAATTGGTTTATGGGAAAAAAACATTCATGGATTATTTCGACATTTTTTAGGGCCTTTTGTATTTTTATATTATATAATAGCTTATGATTTCAATTATTATTTGAACAACATTACAAGCTCCTGGCTCAATCCGTTATTTTGTAATGATTTTTCATAAATGACCAAAATACGGGCTTTTGGACTTTTTAACCGTATTTTTCTCGAAAATGGAAGCTAGTTAAGCATTTTCATGTACGAATTCGTAACCTACGGAAAAATCCTATAGAAATATATAGATTTGCAAATTTTTCGAGAAAAAATTTGGTGTTGACCTGTGCAATAATACTGAACTTTCAACTATCTTTCATTAGAATACGACCAATTTTTGAATATCTTCTTCTACGATTATTTACATTAAAAAATTATTTACTAAAAAAAATTGTCTTTAAAATAAGTTATAAACAAATACGTACGAACAATTGTTTTCGAGATATAAAGTCGAGAAAATATAAATTGCTCGAAATGTTTAGACCCCGTTTGCTCGAAAACTATTGGTCGTGCGTAAAATGCACACATAATAATTTTTGTAGAGAATTTTCTAATAAATAATATTACAACAAATCTATTATTATAAAAGTGGGGGGTTTTATGACTTTCCCATGTAAAATTGCACACAATCATAATAAATAAATGAAGAAACGTTTTACCCAAAAAGGATTAAATACAGGAAAGACTAACCTAACTTAACCTATGTATTCTTGTAATTGAAGTGAAATTTTTAATTTTTTACGCTGCACCATTCCATTCAAAATAACTAATGATTATTTACTATTTGTCCTAACTATTTCCTACTGCATGGAGTGTAAATTGATTGGGCTTCATAGTTGATTTACACATTTTATACAGATACAATAACAGATATCGTAAATCTCGAATTTCCTTTATAAGAAAATTTCGAGCAATTATACTTTAAAACTTATACACAATTGAAATTATCAAGTTGATTGTGGAACATGAAGACTTTAAGTTTCGAATAAGGAAGATAGACTATCAAATTTTAAATCTTATGAAAGCTTAATAAAAGTAATTGCAGATTTTCGCGGAGACTATTACCATAAATTAAACAATTTTCAAATTAAACGAAATTATTTCAAAACTAAAAACAGGAATACATATATAAATCAAGTACATAGTCATTTTTAATTTTCTGAGGTTTCATTCAATTTGAAAATGGTTTCATTTAACTTAAAACTGGTGTAATTTAATTAGAAATTGGTTTCATTTAATATGAAATATATTTAATTCCAAAATGCAATATTTTTCATTTTCATTAAAATTACTATACCTTTGGTACCTAATTTCATAAATATCCCTTGAAGTTAAAGCGGCTAGTGCAAAAATGCTGCTAAAGAGTTTTTACTTAAAAATTTATTTATTTATTTGCATTGGCAGTATCACTAGACTTGTGCCAAGTCACTACTTTTTTGAGCGGACCCCATACGGTGCTATTATATCAACACGAAATAGATCCATGTAAAAGTAGGAGAATATTGAAACAAAATCTAAGTTAAATCAATAGGCTGCCTTAAAATTACAATAGTAGAAATAGCTAATTTATCTTCTTATCAGAACAAAGGCAAAGTTATAACTAAAATATAAAGGAAAAGGGGAAGCAATAAAAATAACTAGCTAGATGCATTTCTAGTTCATGTAACCACTTAAGATTTAAATACAATTTGAAATGTTCAAAACTGAAAGAAGAATTAGCAGTTGGTTTGGGTTTGAGGGATCAAGGAGGTCAGCCAGCGGGAGGAAGAAACTCCTGTAATATTGATTGGTTATCCTGCATTTCGTGAGTATATAACAGCCCGGCTGTGGAGCCCGGACGATTTACTTAAAAATGTATTTTTGAACCCCAACACCTTTATTGAACGCTTTACTTTTCCTTCATATTATTTTTCGTGAATAAATTAGTATAAAATTCTTTTTACCTTTTTATTCCAGGACCAAGCATTTTCTCAAAGCCATTAGAAGCCCTCAAAGAAGTGAATGGATCGTTCCCTTGTAAGCTCTGTGGTCGGATTTACAGATCCCGTCGCAATGTCTTACAGCATGAGAAGTCCCACCGACCAATAGAGCAATGGAACTATAAATGCGGGGATTGCGAAAAAATGTTTGATTTTTGCCAAGACCTGCGGAACCACCTCAAGAACAGAGAATGCAGGGCAGCGCCCATTGGGGTCGACCACGTTTACTTCGTTTGCACCACCTGTGGCAGTCAGTTCCAATCGCTAACAAAACTGAAGTGGCACAACATGGTCCACACGGGGGCGAAACCCTTCGTCTGCGAAAGCTGCGGCAAATCATTTAGGTCCTTTAATAATCTTTACCAACACAAGATCACCCATACGACGGTCAGGCGGCACAAGTGCGACTTGTGCGACAAAACTTTCAAAAGACGGGGCGGTCTCAACCAACACAAGCGAGCCTTCCACTTGAGATTAAGGCCGCACGAATGCCCTGTTTGTAAACACAAGTTTGCACTAAAGGGGGACATGGTCCGGTGCAAACACTCCGCTTTGAAGGATCGAGGCTTAGAGAACTTTTAAACACCTATTCATGCAATAAATATCATGCAAAGTAAGTGCTTTTTTTTATTTTAAATTAATTTCTTTAGTAAGGTGAAGTGGTTTGGTAGAATATTTTGCATAATTCGGGAAGATTAGCACTGGAAATTTTAACTCTTGTTAAACAATATTTATTTATTTTAAATGTATTTTCCTACCTTCTACAAAAATATTTTTCTGAAAAAAAAAATGTTAATTTTTAAAAATTTTCCCCGAGGATTTTTGAAAATTATGAAAACATATTACAGCAATAACTCCTAAAATCTTAAGCATCAATGGGAACATTTTATTTGAGCTTTATATATGTAGATAAAATAAATATTTGGCCTCAGAATGTAAATATGGGCTTAGCCGTTTGAGGACTTACGAATCTGAATCAGCTAGCTCTACTATAATAGAAAAAAAGTAAAATAAATAAATTAAACGCATATTAAAAATACATTTGGGATGGATTGCTCGCACTTTCCATCAGATCAGAACTTAAAATTGCTCGAGTAGCTCTGTTGGTTAGAGCAACGAAGTACCAAATTCGAATGCTGCGTTTGGTCAAAGTGGAGAAAAAAGAAAAGATTCCCGGGTGGGCACATGGTACAGACTACGGACTAAAATTTAAAAGAACAGATGAATCTAAACGTGATGGAGATCATCAATACAAGTATTTCATCATTTATAAACGTGAAAAGATCTTTTAGAATTTTATAGTTCGAATATAAAAAACAAAAAGGACTTAATATAAAATTTAGCGCCCCATTTCAGATTTCATGGTGTCATTAACGCATCCTAAGCTTCATACATAAATATGAATGGAATTAGGCAAACTAATCTATTATAAAAAGTACTTATTAATGAGAAAAATTTCATTCTATTATAATGTAAAGGGTACTTACATACCAATTTTTAGTCAATATCACCGACAGCAAAAGTTACGACTCCGGAGAGGAGCGGAGATTACCGGCCAGTAAACTCATTACCTATTAAAAAAATGCTGGAGAAGATTGTGTACAAACACATAAAGGAAAATGGCATTATTACTGAAAATTAATCTGGCTATAGACGACAACATTGATGCGAAAAACTGCAATAACTATGGTGTTAGCTTCATGAAAAGAAGAACTGACCGCAAAGAATCAAACAGCGTATGCATTTTTAAATTTTCGAAGAGCGTTTGAGACAATAGACAGGAATAAACTTCTAGAGAACTGACTTGGTTTAGTGAGTGTTTGACTTACAGAAGCCAAAGGACAAAAGTTGGTCAGGTTACGTTATATGCGCTTTTTACTGACGATACATTGATTTACATTGCTGGAAAAGATATAGATGAAGATAGAGCTAAGCTACAAAATCTTAATAATCTTAATAGCTGATTAAAGGTGCAGAAAATAAAATGAATTTTCGTGAATAGGGACGAAGAAATGGCATTGTCTGTGGATGGAAAAAAAATTGTCACGACAAAGACGTTTAAATATCTGGGAATAATAATTCACCGTAAACTGAAATTAAAACCTCACGTGGACAACATAAGTGCCAAGATAGGGAAGAAAGTCGATTTCTTAAGGAGAATCCGCAATAATATATCGACACTCATAACAATCAACATTTATAACACCATAGTGCAACCACACATTGAGTACGGCAGCACCATAATATTCCATATGTAGTCAACCAATGATAGGTAAGCTGCAGCTGCTACAAAACAAGGCGATGCGAGCAATTCTGCGATGTGGCAAATATGCTTCAACAAGCGTTATGTTAAGTGCGCTAAAATGGGTTAGTGTAAAGCAGAAAATAATGATGAACATGTTTATTTTTATATTTAAAGTGAAGTTCAGTTTGATGCCAAGTTATTTAACAAACTACATTAATTTTACAAGGGACGTGCAATCATATTTATTAAGAACAGATTCCAGATTCGTTCTCGGCTCCAAGATTTTAAGTGGGGAATGTAACTGTCCGCAGCTGTTATCTTCATTTTTGTTATCTGTTTCTCGCCCTGGTCTTAGAGTTAATAGAATGGTAACGATACCTTGTCATCGTACTAACTACGGACTACATGAGCCAGTCACATCTATCGCTAATTTATTGAATTTGCATCGTGATATTTTCGGTTTTAATTTATCTTCTCATCAATTGAAGAGTAAGCTTAACTCTAAACTCTCTTGTCGACATTGAAAATTAAGGATAAAATGTGAGATGATAATGATAAGAAAAATTATATTAATAGTTTTGATGTTATATTTGTATTTGATGAATCCTGAAATTTGTAGTAGTCAGTGTATTTGATGAATCTTAAATAAATAACTAAATAAATAAACAATATATTATAAGATTTAGGGTTTTTTTTTCGGTTATCACAATTTAAATATAGTTTGTTTTTTAGGGGTTTGCAGAAGTATAATGAATTACCATTAGAGATTAAGTCAGAAACTCGTTTAAGGATGTTTAAAACATACATTGTTCAGTATGTGAGCGAGAAATTTATGTGATACTGCTTGTTTTTGTAAAATGGCTATGAATAAGCTAATAAATGATTATTATTTTAGTTAAAAGCCTGTATTTTTGATCTCGCATATCTCGTCTTGCAATCTATAAAATTTGAACTTTTTTCTTTCAATCGATACGTTTTATAGTATAGTAGAAAAAGAATGTGACAATGAAACAAATCAAAAAATTATTACTTTTCGAAATATCAAGTAAAAAGGTCGAGAACATTAAATTAATGCAGAGAACGAACAAAACCACATTAAAGTATTTTTTTGAGTAATAGCTCAATTGTCTTTATTTACATTTAACATCTATTTGCTATTTACACATTACATTAATAAATCTTGATAGAAAAATAAATTTTAAAGAAACCAAATAGAAACAGATCTTTGTGGTGAAACAATTGTGGCTCACGTTAATCATGAGCAGTCCAACTTAGGCTTACACGTTTTTGCTAAACTAGAACATCTTAAATGGCACTAAAATAAAATTGCAACTGTCTTTGATTCGTAACGCGTACCATCTAACGTAACACCAAAATAAATTGTCATCTTATTCTAAAACTTAACAATAGTACAGTGCTGTGAAAGTTAATTTTGTTGAAATATTGCGGCCCTCTGTTGGAATTGTGCTCGCCTCATGACGCGGTCCTCTTCTGCACGGCGTCGCTCTTCTTGTTCTTCTCGAATTTCGTCATGGAACTTGTTCGTTCGCAGCTGCTGTTCAATTTTCGCCTCAAAGAAATTTTTGGCTCCTCCAACACCAACTTCATCTACATTAATTTCTGTTAGCCTTGCTAGTTGACTTAGGCCTGAGTCAGTCTCCAGTTCGCCGGCTTGTGCTTTTCTGTAAATCAGTAAAAATTCCCGGAAGGATATTCTTCCGTCATGATCCTCGTCGACCTCAGCAATCATTGATTTTAGGCCTAAATGAGTCTGCGGTGCTCCAAGCTTCTCCATCATGATTTTTAATTCTGTAATATCGAGGTAACCATCTCTTCCCACGTCATATCTGAAAAGATGAAGACAATATTAATGAATTTTATTAAGTTATTGATAATTTAATTAAAAATATGGAACAAAATTATAGTCTCTACATTTTGAAGATGCAAAGTACGCATAGATAGACAATCTCTCGAGGGTGGTCTTAATAAATTTTATATTCTATGAGGAGTCAACCACTTTTATAAATTTCCATAAATTATAACTAAGGATTTGAAAAATAAAGGCCTGCAAAAAAATTCCACAATTGTCCGCATAATAACATTTTGTTTTAGATTGCCTTTTCCATGTGTTATAAAAAGAAAAGAAAAGCAATTGTTAATGTTAAAGTTTCCCAGATTTATAATCTCAAACTTGTTTCCCCGCAAATTTATCGAAATTAATATTATTCTCTAAAACGTTTGTATTGCTTGTTATTTCATAAATTGAACAATTTTTCTCCAATCGTCGTTTTGAGAAAAACACGATTCAAGTTTTAACTAGCGATGCCAGCTGCTCTACCAAGTCACTTGAAACGCAATAACTTTCGGATTTTTGCGAGTTGCATCACGAAATTGTGTATTCTTGAAAATGTATACTTAAGGATTATTTATCCGTACTGCTAAAAGAGATATTATGATCTAGTGGTGGACACAAAAACTTCTTTATATAAAATAAGTAACTTTACCTCAAGACTTAACTATACCAAGCTTTAACGATTAAACTCAAGTAATTGTCGTAAAAGCAAGGTATGTATAAATTACGAAAAAAAAAAATAAAATTAGCGTCTTCACAGCAAAGCAATGCAGGGAAATGAGCGTTTCCTTTCATTTTTAGTCACACAAAACCCTACGTATGAGGGTTGAAGAGAAAAAAACAAGGTTTATTTTAAACATTTCAAATCAAAGCGTGTTTTTAACTTTTATTAAATTTTGTTTTATTTTATTCTTATAATTAATTTACATCAGAATGTTGAGCAAAAATTCGGAGCCCGTGACCGCAAAATAACAAAGTTCATCCTCTATATGGAAGAAGGTCAAAATTGAGTTACAAGATTTTGAGACATGGATATGTAGTAGAGTGCCTCAATTTTTTATTCAAATATTCAAGATATTCCACATCATTCGATTTTATTCCCGCTGAAAAAAAAAAAAAGAAAATTGTCGTTTGAGCAATTAGTTGATATTAATTGTAAAACAAAATTATCCCTGCATTTTAGTATTTTTTGTGGCTTCTTTTTGCGCGAATGATCGCCCCTACTCCGGCATAAAATCAATTAAAATTTGGAAGCTGGTATTTTTGTGCATGCATCTTTTACCCAGTTTTTCAGCTCATTCAGCGATCTCCCGATTGTGCCGCTATCTCTAACTCAAACCAAATGTATTTAAAAGTGCAATTACAACAGCTGAAATCCATAGCCAATCAGTAGTCTTCCGAGCTTTGTGTTTCGGATCATTATCTTGCTAGAAGATAACGGCCGACACATTTTGCTTCTACAGCTCCAGCGTTTCAAGGAGATTGTTCTGAAGTTCATTCTGCAAACAATCCTTTGGCACATATACCAACCTCCCGGCAGCATTAATCCCCAGAGCAAAAGATTGCCGCCATTAAACTTTACGATCGATTGGACGTAGTGATCCTGAAGAGGTTCATCTTTTCTTTGCTAGCTCCATTTTCTACCATCCGAACCTCATCGGTCAATTTTAGTTTCATTTGACCAAATCACTTTCGCCCAGTCGTTAGCAGTGAAATGGTTCGCGCTGGGCAAAAGCCAAATGCAAAATTCGATGCCTCTTCATTAACGCTGGCATTTTTAATTTGGCACGAAGAAGGTCACAAGCGCCTGTTGTTATTAGTCGTAAAATTAATCTATTCTTAATTCTGGTAGCAATTTTTCGGTTTTTTTTTCCTTTTTTCCCAAAAAGTTGTTTAATATCGGCTATTTATCTTCACTAATTTTCTTCATCTTACCAACAACTAAAAATGTATCAACTAGTATACGAAATTTATTTATCTTCGTATATTCACTTAAATAATCTTAGTTCAGAAAAAATGTACATATAACCATTTTACAAAAGTCAGATATTTCGGTTAGGAGTAGCAACGTTAATTACTTAACTCTTTTAACTCAACTAATTGTTCAAATGACATGGAATGGATCAAAACTTTGTACCATAATTCAATAGCAATGCCGATTTTACTTCAAAATATGTATAGTAAATAAGAATGTCGTAGAATAGAAAAGCATTTGCACATTCCTTGGAGGAAGTATGGTTGAAGAAAATTGTGCGTTGTATTTGAATTGAACAGAAAGTTGAATCACTGTACAAAGATGCAAGTAAAGCTAATATAAAGCGTGTGAAAAGAAGTAGTAGTACATATATATAATAGATTGTGTGCTTTTATACAACTTTTCCAACAAAGTTTCAAGTGTTACACAATGCGAGTACCACTCAGGTAAAAAGTCATATCTTATCCGATCTATCTTGCAAAAACTTACAATAGATTTATGTAAAATTGTATCAAGCACAGCAACTTTTTACCGATGAAAATCAATTTTGAAGCGTTAAGAGCATGAAAGGTCTAAATTCGTGGCACACTTGAGTGAGCCTGGGAATTACTCAATCGAGCGCGTGGTCTTCGTTGCTGTTGGCGATTTCTTTTTCCTTTAGCTATAACCGCGACTATAACTCATCGATGCATTTCGAACGATTTGCACGATTGCATTGCGATTAAATATTCAATTCGAATTCTCCTCGGCTTTACCCTTGAAATTCGGGCTTTCAATTAGGAAAAAATTATAATTAATCAAAGTGCTGCATTCACTTAATGCTAAGCAATTTAATTTAAACACGGAACAACGCAATTTTCCGCAAAATTTTTTGCTTGGATGTTAAAAACCACCGTGAAGGAGTTCATTACTGCAACGATCAATACGAGTGGGTTTTTGAGGAAGACGCTTCCTACATCATGAACTAATGTACTCCATCGATTTTCAACTCACGTTGCTGACAGAAGAGTCTGAACTTATTTAAGCACAATTTTCGAGAATTATGTTCTAAAAATGGAAGCTCAATTGAAACCTTCAGAAAATCCATCCATAAAGGTACTCGTAGCTAGAAAGTAGAACGTAATATGCTCCACCTTTAGTGTGGGCTCGGGCTGCTTAGCAACTGGATTTGCGTCATAAGTCCCTTTTGGAATATTTAAATATAAATGCGATACTCGGTAGATACTTGATTTAAATTGGTCTACAGTTCTGTTATGTTTTTATTTTTCGTGGACTAAAAATCAGAAAATAATGGAACTTTTATTTAATTTTGTTACATATATTGAAGATACACACCAGACATAAAAGAAGTCGGTCCAGTATATTTTAAGGTATTGTGACCACTAATTTGAAAAGCAGATAAACCAAATTCAGTTTTTAATTCCTCTCACCATCTAAACAACAAAATTAATATGTAACTTTTTTAATTTCTGAAATTTTTTTTTATGATACAATTTTAAATCCCTATGTTTAAATAAAGATAACTGAAGTCAAAATGTTTTCAGTTTTCTCTGGATATACTATGTAAATTCTAAATTTCATTCACTAATATTAAAAGTTATATTTTTATTTAACTACTTAATACAGTATTCGCAAAAAATTTATTGATTCTCACTTGTTTCAATTTCTGGAACACTATTATAGTTTTACAGCATTTTCCACAGCCACATACCTTTGCAGTTTATAGTAACTTCACAGCAACAGTTTTCCTTAAATCCAGGATAGCTATCGTTTTCATGAATGATCATACGTTTTTATGATCGAGAAAGCCAGTTTACTTTTTTATTTGACGATTTTTTTTAATTATTGATTTTCAGTCTAATAAAGTGCCTTGAATAGATACCGAAAATGAGATTTGTGTTTCGACTTTTGCCCGGACCTATTACCCGACTGGATAAATATAAATGTAAAAGAAAATGTCAAATCAGCGTAAGTTTCTAAAACTTTTTTAATCTTAGCTCAAATTTAGCCTATAAAGCTTGGTTTAAGTCGGACTAATAAGTTTGGCTCAAACTGACCTAAGCCTGGCTTAAGTTTGGTTCAAGCCTGATAATACAATCACCTATCCTGTGACCTTTTTATGTGTAAAATTTCATTTAAATCAGTTGGGGAACTTACTTAGAAGTTATGGTGAAATAAACTGAAAAACAGCTTTAAGGATATATACATACCTACATATAATAATAAACATTTGTTTACAAACTCTTTGGAATTTGAATTTTGTTATGTAACCACAAAATGGATTACGCTAATTGTAAGTGTCCCGGACGTGCCCTAAATATAAATATCCGTTGGCTCCTCAAAGTTTTTCAATATCCAACAAACATATTCACTTCGTTCAATAGGTTCGAAAAGAATTATAAGTGTTGTTATATTCCGAGAGCATACTGATAAGGCAAACAAAAGTGCGAAAATTACGAAATCTTAGAGTTCGACAACTTTTGTCATGTCGATCGCTTTAAACCGGCAACCAATGCCAAAGAAATAGCTTTCACTTGGAACCAGATGCATAGTCTCACATCACAGCCATAATAAATTGGACGGTTTTGAGCAAATTAATGTGATAAATTTAAACAGATTTTTTGCACTTCCTGCAACAGAAAAATTTCTCTGCTTTTTGTCTTAATAATCTTTTAAACAGCTTATCATTCATTTAGCGCGACGGTAGGACTTCCTTGACATTGATCATGAAAATATTTATTCAATCAATCCATGGGACTATTATCTGCATAATTTGGTTTGGGTTGCGAACATAATGAATTTTGCAGCATTCCGTATATCCGGTTTTTGAGATTTATGAGTTAAAGAGACTGTCGACGTCTATAAGCATTCATTGAGGAAAAAAGCAGAAATTTACGGTTTGAGCGCACCTTGCCGACAGTCGTGTTCTGCAAGAAATATTATATTTTAAATGTTTATTTTATCATTGCATTGTCATACCTAGTTGTAAACATTTCTTGAAATATATTAAGTATAAATAATAATAAATTTTAAGTTAATGAAAATTAACGAAATTGAGAGCCTCCGAAGTGTGCTCTATGCACTGCCCTCAGTTTCCGACCGCGCTTAGTATAATTTATGTATTAAGTTTACTTTATACATAATAAATTAAATAAATAATAAATAGTTTTAAAAAATTCATATAAAGATAATTATGCTGCTGATCACTTTAAACGATACGTCGTTAGAAAGTTATTATTTAACACTACTCTTCGTTCATACATGACTTTGTTGTATACAGCCCAAAAAAAATTTAAGGAGATATTCTTAGTAATTTGGAAAGCTCGAAAATGGGTGATCTTTATTATAGCAATTTTTCAATGAACAAATTTGTTTTTCAAATAGTTTTTTTATGGCATTCATTATTCATCCTTGAAGTTTATTTTTTTATAAATAAAAGATACCATTTTATTCAGGAAGGATGTAGCTATGGTCGGAACTAAGAAAATTAAAAAATTAAAATTAGAAACAAAATGACGGTTTGTTGAATAAAAAATCTACTTTTAGCTCCTCTTTTGTGGTCTTTAGGGGGCGAACAAAATCGAAAAAATTATAATTTTTAAATAATCTTAGTTCCGGCTATAAAGGGAGGTATAACGAAGAGAATAAGCGCTTATTAATTTCAGTTAATTAGAATTTGAGTTATCGGGTTTACCAATTTTAAAGAAAACAGTTTTTCAGGAAACGCGCTTAATGTTTCAGTACGCCATATTTTGCCGGCAAAAGCTTATCTTTAAACACGCATAATTTTTCTAATGTTCAAAATTTGTGGACATTTATTTCGAGAAATTATTCAAAAAGGTAACAATAAAATGAAAAATAGCGAATTTTTAAAAATGAATAAATTTTCTTTCGTCGGTCGTAAATTAAGATAAGTCTCGGTTGTTCGACTAATTATGCGGCAGCGGAGATAAACTAAATAATTTTAAAATCACAACCGCAGAAAAAAACAGTAACTAGGCAAATTCGAAATTTCCATGTTTACAAAAGTTGTGTTCAAATTTTTTTTTATTTATTTATAATGTACTAATGCTGTTGTAGGTACTACTAAATAATTTTCAATAAAAAGATATTGTTATGAGCATATTATATAAAATTAGTTTAAAACAACTCCAGTATTAAGCAGTTTTTCTCAGAAAGCACAATTCTTGAATACAAATTTGCTTGATATAGGGTTTAGAGAATAGCATTTAATTTTCCTTCTATTGTATTTTTAGCAGAGTTATTAAAAAAATTCAGTTTATTTTGATTGTAATTCAAAAAAACGAAGAATTAATATGTTGGTATTTTCAGAATTATGAATTTGAAAAATAAATTCCCATTCCTAAAAGAAATATAAGAAAAATATGCATATTCATTTTTCCTTTTGCAAAAATAATGCATTACTTGGACTGAATTCTCTTGGAATCCTTTGGGTTATTAAAGCATTTCTGAAATTTGATTATTTTTGTGAAAATTTGTGATTTTTTCCTTACACGTTTATATTTTTCATTGGAAAAATGTGCTTCATATGTTGTTCATACAGTCTTGTGCATAAAATTAAAAACCATCTCCATTTTTTCATTATCAGTTCAATTCAGTGGTTGTACGACTATCTTGAAAACTCAGGAATTCGAGAAAGCAAAGCTACAACCTTATAAAGAGCAGTTTTATAAATTTCATCCAGTATTTAAAAGATATCAATACTTACTTATCACAAAATGCTATTATCCTTTCTTCTTTTATCTATTATTCCTAATTCTATTAAAAATTGCAACAAAATTAACTTTCGAGAAATATTCAATGGATACAATCATATGCCATACTGGTTAAATAACAGCTAAATTAACCGTTAACCTTTGATGTGCTTCTCAACATGTACTCCAATGACCTTAAACTTTTGCAAACCTCTTTGTTCAATAATTTGAACTTAGCTCTTTAATTTCTTAGGGAACTGAATTACGTTCTCTTGCAATTAGATGGAATCCTATATATTAATGAATTGACCCCCTAATTATTATATTTGAATGCTTAGAATTCAACATTCAAGATTAAATTCAACGTATAGTGCAAAAACCATGATGGTTTTAAATTTATGCACAAGACTATATGTACACATACATGTATGTATTTGTTTATGAAAATTCAAACTCTTTCGGACACTCTAAAAAATTCCGAAATATCAAGAATCACATAGCAATGAAAATCTTGAAGACACAATATAAAATTTCGCTTTTTGCAGTTCAGCGAAACAAAAAGCGAAGGCTGTTAATTTAAAACGCGTCGCTATAGATAAAATGTGCAACTGGTGAAATGTATGCAATCCTCACCTGTGCATATTTCGGATCACCGTTCACATGTGCGTTCAACATTCCTGTAAAAGTATTCATCCGAGCAGGTTTTCAACAAAACCTTTTACGAAGCATTCTGCAAGCGAAGGAAAGCAGCAAAGGTTACAGCAACCTTAATCCGATGTACTTTTCCTCTCATTTAACACTCGATGAGCCGTTCGATTGTCTTAATTGCACCGATTATTTGCTAATGATGATTTACCGGATTTAAAAACAACAATCCTATTAGCATAACAATTCTTGTTTTGCGTGCGATTCTTTATCTTTCCTTTTGATTGCATTGTGCTATGGCATAGACTTGCAATATCGCGAGAAATCAAAAGAGATTGGCTTGGCTCAGCGCTCACCGAGCCACGAAAGTCTGCAGCGTCAGGTAATTTCAGGTGTCATCGACTTGCTGAAAGAGACCTCACGTCGGCTCATTGTGAAGGAGGTGATATTTATTGCGAAGAACGAGCGCCCGCACCAAGTGGAGGCCGCAATCCATTTCGGCGCGATTGCGGAAATACCTATCATGTTGAAGCGCATGTATGAACATCCATTAGGAAAGTTGCATTGTTCCCACACACGACTTCCGAACTCAGTCGCTACCGGACGCATTCACTTGAATTTTAAACATTAAAAAAACAATGGACTTGAACTGGGGACGTGTTTTTTAATTTATACTGTCACCATATGCGTCCTGTCGACCTGTAATCTGAGACTTGTAATCCCTCGCCAGGTATGACCTGATTGCCAGCCAAACTGCATAGAATTCGTTGAGATTCTCAGGCATGCGGCTGAAGTGGTTTCTAAATGCTGCTGATGAACGTGAGAATAATAATAGATTGCCGGTAATTTGACGGCCTTTAATGATACCTATGCTCACTGTGCATTCCTATTTAATGTAGCAGTCAATTTAAATTCAAAATTATTTCATTAAAGTTCAAAGCGGTGCAAGCACAACGCCATTCATCGCATACTAATCTGGTAGGACATAACTGAATATTTGTATAATAAATATTTCAGATATTAGTTGTGTTATGAATACATATCTAGAAGTCATCATCAGTCTTTAAAATAAAAAATATTAGGGTCTTTGTAAGAACACGTTGATTTGATTACCTAGATCATCTCTTAATCGTGAGAATTGGTCGACAATTACACAATGTCAAGCACAGGATTTTTTTCACAGATTGTGAATTCGTTCATAAAAATATAAAAGACAATATTTTATCCATTTATGAAAAATCACTAAAAAATAATGGATTGATCCAGGAGTTTGTAATGCTGCTCAAATGATAGCAGAAAGCTTAAGCTATTATATAAAAATATAAAAACGTTTAAAACATTTTGAAATATTCTGTGAATTTGAATGTTTCCCATAAACCGAATATTTCAGATAATAGATGGCGAATAAAGAACATACACTCATCAAAAGTATTAAGGGATAAACCAAAAAATTCAAAAATATATAATAGTTATAACACCGCGAAAAATAATTCAATTTTTATGACACAAAGCTCTTTAATCTAGTTTTTGAATTAAAAGTTTTATCATCCCCTCCTACTCTGCCAAAAGTTAGAAATTATCCCTTAATTTTTTGACAAACTTTGAGAGCGCCTATAGGATGCGTTTTTACTTTAGAAGTTGATAACTCAATGAAAAAGACATCACAGAAAAGAAAAAAAAATACATTTTGAAGGGGAAACAACAATTGTTTCTTGTAAAAAATTCTTTGTACCCCACAGACACTTTCACATATAATAAAAAATTAAGAGATAATTTCTCTAACTCTTCTAACATTTAAGGAATGATAAAAATGTTGATTGCTTTTGATTCATAAACTAAAAAGATACAAACTTTCAAAAAAACCTTTGGATAATTAAACTTGAATTATTTTTCGCGGAGTTATAAAAAGTAAAAAAATACCCGGGTTTTCAGCCACGCAAGAAATTTCTATAATAAGTCTTTATTTTTTAATGATTTTTAAAAAATGGTTAAAAAAATGGGCTTTTGTATATTTTAACTCAAAACGGGAGCTTATTAAGCATTTTTGCTCAGAAATTCATAATCTACGGAAATAATCTGAAACTTATTTGCAAGCAGAAAAAACATCAAATTTGTTGAGTGTTGGAACGACCATCCAATCTTAAAGCTTTTAAGGTCGCCGAACCATGCAATTTTTATTTAAAGCAAAGGTTGAGGAATTGAAATCAGTAGAGAGCGACTCTAAAAATGAAATCAGCTTACTCGAACATATTTTCGAGATGAACATGAAACAATGTTCAATGTCTTCTATTTTCACCCTTCAATTCCCAGCCAAAAAATAACCCCAGAAACGGATTGAACACCCCTGAAACACAAATTTCATATAGGTCATATTACTAAACGTGTGTGTGTACGGCCGGATTTACTAATTCTTTCTAATTTTTCGATTGACTCTCAGAACATTATTCATCGCTCAGAAATTAGGTCGCGAATATTAATTCATTTCTGCGTTTCAATTACTTAACATGGAGATTTGTGATCAATCATAATTCTGTTTACGAGTAAATTAATAGCATGAAATGAGTGTGTTAATAAACCGAGATAAGGGTAAATTAAGTGAGGCGGAACATCACTTAAATTCTTAAATTGTTTAAGTAAATCGCGCCAGCGGCGAGACATTACTTAATATGATTCAATTAGTAGGCAGTGTAGGTTACACCGCGACAAGGAGCGAAACTTGTTCCCACGACTGTTAAGATCACAAGGTTCAGTTTGATTTCTTCAACGTATATTACGATTCTTTCAGAAGGCTTACGGATACTTGAAGACTTGGTATAATTTCTGGTTTTGTGTTTTTTGTTTGGGTATATAACATATCTATAGAGTCGAGTAGAGTTCTGTATATTCTTGACATTTTTGAAAAATCAACAAGAATTATAATAATGAGCATTATCTTAGATTATTGAATTAAATTTTTTCATGTTAACTTTTTTAGGACACAAATATACTATACACTTGTCAGAGAGTTTATTAGGAAAATTATTAGTCGACACTGAAGAAACAGCAAAGTTTAACTGTTTAATGTTGAAAATAACTTTATAAAACTCCAGATATGTTTTGTATGGAGTATGGAGTTTTAGGTTTAAAAGGCTCTTCACTTTCTTCTAGTATATTTAATTTAATTTAATATATTTTTAGAAAGTCTATAGTTTTATTGGATATAAAACAATAAATTCGTGTTCTTGAAATAAATAGGTTTCTTTAACCGAGCAAAGTTCAGATGCTTAGTTACTATTATACTAGGAAATTGTCTTGAAATTTTAACGACGGAAGATTTGAATCAACTTCAAATCAGACTTGACCTAAGTTTGAACCAACGTTAAAATAAGCTTAAGGAAGACTTAAAATACATAAATTTAATCTTAGATTGAGCATACTTTAACCCGGGTTATAGATAGTAAGATAAATTATAGATTAAACATTTCAAAATTCTCATGAATTGCATACAATGGAAATAATCTAAAAATATGAATGAATATAAAGAAAATGAAAACTACATAATAAGTCTAAGTAACTCATAACTTCTTCTTTAAGTTTGATTCTATCTTCAATTTTTCAAGTTCTTCAACCAGAGAAGAGTGGGTCATGGTATATTATATTCTCGTTTTCCTTAATAGCCCCAAGGCTGTTCAGCTTGCATTGAATACGCATGACTAACCGCGTTTATTCCCAGCCACCTGGAATTACAAGTCTGTCCAGGTGTGCTTATATGAGTCAGTTGACCAAACACTCCACAGCTGAAAATTATCGTGGGCTTAATTGACCACTTTACCTACAACCCGGAAAATTTCAGTTACAAGGTAAGTAGCTTAAGGTGAACAATATTAGCTGCAGGCCGCTGGTATGTGATGCACATGAGTTGCACCAAGTTCCTTGAACTCTCGCATGTTTACGTTCAAACATAAACAAATCGCACTCATAGTGTCATTTCCCTTTCGCTGTCTCCGTTTCGATTTTTCAATAAAACCAGTTGGCCGGACTCGATCCCGGCGAGTCTAATCTTTTTGTATTTTGATGATTCAGCCACTTTGTCGCCCTCCAGCCCGCTTCATCTCTGCAATCGCGAGAAGTGTTGATTGCGTTCATGGAAGCGATCTCAGACTCCCAGGCAGTCTGGATTGAATCATACCCTCCCGGGTTGCATTTATTTTAAATTGAAATGAGACTTGCATGAACCAACCACAATCTCTGACGCATATATAATTGAATTGCGGGAGACAGTGGTGCTCTGTCCCCACAAAATTTCTATCTTCCCTGTATCGCACTTAGTCGCTAAATATGTTCTGGAAATACAGATAACACTTGAAGAAACCTTAAGAATTCAGACGGAGTGGTTCTATAATAAGTCTTATCATCGTAGAACAGTGGACCGCTCCGCGCTAAAGTCGTTGAATAATTTTCACAGATTGGGCGTAAAGTGCCTTCCCAACTCCACCGGATAAAGAATTACCGAGAGGGCTCATATCACTTATAAAGATATTTTTGAGTGGGAACTGCTGCGTTTTAAAGGGTGCAACGAAATAGGGTGCGGGAACACTCCATGAGTAACAATTGTCTGAAGAAATGTGTCAATGGTCTCTTGAGTCTTGTTTTCCAAAGGACGTCATACAGGGCTATTTCTAAACTACCACGACCCATGCGAGCATGAAGAGTCCTTGGGGGTTTTTAGAGCAACAACCCATTGCAAATTATCATGAAAAGGAGAATCCCCTTGGCGAATTACTCTTTAGTCACTCATCCTCTCCCTTAAGCATAAATTAAGCAGGTGCAGCATAACAAACTTTAACTGCGACAGGACATGAAAACGTATCTGTGTCAATGCGAAATCCCGAGTTTATCCTTTTTATTGAAGAAAAGCACATTGTTCTGACGAAACCTGCAAGAATGAACAGTATCACGTACAAGAATGCGAAATTTCGCTTAAAAGGGTTAAAGATAGGTCTTGTATGCTTCAAATTAAATTCCCGAAGGTTTTATAGAACCAAGTTTGCGCTAAGACTGCACACGAAGTTTGTATGCAGTCCATTTATTTACCCAGCTGCACGTTTTGCTGCTCATCTTAATTGCTGCACGTAGACCTCCAGGGCACTGCTCTAAACCTAAATATAGCCAGACAGTTTATCTTTGCATGTGAGCAATCTATGTTTGCTGTCTGGTCTCGATCCAAAATCAGATCATTTCCATTAAATATGCAAAACGAAATAGACTTCCGTTCCGTCGATGTCCAGTAGACGAACGACCCGAAATTTCTTCAACATAAAACGTAAATTTAAAATGATTAGATTTGAAGTGCAGAGCCTCGACCGGAATACCAACTGTGCCAAAAATAAGAAAATTTTTCATATCTTCACATGTCTGGCGGTTTCTTGCCACATGGGCAAATTTATTTTTTACATACATATTTTTGGAGCACCGAGGATAACTCAAGAAATCGATTCTCTTCATTGCGGAAACTTGTGGTTGATCGATTCCTCGGAAATGCCTTTAAGCAACGTGAATTCACAGCAGTACTCAATTTACGAGATTATGGGGTTGACTGCATCCAGGCTTTATTGGGTTGTTGCAGAGAACGTGGTTTTGTAATGTAATCGAAAATAACATTGTCAGCATGTTAAGTTTATTGTTTCCGATTTATTTTCTGGAATGCGCTGAAAATTCTGGTGAAGTAATAAGCAATAAACATTGCATGAAAAGTCGTCTAAACCTCCATATAATTAAAAATATAAGCCGGTTTTTTTGTCGAGTTCGTTGCACTGAATCGATTTGTATTCTCCCTTAAAAGCAATAGAAACCTGCTGCTCAAATTAAGTTTTATTTTCTATATAAACTAAAATAGTCTCGGCCTGGAAAAAACATAATGTTACTTTAACGTTCCTTCTTTCATTATTTTATAAATTTTGTTACTTAAATTAATTCTAGTATGTTGGTTGATGAAATTTGTTTATCAAAATCGTATGTTATGGTTAGAAAACTTGTCAACTTGTCTTCTCATCTTTTGACGATAAGTATTATATGAAAATTGCATAGTACTTTTGGAATATCGAAATGTTTATAAGGAATTTATTTGTTGTTGGTTTAACGTTAAAAAAAAATAAAAAAATTTGATTTGGAAGAAGAAATTGGGGAAATGCCTTTAAATTGGCTAATAGCGCCTATTATTGTTACACATGCTGGCCCAAGGAGAAGCGGATTTACTTGGTACCAAGATATTCCTTATGAAATATGTATGTTTTGAAAACTCTATTTGATTGTTTAGTATATAGACGCAACTGTGGGCTCATTCAATAATAGATACTTTCCACTAATTGACTAACTCGAAGAAAAAATAACGATTTTTTAAAGGAGAACCAGTATTAAGTTGCCATTGTACTACTTTACTTTAAAATCCTCAAAGTATAACCAATCATCTTACCTCTGCTCATTTTTGCGAGAATGCGTTTTAACAGCAATGATCCTTGCGAAAATGTTAGTCAAAATAAAAAAACTAGATACAACACTATGAGGTTTAGTAGAGGAAAGGTTTTTGAACATTCTAAAATATCAGGAACCGAAAATACCCATTATTTTGCATTTTTCAAACAAAAAAATCACAGAGAAATGATTTATCTAATCTTTTTAAGTGACCTGCTATCGCCATCAAAATAACTATAGATTTCTGGCGTAATTGTAAGAAGTATAACCAATAAAATAAGAATTGCACAGTAATGGTTAATTTTCAATTAAAATTATTCGTCATCGTTTGACTTTATGTCAAAATTTATTTATTTTTTGGTTATGAGATAAGCGTTATAAATCAACTTTCATAATTCTCATCTCTAATAGTTATTTTCCGAAGAGTTATTTCTTAATTTTTATTTTTTTACAACTTCTGTAATTCTTAACGATAATAAAAGTTGTTGTTTGATTTTGTTATTGGTTCAGTCACCTAACATTCATAACTTTATTTATTTTTATTCACAAATGCATATCAAAATCATGATAGTATTGTCACAACAAATCGCAGGCAAATTAAGTTAAGTTTAAACTGGCACAGAAAAACCTCTAATAATGATGAGCTAATAATCAATAAAAAAAAATCGAACAATAACTCTTATTATTGATAAGAATTTTAAAAGTTGACCGATAACTCTCATCGGATAACCAATAAAAATAAATTGTGAAATAATGGTTATTCGGTAACCAAAAGAATAAAACTGGAGAAATAACTCTCATTATTGACAAGAATTATGAAAGTTGATCCATAACTCTTATCTCATAATAAAAAAATAAATAAATTGTAAAATAATAATTAAGCTATAACCGATATAATTTTAAAAAATTACTTTTACATCGGCAATGCTAATATGACGAGTGATTTATAAAACCATACTTAAAAATCTTAAGTATGGTAGTTAAAACACCCTGGATCTATGTGGTGCACATAAAATGGTTAGATTAGATGGTTGGATAGAAGCATCGCTTGCGAAAAAGGTAATTACCCTGTAAACGGTAAGAATTTGCAGCAAATTAAAAGCATATACTTTTGTATCTAGGAGTACTATGTGCAAACGTAGTTAAGTTAATACAGTAAAGAGATCCGCACAGACACTTGATCCGACATTAAGCCATATGCTACAATTATTGCGGAATGTCTGGTTACACCTCGCAGCTTGTCTGGAAAACTTCTACTCTCATAGAATAGGAAAGAAAACTTGAGCCTCCACTTACTTAATTCAGTTACGTAAAGTAACAAGAAGTGAGTCGCATGAAATAGAATTTTCTCACTTTTCCAGCAACGCTTGTTGAGCATCATGTTGTTTGCGTAGCTGCAGAGCTCGGTACCTAATTGACCGAGGAGCACAACTTCGCAATTTATTCGGTTTAAAGAGTGGAGTTAGTCAGCGAATTTCTTTCCTTCATAACTACAATTCTTCACGAACTCCCTGGCTTTTACTTTTGAAACTGACTCGACTGATTTCCATCTAAGCACGTATATAGTCATGAATTGCTAGCATGTGATCGCGACTATAACCTCGCGCTCACGGCTAGACGACACCTTGAAATTATGCGGCGATATAAATTCTTGCTGCGATGTAGACCGATAAGAGAATAAACAGACAATTAAATTGGAGCCTCCGGCGGTAAATGAATGATAACTTTCAAATTTATGTAAAATGCAGTTTTTGGGAAGTATTCAATTATATGGAATTGCTCACCGTATCGCTGCCGGGTGACATAACAGGGACATACAAAAAAAATTACTTATTATCCATCAGTGCCAGAAACTCCGTAACTAGACCGAAGCGGGAGAGTTTCACATCCGTGCAGAATCCAACGTTTAATTATAAAATAAAAAATTAAAATGTAATTGGACCTAAGTCGAGGAGAAATGAATTGCTTTTTCTCACGAATTTGCGGAATTATTTATTTTCGAAATTTCTTGCATTCCTCGAACCTTAGTAAAATTGAAGGTGATGTTTCAAACAAAACAAAAAAAAATCTCATACCGGCAGGTGCATAATAGACGCTATTTTTACGTTCCCGAAAAAGTTTATAAAACAAGGATTGATTACAAAGAGAAGTTTATTTTGTTTGAAGTAGTCTTGAGACGTATTCATTGTATTTCAGTTCTTGAAATTCGGATTGCCTTTTTGTTGAGAAAGTTTGTTCAATCCAAATTGGGAAAACAAAGTTATGTATAAAAAAAGGGAAAATAATCAGCAAGCAATAAACAATTTAAAAAATATATAGATATATAGATTTTTACAGATATGTGTAATATGTAGGTACAACATAATGAAATATTTTAAAATTTAAACAATTTTCATAAATTGTTTTTCAATCTATGAACTGTTAGCTTCATTTGAAACGTACTCACGAGTACGATCCCATTTAAATAAAACCATCTTCAGTAATAACCTTCCTGATTTTGTTATTAACATAAACAACGCAAAAGGCGTTTGTTCCAGTGATGAAAAATTATTTTTAATTAACCTCCTTTTTATCCAGAGGTGTTTTGAGCTTAAAATTAACATCTTAAATAAATTCGAACTTTTCACAACATACTAAATTTTGTCCTACCCTTCCTACGTACAAATGTCATTTGTTTTTCCTTCGCTACGACGACACGATACTCAGTTTTTGTTATTAAAACTTCCTGAATAAATCAATCACAGCGAATATGTCATGGGGAAGGTTAACCACTATGCATAGAAACATAAAGTTTAATTTTGAATCTTTTATTGGAAAAATCATGTAGGAAAGTAAAAACTTCTTTTCCCGTTTGATGGCACGCAATCTTTTAGTAACCTTTACTTACATTTTATTTTTATTAAAATCATTACTCATAAAGAATCTTAGATAATATTTCTTTTCTCTTTGTAAGACCTAATCCAAAACTGCATGGTTGAAATAAATTAAATTTTGATCAATTAAAGATATCATGCGAAAATTTTCAAGTTTAAGATCACAAAATAAAAGTTCTCTGCAACTTATTGAGGGTTAAGTATTTAGTATAATACCTTCTGTATTCTAAAGTTTTGTGTGCTACATAATAGTTAACTATAGTACATACTTATCTTTTATTTAAAATTATTATGAAAACATTTGCGTTATGTGCTACTACCTTGAGGCAGATCAAAATCTCTTAATTTTGAAGCGTATTTTAAGACTTTGATACAAAAATTTTAAATATCTTCAGAAAGAGCTAAAAATATAATGTAGCTTATAACGGCTAAGCTTATTTTATCATGAAGGTATGATTTAGATAAGGAACGAGATAAAAATTTAAAGAAAAATATGAGCCCTCATTTCGTGCTGAGTTAGTTTCTCTGATAAAAAGATACAATGCCAGCTCTATTCGATATCCTTGCAAGTATAATATCGTGAAAAATTGCAGACGCATATTTGCTGAAATGACTAACGAGAGTGTGATAAAATGATTAGTCAGCGAAGCTACAGTCACGAATTCCATGAAATAACTTGCTATTTTTCAGTTTATGTAAATTATTTTCTCCCCTGAAATCTTCCGTAAACCAGTCTCATTCACACATATGTTGACGAGATACTGAAATTCATTTGTTTTTTATTACTATCAAACTCTATAACGGGTAGAAGTGGATTTATCGCATACCAGAAGCAGACTAAACCATGAATATTAAAAATTGCTTTATCTAAGGGTTTGTAAAGCAATGAAAACATTTCAAATAACATAAGCGAACGTAATTGGGTCAACGTCAGGTTAACGCCCGCTATCGAGGTAAATGTAAAGAATGTGCACTTAAGAAAGACAATTGGACGGTAGCAACGGCGTGATAAGTTATTTAAGATTGTTCAATTTACAATATATTCTTGTTCGATTTGAATGTACGTAAAATTCAGTAGCGCAACAAACAAAGTTTCATTTTCATTAAAAATCAATTTGCTTCAATTGAAAGACATAAAAACAATGCTCATCTTACTTCAAGGACAAAATGAGTTGTCTGTTTCTTAATTAGTCGAAACTATAAAACATTATTACATCTTTCTTAAAAAAAGCTATTAATTAGTATCTGAAATCAACGCAATTAAGTTGGTGTTGTTTAAGCTATACGTCAAATTAAATCGTAGCTTTTACAATTTATGCTAAAAGTTAATCATACTTGCAAACATGAGAGATTTTTAATTAATTTTTTGCAATCTATCTAATAAGAAATTTGATACTAGTACAAAACAAAGTCATATCGTAACGTATTCCAATTTTAATAGGAAATCTTTGAAAACATCATTTTTCATCAAGATAACGATTCAAGCACACAACTAAGAAAATTACAACATTTTCTGAATATTTTGGAATTGGTCCTTAGTCTCATAGTGTAGAAAGTCGACATAAGGCTTACAAAAGACAAAAAATTATTCCTATTTTACCTGAATGAAATACGAGAAAGAATTAAGGCGAGAATAATACAAAATTAGGGTCTAAAATATAATATTTATCAAATATTACTTTAGAGTCAAAAGACTTTCATAATCTTAAGTATAAGTGTCCTCTCAATTGTGTCTTCATTAAATTTCCTGAGAACTCTTTTCTTAGTCGTAGAGTTACTTTCTGTTACATTTTTCAATAATTTAATTAAAATAATGATGCCAATTTATTGAACCCATCAAACTTCTCCAAAAACTTGAAAATGTTTATGGCGATTTTATAAAAATTGTTTTTTTTTTTTTTCTTAATAAACACTGTTCTGAAAATCAAATCTTAGTAAGTTTTCGCAGGGTAAGCCGCTTAAAGGTTATACCTAGTCCTTATTTATTTATTTATTTTCTATCGGTAGTACGAAATCTTGTTGCTGCAAATACATTTTAACTATATTTGGAAAAATGCTCATTTTTATGGTGGTAATATTTTTTAGGTTTATTTTTGTGATCACTGTTGCTACTCGAAATTGGCTTATCAAAATGTTTGCAGTCATTCTAGCAATACGTGTTCTCGAGATTGGACTAAGAATTAACGTCGAAAACAATTTTTGTCCTACAGAACATTTATTTTCTTAAATAAAAAAAAAGAAGAGCTATCAAAGGAAAAATAAAATCCCTCGCTCAGTTTCTACATACTCTGCAGTTTTAAAGTAATTGTGGTCACTAATTTGGAAACTGCAAATTTTAAGAAACTTTTAACCCTTTTACCTTTAACGTCGTTCGCCAATTTCGCTCAAATCAAAATAAAATTTTAAACGCATAAGCAATAAGCATATAAAATGCGCGAGTATTTTAATAATACAGTATCGTAACAGTCGAAATTCGATAAACAAATAGGGAGAATACACATGATGGTTTTATTTAGTTATTAATTATTTCCTTAGTACTATGAGAAATATTGTACATCAATTGATTTCAGAGTAGATAATATCAATAATATAACTTTTGACGATTCATTTGTTTACATATCGGAATTGTACAAGGATTTTATTGCTTCTGTGAGATCGAACACTATTATATATAAATAGTTACATATTTATTTTATTTACATATTTCATTTCTGTTCGCTGCTGAACCAAACTCACTATGAAGTCCTGCCAATGTCCATTATATGTGAATCTAATATAAAAATTCCTTATTGATGGTATTATACAAAATACTATTATTGTTGGATGAAAACTACGTATAGAGGGTATATTTTTTATTTTAATTTTCATATACCTGGTATATCCATTATTTAGTCAATAAATCCTCAGTTCGGTTGGAACACAACAACCGCAGAGATTATTGCAGTGCATACGATTCAATTCAGCTTATTACTAGATAACATTACCACAAATTCTAATATCTCTCGAAGCGGTCGCTGTGGTTTAAGATCAGAAGAATTATATATTGCAAAACAGATTAAATTCAGACTAGATGGGGCCCCGTGCCGCCGCCCGAGAACGAGTTATTTATCTAGCCAGAAGCCAACCACAATGCTAGCGAAGTGCAAGAAGCTGCAGACGTCACAAGCCGCCCCCACGACCAGAGGCAGCGCAGAAGAGTGATTACTTCCCCGCGATAATTGACCTCATCCTGACTCCAATTATCGACGTTTTCCTCTTTACCGATTGAATGCAAGACGATGCGTGCCGCGGAGTCTAACTCCTCCCGGCTGCACCTCTCCCGGTGGAGCCCTTCTGAACAGGTTTTGAATGCAGTGCACCACAAAAACTAATCAGACGACAGGAGGATGCTGGAATCTGGGACCTGGGATTGGAGTAACAAAAGGAGCCTTTGCACTTTGCTACGGAGGGAATTTGTTTGGTCTTTTGCCCCGCGGGGCATCTCCGTCTAAACTCGAAGCAAGAAAGTGACTCGACGGGAAGGTGGCTGATCGGGTCAATTGCTCCGGTAGCCGCGAACGAGCGGCAATTTAAAACGGCCCCGACCTTGACATTTGGAGGGCAAAAGGTTTAAAAACACTGTCGTAGCCGTCGCCGTCGTCTTCGACTGTTGGCGGCTAAAGAACCGGTTCCGCCGAAGCAGAAATCTTAAATTCATCAAGTGGCACCGGGCAGCGGCGGTGAAATGCATCTTCTGCGCCTGCTGTCTACTTCTACTACTTACTTGTTGAAAGTGGCCTGGTAGTCCTTAATTTGCTTGCGGCTGAACTCATGGAACTCGGTGTAGACGTTGACCACCTTAAAGGTGTGCTTCACCTGCTCCCCGTTTTCTAGAGCATCGTTGATCTGTTGGCGACGGTTCAGGATGTTGCTCAACTCTGCATCAGCTGACATTTTGGCAAGGATTCCTCTTTTGGGGTCAATCAATACGAGACAGGACCAAGTTGTTGGTAAGTTCCTTGTCGAACTGTCCAAAACGTTTGGCAAGGGCAATTTAAAAACTTTTCAGGCCGTTTTAGATGTCGCGTGCTCACTAACGCGAGGGGGACACAGAGCCGTCCAAAGAACAACGCAATAAGACGCAACTCGACGCAGAACAACACACGGACCGAACGAAAGTCTAACAACAACTGAACCAGTGCCAGAGCTGCTCGGCTGCTATCAGGCCTAGCGCGAGGCAAACCCGTCGAGCGGAGTTGCTCCGTCCGGACGGAAAGTGAATCTTGTGAGGCGCCCCGCCAGTCACCCTGCTTCGAACTGGACTTGCCGGCGCAACTCCAACCACCGGCAACTTGCTGGAACCAGGGAAAGCAATCAGCGGTGCTCCTCAAACTGCTCAGTCGATTTCGGGCAAAAATTTTGATCTGAAGTAGTCATTAATTCGGTAAACCTACAAACGGTGGTACGTATGATATGTATATCATTATTAACTCTTTCAGGCACAACATTTCAAAGATAATTAAAGCCCTTATTGCACAGAACTTTTTCTTTTATTAGAAAAATGAAGACATTCAATCAATATTAAACTATATGAGTATAAATAACAATGAACAACATTTTTTTATGTTTATTTATGTCAAAGAATAAGTAATAGGGTAACTTCAATAGAATGTTTTCTGTAGATTACAAAACCGAAAATCAAAATTGTCTATCACGCGACGTGTTTGAGAAAAATAGGGTTGAAACCTAAACCAGTTCATATTTTGACTACTTTGAAGATTAAAATAACAATAATGGAACATGAAAAGAGCTCGCAACGTGCCTCAAATGAAAGCCTAAGTAATTAGTAATAGCTCTTGCTCAGCTTATTAGGAAACTACTATAATTTTTTGTGAGCGTTTGCTAAGTGTGATTATCATGCACTACCAATTGTATGAAGTAATCGGTTAACAGAAAAAATTTAAATTCATAGAGTATTCCGGAAAGACTTCACTGTTTTTATATAATAGCTAAAGGTTCAAACTTTAATTTGACCTACATTTCAATCTCCTATAAGAATCCGTTATTTTGTAAGGAATTTTTAAAAATGTCGGAAATACGATATTTTATACTCTTCAAAGCTAAGCTTCAAACTTGACGTGTTACGACATTTTCGTTCATGAATTGGTAATCTACGGAAAAAGTCTTATAGAAATGATATATGTATCACTTGTACCTACTGAGGCAAAATTTTCTTGACCAGTGTAATTTATACTTTTCGAGATGGGTTAAAAGATAACCCACCATGCATTAAAAGCTAAGGAAAAGGTGGGATTATTTTTAACCCACTTAACCCCAAAGAGTTAATCTACATACACTTAATATATAATAAACTAAATTATTTAAAAAACAAAAAACCCGACTGTAGTAAAAATATCAACTGAAAAGCGAAAAACAAGGTCTATAATCTATAGAAAATTGTAAGAGCAATGTCCTTATAAGTAATGCACCATGCAATTATTTTTTGTTCGATACCTCGTTAACAAATAATACAATTTATACTATTATTTAAATATAACTTAAATATTGGAAAAGGTATTGCAGGCGGGGACAAGCAATGAACGACAAAACATATTTCCTGAAAAAAAGTAATATTTGGACTAATTGGTCCCCGCCTGCAATACCTTTTCCAATATTTAAGTTATATTTAAATAATAGTATAAATTGTATTATTTGTTAACGAGGTATCGAACAAAAAATAATTGCATGGTGCATTACTTATAAGGACATTGCTCTTACAATTTTCTATAGATTATAGACCTTGTTTTTCGCTTTTCAGTTGATATTTTTACTACAGTCGGGTTTTTTGTTTTTTAAATAATTTAGTTTATTTCACACTTTTTTTTTGATTTTCCTGTCAAAATGGTAGCATCAAAGTGTTATAACGTATATATATTTGTAATGGGCTATTTATTAGCTTTGATTTGAGACCCATATTGTTATAATAAAAAAAACCTTTTTTTTTATTCCCCTCTATTTTTTTTTCGCGGAAGCCATATTGAAATATTATATGCCCATTTATAATGGGCTATTTATTAACTTTCATTTGAGACCCATATTGTTATAATAAAAAAAACTTTTTTTTTATTCCCCTCCATTTTTTTTTCGCGGAAGCCATATTGAAATATTATATACCCTATAGCACTCCGACAATTAAGACGAATCGAATGACACCTTATATGTTAAAATCTGTCAAGCCGTTTAGGCTGCAGAGCGACACAACGAAATAGACATACATACATACATACGCTCGAAAAACATAACCCTCCTTCGGCAGTCGGGTAAAACGAGAAAGTTTGTTTATATGTAAGAGGTAATCTCGGAAACTACTGTGCCGATTAAGATGAAATTTTACACGTATGTATATTATGCATTAGATCCTGAGTGTTATAGGCAATACTTTGTAATTGGAAAGTGGAGGGGAGAGGAGAGGAGGGAATGACGGATTGTCAAATTTTGAAGTTTATGCGATTTCCACCAAACTTGGTACTTGCGGATTTTCAGGGTTACTGATTTCAAGCCCACTGTAAGAATTTACGAATTCAAAATGGCGGACTGTCAATATTTTTATATACATATTTTACTAGCTGAGTAACCCGGTTTCACCCGGTGCACAGTGGTCCCAAACGCTAAAAACCTGGCCAAAATTCAAAAAAAATTTTTTTTTTTTCGGACTTTTAACATAGAAAATAGTTGTAGGACTACCCATAGCATTAAGAACGACGGTTAGAAACAATACGGGATTTTTTCCTGAGCTAGGAACCCGTTGTTTTTCAGAAGGTTTTTTGCGTCTGCTGTTCACGCAAACACGCCTTGCCGAATGTGATGTTTTTATTTAAGCTCAGAACTTAAACGAAGAAGGTTATTCTAAGTGTATAAAATGGAATCATCTCAGAACAGTAAGTATAACCCATGAATGTAATTGGAATTTGATGTAGATAGTAAATAAAACTGTTTAACAAAATTGAAAAAGTAACAGTTTTTTTGAATTGAGGTTATAAATAATAAGATAACAAATGCAATTAGAAAAAAGTACTGCGAGGTACTGCGCTGCTATAATTTTTTTCTTGTTTGTTGAATGGTTCTTAACAGCATATATGAAAATTAGCTGCTGAGACTTGCACTTTACGCTTTTAGAGCATATTATGTGTACTAAAGTCGGAAAAAATCGATTTATTTGTTAAAAATTACTTATTACTGTATATCATTTCAAACCTTTTTTCAACCCTTCCTTCAAAGCATACTGCTTCCCAGCAGCATTTTCTGCCACTTTTAAGGCAAATATTTTCTTTCCGGAAAACATAGTTTCGATAAAATCTGACTTTTTGGAAAAATAAAGAACATTTAATGAAAAGAATTCGGCCATGTTAAATCCATTAATGTTTTTATTTGAAACTCTCACTTCAGATTCGTAATCAACTACCTCAAAAACCCCTATAAGCTAAGTTTCGAGAAAAACAATTGGGTTTTTAGGAAAAAATACATTTTTTAAACAAATTTTACCATTTCGGACCCGCCATTTTGTTTTTTTTTTAATTTTGACATCAAATTCGTAATCAGCGACCTCAAAAATCCCTAGAAACCGAGTTTCAAAGAAAAAATCAAGTTTTTAGAAAAAAAAAATTTTTTTTTTAACAAATTCTGCCATTTTGGATCCGTTAATTTTTTTTTTGAATTTTTGACTTCAGATTCGTAATCAGCGACCTCGAGAACCCTAATAAACAATGTTTCGCACAAATCTAACAACGTTTTCATATTTTGGCCACAAAATCGTCATTTGGGACCACTGTGCGGTGTATCAAAAATACTAACTTTTAGTTAAATACTTTTAAAATGTTGATACCTACTTAAGCCAGATTAGGAAGTTTAGAAGTATTACTAAAATCTGTGGATGTGGTATAAAACCGTCCAAAATTCATTTTGCTACCACCGTCCATATCAGAACGGCTCTTAATCTATTCTGTAGTTATACGTTTCTATTGTTAAGTGTTAAATAAATAAATAAGGGTATTATTATTTTTTTTTTACAATTTCATCGTTACCTTATTGGAAAACATTAAAGCTGCAAACTTTATGTTGATCCTATTTGTTATAGAAATTATCTCTGCCTAAATATTTCGTCACACATATAAATATTCAATATTAAATTATTCGGTATTGAATCAACCATTCTAATTTATTTTCTCACAATATTACTTTGAAAAATATAATATTGAATATGTAAAAGTAGATGAAAATTAACCTCTTCAGGTATATATTCCAGTGTCGTTATGGAAATCAGTTTAAACGACCTCTATATGGTTACAAAAATAAGGAGTTAAAAATTCAAAACTGATTTCTAAGATTCGACCTTGAGGAATCTTAGAAATCATTTTTGAACAGACTCAGTTCTATCAAAGTGGGATCTATAAGAAGGCGACCAAACAGGATAATTTAAAATATTTACTTTCTTATTATTGAACAAATTCAAAACAGGATTAAGAAATACTCACATCTGGAAGAAAACAATAGCTACTTGAACGGGTATAGAAAGAGGGACGATATGAAGACGAGACAATTCTTATTTCCGAGTTATTCATCCCAAAAACTAGGTCTTCCGACACGAACATGCTAGTGACTTAAAATCTTTAGCGCCATTTTTTTAAAAATAAGCATGCTCATCCATTCCCACTATCTTCTCTTTAGCAATTCCAGAGCTATTCACATTAAGACAATACAATGAAGCGTGGCGTGAGCGCTCAGTTTTCTAACACGCTATCTACAAAAATAATACAATGTCTCTCAAAGAACTTATAAAACATTTTCTGGGTTCACCTGCTCCAAATATTCGATTGTAATTTAAAGGGTGAAGGACCGATTTTAAGAGGTTTGTAGATATCGTAAAAATGATTATGAGAATTCTTGTAAAGGGTAAAATTGTCCATAGAAATGCCTATATACATTTTGAAGTCCGATCTATTTTTGAATTATTTATGAAATAAAATTGTACCATCAAATACCACCATTGGTTCATTTCTACACGTCACTGATGATTTAAATACTGAATAAATTTTCAAAAATGTTAACATGAATACGTCTTTAAAATCGGTAGCTGGGCATCCTAGAATTCGATCGACATGAGAATTGAAATCAGTGGGAGAGCGCCATTCAAAAATTTAAGATTGAAGTGATTATTAATCTAAACTAATATTCTCCTCCTTCCCCCCTTACAGACACAGCACTCGCGCCAAATTACTGATGAAATTCTTCTTTCACTCTGGAATCTACTACTTGTAGTAAAATAGAAAGGTTAGAAATTTACTAACTGATTTTTATGTTTCCAGGTACGCTCTTTCGGTTACTAAGTCGAATTTTTACGTATTTAATTGTTATAAACAATTTGATATCCCACGTGATTCATACCAAAACCTTGTGGTAGTAGCTCGACAACTATTTTGTTATTTATAATATATTTTTTTAAATACTTAAAATTAACTTTCGAATGATCAAATCATGGTACTGAAAGATTTGATTGCTGCAGATACAATGGGTGATTGAGATTTGCGTTTACAAATTATATATTATATATGTAATTAATAATTCCATATTACCATCATGCAAGGGATCTTTCCCACAGTTATGGCTTGGACACATCCTTTGTTGTACAATTTTTATTTCCTAAGCGATGGAGATCTCATGTATGTAGAACTGAAAATTAAGAGTGAGATCATTTTTTTGAATGGCACACTCCAAAAAATTTACGTATTCATGAAATGCGACATTTATATTGTATTTATTTATTTACATTAATCAGTTTCTTTCCATTATTCGAATTAACCTGCGGAGCTTTTGTTTATATTAATTATTATTGACATTAATCAGATAAAACTTACGTAACTGTGGAAGAAAAAAACAAATTATTTTGTCCATTCAAGTAATTTTTTGAATCAATTCGGATCATTTAAAAATTTGATTTATGTATTAAGTTTTATTTTTTTTAAGTTGTTTGGTATCTAAAAACTTTAAAGAGTCCTCACTTTAATTAAGATTTAGGATTAATTCATTTCCTCAAACTTTATAACCACAAACTAATATTTGTCGTTTAAAGCGTAACTATTCAAAGTATTAAAAAAATGCATTGTAATTTATCGAGAGCATAGTAAAAATTTATTAATTTCGCAGTCATTGAGCGGTTTTTCAATAGACTGAAGTTCTTTGAATAGAAAATTATCTTGACTGTAAGGAAACATTATTTTTCACGCTACGTAATCAACATTTTTTTAGGTTCGACCCGAAAAACTCAATTCAACCCCGTGCAAAGCGGACGATTTCAGGCAAACCTAAATCGAACCTGGAGCACGAACTCGACATAAATATAAAAATAGAATAAAAATAAGTCAATAAACAATTTTAGCTGATTATTATTAGCGCAAATTTAATAGACAATAAAATTTATTTGAAGATTGACAAATTGGCCCTAAAGCAGAAAACTACGAAATTTGTTTATATATTAAACAAGAAAACCTGTATAACAATTTTTAATATTTTAATCTTTCCTTTAGAGTTAAGTCAATTACACAATTAACCATGTATAAAAATACACTATTTAATTTTTGTGAGAGATAATTTTCAAAAGAATAAATTTCCGGCTTTTCTAGAAAAAAAAATTTATATTTCCTAAACCATGCTGGCAACTCAATTAGCCTGAACGGCTGTGCTCAGTAGATTAAAAAAAGTGAAGTCTGCGGGTGCCATCTCCTGTTAATTGATGTATAAAGTCATTTCTCCAATTTAATTGTAGGGTGAAAGAAATTAAGGAACCATTTAAATTGCCTGGCATGCAAAATGCGTGTAGAAAAAGTTGAACCAATTCAGAGGAGTTCCTAGAAGTGCTGTGGACGTTCGCGGTGTGGTCTTTAAAGAAATAATTCAAGTACCATTTTGGTCAGCGGTGGTCACGCAGCCATGGATTACTTGAAGCACTTGAAAACGAAATTCACGTGGCCTGAAAAGGAAAATAATTTCTTTGAGGAGGGTCAGATTTTTAATAATTTCATGTCAAACAAGAGCCCTTGCAAGTACTTCTTCGTTCATGTGAGTAAAATACTTAAAAATAACCGTTAGACTGCGAATGCACTGATTTCTGCTGCACGTGATGAAAGCGAGAGTTATTTTAAAAATAACTCGACGTCCGCAAATCAAGTGCAATGCTTTTTATTTTTCTATGTCATCCAAGGAGAAATTGGAAGTGAATGGGTTTAGTTTTATTATTGAATTGCTTTAGGTAAGCAATTTCACGACTTTAGTTTTCATATTGTGGCACAAAACTTACTACGAGCCGCATTTTTAGAATAGTATTAATCAAATAGGTTAAAATTCAAAATAAAAGGGGAAAGTTATAAAAAATTTTTAACAAACTGAATTTTCCCTAAGCCGGTCTTTTTGTATTTTAAGTAAATTCGCAATAAAAAATGGTAAAGATTAGTTTTTTGCATTTATCTGGAATATTAAGTTTTTCAGATAAATGATTTTTTATCAAAACTGTAACTTTAAATTATGCTTTCCTAGACTTTATTATTATTTTAGTTTATGTTGGTTATTTTACGAGGCCTAAAATGGAAAATTTGAGTGTAAATTTGGAAAGTATGTCACTCACAAGATGTAAGATATTTATTAATGACGTAATTTTCAGAATTGTTTTTCACGCTAAGAAATAAGTATGGCACTCTGGTTTTTTGTTACATATTTATTATGAGTTCAAATAGAAAAAGTAATTTTTTAAGTAAAAATAATGTATTCAAAGCCCGTTATGCTTGCTAAAACGCGTGTCCAAAAAATAAAATATTTTAATATTATATTTAAAATGGACAATTCAAATGTTTACTTTTTTATTTAAAACATTCAAAACGTTGCAAACATGAACAATCTCTGCGTACATCTTTAATAAAATCTTCATGTATATTTAAGATTTGCAGATCATCTAGTCCTAGTCTGTCTTGAAGCATTGTAGATCTTAGATAAGTTTTAAGACGCCTAAGAGCTAAAAACGAGCTTTCATTTATACATAAAGAACCAAGTATAGTTACCAAAATTCTTATAAATTTAGAATATTCATACAATATGTCTTTGAAAGCGCTATATTTTTGTAAGTGTGATACCACATCTTTTAGTCTTTTGATTGACATTTTATGCAAAAATCCTGGGTTGCGTTTGGATGGCCTGTCATGAAGGTATGTAATTTCATACTATAAATAAATGAGGAGTGTCTGTTCAAAAGGAGCTATTTACACTTTGGGTCATTCAACGTTTTTTTTTATTAATTCCATTTCTAATGTAAGATCCTACATAAATCTGACATATTACTTTTAATCAAAAGTAGCTAGTTCTTACTAATAGTAGCCTTATTTGTATTGTCCAAATCAAAAGATGCTATTTCCATTCCAAGGAGAGCTATTTCTATTGGTTTTAAAAAATTTTCATTAAAAATTGGAAGATTTAGACAAAGTTCATATCAAAGAAGGTTTGATTTCTGAACGTTTTATGTGTGTGTCAACTGTTATTGAATTTATCCTTTATTTACTTACATATCCTAAGCGTAATTGGTGCAAATACTCATCAAAAGGGTGCCATTACCATGGAAATGTAAAAAAAAAAGTATCGCCTTCATAAATAATATTATTGAAGAAAAAAACACCTGCACATACAAATAGTGACCACTAAACCTTTTTATTGGTTTTTGTAAAGTTTGCTTATGCTGTAAATATAGCTTCTTTTGAACAGACACATGGAGTTTTCCATGCCTACTATACCGGTAAAGCTGCCCGTGCATTTTAAATCTAAATCAACCCAAGCATTCAAAACGTTGCATGCATTTTTCTAAAATAATTTCTTCATCAGGCCCTTATAAAGCACAGAATTAATAAAATAATCTCCCCTCTTTGCCTTGAACTCGAATTGGTGCCCTGGGTGACGCAAGCTGGATCTTTGATTCGCATACATAATTTGCTATTAGAATTTTTTTATGAAATTGTTTTCAACAATAAGTTTTTGATTTACATATATTATATTTCACTATTGTATTTACCCTACTTACTTTATAGATTCACATGCTTAGTAATATTAGTTGAGGCTAATTTCGATGAGAATAACTTCAGTAAGCTTAGGGAAACTTTTTTATTCCTGTTCTTGGTCTATTTATTTGTACACAATGCTCCCTTTATTTTTACATATCCTCTCTTTATTTCTGTTTTTATACTTTGTACCTATTACATTACATTACTTATTACACTGCAGCATATAAAACTCGGGGATTCCCCCTAACTCAGAAAAGCCGCGCATCGTGTTAATTTAATTGTTCTCAAAGATGGTTTGTGTCCCTGATTTTTTTCTTTTTTTGTGCATCTCATCATTGCCACACCCAAATTGTTAAAGTCAGCTGATTGTCAAAAATACGGCCATTTTGCGAATAAGGACAGGAAAGGGGTAAACAAAGAGTTTGACAACTGATAGGCAACGTCACACTCTTGTGTGTAGACTAGAATTAATCAGCTAAATCGGGCACAATAATCTCTTTATGGTGATTTATTATCAGTGCATTCGCAAGTAGAATAAGTGCGCGCTTTTAGATCGGGAAAATTCTAAAATGATGGTAAGATTGGGGATGGGAGCCGCCAAACCCTAGCAGCTCCCGTGCGGGATGTTGCTAATTAAGGGGCGTTTGTTCTCCCACATCTTGGAATTTTGATTAGTCAGCGAATAGCCGATTATTTGTTATCACTGTAGGACGGAACAGACGACAACGGAAGCATAGAGCAGGAAGCGAGCCAAACTGCACAGACCCCAACGACTGAGGCGTCAGCAGCGGAGACTCCCTCACAGCCAGCGACTGCAACAGCGGCGAGCACCCCTGTGCCCCTGGCGGACAACTGCCTGCTGGTGGACATCTCCGACGCCCTCAGCGAAAAGGACAAGGTGAAGTTCACCGTCCACACTAGGACCACTCTCCCCGGGTACACCAAACAGGACATGTACGTGATGCGTCAGCACGAGGAGTTCATTTGGCTACACGACCGCTTCGAGGAGAACGAGGAATACGCGGGATATATTGTAAGAAAACAGCCTGCAAATTTGAGACTCCGCTAAGCCCTGCATTCCACTTGCAGATTCCTCCCTGTCCTCCCAGACCCGACTTCGATGCCTCCCGGGAGAAGCTACAGAGACTCGGCGAAGGGGAGGGTAACATGACCAAAGAAGAGTTCAAGAAGATGAAGCTGGAGCTAGAAGCGTACGGCTGCAATGCTTATTTAGTCCTAAAACTTTAGCCTTAACTTTCAGGGAGTACCTTGCAACATTTAAGAAGACTGTTGCCATGCACGAAGTATTCCTATCACGCCTTGCCTCTCATCCCGTTTTCCGAAACGATCAGCACCTTAAAGTGTTCCTTGAGTACGATCAGGACCTCTGTGCTAAGCCGCGAAAGAAAATGGACATCTTTGGCGGACTTGTAAAAAGCCTAGGGAAAACAACTGACGAGTTGTACCTGGGTGCAACAGTTCGTGATGTTAATGATTTTTTTGAAAATGAATTGCAGTTTCTTACCGAATACCATGGACACCTTAAGGAAGCAGCCGCACGGACGGAGAAGATGACGCATAAACATAAAGACGTCGCCGATTGCCACGTTAAAGTCTCCAACTGCTTGATGCAATTGTCCACTGCGGAAAAGGGCAATATGGAGAAATTCCTAGCAAAAACTGCTGAGATTTTCGAAAAGATCAAGGTAAAATATTGTGTTAAATCTCATAGTATAGCAATTAATTTTTATAATAGTGTGTTTTAATATAAACCATTAGCTTAATTAACATTTTGATAGAGCTTCGCGTAGTTTGCAGACTATAGCGCTTATCTAAAATTAACTTTCACTCACGGATAAGAAGTCCTCTTTCCAATTCCCTCGACCTTTTATCAGCTTTTCAAACGAAGTAAAATTGTTGGGTTAAAATCTAATTCAATAGAACCATGAGCCTCAGATCGCTAACAAAGTACAACAAGTGTTTATTAGACGGGAGGAAGATTTCGCTCTGGAGGACCAATTTTTCATTAGAAACGAATAATCTTTTGGGCTATATGAAGTAAAACTTTCTAAACTTCACTTTGTAAAAATATTAGGGGTATTTCCGCCATACTTTCGCAGGGCGCATTTTCGTTAAATTTACTAGCAAAAGTAGTAGCGCATGTTGATACATTTTTGACTCATATTTCTTTGAACAAAAGCCCAAATGACGTTAACTCTAATTAGTCACACTAGGTAAAATCCTACCCAGCCTTTTTTGAACTGGAATACGACCCATTTAATTAGAAGAAATGGGACTTATACCTCTCTCTATTTGAAAAATAACACAGTATTTATTCTACAATTGTTTATCGCGGCGCAAAGGTACTGGGGTGGATTTGACCCAGTATGACTATTACGTAATTTGCAGGAAGTGTGACTAAATATGGTTAATGAGTAACCAAATAATCAAATTTTATTTTTAAACCATAAAAGAAATAATTATGTTTACGAAGAGTTTACGAGAATTGTTAAAAGGTGCATTCACGTTATCTTGTTTAAGATTATACAAGCCCAAGTAGCTTTACAAAATTACGTGAGTGCTCCTATTAGTTTTTCCAGAGTAAATGCGATTTTCAGTAACTCACCACAAGAAAAGAAGATCTATTAATAAGAAGTGGCACTCGTGACTTTCACCCTTATCTTTTCTCGACCTTGACGCCGTTAGCATAAAGAAATTGCAGATTGTGCTAAAAGTACATAATAAATAAGTAACGTGTATGAGAAGGAAACAAATTTTAGCGGAAAGGAAACGATAACTAAAACACTTCTATAGGGTGGTTATTATACAAATTTTCTAAAACTAAATCTTATTATTTAAGTTCATAGCAAAAAAATCACGATATTATTTAAGAATTAATTGCTCAAATTGTAAAACTTAAAACTTAAAAAATCAAAACCACCCTGTACTTGAAAAGATGTAAGCAATCGTATCCGTATTTAAGCAGCAGTTCCTTGCTGCCTTAATTTAAAGGGAAATTTTTCTCAATGTAGTTTTAGGACTTGCACATGGGTTAGAACTTTGAGGTCGTTATGAGAGTGTCACATCTTATTATTCTGATATTCTTTGACCACAAGAACCAAAGTAAATTTTGGGAACTTTCAGTCCATTTACACGCACATTTGAAATACATACATATGTTGCTTTTTTGGACATTTATCGAACTAGTCCACGATTTAAAAAGGCAACGTAAAAGAAAGATTGAATCAAATCTCTCTTTCATCTTTTAATAAAACTTAGCCTAAAATTAATCGTCTTGTATGTACATTTTTAAATCCAACTTTTTTCCAGATTTAAAAGAAAAATATATTATATTTAAAATAAAAAAGCCATATCTGAGAAATTGTTGAATGTCAACTTAAATGGTTCTTTTTAGTAACTCTAATCAATATAACAACAATTTTTTATCTGGTTTGGCAGAACATGGAAGCGCGCGTTGCTAGTGATCAGGATCTAAAATTAGGTGACACTCTCCGTTATTACCAGAGGGACAGCTATGCCGCAAAGTCCTTACTTATCAGGCGTTTAAGGTGCTTGGCAGCCTACGAAGGCGCCAATAGGAACTTAGAAAAAGCTCGCGCCAAAAACAAGGACGTTCATGCGGTGAGTAGACATGGTAGCAATGGTTTGAAGTGTTTGCTGTGTTGCATGCCCAGATTTAATCATTCTAAGAATTTTTCTTGGAATTGTCTCACCCCTTGTGTTAGCACTAAAGTTATTCATGTTTAAAATGTGTTTCTGTCTTAATAATGCAGCCGCTGGAAGTCCAAGAGGTATAATTGATTCTTCATCACACTCACACTTCATTTTACTATTTTTTACACAAACATTTCTTCTGCATTTTAAACTATTATTAATACTTATTTTCTTATTTCCTAAGGCTGAAAACGCACAAGCCGAAGCGTGTGAAAAATTCGAAAAGATGTCTGCGTGCGGTAAGGAGGAACTCGTTGGCTTCCGTAACCGACGAGTAGCGGCTTTTAAAAAAGCGTATGATTTAAACTAACTAACAAAAACGTCAAATACTGAAATTCTTCTCTTTCAGTTTAACCGAATTAGCTGAACTAGAAATCAAGCACGCGAAGGCTCAGTATGAATTTCTTCGCCAATCTATCATTGCTCTGCAGGAGATCGTCTGAAATTGTTTCTCATCGGTTGCTCCAAAGAATATTCCCCGCAGCCCCCGAAAGAGAATTCAATGTCTTTTGTAAATCTTGGAATGTAAAGTGAAACTCGAATAGTGTTTTATAGCATCTAGAAAACGGAAAATCGTTTCTTTCACACCATTTTTGGAAGGACTCTGACGTAGAGACGGTGTCCGCTGTGCTACAGCTAATTAAATTTCATTCACTTTCGCGCATTTATTGTTAAAAAAAATTTCTGATATTGAAATTCCACTGCATCAAGTGGAATGAATGAATTATTATTATTGTTTAGTCACTCGTTGTAATATTTTTATAGAAAGTAATCGATTATCGTTTTACTTTTCATGGCTCTGAGTTTTTTGAGTACTATATTCATCCAGAGAGGTAAATGATTCATGTGCATTCCTTTAGTGTTTATGTTCTCTGAATTGATGCTTATACTTGTTGCCTCTGAACGAATAATTATGTAATTATTATATCGGATATATTTTTGATTGTATATCTTTCTTTCCTTACAATTTATAGAGGTATATATACGTTACTGGGATCAGCTCTTTTTTAATAAATTGCAAATTGTATAACCACTCTTTCATTTTATTTTTAACACAATTTATTGATGCATCCATGAAATGCTGCTCATCAGGAGTAATTCGAGTCATCAAGTATATTAAACAGTTTTAAAAAATTGTCTTGTTTTTCAAAAGATAAGTCTTGTTTGCATCTACAAATTCGTACAGTTTTAAGACTTCGTTTCTGGAGTTTACAAGTAGGGATACGATAATAAAACTTAAGTATCGATGAAAATACTCTTGAGTAGTATCAAATAAAAAGTAATGTATGCATGTATGAATAAACTAACGGATCAAAAATGTCGATACTTTATGGTTTACGGTTTTTTTTTTTTTACACAAACCGGTTCTAAAATATGTGAATTAAATAAAACTAAATATTTATGCACTTCATAGATGCAAGTACCAGGCAGAAATAAGAAACTGTTTCAAAACTAAAGACACACCATGCGATAGTACGATATACATATCATCTCGGAAGAAAAAGTGGATAAACAATCGAATTTGTAATTTAAATGTTGGTGGAACATAAAGATTAAAAATGAATTTAAAATTTTAAAGCTTTGAGAAGTCTCGAAACTTTTCTAAATGTATCAAAAAATAGCCCAAAGTGCGTAGATTATCTACAAAATTTCAAAATGGGGCAAACAGTGGTTAGGGTATACAAGGCTTAGAAATGCAAACGGGCCATTCAACAGCCCGTTTAGGCGGTAGCGGTGCGCCCAACGTTAACATATTATCATAAATATCCCTCCTAGAGCTAGTTAACGTGGTGTTAAATAACTACTCTTAATTGGGATAATTCGACAAATGAAGAAAACCCGACAAAATCACCTGTTTGTACGATTTTTTACTATTTTACGGCTAGGCAGCTATTAAAAATCAATAGGTAAAAAAACGAAATTCGGAAATATCGCTGCTAGGGTTAGTTTTTTGGCGTTAAATACTCGGTTTTAATTGCAGTATTTATGCAAATACAAAAATCACCTGTTTGTACAATCTTTTACTATTTTTACGGCTAAGTAGCTCCTAAAAATTAATAGGTAAAAAACTAAATTCGTAACTAGGGCTAGTTTTCAGGTGTTAAATACTCAGTTTTAATTGCAGTAATTAGACAACTGCAAAAAAACCTACAAAAATTGCCTACTTGTATGATTCTTTACTAGTTTACGGCTAAGCAGCTACTAAAAATCAATAGGTAAAAATACGAAATTGGTAAATATCGCTGCCAGGGCTAGTTTTTTGGCATTAAATACTCGGTTTTAATGGTAGTATTCAGACAAAAATCACCTGTTTGTACGATTTTTTACTATTTTACGGCTAAGCAGCTACTAAAAATGAATAGGTAAAAAACCGGCATTCGTAAATATCGCAGCTGAGGCTATATTTTTGCAGTTAAATAAGGAAGACAAACAGTAATGTCCCCGCCTGCGATACCTTTTAACATTCAAGTCATATTTACAAATGCAAAAGGACTTCGATAGTCTGAACCCCAATAAATCCGACCACCTCTGTAATCCGAACGCCGCCTTCTTTTTCAGACACCGAAAATAATGATTATTTCTGAAATTTTAAACAAAAGAACCTCACTTTTTTTACTAATATGTTTAATTTTTTCGGCTATATAAAATTGCGAAGTAATTTTTTTTTTTTCGATCGTTCGAGAAGGATTTGTATATAGGTATACCAAAAGCTTAATCGGTCATATCAAATCAACTGATCAATAAATAAAAGTTACTTAATAATCGTTTTTTTATAAATTAAAATTTTTTTTTTTATCATAATCATTACATTTTCTGTTTTTAATATGCCAATCCCGTGCAGTTTCTTGTATAACACTTTTTTTCATCTAAATTTTCATTTGTAACCGTAACCGTTGAGTTTCTTATCCAAGCTACAAACCAATTTATAACAGCAGAGCAGCAACTGTCATTGGTTATGCTATGCGTAACGTCAATTCGTCCAAGTTTTTCTGTTCCTGCAGGGTTTAATCGTAAAGTTTATTGCGAAATATGTTTTCCCTAGCGTTTAGTTGTAGCTGCAAACAACTCAGAAATTTTCCTTAAACCCTCAAGAATATTTTCAATACTGAAAATTTCTCCCAACACGTTTTCTTTAAAGCCAAAATAAGAACAGACAAATGGAAATTACTACTCCTGAGAAAATAAACCCAGGTAAACAAATCAAATAGCATTTTATGAGTGAAAACTAAAATTTCATACCAGGCATACATCATGAGGGGGATTTTCCGTACACCTACCACAGGGTCAGCACCTATGACCCGAATATGTGCTCAGCGGCACGATTCTCCCCGCCGTACACCAACCACCAGAACGACATTGTCGACAGCGCATACGAGAACGTGATCCTGGTGCCCTGCAGCAGTACCAGCCACATTAAAAGCGTCCACGAGACGGCGGTAGTCTCAACGGCCGAAGTCCAAGCCCGCTACACCTCAGGCCGCTCGAGTTCGGAGTACGACCGAGGCGAAATAGAGCCCGCCTCGACTTTGTTCACAGAAGAGCGAGGGCCCGAAACACCAGTGAAGTGCACTAAATTGAATGCGCGTCTAATACCTGTCGAGAGTGCTCCGCATGAGGACGACAGGTATGACCATCAGCTCAACGGGGACATTATGCAGCATCCCGAACACAGCGAGCAGTCCGCCGCTCACATAATTTTGCATCGGTCCCCAAACGGGCATGTCTACCAGAACTACTACGTGAACCAGGATTTACAGGAAACGGCTATGGTGGAGCTCGTCCACATCAGCGGCGAACAGGTGCAGCCCTACGAAACGGAGTATCTACCGGCAAAAAACCCTCACAACCTCCCGCCCGTGGAATACAACTATCAGCCGAAACTGAATAGCAACGGGGATTTAATGGACCATTTAACAGACACCGCCTTTGTGCATCTGGGGTCCACGATGATACCCGTCCAAGAGCCGGAATTCTTGGACGAGTCGTACTCACAAGTGACGGGTAATCAGCCTTCAAACTTAAACCTGCACGTTAAGGACCAGCAACGGATTTTGCTCGAAAGCACTATGTCACCTCTACGTAAGTCTTTAAGGTTATTCATTCTAATAAAAAATTTAATATTTTTTTTTTTTTATTTCAACGAAAGCATCCAAATTGCTCCCATTTTTGAAAAGCAATATATTGTAAGATCTTATTGCTTATCCTTCGAAATAGAAATCAATTTTTTGCGATTTTAATTTAATAGTAAATTTGTAAAAAATTCCTGCAAAATACCCTCAGTACAAATTTTTATTGAAGTCCTTTCAGTTAGAAAAATTGTGGCTAGCAACTTAATAGTATCACTTTGAATATAAAACATAAGGAAGCGCAAACTTACTCCAAAACGTAGTAAAATCCGACTAGTGTTGTAGTGCAAACAATTTTTGTGTTAGCTAGCAGAGGAGACAAAAATAAAATACATTTTCTAATGTATATAAACCTCGCAAAAATTCCTTTTTACCGCCATCGTCTTGTAAATAAACACCCCAAACTTAGTAACATCATGTAACTTTTTGATTGCAATGGAAACAAAGTCAGCACCGATTTTATAAAATTCTATGGTTCTTCCGGAGTACAACCGCATGTCGAAATTCAAACCCTAGCGCGTGCAATGAGCCCGGGAAATTTTAACAAAATGTGATTTGTACGGTAAACTTCCAGACCTTGAAACCGATTTCCCAAAAATGTTTGATTTTGATGTATAAACTGGTAGGCAGTTCTGATCTTTGAGCTTTCGACCAATCAAACTGAAATTTTAGGGATACTTTTGCAATACGCTAAACTTCTTGCAGGACCAACAATAGTCAGAATATCATAAGTGATTTTTAACATTGTGATATAATAACTTGTTCTAAATTGGAATTTTTCTTCAAACGGTGAATCTGCAGTACCCCGCCAAAAAAGGAGAACCACGTTGTTTAATTGAAAACCAGTAGCATTATTAAGGGGTTACATGGGTATCCTCGGGTAAAAAACGGCTTATTTTTAACAATTGTTTTTTTATATTAAAAATTAAATATTTCATTCAAACTTTTTATTGCCTTAAATATACACATTTGATAAAGAATTTCTGAAATTTTTGTAGAAAAATATTTAAAACTCTGCCATTGCGACGTCATTTCCGGTGACCCCTCGGAAAAAAGGAACCTTCGCGTTGACAGCAGAACTCATGACAGGATCAACTGAAGTCAAAAAAAAAATGCGTGTTTTAGTTAAAAAAAAAAAAAAAAACTTCGTCCAAGTCCTTTTCAATAATATCTCGAAGACGTGTCTAAAATTTCATCAAGTTCGGTTCAGTAGTTTTCATCTTGACAACTGAATTTGAAAATACAGTTTCGAGAAAAACGCGTTATAAGTTTTGAGTGACAAAAAAGGAGCCCAACAGTCTTTGAGCGCGCAACTTCCCAAGGCTCTATCTCCGAAACTATTACTCCGATCGACTTGAAAATTATAGGACAATATTCTAGAGATGTTGTAGAATTTAATAAGACAATAAAAAAAATCTATTTGTTGAAGCCGTGAAACCCCTTAATGCACGAAACCAATTCTTTATGAATCCAAAAAAAAAAACTAAGTTCGATATATCATAGTATTCTTCTTTTAAGTTGCCGCTGTAAATGATATAACTCAGAGAGATGCGGAGCTGCAGTCATACCTTAACCAGAGTTTAAGCAAGCATGATGAGGCAAATGTTGGTTTCACAAACAGCGAAGAATTGGAAAAGTCCGAAATTAATAATGAAACGAATTTTTGTGGAAGGCAAAAACGAACAGAGGTTTATTCCCCGGTAACTGATGTGCGGAGAGAGGATGATTGCCGTAAGAATGCTATATCTCTTTGTTAGCTTGATATAATAGCAAACTTTTCTTGTCAGTTTTAGTTTGTGATAAACCAGTGGAAACAAGGGCGCGTGCCAGCCTTCCAACTAGTTATTTGTACTTCGGGCGATCTGCAGATATGAGTGATGGTAAGCAATTTGTTTTTCTTTTAAAGCGTTTATTTTACTTATTCATTAATTAAAAGGTTAGAACAAACCTTGTGGCAATAAACCTGTCATAGGGCCTGAGCAAAACCTGGTCTAATACCCTTTAAATCGATTTTTACTTGTTGCAAAGTCCATCCACTTACTGGATCTAAATCCGAATTTCCAAAATTGCCCTAAACACATTATATGTATGTAATAATTTTTTTCTTTTTACATTTAAAATTGGAATTTGAATAATCTACCATTTCTATGTTTATAAGTTATACATATAAGTAAAACCTTATTAGGTCACATTTTTTAATTGATCTTGCAATAAATATTAAAGTAGAATGCCATTAAAAATGTGATCTACTTTTTTTTTGGAGAAGTATTGCTTTTAAAAAGCTGTTATACATACTTACGGTTTTTAGATTCTGTTCAATATATATTAGCATAAAAAATGATTTACAAATGTATACTTCATACTTAAAATAGAATCCTGTATAGCGATAAGGATCAAGGTGATAATTGCAAGAATGGTCAACATTTTGTTTCATATTTTTGGTAATTTCTGAACTTTTCAAAGGCTATCAAAATAACTAAAAAATTACTCGAGTATAATTCCACTTCACATGATAACAACACATTCACAGCACATGTAACACAATTAATGAAAAACAGATAGAAAAACACGTTTAGGAGAATTTCAAATTAATATGTTAGCAAAGATAGCATAAACAAATTATATCAGTTAACGTCTAAAAATTCCAAGCATTCTGCATTTCAGTTTACTATAATTAAGTGAAATAAAACTACTACAATCAATTTCTGAGATAAAGGTCTGGACAAACTCAGTGCCTACAGGTTCCAACATATCCCTTTTCATCTTTGCTAATATCTACAAATTTTTGAACCCTCTTTTTGGAGCCATACATCTGACTTTCAGTTGAATAGTTCGTTAATTTTACCGGAGTAGTATAAAGATTAGGGAAGGCAACATTTTCATAATGAAAGTCCACTTTTGATTCCGGTAGGGTGTAATTGGATCGAGCCTCGCTAGTCAATCCTTTGTGAGGGACATGCTTTGTTTCCCTTTGATACTCTTTTCTTACAGGGCAATCTTGCGCAGGATATTTTTGGCAAAGTGTTTCTTCTTTCATAATGAAATTTTCAGGCAATTCCCTCTTTAAACCACCTTTTAGCTTTTTTAATCCAAGCCAATTCCAAAGAGTTATACCATCATTTTTACTCAGGGTTTGATCAGGTCGTGGTTCCGTATATGTCAGCATATTCGTTGTTGCTAAGAGATCAAGGTATTTTGATGCACTTGGTAATGCAGCGTTTATATCAACCTTTGATTTTTTCACCCGTGGAGGACACATCCAATTTAGCGTCAAACTTTCTTCAAGCAATTCCTTCGGTGTGTATTCTGTGGCATAAGTAGATTCATTACACTTCACTGGTCTGTGAGCTGCATTCAAACAATTTTCATCATAATTCTTTATGTAATGCACTGTTTCCAAGTTGAGACGAGGGTTTCTCTCGGCGGACTCTTTAAACTTAATTATATGCACAAATTAATCCAATATGCTACGCAAATAAAACAGAAATCAAACCTTATTGGGGTGTCCCAATTGCTGCGTTGTTTTAAAGTCATATGCCATTTCTTTTCGTCCCAAAGTATTGCAAACATATTGATAAGATTTACTAGGCTCATTTGAAAAGTGAACAGGATCGGGAATATAACGATGTCCGAAATAAGACGAAGTGCGATAGTCGTCCTTCGCTACAAGAGGTGCCTTGTAATCTATACAAGCGAGTTGATTTGTCGAACCCATTTTTTATCGAAATAATGCTGATTTTGCTTTGCTCGTTGACATTCAATAAGGTTTCTAAGATTCTAAAAAGCCTAGGTTACATGTAGGTATTTTATTTGGATCAAGAAAACAACACTTGTAAGAAACGATGATACCATCGCATCATGACCACACGAACTGAAAGAAAAGACAAGAACGAAAACAACTGTGTGTGAAATGCCCTCTGGTTTACTCTTTTAAATTAATTAAAAGATTTAACACTAATAACTTTATAATTTTATATGCAGTAAAAGGCCGCTCTCAAAGGATTAGTTTTTAATTCAAACCTCACATTAACAAAACTTGATTGATGTATTGCGAATTCTTTACATAAAATGAATCCTTGAATAAAACTGAAAAGCCGGTCAAGTGCGTATCAAAATACGCAAAAGTAATATGAAAACTAATATGAAATTAACTTGATTAGTAATGTCCGAAAATTATCATTGGAGCATGTCCAAAATAATTAAGTTAGCAGGCTTTAAAAATTACAGAGGGGAGCGCTTAATAATTCAGGAATGAGACGCCAGAATAAAAAATTAATTAATCATTTAATCATACCACTTTTACTGAGTAAGGTGTACAAAACAAATCTTCACAAACTTTCTACATACATAATTGTCTTTGCAAAAAATATAAAATATCACAAAATTTTGTAAAATGATGGTGTTAGGTCGTTTCACGAAAAATCTGATTTTGGGTAAATTGTGTATTATAGAGTTTAACGAGAAACGAATTTGTTTTTGTTTTATGTTAGTTTCATATTATTCTAATTAATTTTTTAAAAAGTACACATTTCGTATTTAAAGGCAATTTTAAAAATTAATCATTATGGTTTTACTTACTCTTCTTTTACGATGAATCCCAAGAAAGAAATGTAGTAAATCAAGTCGATATTTTTTTTTTATACTCGTACTGCATTGAAAGGTGTATGTAACACCTACAATGCTTGAAAATTGGAATGTATTTGCAAAATCATTTCTTATTAATGAACTCATTCCGGTTTTATATTTGGAAGATAGGTAAATATCTATACTTTGCTTTTTCTTAGAAAAACTGTCTGTACCTACCAGCGCTTGCGATAACCCAAATTCCAAAACTATTGAACTGATTTTGTGCCAAACCATTTTTAGCCAAATCCAGTTTTATATTGAAATCATTATGCTAAGTTAATCAAAAATATTTTAAATAAGTGTTTCCATCTTAGAAGATAATAACATGAATTACGAAGGCGTTTTCCATTAAAATTTTAAACGTTAATAGATGATTAAATAAATATAAGAATTGAAAATAAGAAAATAATTTTTTTTTATATATTTCCTTTCAGTGGCTTGTGTATTCGCCAAAAAGGAGTTGCCTCTACGAACAAAATTTGGACCGTTTGAAGGTGAAGTCCAGTTTACTTCAGAAGAAATGCTGGACGTATTGAGGATTCAAACTATGCGAACTTATCCTGTTCTGCTCCTAGGAAAAGCAAGAATTTTAGATGTAACGAATGAAAGTAAGGGCATATTCATTCTGAAATAATTTATAACAGATTGGTAACGCTCTTTTTTAGACAATTCCAATTGGATGCGTTTTGTCCGATTGGCTAGTACATTTAGTGAGCAAAACTTAGTACTTCTCGAAGAATCAGGAAAATTGTATTTTAAATGTTGCCGACTTATCAAACCGAAAGAAGAGCTTAAAGTTGGATACAGCACACAATACGCTGATCAATATGGACTTAGAATTTTAATGCCGACCGAAAAAGAATCAGAAGATATATTTAATCGAGAAAATCCGTGGCCTTGTTATGAGTGTGATCTGAGGTTTCCAACATCCGGTGAAATGCAGAATCATTTGAGTGTTCATGAAATTGAGGAAGACGCTGAATTTGAGTACAAAGAAAAGCTTAAAGCAAGGAAAAAGAAGAAACCGTTTAAACGATTAGTCGAAGTTCGGAAAAATTCTAGTCGGTGCTGCTACTGCATGAAAGTCTTCATGACTAGTACTAGTTTAAAAAAACATATGGCTCAGCATTTGGTAGAGAAGAGATCTAGTAAACATTCGTCTAGACATTTTAACACCGATAATAATTATAGTTTTAAATGTAATATTTGCTATAAGAAATTTAAATCTGACAAAAAATTAAAGGTGAGTGTTTGTTTGTTGCATATATTTGAAAATTCACTAACTATTTTACTTCTAGAATCACAAAATACTTCACATTAGGAATGAGCTTAAACTGTATACCTGCCCTCACTGCAACTTAAACCATCCAACATCAGCTGCGCTGGCGGTACATGTAAAAACTCATTCAAACCGCAATTTCAAATGTGTTTTTTGCCCGGAAACATTCAAACATGTGAACACCTTCAAGTTACATGTTGCAGTCCATGCGGTAAACGGTACTTACACGTGTCACTTATGCAAAAAGGTAAGTAAAAGCGTAATATATGATATTACCTAGGAATATTTAATTATGTGTGCCTGCATAGAAATACCGGGAGTACAACTTGGTGAGAAAGCACATTAAAGTTTTTCATCCGGCAGTTAAATTTTCATGCAACGAATGTGGCCGTCAATTTATTAACATGAATTTTTTGCGTCGTCACAAAGTTTGCCATTCAGAAAAGCGAGAGTTCTTATGTTCCGAATGCGGTAAGCAATTTAAACGCAAAGATAAACTCAGAGAACATATATTAAGAATTCACACTGGGAACAAGAAGAAGCCTAAAAGAAAAATTAGTTGTGAGGATAGAGAAAGTAACGATATATCAAAGTACCTGGATTTCAGTCCAGTTAAAGAAAATCGAGTTTCACAACCTAAGGACCCGCCGAACGATTTTGAAAATTTCACTTATAAATGCCATGAGTGCATGGTGGGATTTAAAAGACGGGGAATGCTTGTAAATCATTTGGCAAAGCGTCATCCGAATGTGCACATAGACACAATTCCAGAGCTGAATCTTCCCATTATAAAACCGCAATCTCTTTTTTATTGCCAATACTGTTCCAAAGTTTACAAAAGTAACGGTAAAAGGAAGGTTCACATCTTAAAGAATCATCCCGGGCAAGAGCCACCGCCTTCAGTCAGGAATCACCCTGAACCATCTTTAATCAATGTTAAAAAAGTTGGTAATGTAAAAACAGAACCACAACGGTGTCAGTGGTGCTACAAGCAGTATGCAACCAGGAATCGCCTTCTATCGCATTACCGAAAAGAGCATCCTGGCAAACAAGTCGTCAATAGTAGCAAACAATATTATGTTCCTGAAGAACCTATGGACATCTATCGCCCTCCAAATTCCCCAGAAAATAAATTATTAAAACTCTCTTCAGCTGCGCTTGAACTATCCTCGCTAGAAGATCGCAAATTTTTCGATTTTTTGAATGAGAGGTCCGACGATCACAGCTCAATAACTTCGAACTGTCCCCTTGACGACACTGTGAATGCCTTCCCGAAGGTGGACGTTAATTTTAAAGTAGTTGATGGTGAGTTTTCGGAGAGTTCATCGAATAATGAATTAAACAGACTTCCGCAGTTATTTGAAGAGTCGATCACGTGTATTTAAAGATTTGTATTAGGTCACAAAAAAATTAGATTATAAAATGGATTGAAAATGTGTAAAAGATCTTAAGTCGTTAATATTAAAGTTGTTTTTTCGACCTTACGAGAGTTTTTATAATTTTACCTTTTTATTATATTTCTTATCAATTAAGTTGATCAGCTATAATTTTAGTGATGCAATCATACGAAAATTCATAGTAACTCTAAAAAATGTATATTCTTCAAGAATCAATTTCTGTACAGGCTCTGGCCGATTTGACAATTTAACTCCAATTTTGTATTTGGTCGAGGAGATTTTGATTTTAAATATTTGCATATTTCCCCAATTACAATTGTTTTTTAATGTTTTTTTTTTATGTTTAGGCAAGATAAATGTTGGATGTTTTTATTACAAAGTGCAAGTGTTAAATTTCAACGCACTGTTTTTGGTCTTCAAAACAACATATTTTTCAAGCGCTTATAACTTATAAACATTTTCTGGTTTCACCTCCTCCAAATTTTCGATTACGATTTCAAGAGTGAACGACTGATTTTAGGGAGGGGTCTCCGAACAAACATTGATCAGGAAACCATGTAAAATCGATTGGCATACCCTCGTTAGACTTTAACGCAACACATGCACAGGAGTTCCTTATATAAAGTAGGTGAGCACTAAGAAAGGGTTTTTGGAAAATTTATTCCCTAAGGGGATGAAAGTTCGTCATTTTTTAAGTTAGAAATATGGAAATTGGTGTTTAGACTTCTATTTATAAATAAAAGGCAGTTGAGGTAACGCATCGGGCACACGGCTAGTATAATAATAAAATGAAGCTTTACATTTTTCAATAATAGAAGCATAATGCTTGGGAATTAGTCGTTACATTAAATGTTATTTTGTGCTGGAAGTGTCCTTCCTTCTTTAGAGAAATTTAGAATGAAGACAGTGAATTTTCAAATAAAATTTTAATTTTGAACCTGCCTAGTTTTCACAGTAGTGGACGATTAATTTAAGCGAAATATGGTGAAAAGCCTTAGAGGGTGCACTCAAACAAAACGATAAGAGTTTTTTACATTTATTTAATTATATCCTTTCTTCATTTTGAATGGTCATATATAAAAAGCTTTCGTCTTTGATATGGTATAGAGGTAAATACTTATTCATATTTTATATTAACTTTACCATTCGACTTAAATTATTTCTAAAACAGATGTCCTTAAATGAATTAAAATTATACAAATTTAATTAATAATTGATCAGATTTTAATTAGTCAGACTTTTGTCATTAAGAGGGGTTTGCTCAGTAGATTCAACCTTTTCAAGATTGCTCATTTCTTTTATCTCCTCCTGTTTGTTCCAACTCTGCTCCTCGCCAGATCCCATGATCATATATGCGATAATTTCAATACAAAACAGAGCCACTGTTACGAAGAAAATTACTTTCCAAGCGTCTATCGTTTGCTGCAATGAAATACAATTAATTAAGCATTTGATCTTAGAAACACATTTCTTAAATCAGCGCGTACATTTCCTTTGGTTATGAACCCTACGAAAATGGGAACGATGATTCCTGGCAGGGTGGCGATTGTGTTTGTGAGGGCGACCAAAGTACCAGCGTAATTAGGTCCGATGTCGATGTGGTTCGAAAGGTATCCGCAGAACATGCCGCCCATTGCAACGATGCCCAAGGACATGACAGCGACGGCCGCTGTATGACGACATCCGATGAAGCACAGGATGAGCAGACAAATGGCTGGGATTAGAGACGCAATCAGGGTTGCAGTTTTTCGAGCAGTCGTTGTAGTTATCTTTCCTACATGGGAAGAAATAGTGAAGTATATATGTTTAAATGGTGGACATTTACGTCGCTAGCTTGAGATGAGTAGGTGGGTAATTTTCAAACATATCTAATTTTGGAATACTTAACTCATTTAGTTCATTTTGCTGTAAACTATAGCTACATCACCCGGTTGGCGGTTTCACTCAGCGTACTATATTTCTCATTCTTTAGTTTGATTTTTTTGAATTAGTGCCCTAAAAATCTCTTTTTTATTTTTATCATTTCAATTTTAGAAATTCCTGTCGCCATTTAAATCCGTAATTCTAAATTTCCAAGTAGCGATAGTATGATATCCATTCCATTGTCATCCCTTGAATTTAAAGAAATTTTGTTTGACATTTTAGCCATTTTTTCAATTACCATGGCATTCCGTTAACGTTCCCATCTCGGATCTTGGAATTCTATATTTCATCAGAATGGAAAAAAGCCATTAGTTGGAACTCTCTATCTATTTACTTTTTATCAACAATAATTGATGCAAAACTCTTGGTAGCTAATTTTACTAAGTTTTTCATAATCGATTGTTAGTTTCGATATTAATTAAGTACATACAATGTAGGGTAGGTATAACAAAAGTGGGCGAAAGAAAATGGTCGACAAGTTCTAAGACTGATTTTTGTCCGTCAGTAGGGTAAGATAAAGTTTTTTTTGAATCACCGATTAGGGTAGAACGAAAAAACATTATTTCAAGATTCCTATAGCCCTGTGAGTATTTGTTGACTCATGTTCTTATGTTTGTAACTACAAGGTGTTTTGCTAAGATCTGAACAGGGGTATACCAATCGATTCTATTTGGTCTCCAAAAAATTTCGATCTACCCATTCAAAAAATCGACAAAAGAAAGGGTCAAAGTCAAATTTGGGCATTGAAATAGCCATTTTCTGAAAGAACTTATAAAGCATTTTCTAGGTTCACCTCCTCCAAATTTTCAATTGCTATTTTCGGGGTGAAAGACCGATTTTAGTAGGGGGTCTCCGAGCAAACGTTGATCAGGAGACCACGTAGAATCGATTGGCATACCCCTGTTCAGATCTTAGCAAAACACCCTGTATAACAACTACAGTCATCTGAGTTTACATTTTCTGTTGCTGAGTATGACTTAATCGTCATGCTCAGTCAGGAGATAAAAACGCCCAATTTTTTTCATAGACTAATTTTGAAAAATATCGACGTGTAACAAAATCACGTTCTAATAAATGATACGACTTTTTACTGAATAAATTGCTCACTATTGTTACATTGTTACATTAGAACTATGTTTTTCTTATGTAGAAAATCTCTGTACAATTTAAACAAAATTGATTGAATGGTTTCCGAGATATTTTATTCACTGATTAAAGTTTCATCTATCGTTCTATATCTGGTAGATGCGTTGGAACAACATTCCTCATAACTCCGCTATTTTTGTACGGAACTGCAAAGGAGGGCTTATTTTCTTCGCGAGTTTCTATGTACATATGTGGGACTCTTTATTCCCTTGTAGGCTTGTAGCATTCAAACGGTTTGATGGATTTAACAAGTGAAGTATCATCTTGAGCCAATAAAACAATCAGTCGGAGCTAGCGCAAAAATATCTAATGCCTCCGACGGTATGTTATTGTTTGATAGTATGAATTTTAGAAAGCCTACGATTTTTTCTATTCTCCTCTCCAATCGCTTCCTAAAGGCTGAGGATTGTGACCGTTTCGAGTGAAGATAAAAAATTTTCTATCTATTATTTATACATTTAGCTTGTTTCTATGTTTTACGTTAGGTTTTTATACATTTGGGATCATCATTTTAAAAGAAAAATGTTGTACTTAGTGGAATCTCACATGATTTTTTGATATTTTTCTTTTGCTAATTTTGAATTTTATTATTGTTGGCACATGGTATGAGTTTTAGCCGTACAAGATTATAAGCCGTATTGATTTGCCCCACCTCATCCTTCTAGTTGCGCCGCTAAATTCATCACTTACCTTTAGTTTTTAACGTGTCCAACAACTTGCTCAGGAGAATACTGCCAACCAGCATAGGGTAGTAAGGTCTTGCACTCGCCCATGCATTCTCAGATACGTTGAATTTCAGGACTTGCTTCATGTAGAAAGGTATTTCTATAAGGAACATGTACCAGCCCCAATTACCGCACACATGGGCTATGAGGATAGCCCAAAACGGAAGTGAAGTGAAAACCTTCCTCCAGGGAATGGGCAACTTTTTCTTTTCCCCGTGAGCACCAGCATCCCTTCCTGTTCCGAGCTGAGATGTGATCATCTCCCTTTCTTCTTCACTTATCCATTTTTGCTTGTTTGGTGAGTCTTCAACAAGCACAACCCAAAGAATCATCCAAATTATGCTTAAGCCTCCCATTATGTAAAAGACGGACTCCCAGCCAAATGAGCTCGCGAAAACGCCGGCTAGAAGGATTGACTTTGCAGTGCCGAAGCATGTCCCGGCGTACACAATCGTCGACATCACGCTTCTTTCGTTCGGAGGAGCCCAGGCCGCGAGCATAACATGCATCGCCGGGAATGTCGCTCCTCCGCCAATTCCTTCTAAGACGCGCAGGATAATCAAACCGACGTAGTGCAGCTCCGTGAGGCAGGGCGTTAACAGGGTGCAAACCACATTTATACCAACCGAGAAGAACATCACCCATTTCGCGGAATAGAGCTCAGCTATTCGGGCCCCAGGCATCTGCGATACAAAGTAGCCCCAAAAATAGCAGCTGAGGAGAGTTCCTTGGAGGGGTTCACTCCATGTAAAAGGGCCGTCCTATAAAAAGAAGAAATATTTTTGATTGTTATGAAAAATTTAGTCATTTTAATTTTAAATTCTATATTAATAACTAAAAATCAAAAGTAAACAAAATTATTTGATCAGCTTGTTTAATAACATTTTCGAAAAAGAAAAGAAAATTTTTGGTTTAAATGAAAGGAATATTAAATACTTACATACATATGTGGGATTTAAACGCACAGTTTGTAATTCAATAATTCTTATAATTTAATAATAATTCAGGTTAAAGTTCACAGTAAGCACAGATTTAAACATTAGTCCAGTTAATAAAGAAGTCTACACGATACAGCTTAACATTAACTCAAGTGCGTCGAGCCCCACCCCCCTTTTCACGGATCCGAATGCAAACTATGCGAGAATTATGTGCTAAATATGTGCTAATTATGTGCCGAAAAAAAATTTTTTGTGCTCCAAAATTAAGTGCTTTTTTTATACACTCAAAATGGGGGGTGTAGCTCGACGACGAGTTACACCCCCCCCTCAAATTATGAGCAAAAACATTTTTTTTCTTCAAATTAGAATTATGTGCTTTTTATGTGCTTCAAGAATGTGCAACAAAGAAGTTTGTAAAGTTAACTGCAAAAAAAATAGTCGACATTTTCAAAAAGTGCGAATCCGATAAATTACTCGGCATGCACTAAATTCAATCAAAACGCGTAACCAAATTCTTTTCTCAGCAGCACATAATTCGTTCGTCGCCTTCAGGCGAATAATTAATTGCCAATTCATAAAAAATGCGATTTCGAGCTGCACCCCCCACGAAAAATATGGAAAATATTTCAAGTCCAAAAAACATGCAGCACGACAATCGTTCCTTGGCTTAATCAAGATCACATAATTAGCACGTAATTACTGTGCATTGATTTTACAAGTATAAAATTGTTTATTTATAAAAAATGCGATGTCGAGCTAGACCCCCCTCAAAAATTATTTACAAAGCTCCAAATCGGATGGGATTGCAGCACGAAAATCGTTTTTTGGCTCAATCAAGAGCACATAAAGATAACATAATTCCTGTGCTTTTTATTTCCGAGCACATAATTATTTGTTAATAAAAAAGTGATTTTGAGCTACCTCCCTTCCCCCCTCCTGAAACTTTAAAAATGCTCCAAACTGGCTGAAATTGGAGCACAAAATTCGTTTTCAGGCTTAATCGAAAGCACACAAAGAGCACATAATTTCTGTCCCTTTCATTCTTGAGCACAAAAATAATTGTTTAATACAATAGAGTTATCGTGCTACTCCCCCCCCCCCCCCCCCCGATCAAATTTTGAAAATCATAATTAATCAAATGTATAAACACCGCGCCGAATCAGGCGTTGCTTATAATTTTTATGTTGCGATTGTATTTTTTTCCATCCAAATATGGAATGGTTTTTTATTTTAGAAAAGAAAAAGGGAGACATTTCTTTATAAGATTGACTTTATTTCTTATGTATAAACCAGTAAATTGGGTATATTTTTCATATTTTTCGTGGGGGATGCAGCTCGAAATCGTGTTTTTTATGAATTGGCAATTAATTATTCGACTGAAGGCAACGAAGGAATTATGTGCTGCTGAGAAAAGAATTTGGTTACGCGTTTTGATTGAATTTAGTGCATGCCGAGTAATTTATCGGATTCGCACTTTTTGAAAATGTCGACTATCTTTTTTGCAGTTAACTTTACAAACTTCTTTGTTACACATTCTTGAAGCACATAATTCTAGTTTGAAGAAAAAAAATGTTTTTGCTCACAATTTGAGGGGGGATGTAACTCGTCGTCGAGCTACACCCCCCTTTTTAAATGTTTAAAAAAAGCACTTAATTTTGGAGCACAAAACATTTTTTTTCGGTACATAATTAGCACATAATTCTCGCACAGTTTGCATTCGGATCCGCGAAAAGGGGGGTGGGGCTCGACGCACCTCGTAAGGCACTTATGAAGTAAGCAAAACAAAAAAGATCTCTCTGCTTTCTTAAGGTTTTTTGCTTTACTTCTGTTTTCAAACCTTGCTCATCTATTGGGTAGGTTGAGCATATTTAACCTTTTCCACTTAAATGACTGTAGCTCTTAAACCAGATTTACGAAATACAAATTTCTTAGGAGACTTAGGAAGGAATAAATTACTTATCTATCAAGCAATTTTGACTTACCGTTTAGGAGCTATGACTGATCAAGTGAAAAATCAACTAGCCCCGCCCTATCCTACTATATATGTACATGTATTAAAAATATTAAAAAGACATACATTTCCAAATGCTATCCCATTACAAAGGAAATAGTAAGTCCCATAGGAGAAGGCATCATTTTTTGATATCAATAATAAGCACGGATTACATTGAAAAGGTCATCCAATTTTATCTAAGGCACACAAGAGTATTAACATTTAGAAGTTAATCTAGATCAAACTCTAAGCCGATTACAGATCTACAGAGTGTTCCTTAGGGATATAGAAATGCAATTAAGGCTTTCCTCGAGAAACTCTTGACCTCACAAAGAGAGCGTTCATTCTTATTAATAGCAAAACTCCGAATTAATATTTAATTAGTCCCCTTAATGATTTCAAATATTGATAGACGCTTCAACTTGTTGCTCACTTCCCCTTCAATAAATGCTTCGAAAAGCCTTCAATTGGTATCTTGAATCCCAATTGTGTGAGGTGACGATTTCATCAATTATTTATTGCTGCAAAATTTAAATTGAAAGAAATCTTTTTTAAATTACCTCGACTTCTTCTGAAGATTTGCTTGCGCTCTTGCATATTTCTTCTGTTGAGTGATTTGTGGATAGATTTATGTCAGAGTGCTCCAGGCTGGCAAGAGCTGTGTGATTTACCATGGCAACCATAGCCACACTTAAATTCACTTTCAATCCGTATATAATGGCCATTCCGATGGATCCAAGCACCGCCAAAATATATCTCGCAGGAATACATTCTAAATGCAAGTAAAAACGAAATTTATTTAAAGAACTTGGCTTCTTTTTAAAATATTTAAAATTGTACAAGTTGTGAAACAGTTATTTAAACCGAAGATTACCTATCAAAATAATAATAATATTATACATATAATATAAAATTATATTCACATTCAAGTTTTTACATATATATGTATATCATATACGGAATTAACTTTTGGTTACCTGATATACATATACCTAAGGTTTGAAGGAGTGCAAATAAAGCCTAAAAGGTAGCTATTTGTCAAATATTTGATGCGATGTCCATTTTGCTGTTCACAATCACTTTTGGAAACTACCCCATCTTTTCGCAATTTTTAATTTTTAGGTATAAAACTACCCCCGAAATGAACTCAACGTTCCTAAAAACATGTGAAACAATATGCAGCATGCTCTTGCCAAACATTTTCGGAAAAACAATCCTTTCTATTTTGATTCTTTCATATATGTATTTTTAAAAACACATAACAAACCTATGAGTTCGAAAAATAAATTTATCAAATAAATTTATTTAACTAATTCATTACTTTGTACATATTGAACTAAGACATATTGCGGAAAAATTAAGGTATTTGTCTGGACCGGACAGATTCAAACGGGATATACTGCATTGGGATTTTAAAAAGTTTTGATTTCATGGCCAGATAAGATAATAGGGCATCCTGTTTGGGATTGAAATAACTCTTTGATATTAGGGCCGAATAAGCTTTCCTGTACTAGGGCTCAAATAAGGTACTATTTATTATGCCAAGTTTCATTCGAGTGAATACAACCAAAAATATTTGTTCCCTATACATAAGTTTTTCCCATTCTTTTCAACCTCTTGGAGGTTGATTTAGAAAAATCCTTACTTAGGAACCCTACTTAGAAGCGAAGAGAAACATACATGCCAAATTTCAAGTTTCTAAGCTTTATAGTTTTGACGTTCTGGGGATTTCGTGATGAGTTCGTGAGTGGTATTTGGCCGTTATCACTCTGTATGATACGGAAAAACGTTCACGTTCATATGTAAAATCGGTCAAAAATTATTAACATTAATGTAGCTGCAATTTCCCAGTTATTCAATAAATGATGGTCAAGTAGAATATACTATATTTGTATTTCAATGAATCGATTAATGTATGTTGGAACATGTCCTTCCGTATCACCTATAATTATAAAATCGAAAACTTAGAATACTTTTGATTTTTCGAGCAGATTTATGTACGTAGGTATACAGCTTCTTAAAACACATTAGACAGTATTTTTTAAGTCTGACTTGTAACAAGACAATTTACTTAAAAATGTACCTATCGTGAAATCTCTCTTCCATATTACATGCAAAATAAAAGTTCAAGTTTATTTTGTGTACAAATGTTTCCCGGAAATTCAGCATTTAACGCGAATTCTCTAAAAATAAACTTTTCTCCCACAAAAATGCTGAAGATTCCCATCAGGTTGTCATACCAAAAATTTCATAGATTTAATACTGCATACTCTTTCAAGGCAGATGCTTAATTGGGATTTATGTTGAACATTAAAACTCTCTTAGATAAACATTTGGCACATTTTTTGCGTTTAGATAAGAATTAGGTGTTTAACCGCCGCTAAATAAGCTCCCTTTCACACTTTTTTCTGAAAAATTAATATGCTGACTTTCATTCGACCTTCCGGCAAAAAGGGAGCACAACTGTTGCTTAGAGGGAATTGATTTTAAAGTTGCTACAGAAAACAGGACGTGAAATTGAAATGATGTATTATGCTTTGCGAAATTTTCGTTAATTACGCGAAATTCAACTAAACCAACTGTGACTCAGTGCAACTTACTTCCAAGTATGCTGCCTCTGGCGGGTGGTATTTCGCCCATTCTGATGCAATTTACTTTTACAATTTAATCTCTCCACCAAAGCACCTTCTTAGAAACTTCTAACTCTGCACTTATTTATTAGAATAATACTTCTTAATAAATTACAACACTTCATTCAACACCCGGCGGCTGGAGACGTGAAACTCCTTTGAACGCGGTGGCGGTGACTCGGGCCAGCCTGACCCTGGGATTGTGCAGCACGCATGCCGTCGGTGCGGCCCACTCTCGATGGCTCGGCACGCTCTTCGGAATTGAATTGCGGCCGACCGACGCGTACTTTATCACGTGCGTCTCAGGTTCTCTTCGACTTTCTTCATTTTCCTGGGAAAAAGCTCTGCGGGTTTCGTAGCTCACCCAAAAGCCATCGTCGTTTACAAAGATACAAAAGCGTGTCGTGATTGAATTGCTCTTCATGCTTTTAACTTTGCCTTTCGCAAAACAACTTTTAACGCATGTATTTTTTTTTTTTAAATTTCTTCATGACATTCATTCCTTAATACATTCTATTGCAGTCAAAGAAGAGAAATTGTAAATGAAAGAAATTTTGAGGTAATTTCTTTTAGACTTTATAATGCAGTAAAGGTTTTATGTGAAAAAACTTACACATTGATAAATACCAATTAAGACTGAAGTTTTTTTTGCAATCTATACAATTTCAATTGTTGCATAATATAAATCCATCACTTGTTGTGTGAGTTATAATATTTTCCGATAAATTACGCTGTTCGAACTTTCATTTTACTTTAAACAATATGAAAAAGCTTGACGACTGGTTTTAAGAAAGAACACGTTATTTCTGGCCAGATTTATATTTTTGCCGCCCGCATCATTCATTTTTTCTGACCCATCTAATGTTATTCGCAAGATGGTTCTAAGCTATGTTTGGTGGAAATCAATCGTGTATGCAATTTCGATTATCTTCAAATTTCATCAGAGCCTGTGTAGAGATCTCGACCTTTACTATAATTTTAAAGTATATTTACCTTATTAAAAGAAAACAAAACTAAAAGAATCATTCAAATTGCACCGCAACAAATTGTTTCAGACATTATAATATACAATCGACTGTTGTAAAGCTATTGATTTATTCTTTATTTCACTTGAACATCATTTTCTAGTTATTCAACCTACGAGAACACGAGGCAGAAATTTCATTGGTCGAAAGCGAGTGACGCACTTCAAAGTACAACAGGTGTGAGTGCTTTCACTTCTCAGCTTTCATTCATAAAAGATACTTTCCATGAAGAGTTTAAAAATATGAATTCGAAGGCCGAGATTTTTCTGCCCTTCTCCTTCTTCCAAATACGTAAAACGTTGAACCTAATAGTAATGTAAAACAAATTAATACTAATCCTATAGCCCCGGCAATATTCTTCTAGATATATTATATATACATTCCTTTATAATTGAGCTGAACCGATTTAATATGTAATAGGAAAAAAAAGTTATTTTGATATATAAAGGTTGATATTTGAAAAATTCTAAGAACTTGGTGCTTGTCTCAAATAAAAATGTACGCCTTAATCTATGGCATGAAAATACAAAAAGCCTTAAAGACTTTCCTGAAATTTACTTTTGTTTTAAAATGGATTGTGACTGAAAATCACAACATACACCAGCTCATAAAAAATTGTTTCCCAATTTTAGAAAGCATAACGTATCTATACTCTATACTTAATTTATAAAGAGATAAAGTTTGTTTGTATGTAGAGGTTAATCTGTGGAACTACTGAGCCGATTGAGATGAAATTTTACACGTGTATTTCGTATGAGCTCCTGAGTGCTATAGGCAATACTTTATAATTGGAAAGTGGAGGGGAGAGGGGAGGATGGGGAAATGTTGATCCGTAATGTTTATGGTAAGCCATGCAAAAAGTACTTATATATCCGATTGAGATGAAATTCTATGGGCATGTTGGCATTTGACAAATTTAAAATCAGCAACGTCATATTTTGTTAAAGTTTAGCTTTATTATAGGGATAGTAGTGGCCGGGCAACGCCGGGTAAGGGTCAGCTAGTTTTATATAAAGCCAAGCGAAGATAGCTTTTGGTGGAAAAACCGGGACATATTAATAAAAAATATTTAATTTATTAATGTTTTATTTATTTATTTTAAAGGTGTGGTAAATTTGTTATTATACTGGGTATCCCGAAAACCAATATTCAAACGAAAGCGATTGACGGAGCAATTGTCTTAGTGTCTAATATGATCTGCAAGTAAAAATGTTCTGGTTTTCGATATTTTGTAAAATTATAAATATATTTTGGAGACCTAAAGGATAACTTTTCATTTAAGCCGGTGTGTTGTTTCAGGAAAACTGAGCACGTGTGTTTCTCTTGACTTCTAGTACTCGCTAAGGATGGATCCTTTTGGTCAGATTACCCGAGGATTTGGATATTTTCATGCTTGTTGCGGACGTATTTCGGTATATGGATCAGGTTTGGTGCGTTTATGCCTCCGAGTCTGTGCCTCATTTGGACGTGTAGGTTACAACGAAAAATTTTTACTCGGATAACATGCAATTTAGTATAAATACCGATGCAAATAGTGAAACACGTATTGCAGCATTTCTTGAAATTCAATTTCTAAAGGATATTGTAAGGGGGTAGAATTGGAAAAGTTCTTAATAGGCAAAAAAAAGTTTTGTTTTGGTTGTATTCGAAATGGCACAATAATTAGGTGCAGGGCAACCTAAGTTACGGTAAAATGCTAGTATTAGATACTAATATATTATTAAGATAAAGTTGCAAGTCTCGTTGAACGCAGTTTCTCTTATTCTTTTCTATAGTCTAAATCAAGCTGAAGCAGGCTTGATTTTTATTAAATTTTATTGAAACGAAAGTTAACATTTACGTTTACAATCATGTAGAAATACACAGCAATAATATATGTTCAACTTTTACTGGGTACTTTCATTATGGAGAAACGAGTCGTTGCTAGTTGTTATTATGGATTGGTTGGAAAAAAAAACCCATTTTTAACTGCTTTATTGAAGATCAAACTACAAAAATACCCCTTTCGACTTCTTTTAAGAGGCGGTTTTAAAATTCGTTTATTCTTTTCCTCTTTTTTCGTCTTCCTTCCGTAATAATTTTTCTGATCTCCGAAACAAAATTCAAAAACATTCTATTGATCCGGTTGCAAGTAGTTTTGCGATTGACGTAGAGTAGACTATATGGCTTTGAATCAGGTAAAGCCAATTCTTTCTTCAATTTCGAAAAACGGAGTACATATTCATTTTTGATGTTAAATAGTATTATTAATTAAGGGCCGTTTACGTGTTTCTTAAATGGGTATTTTTACCCGACGGGGAGAGTATTAAATTTAACTTAAACTATTATCTGAATACTTTATTCCTTCATTCCTTCCTTCAACTGATTTTAGCGGACTATTTTCATAAATAAAACTTTCAAAATGCGGAAAATTAACGTTTTTATATTTGAGTACACTAGTGCCTTTCATAACAAGAACAAGATTTCAATGCTGAATCTGAATGTCACTTTAGTGGAAAATCCAAGTTCGAGATGCTTTATCCCAGGAGTTTACTATTTCTTCAAAAAAGATGGAAAGGCAAAAAAATACACTGGGTATGTGCAGGATAAGCGCATAAAGCACCATTCTTTGTGGCAATAGTATTTAAGGAGTTTCAGCCTTAGTATCTCGTAATATCGATCACTGGCTTATATCAAAGTGCAAAATAAAAGCCGAAGGTATCATTTTACCACAGTTACACAGATTATTTCATCCTCCCTTTAATCCTTTCTAAGCGGCGGCCTTTAGTAAGACCGTTGCATAATTTTAAGATCGCCTCCGTATGCGACCACCTTGATTCCTTCTCTATCAAAACTGGACAGAATTTTATTAATTTGGAGCAGCCAAAGACGAGGTTAACTGACTGTTTCCCAAATATGACTTAATAATTCTAGATTTTAGCATGATAATTAGCCAATGATTGAGTGCTTCTTCTATTGTACTCCCCAGGATAGAAGGACTGCTTCGATTGTTTCCGTGCGAACATTATTTGAAGTACCCTCTGTCTACGAAGACTGCGAACGTGCACCCTCTACGTAGGTAGACCTATTTTTTAGGTATGAGCGCTGTGCTGTAGAAATAAACGACGCTTTTTTCCAAAAAAGTATCGAGTATATGCTGCAGTGTCTTCAGCATAAAATCCTTACCTGTTCGTGGTCTCGTTTGCCGGCTTTCGCGACAAAAATGACGCCCACATGGTTTCACGAGTCTAGAACTTATTTGACTATGTAGCTTCTATAAATCACAACTAGCCAAAGCACAACAATATCATGCAGTTTTTCTAGCATGGCAGAGTATATGCTGTCCAAACCAGTTGACTTATAAGGGGAGTTGTTGATTTCCAACAATTTGTTTTCTTCATTTATAATGTAAAGTGGCCTAATACCGACCATCTAACTTCTCTCACTTTTATTACTATACTAAGCTACTAATACAATAAAATCAATCGAGAAGGGCAAGTTATGAAATAATTTGTAACAGTTAAAAGGAAAATTCTTATTGAACTCTCCACTATCAAAATAACATTTTTAATTGACGTGAAGCAGCACTTTTTTTTATTTCATAATACATATATTGTATGTATGAATGAAGTCCCTATCCCATTTTCTTTAGAAGCTAGAGGCCTGTAACAGACAGACAAACATCGTTGACACAACAATAGGATTCCTTTCTGGTACGGAACCCTAAAAATTGAAAGTACTAATCTCAAAACTTTAAAATTAAAGTAAAAGTAAAGAAATGTAAAGGAGACGATATTGGGTCTATCCCTTACGCTTACTCCCAGGTAGCGTAAATCACTTGAATAGTAGGTAGAGGTTTTTACTTTTCATTACAATTTTCTCTTGCTTCACTGATATATAATTATCTTATATATGTAGGGGAAAGTGGGTGAACCGGGACGGTCGGGTGAACCGGGACAGTGCTTTTTTAATTGTTGTTAATGTTTTTATGTTGGTAATTCTTAGTGAATTATGTTTGTATTGGCCCTCTACATTATTTTATGAGAACTCAAGGTCAGCACCTGCATCATTTATTTAGTGAGGATTGTTAATAAAAATCGACACTCGTCAAAGTTTTATTTTCTCGGAGTTAAAGGAAGCCTAATTTTATGTTGCACATTTTATATTGCTTATAATAAAAAATTTAAAAAAAATATGTTCAAGCATTGTTTCTAATAATATCATAACATATTTTTGACATAAGACTATTAGTTACAGCATAAAAGTCACTTCTTTCTATCATGTCCCGGTTCACCCCACGATTTTTTTAAAAACTGCCGATTTGACATTTTTTTTTAAAACGGTTATAAGTTATTGTAAATATAAAGTAATAATATTTAAAGTGACAAATAATGAAAGGTATTGAACCCATCTGCAGGATCGGATGTTAACATAAAAAAAATAAATTGTTTATTTCGGTTTTATAAGGCCTTGAACAAAGTGTGTCCCGGCTCACCCCACTTTCCCCTACATACATATATAATCCTGCACAGATCCTAGAAGTAATAGTGTAAGTAGGTACTTATCTCTACACAGATAAAATGAAATAAATTGAATTGAAAATTGTTTCATATGAAATATTACCTACTGATCAAGCCAGGGGTGAAATAGGGTCCTAATGAAATGAAATGTGCCAAAGCGTAATTTGCAATTCTTCCTGAGATAATCTTTCCTGATTTTATTTTTATTGTTACAATTTTGCCCGTTGAGCGGCTGGGTGGCGAAATTGCACGATTGGCCCCGCTTGCTATTCGGATATGGGGACATGTTTACACTTATTATAAAGTGTGACAACACGATTGAATAATGTTTTTAATAGTTTATATTACATAGAAAACGTTCATGAGAAAATTACACAAACTCATTTGATTAGAGAAATTTCATTTTATTTGTGTGCCGTTTTCGGTACACATGGCACGGAATACTAATAATAATACTATTGATCACTGTTTTTCATTATCGTTCTGAAGGCAAAAATACAAAAGAAAAAGTTTGTCAAGGACAAAGCATTAGACAACTTTGATGAATTTTATGGGTCAGTATATGGGAATCAGTGGAAGAGCATACGAGCAGCACTACTTACCGAGCATAAGTACATAGCCATGGTGAACAACTTTGGAGATAAGGAGAAAATTTCGAATGCTTTGGAATTGGAAGGTAGAATTAACCATAAAAAACAAACAAAATTTATTTTTAGTTTATTTCAAGGTGCCATAAACGTGAGCTCGTTGGTAAATTTATCAAGGACACAGCTTTTTGAGGAAGACGGCGGTAGTGCTTTAGCAGAAAACAATGTATACAAACTTGACCAGGACATGAAACTTATTGCCCAAACGCAACAAAACCGAGAAATATCGGCGCTATACCCTCCAAACGTGGAAATCACAAAAGATATTAGTCATCCTGATAACGTTGAAAAATCTGAAGAAAACACTATAGAAAAGGTACATGATTTTAATAAGAAATCTTTAGAGAAAGCTCTAGAAGAAGACGTAGAATTAGATGAACGACGCCTTATAGATGCAGAATATGGGTCAGGTGGATTACATGAATACATCCCAGCTACAAAGATAAAGGGTCTCAAGGATTGGGTACCAGAATCAAACTATTATAAATATTACTCGACTAGCTGTGACTTTCCTCTCTCCATAGAGCTTGAGAAGAAATTCACTTTTCCTGAAAATTTGCACTTATACACCTATGAGAAAGGCAACTGCTCAGAATTTATGCCTCCCAAGAAGTGCTTAACTGGGGTTCTTTCTCATTACTTAATGGATGGTGCTTCAATACTACCTCCTTTACTCCTTGATATTCAGTTTGGAGACAGGGTGCTAGATGCTTGTGCAGCGCCGGGTGGAAAGAGCCTCTTAATGTTACAAACCTTGCTTCCTGAGATATTGGTGTCCAACGACAGCCAGGAAAGTAGGGTTAATCGCATCAAACGAATTATGGAGCAATACTTGTTAGATTATGGCAAGAAATTAAGGAGTAAACGCAGCTTTATAATAGAATCGGACGCTAGGGCTATCGAAGAGTATAATATGTACGATAAAATATTAGTAGATGTACCCTGTACGACCGATAGGCATTCCGTGATGGAAAACGACAACAATATCTTCAAAAATACTCGAATAAAAGAAAGATTACGTATACCTGAACTGCAATCGGCGATCTTAACAAATTGTTTGCGATTACTTAAGCCTGGAGGTAGTCTGGTGTACTCAACATGCAGCCTGAGCCCCATTCAAAATGACGGAGTTGTTCACATGTCGCTGCAGAAAGCATTCAACGATTACGGAATAACGACAACAATAAAAGATTTAAGCTTTATATCCAAATACTTTGGAGCGATTTTCAAGTTTCAAAACCCCAAAAGTTTGAAGTATGGGCAATTGGTGCTGCCTTTTCTTCCCGCTAACTTTGGTCCAATGTATTACTGTAAAATAATTAGGAACAAATAATGAGCCAAATAGAATAAATGTATTTTATTAATTAAACTTTCATCTTCTTTTTCTTTGGTTTCGGGTTGATTGGCGCTGGATTCTTAAACACAGTACTGAAAAGAAATTTTTTAAGAGATCGAACTACTTTATGTATTAGAGATACTTACTGACATGTTGTGCAAATGGGGCTGAACTTGCAAAAAACTACGGCAAATTAAAAAAAAAAAAATATTTTAAACACACCCTGCCTGTATAGGAAGAAATATGATGAGCATACGACAATATCGGTAGCAGATATTTTCCTAGAACTGCTGAAGAAAAGGACAAATCTATACATGAATCGCGACTTCACCCGCATCCCAATTAGCTAAGTACTCAATGTACCAGTGTTTCTGCATTTAGAATTAATTTTTGTGTAAACTTAGACTAACGCCTAATTTTATTTTTAAATTACTGAAACAATTTTTATAATTTTATAATTGATCTTTTACTTTCGAAAAAATTTGGACTTGAAGAAAAATGTTTACATATAGGCTGTAAGCTTTTCCAAATATTTTCAACAATGTCGTTGTGTGGTATATCCAATGCACAAAAACTACCAAATATTTTAGAATCTTAGAAGATGATAGTTCTCACTAAAATTATAAATATGAGGTGTAATGATGAAGACCAGCCTGGCAGAGATCTGTTGCTTTATTATTAAAACCAAATGATTTTAGCTATTTAATTTAATCTTTTTTAATAATATTACCTTTTTGAGTATCTAAAGAACATTTGTGCAAATTGGAGAATCCCGGCTTCGGCACAAAAAAAAACCCAAAATCTCTATTTCTATTCAAGACTATGCATGAAAATTTTAAATCACAATCGGAGCAACGGTATAGATTTGAATAGCACACAAACAGACAGACCGACAAAACTTTTAAAGAATCGCCTATATCATGCTGGACAAAATTTTCCACTTTCTAGTGAAAATTTCATCGAAATCGGTTTTGAGCTCCCGAGATAAGCTCGAGCAGACAGACAGGCCAAAAGTGTAAAAACAATTGTTTGGATTTTTATATCAGCTTATAAAAAGAAAGTATGTATTTTTATATCACAGACTGGCAGTTGCTATCATTTGGTTGGATCTCAAATTACAATTTTTAAAAAGCTTTAATAAGTACTCCTGATTATTACGCATTTCAACCTATTATTTATTTTATAAATGACGAGCTTAACAGCAGGTACGGCGCCTAATTTTCGATTTAATGTTTTTCGAAAGACGGACCGTGATTTCTGGTAATAATCTGCCTCCGATAGCATGTTATGTCGTATGTTACTAATTTATAATTTGTTACTATACTCACTGGAAAGGCAAACAGAACACACGTATCCAATATCAATGAGTTCTCTGTGGCAAAAGCAAGCAGCACGGTAGTCAACTTTGGTCGCTGGCGGCAAGACCAATTTGCTCCTAGTCTGAGGATCAGGCAGGAACACCCAAAGTAGATACTGCAGGAGGCCGTCCAACTGAGGCAGCCTCAAGTATTGGCCGCCCGTAATATCACAGCCCTGCTGCAGCAGACTGAGCGACTTATCGAGAGCACAAACATCGATCACAATGCTCTGCTTCTGGGCGGTGAAGAACACGTTCATGTAGGTCATGTACTGGGAGGCGCACTCATTGCTGCCGGTTACAACTAAAATTCGGGCAATAAGAGGCACTCCCGGCAGTTTATTGCGCTGCATCTAAAAACATTGATCAGCCCAATTTAGAGATCTTAAATCATAGGAAATGAGACAACTTGCCCTCGCTATGTAACAGAGCGCCATGGACATGCTTCCCGCAAGCAGAGATTCGGAGGGTGATGCGATTTTAGGCGCATTGTTAATTATTTGTGCCAATCTCTGCTTTATTGTCTTCTCCACGAGAGTAAACATTTCGTACTGACCGTCTATTTGGCGGATTTCAAGAGGCTTCCCAGCCATCGGGTATAGAAGTTCCCTAGAAGGCGATATAACTTAAAAATTTAATTTAATTAAAAGTATTTTTGATACCTACGTTGCATGATGATGGCATGCTATTACAGCAAGCTTATTTTGCGATTTTTGCATTAAATGGGCATTTCCAAATGCCACAATTGAGTCTAAACATTGAGTTAAATGGTGTGAATTTTGGCGGATAATCCTCTGAGAAGGATTTGTATCTAGAACTATTACGAGCAAGCTAATACTTCGGTCACCTTAAACATAATATGTTTATAGTTAGTTATAAAACCAGAAATAAATAAACTTTCCTTACTTTCACTCATTTTAAAAAGAGATTAGAAAGAATCCCACGGCAAGCAAAAATTAAATTGTTTACCCACAAACTTCTTCTTGTTATATGTCAAGTTCAGGAAGATTACCGCCAATTTCAGGAATTTTTATTGTGATATAACAGTTTATATTTTAAATCTCGAATATGGCCACACCGGAACTGAAATCGAAAAGATGAGAAATGCAAAATTTATGTAAATGTCGGTTAAAACCCGGATGTTATAATGTAGAAGCGTTCTTTTTAGAAATTCATGATAAAAAGAAGCCTTTGACATAATAATGTTTGCCATATATTCGTTGATATTAAAGACTATTGACAAATTTTAAAGAGTGCATTTTGGGTAGGCACTAATTTTTAAAAATGTTTTTCTTCGAGAATTAAATCCTCTAATAATGCTTGGATGTACCATTAATAATAAAAAATGTATAAGTCCGAAAACACAAAACATGGAAGAGAAAATTGTTGCTCATAACTACTTTTCTACGTATTTTTACTTAATGAATTTCACAGCTATTTTGATTCATTCATGTTAACAATTACTTTTTTTGTCATACTTTAAAAATTTTATTAGTTTATCTATGGAAAAACCAGCAAAACTCATGTGGATTATGGATTTTTTTTTTTTTTTTTATGTATAATACTAGATGCAGGTTTACGACACTTCTACTACTCGTCGTGGAATGCCTTCAAAAAATACACTTGCAGTGTATCTACATACTATACAACTCAGGCCCAATTTTGTTTTAAAAATAAATTCTCAAAATCTTATATTGATCGCTTCGTCAGTAGAGTCATAACAAATTCAAAAAACAAACCTTCTCGTTTTTAGGGTTCAAACAGATATTACACCTTAAACAAATTTAAACAAATAACTGTTAAAAAATATGATTGTTTTCTATGGATCTCTAGCTTTCATTAGATGCCCCTTACATTCATTTCGTTTTTGCCTAATATCTTTGACCCCCCTTTATTACCCCGAATTATCCAAATTATTTATTCATATCTATACAGCATTAGAACGTTACAAGTTTTAACTATGCCAAATTTTAGGTTTCTAGCTTGTAGCGTTTGGCTTTGAAATTGTTCATCAGTTTACTTGTACACCTATTAGATTTTGATGATACTATAATTTTGGTGGAAATTTCATAGAAGATAATACAACCCTAACCGTTAATAAAAGTATCAACTCCTTTAAAATTGGGGTATATTATCGTTTTTCAAACCGGAGAAAATCAAAAGATTTACAGAGGTAAAACTCATAATAAACGTTTAATTAAAGCACAACTTAATTTAATTTGTTTGTGAATGCAAAATGCATGATAAGCAATACATTAACCATGAGAATTTACCAAGTTATAGCCTGTTAATGTCATGTTACCCATTTTATGAAATGTTGTCCGAGAAATCTATAATTGAAACAAGCATATCGCTCCAAATTTATTTTATTTAGCAGTAAAATAGAGAAAGGTTTACTGAAAAATACTAAACTCAATTATGCAGAATACCCTTTCACAGTCCACGTAACGATAAATCAATTTGTTGTTTAGTTTCTATCTAGAGGTGTTAGGATTGAACGAAAGCATCAAACGAAAATTACTAAATCGAAGCATTCCTTTTTTTGGCCTCTTAAATACCTTAGCTAAAATCAAAGCAAGATTTCCGCGGTAAAAATATTTAGCTCTGAAAAACTATCCCATTTTTTAATATGCGCCATGTTTTATTAAAGTATGTTTTAAAAAATATAAAAATGAAGGTAAATTAAAAAAATGTTCAAGGGTAATTTTTGTCAGCTCAATTCTTATGAATGACAAAAGAGATTGTATTATATTTGGGAAATTCTGTTCGAATATCCCTACGCAAATCATTCACGCATTTGTAATTTTCCTGCGGTAGCTCAAATAAAAAAATTAATAAAGACTTACTTTATCATAGATTATAGGTATTAGGGTCACACTTATTTTCACTTTATACTAAAGAAGCTCTGCAAAAAATTATCTAAATGATTCATGAAGTTCATAAATACATTACTTTAAGCGTAGACGATAAGACCGATCCAGAAATATTTTAAAATAAATCTGCAAAGAATAAAATTGAAGCAGTAGATAAAGTACAAAGCAGCAATAACCGAAAGCTTACAGAATCTCAAGGCAAGCTGATAACTCAAGAGGAAAAAGTGTAGGAATAACTATCCTATATTATGGCAGTTGATAAGTTTATTCTACATTAAAATAAAAAGGGTGTACTGATAAGTAAACTCATAGTGAAAGTGCAACTTTTTTTTATTTAATTTGTGCTCACAGTACATATAAGTAAAAATATTTGATTTTCCTTAGAGTAATATTATCAGCCGTTGCAAATAAATTTTTCGCACAACCACTATGGCAACTCAGAGACTCACAGAGAAGATTGCCGTATATAAATTGCAATAAAAATTTATTTAAAAAAATCACATCGTTGTCAGCTTAAACATAAATTACCTAAAATACTAATTGATGCTGTTCCCACGCATGCGGAAAAATTCTGTCCTCCTTATTATCATCTTCGAACGATACCCAGGTATTTTGCAAATATTTCCTAGCATCTTTTGCGTATATGTCTGATGTTATTTCCGGAGCAAGATCTATTAGAAGTTCCCGCAAGGAGTCATCTTTTGGAATTTTTTCTTCTAGCTTTTTCTCGTTAGACCGATTTCTTATCTCTTCCTTATACATTTTTCGCTCTACAGCGTTCCGCCAATTTTGATAAGCATTTTCGAAAGATCTTGCCACTGTTAACGTTACATCGTGGGTTATTCTGCGTTTTGGACAGTGAAAAACGTAGCAGGAGAGATTCTCTTCCTTGCAGTTATCATCCGACCCGATGAAGGCAAAAACATGATCATGTGCAGCATCCGCGGAGCAATATGAGATTTTATATATTGAGACTTTTAGAAGCACGTCGTCTGTGGCGTTGTCGATCACTTCGATTCCTTTTGGGGACACGTTCAATTTCACCCGCTGACTTTTCCGCCGAATGCCCTTCGACGAAGATATGACTGATTTAATTGCTTCGGCGGTTGCATTTTGCGAGCGTTCCGCTGTTATTGGGGTACTTCCTAAATATTTCAGATTGAAGGTGCTCACATCCGCCTCATCTGCGATTTCAGGCTCATTAGTTTCGGATAGATCCTTAAGACTAGTTGCTAGCGCCCATTCTTCACTCAACTCTGTAAATAAAAGTGAAATTGTTTGTTATTTTCACAAAGTTATATTTTATCACAAGGTTCACTGAACGAGGACTTAATTATGTGATTTCGTTGTTTAACGCCTGGCTCATTATCTGTTCAATTTTAGACTCATGGATACAATTATCTCCGGTAATTGCAATGAACTTGATAATTTTGAACTGTATACGATAACAAAATATTGACCTTTTTAAAATGAACCACTCCCAAAGACCTTAGCTTGATACGAAATCACAATTAAAGTCACCCAATGAATGAATCTGAGATTACTATATATTTAGCTAGGAGGAGAAAATAATATTCACTTTTGTGCCTGTTGTTTATTTTCCACTTTTTAAAGAACGCCATAGTAAGAAGATTTAAGTAAAAATACCACAGGACTTATTTTCAACTGCACCAAAGTCTTTTAACTCCTCAAAGAATTACTCTACTCTCTTCAAGATCAAGAACTTTTTAGTCGCGTCTTAACGGCTCAGATGTCCGGCACTGTTTGACTAGAGATTTACTCGAAAGTGACCACTTCGATTTGGTTCAGGTCTTGAGCTTGCTATCTGGAAGTCTCTGAAAACTGGATCCCCGAAGGTGGGGACACTTGTTGGGAGAAGATGGTTTTTTCTTTTCCTTTTTTTTTTTTTGAATACATTACTATGACGTTCTGATGACGAATTGCGTGTATTCCAGCGATTTTCACATATATTGCCTTGATGATAAGGCGTACGCTATGGACGAAAAAAAGTACAAAGAAAAGAAGTAATAACAGCAAAACCCATAATGTGGCGCTCGGAAATCCACTTTGATTAGAGGTCATTGTGCGATATTTTATGGAAAACTTAACCCGAAGGAAGACAACTTTTATAAGGAATTAGGGCAAATATTCAAAGCCAAAGGTGCAATTTATTTATAATTGGATTATGGCTATAAAAGTTACAATTTGTTACACATTTTCCTTTTTAGATTTCTTTAGACTCTCGTGGGACATGGAAAGTTGCGTCTACGCCGACTTTAAAACTTTCTCTTACAAATAAAAGATTAGAGGATTACTAAAATGCGATTAGTAAGTAAGGATGCATCTCACCTTCAATCAAACATTTACGAGCAATACGAATTTTGAGCAAATTACTTCCATTCTGATGATGCAAGCAAATTAGCATATTAGCGCATAACTCTTTAAAATACTACGGGTCATTACTTCTCACGCATTACTATCTTTTGCTTTTCATATCAACATTAATTCCGCAATTAGTACAGAACGTAATTTACTAACTGATACGATTTTAAGAACGGAACTTAAATACGCGGTAAATGATCGTCAATTCATAAATTATTGCATCAGAGTATTTCAGGGAAATCTTACATCAAGGTTGCTTCTTTTCTACTATACATACATAGATCAAAATAAACAAAAATAAACTCAAATATTTCTATAATACCCAAAACTCGAATATTTAGATATAAAATTCAATTTATTAATTTAATATTACGTTAAACTTTAATTATGTATACCGTAGAATACCAATATTTTTTAATTGCCTAAGTTACATAAATTTCGGGTTTGTAATTTTAACTAAAATTAGATTATGTTATGGCACTTTAAATTATAATAAAATAAAATGTGCTTGATTATAGAAGGATACAACAATTTGGATTTATATACTAGTTAGTTCGTTTTTGCTAAATTTTGCATTTATTTTAGTCCACAAGACATGACAAGACTGTTGGTTGAGCGGTGTAGAATAACATTGGTATAAAAGGGGAAGTTAGATAGTCTAATATTTACATACATAAATTGTGTGATCGCATACTATCAAATTAACTTTCGCAAACCCAAGATTATGGAACTATTTCGATTTTGTGACATCTATTTACAACATTAAGGGGTAGTTCCCTCATTTATTTTTGCCTTATTATATGTAGTGCAAAATATATGTATATATGTACATAAAAACTCTGTCTCACACTGTATAATATAATATGTATTTCTCAGTCATCCACTTCTTTCGATAGAGTAAGACAGATAAAACCTCTACTTGACTACTACTTTTGGGAAACACTGAAATTTTGCATGTGATATTCACGTCTACGGGCAGAAAAGAGATTTTAAACGATATTTACTTTAGCCATCTCTACAGCAGATAGTTCTTTTTCTTAACCTATTGAGTGCAGTTCGATCATATCTGGGAGATAGTAGAAATGTTTTTATGTTAATTTTTTATTAATGGTTTTTGTTTTTCGGAATCACATTACTCTGATCTGTTAGTACAACTATGATATTCTTATAAATTGTGCAGTGAACACGAAAAAATCGGAGAAAAACGTATTCAAAATTTAATTTAGAATTTCCTAGGTTTATTTGAACTTCAGGAGTTACATACATAGGTCTCCAAATTTGGGAGTAGTTTTTGAACCTTTGTAGTAAATTTTAATCTTCAACCTCTTGACACCTTATTACCTACAAAAATTACTAAACAGAAACGTTTGCTACATTTTTAAGAATTTTTTCATTTTTGGGGACGATTTCCCTCATTGCGGAAGTAGTTTTGACCTTAAGTAGTGAATTTTACTCTTCAACCTATTCAAGTCATCAGACTTTTTTTTAGAATATTATAGGTTTTTTTTAAATTTCGGGGCGGCTTTCCTTTTTTAGACCATTGCTCAAAAATTTAAGAATCTATAATTTTTTGTAACGGAAAATTCATGTTCAGCGCGCAAATTTAAATAATACATAGGTAATAGCACTTTCGGATCAAATTTTTTTTTTCTTTTTTCCTGTTATTTACTGCATATACAGGTTGTCTTACTAAGGCACATGGTCTCCTGATCAATGTTCGTTCAGACGCTCCCCCCTTAAAATCGGTCCTTCACCTTAAAATTGCAATTGAAAATTGGGATGGGGTGAATCCAGAAAACGCTTTATAAGTCCTTTGAGAGACCTCGTAGGAGCTGAGCCTTTAAGCTTTCTAACGGTACCTTTTACGACCGAATCCGTCCACAAACAAACTAGAGAGGCCGCGTCAAACTTTCAAAATTGCAATTTTGATACCCAAAATTTGACTTTCGCCCTTCGTACTGCCGTTTTTTTGTATGGGAAGATCGAAATTTTTTCTGAGAAAAAGCTTCCGTCTTGTGACCTTTCGCAGAGAAAAAAGCCGTAATTAAATCCGACCACGCGTTCTGAAGTTATTCGTGCTAGAGTGGCTTTTAAAGTACTAATTAAACGGTTTATAAAACACAAATCTATTTCTGTTATCACAAAACATGTAAAACCTTGTCACGAATCAAAAAATTGTATGACGGAGAACTTTGCAACTTCGAAGCCACCGAAGGGGCGAAAATTGAAAGTGCTGTGAAAAATAAACTGCTCATTTGAATACAAAATATTAAATTAAATTAACTTTTTTGTATGAAATATAATTCTATAGAGTAAAACTCTTTGATGTGACATGTTAACATTACCGTGTTATTACTTTGAAATACATATATCTAAATTTAGTGTTCCTTAGTCCTAATATTTCTAAAAACAAACAATAAAAAAAATAACAATTTTAAAAAATCATATGTCATATATCAGCAGTCCCCGATGTTTTTGTAGATAATATGAGAACACCAAATAAGGCTTAAGCACAGCATGGGAAATAAATATTTGGGCCTCGAGTTTGCCAATTCCGATTTTGATATGGAAACAATATATTTAAGTTGCTTCAACAAACCAACAATTCTTAATCAAAACATCACCGTACTCATTGTTTTATTTTCTCATCCAAACTATTTTTGAACACCTTCACAAACTCGATCGAAGGGGATTTGTTACTTACGTAAAGATAATTTTGATTTATTCCTAAAATTTGTCGACTATTGTTGAAGTTCAATTTTTAATTTCCTCTACAATTTTGGAATTGAAGTGGGCTAGCCTGCAAAAACGTACTAAAATTGGACCTTCAAAACAGAAGTTAACAGAAGTTATTAATCAAAATGTATGCAACTTTTATAGAATATTTTTATTGTCATAAGAATTAGAAAGTTTTTGGAAAAGTTTAATAAGTTTAAATCAACTATTTAATGCGTCATCAACATCCCCCAAAATTTAAATTTGATCGGTGCAAAGTTCAAAGTGCTGGACTTCTCACCAGTTACATACATATATGTATACAACAGAAAAACCCATTTTAGAAAAATTAAGGTTAAAATTTCGAATAGTCACTCTCTCTGACGAGGGATGGCAATAAACGGCTCTAATTAAAATTTAAAAAAATGATTGACCGATTTTCGCAGTGTAGGCTTCTTAAGTAAGCTTAGAAATGTTCCCATCAGATAATTTTTCAATTTGCCAGTTCAGGTGAAAATACAATTGAAACCCTCAAAAATTGGTATCTTTGCAATTATTTATGTATTTTTTATAGTTGCTTGCTGACCTAAAAACCATTTGAAAAATGAAAATTGCAAAATTTAAACGCTACTTTAAAAATTTTTTAATTATTCAAATTATTGTTTTATAATAAAAATGTATCTTTATTGGTGTTTTTTAGAACTTTTAAATTCATAAAGAAAATAATAGCATTATAAAATTATAAAAATTTCACAAAAACCGGTTGAATAAATTACTTTTATTCGATTTCCCGCCTAAGTCGAAATCATATTTCGAAGGAAATGCATTTTTTTAATGTTATATGTTAAATACGAAAGATAGGCGCTCATTGAAGTCGATACAAACTTCAAATGCATTTTTTTTAAAACGGGTTTTTGAATATTATCCCAAACTTTTCTCCGAAACCAATGCCGCTTTTGCACACTTATTTTATAAATCAGCTTATGTATGGCTAATTCATCAATTTGCGAAATTATTTTATTTTGTATGTTTATACATGATATAATCATGGAACATTGATTAACTGATTTTTGACCTCATAACTTCAATTATTGTAATTCAAGATGCCAACAATTAAGATGAATGTCTGTAAAATCCACAGCCTAAAAAAAAGATTATTTCCCAATGGCGCCATACTTGGCCTTTTCTGAAGTGCAGCTGAATTGACCCGAGATCAGATATTTGCGGTATTTTACACAAAGAAAGTTGTTTACAATCGAAAGTAAGTAATTATGTATTAAAATTAGAGATTATTTCGAAGTCATTGCGATTTAACTACTCTGATAAATGATTTCAATTATTGAGAATCGCACTAGCTATTGAAAACAATATTGCTTATTAGATGGTTTAAACAACAGAAATTCTAAGAACTAAAAAGTGCGACTCGAGAGTTTTCCAACCAATTGGAGGCGAAGAATTTTCACTTTTTTAAGCATGCAAAGGGGCGTCCACCAAATGCAACTTCGTAAGCCCATGCTCCATTTCCATGCATAATTAGAGCTGATAGTTTAGACTGCAATTAAATTTTTTGCTCTAAAAATAATTTCCTTGCAAGCACTAGTGCATAATGATCCACGCCTTCAAGGCATATTTATATTTACTTGCCTCAAAGAGTCGCAATTTGTGCACATTAGATCGAGTGATTGAACGGCGTCACATCTTATTACGAAAACTGGGTTACTCCGTTTTAGCAGTATCTCAGACGTCGGCACACCAACCTTATCAATTTCCTCAATTTGCCGTAATAAGTCTGCTGCGAAAAATCCAAACTCGCAATTTGTTAAGGAAAGTTTTTCCTTAAAGTTAAGGGGAGCATTTGTTTATATAATTCGATTCGACTTCCAGATCGTAGTTTGCTCTTTCCGGGATCAGCTCTGTAAGTCTCGTGGTAAAATCACGCGAATGGCCTCTTTCGAAACTCAACTGATCCGTAAATGATTTTCTACATGCGTCTAATGCCCCGCGTATTTCTGATAAGAGAACGCATTTAATGAAGATTTCATGAGGCGTGTGGAACGTTAATCACAAAAATTTTACGCACGATCGCTGAAAATCAATTGGAAAGCATTACTCATATTAACTGTTAAGGGCGGTCTAACTGGGTGCCATATGATGTGCATCAGATTGCATCATCTTCACCGCAATTTCACCTTTTTTTGCGCTACAAAACTTTTATATCTACTGATCGGCGCGGACAGGTTTATTTCATCAGCCATTCATCTATGCTATCTGAGGTGCCTCTGCAAGAATTTTCTTGGCGCTCTTTTTACAAGTGCACGACTGCTGCACCTCTGAGAAGCTCAAATCTCAACAGCAAGGAGATTTTTTTTCTGGAGTAATGACCAATAATCGGTGGTCAATTATCCTCCAATATAGCAGCTAGGTACCTGCCGCAGTACGGTGCACCTCACGCACCACCAAGATGAATGTGCCTTGCTGTTCAAGCACACATTATCAGCAAAAGCTACTATACTCCAAGTCAGTAACTGGAGTCAGGAAGGTGGTGCACAAAATAAGAGAAAAACCCCAGAATTACTGGCAGTGCGCTTTTCATTGCAATTATACCCACCGCACTGGTCGGTTATCTCCACCAGAACAACGCAAGGTTCATTCGAAAGGTAAAAATTTTGTGGCTTTGCATAACGTTTTGTCGCCTTGAATATGCTTTAAAATGCAATTTTACTTATTCGAGCCTTATTCCTTAAGTAGCAACAATTTGCGACCTCTGTAATTTTCTGTACATAATTAATACCTTCGACTGGCCAAAGAGCCTAAAATGTACTAACTTTAAGGATCAATACTGAATCCAAATTATGACATTGTGGGAAAAAATATTACGTAAAGAAAAACTCTTAGTATCAAAAACAAAACTATGTATATATGTATGTACATAACTAGTGATTATAAATAATATCAATCAAACTTGACCTCGATTGCAATATTTCCCATTACTGATAATTATAGCTTATACTAGTTCTTAACTTGATGACCCAGATTCTGAATAATCGTGTTATACTTGTTCTTGCATTTTAAAATAAACGCAGAATTTTTTAAGAAAGGGTGCCAATCCGTGGAACTTAGTAAAGTTTATACAATAATTTTTAAAAGAGTCAGCATTGATCTGTTTCATGATTTTAAACAAAATATATCCCACTTACACGATCAAACTTTTGTCGCATGATCCTAGAAAACTAAGGATGAGGGGGTGGCGCAATAGGGCTTGCTCACGTTAGAACAAAGCAGAATCCACGATAGAACTGAATAAAAGTCCGATAGTGTAAATGTAAATTTACTCCCAGAACAAAGTATGCATAATTAGTTCAAGTTAAAAAGCATAAATGGGTCAGAAAGCTAACATTTTCGATTTTTTTTTTCTTGCTTTAATCGATAGTAATACTATGAAAGAATACAATATAGCAATTTTGAAGTTACCACCCTCAAGAGTAAGTGTGCGGTTTGCACGCATTCGAGTGCGCTCAAAACCTTAAATGCGTTTTTCTCAAAACCACTTTTATCGAATAGGTGGAATAACTAAAAAGAGAACAATTAGACTAATTAGCATCGTCCTTTTGTTTTTTCTTGACATCACTTTTTTTAGTGATACAATTTTTTTTTTCTTTTTATAGAAAATCGCAATTTCCTTCGCATCTAATCAAAATCTTCAATAGATGTCTCATATATTTTTCGAATTCATTACGTATATTTCTTACACAACACATTATAATAATGAAAAGCTGTTTTAGTTTTAGCAACTACTTTTCATGTTATTTAGGGCACCAAATCTGAATAAATCTGAAGACGAACGTTTTCATTAAGTAGTTTTTAAAACAAATAGCCCTAAAAAGTAACACTTCAAACCATTTACTAGAATGCGACAGAAGGTCAACAACTCTGCCGCCTTTGACTTCCATGTTGACAATGTCTCCCTTAGCGATGCTCTTTACTTGCCTAACCAACCCTTGCAATAACCCATCCTGTCTCCCCTTCATTAATTTTAAACTGCTTATAATTAGGTTATTTGTTTTTATCAGTTTAAGACATTTTCCTTCACTGTAGCTTATATTAAACAAAATAAATAAATTGGCACAGCTGCTTGAGATAGTTAAGTACAAAATAAATATATTTTGCTCAATGTGAATAAATAATTTCTTTTAAGATTTTTTACGTTGTTCAAAAATAAAATAAATACAACAAACAACTAAATCTAGTTTCAAATGTTATGCTTACGAAGAAATGTAAAGAGTGTGAACGCTTAATATTTGTTATATTCATTCGATTTTTATGAATTTCTTAATCGTTTTTAATGATTTTACACAAATATTCAGAAATGATAAATAATCAAAATATAAATTAATATCCTCTAATTATATTGATAGCATAAACAATGGGTAAATATCCCCTATTATCGTTTTTCTTGACTGAATCGACTTATCAAACATCACAATAATGTTATAATTTGGACTTTTCCGAGCCTCTGTAAAGATGTAACTTAATTTTGTTTTTACTTAAATTTTTTGATCTCTCATGTTTTCTCCTTAGAAGTAAAAGGTTGGCTCCCACTTGGCAAACAAAGTCATAGAATTTATGAAGTGGTTGATTCACGTTACTCAAATTGCCCAATACCAATTCCAATTCATTTGACGTAAATAATTAAGGTTCCGCACATTGCCCGGTTTATTTCATTATCGTCTTGCTCCGTGATTTCGCGTTGAAGTCTTAAGACTTTTGTGCGTATTCCAACACACACTTGACCGGTTTTAATTGCTTCAACCGTGCTGCTAAAGTAGAGGTCATAGCACTAAATTTGAAGGCGGCATCACTGTCTTTTGTAGAACTTATATCCGAAATCGGAAAGTAAAGCTAAGGAAACGACTATCCAATTTACATCGCACTTATTAACAAAATTTGAAAGTGTTTTCATTGCTTTATCAAATTTTCAAGAAAGAATTGTAATCGCGCATATTTATCAATAGATCTTTCCCCAGTCTTGCACAGAGTATAACACAAAGGGCTACGAATGCTTGAAGACGACAGATTAAGTTTTCATTTAAATCCACTCTTCTATGATTTTCAGAATGAGTGAGTTTTCATGAAAATGGTTTTGCTAAATTATTTTTTGTTTAAATAGCTCGACCGAATAATTATAAAGAAAAAAATAGTTACTTACTTAAATTTTGCAGTTAAACCTAAAAACATCGACATCGAATTCTCTACAAAATCTTCCATCAAGTTCGTAAGATTGATCGTTTACAAGAGATAATGCATCAAACTTCCCAGTAGACCGTAAATGTACCACTTTGCAATTGGTTTAGATTCTATGTATCGAATGTAAGTTTCATAAACTCATATTCTAAAACTGCGAATTCAAATATTCTGGGGCTCCTCGCAAAAGGAGTGTTCCAAAATGTTATACAAAAACAAAATATCACTAATTAGAAAAATAATGGAAATTATGTTGTTTTAGAAACCATGGCAAAAATACAAAATTAGTCAAAATCTACAATGTATAAATTACTTTATTGTTGTAAATACATTTGAATGCATAATATGAAACTGTCTTTTATATACCGTTTTTTCCTATTAATGAGCTAAAATTAATCATATATTTTTCATAGTCTGAAATTATACGAGCAATAAATCTAAAGAAACACCCTTCAGTGTATCTGCACAAAGCTTCTCTTAAAATAATTTCTACAAAATGCCCATAGGTAGCTATGGTTCTTACAGTTTGATTTTAATCGCTAGCGGTTTTTTTTTAAATTTCCTGTTAATAACGTTCTTTCTGACTCACCTTAGTCATACTAAAGTTATTTATTTATATGTAGAGAAATTGCACTATTTTTGTAGTTTTAATTATAAAATTTGTTATCTAATCAAAAGCAATTCATATGCTATACCTGCAATGGAATTACAAAAAAATATATAAACAAAAATGCTCTGCAGCGTATTTAGCACAAGTAACACATATTTTCATAATTTGAACCTTTTTATGGTTTAATTAACAAAACTTCCTTCGGCTTACAAGAACAACAAGAATATTAAAAATGTGAAGTTAGGTGACAAAATATTTGTTAAATATACATTTAATTTACCAATTCATCAATTCCCTCAGTTGGTTGACATTTTTTAGTGAGAATTAATCAATTCATATTCGCAGGGAGGAAATCACTAGAAAATAATGGTGGAAATAAAAAAACAATACCAAATTAACATTGATCTTCGCAAAATAAATAAAATATTTAAGAATGCATCCATTGTGAGAGTTCATTCTCCTTTAAAAAAAAATTGCAAAACATAGTGCTAGTATCTATCAATCATCAATTACGTTAAATATACAAAAGATAATTTTCATGCTATGAAATTGAATCCGTTTTATAAAACATTTCATTTATCCATGGGCTAACTCTCATATCGCCTTCTTTTTAAAAAATTTAGTCTGATTTTTACTTACATTCATTAAGACTATCCGAATATACCTAATGGCAGCAAAATACATACAATAGCTGAGAAGGACTTAGTTGAATTTAGTGAGTGTGAAACAATATAGTCAACGGGTTCATAAAGACCAAATTATATATAAATCTTTAACTTAACAAAGACAAAATTAAAATTTGCATTTCTTGTGTAAATACGAACCCCACTCTGGTGATTTAAGAAACTCAATTTTTACTGCTATTATAATTTGTTGTCTTTTTCTAAAAATATCTTATTATGTCCTCCACAAATTTAGTAGGAGCTGGTACAACGGCCGTAGGCCTTAAAATCTTCAAAATAACTTATATTTTGTGCGTCGAAACAATTAGTCTAAAACTTGCCATTGCTTATGAAATCCTAAGAGGGCTTCCAGTCTAGCCCGCTTCGATCTTAATATATCCACGAATTAGGAAATTCCGAAATAGAAAATATACACATAGTGTTAAGAAACAAAATTGTTAAGCAATACAACCTAAAGAATGCATTTTCAAAAACAAAATAAATTAACATATACGTATAATATTTACTCCAATCTATTTCCCCACATTACATTTTTAATAATCTGCTGCTTTTGTATTTAATGATGTATATTATACATTGTATAACCACATAAAAATTGAAATACTATATGCTTCCTAAATTTAAAACCACTTTTTTAAATTATTTCCAAACATAAAGCAAGACACAACAAATTTTATTAATATGTAAGTCACCTTATGTACTTTGTACATATCTACCTACGTCATCTTATGCAGTTTGAATACTTGAAAGTGTATATAGTGGCATTTCAGAGAGCCTAAATTAGGGAAAATTGGATTGACAGAACTTGCTTAGTCGCCTTACCTAACCAAAAATCCTAGAAATCTGGGCACCCTGGAAATTATACCTGCAGATGCCAAGTGAATAGGGCTCTTAAGCAAAGAATAACTAAATAATAAGAAGTGACACTCTCAATACCATCTCAGAACTCTAACCCATATTCAATTCCTAAAGCAGCAAACAACTACTGCTTACCATGTCTTACGTAAATTGCAGGGAGAGATAAAAATAGGCAACACAAAATTCTTACCTACAGCACTTACAGTGTAAGGTACAATGTGTAGGATTTTTTAACATACATTTTTAAAGGAGCTCTACCGTGGTGTTAATGCCCTCGCCTTGCATTGTTAAGGTATATGGAAATTCTGAACCAAAGGAGGAAGAGGGAGGTAGCACACGCAGACCATAAATACAGATACGTTTGCTTACATTTTTCACTATGCATTTTAAAAGTGCTCTGAGTTGATTGTGTTCCTCTTTCTATCCTTCTCTTACATATGACTTCTTCATTACTATCCAATTCGCAAGTTCGTTTGACTAACGGCACCAAGATCGAAAAAAGATAATGGAAAACGTCATGAATTTCACTTCTTATTATAAAAGATATTCCTTGCTAGGCCTAGTCTAAACTAGATTACAATGAGAACTTATCAGTCGGTATCAACTTCGTGCATACGGATGTGCACCATTGGGCTGTAACTGTTCAATCAAGCTCGACTGAACATTAGCTTTGTTCAAATCGCGAGTCCGGTACTACTTTCTTTTAATGATGGAAGTCGAAGCTCAAATTGAATTATTAAGTCATAATTTCAGTCAAATTGAGAATTCAATCGAAGCCTATCGATAAGTTCTCATTGTTCTTTAACCCTTTTCAATAGAATTTATAATTTTCACGAACTCATTAAAACAAATTCACTTTTGAACTTAACAATGAGTGCCGTATTTGTTGTGGTAATGAAATAAAAAAATTGTTTTCTACATACCCTTCGAATGGCACGATCTCTAGTGATGTCTGTAATGAAGTGACTCGCGCCTGAAGGTGAATGAATATTTAGTGTGCCTCGATTGTAAGGATGTCCGATACGTACGTGTTTGTATATATTGCGCAAGTGTATTTATTGTATATGTTCCCATACACTTATAAATATATAAATAATTTGAATATCATTACAGGAAATTATCGTTTAAGGTTAATTCAGTATTTTTACTGCTACTGTGCGCAAAGTAATTTCTCATAAATTTGTTTAGACTTTAGCATTTATATAAGTATGAAAACAAATCACATGGATATCTCTTTCTAGTTATTACTCCGAAGGGATAGATTTACTTCTTCTTTTTGACTTTCGATGTTTCCACTAACGATCAGGCTGATGTTTCATTTGTTTCCATCCATCCCTCACTGTCATCTTCGCTTTCGGATTCCTCTGATTCTGAAAGTTCAATAGCAACTCTTCGTGCTAAGATAGAAGCAACATCATGAAGTGCTGTTGTTCGTTCGATTTCTTTTTGCTCGGATTTTTCAACTTTTCGTAACGTTATTCCTGCAAAAAAGTAAATAGGTCATAATACATTACTATTTAAGAGTGTGAGCTATTTTATACATACCGTCCCTTATAGCCTTCATTAAATCAGTTCGAGAATCATGGAATGGCGGAAGTAGTTTCTTTGGTGCTACTATATGACCGGTTCCAGCCATTAGAACACCATTCGCTGGCGGACCCTGCAAATTTACTGTGTTCGATGGAATATCACCATTCGCCAATACTTTTTGGAGATTTCCAATTTGATTAATCTGCTGCTGAGATTGGTGCTGTTGAGATTCTAGTGGCGGAGGTGGTGGAGGAGGCGGTGGTGCTGCATTTGGTGGTGATGACTTCGGAGAAAGCTGTAGTAAAAGTAAAAAGAGCTCATGGTTAAAAGACAAAAGAATATAAGCGAAAAAACTGCCCACTCTTAAAAAATATTTAACATGACCGTCTACTGGCTACATAAGCTTGTTTTTTAATACTTTATAACAAATAGAAAATTTATTATTGTAGAAATGTAATGGATTTTTTCTGTTTTGTAACAAAATTTGTTGTTGGCAACGGATGACGAAAATAATAAACTGACGGAAAAAGTAGAAATTAGGACCCAAGCTAATGATTACATGGAAGCTATTTAACTCTGAAATTGTGAAATATCCTTTTCAGAAATAAGATAGGAGCGCTGTTTCCAATATTAGAAAAAACTTTTGCAAAAATGAAAAATATTGTGTATAAGATAATGAAGTGTACAAGTCGTAAAATAATAAATTGTGTTTTATTTTAAACAATTCCAAATTATTTTAGACGCAGTGATATATAGCTTTTATATCTTTTTTAACGCTAATTAACTCATTAAAATGAGTAAATAGTTCTGAAATTTATAATTCCAATTTATCGGTACAAATCGTGTGATTAGTTTCGGCAATATACCCCAGGATTTGCAAATACATATATATTTCTATTATCAACCCTAAGACTTCATTAATCTACTTTCTTAAGTATTATACCGAATGATTAAAGAAATGTACTTTTAGAAGTCTACATACAGTCGACCGGTCTGCTTAACTTGCGCCAGGCACTGTATAAGAAAATATGACTCTTAAATAGCCTTATCCTTCCGTGCCTCCCTCATTTTTAGGCGATTAAATTTACAATTAGAAATATACCATTAAGGTTGATTTAGAGCCCCTGCAATCATTTCGACTTTTCAAGATATGTATGCACAAATAATAGTTGTTACACGAAGATGTAGATAATGAAGAAAATGATCACTAAAAAGTTTATAAATAAGAAAACATAAAAATAAAACAAAATTATGAACCATATCTTAATCAATTTTCGATTGCTTGTCTTAAAAACTGAGAACCATTTTCTAGAAGGGTTTTAGGTGGCCAGGCGATCTCTTTATAACACTAAGTAAAAGCTTTCGGAAGAACAATCCTATTCGTGAGCCGTCATTTCATTTGTAATGTCTGATGCTCCGAGATGTGACGATGTTGAAATTTCCAAGAAGAATCCAGCACATGATCTTCACAAGGATCTTGAGCACCCCGTAAACAAAGAGTAGTAATTATTTTGATGCCGTCTTTAATTTTCATGGAGTAATTACACCAAACGCATACTTAAAGGTGATTTATATCATTCAAGAGCTAGAGAACTGTAATTGGAGCACTTATGTATCATACCCACGGTCTTTCAGGCATTCTAATATGAAAATAATAGTCCTAACGCAGGCAGCATTAAATCGTTCAGAAATTGTGTTGCAAACAAATCACATACATAATTTACAATTATTCGAAGTATTTACATACGAAAGTTAATTAATATTGCAGTTTTCATTACTGTAAAATTCTATACTTTTGTAAAAATCTATAAACCTTAAACCAAATCATTTAAAAAAAATCTTAAGATGATATACTGACTACAGTCAATAGCAAAAATCTCTTTTAAAAGTGTAAAAATTATGTGCTTACCTGCTCTGGAATTGGAGGAGGTGGTGGCAAATCATTCATAGCATTAAGCTGTGACATTTGCATGTTGATGCTGTTTAGATTATTGATTTGGCTACTCAACTGAGCCATTACCAGTGCATTTGCATCTTGTACACTACTGCTTGGGGCCAATTGCGGTGATCCTGCTCGGGAAGTGCTGTGGCTACGAGCTAATAACTTTGCTGCGATATTTCCACCATTCATAGGCGGGGGCGGAGGTGAAGTCATTCCATCGGGTATTGGTGGTGGTGGTGGTAAGTTATCTCGTCCAGTAGAAAGACTCCTTCCACGAGTAGGTGTATTGGCATTCGATGTGTTCGGAGTTGCTCCGCCGCTGCCACTAGATGGCGGTGCCGGTGGCGGCTGAGAGGGTCTAGGCTTAGTCCTTGAAGGAGTTCCAGGGGCGTATAAACTCTCCGACGACATAGGGCCTTGTCCGCCGGATTGCATATACAAAGCTTGAGAGTTGTAAACAGCTTCATCATACAACTGCTGCTGCTGCTGTTGCAATTGTTGTTGAGGTGTGGAATGTACCCCTTGATAATTTGACGAATTTGGATAATGGCCAGCAGTTTGCGGTGTAACAGGGCCATAGCCATCTACCGATTCAGCTGGGTAGCTTCTTCGTAATTCTATTGAATTCGGACGAGGAGGTCTATTATCATATACTCCCATACCTTGAAAGACAAAGTCAAAATTAGAAAAGAACACAGACACTGGATGCAACGTGCGATATACGAAAAATTCTAATAGGGCTGGATATGTGAGAATTTAATTGCTGAAGAAACGTGTTCTGAGGAAGGAGATAAAAACATGCTTCTAAAACAAATCAATTACCAAAACAATTAATACGCTTAACATTTTCAATTTTGTTAAACTGGGCCAATAGCAACATTTTAGCACATCTGAACGAAATTTATTATATGAAATGCAAAAACAAGGATCGAAGGAATAATTGAATTTGAATTTTGAAAATGACGCTATTACTGAAATCGTATTCATATCTATTGTGTACGTGTAACAAATTTGACCTCTATCTAAGAGCATTCACAAACATCTTTGTGTGTCAATCTGACCTGAAATCATTACTGCTGTTAGCATTGCAACATTGTGATTTGTTTCCAAATGTGAGAGCATATTATAGGGCCTTACGTGATCTGAAATAATGAATCGATAATCACATTATGGACAAAGTTACAGATGGTTCTTTCTTTTAATATTTTAGGGAAAGATACACATTCACATGAATTACGTTCCATAAGCAAGGACAAGGAAAACCTTCATTTTTTTCATTTTCATACCTACAAGAAAGTATGTTACACAACGTATTATTATTTTGATCTTTCCAAGAGCTGCTTCTTCGCGAACGCTCCAAATTATTATAACCTTTAACAGAATAATATTATCTTTAATTTTAAAAACGGGAAAACATCCACTTCAAGGTTTATAAGAAAACAAAATGACTTAATGCATATCGACACTCATAAAATTTAAGCAAGTGAAACCTAAAACCTGAAGTAAAATATTAAAACAAAAATGTTTGTACCGAACAAAGTGACCTGCCAATAACTTCTTTCTTTGGCATTTGAAGTAGAAATTTTGCAAATTTTAATTGAGGTTTGCCTGTAATATATATTATATATATGTATAACTATATATAATTTTTAACTGATGCACGCAAATTTTTTAATTAATCATCCAATATCGTTATTTTATATGTAATATAAAATATACTGCCCAGTAACCCTGTTGTGATGCCTGTGCATCTTTCCATCCGCCAGAGGTTCCTAACTCTTTTTTTTCTGTCTAGGAATGCAAGGTTTCATCGTTTAGATATAGCTAGTAGAATGCAGCTGTATTTTGTTTAAAATATATTTCAGTTTATTAAAATAACGACATGAGCTCACGCCAAAAATTCAGACTGATAGATTAATGGAACTCAATCAAATAGTGTGACACCACCGAACGGACATCACGTAGAGCGAAGCTTAGAAGTTAACGTGGATGTGGTCGAACTTCCAAGGAGACCATCAGGAATTCGGAACATCAATTGGTTTAAATATATATCTGCAAATAAGTGTTGGGCGCCTAAGAGGGACCTCCAGACAGATATGTATCTCTCAATGCGGGCCCATTTCCAAGAAAACAATTAATTTCCGATTGGTTGCACATATTATTACTTTTTTCTGTTTTATATTTGCTTTCCCTTTAGTCCTATTTTTTTTTAAATTGGTTGGAAAAAATTATTGAAACAGGAATTTCTTGCTAGAGAAAACTGAAAAACAATACATCTTCCCGTTGCGATTTTTTACTGCCAAATATCGTGCAATATCTAGTGAAAAATTCTAAAAAAGTGAAGTACTATAATTTTTGGGGTGACGCTGGAAGTGAATTAATATCGTTGCGTTTACTTGTACGATTTCTCAAAACGAATTCTTCAATTTCAGTTGGCAAACAGAGATGTGGATGTTCGGATCGCTTTACCTGAAACTTTGTAGGTTTATATGTAGGATACCAAAAGCATAAAAGAATAGCATAAGAGCAAATACTGTTATCCTCTCCGAATAAGTAGAAAATAATATTTCTAAGGATAATGCTGACTTGATATAAGCAATTTTCAAAAACAAATAAGCGAAATATTTAGATCGCTACACTGCTCATTTAGTTTTATTGCTCGGGTGAAATATTGCTATTTTAATTTAAAAACTTACTGATTAATTTTGGAGTTCAAATGACGAACTATGTATAATATATTCTAAAATACGTATTCCTTTTCACTTAAAAGTAGAAAGCATATTTCTGTCGTGTCACAGGGATATTTTTAAGTAGATATGAAATACAATTTTATAACCATACATAAATTTTACATATGAAATTTAAATTTTTAATAAATAGTTGTACGTATTTCGTTTGTACATCTTGTATATTGCTGAGTTCGACGGCATAATTTTAGACAACTTTCAGTAAATAGTGTGCAATATTTCAGGATAGTTCATTTAAAATATTTTCGTTTTGCCAAAGGAAAAGCTGGCTAAGAATGATAAAACTGGAAAATTCACTGAAGTAGTCTTTTTATAGATACGATAACAAGCCTTTTATAAAAAATCTCGGCTTTTACAATATCTCTGGACCTTGCATGCATCTCGAAATTTTGGAGGACGGCTGGCTGCTGTTTATATGTATGCCTATAATTTCAAAGACTTTAACTTTAACTGAGAGACCACATGCCTTTTGAAAGCCATTATTTTTAAAATATAAATAAAGTGCCGTTACTTCTACAAGCATTTTGAGTTCATTTCTAGGTACGAGTGAGTTCATAAGAGCAGCAACATTCCCAACATATGACGAAGATCTTTCTCATTCTTATTACGTAATCCTCTGATTGATTAATACGTTCGTTCAAAAGCCGCAGGGAAAAGGCTGTAAGGATCATAGTATTTTTCTCTAATTCTATTCCTAGATCTATGTTACAGCAGTATATATAAAAAATTAAGCATATAGTAAAAACATTTTACTCACTTCCATATCCTGACTCCTCGGTCATAACAGAATTAGGTGTTCTGTAAATAACATTATTTGGCATCAGAGTTTCTCCATGACCTATGGCTATTTGTCGTTGCTTTTCTCGTGTATTGTGAGGTGTTCGAACTCTCTTCTTATGTCCTCTAGCCCCACCTCCACCTCCACTTCCATCCGTTCTAGGCCGATGCATTTTCTTACCCCTGTCGTGCATCACACGCTCGGTATCCTTCAGCATCTCTTGTCTCCATAGTTCGAAAAAATAATTCGGATCGGTATAGAACTTTAGACCATCTTTTCCATCGTCTCGATATACATTTAACTTATCAAGAGGTGGCGGCTTATCGCACTGGGTATATGTTTCTAACATCGGTGCAGGCATAGTTGCACGTGAAAAGATTTGCTGATCAAATACTTTCGCAGATTTGAAAGCCTTCTTCAGTTGAATATCAGTCAACGGAACTTCTTCCACAGTGCTATCAAGCTGAGTAACTTTAATTGCTAAGCGATCAATTCGAGCTTGAAGGGAATTGGCCCGATCAGCTATGCTGCCGACGTCTCGAGCTAATTCGCCAAAAATGTCTTCGGCATGTTTAGAGAGCGACGACAATTGCCTAATTATATTGGTTAGGGTTGTGTTGGTCACCGTTTCTAGCTCAGTGGGCTGTAGATCGTCTCTTTGATAGACTGACCGCGCCACATGGACTGGCTCTATCGATCTCTTCGGCAGAGGCATCTTGAATCAACCTTATCAGTTGTTACTTCTTGCCAGGTTTTAAAATTAATTTTAAATTAATTTCTCATCACAGTGACACTGCGACATCCTAAAAAGACAAAAAATTCGAATTATTTGAGTAAAAAACAAATTATGTACAATTAAATTTCTATTACTAAAATTTCTTATATCCTTGACTCTAATCCACCTATACTGAGAAGAAGCTCATTTATAATTAACAAATGCTTTGTTTATAATGGCGAAATAAATATTTGGTTATGGTTGAGAAGCCCCAAAGATTTAAGCATGATTTTAGCAGTTAGCCACGCTTATAATTGACATACATAGGGGCTTGTTAACAATACACAAATAGTTATTTCGCCATTATTAAAGAAAAAGTTTTGTTATAATAGCTATAAATAAACTACATATGTTCACATGCCAAATCAATTAAATAAGTTATCTTATCTCCCACAATGAGCGCTTTGGCTGGGGCGCACCCAGCCTAAAATTTAAGAATATATTCTGATAATGACTAATAAAAATAGCGATAATTGCGATATCTGAATAAATAACAATAATTTTAGTATCGGTAGTTTTTTGACGTTATGAATTAACATTCTATTTACTGAAATTATGCGAAAAACATTTCAACAAATTTGTTTTTCACAAAATGACGAGCTCAAATATTTGCGAATTCAAATCCGCGGGCGTGGCTTACGCAGATGTTATCTCCACTTTGGCATCTCGATATCGTGTCCGTACCAAAATAAAATAGTTTTAACGAAAATTTAAAAAAATAACATAGTTTTAAAGGAATTACGGAGTTTTTGTTTTTTTCTTCATTAATTTTCATTTAAAAAAGACAGACAATTGCGAGTAGGACTCGCGACCTGAAAGTTCGGTATCATTATATAGGGTGTAGAATTAGAAATTAATGATTTTCTGATTTTTTCCTTCACTTGTGCTATGAGATCTTATTTTGTGCCAAATTTCAAGATTCTAGGTCAACAGGAACTACCGTACATGACGTAGGATGTGTCAGTCGGTGAGTTAGCCTGTCAGCTGTATATTTTTATTGCATCGAGTTAGAAACTTCAACTTACAGCAATTTTATAAGACTATGATGCTGTGGACTTTAGTATTTGGTATATACTTGCAATTCAATACCTCTAGCCATTCCTGAGAAAAAGGGTTTTGACAGACATAGAACCGTAAAAATACGAATTTTTCAAAATAATGGTATAATTATGATGGTTAATAGTCTGCCGAATAAAGTGTTAATATTTGAACGCAATCGGTCCAGTAGTTTCTTTCTTATCAAAAACTCAAAAAATACTGTTTCGAGCAAACCACTTTTCTTTTTCTGAAAATTTTTTTTTTAAAAGTATTTTAAGTCCTAATTCGTAAAAATTACGAAACTGTGATCTTTTAAATGAGAAAACGCAAAGTTCAACTTTCAATTAGAAACTGGTCTGTACGAAAACTCAAACACTTTAATTTTCGTATTCACAGTGGCTAGCTAAGCCTATGCGTGGCCTTTTGTTTAAATTGGGTTTATTACTACATATTTCTTTACGTCCCTGTTCAAAAACATTTCTGTTCAATCTGTGAATGCCTACATTTTATCATTTTTTTTGGCATAATAAAAAAAAATTTCAAAACCGTATATTTTTCAAGCCTTCCCAGTAGTGCTCTCCCTTAAAGTTTTGAGAATTACTTATTCGTACCGCTTTCACAGTACCGTAAATGGTTATAAACAGAGATGCAAAACATCGAGTATTTTTGTACTTGAGAACGAGTGCAAGTACGAGGTAGTTATTCAGACATTTTAAAATGAATACAAGTACCTGATATTCAACTTAGTTTTTTTTTCGGGGCTAAGTAAAAGTACTCATACCCTAAAGTACTTTCGTTCTCGAGTATTTGAATATAGTTAGTACTTCTGAACTTCTACGGTCTTGTCATTTTTGTTAATGAAGAAAACATTTTATAAATAAATTCAAGGGTTGATTAAACATATTATTGGACAATTTTTAAACATAGATATTTAACTGCCTCAAGTTGCATTTGCTTTCAACAGAACTAATTTTTCAAAAGTATCGTCTAAAAGAACGTGTCTTAAAAAGGTGTTTACTTAGCCCCGAAAAAAAGTAGGATGAGGAAGAAGTTAAACCTTAAACTAAAAGTCTTGTAACAATTAGTATGTGAATAATTTCAAAGTTATAAGTAGTTACAATTTTTCCGTGCGCATCACTTATCCAGTATACGGAGATCGGAGGTAATAAACAGCGGTGGAAATTCGCACAAAATCGGGTTATTTTCGAACAAATATTACTTTATTATTCAGTAGGTGTTACCGGTATCTAAAAAAAACTTCTTTTATATAAAATGTGGAAACACCAAAGGGTAATTTTGTTAAATCAGGCTGATTTCCAAAATGCATACGCAATACCGTCTATATAGAAAGCACCATGCTCCTAAACTTCTAACACTAACTAACTGCACTGCATCATCTCTACAATATACGAGTATGTCTTACAATCTGACTTTGCATGATGCAGTTTTATAGTTTTATTAAAATTAAAAATTAAATACTGTTAGAAAACTACCCTGCGAGAGAAGAGAAGGTATAAAGGTTCTAGCTCATAAAATAGGGCAATTGCGAATGAAATAAGATAGTCTAGGACCGTTATTAATAATTTTGTCAATTTGGACAAAAATTTCGATTATGCTAGAAATAAAACACAAATACCTTTCGGTGGCAGCCAGGGGGAAGAGGTAGATTTCAATGTAGTAAAAATGATTTTTACATAAGGGACTGTAATGTAATAGAATCAAGGAGGAAAATCGTGGCGGTTTTATTTATAAAGAGGTATATTATGCTATCGTATTATGTCTCCTTAACCTTCTTACTATGCTTAATATTTATGCTCCGGGAACTTTTTTTAGGACTAGGGGTATATTTCTGAAAATTCCAATGCACAGAACTAGTTATGGTAGTAACGAGCCGGTAGCTCAATGTTCTAGTTTTTTTAATGAAGTTTATAGTACGGTGGATTTATTCATGAACAGAGTTGCGTTTCGGGAGTCGGTTAGAATGGTCTATCATTTCGCATATTCACTTCTGGCTTTTTAGCTTGTAGTTGCCATGCTGTTAAATTAGTTTTCTATATTTATGATTTTCATTGTTTGAGCATAGCTTGTACACTATATATTAGCTATTATTTTGTTTTCCTTCTCGCTTATTTTATTAGATATTGTAATTAATTTTATTCTGTCAGCCTGTTGAACTAAGTTTGTAGACGAAGAAGTACATAAATAATGCTGAATTTCCCACCCCCTTGACCGATTCACCCCATTTGCGAACATAGTTGACATATTGCCATGGAGAATATGTTAGCCAAGTTTAATCAAAATCGATTAAGAAATATACGGTCTACATGGAAATAAATTAAAATATATAGCGAGGTGAAAGTTCACCCTCCCCCCTCCCCAAACCCTGTAATTTAATATAACCTAGATATCGAGCCAATAAATGCATACGCAAAGTTGGATCAAAATCCATTTAGAAATGGAGCAGTTATCGAAGTAATAAAATCACTTTTAGAAACTGATGTACTTCCTCACCCCTTTGAACGATCACTACCATTTTGTAACACGACTTAGAAATACATATTGTCAATGTGTACGTTAAGTTTGGTCAATAACGGTTAAGATATGCGAAAGATTTGGGGTCCAAACAATTTTTAAATAATTTACGTAGCCCCTATATCCCCACCCCCTTGACCGATTGCTTCCATTTACGAACTTAGTCGAGATATTGGCGCGATAAACGTATAGGCGAAGTTTGGTCAAAATCGATTCAGTAATACTGCCTCGATCGTGTCTCCAATTTTCTTTATGTCCTATATTACAGGGTATTTGTTATAGCGTATGTCAAAATGAATGGGATGAAACATCTGACCTAAACAAATAAAATTTTGTATTGCAGGGGTCCATGTCAAACGTTTGGGAGTTTCACGGTGATTCGTAAATTCCAGTTTTCCATGGTATACACATCACTATTTTATTTTTATCTTTTGATCTACTCAACGTAGCGTCATCCAACTCATGCCAAAAATCTACTATCCTAATGTCCTTTCAAAAAATGTCAACAATGTTGACCTACTACGATCCACTGCAAGTTCTTTCGGAACTAGAAAAATGATATTTATTTTAATAAAATTCAGCTTTTACCCGAATTTTCTCCGAAATTCATGCAATTAATGCACTTATTTTTTATTTTTATCCATTTCCTCATCTTATTACCTTTCCAAAAAGGTACAACACGTAGCTTTTTTATTTACTGTTCAATAACAAGCTAAGAGCCAAGTACCATTTAAGTGATAAAAGTGAAATTATACATGGTCATAGAAATAGCACAGCGTTGTAAGAGATACTATTACTTCATTTTTGAAATTTTGTTACAAGTGAGTTGACAAAAATAATAAATTAATATTCTCCTTATTTGTTAAGTAATTTATTGGAACTTCTAGTCATGGGATGAGCAAAACATTGCACACCTGAGAAAAGGGAGATAATTTGTAAACTAAAAGGGAAACACTAGTGTTGTAATCACATCGCATTCGTTATTTCAGTAAAAAAAGCGATACATTAACATGAAATTTAAGCTGCTATCAAATACCTATCTAGAGTCAATATTACACAAAATAAATAATACAAAAGATGCAAAAACCACGCATATGGTGATCAACAATTTCCGCTAGCTGAAGTTTCCTACACATAATAAAATGATCTTCCCAATTATTTTACCCAACCATTATTACTAACAGTGACACAATTTTTCTACCACCATTGCATTTCAGGTTTGGATCACGGCACCAAAGACGACCAACGCGACGATATGTTATTTTTGGCACAAGCTATGATTTCATTTTAAATGTAATAAAAAGTTTAATCTTAAGATACTTTTGTATTTCTACTTAATAGATATACTCGCTAGTAATAGTACTTGATTCATTAAATCTATTTAGGGACAACAATTTCTACAAATTGCATTGAATTATCTTTCATATTATCTCGTACTTCCGCCAAAGCTTGCTGTGGAATTCAACGCCTCATTTATATTAAGGCAAAAATTAAGCCGCCTCTCACGCCAAAGAGTTGACACCTACCTACCCCAACAATACGCTTAACTGTTTAAACACGGCTTAAATATAGCAATGCCTTGAGATTGGTGCCTCTGCAGAGATGATGCCACGAAAGTGATGAAACGACTCTTAAGGCCGTCGCACGTAGTCAAGTCGGTTGGTTTTTCGAAGTGTCTCTTTTCAGTCACAAAAAACTGAAGATGTGCAAAAGGCAAAATGGAAACATGAAACCACACACTTCGTATAGAGTTCAAGCGACACAGTTGACGACCTGCATTAGGCGGACAAATCTCGTGCTCACACATTTTTATTTATCTCCGCGCCTGTGAAGCAATGTTCTGAAATGAAATGATAAAGATAAGCACTTCCTCATCATCTGTTGTTATATTACAACTCGTTGACCGGCTCATGACTCACTTAGAAAAATATTAATATGGCCAAGCCATCGCAAATTGGCGATAATGGAGCCGTTAAAGTCCGTATTTATCTCAAAGTGTACTCGATAACACTTGTAACACATTATGAAAACTGATTCCCAAGCAAAAAACATTAGTAAAATGCTAAACGCTGCCAGTTTTTAACTCCACCGATTTTTTAAAAGTAGCGAAAAGTTATGAGAACTGCAAACCGGATATAATTTACCTTAAAAAGCATGACTTCAAAAATTAGCTATAAAGTTGCGTAAATGCAGTGACGTGCATATAATTAGAAAAGCTTTATCCGCAAACAATTTCTTACCTGAGGATATAATTCTATACCATAACTATATAATACTAGCTACCTAAAGTGTAGTCCTCTATCTTGTCCTTCGAATTTGCATTCTATAAAATTCCCGTTCGTTCTACCTAATACGCTCAATTTAGAAACACTTTGCGTTTTCCTTTTCACCACAGCATTTTACAAATTGGATAAAAAATATCCGATAACTATTCAAACTCGTGCACATATCGTCGAGAAGTGCAAGGATGTGGGATACCAGCTGGATACCCGTACGTCATAATCTGTAATCTTAAATAGTTTCTCTTAGTTTCAAAATACCGGTATTTAAACTTCCCGGGTTTTTAAATTCAATCACTTTGTAAGTGAGCTGGAGGACGTCCCAACACACAAACAACCCAGTCCCCTTTTATTTTAAAAGCCTAAAGTTGAAAATTTTTAGCCGATATTCAAATTGAATATTGGACTTTCGACAGTGGATTTCAAATCAGTACTCGTGAAGATCCTCAAATCTCCGTTTTTATTCAAATTGCTTTATTTGTAGCTAAACATTTTTAGTCACTGAAAGCCGCCATTTTGGATTTGTAAATTTTGATAACAGATCAAGAGCCAGTGACCTTGAAAGCACATGCACACCAATTTTCATGAAAATCGCTTATATGTAGTTGAAAATGTAAAGCCGCCACATTGAGTTCACAATCTGGAAACAACATTTTGAAAAGAGAAAACTAACTTATATTTTTCAAGTACCTTTCCACAAAAAACCAAAAATATTGAACCGTGAAATTAACCCCGACATGAAAATTGCTTATATGTAGTTGCAAATGTAAAGTCGCCATATTGAGTTCACAATCTTGAAACTCTATATTTTGAAAAGAAAAATCTAGCTGCTATTTTTCAAGTACCTTTCCACAAAAAACCAAAAATATTGAATCATGAAATTATCCCCCACAAACTCAAAAATTTTTCCTCCTTATAATATTATTATAGATGCCGCATTGCTCCTGTTTTCAAATGTTAAAAAAAAAAAAAAGTTCAATATTACACAATATTTTACACTAAATTCCACAACAGAAAAGGTTAATCGAAATCTACAAGGAACATAAGTTGATGATTTGTAAAAGTAAAAAATTTCTTTTCAAGAGAGCGAAGAAATTCTAGAAGCGGGTTTTGGTGAGAGTGATAATGGTTCATTTACTTTGAATCTTTGACAAAATAGATTTCGACATGAATTGCACTTTCAAAGCAGATAATTTTGAAATTATTTTCCAATTTCAAAATTTCCTTCATACTGCAGTGTGTCCCTACTCTAGTACTTTAAGGAACATTTCTTGTGCAAAATATATGTATGTATATGGCCACACTAATCAACAGTTGTGTGTAGGTGTAAATAGACGTTTAATTTTGAATTAAATTGTGTTAAAAATCGAAATTATGAAATAACAATATGACAACCAAAGATTCATTCAACTTATTCGACTTATTTCAAGGGATTTTTATAAACGTGCTAGCAGGGTTGTTGATTTAGAATTGTCTTTTAGATAATAAGGTTTGATTACGAAAATAGATATATTATACAAAAATTAAATACATATCCTTTCTTCTATTCCGACCTCGGAAAAATGCTATTTTAGGGAGGCAGGGAGGCAACCAAATTGATTTTTGCATTGATTTTATTTGGCGAAAAAAATTATTTAAAGATTGAAAAATTGGCCTTTAAATATAATAATTCTCAAGTAGTTATCCCCAACTTAAATTATAATTGTGAACAAAGAACTATGTATTACATTTAAGTAAAGTAATAGGGTTTGCCTCTGATTTTTTTTCATTTACTGTCAATAAATTTCATAGCAACCCGAAGTATAGTGAATATACTTATGCATGCATTTACTGTCCTTTTCAGTTTCCTATCTGGTTCAGGTTAATACATTTTTCATTGAATCGAATTTTAAAAACCATCACGTAGTTTTATCACCATTTTGAAATTAGCAAAAAAAACGCATCAAATTGCCACAATTTTTACCCATTCAAACTTCAAACCTTGAACCGTATACATTTTTGGACTAATTTTTTGACGCAAAGTGGATATAAATCCAGGCAATTTAATCTTAAACCTGGATCCGATTCCGATGTAAAAAGAATACAGCTAAAGTGAAAAATAGTATATGTATCAGGATAAAAATTATAGATACTATGTATTTTTCCGTAGTATAGGCTAGGTACAGCGCCAAATTTCATGGCAATCGGTTGAAAGGCCGACGTGTGCAGCTGTAACAAACAAAATTCTTTTCGCATTAATATTATGTTATTACTTTACCGAGAGAGCAACCCATGCGGATGCGCACCATGCCCTGAAAAGTCTTTTGTGCGAGTAACGCCCAGAAAAGGAAATCTGAGTCTTTGGAGGAGAATTCGCCAGAGTGTCCAATTGACCAAACAGGGTTCGAACTCACGGCTCAGCAGTAAGGCTAACCACTTGTCCACCGAGCTATCGACACCTAGGCCTTCCCAAAGTGGTCAAGAGCCAGTTGGGAATCGAACCCACGACCTCGTTAACGATAGCCCGGTTCACTTAGCACTGAGAGACCCCTTTGCATTATATTATTAAGGATAGGTTTAAGTACTATATTACAAATACATATAAATGCCTGCAAAAAAAAGTTACAATCTAAAAAATAGTGGCATAAAGTTCTAACTGAAAAAGGGTAATTTTGTCACGTAAAATAAACATAAAAAAAATAAAACCTTGAAATAAGAAAATTTTCGGTTTTCCTTAGTTTATCAGCACCCTTCCTTTTATAACCGCGATCGTTCCCCATTTCTCTTCTTTAATGCTTATAAATGTCGTCCAAACCTCATGACTTGAGAAAGTCTGAATTCCATATCATATTAAATGTTTTTTAAAGGGGAATGCTTGCAGGTGACGCATTGGGGAATGTAATCAATCGAATGAAGCTTCAATCATTTCTGTGGCATTCTCAATGATGTCACCACTGGATGTAAGAATTTACAATTAGCTAGGCAACATAGAAATTTTATTTGAAAGTCATAATAGCCTCAATCTTAAGACGTTAACGTGGTGTGGATGCTTAAAAATAGTACAAATACAAAATGTAATTTATAAAGCTTCCTATACCTCTGAATATTTTAGAATATAAAATTGAAAATATATAATATGTTTCCCCTTAAACATTTTATTTTGGTTTAAAACATTCCATATAAATGCAGAAAAATAATATAGTTTTGCTTCAGAAACCATTCACTTAGTCTTGGCACTTACTCTAGGAGAGGCTGTCTCAAGGGCAGCCACGATAAGTGAATAATAATAAAAATGAAGCTAAGTCGCGTGGTCATTTCAGCAACAAGTGGATAAATACTGTTGTCAAGTTTGCAACTACTAAAATAAATGTCTTGAAAATTCTCGTTCAAGAGCATGTTGCGAAAAATGTGAATAAAAAATCACGAAACCAGCTGCATTTCGAGTTGCAAGACTGCTGGGCAATTGGAAGAATTTAACATTTCTTGTATGACTACTAAATGACTTGTTTTAGAGTGAAGTTTGTAAACACTAATAATATAATTGCATGGAAAAGGAACAATTTTCTAACAGTGTTCAAGATAATTCAACAATGTTAATTTCTAATTATGTATGTACAACGTACAAATCAATCAGAGGGTATTTAGGTACTGAAGGATGAAAAATAGGGATATTTTCGGAATTTTTTCGTAAAAAAAATTAATAATAATTAAACTACCGAAATTATGGGAAAATCATTGAAAAAAAAATTATTTTCACAAAATTACGACCTTAAAGATTTGTGAGTTCTAATCGAAGGTTGGCTTGCGCCGTCTTATCGGTTATGACGTCTTTTAATAAAATAAAAGACCAATTAAATATTCCTGTTCAATTTTCAGTCATCAGTCATTTTAGCTTCCAAAATATGTCATATGGTTATGACATTCATTTATATCATACATACATACATCGCTTTCAGACAGTTGCTGAAAAAATTTGACGTACATTTCGTTCGCCTCAAGCCAGAACAATAAATTTGAAAATTTGAAACTTTTGGGAAATGGGAAAAAAAAACAGTAATTTTTTTGTAGGTAATATTACGAGATATTAAATATATATTGTTGTCTACACTTTCCACCTTATTATTTGGCCTTGTTATCTCTTTGTCATTTCCAATGAGCATTTATGTTTGTATTATATTTATACAATGACCTCCTTTACATATTTTACAAAATAAGTTACATTTTCTTCATTTGCATGTTTTGAGACATCCAGATTTCAATTCAAATGAAAACAAAACATGTAACAATTTCAGGCCAGACAAAACAAATGAATTATTTTATTATTTAATCAGGTATTAAGTCCACATACATATGAGAAAATTGCCTTTCAACAGAATCGTTTTGTCCTACTCCAACTAACGAATTTGAGCTTTTAAATTATAAGAAGTATTTGATATCCCTAATTCTACATATTCACAAAAGTTATTTCAAAAGGATTCTAACTTATAACTTTTAAGACCTTAATCAAATATACATATGTGCCAAAAATAAGCTTTACTTTACTTATGTTGATGTATAAATCGCCTTTCGTAAATATAAGTTATAATAGGCCACCTTTCATTGTAATTATTGCCATAAACCCATTTTTTTGCAGATATAATAAATAATCTTGTTTTTTTTTATTTTAAAAAAAATTTGTCTGCACCGTATTGATCCTTGAAGCTGTTAGTCCATTTCGCGTGGATTTATTTTAAGAAAGCTCAATATTCTTAAAATATAATATTAATATCCACACTGACCATGGTCATCAAGGCAATTCGTATCACTCCCTGTTTTGCCTCCCCAATTACCATAAGGGAATGTGTACTCATCATATTTAACTGGCCTAGGTGAACGAACTAGGACAATGAAAATCTCTGAGAAGCGCATAACAGGCTCACACAATTCTCCTTGAAACGCCCAGACAGTCGTATTATAAAACCCCCCGCAAACTTTTCATGTTTTCTTGTGGCTTCATTTAAGAGGTCTCTTAGAAAAATTCGTTTTACCAGATAGCGAACCGACACCGCCTGCAAATTTGAATCGGCATGAGCTCTTCGCTAAGAGGGGGATATCAAATTATCTAGAGCACAAGTTTACCCGACCAACTGAGTTATTGATTTAACATTTATAGCAGGTAGTCGCCCAAGGGCTGCACCAATGGATGAGTTTTCATTTTAGAACTCGACGACAGCCTGTGAATATTGCTGCAATTAACCAACGCCAACCTATGGATTTTTGTTTACGCGTACGAGGCTAACCGCAAGCGGTGCAGCATATTCGATTTCACCTTCACCCTTTGACAATTGATCTGGATGCAACAGTTTACGCACATTAACAGGGTGAGGAATTTTCGGCGAGATTGATTAAAGATTGTTTTTTTACACTTCTCACATCAGCGGTGTGCCAGCGGCGAGATTAGACCGAGGAAGGTCAGTTTGTTGTTCAGATAAAAGGCCAGGTTTATACCTGGGATGACAAACACGAATCAGCAGAAGGCAAAGCTTACGGCAGGCGGCAGCGCAGGAAATTGATAACGAGCTCCTTAAGCTAGTTAAAAGATAAAGAGTTTTCTTCAATTTTATCGACTGGCTGGAGGCAAAGAATCGCCCCAATAGGAGCTAGCCGCCGTGTGCTCACTCTTACATGGAAGAAAAATAAACAGATCTCCACAGCGCGTTTTAGCGCAGGACGCTTAATAGAAGGTTTTAATTGCATTTTATAGAGCGTAAATTACCATTATTTCTGAAGCAAGAAATTCCAATTCACCGCAAGAAGTTGGTCAGCCAGCATCCGCAGTAGATTGTCATTGACATTTTCTCACACACTCGTAAAGTGCCAGCCCGAGATTTTCCACAAATACGACTTTTCCCTTGACTTTCACTTACGTCCGGCTGTTGTGGCTAGTCGGCTATGATAATTTTTAGGCTTGAGTAATCCATTAATTCAAATTTATGAAATATCTTGAGAAAACTCCACGAAAAAAGGCGTGTTAGCAAGGGTGCGGACGTAATAATTCCAAACCCTTCTCGCTCACACTCACAGGATAGAATCACGGGAAAGCAAGACACTGCATCGATGTTACCTCCACTCAACTGGCACAATTTATTGAACGTTCCTCCCCCGGCCGGATTATTAATTGGAAATTGTTCTTATCCGATTTATACACTTTTCACAAGCTTAAAAATCGTTTTAAGTACTTTATGTTCTTATTTATATGATAATTAAACGGTTCTTTTTTTGCAATTTCTCCACTGAAGACGGACCACAGACACAACGCGAGGGCGAATCCCAATTCGCTCTTCGAAGACTGTTCAGTATTCGAGTTTGCTTAGGGCCAGTTGAGAGACATTTCGAAAAAATATTCACAATCGATCAATCTATGTGCAGCTAAATCGAACATTCTGTATTTAATTGCAACATTTACAAAAAATTCAAAAACCGATGACATTTAGAAATTATATTAATTAGAATGACTTAGTTTTATCTATTTAAATGTTGTTCTCTGGTCGAACAAAACTTGTGCACGCATTCAATGCATGTGGCAATTTCGAATTTTTCACTTTATTCATTTAGGCAGTACCAATTATTAAAGCTGTTTCCAATTTGAAAGTTCCTTTACCGCTACCGCTGTCAATAGTGTAGGTGTCAGAAAATTGGAAGTGTCAATTTCTTGGTTTATTAAATTTTGGTAAGTTCACTTTAAATAACGAGTAGGAAATTAAATAAATTTAAATAAAACTTCAGGCAAAGTTAAAACAACAAAATGGCAAGCATTGCAAACAAGGGTTCGGCACTTCTGCAGAGTGAGTTACGGACAACTTTGGAAGGGAAGTGAACACGCGCATTATGTAATTTTCCATCTTTTTTATTTTAAAGATATGCTGACACAGGCTCGTCCAAAACTAGATGTATTCCTGAAATACGCGAAGGTGGAGCTCACTCCACCGACCCCCAGGGATATTCCAGCTATCCGGGACGGTTTCAGCCGCATAATTAAAGGAGCCCGCACGGGAGCTTGGAAGAATGTTTCTGTCAGGGAAGGCTGGTTGAACACTTTGGTGACTATTGAGGTCCTCTGTTGGTTCTACGTCGGCGAATGCATCGGTAAACGCCATTTAGTCGGCTACAAAGTATAATTATAATATTCCAGTGGAATTCGCATCTAGAAAATATACGGTAAAAGTCTAAATTTGTTTCTTTTTAAAGTATGTGTGTACTCGCCCTAAGTGCATAAGGTTTGGACTCGAAGACCATGAGTAAGAATTAAATATATCTTTATACCTTTCCACGTTACCTCCTTTTACTTCTCCAGAGATAGTTTAAAATTACATATAACCGGACCTGTTCTAAATTTTCGTACGAAACGAATCGAAAAAAGCTTGCAAAAGCCCTTTTTGTATAAAAATTTCATAATATATACCCATGTTCTATATTCCGAATGAAATTAAATCGAAAAGCTCCTTTTGAATTGAAAGTCCTTAATAAAACTCTTAAAATTGTAACAAATTCATTCCAGTTACCTTTGACTTCAATTAATTTTTCCACAAAAAACTTCAAAATATTACCATTAGAATTTTCTGTTGAATAATTTGAACTACTTTGAATGACAATATTAATTGAAATCAAGGGTAACTGAAATGAATTTGTTACAATTTTAAGAATTTTATTAAGGAGTTTAAATTCAAAAGGAGCTTTGGAAGCTTTTTTCGATTTAATTTCATTCGGAATACAGAACATGGGCGAGAATTCCTAAATTTCTAACAAATTAATTTCAGTTACCTTTGACTTTAATTAATTTTTTTCATTTAATTTTATAATTTTTATTTATAAAGGTCTAGCATTAGTTCTTTTCGATAATCTAAAAATTCTCAATGTCATCCGAAGGTATTAGCAGCATTAGCGTCTTTTCTAAAACCAAAAAAATGCAACTGAGCGCACTCCGCTCTTAATATAAGTAATAAATTAATCGCAATGAAATAACTACGAATTTCAAAATTAAGGCATTATTATTATTAAACATATTTTGACCATTCCAAGTTAAAAACGGATGGTAGAGCCGCTGTCGAAGAGGAGCCGGAGGCGCCTGACGCCGAAGACAGAGGTTGTGAGCATGTGTCAGGGGAAGAGGCAGTGGGGCTTAGTCGCGATGTTTGAAGAGAACACGCTCCGCACCAAGAATCGCGAGGCCTCGTCCAACGTCGGGGGATAGCTCTTTGGGGCTAAGGGAAAGGCCCAGCCCAAAGTAATGTGAAAAAGAGTTCCGGACTAGTGTCCTTGGGGTTTTAGCCGGTAGAGGTCCACCACTGTATGTAACTGGATTTCCCCTCCGTCATAATTACAGGTAGTGTGTCAAAGGTATTAATTCGGTTTATCCACTGACATAGAAATGGACTACTCGTACCATTCAAAATACCTAGTATATATCAAAATGGCGCACTTGTGGCTCCCTCTTGCTCACACCATTAACGGATTTTGGAGCAATCATCTGTGGGTTTGAATAATTGTTAAACGCATTTTTGAAGTATTACTCAGTTTAAATGACATAAGGTAATATAGGTAATTAAACCGAAAATTATGAAATAACTCGTTTTGTATTCTAAGTCCCTTAAGGGGGGCACCTAGTGTAACAGCTCAAAAAACACGCTTATTTCAAACATTTTATTTTTAGACTAACTATATTTTTATGATATTTTAATGAACTAGGTTTTATAGAACTTCTTTTAAAGTTGTTAAAAAATTTTTTTATTAATATTTTCGGTACAAAATGGCGGCGTGGTAAGCATTTCTATCAGACGCGTTGCAGTTGCGATGTCCAATTTGTGGGCGTAATTACAGCCCTTAGAGTGAACCTGGAACATCCATTCAAAAAATGTCTTCTTGATAACATTCATAATTCGTAGTTAAACCTATAAAATATATAAAAAATTGAAAAAAAAGTATTTTCGCATCAAATGTTGACCTATCAACATTTATAAATAAAATTTATAACAATAATTTACCATAAAAGTAGGTTCAACTACGAATAAAAGTTGTTTTTTAAATCTGGTAAAAATTTCAGCTCAAAATCTTTAATTGTTTTTGAGATATTACTCCCACAAACTTCGAAAATGAGATCTGATAGAAATGCTCACCACGCCGCCATTTTGTACCGAAAAAATTAATAAAAAATGTTTTTAAGAACTTTAAAAGATGTTCTATAAGGCCTAATTCATAAAAATATAGTTAGTTTAAAAATAAAATGTTTGAAATAAGGGTTTTTGTTTTATCTGTTACACTAGGTGCCCCCCTTAAAAAGAATGCAAACATGAAATTACCCCATTTTGAGATACAATTGAATTTCACACAATTTTGAAGTTTTCGGCGGAAATGTTGTTATAAAATTATGAGAATTAATCTTTTAGTATCCCATATTGCAAATTCCTCTTATTTTGTGCCTGATTTATCAACGAAAATGGGACAAAACCACAAAAAAACTAGGCGTAATGCGGCGAATTAATTCGGATTTAACTGCATTTATGTCCTTTTATTGTAAGTAAAATTAAATGCGGATTATAGCAAAGGCACAAAAGTACTCTAATTATGACGTTTGAATTCTTAAAACAGTTGTGTAGCTAATTAAACCGCATTTCCAGAAGTGAGAATTTCGATGTTTTGCTGAGAATTTTTCAATGAAAAATGTTATTCCAGAAACTTCTCACTGTGAAATAATTTGAGATTTGATGCTTCGTTTAGAGGAATTAGATTTAAGCGCACAGGATACAATTAAAAATAAATATAATTTTTAAATTTGACGCCTTTTAAAGGCACCTACCTCGCCTAATGCGAAAGAAATAGACAGATACATATATGCTTCTTAGGTGAGAACTGTTAAAAGGTTGCACCATTTGAGTTGGCAAATTGAGTGGTCCATTTCTATATGTCCGTGGTTTATTGCTTAACTACAACTCTCATGTGAACGTACCAACTACCTGATAAGACCTTTCCAAGCAGTTCCCGTCACCTTGAATTCGCGCCACTGGACGCTGGAATACTGTCAGATGTGTTTGTTTTGTATTTGTTAACTCGTTAACTTATCATCGCTCCTTCGCATATACTTTAAAACATTCAAACATTTAGTTTGTGTTGGCTTTCAGAGTAGTTCACTACGTCCGAAATTTGAATTTTTTAGACGCTGAAACTTGATCCTCGTTTAGTAGGCTTTGCTTTGGCTTTCGTCGGTGCTGTCGTCTCATTTTCGCAGTCATTTATTTTTCGCAGTGCATAGTTCAAAACAAAAGAAAGGAACAACTATTTGGGCCTTGTCTGCCTATGCAGCAGGGCATTTTTTTCCTTTTTGTTTAACAGTACTTTCGAGTCTGCTTTTGCGAGAGTGTGCAGTTTCCAGTGAGAAGGCGTCGAGGGTTGCAAAGTAGCGTCTTTCCGTTTTGTGTGTTGATACGTTTGGTTATTTGGTTGAATTGAATTTGAAAGGTCAGCGTTTTTCTTTATTTTATATAATTCTTTTGAAGGCACTTTATCACTCAATTGATGGTATTTTCTGTAGATAAGAAATGGACAGTGGTCAACAAGGACGCCAGCCGGGACAGGGACGGGGACGTTCACAACGTGGTGCCGGGAGGGCTACCGCGCAAAGCGTGCGTCAAGGTGCTCGAAAGCCTGGAGAAAGTCTTGCCCAAGCGCAACAGGTAAAATTAGTATTAAACACTATTCAAACAATTGAGCTTCAAAAATGTTACTCAGCTGTCCCAATCGGCATGGGCTAAGCCACAAGGCCAAACACCTGGGCCCTCGATGCAGCAACCTCAGGGTCAAACAGCTTTTCAGCACCCAGGTAGTTCAAGTGGGCTTCGTCCCACTGGACCCCCACCATTTTTAGGACGGGGTTCGAAAAATCAAACAGAGCAAGAACACCCACGACAACAAGAACAACCAAGGCAGGAAGTTTTAAGAGAATCTTCGAGGGGTATGTATGAACAATTTTTAAACATTGAAATTTTCTAAACCTTAAAAACAATAGCTTCTGCTGCGGCTGGAGATACTGCCCGCGGTGCTATACGAGGCAAGCGTGTTATTAACGAAATTATAAAGAGCAAGCCGGCAAAGTTATTGACCAAAAAAGGCAGTAGTGGCGTTCAAGTTGGTATCCAAGCTAACTACTTCCGCTGCTTGAAGAAGCCAGATTGGTCAATTTATCAATATCGTGTCGATTTTTCACCGGACATAGATATGTTCCGTATAAGAAAAGCCCTAATCAGAGAACACAGAGACCATTTCGGTGGTTATCTTTTTGATGGTAGCATGCTCTTTGCTACAAAAAAATTGGCACAGGAAAAGCTTGACTTAGTTTCGAAAGACCGTAATGAAGAGATAGTCAAAATAACAGTTAAGTATGTAGCCCAGATCATGATGACGGATGGCCAATCTGTCCAAGTACTTAATTTGATTTTGCGTGGTGCTATGGACGGACTTCAGCTTCAACTTGTTGGAAGAAACTTCTTCGATGCAGCTGCTAAGGTATATTGAATTTATTATCAAGTAGTATTTTACACTCATAGACTGCAATCAGCTTAATCTGTGACATTAGTCCGAGTTGAGTTTAAAACTTAATCTTCCATAGTTTTGTTCAGTCTGCATACAATGTGATGTAATGTAGAAGATAGTAATGTCAATTTATGAAAACGCATTAAATTACTGAGAAAATTAAATGAGCGAGAGAGATGGCTAAAATGGTAGAAGACAAATTAATAAAATTAAAGTTCAGAGTCGTTATGAATTATAATAGATAGAGGTCATTACAGATGAATAAAAATTTATCAAACAAGTTTTAACACTCCTTATCTCAAGAACTGTTTATATCACAATGGCCCTACTTTGACCTAAGTACCTTAACTAGCAGCCACTCAAACCTACCTCGAGAACTAAGAAATATTTCTTTTTTATTTCTTTGGGCTCTTATAACCGATTGTATTACGATGGGGCTCCAAATAGTTTTGAAAAGAATAGTGATTGGGAAGTAAAGATAATTTGCCTTGTTTAGATATTTCTAAGAATTTATAAACACGTGATGAAAAAGTTCGAGACGTAGCAGCTTATCATGCTTATTTGTTTTGCGGCCTTTATTTCGTTAAGCAAGGAATTAATGTTTTTATTTTAATTATATAAAAGAATATATGAAAGAACTTATTTTACATAGTTAGTACCTGAAAGTTTTCGTAAAAATTATTTTTTCATTAGATTATTAAAGCCTGCCAGCTTGAAAATGCTAGAAATAGGTGTATGTGAACAATTTTTGATCATCTAGGCTTTTTTCTGACTAGTTCGTAAATCTCGCAGTCGGGTTTTTGGTTTATTAATTTACTGTTTTATTATGTTTTAAGTTTGTAATATAATTTCATTTAATCATTTTATTAGATTCCGATCCCTAACTTCAGGGTCGAACTTTGGCCCGGCTACACGACCTCTATTCGCCAGCACGAACAAGACATTTTATTGTGCGCTGAAATTACTCACAAAGTAATGCGGAATGAGAGAGTTTATGATATTTTGCAGAAATGTATCCTTGAATCGCGGAATTATCAAGATTCATTCCGCCAAAAAGTAATTGGTAAGTACATATAATTTGCGTTTTGTGAATTTTTATCAGAATCAAGTAAATATTCAGGACGTTGTAATATTTCATGCTAATATTTTAGTGTTATTTATTTATTTATTTATTCAACGGGAATACACCCAGTAACTAGAAAACAAAATTACTTAGTAATATGTGGCAGGAATAACAATAATAGTATAATAATATGATATCACCTATTTCATAATAATAATAAAGCAAGTGTAGCAAGGCCTATAAGTATAACAAGTGAAACTAGAAGTTATGTGATAATACTAATTCCGCAAGATAAACTTCGTAAAAGCAAACAAAAAAAAAAAAAGCGGAAAGGAAATAAAAAAACCGATAACACAAAGTACAAAATCTAGCGAGTATCGGCTCAAAAAAATCCACAATGGACAGAAACATGTTTCCAGCTGCCGACAATCTATTAACCGTATCCGATTTAGCTGAGGAGGTTATCACCGCCTCACATGAAATAGTTGGTTATGCCGCACGCGAAGACTTCTAGCAGGAACATTAATGCCGAAAAGGCCTTTGAGACAAATGGAGTCGACAACACCATTAATTATGTTATATAAAAACATCATGTCAGCAATCGTGCGACGAACCGCAAGCGGCATAAGGTTGAATCCACGCTCTAAAGCTGAGTAATCGTGGTTGAATGGGTGCATCGGAGTACCGGACCTAAAAGCCAGAGAGCGTAAGAATCTATGCTGCACCCCATCGAGACGGTACACGTCAGAGGGAGCAAACGTGGTCCAAACCACGGATACATAATCAAGATGAGGACGAACTAAAACAGTATAAAGACAGCGATAAGTGGAAGAGGATGAAAAATTCACTGAATTTTTTTATTAATAAAGCCAAGGGCTCGGTAAGCCTTCTGCACACTGCTGCTATGTGGCGCGAAAAATTTAATGAGGTGTCGAACAGAACACCGAGGTCAGAGATCTCCGAAATGCGCTAGAGCTGTTTACCACCCAGAGTGTACCGAGAAGCAGATAAGAGCCCTGCGGGACCCCCGAGGATGCCTTGTATTCACTAGAGAACACAAACCAATTGTGTGCGATCCGTTAGTTAACTCCGCAGCCAAGAAAGTAGACTCCCGGAAAAGCCAAACTGCTCAAGTTTAGCAATCAAGATCGGGTGGCTGACGCGATCAAACATGTTATATTTGCGTACTATCTTAGAAATATTGCAAATACATTATATAAAACAGGGACAAGATATTACCTTTAGTTTTACTTTATTTTTTTCAGGTATGATTGTGTTGACAGATTATAACAATAAAACATACAGAGTCGACGATATCAATTTTGAGCAAAATCCTAGTTCAACTTTTCCAACGCGGGACGGTAACATCAGCTACCAAAACTATTATACAAAGGTAAATTTATTAATTATTAACTATTTATTAACCCATTAACGACCAAAATCACGGAATTTTCAGCTCATTTTCGAGCCTCGCTGACAACTCGAAAAATGGAAAATAAAATGATCAAACCTACTTTACTTACAATTTTGGGTGTTCTCTTTCGATTTACAGGGTCAAAATTACGTTTCCATGCCTTACAAAAACAATATGGCGGATTTTATTTGGAAAAGTACAAAATAATTTGACACTTTTTTTTTTGTCTATTTTTTTCAAATCGATAAGGATTGTCTATTCATTCCAAACTGTGGACAAACGTGGACAAAATGGTTGTAGTTTATGGAACAAATTATTTTGTCCAGCTCCATCTAGTTTAGTCTTTTCATGGCAAAACGAGATAAAATAAAAGTTTTGAAACTTTCATTGACAATAATCTTGAGAAAACTCGTTATTTTCCCGGTTTTTCGACCGCCATATAGAATCCGCCATTACTGAGATCGTAAAATATATCAAAATATAGCCGGGAATGTTTAATAAATCGAAATTTTACACTTTGAGGGGAAAAAATTCGTTCAATGTCGATTTATATCAGAATTATTAAGAAAAAACACGTACTTTTCGAAATTTCTAGTTTTTCGCCATTTTGAAAATATTAAACTAGATGGAGCTGGACAAAATAATTTTTTCCATAAACTACAACCATTTTGTCCACGTTTGTCCACAGTTTGGAATGAATAGACAATCCTTATCGATTTGAAAAAAATAGACAACAAAAAAAGTTTCAAATTATTTTGTACTTTTCCAAATAAAATCTGCTATATTGCTTTTGTAAGGCATGGAAACGTAATTTTGACCCTGTAAATCGAAAGAGAACACCCAAAATTGTAAGTAAAGTAGGTTTGATCATTTTATTTTCCATTTTTCGAGTTGTCAGCGAGGCTCGAAAATGAGCTGAAAATTCCGTGATTTTGGTCGTTAATGGGTTAATTAATTTATTTATTTAATTATTATATTAAATTGACGATAATTATCTCTTCTTAAATCAGAAATATAATCTGAAAATCACTGATGCTAAACAACCTCTTCTGGTCTCGAGATCAAGGGAACGTGATCTTCGAGCTGGTCAATCGGAATTTATTATGCTTATTCCGGAACTCTGCCGTGCGACTGGTGTGTCTGAAGAAATGCGTAATAATTTTCAGTAAGTAAAGGATTTTAATTCAGGGGTTACATTCACCTGAACGCATCGATAAAGGTTTTTTAGGACATTTTTGAGAGTATACAAAATTTGCTATTGAGTAAAATATGGATAGCATGTTATTTATTGGCCATTTAGACATTGATATTTAAAAAAAAAAAGATGGACAAGTGCGAGTAGAACTCACGCCTTAAGGGTTCCGTATCGTTATACTTTATATACTTTATAATTATCTATTAAATTTGAATCATAGAAAAACAAGAACAAACAACATTGTAGTTGAAAAACATGTTGTCCCATACATTCCAACTGCAAATATAAGTTTGTACGCACAATATCGAAAGATTTACCATGTTATTTTAAGACCATAGACTTATAGGTTTTCCTGTAATCTATAAGTAAAAACTATTTTCTGTATTTTTTTCACAATTTGAGGCTCAGTAGTTGGGGATGGGGGGAATAATCAATTTTCATCTGTTTTCATCTATTTTCTTAAATAACTTTGAAACTATACATTTTAAATTTATAAAAAAAATATATTTGGGATTCTTACAACATTGATCACACGGTCACACGGTACAGTTTGCAAAACTTTTTTTTTTAACTTTCTAATTTGCCCCCAAAAGTGACCCCCATATTCAGATTTCGTCTATTCACGTCACACCTTTGCGTTTGGGTAACAGAAATTGATATGTGTACCAAATTTCAACTTAATTGGTCTGGTAGATTCGGAGATAATTGACTGTGAAGGATGGATAGACGGACACACGAGTAATCCTATAAGGGTTCGTTTTTTTCATTCGGACGTACGGAACCCTATAAAACAATTAACAAACAATAATTTTTATAAAAAAATAAAATATAATGAGAATTTGAATATTTTTATCTATCGCGTATGGAAAAATTTTTTCAAAATTGTTTATAAATAAAGATCGTAATTTTGCACGAAAAATAGTAACTTTGATGTGGATTTTCTAACAATAACAGTGGATCCAGTCTGCTTGCTACACTTATTTTGTATAATTTCATGCTCTTTTCTTAGATTTTTGTTTATTGTTTTCATAGTCATAAATTGAACTAGGGGTATTTTTATAACACTTAATAATTTGCGCTTGCTAACTCAATTTAATTAATGCTAAAGTTTACACTTGCACTTCAAAGACCAATACCCATACAAATCTGCAATAAAGGACAACTATTAAAATCTTTTATTTAACTTTAACTACTCTATTGGTAGCTTTAATACTCTTACAAATACCCAAGATATTCCTCCTAATAGAAGGGGCTTGAGCAGGTAAATAATCGCACTGCATAAACTGTACAAATTTTCTACTTATAGAACCATGAAGGCTTTATCCGAACATACACGCCTGAGCCCTAATGCGCGAATTGAACGCCTTAAGGCGTTTAATAGACGTTTATATGCTACTAAATCAAGTATGGAGCACTTGCAGGCTTGGAGTCTTAATTTAGACAAGAATCTCGTTGAATTTTCCGGACGGGTTCTTAATCCGGAAGCTATTGTATTTGGAGGTGGGAAGAGGTAAGCTTTATATTTATAAAATATATAGGTAAATGGGTATGTATTAAATAATAAAAATTTGTAATTTAGAATATCAGCAGGAGCCCAAGCGGACTGGACTAGGGAGTTCCGCAATGTCTCTATGTTCCATGCCATAGAATTGAGCCGTTGGTTTCTAGTGGTACCATCAAGAAATCAAAACGAAGCGATTGAGTTCGTCAAATGCATCAAGAGAGCTGGTGGTGGAATGCGAATGAATATTGCAGAGCCCAAAATGTATTCTGTTAAAATCTTAAATAAGAGCTGCTTATTTTGAAAGTGGTATAAGTCCAAACTGGCATAAGGTCGAATTTACCTTAAAAGAATATAGAAAAATCGACCTTATGACATTTTGGGCTTGTACCACTTTCAAAATAAACAGCTCATATATATATTCAATTTATATCATATTACTTTTTAGCGTAAGTTTACAAGACGATCGAAACAATAGTTACGTTACGGCTATTGAAAAGTGCTGCGCTATGGACCCACAACTTATAATGGCAGTTGTGCCAAACAACAACGCCGAAAGGTAATTGCATTTCGCGCTAATATAATTTTTTAATTAAACATGTTTTATCTTAATTTTACAGATACAGTTGCATTAAAAAGAAAACCTGTGTTGATAGAGCAGTACCATCTCAGGTAATTGTCCAGAGGACCATTGCACCTCGACAGGGAAAACCGCCTAGTGGACTTATGTCGGTGGCAACTAAAGTTGCCATACAAATGAACTGCAAACTTGCTGGTTCGCCTTGGATGGTTGAGCTTCCAATATCCGGATTAATGACTGTTGGATTTGACGTCTGCCACAGTGCTCGAGAGCCATCTAGATCCTATGGGGCTTTAGTTGCTACAATGGATATAAAAAAGAGCTCTCGATTTTTCAGTTCTGTTTCCGTACACAATAAGGGCCAAGAATTATCTAATGAAATAGCGACTAACATGATCAAAGCTTTGAGACAACATCGTGAAATCCATGGCACTTTACCAGCTCGTATTTGTTTCTATCGTGATGGAGTTGGCGAGGGCCAATTGCACCAAGTCTTTGAAACTGAAGTCGTTCATTTGAAAAAACGTCTCGACGAAATTTATGCTCAAGCTAATGTACCAGAGGGCTGCAAATTAGCCTTCATTGTTGTATCGAAAGGTATAAATACGCGTTATTTTACAAACGGCCAAAATCCTCTTCCAGGAACTGTTGTTGACGACGTTATTACTTTGCCCGAACGCTACGATTTCTTCTTGGTATCGCAGTCGGTTCGCCAGGGCACCGTATCGCCAACTAGTTACAATATTATTCATGATAATATGGGTCTCGATGCAGATAAGTTGCAAATGTTAACTTACAAAATGTGTCACATGTATTATAATTGGTCAGGAACTACGCGGGTTCCTGCTTTGTGTCAATACGCACACAAGTTAGCGTACCTAGTAGCACAGTACCTCCACCAGAGTCCTTCAGCACTCTTGGAAAAGCAGTTGTATTTCTTGTAAGAAGTTTTTTCACGTCTACTTAAGGATAATGCATTTTCATTCTTGAATACGGATTTCATTTTTAGTTTATGTAAAACCATAAACATATTGTTCTTATTATCTATGACGATTTTTAATTTTCGTGAAAGGTGCTGATAAATGAATTTACTAAGATTCTATTCAGAATTTTCTAGCCCTGTTGATTTTTTCAGTTATGAATATACTGCTGTTTTTTTTCCATTTTCCATTTATTTGTTCATATAAAAACGAGTTTATATTTGAAGTATACATATTTTTATATTATAACCCTGAATAAAATTGATTATGTACTTTTTTAAAGTGTTCTTTGATTTTTTAAAGCACTTGGAAAATTCTTTGACTATTGTAACGTTAGAAAGCACATAATAAATACTGATGTAGATTGCAGCTTGCCCGCTCCTGACGTTGCCCGAGTTACCTTTTTATTTGATATAATAGTTCTCAATTATCTCAACTAAGGAAGAACTATGATATTTGAGTCAAATAGTGAGCAGCCCGGGCAAAGTTCGCGCTGTTTTTTTTTTTTTCATTTAATGTTGATAAATTTCTAGAACCCTGAAGTATAGTGATAATGTAGTTATGAAATGGTGTCAGTATGTACAGCCCCTGTTCATCGAATTAGGACCACTCAGAATTTTCTTGAAATTCGTTCTTTTCTTGTTAGTAAAACATGAAGGAAATATATATGTAGGAAAAGAAATGTAGTTTTTGGATAATTGTTTTATTGACTATTAATTAATGAACAATATATTTTGAAAATATCTTAATACTTAGTAGGACCACCCTTGGCACTAAGCAGCACTTATTCGTTGTGGCGCATGATTTCTTAGCATCGCTCTATCATTTCTTTAATTTTGGGGCTGTTTTCCCACACATCCGTAATATTTTGCTTTAAGATCGTTTGCGTAGGATTAGGAAGGGAATAAACTTTTAATTTGAGTAGACTCCAAACATTTTCAATTGCATTTAAATCGGGGGACTTACCTGGCCAAGGATTTCGACATTCTCCTTGTATTTGATTAGATACTTTGTCTCTTCTCGTGATTTCGTGAAAAGAAAGTGTTCTAGTCTTTAACCTGACTTTTTTTCGTTATTAATGTCTTTGCACTTTCTCATTGTGGCTTTTTCCAATAAATTTTACCAAAATTCGCTGCACTTTTTAATTGTCCACTATTTTCAGTTATTACCACAACTATTTACTACTCCCGCTTTTTCAAGATAAGTAAACAAAACACTCTTTTGACTCAGATAATCACTAGCCACACAAAACCAGATAATGGTGAATTTTGGGTTTTATCGGCCGATTTATATAGCAACACAAATCTCACTAAATATGCCCATAGAGGACAGGCCAAAAACCACCCGGAAAAAGGGGTAAAGAGTTTATGGTGTTGTGACTGCACCCACATTATGTTGGTGTCACCACTAAGAATAAGATAAAATATTTTCTTTTGGAAAAACCCGCATTTTTATTACGCTACGGATAAAAATTTCTGAGGAATGATAAAAATTGTGAGTGGTCCTAATTCGATGAACAGGGGCTGTATGTATCGAGGTAAAAAGTGTACTATATCCTCTGTGATACAAATTTCATGCCGATTGGTTGGTTGGTGGAACAAACGAACTTACTTTCACATTTATAATATTAGTAAGTATTTCACCAAAATCGTTCGATAATTAGAGGTATGCATAGTAATTAGAAATATACATATATATATGTACATGATTGAAAGGATACATTTTTCGTACCCCAAACCAAAGTTAATCAAAATTTTCCCAATTTCCTTCATTCATTCTTCTAACGCACACTTCAAGAGAATTTCACCCCTGTTTGTGAATCCGTCGGGATGGATTCGAACGCAAATTCGAACTAAGGTGATTATAATTGTAAAAAAATATTCGAAGTGAAAGTGAAACTCATTCACCTGAATAGAGAAAATCAAACATTCTTACTTTTCATATTTTTGTTTCTATCCAGCAGAAATGAATTGCGAAGTAGAGTCCAGTTCACTGATTCAAATATCAGGCCGTTTTTTAAGAAATGATTTAAAATTTGTTTAGAAATGTTTTGCGCTACGTACTTGTAACCATTTTCCAAAATATTTCTTGGGTTTTTTCATTACTCAATTCTAAGTTAAAATTAGTTATTATTAATTTATCCATTACGCTTAATAATTATTTCTGTATAACCCTTTACACTCAAGAGCTCGGGAGAAGCCATTTAACATTTTTCTTTAAACTCAAGGTCTCCGCTACAGAACCAATACAAATAATTTTAAGTTCATAACATAAAGGATAACATAAACGTAATGACCTATTATTATACTTAAATATGAAAATTCTCAATGTACATAGCTATTTTCCTATATTAAAAAAAAACGTTTATTACATCCATTAAAAATTTAACAATTTTTTAGATTAGATTTAATATTCGGCGGTCTCCCAATACCTAAAATGCCATTAGTTTGGTTCACTGCATTAGATCCGCAATTTTGAATGCTAAGATTGGCCTTAGCCTTATTCGAGCCGAGTGAAATTTTAGTATAAGCCTAGTTCAAGCCATTCACTTTCCATAAAGAATTATATTTTCGAAATGCTAAATATTATTTACTAGCTGATCCGTACCCGGCGTTGCCCGGCCACAACTATCCCTATAATAAAGCTAACCTTTAATAAAACTATGACGTTGCCAATGTCAAGAGGTTTCTTAACATGCCCATAACATTTCATCACGATCGGATAAGTGGTTATTGCGCGACTCACCATGAACATATCACTGCTCAACATTTCTCCCCTCTCTAATTCCCCCTCCACTTTCCAATTGCGATGCATAGCCTATGTTACTCAGAAGGTTATGCGCAACATGCCTATAGAATTTCATCTCAATCGGAAAAGTACTTCTTGCGTGGCTTACAATAAACGTCACAGATCAACATTTACCCCTCCCCTCCTCTCCATTCCCCTCCACTTTCCAATTACAAAGTATTGCTTATAGCAATCAGGATTTCATGCGCTATACACATGTAAAATTTCGTCTCAATCGGCTCAGTAGTTCCATATAGATTAACTCCTACATACAAAAAAGCTTTACTTACCTCTTTATAATATTAGCCCTTTGCACTCCGAACCATTCTGGACGTTGGCTATCAGCTACTTTGTGGCAGAAACGTGCATTTATAGACCTTAGAGACCGTATTATTTGGTATAGTTTTGGAACCAAGTAACGTATTATAATGATATTGGACTTATATGAATTGGTTGACATCGAGAAATATATAAATATTTGCAAAAAAATCAATTTTGCCATTGTTCTAATAAAAAAAATGAATACATACATGGATTGAAAATTTCTAATTGTTATTACTAACTCACTAAATGATATTTTCCTCTGTCTATATGATATTTAAATCTAGCTATACCGCTCGACGCTTCAAACCAGACCAGTTTTAGACATTTTTATTTATATTTATAAATCTCACTATACAATTTGGACGCATACCGACCTTTCTTCTAGAAACTCATTTCAAGAGAAAATTTCTGGGAAACATGCATGTCTCAAAAAGTTGTGCTGAAATAACTTAGTACGAAGTGATTTTTATTTTTTGATCGCTCGACAACGATTATGAAGTAATTTTTATTTTTTGATCGCTCGATAACGATTATGAAGCAATTTATATTTTTCGATCACTTGATAATGAAGAATTACTTTTTATTTTTTTATTGTTCGAAATAAAACTCATATCATTGTTTTCCTTCCTTTGAGATTGACAAGTAAAAAAAAATATATGTAGATACGATTCGGAATGATAGCCTCTTCTTTTTTAAGTCGGTTAAAAATAATTTTCAAGACTTTCAATATTTTCAATATTTTTATTTCCAACGTGTTGTTAATTAATTTTGTAGGAAATTATAATACATAGAAAGAGATTAAAAAATTTTAAATGTAAAAGAATTTAATTAGCCAATTTTTCTATTACAGACGAGACCAAAAAATTACGATAACTTAAAAAAAATCTAAATTTCGATCCAAAACTTTTTATTTTCAAGGTAACATCACAAACGTTATAAAACGATCTTAGTGAGGAGTATGTCTGCCTTCTATTAACTTGAAAATACGCTCAGTCATTCCTCTTACTAACCTAGACACATAGTTTTTATATCTTGTTCTTCATTCTATATGTTTACAAGATTTTGTATTAATTGTTCCTTCGTTGTATTCTAATCTTCCGTTTAGACAGTCTATATTTAAAAATCGCCCATAAATTTTGAATGGGATTCATGCATTCGACTTTCCTGACCATGGAAGGACATTTACTCGTTTCTCTTGCAGCAAATCTTTGACTGCGTTCGAATTTGAACAATGTTGATACTTACATTATTCCAATCTTCGGCAGTAGGGATTATTTTTGCTTTTCTTTCAGGCCTACGAGCGTTCAGTCCTTCCTCACACAACTTATGGTGAATTGTTCTTGAAGAAAATTCAGCTCCTTCTTCCCTTAAATACGCTTCCAGCACAGAACTTGTCTAGCCCATCTGTTGGCTAGCGATGTTCGGGATGAGCTGTCTTGTATTATTATTATTATTTCAGAGGCTATACCTACGGTGGACACTGCGACCAGATGGTCCTTTGTGCCAATGCCCCGTTAGTGGAGTAGACGTCCCGCTACCCTAAGGCAGAAGGTCATCCACAGAAGAATTACGGACCTTAGCCGAGCTGAAGAACTCTTGCTGAGAATCCTATTTCTAATCCGCGCAAGAGCCGGACAGAGACACAAGATGTGCGATGTTGTTTCCTCGTCCTCTAGACATAGTCGGCATTCCGTCTCAACTGAGGATCTATTTTATTTAGGTGGACGTCTTAGTTTTTACTCATCCGTCCACCATAGTTTTGGCTGGAAACCAGCCAATGCTGCAGTAGAGTTCAGGGCCTTGGTGCCTAATTGTTAAAAATGTGAATTTCTCCCACAATTTTGCCTTGGGTTGCCTCGGTTGTCCTAATTCTGGATCCGGTGTATTTATCATTTTGTTCACTGTGAACTGCGAAGCTTTTATCAATTTAGCAATTTCTCGTTGAGAATGTCTTTTCTCCTTTGCCAGTGATTTGATCAGCGGCAATTTTTTCGCTGGAATATCACCTTTCCGATCCATTTCTGAAATTAATGGGAGTAATAAAAATATCAAACAAAATTTTCTTAAAACAGACAAAAAAAAAAGATATTTACTGTTATGCTTTTTATTGAAAAATATTTAAACCAAATTTACCAAACAAATTTACTTAAGTTTCTTTTAATTCAATTTCTTGGGGAAAAAGTTCAACCGAAATATTTTTTGTAGTTATCACAAAACCACTATTTTCAGCACTCACTCACTTCGAAAACAAATTCAGTGCATATAAACGACTGTATTGAAACAATTTTTTTAGGAGAACCAGTCAAGGGCATAAGAAAGCGAATCAAAGCCTTTCATATAATCAAAAGTATAGGTATTAGTAAGCCATAACCATTTCAAATTCAATATTCAATTCAAATATTAAATTGGTTGGGCAGCCCGCCCAGTTTGATTTAAAATATGTATTTTTAAACTTGTTAAAACAATATGGTAAATATTCATCTGCTGTTAATTAGCCAAAGTGGACAACATTTTTTATAAATTAATAATGCTGCTTTCCATACATCGGTCAACCATTTTTGATAAATAGCGGCCAAGTGAAATAACAGAGAGTCTGGCAGTGCCATAATGTTTTGCTGGCTGAAGTTGAGGAGGCTTCCATTTTGCGCTCTTAAGCTGAATCGTAATTTTTTTGTGGTAATTAGAAACCGATAAAAGATTTAAAGCGGTGAAGAAGTGTAACGTTGAGCGCAGTTGTTTTAAATGCCCGAAATCCTCGAAATTCCTTTCAACACAGGGAGGTTCTTTTGTTTATGGAAATTTGTTTAGGAGTGTAGGTAAGGTTAGGCTTGGTGAGAAATAAACAGTTTACCAAATAGTGGCGGACATTGAAAGCCATCGCAGTAACAGTGTTATTTGAGTTACTAACATGGAAGAAGAGGATTCAGGAAAGGCACGTGGCCTCGGCCGGCCAAGCGTCGAGAAAGTTCGGCAGGGCGGAAGGAGGCCCGGCGAAGAGCTACCTGAACAACCTGTAAGTACGAAATTCGACTTGCTTGTACTAAATATTTAGCTTAACATTCACTTCCAGTATTAAGGCTTTAATTTCACTTTTAGCAAGAAAAAAAAATTAAAACATATTCATCGCATGAGTCCACTCCCGAGGAAAGGGGCTCAAGGGGCTCCCGCAGTTCGAGAAGCTCGTCTCATTCAAATGAAGGTCAGTTAAAAAGATCACCTACTGAAGCCGGACCTTCCAGAGAACCAGGTCCGTCCAGGGAGCCCTCTACTTCAGACGCTAAGCGAAGGGAATCATCAGGTAAGTTTTTCTAAATTAAGGGCCCTATTCTTATAGTTCCAATCGAATCGAAAAACGCTTACAAAAGCACATTTTGAATTGAAATTTCTTCCTAAGTTTTTAGTAAAATATATTTATATACATATAAACATTTATGCTAATATATTGTTATTGAAGCTCACGCGGGGGGAGGAGATGTTCGCGGAGAAGGTGCTCGCGGAAACCGTGATATGCGCAATCGTTACGAGATTGTGCAATCACGCCCGAAAAATCTCAAAAGCAAGAAGGGCAACTCGGGAAGGGAAGTCACTCTTCTGGCAAACTACTTCCGCCTTGTCACAAAACCATCATGGAAAATTTATCAGTACCGCGTGGATTTCACACCAGAGCTTGAAGTATTACGTATGAAACGTGGAGCCCTAAACCAACACAAGGCCATCCTTGGTGGCTACTTATTCGATGGAACCAAAATTTTTACAACTACTAAACTAAGAGATGATAAGATTGAATTAGAGTCGACCAGTCCTACAACAGGTGAGATTTGTAAAATCACCATTAAATTGGTTGGTCTAATTACCATGAGCGAGTGGCAGTCGCTGCAAGTGTTGAATATAATTCTGCGGCGCGCTATGGAGGGACTTAAACTCCAGCTTGTGGGAAGAAATTTCTTTGACCCTAAGGCAAAGGTACTACAAGCATAAGCATTTTACTTGCATCTTATAAAAATGACTATCCTTTAAGATTGATATACGTGAGCACCGCCTTCAACTTTGGCCGGGTTATACCACCTCTATACGTCAACATGAACAGGACATTATGTTATGTGCTGAGATAACTCACAAAGTGATGCGTACTGAAAATCTTTGGGACATACTTAACAGATGTATTAATGAGAATCGCCATGATTATCAAGACCTTTTCAAAAGAATGGTCCTGGGTAAGTACTATTTACCTTACTACTTCAAGAATGTTTTATGCTTTTAACGGTACACAACAAATACGACAACTTTGTGCCGAAAACGCCAATCGGTCCCAGTTCCGGGAGGTTTTTTTTTTATTTTGTGGTTTTTCTGGATTTCAAAATCTTTTCCGAAGCACTTTATCGTAGTAAGAGCAAAAAAATTGTGATATATGTACATATTTATTTCTGATTTCTCCCTCAATGATGAATGATATTCCTGATAATATGTTGCTGATATTCAGGGCAACTTATTAGTTGTTTCTAGTTTCATATAATATCTGCTGTATATGTAGATTAATTAAATTAATTAAATTAAAATTTTAAAAGTCAGGTGATGCAGTCCACGGATTTGAAACCCATGTTTGAATTGAACCAACTCTTTGAATCGACGAAATTTTTCGGGATATTTTTATTTTTATGTAAGATTAAAAAAAGGAATTTTTATTGTTACGTAACATAAATTGGGACCTCTCTCTTTCTCCACGTAACACAGAGTAACGTTTACAGTCAATGCCCCCTCCCCCCGAGAGCGTTACGTAATACTTGAAAGGCCCCCTAAAGCGTAATATATGAAGTTAATTCAAAAATATTTTGCTTAATGGTTAAAGGTTTCATGTCATATTGCTTCATTGTGAAAATGAATGCTATAGCTTTCACGTCCGCGAATGTGTTAAAGAGCAGTAATAATATACAGTGACTCAAACAACAGTTGCAATGTTTGGAACATTTGTGTATTTGCTTTCAAAAGCATATAAAGCGTGACAGAATAATATCGATATAATTCTATATTAATGATAGTTGAGTTGAAAACCAAAATAATAATAAAAAAAATTAAATAATGTCCACTTATATTTCATTTAGATTTTTTTAAAGAGAAGATTTACTGCAACAGTTTTTTGTAATCCTAATTTTTTAAAAGATTTAAATTTTTTCTTTTATATTTGGTATGCCCACCCTTATCTTTTATGATACATTCCATTCTTCTAGGCAAGCTATTAAAAATTGCTTCAATTTCTGCCTCCTTTATTCCTTGCCATACGGTTTTTGTGCGTAACCAAAGCTCATCTAAATTTTCCGGATCAGTTGTAAAATGTCCCAGTTTTCTCTTCACTAAACTCCACACATGTTCAATAATATTTAAATCTGGAGATTGCGATGGCCCCTCCATTACCAACATTTGATTTTTTTCAAACCATTCCATCGTCGTACGGGCACCATGCTTGGGATCATTGTCTTGCTGGAATAAAATTGTCTCCTTCTCAGCACCAAAAATCTCCAAACTCTCCATAAAACTGCTTTCTAGGATACTAATGTAGTCCTCTGCCTTCATTCGACTAGTTACTCGATGCAGTTTTCCCAATTTAGTGCCCATCATGCATCCCCAGACCATGATATTTCCACCCCCAAACTTTAAAGTTTTATGAATTCAGCGATCTTGTAGTGAATCGGACGGCTTTCTCCAAACCCACTGTCGACCATCTGAGCCTATTCTATTAATTTTTGACTCGTCGCTGAAGATAACATTTCTCCAATCGTCAAGACACCAATCCTTGTTCATTTGAGCGAAAAGAAGTCTATTTTTCCGATGACGAGTAGTAAGCGCTGATTTCCTTTTCTTTACAAGACCTCGTAAACCGCTATCTCTGAGTGCGTTTCGAACAGTTTCAGCTGACCCAGTAAAATTTTGTGTATTTACCAGGTGTGCATGAACCTGTACTGCGGTGTCCATTGCTCCAGTTTGAACTAGGCGTGCTATCCTTCTCCTAGTTTCTGGAGTGATGAGCGCTTTACGACCTCCTTTATTCTTTTGACGTTCAAGTAATTATGTTTTGCATATTCTACTAACGGTAGAATAGTGCAAACTCGTCTTTGTTGCTATTGCTTTAACACTCAAACCCATTTTAGCATAACAGAGGACTTCCTTTGCCTTAGCATCTGATGTTTTCTTCATATTTTCAAAAACTTTTTATTGCTAAACGAAAAAAATTGTTAATAATAATTTACACTAAATACACCTGCATGCTATACCCCCAGATGAATGAAAATAGATAACTGATCGTTTTTGACACAAAAGCAACCTAAACAACTCTCTTCCTTCACTTAGAAGTTAAGTTAAGAAGCTCCTATTATTGAATACAAACTGTTGCAATGACCCAATATGAACAAATTCCTGGGAAACCAATAAAATATAGCAGCTAACACACAATTTTTTCTTCCAGGTGCAAGTTAAAGATGACTGTAACACAATGTTTTAGTGTGGCCAGATTTTTATCATTTTATTATTCGTTACAAAGCGAAAGAGAAGAAAATCAGAATCATTGCAACAGTTGTTTGAGTCACTGTATATGTATGTCGTAGGCCATTAGGAAAATCGGGCCGTTAGCTACAAACCTCTGCTTTCAGCTAACGGCTGGCCGTTGAACGAATTCGCGGATTTTTAATCTAACGGTCTGACAATGTCAGGCAAATAGGCGCAAAACTGCGAATTTAGCTAACGGCCCGGGCGCTGTTGGGCCAATAAAGAAAACGGCGCGAGTTATGCTATTTGATTTTCCTAATGACCTACGACATATAGATAACGAAACTATTTTTTTGCCGTCTTCTCGGCGAATTTGCGATCGCAAAGGGTTAACACGATGAAAATTTAAGAATTTATTGTGGAAATCTAGACGCATACAAAAATATTATTTTTATTGAAAAAAATACAAAATGCCGGTTCAGTTTTAAATCCACTGAAAGCGTTTATTTTTAAGATGCTCCGCGGCCTGTAAGAATATTTAGCCGGGGAAGGCTGGTTTTTTTTTATATTATGTTACACTTGTGGTGTAGAGTAATAGCCTGCCGTCAGTCTTCCTGTTTCGTTAGCGTTTGGCGCCGGCGCGGATTCAACTTTGTAAAAAAAACTATATATGTCGCAACTACTTTCTAAATTAAACCTAATTAAAAAACTGTTTTACCATGGTCAGTCTCAAAAATGTTGCAACCAGGCGCGGCGCGTCAGCAGTGCGTTTAACTTGTAAAAAATCTATACATCGTGAAAGTGTTTTCTAAAATATGACATTCGGTATACAAGTAGGGAATATTGTTCTTATTGAAAAAAACGTAGTCAGTCCGAATTTTATCATAACAAATGCCGTCAGCAGCCGATAGAAGTGCGCGCCTCGCACCTCTTTTCGCTCAATATAGCGCGGGTTTATCCCTATATATATATAAAATCGAAAGTTTGTTTGGTTGTTTGTTTGTTTGTTTCTTTGTTTGTTTGTTGCTCAATCACGTCTAAACGCCGGGTCCGATTATTTTCATTTTTTGAGTGAAGATACTACGTATCCCGGCCCAACATATAGGCTACTTTTTATTCACGGGTTTCAAAATGGCGGACCCAAGATGGCGGCCAAAAATTGTAAATTTCAAGGGATTGCCATGAAAATTGATATTTGGGGGTTTTGGGGGGTCCTGATATCGAATCTACGCTAAAAATTTGGAAATTCAAGATGGCGGATCCAAAATGGCGACCAACATTTTTCGAACTTCAACGAATTCAATTGAAAATTAGTACTACGGGGACTTTGAGGCCACTAATTTCGAATCTACTATCAAAATTTCGAAATTCAAAATGGCGGACCCTATATGTTTGTTCCTTAATCACGCCTTAACACTTGGTCCAATCATTTTCATTTCTTGAGTGAAGGCACTGCATATCCCGACTGAACAGAAAGGTTACTTTTAATTCACGGATTTCAAAATGGCGGACTCAAGATGGCGGCCAAAAATTGTAAATTTCAAAGTATTCCCATGAAAATTGGTATTTGGGGGTTTTTGGAGGTACTGATTGCGAATCTACGCTCGAAATTTGGAAATTCAAAAAGGCGGATCCATTAGGGCGTCCAAAAATTTTCGAACTTCAAAGAATTCAATTCAAAATTAGTACTACGGGTATTCTGAGGCCACTAATTTTGAATCTACTATCAAAGTTTGAAAATTCAAAATAGCGGACCCAATATAAATATATTGCTCAATCACGCCTAAACGCTGGATCCGATTATTTTCATTTTTTGAGTGAAGACACTACATATCCCGACTTAACATATAGGCTAATTTTTATTCACGGATTTCAAAATGGCGGACCCAAGATGGCGGCCAAAGATTGTAAAGTTCAAAGGATTGCCGTGAAAATTGGTATCTGGGGGTTTTTGGAAGTCCTGATTGCGAATCTACGCTCGAAATTTAGAAATTCAAGACGGCGGATCCAATATGGCGACCAAAAATTTTCGAACTTCAACGAATTTAATTGAAAATTAGTATTATGGGTATTTTGAGGCCACTAATTTCGAATCTGCTATCAAAATTTGGAAATTCAAAATAGTGGAACCAATATGACGACAACAATTTTTGACATTCTACGAATTTAAGTCAGGTAACGATGAAATAGTAAAAAAAAAATACTACCTTTATTTATTTATTTATTTAACACCTAACAATGAAAACATATTAGTACAGAATAGATTATTAGCACTTCTAATATAGTCGGTGGTAGGAAAATGAGTTTTGGACGGTTCTATACCACATTTACAGATTTTAGTAGTACATCTAAACTTCCTAATCTGGCTGTAGTACCAACATTTCAGAAGTATTTAACTAATTAGTATTTTTGATACACCGGGTGAAACCGGGTTACTCAGCTAGTTAAGTAATAAAATATAGAGAGGGTTTATTTTTATATTTTTATTATTTATATTTATTTATTTATATTTCTCTGTACTATTAAATAATAAAATATAGAAAGGATATTTCACTAAATTATTTTAACATTCTGCTTATAAAAAAACAAATAAAATTAATTGTTTCAATCAGAATCGTTGCTGCAATTGTAAAATTCATCATCGTCTTCTTCAATACCAGTTAAATCTAACAACTTGGTATCTGCAAATTAATAGAAGTGCAATGTGGTTTAGTTTGTAAATAATTGAACAATTGTGATAAACGTGCTTGTTACGTATAATTTATTACCTGAAACATCATTTGTCTGAGTGACTACGTTTTTCACAAATGTTGGAAGTTGTTGCCCTTCAAACCAGTTGAACTTCCAAAAAAATGGGGGAATTCGTCTGCCGATTATACAATTAAAAAAATATTAAAACTGTCAATGAAGCTCATTTCTCAATTTTTTCGAAGTCGTACACATTTAAAGATAACCACAAAACCTTTCAAATTCATGCGAAGAGTTACGACGCATCAAGTCTTCCACCCTGTAGATCTGAGCTTATTAAACACATCCATCGCAGTGCATACATATCTGGTATTTGGGCCAATGCACACCAAAAAGTATCAACCACAAGGGTGGCTATAGAAAATGGTGGGCAGGAAATAGAAGGACGATATAAGTTCAACTGGTTTGAAGGGCAACAACTTCCAACATTTGTGAAAAACGTAGTCATTCAGACAAATGATGTTTCAGGTAGTAAATTATACGTAACAATCACGTTTATCACAATTGTTCAATTATTTACAAACTAAATCACATTGCACTTCTATTAATTTGCAGATACCAAGTTGTTAGATTTAACTGGTATTGAAGAAGACGATGATGAATTTTACAATTGCAGCAACGATTCTGATTGAAACAATTAATTTTATTTGTTTCTTTATAAGCAGAATGTTAAAATAATTTAGTGAAATATCCTCTCTATATTTTATTATTTAATAAAATATAAAAATATAACTATAAATAGAAAAGAGAAATATTAATAAATAAATATAAATAATACATATAAATAATAAACATATAAAAATAAACCCTCTCTATATTTTATTACTTAATAAACCCTCGCTATATTGAGCGAAAAGAGGTGCGAGGCACGAACTTCTATCGGCTGCTGACGGCATTTGTTACGATAAAATTCGGACTGACTACGTTTTTTTCAATAATAACAATATTCCCTACTTGTATACCGAATGTCAGATTTTAGAAAACACTTTCAAGATGTATAGATTTTTTACAAGTTAAACGCACTGCTGACGCGCCGCGCCCGGTTGCAAAATTTTTGAGACTGACCCTGGTAAAACAGTTTTTTAATTAGTATACTGTTCGCACACCAATTTTCAGATTTTAGAAAGTAGTTGCGACATATATAGTTTTTTTTACAAAGTTGGATCCGCGTCGGCGCCAAACGCTAACGAAACAGGAAGACTGACGGCAGGCTATTACTCTACACCACAAGTGTAACATAATATAAAAAGACCAGCCTTTCGAAAATGGTTGCACTATTTCTTCGCTCACCTCTCGGACTAAATTCAGTAATCACCACCTCCAATAATTGGTTTCGAGAAAACAGCGTTTGAAGTTGTGTCCGGGTACACTCATGTATGATCTTTGTCCATTCAAACATTTATTATAGTGCAGTTTATTCTGCGAATTTTTGTTTGGTCAGACTTTAGGGGAGGTCACCACCGAATAAACGTTGATTAGAAGACCATGTCGAACAGATTGACATATAGCCGTTTAGACCTTAGTATAACATCCTGTATATATTCAAAACATAATACATAGGACACAACTGCATCAATAATAAAATCTAATCCAACAAATAACATATAATTTGTTATTTCAGGGACGACTGTTCTTACTGACTACAATAATAAAACATATCGTATCGATGATATAGATTTTAATTCAGACTGCAGAAAAACCTTCCAGCTCAAAAACGAAGCAATATCTTTTCTCGAGTATTATAAAAAGGTGAGTTAATGAAAAGAAAATTGATTTCAATATTTGAAAGAACTTTTTTTTAGAAATATGATATTCGGATTCGTGATCCAGCTCAACCTTTGTTAATATCAATAGCAAAAGATCGTCAAATTCGAGCGGGTCAGAGCGAACTTTGCGTCCTTGTTCCAGAGCTTTGCAGGGCAACAGGGTTGAATGACTCGATGCGGACAAACTTTCAGTAAATTTTAAGCAATATTTGTAATGCTTGCATCATTACCGTATTTTTTTTTTCTTTATTAGGTTAATGAGAGCGATGGCTGAACACACAAGGATGAACCCTCCGAAACGTATTGAACGTTTAAGAGCTTTTAATAGAAGAGTGGCTTCAACTGACAAAAGTAAAGAAATTTTAGATGAATGGAATATGAATTTGGAACCTCATTTGGTGCAATTCCGCGGAAGAGTTTTGAAACCCGAGAATATAGTATTTGCAAGAGGGAAAAAGTAGGGTAGCAATTTACGAAAATGTTCAATTATAATTTGTTTTGGCCTTTTACAGAGTTCCTGCAGGAGATCAAGCCGACTGGCAAAGACATTTCCGCGACAGTGCAATGTTTACTGTCGCCGAATTGAAGCGATGGGCAGTCATTTTACCCAATAAAAATCAGCGCGAAGCCAGGGATTTCATAGAATGCCTTATTCAAGCTGCCAGAGGCATGGGGATGACAATCAGACATCCTCAAATGTAATTAACTGCGAGTAAAAAAATCAAATTGTATCTACGACTTACCTATTTTTTAGGGTTCCACTTTACGATGATCGAACTCATTCCTACATGACGGCAATTGAGAACAGTTGTAAGTTGGATCCCGAGATGGTCATGTGTATAGTTCCAAATAACAATGCTGAAAGGTAATTTTTTTTAAATTCCTCATTTGCTTGTATGATATTTTACAGGACTCTATTTTTTAAGGTATGGTAGCATAAAGAAAAAGACTTGTGTGGAAAGAGCAATGCCTTCACAAGTTATGATTGCAAAAACAGTCACTCCTAAGGGAGGAAATCCACGATCTCTTATGTCGGTGGCTACTAAAGTCGCTATTCAAATGAACTGTAAGTTAGGTTCAGCAGCGTGGATGATCGAACTTCCACTTTCTGGCTTAATGACAGTAGGTTACGATTTGTGTCGAAGCACAAAAGATAGAAAAAAGGCATTCGGCGCTCTAGTCGCAACAATGGATATGAAACTAAAAGCGAAATACTTTAGTACCGTTGCTCCTTGCCATGCTAGCGATCAACTATCTAATGAAATGTCTGTTAGCATTACAAAAGCCTTACAAGAATACAGACATCAGCATGGAACTCTGCCGAATAGAATCTTGTTTTTCCGAGACAGTGTCGGAGATGGACAGATTAGTCAGGTTGTCGCACACGAGGTTAATACTCTGGTGGATAGACTTAAATCGATTTATAAGAGTGCTAAAATTGAATCTGGACCGCGGTTTGCTTTCATAATTGTTTCAAAGCAGGTTAACACAAGATTGTTCTCAGAGCGGGGCCAAAATCCTGAACCAGGAACTATAGCAGATGATGTAATTACACTTCCAGAGAGGTACGATTTTTATTTGGTGTCACAGTCGGTTAGACAAGGTACCGTCTCACCAACGAGTTACAATGTCGTTTATGACAATATGGGACTGGAGCCCGACCGAATGCAAATCCTATCGTACAAAATGACCCATCTGTACTACAATTGGTCTGGCACTACTCGAGTACCTGCTGTTTGCCAGTATGCTAAGAAATTAGCTACTCTTGTTGCACAACATATTCACCAGCCACCGTCAAATGCTCTCGAAAAGCAACTGTATTTCTTGTAAATATTCCTTTTTTTTCTAGATTTAAAAGTCATTTGTTTTATTCAATACAAATGAAGTTTTGTCATTTTATAATTTTGAATTCATTTCACATTACATTTATTGATAATAAAAGGTTGAAAGAACCAATACTGCCGATTACATTTACAGTGTTCGAGCGCTGCGAAATCAGCGTTATAATTTTTAAGGATATTAAATTTATTTCATTATGAATAAAACATTTTCGGCGATCTATGACTTTTAATGCGTATATTTGGATTCTTAGGAAATGACAATACAGTGGAAACTTTTAAGTAATCAAGTTACTTAAAAGACTTGAGAAATATTGAGGGTAAATATTTAGAAATAGAATCCAGAACCCGTCATTGTTTTTAAGATGGCTTAAAAACTATGATTCTTTTCAGAAAAATATCTTATGATTAAAACGAAATTATATAATTTTCCCAAAAAAATGCGTGCATTGCAAAATGTTAAGGGATACAGTAAGTAAATTCTGCAAATAATTCGCAATTTTAAAATGTTTGATTCCAGTAATCATTGAACTCTCAGAAATAGTTTAAAACAAATATTTTTATTATTGCTTATGCAGGAAAATTTCAGATTACATTTTGGTTAGTTTTTCGATGAAAGCAGTAAGATATAAAATTTAAAAGTTATGTTATATAAAATTTAAGACTTTTATGTAAAGGTACAAATAAAATAAACAAAATAAATAAAACTTTATTTATATAAAAAAATATGATGAGACACTGTGCCCCCTAGGGCTCTTATTCATGAATGCGATACGGCTTTCATATTCGATTCGGTATTACTTTCGCCGTATTCATAAAATTATTTTTCCGCAATATTTAAAACTATTAAAATATCGACGGTTCCAAGATTTCAGAATCTGGTTGCGTTTTGCTTGTTCGAAATGGGTAGTCTTTGTATTTATTTGTCTATGGTTGCACTCATATAGGGGGTGCTAAATATGGGTTCGTCCATCTAAAATGTCTTACATTTCAACCATAAAATTATGTCGTGCCTCTGAAAAAGGATATTCGCAATTGCCCACAGACATTTTGAGAATAAGCTTTCTGCAAGTGTTCGTTCACGTCAAATTAATTGAGATTTCTATTGCAATATTTTAGCACTTTTAGTAGAACTGACGAGACGGCTGCAGTGTGATCTTCAAAGCAGTGTGTTTAAAATTAATGTATTGCAATTTCGTTTTGTTTAAAACATTTAACTACAATTAGAATTTTGAAAGCTCCGACGCATTTGTGCCTGAAAAATTGCAGGTTTTTGCTTGTTTGTGAATTTTCAAAATCAAAATGTTTAATATCGAGGAACTTTTTAACTTCGAAAGGTATAGTATGAAAAACTGGGGAGAAAGGCAGAAAGGATTTAAGAGAGGCCGAAAAATTATCTGCAATTTCTGTTCAAAACTGCTATATGGGACTTTTTGGGACCGCAGATTTTGTTTCGAAATTTTAGAATTAAAAATGACTAAATTTAATTGAAGTCTCTTAAAATACATACATATGAGAGCTGTTTTCAAATTTAGTGTTCAATTTTGAGAATTCGTAATTCGGATCTAAAATAATAGCATTTTGATACTAAATTTTACTAAAAATTCAGAAAATGCAAAAAATTGGTACGAAAATGCTTTCGGTAGACGCTTCTTTCATATTTGGAATGTAATTTTAAGGATTTCATATGCTGCATCAAAAGTGGCATCCTTTTAACCTTATGGTATGTGTTGATCCAGACTCATTCGAAAGCTAATACTAAATACATAATGGATAACTCCAAGTGAAAGTATAAACATGGATAGCTGCATAGGCTATTCAAATAAATTACGCATCAATATTATACGTTATATTTACTTTATGTCTATCTGAAAGTTATATAATATTGGGTTCTTTTCTTAAATTACAGATTATCAGAACAAAACAAAGGAAATTTCGCTTAATTAAAAATAACACGATTATCCGTTCAGTATTACGAGTGTCTGCAGAAGTGAGAAGTAATATTCAAAATAATTAAAATAACGCTGTTTTGCCTTAAATAATTCAGATGGACAACCATTAAAGTATTGCACTTATATAAGGATGCTAAAAGGAAAGGTAATAAAGTAATTTCTTTGAACGAAATAATAACATGCTCTGCAGATGTGCAACTTTTCATGACTACAGCAAGTATTTTTTAAATGTTTAGTTTGAGGTGTTGCTTTCAAGTGAATTAGTTAAAATGCCGCCGCAACATTCTTTTCGTAGTTCATTATGCACTTCTTTCACAAAATTGTCCAGTCAGCCGCTCTGTGGAATTGGGATAATTAGACAATAAACAGTTGATCTTATCCAATATCTGTTTTATTAAAATTAGATATCATCCTTTACAACAGTTGTTTTCTCGGAGACATAAAGACCGTCCAAGAACTTACGGATATCCTTGTTTTTCACCGTTGTAGACTGTTGGATGAGCGCAGCTGATCCTGAAACAGCTTCAATGTCGTTACCCTCAACAATAAGTTCGTCTTTCTGTGCTGTTGAATTGACGACTGTAACGCCTGGGGACATCTTCACTCGGCGGATGTACTTTTCTCCCAAGAAATTACGGATTTCAATAACTGAGTTGCTCTCGGAAGTAACACAGTTAATGGGAAAGTGAGCGTATACAGCACGCATCTTGTACTGGAATCCCTTGGTTACACCTTATATTTACATAAAAATAAGGATTTATTGAAAGCAACGGAAATAATATAATAATAATTTATTATTTTATTACTTTACTTTACCTTTAATCATATTTTCTATGTGACTGCAAACTGTGCGAACCGCAGCCAGTTCCTTCTTGGTACCGAACCATTTTTCTACCTTCAGGATTCGGGGATTAATCATGTAGATGTCCAAAGCCAAGTGCTTGAAGTTTCGCTTCAACGATCCACGGGGACCTGTGATGGTCACATTCCGCGATCTCACGCTCGCTTTAATATCTTTAGGGATCTTAACGCACTGATTTGAGTTGATCGTCCTCATTTTGCCACTGAAATTTAAAACAGGGAAGCGTTACTGGAAGTCCTTTGATTGATAAAGTTTCAAGAAAGGGAGATTTGAGGGTGCAATTTGAACGTAAACATTTCGAGAGCCGACCGATCTGTCACTTTGAAAGCGTCTGGGATTTTCTACTTTTCCACTAAGAGCAAACATATTTATGTGGATTTAGATTATTTGAACTTTTATCTATCGTGGCATCACAAAATGCATACATTGCAAGTTATAAATTCGAGGATGATTGAAAATTATTAATTGACAGCGAATTTACTCCACTTACATGTTACGGCACCGACCGGAAAGAGACTTGACAGCGAAGACGGATCACGAAATGCCAACAGAGGCATTGCCATACTTTAATTTCGAAATTTTTCGGTAGGGTTCTTTTTTCACGCATTAATACCTTGGCCACACTACCTATAATTATGACGGCAACCATCATTATTACCTTTGAAGATAAAGCCTAGGAAGCGTGATATCACTCTCCGAGCGTAGTAAAGTCCGACTAGTGTTAGTGCAGACGGGATTTTATTGGACAAAGAATCAATTTTTATTGAAAGAACAACGATGGATATTAATAGATTAGTTAAATTTCTATTAATAGGACTTCTACTTTCAGAAGACGATGAATGTTTGGCTTTATTGGAGGGAAGGCGCCGTTTTCATAGGTCAGTAGTCAAAGCTTGATAGCTCTTGCTGACGCGCCGTTAAAGTCCGAAAGTTGAAATATGTTCAACCTTTTCCCCGTCAGAGCTTCCCCACGCGACATAAAAATAGACCACTCAATTTGCTGTCTCAAATGGTGCACCCTTTTGACAGTTCTCACCTAAGGAGAGTTCAGATATAGGGAGCATATATCTGTCTATTTCTTTCACATTAGGCGAGATAGGCGACTTTAAAAATTATATATTTTTAATTGTATCCTGCATACTTAAATTTAATTCCTCTAAACGAAGCATTAAATCTCAAATAATTTCATAGTGAGAAATTGCAATTTTCATTGGAAAATTCTCAGCTAGAAATGTGGTTTAAATCGCTAAACTGTTTTAAGAACTTATTACGCCACCTAGGTTTTTTGTAGTTTTTGTGCCATTTTAGTCGGTAAATCAGACATAAAATAAGATGAATTTGCAATATGGGATACTAAAAGACTAATTATATATTATATGGGACATTGATTTGGTTGGTATTGGTTTGTGAAATTTTTGGAGCCTGAACCTGCGGTTTGCTTCTTGAAATTATGTGAAAATATAATGAGTAATGCGACAATTATAATAATTTTTTAAACTTATGTTGAAAATAGTTTTTACGTGTTAAGGATGACAATATAATATCATAATTATATTTAATTTTTACTACATACTTAAAGTAATTTTAATTTCTCCTTAAACAAATTCAAAGTATTATTTTACTCCCAATAAGTTTTAATATGCAAAAATCTTTATAACTGGAGAAATATTAACGATAGATATTTAAAATTTTTAATTCTACATTAACATTTTTCGTCAAAATAGTTAAATAATTTCGAATTTTCGAAACAATTTATGTATTCTTGGGAGTGATTGGTATGCCTGGTATATTGACATCAAAACAAATGACATATAAGTTGACAACAATTGTGATCCGTAAATTTTTATCTGCATTTTTTCCAGTAAAAACCGTGGTGAGTTCGGTTTATTTATTGCCGCAACAAATTAAACCGGTGAAATGGATAATCCAGATCGAACAGATTCTGTTAATCGAGACGAATTAATACTACAGCAGCAACGTCAAATTGAAAAAGAGGTTAGAATGCCCTTTAGGGTCGTGCGAAAATAACGCTGACTAGTTTGTTTGTTTCAGATTAGTGATACTATACCGTTCATAAGCGAGTTACAAACCGTCGAAACATTGGACAAAGAGTACACAGACGATGATATTTATGCATCGAAGGTGCGAGACTTATGTGCTAAGTACAAATCAATTCGCCGGACTCGGCCGGATGGGAACTGCTTTTTTCGTGCATTTGCCTATGCTTACCTCGAATATTTGATAAGCAATCAAGAAGACTACAATACTTTTAAGGACCTTGCCCAGAAATCTAAAGACAAACTAGTCGAAATAGGATTCCCTCAATTCACACTTGAGGATTTTCATGAAACCGTGAGACATTGGCACTTACTCATCGGCTTATGTTAATTTTTTAAAAATTTCAGTTTATGGAAGTAATTCAAAAGGTGAGCCCGACTGAAACCAACTCCAAAGAGGAGCTTCATAAGCTTTTTAACGAACAGGGCTACTCCGATTATGTGGTGGTATACCTGAGACTCATTACATCCGGTCAGTTGCAGGAGGGTGCTGAATTTTATCAAAATTTTATCGAAGGCAACTGTACAATTGAAGAATTTCGCCACCAGGAGGTCGAACCAATGTACAAGGAGTCCGATCACATCCACATAATTGCCCTATGCACTGCCCTTAACGTAGGAGTTCGGGTCGAATACATGGACCGTGGGGAGGGTGGGAAAGTCAAAGCGCATGACTTCCCCGAAGGAGTCGGACCAAAAGTATTCCTTCTGTACAGACCAGGGCACTATGATATTCTTTATCCAAATTAGATTTTTAGTAACCAATGCTGACTTAGCAACCCTAAGTTTCCTTCCATGTTCTTTTTGTATAAATGAATTAACCTAATAAAATATACCGACAATTGTGACCGTTGCCTTTTAATAACAGTCGATAATAAATTGAACCGTATCCAAAAATCTGAACATTTCTGAAAGTTTTTAAATAATATTATCATAGATTACTAACCGTCATCTTCGAATTTCAAAATTTTACTACGAAATTAAACACCCAAAAATACCCTCATGTAACTATATTGTATACGGTTAAAAGAAAAAACAAAAGACAACATTCTTAAATGGATGAAATGCAAGAAAAGGATTTGACTGAACACGGTGCTGTTTATTTTTAATATTAAAGCGGGCTATTTGTCTGGGTACTTAAAAGTTAATATTGATAGTACACATGCAGCCATATAACTTGAGGAGAGCAGACATTAATAATTACCTAAAGAATGTGAATTACAACGCCTAAAAGCTAATAAACAAATTATTATTATTATTAAAAAATGTAGTGATAGCATTTGAGAGAATTTTCACAAAAATTTTTCCACCCTTTAAGGATCGGCGCTCCACTCTTCCGGTAGTATGCGGTCAGTCAAAGAAAAATATATTATGAAAGTGTTTGTCTTTTTCTATAACTAAGAAATTTGTTTTAAATGATTAGTAAATTAATACCCTCTCGGCGAGAATTTCTAGGTAGTGGTATTTTAGGGTAAAAATTTAACGCAGCCCTTCGGAGTAATTCAAAAACTTATTGCAGTTAAACGTCACGATTAAAAACAATCGTGAATATAAAATATATGTAAGTAAATAAATATTATCTACGATTTAAGTTATTACATGGAATTAGTAAAGTTAAAGTTAAAGTACTTCTCACATTTGTACACTCATCAAAAGTATTAAGGGTTAAGCAAAAAATTCTGAAATTTTTGAACCGTCACTTTTAATTATTCAAACCTTTTTTGTAAGTTTGTACCTTCTAGTTTATGAGTCAAAAGCTTCAAAATTTATATCATCCTCTACTGCTCTGTGCTGCACGTTAGAACCGTTAGACAAATTATATCTAATTTTTTATGACCTTCCTCCTCACTGCACTTAGCGACTCACAGTCGCCCACATTCTTACCTCTTGCCCAAAATATCTACGTTTTATGCCCCGCCTCAACCTTACAACTCTCCTTGAACCACAACTAGGAAATTCTGACTTCTTTCATCTTCTGAACTATTTTAAATTCAAAATACTCCTATAGGAAAATCCACTAATGTTTCAAAACTATACGTACAGTAAATCTAGCCTCTAGTGCGTCATATGGGCCGAAAGGACACGAGTTTTTAGTTAATCTGATTCCGGGTGTCATTAATGCCTCTAAGCCTATATTATAAACACAGAGGGGGCTGATACAAATTTTTAATTTTCTGATTCATAAACTAGAAGGTACAAGCTTTCAAAAAACCTTTGGATCATTAAAAGTGAATTTTTCGTGCAGTCATAACTGTTCAAACATTTTAAAAAGTTTTGAATTATCCTTTAATACTTTTGATGAGTGTATTTGCAGAATATACAATTTTGTAAATATTGCGACAATAGCTCAGCAATGACAAATATTTATTTTAGAAAATATATTAAAACACTAAAATTATGTAATTTGATTCGCGTCATCATTTTATACATAGAAAACACATCTTGAACGTACATAACTCAGGAGTCTCTGTCAACTTCAATTGCTTGTTTCAACTGCCGGGCTGCAAACAAATTGAGAAATATTTTTGTCGGTTCCACTAAATTTTAATAAGAAAAGATACCTCTATGAATTACGTGCTTTATTAGTCCTTCAAATGTCACAACGCTTAAAAATGAAACTCTGGAAAATGCTTAGTTTTACATCAATAGTTGTTCTGGCTTACAAACTCGTATATTCCGTTAGTAAATACCACTATTGCTTTTAATTGGATGCATATCTGAGTGAGAAATTTCAAATGAGACAAAATATATAGAGTTAGATTTGCATTGTGTTCCTGAGTCCGTGTATATTATCAAGTCCTCTCGTGGCTGCCTTGAAGTTGAGTAAAACACAATTCAAATTTTTCTAGATAGATTTTATGAGAGTGCTATGCACGTTTGGCTGTCGCGCAAAAAACACCGAGTAACATTCTGTGTATGTGGATATAATTTAATGCATAAAAACGTATATAAAGTGCAAACAGCGCCTGAGCGAAATGAGAACGCAATTGAACTGCTTAAATTATGCTAGCGAACGCCTAACAACAAGACAGAAATAATAGCGACGTTGGCGATTAACTGTTTATTAAATAAATTAAAACTATTTACATTTAGTTTCTTTTATTTTAAATATATCGAGAGGAGTTATATAAAGTTCCTTCCAACTAAATAGTAAGTAATATAGAGGAAACTAGGAAACTATTAGTATCAGTAGAGTATCGTAGTCTAATTTAAATGGAATCCCTTTTCTTTCGTTGCAGTCAGGAGGCGCTCTTTCATGATATCCTCTGTTGGGTAGTCTGGTAGCTTGAGATAGTGTACGCAGGTGTTAACCGAAGGGTAGCTGCCTTCACCAGCATCGACCTTCCGCACGACTGTAAGGCGGGGATGCAAATTAGCCAGGCCTCCTGGAGGCAAACTGCTGCAGCCTGTCGTGAATTGAAGAAAAGCTTTACGCTCCGCCCCACTCATGCTCATTAAAACATTCACGAAGCGTAGAAAACCGGGACTGAAAGAAAAGAACAGCGTTAAAATCTTCACAAAAATAAATAGATTGAGAGGCATACCTGTCTTTCGAATATCCCAGTTTCGGCTCTGTGTAACTAATAAGGTCTTCGCGGGTCCACTGAGGATGCTGTTCGCCGCAAACCATCATTCTTGCCTCCTCTGGACTAAACGCAGCTAGTTTATTAAGTGGAAACACCTGGCAAAATCCACGATGGAATGCCTCCAATTGCTTGGCTATGCCATTTTGCAGGCAGAAATTAAGCTGTAAATCACAGTAGTCCTCCAGATTGTGAATAGTAACATCAATCGAAGCTCCATTCGGCACTAGTTCAGCATATGAATATCCGTACACGTTAGAACTTGGGAGATATGTAAAAGAAAGAGCTAAATCTTCCAGGCAAACTTCCCCAGATTTAGTAATGACTTTTAAGCTCTCAATTTGCTCCAATTTTTCGTCAGCTGTTAGAGAATCATGTTGCTCAATATTCTGTTTTTTAGCAACAACGTCTTGAAGTTCCTTTAAAAATTCTGCCCGAATGGGATCTATTTCCGCTAAATTTTCCTGAGATAGAACGCCATCATACCAACAGGCTTCTGGAAATTCATTGCCGAGAAGTTTGGAACAAGAATCAGCCAGTTCGGACTCCTCTGAGATCAAGCTGGACATCATGAGATCATCACATGTTTTTATGGTCTGTATATTTTTTGTTTTCGATAGTACTTTATTATGACAAAGCAGTTGAAGGAAAGAGTTGGACAGTGGTAAATCTACTAAGCGACCATCTTGGAGTACTTTCGCAATGAAAACGCCCAAGAACCAAAAGTATTTAGATACCCGCTCAGATAACTCAGAGTTTTGCGGTAATGGAGCTGGAAATAGGCCTGATGGTCGTCTAACGTAGAAGCCGACAGGTTTTCCTCCTTCACCCAGATCAATGATCTCTCCTCCGACTAAGTCGGTCTCATCTTCATACAGCCACATTCCTAAATCGGAGCGTTGCAATTCCGCTGCTACAAGGGCATAGAATTCAAGAGTTGGTCCTAAGCCAGTTCCTTCTTCTCCGACAAATTCAACTTCCAAAACCGACTTTCTATTGCAGTGGATGCGCATAACTTGCATCGCCCACTCCAGCAGATTTTCACTCCTTGGAACTTTGACACGTTCGTGTTTCAAGCGGCCTACTCGGAACTCGTGTTGGTCATCTCGCCTCGGGCTTAGCCCTGGCATCCGCTGTCTCTCGAGGGTCACATCGCGCTGCGATTGAAGCCAGACAATTGACCGTGACGCCCCGAAAGCTGTGCAGTTAAAGTACAGCTGTCTGGTCTCGAAGGGGAATAAGAAAGGACAGGTTTGGTTAAGATCTTCGCACCAATTAGGCAAGCTATTGCTTGATAAAACCAGGGGATCCTGAATTTGCTGCTGTAGCTTATTAGTGATCTTTTTGCTCATGAAAATATCCGAATTTAGAACGGTTGATGACTCTTCTAATTCCACAATATGTTCATCCTCTCGTTGTTTTTGCTTCTGATTGAGAGCATTCAATTGACTCAAAAGTTGTAGAACATCGTCTACACTACAATTGATATTTTCTGATGTCATGAAACCTGTTCGCATCGGCGAATTTGGAGACAGCGTTGAAGCGCCGCTTTTTACCGATACCACAGGGGTGTTGGGTCCATCACCACTGCTACTTTCATTTTGAAGGGCTTCCTTGTAAATAATTGTATAGGTAGGCTCCCATATTTTGCGGAATTTATCCTGTTTGCTCAAATGAGTTGCTTGCATCAGCTCCTGCACTGCCCGGAATATAGTCCATTCTGGATTTTTCAGTTCAACTTCGACATCGGCTACTCCGCCTATTCCGGGACCACGTAAATTTAGTGAAAGGGCTGGTTGGCTGATTTGAACGTATTCAGATGACTTAGCAACATCTGACTCAGAGCCAGGAGATGGTATCTCTAAGTCGGAAGTTTGATTGACATTTGTACGTCCTGGACGAGGATCAAAAGCTGGTATTAGTGCAGAAAATTGTCTCTTTAGTACAAATTCATCATCCCATGACTTTCGTTTTCCAACAGCAGCCAAACGGTTTTCTAGAGTCTCATCATCCATGAAAGTCAACAAATTCCTTGAGACCATGACTTGGAGAAGTGTATTCTGTGAGAGTAATTTTTATTATTTCAATAGAATGTAAATAAATAGTCGTTATTAAATAATTTAATCAAGCTCATGCTCACAGTTGTCAATCAATTATAGAATTGGTTTACTATAAATGTAAAATCGCTTTGATGTATTACATTTGATACTGATGGTTTTATTATTGTTTACTACATTGTTTCAGAAGCAAAAAAGAAGTAAGATTTTTTCTATATTTAATTCGCATCTAACAATTTATTAGTTAGCACATTTTTTTACACATCCGCCGAATTAAATCTAATACCTCGGCTATAAAAATATTTTTACATTATATAAAAAAGATGTTATGGTTGTGAAATATCGAAATTTTTTTAAAAAAAGCATAATTTACTTTTTAATTTTTGAATGCTTTCCCATGTAACTCCAACGTACTAATATATTAAAACAACTCTAAAATTAGATACACAAGCTGCTCTTGCAGGCTGTTAAAATAGTTGTAATATTTTAAAATCAGGGCTACTAAGGAATTGAGACTCTCCAGCACAGTACATGTACTACATACATAATTGGAACCAATATTTAGGAGTAAATTTTCTTGGTAACGACCATGAAGAAAATAATACTTTTGTTACTCATAATAGCTGCGTTCTTTTGTGCATCTTGTTCGAGACCAGTCTATACATTTGTTGTTCTGCAGAATGCAAGAACAAGTTGCATAAAATAACGCAGCTAATTTGACACAAGTTTAATCGAGGTTTTTCATACTTATATGTGGTCTTTCCTATAATTTTCAAGAGATATTTCCCACCATATTTCAAGAATATATCATCAGTTTTAAAAAGTGATTTTTTCGGTTACTGCGTGATAATTTTTGAAATTGATCCCATCTTTCGAAAAGCTTTTATTTTTGATTCGTGGTGAATAGTTTCCGCGAAAAGAACTAAGGTCCTGGTACCAATTGATTTTCGAATATCAATCATTTGAAATGAGAGTAGCTGTTAAATGTCAAGATAAGTGTGCCATTTCTGTCAAAGTATGATTTCGACTTTTCCATATATTAACTGAGTTTTGTTCGGTTTAATAACAGTTGTAATAAAAGACATAAGTTATAGATGTATTTAGATATGGAGATGGAGGAAAATCTTTAGTTAGTAGGCATTTTGTAAAAGGAAAATCTTTAGTTAATAGGCATTTTGTAATTTGAATGAATTTATTTTTTCTGGTTTCTGGTTTCACGTTTTTTAAGGTGAAAATAGTCACTCTCAAATATTATATCATCAGTTGTTTTTAGGACGACAGTCCCTAATGTTATTTTAACTTTTAATATAAATTCCTTCCTTAAATTGAAAATAAGTCGCAGATTTTGATGGTCTATCTGCGAGACAATAAATTTTTAAACGCGTTTTTCTTAAAACGATCTTTTTGAACCTGATTGACAATAAACCCAAAAATATCTGCAACCAATTAACATGATAAGTATCGTTTTCTTTCGAACTGTCGTAGGTGTGTTTTTCTTTAATTTAAAGTAAACGATAATTTATTATTTTTTTAGATATTAAAAATATCCCACCAATCGTACCTTCTGTTACACAGAGTTTTATTCTAAGCATAAGTTCTTATTTTAAATTTTTGATTTCCTGTGCTCCACATATGGGCCTGATGTTATCTATCAAATCAATACATTTTTGCTGTATAGGAGGAGAAGGCGCAGAAACCTAATTATTTGAGCCACTATTATCTTTATTTTGTCAATAAACAGCAGTCAAATTAGAGAACTATCACTTGTATAGCCTCTGCGTACCTTCACTGTCTTAACACTTATGACAATTCAATTGTAATCGTTTTTTAACAAGCTTTCTTGATCATTTCTTGATATTCTACTTTTAACTAGTATATGTAGGGCTTTTTGCAATATTACATATTATAAAAAGTGTTTTGTTGAACAAAAACTATATTTAAATTACTTACGCCAACTTCTTCATATTCATCTTCATTTTCTTCATCGTCGTTGTCTTCATCCATATCCTCGTCATCTTCAAGATCACCAAGTAGTGTCGGTGCCCTGCAGCTTTCCAAGAAATCTTCTAAAGAGACTTGTTCACTATCACTGGATGTAGATGTTAAACTCATTGTTAATGTGGGGTTAATTGATGAAGGAGCTTGATTGCCACCGGATGTTGTTGTTGGTACGCCACTGGCTGGAGAAGAATTGTTTCCTAAAAAAATTATTAATTCTTATTTAAAATCGCTTTTTTAACACATCTCTATTTATTAAGTTTACCTGCATTATTTGATGACAAGCTGGGATAACTCTGGGCGGTGCTTAACAATCCCGAATGGAAATTACTAGAAAGAGCTAGTTTCACTAAACTAGTAACAGAGTTTGGTCCGCGAGGAAAGAAGCCAGTTCCAGAATTTTGGTTGCCGCGCTCATTGCTGTTCGAATTATTTATAGACTGATTGTTCTGGAAATTATTTCCTTGCGAGGTTCGTCGTCTAGCCATTGCGGCAAATGTCTCTAGCAATCCAGTGGGTGTAGTAGTTTCTGGCTGGCTTGTGCTCTCTGAAGCAGCTGTTGTAGTCAAATTGGGAACGCTGACGCTCATTTGATTGCAAACCGACACAGCGGTGTTAGATGTATTCTGCCCACTGGGAACGGTGCTCTGTTGATTCATATTTCCTCCTGAATTGACGTTATCCTGCTGGTTTTGTTGCGTTTGTGTGTTTTTTGTATTTTCTTTTGCGGAACATTCGTCATTAGCCATTTGCAGGTGTTTTTCTGCCAAATGTTTCTTGTAATGATAACCTGCATCTTCCCCAGTTTTTGTTCCAGCACTTGCAGCTCCTCCTTGATGGGGTTGATCTTGAGTTTTAGGCAGCGCTATTTTCACAGCAGGTGCAAGAAGATTAGATGACGGTATTGATAAAATATCTGAAGAAAGTATATTGTTCGTGTTGTTGCGGATCATATCAACGCCTTCCCGAACTTTATCGATCACTTCCATAGCTTCTGATGAAAATTGAGAAACTCGAGATCCTGAGCCTCTAAGGTTTACCAGCAAGCTTTTGCTAATGCTATTCACAGAATTACTAGCATTCATTTTGTTATTTGCTTCAATGTTAGTTGTTTTGGTGTCTTCTGGGTAGCTTTGTTGACGCATCAAGTGGCTAGTTCCGCCAGAGCTAGTGCTCTTTACATTGTCGGTTAAAGCTAAATTTTCTGCAATTGTTGCGAGATCAGAAACATTCGTATTAATACCTTGCATTGAATTATTTATAGCTGATAAGTCGGTATGATTTTCACGTTCGCGCAACGTGTTAGCTACGACCGAACCATCTTTGGCTTCTGCAGTCGAGCCTACAATATCGGATTTTGCCGATGACAGGACATTTTCAGCAATAGCTTCGACTGCTTGTTTCCATGCTAGGTTATCAGCAGAAGCAGCTTGCTCTGACGCAGCTACTGAATTTCGATTAAGCTCGGTAGCTTCGGGTAGCGAAGGAGTTGAACTGGACTTACGACTAGTTAAAACATTACTTTTCTCTAATTTCTTTGTGCTAGAGAGTGGGGCAACTGAGTTTCCACCCTCTAATACAGATAAATTATCACAATTTGCTAATTTTAAATCATATTTGCCTTCGGCACCCATACGGTAGGAATTTCGAACACCATGATCCCATTTTACATCGATCCAACCATTGTGGATTTCACCGGTTACTGTTCCTTCCCCACCATTCCCATCCTGATCGTCCCAGCGCCAATCAACACCTCGCACCACTCGAGCTCCTGTAGTGATATGCTTCAATTGTGCTCTGATTTGTCGGCGTTCCCTTCGTATTTTAGCCTCAGCTTCTTTTGCCCCCTTACCCATTTCCTCGCAAACAGACACCACACGGCCATAAATTTCAAAACCGCTGAGACTCAAGTAATGAGTTTGCCCAGAAGCATTCCTCCCATTTTGCTGAATCCGAATGTGGCGGTAGCCTTGTGTCTCGTCGGTGCAAATTATGGGCCATGTACTGGTGCTTCCTGGTTCGGCTAAACTTTTATCATCAGTATGCGTCATCAAGGTTGTCCAATTGACGCCATCCTTGGAGGCCTGCAACATCCAATTCCGAAGAGCGCTACGTCCATATCCTCGAGCGTGTCTCAAGGTGTAGGCGCTTGGTATGATAAATACCCCTAAGTCTACGGCAAACCATGCTTTTTTATTATCTCTGGTGTGACAATTAACGCTTACGCTATCGCGCGACAAAATATCTTCCAGTTTTCCATAGGGAAGTTGCTTGCCCTCAGAGCTTGTAATTTGAACAAGCCCGTATTGTGCTGGATTAACCCACTCGGTGGTTTTCCCATTGGTCCCAATAAAATAAATCAAACCATTCTCATCAAAGTCGTATTGATGTTTAAAGATCATTCCAGATTTTGATTCTTTTAGCTTTTTCAAGTAAAGAAAACTGCCACGGTCCATGTCATACCATTGTTTTGCAACCATTTTTAGCAGGTACTTAGCAAGTTGCCCAACAGTAGCTAGTGGTTCCATTTTGAGTGTACGGCCTGTTCGATCAAATAGTGTACTTTCACAAGCTGCCCTTTCTAGGCGGAAACGAAGTCGCTTTGTTAACACTTGAAGGCCATATCCTGCCCCGGGGGCATCATACATATAAATGGGCAGCTTCTCGGTGCTTTCTAGCACAGAAACTAGTTTCTGTACCAAAATCCCTGCAGTGTTCTTATAGTCAGTATTTTCGTTATTTCTCTTGTTGCTTATTATGCATCGCTTAAAAATCGATATTCTTTGCTTCTGTAGCTTACTGATTTTGCTTCTCGACAAACCGTCGTCCCAATAGTTCTTCGAGAGCACAGCAACTAATGCTTGAACTAATCCAGAGCTGTGCATTTCGTAGGCACTTACTACACCATCTTCATGTAGTAAATGTGATAATTCATTCAGTGCATTGCGAAGATTTTCTTGCCATTTCGTGTTGTTTGGAGATGCGCTTTGCTCTTCAAGGGCCATTTCAATTTGTTTAACGATCTTCGAGAGCATTGCGACTGCTCCCCTTGGAACTGCCTGTGCCGCTTTGAAATATCTAAAAACAGAAAAATTACAAAATAGTATTGTTGCTGTTTTGTGAAACTTTTATAAATTAAATTACTTTTTCAAAAATTAAACTTTATGTGTATGTGGTATTAAATCTTTTTATGTGAACTTAAAGCCGAAGATATATATATATATGTATATATGTACATATTTATATTATTTATTATATTATTTTTTTTCAAATCTAAGTATATTCATGTGAAGTTAATTTTTTATTGAAAACGATATATTTTGACGTCATGGACATCCCAAAATTATTACGATCTGAAACCCGGTGCCAAAGTTACAACGAAATTCATTTGACCGCAAAAATCGTAATCATATCGGTGCTTACGATAACATTTTGTAGGGAAAATTATGGTAAGCACCACTATTTCTCTAAATACTGACATTATCTGTTGGGGAAAACTACTATTACATTCATTTAAATACTTAATATTTATATACTGAAAATTGCACAAATTTGAAGAAATTTGTGAAACGCGTAAATTTCATACATTTTAATTTTTAAGAAACTACAAAGATCAGGAAACATTTACATTAGACCTTTTCTAATAATCTTATTTTATGCGCTGACCGCTACAATTACTATTATGGCATTTTTATTTAAAAATTTGAAAGATAAATAAAAAACACGGATAAGATATTTTAGATTAATTTAGTAGTTTCATTAATAAAAAAAAAAAAAAAAATTGTAACATCCGATCTCTTCAAAAATAAAGCAATGAATTTCGAATGGGTTATTAAACCGATATTAATATTTACAATATTTACCTGTTGTACAAATCCCTTGCGAGGTTCTTAACTTGGTTCTTTTGTACTTCAGTTTTAGTTTTAATTTTCTTTTTCTTCCCAGCTGACCATCCAGTAGCGAAGTCTGGTCCTAGAGTTGTTTCAGCAGTGAAAGTGTGCTTAGTTCCACGATTACTTTCAAATATAAATCCAGCCAAATCGTCCTGCAGAATGGTTACTTGATGACCTTCTGTGTTATGTATGTGAAGCTGATTTTCTTTCTGGCTCTGCAAGACCCAATTTCCCACAACAAGACGAACAGGTCCGATAATGCTTAGAATGGGTTGTGTGGGTGTGCCTTGACGTACATCAGCCCGGGCTCTTTGCAGTTTTTCCAAAAATTCGCCCCTATTCTCTGTAAAGTTAATTAAATACGAAATATTATTGACATCTTCCTTAAACTGCTTACTTTACAAATTGCAACAAATCAATAATACAAATTACCGTTTTAAACTTTAACATTCTCTAAATAGTAGTGGAAGGTTGAACAAAATATTACTTTATTAAATTAAAGCTAATATGAATTGTTTCAATCGATTCGATATGAAACAAAAGTGAAATTATTTTCATATTCAATTACAAAAGCAAAGAAGCTGTTCAAATTTACTAAGGCAAAAATTCTAGTCTTTAATATTAAAGAGGAATAACGGTTAAAGTATACAGTTAACTAAACAACAATATGAAGAAACTTTCTCACCTTCACTAGATACAGATTCCATGCCCCGTCCCTTTCCTATGAACAGAAAATTGGAAAGAAAACACACAAAAATGTGTTCATGAAAGAAGATTAATTTTAAATGAAATTATTTTTATAATTTTAATAAAATTAAATCAATTAAGATAAGATTCCAAAGAAAAAGGAAATAATTGATTATAATGAGTCGCTTTGGGTTATGTACAAAACAAGTGATCTGCCTAGTTGAACGAACTTATTAATTTGTGATTTTAAAATGTTAATATGCTGCAAAAAACATTCAATTTGGTTGTTATCTTTAACATATAAAAATATTGCACCGCAAAAAAGACCTAGAGTGAATTATTAAAGTTCTCCAAATTTTTTTAAAATGCAAAAAGAATAAATTTTGTAAAATTCTATAGTCTATTCGAACAATACTTCTCCAAGTGAAAGAAGCTAAATCTTATTTCTGTGCTGTAATTCAAAGTAATTGAAATATGAGGAATGTCGGTCACGCCATAGAATCGATTGGTAAGTGTAAAATGTTTTAAACAATACTGCGTCTAAAGTAAATGCTGCATTTTAAAGAGTTAGCTAATATTTAAATAATCTTTTTTGAAGTTTTGATAATTTGATATACAATTTAGCTATTTTATAACTAGAAAGCAAATTCTTAATAGTGTCTTTTTTTAAAACTTTAAATAATAATGCAAGCTGACATTTAATGGGTTTAGTAGTTTTTCTATATGCCTCTGTTCTGGCGAAAATTATTAATTGTTGCACATTTTACTGCTTACTCCCTTCTGAAATTATTTATTGCACGCCAAAGCTATTCTAAAATTATGCATTTATTTGTCTTCATTTTATAAATCATTTATTCATTCATAAGATTGATGTAGAAAATTAATTTTAAATAGATTCAGGCTTAGTATACAGTTAATACTTAAAAAACACAAATCTCTATTATATCTTTCGATATGGCAAAATTACAATACTGCGGAATTTAGTTCAAATAATCAAAATTACGTGATAACGTTAACAATATAATGAAACAATTTAATAGTGAAATTGTTTTTAATATCGTGCAAAATAAATATAATGATTGCATAATATTTAATGATACTAAATTGAAAAATTTAGCAAACCGGAAAGCAAAATGAGCAGCAAGCAGAACTAGGAAAGAGACGATGTCCTACACTAGCAGTTTTTTAAAAAAAAAAAGAGAAACGAAAACCAATAGACTATGCCTTTTATTAAAGATCGGCATTATTAATACAATCCCACCTGAGAAAGTAGAGAATAAAAAGAATATTTTTTACTAACCAGAACTGTCGTTTCCATTTTCAGGACTTCCACTTGAATACATAGTAGCTAGCTTTCCATCGAGTATAAAACGGAACCAACCATTTGATCCATTTGATAATTCAAGGGCAGCCGAGTCAGACCAAACATATAGGCAATCACGCCCACGACAAATGCTCCACTCCCGCCAATGGTAGGCTTTACCTGGCAAAATTTCTTTTGCGTCTTCTAAAACTTCATCAGAAGCTGTAAATATAGTGGTTAATTTTAGAAATGTTTACTTATTTTGTTTTTAATAAAATTAAGTGCTTTAATGAGTACTACACATATTACAGATTTTTAATTTTGTAATGTTTTTATTACATTAAACTAAAGTTTTACACACAGAATGAAAATCTTCGAAATTACTTTAAAGCGATGTTATCTAATTACCTCATGTTTAATGGAACAACAAAATTTCAAAATTTCCGACATTACATTAAGCTTTTATATGAATAGTGAAAAAGAAAAAGACAAAAATAGATTTCGCTTACTTTTCATAACACCCTTGCTATTAGTAGCAGTGGACGTTGATGCTGCTGGCTCTTCACTAGCTGTTATGGACGGCTGAGATTTACTACTAGTATCAAGAATTGGCTCATTGTCGTTTCCCATTAATGCTTGAACTTTCGAGAAAACACCCAAACGGGCAAATTGATCTAAAAACTCTTCCTGAGTTTTTGACATTAGCTCTTCAATTATTGTCAGTACCACCAAATGACCATCTTCATCGTCCTGAGGAAATTAGTAAAAATCCATAAGTTGTTATATATACATGATCATAAAAAAAGTACATTGAATATTCGATTTAGCTCATGCATTGTTAGTTATATCAAAAAAAGATAAAATATTGACAGTTTTTCTTTCCAAAATTATCAGTCGTTGTTTATTAATTTCTACCGAAAAGTAAACTGTGCTCTCAAGCGTGTTGTTAATTTGAAATTAAAAACACATTCTGCCAATTAAAACAAAATTTGTTTGCATAATTTCATTAATGTCTAGCTATTCTATTACTGAAAGCTCTAGCATCATCATTCGTATTAATTTTATTTAAATTTAAACGTGCATGTCGCCAAAACAATGCAAATAAATCATCGAGATCAAATTTGAAAGTTATGTCAAACATCTAATCCGACTGAAATAATTTCGCAAAAATTTGATACTCCTTTTTAAGAACATACACTTCCATAAGAAGAGTATATTTTATTATTTAAGATTCAATATTACTTACTGAATTAAACTAATAAAAATTATTTCAAATTATAAGGAAAAATTTCAAAATTAATAATTTCGGCGTCGAACAGATTGAACTGCCTTTTATTAAAGAAATTCAGACTGCCACTTCTATCAACACAAAATCTTAATATTCAAACGTATTAATGTATAAAGTATAAACCACCTCAATCAAATAATCTACTCAAACTAATTAGTAAGAAATGCAACAAACCATTTAGTTAGATTGTGAACAAATACATTCATATAAAATATTCGATTTTACCCCCGCCATTTTAAATTTTGGTGGTGGTAAAATATATCGTTGGGCTATTAGGGAACGCTGCTGTTTTATTGATTGAACTAATGCACCGCTTTTTGGTAGTTGCTTGGCAGTGGTGGTAGAAGAACTAGTAGTAGTTATTGTGGTAGGAATGGAGATGGAGGCAGATTGTTGTAGGCTAGCCGCGTTTGATGGCCAACTGTAACTAATCTATTTTTCATTACTTAGAATGATTTTGTCAATTTTTATCTTAATTTGATACAGTTACATACACCGAATTATATCCAATCCTATAATTTTACAAAAATTAAATAACTGATCAAATCTTACCTCATTATCCAGGACACTTGCTACAACTTCAACCAAAAGGGTTCCCAAATTCTGGTCGCCAACTGGTGATAATTGGGGTTCACATAAAGCTTTCAGTACCGTTGGCTGGGCATACTGAACCATTTTTTTAATGAGGCCTAAACTTGCTCGTCGAACACTACCTAGCATTGTTCCTTGAAATGTTCTACAAAAAACCGGGAGAAAAAATTTCAAGTATACAGGGGCCATTTCCGGATCTCCTCTAGGTTCATTTGTGTCATCTGTATCAGACTTCAAATCACTACGACCTGCTGACATCCACTCTCCTGGAGATTGCAAAATAGCTGCAACTTCACGATGGCCCTCATCAATTCGTTCTCGAGCTTTATCCAGTGGAGTTTTCCCATCTTCATCTCGAAGATCGGGATAAGCTCCATGTTTGAGAAGTACCTTTGCTATTCCAGGTCTACCAAAACACGCCGCGTAGTGAAGAGAAGAACTTCTTTGACCTTTGTTTACATCAGCTCCCTTTTCGCATAAATATTCCACCATTTCTAGGGTACCAAAAGCAGACGCCCAATTTAACAGAGTTTGGCCCACATCGTCCATGCAGTTAACATCTATTCCTCCAGACTCTATGGCTTCCGTTAAGGCCTCTGTGTCTTTGCTGCGAATGCAATCAATTAGTTGGCGGTGCGTCCGTTCTGCGTTTGAATCGGCGCGTCTTACTCGAGGAGCCAATTGTCCCTGTGTTCCTGGACCAACGCGACTCAACGCTTGTCTGCCTTCGAACAACAGTAGAAGCAACAGATCTGCAAGCCTCATACAGTCTAGAATGCATCTTTCATCTCCTTTAAGTGCCCGCTCCATAGCATCTGGCAAATTCGAGCGCAAAAGATCATGAGTTATTGATGGAGATCCCCTGCACAAAGTTGAAAGCAGCGAAATAGTTGTTGAAATAGATTGTGAAGATCGATTAGCTTCCGTTGGTTGTGTTTTAGTGGTTACAGCATTTAAGCTCTCGTTGTGCGGTGCAGATGAAGAAGAACTACCTTGTTGTGTACTGCCTGCCGCATTTCCCAATCTCTTCAGCAACTCGGAAACCAATCCATATTCAGCTAATGGAGCGGGATCCACTCCCTTTCTAGTAAATCGATCAGCAACTGATGCGAAACACTTCAGAGCTCCATCTGCTACTAACGGATCTTCATGTTGGAGTAATGTACTTAGACTTTCTACGCAATTCTGAATGCAAGGACTATTGGGCTCAACTTTTGTGCATAGCCTAGAGACAACAGCCATGGCTGAATGTAATGTATCTTTATGAACTTGTGACCCGCAATCTCGAATGAACGACAAAACACAGTTGAGGCCACCACCCTCGAAGACTGCTCCAGCTTCTCTGGTGCAGATTAATTCTAAAACTTTGATGCATTGTTCAGCAAGGTCGCGGCTAGTGCGGCTAGACAAATCAGCAACGACGAGCCGATTGCAAATTGCCTTGATAGCTCCATCGATGGCAACAATGCGACGTGTGCACTCAGCTGATACATCTAAATAATAGGTGATGGCACGAGCAGTTACCTCGAGTACATTTTCAGGTGCTAATTCATCAAGGAATATTTTGCAAAGAGCTGGCAGAAAAGTTCTTGGTGGACAACTATTGATTGCAAAAGTCATGTTATAGCGGGATAAATTTGTAGCATAGATTTAGTGGAAATTTACCTTTCAAAGCATCTGTCGACATTATCGGACATAAGAAGTAACATACATAATTGCTCAAGAGCTATTAGCTGCATGTCGCGCTCGTCGCCCTGTCCCATTGATAGCCATTCCAGAAGTGTTTCTGGATCAACATCTCCCATCTGTAAAGTAAGAAAAAAATATATATATTTTTAAAATTTTTGTAGGATACTGAATTATTACTCAAACTCAAATATATGCTAATTAAGCTAGATGAAGTATATTTTCGGAAAACTGTATACGTTGAAATTTAGTTCTTTCATCCAAAATATTATGTGTTCATTAAACCCACCAAGACAGGAAATTTTCTTTTCAAAAGTCTAAAATGGGAAAATCAGGAAAGCTTTTGGCTATAGTCCGAAAATTTATTTTCTTTTTTTGCCAGAGAGTATCTTTGTTAGCGCGTGCGTCCCCGCATATGCGGAAAAAATATATTTTATAAATGTTTCCTTGAACACGCGACGTTCCGAATTTGAGATGAAAATACAAAATAAATATTCTGCCAAAAAATATTTCATATGATCAAACGTGCTGACGCTTTTTCAGATTACAAGTCACATTTTTTTATTTGGCGCTGGACACACTTTGCGACAATTTTAAATTTTACTAATTCTGACGTATATTTTTTCTTTGTGACGATAATTTGAGTGCCTTAAACTTGTAAATGCGCATATGTGCAATTGTAAAGCAAAAATAACATGCATTTATATGTTGTTTTAAAAATAATATTAACGCCGAAAATAAATAAATATTGGATAATTCCTTTAACGAATTCTTCTGGTGGCGCAAAATTTGAACTTTCTATCTCGAAAGCTTACTTGGTATAAGACTACCAGCGACAGTTTATAGTTTGTGGTATACTTCTAAAATGATTCTCAACACGTCTAATATAATATTTTAAAGCTTCGGTTTAACGTGTTTCTAGTTTCACTCTCACTTTTCCTCCATTCTGGAATACATTGTACAATATGAAGATGTGAATCAAAAGCAGTAATGAACTCGGCACAAAAAGAATCTAAACCGATTAATTACGACGAGAGGCAAATAATTTCCAAAAGATTTAATGGTAAATAACGTATCCTGATTTATAATTAAATTCCCTAATAAATTTAGTTAATCATTTCATGGTGCTTCCATTGAAAGCAAAACAGCCCGCAGTTCTGCGGCAGCGTGCTTTTTTTAATCATCACTTATTGAGAGAACATGTGCAGATTGAATGTTTCGGTCAGCTGCGAAGACATGGTACAAAAATAACAGGAAAAACACGAATGTGATCAAATTTGTTTGTAGGCGTAAAGTTAAACGTACGCAGCAAGCTCATGACGAACCATTTAATCTCGTGGGAAAACTGCGCATAAACGTTGAAACAAATGTTCACCTACCCAATTTGCTAATTGGGTTGCGATCTGTAATGAACTACATCTTAAAAGCTTCTAAAAACGATGTTTATTATTATTATCGTCTTATTTTTTTATCAGCCTCATTACACGTGTTATTGCTTCTGCATTGAACGTTTTTAATGTACAGATTTCAATGTAATTAAAAGATTTAGTTATTTGAAATTTCAATATTCGTATTTTTTCGCGTTTGTTACTTGTAAGCAATACAATGTTCAACAAATTTAAAAAAAAATCGTAGAGAAGGTTATGTTACTTTTAAGCTAATGCATATAAATTTATCTACAATTTTTTACGTCTATAAACCGGTCAGGTCTCTAAACATTAATAAAGCCTAAGTCTTCCAATGGAATAATAAAACCCAATTAGAATGCCCAATTTATAGAATCACCGAATAAAAGGTTTTATTTTATTTATTAATTTACTATAGAAGTTTGCAGTAGAGATTATATTTATTTTGGTAGATTTGTTTCGGTATTTACTTAGCACGTGTTTGCTAATCAAGGTCAAATGATAAAGAATGTGCCAATAAATGTTTGCTTGACCCTATATCAAAAAGCTTTTGCGAAACAAATGGTTCTTACAAAAATAAACATTTTTCTTTGTACATTCGAAAAAAGATATATTTCTGAACTATTAACGGTTGTCTAGAAAATAAATCGTTGGCCTTAAATTATGCAATGGGCAATTATAATTTATATCTAGAAATAAATCTAAAAGGATGCATTTCACCGTAGTAAATAAGAACACGAGAAACATTCAGTTATTAATAAATCTGTACTATGTATAATCACAGCACAGAAGTATTATTCAAAATTACAGTTTTGCCCTCAAATTATTTTTATATCTTATTGATATGTATAGAAACTTCTTACCAACAAACGATATCAATGTCAAAGTCAACAGCACGAGAATCTAGATCGATTTTATAGTAACAACCCATTGGCATGCGAAGTCATTACATAAAAATTGCCACCTGGGATTAACATGTGAGTGCACGAGACGATTTTGTTACTGTACGAATATTATTGAGAATAAAGTCGATGTTAATAAATAATATTCTGCTTGGATTTTCGATTTTCCCACATGCAATTGGAAGCACGACAGCGGTTGAGCAACAAAGAGAACGTGTTTTCTATTTTTCTTTTTCAAATGGGAAATTATGATGTAAATGCAATGCTCTCACGAAGCCTTTCGCAAAGAAATTGATTAGGCATGTAATACTTGCATACAGACAGTACATTGGGCGTTGTTAATAAATATAATAAAATCAGAAGCAAGTTATTTAGATCCTCACATCATCCATTGCCATTCATTTACAAGGTACGACTCGGGCGTCTAAAAGGCCAACGGCAGCTAAAATTCACACCATACTGCCGTTAACTATCTTTTGCAATTTTTTACGAACACTCAAAAACTTTCATTTCACTGCTAAAAACTTGCACAAAGCGTTCAAATTTTGTTACAATTGTAGTTCGTAAATACGTTTAAAATAATAATATTTTTCTTTGGCGCACTTCGTCACAGTGAACAATGAAACTGAAGTCCATTGGCAAATTTCACTTTAGGCGAATCGACAAAATCACCAACAAAAGGTAAAAATAGCAAGAAGAGAGGAAGAGAACTTCGCTGAAGCTTTCCTTGGTTCGCTGTTAGCTTACCGAGTGCATGATTTTATATCGTTTTCCGAGAAATTTTATATTTGTTACCCTCCTATTGAGCAAGAATACTGCTTTATTTGCAAGAAGTTATGTTTAAAAGTTGTTTAATCAATGTCATTTTCTGCATGCGAATATTGACAAAACTATTTTAAAATGAGTGTTTAAAATGATACTAAAATGTCTTAAGAAGTCGATCTTACTTCCAGTAAATGCAATAAAAATATGTTTAAACGTTGATAAATATAATACATTTGCTTAACTCATTGACGCCGGAGCTACTATATTTGGACACTTGAAAAAAAAAGTGTTTTTGCAATCTAGACCAAAAATAGCCTCACCTTGTAGGTAAAGGGGCCTGTTCTTTCGAATTCCAGCATTATTTTTGAACTATCACCCCTCTTACGGGGTGAAAAAAGGGTGTAAAGTTGAAAAATAGCGTAAAATTAAAACATCGTTCGACAAACGAATGAAAAAAAAACATTTGTAATTGCTTAAAAACGATGTATACTCTTTTGATGTAATGTCAACAATTTTTGCATGTACCAAGGCATGGATGACTAACTAAGCCCACCCCCAAGCGGCGAAAAGAGGGTCGTTTTCTGAAAAACCAAACAAAAAACATTTTTTTAATGGGGTTCTGAGGACCTGGTTTTGTTTATTGTTTTGCAAGCATTAGCTTTAGACTTTTCATAAAGTTGAGCTGTTGCTTAGTTGTTGGTAAGTATATATGTACATATGTATAAATCAATTCGAAGTAATTTAACACGAACGAGGTCGCGAATAACAGATAGTAACAATTCCAACAATTCTTTTTGTCATCAAAGTTTCCTTGGGAATAAAATATGAAAAGAATTCACCTTAAAGTTTAAATAATTTATTTGTGTTGAATTATTTTTTGTTACTAATGTATCTTCTATATACGATACGCATATTTTCGTTTTCTTATTAAAAAACAGTCGATTTCGTCCCATATTTCCTGAAAATGTCTACCATATTTTTTATATACTAAACTAGCATAAAAAGCATAAAAAAATATCTTCTTACTTATTTAAAATTACGGCAGTAAATAGTTTTCTTTTTAATAAAACAGTATTTCCACATTCTTAAGCAGAGATGATTTACTGAAAAAAAAATACACACTATATAAATAATTATCCACTTGCAATTGAATTCTACCTTAAATACACTGTCCGAAATACAAAAACAAAATCAACGAAAATTTTCCACAGAACTTTTGGGGAAATATAAAATAAAATGCACCAGAAACGCAGTTAGATCATTCTTTACATGGCATGTCATGATCTTGTTGCTAATCGCATTACAAATATAAATCATTTAAAATTCTGTGAATATTGAGCATGGAAAATTGATTTTATCCGCAAATGCAAGCACAAGCATAATGATATGTATTTTTTTCAATAATTAGGTCCTGCGTTATGACAAAGTTCTTGTACAGTCATAAAATGATTTTTAAGAACTGATTTCGTTGTTGCATACTTCACTTTCACTTTTGTGGAAATGAATTGGATGAAATCAACTAGAACATTTATTGTAATCGGTCTAATAAGCAACAGTGCTGAGCCAAATTATAAGCAAATTCGTTAAGTAGCTTCGAGATAACTGAATGATGAAACTATCAAGCGAAATAAATTCGTTTCTATAATATAATATATTTTCATTTTTATGGGGAAGGAATCCATACGTAATTCTTTTTTATGCTAGAGAATAACCGATTCGATCAACTATGAAATGGTGTTATTAAATTTCATCCCGCTGTTAACAAAATTTGGACAATGAGGAAATGAAGTATCAGGGGGAAAAGATGTATCATCTAGTATGGTATGTCTGATATATCCCCTGCACAAAGGTATTAATAAAATAATTTATGAGTTACAGTTGTTGGTCAACTAGCACAACCTTTCAACTTACCACTATTACTGCAATTGGATACTCAAACTCATTCACAATTCTACTCAATTTTAACGATAATTCTTCGAGGCGAATCGACGACAGCACGACCGTCGTTTAAATGTTTTTATTAACGCATTTAAACTATCTAAATATTTTGTAAACACTAAAGTTGAGCTGTCACAAGTGCTAATTTTAGTTTAATTTTTACTATCAAAACCGTTAAATAAACGATTTTACCGTGTGAGATACATATGTACCTGGTAGTCGATGTTTCCTTGACAATGCACATCGACCCTACAAACGATACCCGGCACATCTGACACAATTTATTGATTTAACTTCTTGGCATTTTCATGGTACCTACACCAATGTGGATAAAATTTACCTATTTCGTTATGAGGTGAAGAGAATGATAAAAAGCCTTGTACTAGACGGTACTAATCTTAAAATCTAAGGACTGATAGGCAAACAATGTTTAAATATTCAGTGGTTGTAGCACAAGTTGCCCATAGCTTGACAATGAAATCAATTTCATTCACATTACATGATTGGAGAAGAAAAACAAATGTATTTAATTAACTTACCTTGAGATTGTGTTCTAAGAGCTCTGCGTTTAAATTTGCGTGTAGTAACACAAATTACGCTTGGAGATATTTGAGTGGTAATTCTGAAAACAAAGAAAAGAGCTATTATTGATGGCATTGTAAACATACAAATAAAAAGAACTTCGATAAAGAATAGTATATACTGATTTATGTATTTCGCAAAACGTAAAACACTATTAACATATTATATATAATATATAAGAAGTGCTGATACTTATATAAGCAGTAATTTTTACAAGAAGTAACAAAATGAAAAATTCAACGTTATAAAAGATAGAAGTTGATTTAGCCGCAAGATTAGTTATGAGCATAATTACAAAATAAAGTTTTATTCCATAAATACAAATGAAAATTATTCAGTATTTAGTATGATCCCCATTCTTATTAATTACAGAAAAAGTCGATTGAGCATATAGACTTTGAGGTTTAGTAAAGTGTTGGCTGGCCAACATTCCTTGATTTTCTATTTCAGATTTAAATTGTGGTTGAATTCGGGTTTAAGTCCGGACTGCAAACTGGCCGACTCAAAACATTTAAATTCCGCTCAGCAAAGCATCATATTGGAAAATAACTTCGTTTTCCATTTAATCTTTCATAACGAAAATCTAACAAATTCGTACAGTCCACTGACGTTAATCTATTGGAAATAAAACATATCGGTGTTTTCGTACAATGGCTAAAAGCTGCCTAAATCATAAAGTTTTGAAAATTACAACATAGCACGGACAAATTTTTCTGGTTCATATCGTGCCAATAAAAACTGAATCCATCGGGACTGTCTAAATTGAACTTCTTTTCATCTGAAAATATGACGAGTTCGCACTTGTCCCCCATTTCCATGTTCTTTTGCAAATTGCATCCGCTATGTTTATGGTGTAGTTTAAGCACTGGCTTTCTGCATGGTTTTTTTACCTGATGTGTTCAAATGAAGATAAAATTTATTAGACACGTCGTTTCGTCACAGGTAGTTCCAGAGTAGCGTTGATTTGAGCAGCACTTAGATGATGCTTCTCTGGCATAGTTTTTACTTGAACCTTTTACTGAGCAGAATTTTGTTTGTTCTCTTTTTTGTTGAAATTTTTCCATAATTGCTTTGCTACACTAAGTTTTAAGTTATTCCGTATTAGCTTTTCAAATCTAAAAGCAATTTGTCTGTTCGAAAGGCGTACATATTATACAATTCCGTCTTTTGTTCCGGTATTAAACATTTTTGTTTTGGCAACGTTGTGAAAATGTTCTAAATAAGTTATATTTTGTTGCAATACCTTCTTTAAATCTAATCAGTCAACACCTCTTTAACCCTTTAACGCCCATTATAGTACGCAGAAAAAATGTAAACAAGGCTCAAGAAAGTCATATTCTACTACCTAGGCCGCTCTTTCTATTAATGCCTACTCTTGAAATAAAATTGTTGGGAATACTTTTTTAACACCTTAGAAGGCGCTTTAAACACGATTTCATCGTAAAAATTGCAATTTATAAACGAATCTTTCTTCGTAAATTGCATTTTTTAAGTATCTTTGCAAAAATGAAGATTAATTTATTGTTTTCCAAAAATTTCGCCTACGCCATTCAAAGAGCGACCTCGAAAATATCATAGTAGAATAATATGGCTTTCTCGACGTCAAAATAGCTTAAATTTTCGCTGTGCGGCTAAATCAACGTTGCATATTACGTTAAGCAACTGAATTCTTTTAATTCGTAAAAAGCAAAGAAAATTAATTAATATGCTTAATCTGCTGCAATGATTTTGAAAAAAAAGCTGTTTTTTTTCTTTTTCATAAACGATCGTTGGGTTTAAGAAAATATGACCTATTATAAAAGAAGCTTATTTCATCAGTAATCTGGATCAAAATCTCAAAAGTTTTCAAGGTCATCGAAGGTTACCGAAACTTATCCCTTCATCTGCTTTAGAAACCTGATAGTGGATTCCATTTTCCTATCTACAACGGTTTTTGAGAAAATTCCAGTGAGTGCTAACAGATTCACATTATACATATGTACGACAAAAATGTTACGCTTATTTATACCTACTTTCAAATTTTTTTTTGGAATATAAAATGACCGGTTATACTTGTACATAGTTATGAATAAATTTTTAAATATACTTCCATCGCAAATACACTAATTTGTGTCGTGATAAAGACGCATTAAATTTCAAAGAATACTATTATTCAAAGATAATATATGTATACTCAAACAGTAATTGTGTAAACTATTACATCAGCTGGTAGATGAAATCATACATTTAATAATTTTGCTTTTGTTGTGAGAATCCTACCTAAATAAAGGCATCAGTCTTACGAATCTCCCACATTTTACAGAAAGTACTTAACTCAAAGCTCTTACAGAAAGGTAAACAAAAGAAAAGCTCAGCACTGCTCCAATTATTTTCTTTGAAGATATGAGGCATTAATTAATTGTAAGGTAAACGCAAATTCACAACTCAAGAAAGAGGGAAGAAATGTTTTATTAAACATGGCACTGGCAATTCTAGCTTTAAGCCTACTGCGCCAACAACATAATTGCACAACTTTAATACAATTAATGAAAATTGATTTGCGCATAGAATAGAACGGAACGATACCAATTCGAAGGGAAATGAAGCCAACAACAATTTATTCTCTTTTGCAGCTAGCGGCCTATTTAAACCACTTCAGAGAAGCAGATGTAATTAAATATTTTTGTAATCGGCAGGTTAATTTATTTTCTCTTATTCAATTGTAACATTAATAGCGAATTTTTGCCCACGTATTACCTGTCTGAAATCCTAGATGGAAACATTAATGAAATTACAATGGGATCAAAATATACTACATATATTGATTTTAAAATACATATCTTCTTAGAAAAGATGTTTTTCTTTAAATTCACTTAATGCAGATTAAAATAAACATAATGGCCTGATGTTTCCCATGATTTTGTTTCCTAACACTTTTAAAATGTATTTTAAACTGTCCTATGGGTTTTTTATTATTTTACAAATATAGTATAAATAAATAGAGAGATAATATAAGGAAGCGTGGATTTCAATGGCATTTGTTATTTAAAATACCGTCCTATCTTTTTGATTATTACCCCGTGTTGTTTAATGTTCCACAAAGACCTACTTTCTATTCGCTATTATTTTGTTGTGACTTATTAACGACATAATTATAAAATGTAGTCTTTAATATGGGGATAATGACGGCAGAATGGCAGAAGATCTTAAAACTCATAGAATTTAAATACTATTATGCGTATATAAATACTTTTGCTGCTTGCTATACTAACTACTAAAATCACCCTATTTGTACAAACGAATTATGTATTGAATTTTATCGATTCCAAATAATATTAAGATCTGATATTTTTTGCTGACTAAGCTTGTTGAGGTTTTTAGACGATAAGCAGATCTTTTCTTACTATCCTGTACTTCATTTTATTAAATGTTTTCGTTCTTCCCCTAAAATTACGGTTGTAAAAATTGACCTTTCCTCTTGAATATTTATCATTAAAATAATAGCAATATTGGATATACATACATATTACTTAATATCTAAATTTTTAAAAAGCTTGCATATCTTACAATTTTAGGATAAACGGAATAATTAATCACATTTACATTTTCTTAGGAAAATGCGTCGAGAGAGCGTTTTGACTTGAGAATGATGAAAGATAAAAATAAGCTTTACTATTCTCGGAATACATAATCTCTTCGATTTAACTAAGATTTTCCCCGAATATTTAAGTAGGTATCTGAACTACATAGGAAACGTCCAGCTTAATTTAACAAATGACAATGAATTTGGACTAAATCCTGTGACCACAACTGAGTCACAGAATTCATTATTATATAAAGGCTTCAAAATGTAGAATCAGATAAGATTTGATGGCAACAATAAAAATATATGTACATATGTACGTTTAAAAGGCATTGTGTCGGTATAATTAAAGAAGGAATTGATATTTTATGGCCGTAAATGATATTTTAAATTAAAAATTTGAAAAAGTGAAATAATATAAACTCAAGGAATCATTACGCAGTTATCTTTTAACATAAAAACCCTTAATTTCAGCATTTAATTGCCATTTATTTAGGAGATTACTGTTTTCCTGAATTTTATTTCTTTAAACTTAAGATTAAAGGTATCTCTTATCAAACAAAACGTGTTTATTTGAAACATATCCATTTTCAAGATAATAAGAATTTAAATAAATAATATAATAAAAAAATGCGTTCCTTCTTTAGATTAGTGTATAGCCAGTCATAAGTAAGGTGAGTATTCTTAATAATCTTAAAATTTTAAATATAAGAATAAATAAGTACAACGGCGGTCACATACTTAAGAACATGAAGAAATTATTAATCTTACACGCAATTTGCAGCTTATATTCGTTGCTTTAAAAATATAACGGTACTATTAGAATAAGTCAAGCCTGAACTCGTAAGAAATAAAAAAAAAAAATATCATACTGCAACCAAATGTAAAATAGGCTTTCTTTAAGCAGTCACTAGTTGGACATTAAATGGACTCAGGAACAGTGGTCTAAAGTTATATTTACGGATGAATGTAAATTTAATAGGCTGGACTAAGACGGAAAAACGTATGTAAGACGCAGAAAGAACGAAGAATTCAATGTTCAATGTACGAAACCTACTGTTAAATTAAAGTAGAGCGCGGATCTGTACTTGTGTGGAGTTCAATGTCCGTAAATGGTACAGGACCTATTAACCGAATTTTTAATTAATTCAAAACAAATTGTAAGTAATTAAATGTATTTTAACGGCATGTTTTCTAAGTGAGATTGAAGATTTGGATCCTTACGCTGTCCAATATTATATCAGAGTTGTGGATGGACTGGATTGCAATATCGCGCTAATCGAGGCCGGAAGCGATAGCCCCTACAAATATTTCTAATTATTATTCTATAATAATTATTAAATGAATATAAAGGGAAAAACGACTCCAAGTATTTAATCCACTTTTCGGATTTTATCCATTATTTGCCAATACGAATTTCAACGACAGTATAATCAATTTATAAAGTTCGAAATTTTTATTAAAAAAATTCATCACAACCTCAACGTTGTTCACATTTTGCTTGGTTTCTGAAATATACATAATGATATGAGTAATGATCTAAAATTTCAATATTTGCAGACTATTGACTGACTATAGCCGAGTTGAAAGAATCACCAGTGTTTGCCACCACGGCCTCGTTATCACCCTTTTGTCATTCTTTATCTTATCTGCAGCATTGACTGGCTGCGCATCTCCTTTCTGTAAATAAAATAACGAAGCCACTTCTGCACAAAAATATCCCAAAATTATAAAAAGTGATGAACCTGCTGTGGGTTTCACGATTCACGAAAATTATTTTATTTTGCAAAATAGAGTCAACGAACTTTTGATCGTATACATTCGTTCACGGGATGTCGTCTTTATCGAGGAAATTCTGTAGATAAGTATCAAGCGAATTTTACACCGGTCCAACCAGCAGCTTTCCTGAAGACAATGCCTGCCATCCACAAATACAGGGTGTCGGGAAAAATTACTAGTCTCCCTTTTGACTCAGGAGTGCCCGTGGAGAAGTGAGCGGAAGCACTTTTTATGTAAGGATATTGTTGGTGAAAAGGACATTTTACCCAGACGACCTTGAAAGTGAGCAAGGGGTGGTAAGTTCCCAAAAGCCCAGCAAGGAATTCATGGTCATGGGGAAGCACGGAAGAGCCCCTCCATTGGTAGAAACGGTCGCCTTGATAATTCGACTTTCCAGAAGAATAGGTTAATAAAATGTTTCACTTGCCAATCATTATCAGAAATGGTTTCTCCCTGAAAAGGGAAATGGGGGTAATTAAAATTGCAGCCACTAGAACTTTCGTCGTGTAAATTTACAAATTTCCAGCACAATTGCCCGATCACGAAGAAATGCGGCACACGAAACTGAATTTCAACTTAATCACAGGTCAAATTTTCACACAAAGGAAAAAAGTTTTCCAAATAACATGGGTGCTCGCCTCGCACCTCTGGCAGAAACGACAGCCATCACCGATTTCTTGAAAGCAATTTTTTTTACCTTCGGCCAATTACATATCCATTTATCGATTTATTCCAGCAACTCTGAATGAAATGTTCCTTTTAAACAAATAAAATCTCAGTTCTTGGTGATTTCTTGCACTTTTTTCTGCACAAAACACTCTAGCAAAATCATCAAAACGTTGCACAGGCAGCCGACACGAAATAAATTTTCCAATGCACTGAACATAAAATTTGGCTCCGTTCATTTTGCGGACCGACATACGGGTATCGTTCGTTCAGCTGTCTAGCCATGTGCTCAAAAATAGCCTCAACAGTGATGGCGAATACTATTATTTTCTAAATTGAAATTATTTTTAACCAAATTACTGCACAAATTAAAAAATGGTGACAATTGGGGTTTTTAAAACCGGGGGCTTTTTGCTAAACTACATATTAAGCAAAAAACTAAAACATAATCGGAAAATACAGTTAGAAAGTGAACATATAACGATGTTGCACTTTTAAATTCTATATGAGCATATTTTATTGTAATATTTGGATATTATTCTATTATTGAATAAATTGTTATCACAATATCTAATAAAATTAAGGAAACTTGAAGTTCCATTAGAATAAGGACAACGAAGTTATTCTGAAATACTCTGCACATGATGCTCATAGTAAAATTAAGAACGTACTCAACAACTTTAAAAAATCATGCAAAATGAAATAATGAAAATCCTTATTATGAAAATTCTACAAAATATAATTCAAGTTTCTATTAAGAACACATAAATAGAAAAATTTTAGAAATAATAAGCTTATTCCTAATTACATATGATGATATGTATCAATATAGATATTTGGTAATGCAATTATTCTGCGTTCCACGAACTAAAAATATTTAATGATGTACATATGTGAACTCAATTTAACTAGAAAAATAAATGCGACTTGAGGGTCCTGATATAAAAAATGCGATTTGTTTTTGTATTTTTGCAAAGAAATTTCCTATATACCCTGTATTTCTATACCGCGTTGTACAATATACTAATAAAGGCAAAAGTAAAATAACTTGGAAAAATATAATTTGAAAATGCGACATTCAGTATTCCTATTCCACCTTTTACAAAGTGGATTTTCTTAACAACTTATTAACCTTTTCGGTTTTGTTCCTACCCCCTTACTTGAATATTATTGTAATATACATTTTTGCTAAGCTGATAATCACTGCAAAATAAATAAAATCATATTTATTTTAAAGAAAGCTAGTTATGCAATGCAGTAATAATTTTTAAATGAAAAATGAATATACACATCACTTTATTATAAATAATGCTCACCAATGAGGGCAATAACAAAATTTTCAGAATTGATTATTATTATTATTTTTATCTCAAACACCTTTGAACAACTATTAATTTATCCCTTCGAGCTCTTTGTCAACGTTAAAATAGACTTGAAACTTTTAATAGAAAAATCATTTTTGGTCTTATTTACTAATTGTAACAAAAAGTTTGATACTATGCCCTTGGACTAGCCGAATATAATTTGTACAATACAGAGGAGTTTTTAAGTCAGATAAGACTTCCCCTTTTACTGGAACCCTTCAAAAATAGAGAAAATAAAACTTAATTATTTGTTTATTAAAACAGTCTGTAAAAGTGAATGTTCATATATTTAAAAAATAACGATTTTAGTACTAATATATAGTTCAGTTACGATCACAAAGTTGAAGTTTAAATCTAAAAAATAGTCTACATACATATATACTACATAGGAGTTAAATCGATGGTATTGAGGTCCTCTATAATTCTGCCTCGACTGATGCACCCCCTATATATTTAGAAGAGATAATATCATAACATAAATTCTGCTTAAATAAGTCCTTATTTTAAAAACAAATTTTTAAAAACAAGCTTTTATCGTTTTCTACTCGTTGAACCCTTTTATTTGATACCTATGTCAAAGGGGTTGTGAAGGTAAAGGTAAGCCGTCATATTGGGGTGTCCGCCATTTTGGATTTAGAACGATATTAAATATACTATATTGCATTGTCTTCGGATTTATATAAGTGTAGGTATCAAATTTCATCTTTTTGCCATTACGAAAACTGGTTCAAAATTCAGACGAAGTTAAGATAAATATTACTCGTGAGTTTTCAGTGGCTTGCGATAACGTGTTCGGCACGTGCTTCGCAAATTTGATGGGGTTGCATACGGATATTATCTAGGACCAAAGTACTCATCAAGACGAATCAAACGAGCCCAAACTCGATGGGGTTGTGTCGTTTTATTGCGGAGTTCCTATGACCACCTTCCAGCTCCAGCATCAGATCAGCTCCATGTCATCATAATATTGCATTGTCATGCATGCAAAATATCAGCTCAATCGGAAACCGGGAAGTGGGTCAAATTTAACTTGCAAGATTTCATTACAGACACCGGGACAGGTGAAACTAAATAAAAGCTTGTAAAATAACTAAGATTTTGTGAAACTATTCTAGTAGGCCTCCATTCAGTTTCCTATTGATTGATTAATTCCACGCGAAATAATTGAAGGAATTTATTTATATATTTAAGGAGTTGTAATGAATATTGAAGATTTTCGCGGAAGCCTAGATTTGATGTCTTATTCTGGCATCACTATAGGACTCGAGAGTGGATTTTTAATAGAAAACTCCCTCTGTATTTTACAGAACGAGAACAAGTTCAAGAACGTATTCTTCTGGGGACTAATTAAAGGAGTTGAGAAGGATTACTATGTGGCTTTTGGTTACGTAAATGATTGCTTCACCCAGAGGAAATTCTTTTATAGCCTCAACTGTTACCATTGGGTGATGCTACCCCCGCCTAAGTTAGACCTCTACGAAGCTTGTGTTTTGTGCACTGAGAGATTCTCTGGAGATCCAAGCGTGGTAACTTCTGTTAAACTGGTAATATTTAAAATAAAGCATTTGCCAAAAAATAATTTGGTCACAAACATTTAATTTGATGACTCTAGGACCCAAAATTTTCGATTGACGAATATCAAATTATTATGGCTACTGAACCCGTCATTCAAAAAATAACCGAAGAAGATAGGCTATCTTGTTTGGTCTATGTTATAACTGAAGAGAGCGCCTTGGTGCCACGGAGCGGTCTATATAAAATGGTTGACGGAAATGTATTTTTTAACCCCACTTTCGGCGGATTAGACGACCTGGAGGCTGTCGATCTGAAAAATTATCAACTCTATCGGGAGCCGCGCAATAAATTCAACTACAACTTACTTAAAAGAAATGATTATAATTATCCCATTGATTTCTTGGATACCGTAGATGATATTATACCTGAAGAATATGCATTCGTTTTAGATTTCGAGAAATGCGGAAGTCTTGTATTAATAAAATCAAGAATTTGGCCAGGAATGACTTTCTTCCACAAAATTAATTCAAATAAACACGGTTTCATTTATTACGGATGTGGCAGAAAAAATTTTGACTTGTTATTTGGGATTTAATAAAAAAAGTTAATAAAATGTTGGAATATTTATTAAGGATGAAAATATGGATTTCAAAATTAAATTATGGTAAGTACAATTTCTTAGGTGTACGGTATTTCTTTTTTCAGCGGTCGTGATGAAAGGGACAAATTTGGACTTGATTTAACTAAATATATAATTTACTTTTTACATTTAGCTTAAATATTTATTTCCATAAATAGCCACTAGTTCGTAATCTAATCTCTGTAAAAAATGATGTGCTAATTTCAAAATTTCGTAAGTAAAACCTGTAAGGGAAATTTTACGAAATTTCGTAAATCTTTCCGGAATAAAGAAAGAATTCACGAAATTTATTATTTATTAAAGAAACGTTAAACCGTTTTTTGCTTAGTACAGTACTAAAAAAACTTGGCTGTTCCACAAATGAACGAACGAAGCTACTTTCTCCGCTGCCCTGCATTATCATCATTTAACTGACACTTTACTCCAGAAATCAAATTTGTTTGTATTGAATTTTAGTGGCGCGAATGTTCTTTGGCTTATTCATTTCAATTGCTTTCAATTTATTATATTCAGGGATTTTCCAGCAAATTTTTAAGTATGTCCGAACAAATTGTGGAACCACAAGCGGTAGAGGAAGAGCCCAGTGTGACGATGATTGATATTTTGGAGTTGCAGAAAGAACTCGAAGAGGAGTCGGCTGCTGTTTTGGGGGGTTCCGATGAGAAATGTTGCACGTACTCCAAGGTAAGCCGCTTGTTTTTGCAAAGAATTGGTAATGTTTGCTATTTTTACTGTGCTATTAGGGTTACATAAAACGACAGGCGCTCTATTCCTGTTTGACTTGTTGTCCAGATGCTCGGAACGATGTTCGGAAAAGTGCTGGCATTTGTTTGGCTTGCAGCTATCAATGCCACGAAAATCATGAGCTTGTCGAATTGTACACAAAGCGCAAATTTAGATGTGATTGCCCAACGATTCGAAATTCTGGGAAAAAGTGCAGTTTCACTGAAGCAGCAGAAAATCATGAGGAAAATGCTGCAAATATTTACAACCAGAATTTCTCTGGACTTTATTGCGTCTGCAAGAAGCCTTATCCTGATCCCGATGATTCTGTGCAGGATGTAATGGTGCAGTGCGTAATTTGCGAGGACTGGTATCACACCCGACACCTCGAAGCCATCATTCCAAAGTCGGACTCTTATTCTGAACTTATTTGCGGAATGTGCATGCAGGCATACAGCTTCCTCCAGGACTACACGGGACTCGCTGTAAACAAGATCGAAGGAACCAGTGAATCGGTCGATGTTTCAGTCCTGGAGGAGGACGATAAGCTAAAGTCCGAGCTGGACAAGAGTATTTCCGATATTATGAACATTAGCCAGTCCGCTCCAGATACATCTGGGAATGAGAATGAAGCGGAGCCTTCAAGTAAGAAAGCGAAATTAGACGAAGGCGTGGAGACCTGTAGGAGACCTTCTGGTCCAAATGGATATAAGAAAGGTAACCTATTCAATGTTAAATGTGTTTGACGTCTTCCTAATGAGCATTTTTTTTATAGGTGCTATATTTTGGCCCGATAATTGGCGTGAAAGTTTGTGCAAGTGCTCTAAGTGTACCCGGATGTACAATCTCATCAATGTTACATTTCTACTTGATCCCGAGGATACTGTGCTGCATTACGAGCAGGACGGCTTGAAAAAAGTACGGGAGTCTGAGTACGAATGCGGAGTAAGAGCTCTGTCTACAATGGATAGAGTAAAACAAATTGATGCTATCACCGAGTATAATAAAATGAAAGATAAATTGATGGAATTTCTCCATTCATTTGCTGTTAACAAAAAGGTCGTTACTCAGGAGGACATCAACTCGTTTTTCCAAAGAATGAAGAATGAAAAGAACGCCGATTTAGGAATTCCACATTTTTGTCGTTAACATATGTTTCCAATTTACCTGGCTTTATTTAAATCGCATGTGATTCTCCTGTATTTCATTGGAAGCGAAATAAATTTGCTTCTTTATTTCTAAAAAACAATATACATATTATTTCCTTCATATTAAGCTATTTATTAGTCCTAACAATTTTGAAGAGATGTTCTAAAAATAATCGTCTGCTTCTTAGGGTTGAATCGTATGTTATATTTCTTATAAGAATTCTTGCACATGATTCAGCTGCAAGATGAAATTACATAATTCATTTCTTTTGTAGTTGGATCTAAGGAGTGGTAGCATGTAATTTATTTGGAAATAAATCGAAATGACAAAGGCCGGCGCGAATTCTTGAAGTCTGTAGCTTTCGTCAGAGTACTTACGCCGATCCTCCAAAGAGTAGATTCAAGAATACACAAGTTCTAAAAATAAAACCCATCATACGCAATGTTTTGTAATTTACATGATTGACATGCTCTCATCAAAGAACCTCAATTCGTTACTAATTTGGAAGCGATCGTCTAACGCAGTTAAGCATTCGAATAAACTGATTTGAAATAACGCGCAAACAAGTTAAAGTTACAGGATTCGGAAGGAAATTGAGATGTTTGTCTGTTTTTCTTGGGTCTGTCAGTTCCTTGGTATACGACCAAAAACTTTAGGATTTTGCTTCGATTTAAGTGTTTAAAATGCTATTAATTAATTTTAACCTGTGAACGTAGATAAAAATGTGTAATCCTCTCATGATTTGTATTGTTTTTATATTTTAATGTTTCAATTTTATCGCCAATATTAGTTCTGATGAAAACCAATATACGTATATACATATGTATAACTATAAATATCCATAAATAAAGTTACTGATATACTGATATACATATGTACTACTCCGACGCAAATAGTTCGCTCATCTTTTCTCTCATTTTTCCTCATAAGGACTCAAGGGGTCTGAGCTATTCTATGAGAGGAGTATTTTTTGCAGCTAACCACGCCTTTGTTGTTCTAGCAGTATGACAGGGCAAGAAAATATGTAGTAAATGCACCAGTAGCTGACCAACGATCGGACACAAATGAATGACCTACCTCTGTTTTGTCGCACTCATATGGTCAAATATTGGTGTTTACTCTATTCTCTTTCAGGAGATACCAACAATGAATCGAAGATAACTTTTTTCTGTAGGATATTTTGGTACTTCGTAGCGTTGATCAATAAAGTGAAGACGTCCAACTCTCTGCGACGATATACAGCCCCAATGCACGACGGAACAATTTGTGAATGCAGCGAACCGAAATCGAACCACTGTAGGCAGCCTCGCTGCCGCAGTCGTTGCGGGAAATACCGCATCTATTTTGTTTATAAGATTCGTTATATCCCTATACATACATATGTATGTGGGAAGAGGCATTTTTTAAGACTATGACCTCTAACATGAATTTTGGCATCAGGTTTTTTTCCGAAACGATGAAATATGCAAATTTTACTTACTTATATTCAAAAATACAGTACTTTCTTAAACGAGTCGTCTTGAAATAAAAGTGTCAAATAATTTTAGTGCTTAATTGGTTTGTGCCTACAAAATAACTGCGTCAACGTCTTTTATTATTATGAAATGCCCGTACCACAATATTAAAACAAAGATTCTTTTATATTTTAGTCTATTCAAAATTAAATTTTTTAAACAATTTTGTAGTGTGGGCCTCTTGACTGCAGCATTTGGTCCGAACAAACGTTGATCAAGAGACCATCTAGAATTGATTGGTATACCCCTGTTCAGACCTTAACGAAACACCCTGTATATGACGTGTCCTAATTTACCCTTCCCTTTTTTAATACATACATTTCGAAATAAAATTTTTAACCATATAGTGTTTTTACAATTGTTTTATTTTTCAGACAGATATAAGCTTTTGAAAAAAAATCATAACTCGTTAACTGTCCATTGTCCAAGATAAAAATCTGAAAAAGTACAAGGAACCTGATTTCAGTAGGTAATAATTGGAAAAATAAATTGAAGTCAAATCAAAAATGCAAACTAAACTGAAATAAAAAAGGGGGCTGATTTGATGTAGTCCGAGAATCGCTGCAAAATAATATCCGAGGAATGGCACTCCACGCAGCTGATACGAGTATAATAATACTTTAGAAAGTTCCTCTTAATCAAAATCAAATAGTTATGATTGGTAAAAAAACTCAAAAGAAATAATGTTGAATGTCGAACAAATAATGTTATATGTATTTTTCAAACATTTTAAAATGTGCCACCTTCAAAAACCAATGTAATGAAATTTATAAAATTATCTAATACTAATTCTAATCTGCAATAAAACACCATTTAGCTAATGTTTCACCAATGTTTTCTGTGACCTCAAAGCAGTGTTGATGAAATGTTTCCTACGCATAAGCTAAAAATTGTGTCAATGGCTGGTTCTCATGAGACTGTTATGAGTTTAATCAAACTAATTCAACGAATATAGGTGAGAGCATAGACAAATAAATATAAAGATGGCCCGCTTCGAAAACCGAAGTGTGGCCGAACATTTCTGATGCCTCCACAGCGATGCTGGCTGGCGCAGCAACGCATGGTGGAGGCATCGCTGTGGAGGCATCAGAAATTTTCGGTCACACTTCGGTTGTTCGAAGCGGGCCATCTTTATATTTATTTGTCTATGGTGAGAGTAAATAGAGTGTAATTTGAATGGAAATGTAAATTGTTTTATAAGTTGAAATGCAGGGAAACATCGATCATTTCTGTGGAAGGAACATATTCAGTCTTAGTTCTGTAATATTTAAATCGTGTGGTGAAACTCATTTTGTTAGGCACTATTTCCCATATTCAAAATGAAAGTTTTAGTTATTTTTGTGTGATATGCTGGGTGATGGAGAACGCAATATGCCTCAGAATTTCTTACAGAAATTGCGTAATGGGCCCTTCCGATCATGACCTCTACAAAGGAAATGTGACTGCCGAAGAGTTGTTTAGATATCCAAGCTTTCTAAGTATATAATTTTGCATTCATTTAAAAAAAAAAGCAATTATTAGTAATTTTTTTACCGTAGGCAGAAATAGAACTATATATACAATCTTCAAACTCTCTCAACTAGAGTTGGTAACGATTAATGCGTGCAATAATCGATTAATTTGATTTGATTAATCGAATAAAATTATTGTACTATGTCTTTTGATTAATCGGCGATTTTTCGATTAAAAAATATCAAATGAATAACGTATTCTGTGCTTGCGATTAATTACTTCATTCATATTATTGCGCGCTCACGATTAATCATATCCCATATTAATAATTTATTAATCGATTAATTTAAAATTTTTGCATCTCTACTCTCAACCAGTGTTCCTGCAATTTACGGAAGGAGACATTGGATATGTATGCACTTACAGGATAAAAGTTGTTTGCGTTTAAGGGTTTTACGGAAGAAAAAACACGAATTAGTGCAATTTTTTACCCTAAGTCTTTTCGATTAATCTCGAATCAAGTTACATAGTTCTGCCCCAGAACAACATCATCGTTTAGTTTTGGGGACTTTTTTAAGGGATATAAAAATAAAATGCCCATGTTTTTTGAATAGTCATGCCTTTTATTCATCGACTATTTTTCTCTGGGGATTGATCTTGATGCTTTTATGCATGAGGACTGTGAAAAGGGAAGAGGCAGCCTTTACAGATTTCGCGCCACGGGCGATCGCCGTGCTATGCCCGACCCTATCCTATACCTAATATGTAGGTAAAATTGCATAGGGGTAAAGGAATGCTACAGAACTGGTAGGTCAACTTTACTATCTAGCGCGAAAAGAACGAACTGAGTTATCTGAAATAAAGCTTTTTATCTCGGTTCAAAATGTAAATAATTGTAGTTAGCAAAGTTCAGTTAATTTTACATCACCCGAGATTAAACTTGTTAAGATACTTTTTTACATACATACATATGTATGTATTATACTTAATCTGATTTTATGCCGTCAAACGCGGAATTTTCCAAAAATGCAGCAATTCCTAAGTACATACACCCAACTTTCTTTTTACACAGTAGATATGTTCCTCAGAAAGCCGTGCAAAAAACAAAAAAAATCGTGTAAGTTGAAAAAACTCTAAATATTTTCCCAAAAAACCGTACAAAAAAAAAGTAATAATGAAATCTATATTACATACATATTTATAAAACAAAAACAATTAATTTTTATTACAAAAAAAAAACAATTAAAATTAGTGTACAGTGGAAATTCAGTCCATAAGTAAGACATAAAAATTAAATTGAAATTAGGAATAAAAATCAAATTCGATACTATTCATCGCTATGTACTTGATAACAATCGTGCACGTTTATTACGAACTGGATTAATAATGCTATCATCAGTAGATATGCCATATATGTCTAGCACAACTGTCGGGTTTGATTCAAATGAAGAATTTTGTTCGTTATTAACGGTCTCTGTTGGTAGCGGCTGTTTTTTTGGTTTGTCACGTTGCTTATATAATTCTTGATATCCAGCTACACAAAATTTAAGATTACGTTGAAATTTTAATGCACGCTCTATGTCAGCATCATGAGTAAGAAAATGTTGTTCCATACTTGTAGCAAATTTCAAGCCCAGGAATTCAAAATAAACAAGCCATGAAGTAGGCCAAGTTACTAACACATTTGTAGGCATAAACCGATCGACTTCTGATTACACTATCAAAATTAGAATTAAAAAAAATTTTTTTTGGGTTTCGTGCTAAAACAAAAATTTCATGTAAAAAATTGTATTTGTTCATATTGGTAAACCGTGTTATTTCAAAATCGGGTAAACAAAGACCGTGTAAGAAAAGAATTGGGAGTATGTATATTTATGCTCACGTACGTGTGAAAGACTTCATAAGGGGATGGGAAAACTCAATATTCTTGCGAAGTGCTCAGTCGCAGAACCAACCCCGTCCTGCTTGCAAAACTTGATGCCAACCCAATTGAGTTTCGGCTTTTTAAAGTGAATTTCTTTATGGTCACCTTATCTTTGATTCACAACGGAAGTGGTTACAAAGTTCATAGGCGCAGATGTTAATTTAATGCAATGCTACGACAGGAATACATACGTTTGCGTCCAATTTCAGTACCATAGTAGCTTTTAGTTGCTAAGATAACATACATATGATTGACAGTTCTTGGAATCCTATGGAGGAATCTGGTGAGCGTACTCATAGACTGAGCGAATTCGGATAGAGCTGGAATAGGACTTATAGAAGTGTGGAGTTGGGCGAAATTGACGAACATAAGAAAGAAAAATATAATGTGAGTGTATGTTTCATATTACTATAATCTATTATTACTTTTTTGATGGAGCGGAAAGATAATGTAAGGAAATTTCTGAATTTTCAGAAACGAATCTAAAGAACTCGCAGACGAAGTGAAATGAATGGTGGAAAAAAGCCTTGTGTTTCTGGTGCAGATGGTGTTTAATCGCGTTATGAAATTATTGTCGAATGTCAAGCCAAAATAGAATGGATATCTCATATCATTAAAACTTGAAGACGAGTTGGAGAGAAGCTAGATACAAAAAACGACACCACCGGCAGCAGACATCGAGCAACTTCTGATGAAAAGGAAAGAATGGCCCGGGAGGAAGTGCTCAAAATTTGAAGGTAACATTCTTCTATGTGTATGTTAAACTAAAATATGCTAGCTAGGTGTTGCTCGCGAATTTATCCGCGCAATAGTTGAGACTGTTGTATGAATTTAGAAACCTGTTGACCGTTGAGGTCAGTTATCCTTTTTGTTAGTTCCTTTTTATTTCGCTATTCTTCTATAGGTACACTTTTCACCATATCTATTTGGAATATCTTCGTTGGTAGCCACTGCTTAGCGTTTATTGTGGATATTGAGTAACTTTTTGAGTTGTCTTCCTATAGCTGAATTATGTGAAAATGTTTTTCACACATTGCAAAATATAAGTTCACGTAAAGAAGAGAAGTTATTACTTTTTCTAAAAGGAATTTTGATAAAATTTCTCTTAAAGAAATTAAAAGAAAAATACTCCATCAGTTTGTGTATATTTTACTTTAGCAATTGTAAGGGGAAAAAAGCTTGATTAAATTTCATAGAATACACGTTATTATAGCATTAATCGGAGAGGTTATTAGATTAGTTTTGCAAACATTTTTATTTATTTATTTAGCAAATAGCAGGGGTACCACTACAACTATTTTATATGTTAAAAGTCCCCAGAAAAATATTCAATTTTGGACTTTTGGCCATGTTTTTGGCGTTTGGGACCACTGTGCGACGGTCCAATGATTGCAGATTTACTCATTTAAATCCATCATAATAAGGCGATAATTCAAGCTGATTTTGCCATTGCAAGTCCCTTAAAGCAAGCCGAAGAAAACGTTTTTGTATTAATTCAAACCTAGATATATCGACGAAACGAGGAGACTAGCATATTCTAAGATCGGTCGGGTAAGTCTCACATATGTATCTAGTTATAAAAACTTCAAAACAGCAGGGTCTGTAATTTCTCTGGACCAACATCTAATAAAGCCCAGAAGAGAATTACTTTCGCTAACAATAGAGTCATGAAGCTTGAAATCAAGTCTGTTGTCAATTTTAACTCCCAGGTCAAAGATATGGTCGAAATAGGAAAAAAAAACGATTACGGTCGCACCACCTCACGAAACGATTGAGATTTTCTGCAATAAAGAACAATCATCTGGGCAAGAAATTTTTCCAACAATTTTAATATTGTCAGCATAGATAAAGAACCTTAGAATGTTGAATAACGTCTGTGATGTCATTAATGAATAAAATGAACAACTGTGGACCGAGTCCGAGATGGCTACCTAGTTTTGAGGAAATTGAAACGCAGCAGCATACTAAACTTGGTTACAAGATAATTACAACTGCATAAAGACGACAAAATGAAATTTGCTAAAGGTAACATGAGCCCTTATTTTACCTCGGTCAGTAATTTTTTAAAATATTGTTATGTCGAAATTTTCAAAAGGAAATTTGTATGAGATAATTTTCTCAGATGAAAAAAAAATTAATGTTTAAAGTTGAATTCAATGGATACTAAAGCTATTTGAGGAAAAATACACATTTTTTAGGACAAAATTTCGATGGCGGTATGGTATGGGGAGAGACATGGAGACATTTTCAAAATATACATAATTCAATACTACTCGTCGTAGTTCAAAACGCGCATATTTTTGCGATGAACTGGTTCGTAATCGTTTTCGTTACTTGGAGATATTAGAGTTGATTTATTTTTTGTTACCATGTAAGTCGGTGATAAGTTTTTGTGACGACGATCGTTTGACCAGCTGTTTGTAAACGTCGCGATACCCAGGTATACACGATCGAAGCCATAGCCATATAAACTAACACGGAACGGCTGTACCGTGTAAAAATCCTGTACGAGAGAGACCACGCTAAAGTAGCTTGTCGTAGAGTACAGAAATAGTGTGCATGAGGGACGCAGCATAAGCAAATTACCGGAGGGTAGCTTATCACGTGAATGGTGGCGTGCAAAGCCTACATGCGAAGGGGCACAAAGTTTATGTCAGGAACTTTAGAATTTGTTTTTATAAGTATGTATGTGCTTAAATTTTCTATGATTTTGTTTCATTTGCTGTCATTATTTTAGAATTATCTTTCAAAAGTTATTACTATTACTAGTTTTTAAAATACCCCTCTTATAATTTCTACATATTTACGCCTACACTGCGGACCACTACTAACACAGCGATTTCGAACACATCAGGAAATATGGTACGCTCAATCTGGTTTATAGCCATTCCGTGTTTAGTTTATATTTCTATGATCGAAGCTCTTTTTAACCGACGAAAAAAAAACGGAGGAGGTTATCAATTCGACGCGTATATATGTATATATATATATATATATATATATATATATATTTTTTTTTTTTTTTTTTTTTTTTTTTATGTATGACCACGCATAACTTTTTACAGAGTAGTCCGATTTTGATAATTCTTTTTTTATTGGATAGGATATACCTCGAAGTTGGTCCCATATAAATTTGGAAAAAAAAATCCTACCTTAAGGGTGGGAAAATAGGGGTGATTTATTGTTCACTCACAGATTTTAATGCTGAGTTGTGTATTACAATTAATTTAAAACAAAAATCTCACGATGAATTATAGCCACAAAAAATTATAAAATAAAAACTTTTTAACAAAAAAATTAAACCGCCGAAAAAACTGAAAAGCAAAAAATAATAAACCTTTTTTATTTAACCTTAATAACTAAGTTCTTAAACTAATGTAAGTATTACCTAAGTAATTTTGAGTCGGCGCCAAACAAGCAAATTAATTAAATTACGTAAAGCGTGATGCGCGGCGGGTGGCGGCGCGGCGGGCGGCGGCGCGGCGCGACACACCCCTTCGCCGGAAAATGCCGAGCGTTCATGAAGTTAATGCGAGACAGCAACCCGACGATGTTTGGCGCCGACTCAAAATTACTTAGGTATATGTACTTACATTAGTTTAAGAACTTAGTAATTAAGGTTAAATAAAAAAGGTTTATTATTTTTTGCTTTTCAGTTTTTTCAGCGGTTTAATTTTTTTGTTAAAAGGTTTTTATTGGAATGATGCAATATATACATACAAAAAAGTGATGCCAACACCGTTCAGACTGATCTGACTTCGTGGCGAAATAAAATATGGCGAACAGGATCTCGATATTCATATACCGCACAAAAAAAAATCGCATAAAAAAAGAACGCACAAAAACAGGTTTGATTGTACTTCATTCGTAAGAGGGAATTTATCTTGGAGGAAAATATTTTAAAATTGTATGGACAAATAGTAAACACACCCGTTTTCTATAGAAATATCATCATGTAAATTTTCGTATTTTTACTAGTGAAGATTTTCTCTATACGATATTATTTCTTTTAGTTAAACTTTATTCGGTGCATTCGAGTGCACAGTTCAGTAAAGACAAAAGTACATGTAAAATTACAGGTATAAAGTAGAGCGATTAACTGTTATAATTTACTTATGTATGCATGTATGCTCATGTTTAACAGTGTGCATACAAATCAAAATGGAAAAACATACGTGTTAAGTGCATTGATTGTGGGCTACAATACTTTAAACGAATTTCTAGAAATTTCTTTATCATTTCAATACTATTTTAGCATAGGTGGTGCGAAAGCGTGATGTTTTGTTGTTTGTTGCAAATATTTTAGTTTAGTGTATATTTGCTAATTTCTTGTCGTTATTGCGCTTTTGCGTCTCTAGTCTGATATTTTGTTCATTTAGTGGCTAAATTTTGTACGGAAATTAATTGCTAAATATTTAGCCAGATTGATAACGACGATGATTCTGTGTTTTTAGCAACTAAAGTAATGATTGTGCCTAACATGTATAGATGGCAGTCATTTCTATTTAACCAGAAATTTATCTAGGAATGACCTTTTTCCACGTTAAGTTTTGACGGTTTTAAAATGGCAGCATGCATGGTTAAATAAATAATTATAATAATATTTCTTAATATTTCAAAAATATATTATATAATATATTTTGAGTTATTTCAATGAAATAACGAATACGTTTTTAAATTTTTGTATTCGATTGAAATTTAAAATTGACTAGCTTATTGCCAAAAGCTTCCAACTATGTTTCAAAACAAACAAAACAGCTAAAAATTTTTAGCCGCGAAAGAGGTTTCTGCTGCAGATACATAAAATAAAAGGAGTATTTACAATTCGGTGTATTTTTATTCAAATAGCACATTTGTAGTATTTGCTTACAGTAAACAATGAGCACCCTATAGCGAAACATAAATAAACTCTCGTCAAATTTCCATGACAAATGGAGTCAGTAGGCAACTTGATAAATATTGAGTTCGAACGACAAATACGTATGAGTAAATTGCAATAAAACAACGCAGTAGCCTCCTGCTTAGATATTACAAGGGTGTAATATTCAAAAGGTAGATGCATCCCCTACTGTTAACTTTTAAATCTAATACAATATGTGTCAATAGCGGGCTTATCTAATAAATTTACATATGGGTAACTTGTTACTTTGCTACAAAAAATTTAATTCAATTATGCTTTAAGTATAATAAAGAAGACATTTCATACATGTAATATTTATACTTGCAGATGTTGTTTTCCAAAAGAGCGATATTTATACAAACCTACAAGCAACGATTGCTCATACTTTTGGTTTTTGTGGCTAGCATTGTTCTTCTTTTGAATTGGACTTCTTCTTCTGCTGAGTCAGAGAAATGTTTCGCCGACATAGACAGCGTTGGAGCCCCAAAACTAGAAGATATTTTATTGAGTGCAAAGAGACCTACACCCGGAAAAAGTATATTTTTCCATGAGACATCTTGTGCGCGTGCCTCTGGAGTTCATCTCAGTGCTAGAGAAGCTTGTGCTGTTGAATCTGCAGCGCTGATGAATCCCCATTTGGACGTTTTCGTATTATTTGCAGCTCCTAGAGTTTTTTCAAATACCACCGCTACACCGATAATTGACGCCCTTCACTCCTATTCTAATATTTATTTACGAAATGTTAATTTATGGACTTATGCAGCCGGTAGCCCCATCTATGAGTGGTTAAAAGATGGAAAATTATTTGAATCGAAATACGTAATATCACATACCTCAGATTTCTTGAGATATTTAACTTTATGGAAATGGGGTGGTACTTATCTAGACCTAGACGTAATCGTAAAAACAAATCTTGAAACTTTAAAAAGTAATTTTGCTGGTGCTGAGTCTGAGAAATTTGTAGCTGCGGGTGTTTTAAATTTCGATAATTATGGATTTGGCCATCAAGTCGCAGAGCTTTGCTTAAGGTATTTCCAAATAAATTTTGATGGTGACGAATGGGGAAACAATGGCCCAGGAGTAATTACAAAGGTGCTTCAAGAAATTTGTAAGACAAAATCGACAAAACTTATGAGTAAAGAGCGTTGTTTTGGATTCAGTGTTTTTCCTAAAGAAAAATTTTATGCTGTGCGATGGTGGGACTGGAATCACTTTTTTGAGAATAAATATCTTCAGTCAGCAACCTCACAAACGAATAAATCTGCTATTGTACACGTTTGGAATAAACACAGTAAAAATAAAATTATTAATGTTGGGGCTCCTGTTGCATATGGGAAATTGGCTGAAAAATTTTGTCCAAAAGTATACAGATCATGTGGGGAATACTTTTAACGTAGTTGTAAACTACATATCACGACCAAAAAGAAAGACTTTTATTCCTATTAAGTTACCATTTAAAGCCAATGTAAACAAACCTAGTTAGTGTTATCTTAGTCATATCGCAAAATAGGTACATATCGTTTAACTCATATCAGTTTAATTCGAATGATAAGCAAGAACCACTTGTTGTCACATTTTCCCCACACTTATTAAATTAAGAATTTAAAAGAGTGAGAATTGCAATCTGCGTGCTAGAATTGAATAAGTTTAATTTAAGATGTTATTCTTCATGTACGGCTTAAATTGTTTGTATATGACGATTGCTCAGTTAAAATAAAATTTTAACAATTATTTGTTGATATTGGTAAGGTGTAGATTCCACGAGTTTTTTGAAAAATGGGAAATAAGAATGAAAAAATGTTTGCTTTCAACCATCACAGTATTTTTATAATGAAACATTATAAGCTGTAATTTTTAATCTTATGTTAAAAGAAACGTTTTTGAAAATACATATAAAGAATAAAAAAAAGATATAACATTCGTTTTTTGTTTTATTTCTTATGTATGTGTTAAAGATGATTAGTTTCATTTCTTGCTGTAAAAGTTGTAGGAAAGGATGCGTTAGGTATAAAATTAAAATACTGAATCTGTAATAATACTTACCAGGAGTTAAGTCTAGATCCGAATCACAGTCTAACTTGTTACTTAAAAGTAATACCACAGAATGTTTTTCTGATCATTATGCAGTGAAACTAATAATTAAAATGTTTGATCTTGTATTCCTACTAAAAGCGCCGAAGGAGTCTGAGAACTGTTCTAAGTTGATTAGAGAATTTAAAATCGATATCGAAAATAATATTTATGAATTACCACCAATAGATACGAACCTCTTTAATGAAGAAATGAAATGAGTGGGAAATTTACAGAAATAGTTAATTACGGAAAAAACAGCCATGTCAGGTAAGTTCCAATAACATCTAAAAAATACGCAAATGTTCCCGAAGATAAAACCGGACTTATTAAAACCAAGAGGCGCTGGTAGTAAGAAGATTTTCTATTAATGAATTTGAAAGTCTCCCAGAACTGTAAATTGTCTTAAAAAAAGGGGGTAGATGCAGTTCTAGTCCGCGCCGTAGATTTTCCGTGAAAACGTCGTAATGAAACCTTGACAAGTGTTTGGTTTTAATATAAAAGTTAATTATCAATCTCCTTAATATTATGGTTAGACAGAGGAGAACAGATTGATACAAGATTATAAAGTCTATCGCATGCAGCAAGGGCCTGTGGTAGCTAAAGTAGCACACGTACACTTCACACTGAATCGAGTTTAACCCAGCAAACATTTGGATGAAAAATCGTCACGGCGATATATGAATGATATTGCCAAACTACCCTGAGGTAGAAATGTAGGCGAAAAGGCTAAAATGGTTTCTACTTTGGTTAGCCAAGGCGAACAATAGGTGAAATCATACAAAACTTTTCGCTTATTTACGCATTCGTTTCGTCAAGATGTATCGCCTTCGGGGTAACATTTCCTGCAGGCGAAAGTTAGGAATGCGACACGCAGGCGATATCATACGTGAAAAATTCCTGAATGATCATAAATTCGGGCAGCATTGCCTTATTGTTGTCGGCGTTAACCTTAAAATCTTCTGTGAGGATGAGAGGAACATGCGGCAAGTCTTCCAATGTCGTTATGATGTTACGTATCCCAACAACGTCTCCACATGGTCCCTAGAAAAATTGGGCTTACGCCGGACGCTGTACGTCCGATGGACCGGCTACACACACGCTTTGTGCCGTTTTCTAATTTTCTTTACAACGCTGCCGTAACTCCCGCACTCCCTGGAATTTTTGGGTTTACTGCATCCCTTTCGATGCGAGCTTTCCTATGACTGATGTTTCCTATAATTCTGAGAATATTTATTACCCATATGCGACGACATCTGAAAATATTTTGTAATATTCAACTTAAAATCAAATTTCACTTATATTTTTTCACGCCAAAATTATACGAGATAAAATGATTATACTCATTCATTCTAAATTTCAGGAGAAACTATCAAAGATTCAAGCGGGGTCCAAAGCATTTCGAAAAATTTTAAGTGTTACGGATAGAAGCAACCTGACAACATTACTGTGGGAAGTCTTGTTTTCACTATTTAGAAAATAAGTTAAAACCATTTGAACTTTATTAGAATAACTTGCAGGCGAAAACAAATATCCCACCCATAACTCGGCTCTCGTGTCTGAAGTCGAAAGATCCTTCCATTATTTTCTGAACTTAAATAGAGCTTCTTAGAAAATGCCCCTAACCGTAATAATAGTATTTTTGTCACATCAAACAGAATAACTTTTAATAGCAAACAATCTTGTGGCTCTGATAACATTTCAATCTTTGTTATAAGAAATTGTCCACAAAAAGCAGTTCAACTTCTTACTATCATTAGCCACCACTGCCTAAGAATAGTTATTTCCCAAGAAATTAGAAAATAGGTTTATTCCTAAGAATAAACAATCCTGTCATATCTCTAACTTTAGACCAATTCATATATTTTTCAGCATCAATTCGGTACTTAATTAACCACATTCAAATTTTATAGTGATAACAAAGGATCTTAAATTTAAATTGGGGAACTCCATATTATTATCATGACTGTAAAAAAAAAGTCAATTTGTATGTAGAAGCGGGTGAGATTTATCTAGGGTTAAAAAGATAATTGGACTGAGGTCAACAATTATGTTGTAGCAATAAATACCAGATAAAGCTGTCGTCCCATTGTTTTTTATTGAAGAAAACTGGTTTCTATGTGAGGAGAACTCTGATGAAAAGGAGGATTCTTAGAGTTTCGAAATGATATAATCAATGATACAAATTTTTGTTATTAACACTTCCTGCTCAAAGTGAAATTACTTCGTAACTGGAGAATTTTCATGGAAGAAAATCAAGTAACTCGTTAATTTTGTGAAAGGAATTATAAAGCAATGGGGTGTAGTTGTAAGTCTACTTTTCTTGGATGCGTACATTTTAAAATGTAATAATTTGTTTATTTTGCACAGTAATAACACGAACTTCCAAGGCGTTGTTCTTTTAGGAGCATTCTTACTCCACAAGTGTAACAGCCTAATAAAAAAGATGATATTTTCTGATTTTATAATGAAGGTATGATGTATACAAAATCTGTAGAGGTTTCATTTAAAAAATACACCCTTTCATCAACGGTTGTTTTATTTTTTCTTATTCGCCATAAAGATAGATTACACAGGGGAACAAATTATTACTTTTTTTTGCGGCAAGACACGTGATAGGTCATTTCTAGAGCAATTTTTCTATAGATTATGAATTCTCAAACGAAAATTCTAAATTTGCTCCCGTTTTTGAGAAAAGTAAAGTCAAAAAGTACAAAACATTGTATTTTATCCATTTTTGAAAATTAATTCTAAAATAAAGGGTTATTCGTAGAAGCTTGTAACATGGTTCAATTGAAAGGCTGAATCTTAATCTAAAAATATGAAATACCAGTAATATCTATAGATCTTTTTGAACTGTTTGGCGACCAAGTTTTTCGTGGGCGGGCGCTTGTTATGATTTTAATTCACCTTTTTCTGTACGAAATAATTGGTTTATATGCAAATATTATTTTCAAGGAATATTTCGACAAATTTTAAACTTTTAAGATTTTTATGTAATAGCTTAAGATTCAAGCTTTTATTTAAGTTTTATTATTAACTCCTAGAACAATTCGTTATTTTTTATGACTTTTCATAAATGGCAAAAATAGGGATTTTGTACTTTTTAACCCTATTTTTATTGAAAAATAAAGCCAATTAAGTATTTTTATTTCCAAATTCGTAATCTACGGAAAATATCCTATAGAAATGATGTGTTTTTGTTCGGCCGCAAATTTGTTGTTGACCTGTGTTATGTGTGGCAAAAAAAATGTATTTAGTTATTTCGCATAATACACGCTGCAATGCAAAATAGATTAAACTAAACTAATAAAAAAAAACCTAATTATTATTTGTCAACATAGAAGTTGAAGGCGATAGAGTAGTTAACTTTCCGTAGCATTCTAGTGAAGTTTTCGAAGTGACTATAATTAGTGCGATGACTTTCAAGGCGAAAGGTGGGGAAAGATCTCACGTTGCGAAAATAAGTGTGAAGTTATGCTGTGCAGGAACTCAGGACAATCAATGGAAGCAGTTAGAACTTGATGGACGAAGACAATATCGGCTACATCATGACGTAAGGCAAGAGACTGAAGGTTAATTAGTTTTAGATGACTTTCGTATAGAGGAGAACAGAGGTGTCCAAACTTTTTGATCCAAGAGCCACACTGACGAATCCAAAAAATCAGGCGGCCTAAAACTTGCCCTTTATTTGGGTGTTCGGAAAATAAGTAACAAGTATGGCAATCGATTATTCTATAGAGAAAAATGTTATGCGGTGCGATGGAATGACTGAAATGATTTTTTTTTATCTTCAGTCAACAATCTCACAAAAGAATGACTCTCCAATTATACAAGTTTGGAATAGACACAATAAAAATAAGATTATTAAGGGATCACATACCTCTAGCATTTAGAAAAAAAAAATTTTTTTTTATTATCAGTTATTCTATATGCTTTTAAGAATATTAAAAAAAAAAAATATTGAAATATTCCATTTAGTAGCAAACTTATAAACGGTAAATCTGACTGACCTCACAAAGAGTTCTTTAAACGATTACTCGAAGAGTTTCAATAGTTTTTAACATTTGTTTTTTATTTTTAAATCTTCAGAATTAAATTTTTTATAGTCTGTCGAGGTATTTTTTTATATTTTATTTTTAAGAGTTTTATTATATCATTAAAGAACGAAATTTTGCGATGAAAAATGAGTTTTTTTTCAAAATGTCATTTCTTTTCGAAATTCAAAAATTATTTATACGCTAGTAATCATGCCGACCATGAAATGGGAAGCCTTTTATTAAACCCCAATTTTCATACATAATTTATTGTAAAAATATTAATTAAATATTTCCTCTTTGAAAGACTAACTAACACTTAACCGACCGATCTGCCGGAAAAATTGTGTTTTAGAAGCTGTATTTTTTCTAGGAAACGTAAATTATATTAATAATAAAATTTTCAAGGAATGTGTAGGAAGCATGAAACTTATAAAATATATTTATTAATGCATCGCCGGTCGGTTATTGATATTAAAGAAAGAATACATTAAGGCAGTATTACACTTTTCCAGTAAACAAAATTGACGATTTTCGGAAAGTAATCTAATAAAGACAGAGTGGACCAATCATTTTCAACTTGAACCATTTTTATTGAAGGTATTTGCTAGACATTTTTTTTCGAAAATTCAAAATGGTGGCTGTCAGCGCCATGGAAATAAAAACTAAACACAGAAAAGTTTAATGCCTCTTTAATGTGCTGCCAGACAGTTAAGTGTTAGTAATATAAATATAGAACTAGATTCGCGCCGGCTGGACATATGTACATAACTCCTTAATGTTAGGGTTCCTATTGCGTCCGGCAAATTAGCTACGAAATTTTGTCTAAAAATATACCGATCATGCGGGGAATACTTTTAACATAATTGTAAATTCCATTTCATGATCAACAAGAAAGACTTCAGTTTTTAATTTAAGATGTACAGCTTAAATTGTTCAATTCTTGTAATTATCACAGCTGAAGAAAAACTACTAATTATACAACTGTTTCAATATTGTTCTTCGGGCTGCTTTTAGCGTTGAAATACGACAAATTAAAGATACAAATCGAGAATCAGATGACAGCAATACAGCTATTTTCTGTAATAATATGGATATTTCTAATTAAAAGCTTGGACTCTTTTCAGTATTATAACACGCAAAATGATTTGTATATCTTGATTTTCGGGGAGTCGATCAGTGGTGATTCCGTTAAAACTCAAAGTAGATTTTCATTACTAAAGAATAATGTTTGCGTTCTTTGTTGCTTGTTAGAAGAAAATTCGTTATCAAACTATCCACAAAAATAGATTCAAACAATTATTTATGCGATTTTTTTTTTTAAATATGTATTGCGAAAATGCATTGTAACTATGTATGATCATCGCATTAAAATAAAATTGTTCAGAAGATAGCAAAATCTTTCATGACTGGATGGGAGTCATGAAAGAAATTAAAGACAATATTTTTTTTTACAAATTGTGTATTTCTAAAAGTTTATAAAACACATAACAAAAGTGTGCTATTTTCTCTCATCTGTAAGAATATGTGTTTAAAAGAATACACTGTGTTCATATGATTCTTGTATAAATAAGGCAATTTCTTGTACTTTAGTTATAGAATTTTGTTCCTTATATTGCATATATTTTGTTTAAAAGTCATTTATAAAAATACCAAAAAGTCAAATTGTATTGTAAATGCCACCAACAGTTACTTAAGAAATCTTATGGAATAAGAATGTCTTCTAACTCTAAGTAATAAAATATGGGCATGCTCTACCATTTTAATGTTTGTCGCAAGTAATCTTTATAAGCTCAATATTTAATTATGATGCGAATGAAATTTCAAACCTGTATTTTACTTAACACTGACTTTCAAGTCGGGTGGTCGATTTTTGCGTTGTTGTTTCTGTTTCACCATTGGTTTGACCATGGGAAATACTTGTGATCACTGATTTAATGACCACTGAACTTGTATTGGTTTCGGTAGTTTTGCTGAAAATTGTTAAAATATCAAAGAATTACCCATCAAATTTATTCTTTTTTATTTCATTACCCTAGAGGCGTCAAATCTTTTAAATTCGGCATGTTGTAGTCTGTGATGTCTTTCATATTAACTGTAGTCAAGGTATTGTTCGTTTGTGTACTTAACACCGAGAGACGCCCTATGATTATCAGGTAAATCGCATAAATTTGTACGCACTAATTTATGTGAGAATATTGCACTTACCAACTGTTTCTTCTGTCGTGGTAGAACAAAGGGTAGTTGTTGTACTATTCAAATGATCTCGAACCGAATCAACTGTGATGTCCCCAGTGGAACTTGTAATTGTTTCATTGGCTCTATTTGGGGACACTTGCAACCCGTTGGTGAGACTTCCACTACCAGAGATCTTTGAATCAATATTGACTTCTAGGAATTGTTCGGAATCTTTCACAGCATTAACATTATCAGTTGAAATTGCTTCAACGGTTTCTTGCTCATTTGCACTCGCTGTATCAGTTTCCCGTTCTGTAAGAGGCTCTAAATCGACAGCTCCAGAGGAAGTAACAATTTTCGATGTTGAAAGTGAAATGCGCTGTAGTTCGGACGATGACATCAAATAAATCGCCTCTCCGAAATTGGTGAAGCAAAGTGACGTAATTCCACTGCAATATAAGTATATTAGAATGTAATAAATATTGGCATACAAATTCAGTACCTTATGTCCTCTCTTTTTACAGCTGCCGCGTTAAGCTGCCTTTTAAGTTCAGGAATTGACAAAACAAGAACGTCTCCCAAATTAGTTAAGCAAAGTAATCCAATTTCATTATGAATATGACCATCACTGGTACTGTCGTCGCCACTTGTATTGGCTAGTTCGTTCGTTAGTCCTTCCATACTTTTGTTCTTCTGAGGACTGCAACCATAATGCTGTAGAAGTTCTGGTGAAATCCGGCAAGAGAATATTGCAAAAGCCAATTTGCGGACTCGAGCACCTTCATGTGCTGTAAGCTTATACTTTGTGACAGGTTTGAGTTGTGGCAGTGAAAATACTTTAAATTGTTCCTCTGATGCAATCAAAACGCGATGCGGAGCAGTGCCTGAACCAGTGAAATCGAGAGGAATACCAGCACTATCAAATATTGATATTCCAACTACAGGTGCCCTGTGTTTTAATTGTATTTCTTTCGCAAGTTGCGCAGTTATTGGCTTTTTCGGCGCTTGATCGTCATTTTGTTCTCTATTTGCAGGAATATGTAAGAGAAAAACAGACACACAACTGGAGTTCGTTGCTGACCATAATGTAGGGGAAGTTGAATGGACTTAAAAAATATAAGCAGGTTAACAATAATGTAACGACATTATGATTTGAGAACTTACTATTCGTTATGTAAGTTTTTGCAAAAAGTAAACATTTGACCATCGATCCCATGCCGTCGTCAACAGGTCTGGCTTCAACTTGTCTCTCTATAGGGCGTGTCTCCAGCTTAATAAAAAATATTCAATATCTCCTTGTATTTTATAATTATGTATTAGTGTTTTCGTTATTGCTAGCAAAACATAGTTACCCTGGATTTGCCGCCTTACGGAAAATGATGTGAGAAGCGGAAGCAGATCTAGTTCTAGGACAATTTGGGCGGATGTGTCCTCGTACAAAAGAGGCCTCTGCTTCTAAGCTTTAGCATCTTGTTTAAGTTTATTGGAAATTTTTTTCTAATGTGGTTTCAAATCCAAATAATGTTTGGAAATGCTAGGAAAAGTAATGTCTTTGTTTGAATGAAATCAACAATTGAAATAAGGCCAATTGTTGATATGAACAAAGAAATCTTATGGTCATATTATATAAATGACTATCTTTCTGCCAGCGACTTCGTCCGCGTGGGTCTCGAAATAAACAGAAATAGAAAGAGAATAGGGGTAAAATGAAGGATAAATGTTTGTACGGAAGTTCAACATTTCAAAAGTTACAGACGTGTAACTTGATATTTTTAGACTATTGGTTTGAAATTAAGTACCTATGCTTCAAGGTTATAGGAAAATCAACCCTTAACCAATACTAATTTCCATGGTTTTAACTTTAGAAATGACGGAAGCCTCAAACTTTTATCGTATATTTTACCTCCTTAGGGGATGATTTTCCAGAAACGCTGAAACACGCCATTCTTAATTTCCGACCTAAAGCTTAGTAAATACATATACTAATTTTCATAGTTTTAACTACAAAAATAAAGAAAAAAAAAATACAAACTTTCAAGCCCTATTTTACCCTCTTAAGGAATAAATTTCCAAAAATCCCTAAATACGTTATTCTTTATTTCTAACTTAAAGGCCAAATACCAATTTTTATGGATTTATCTTACAAAATGAAGGATATTCATACAAACTTACATCCGCCATTTTATCCCCTTACGGGAAGAATTTCGTAAAATCCTTTCTTAGTGGGTGCTTACGTCATAAAAGAAACCTACTGTCAAAATGTCATGTAATTTATATAGCTTTTTCGGTCAGGACATGTTACTGTATATGTATAGATTTTAACGCTTCGGAATTTTTGAAGGCGAGCCCATTTTTTATTTATTAATGTTTCGTTTTGTTTACGTCTAGGTTTTGACAAAGCTTGTGTAAACTCCTATTATTTCGCTGGTAAAACATTAACTCAAGCAGATTTGCTACTCCAAACGAATATACTTTATATTGAAAAACTTACCGTAGTTGCTTGTGTAGCATTGGACGGGTTGCTTCTTGTTGATCTCCCTTTCCGCAATCGTCTGAAAGATTCTCGTAAAGTTTTCTTGAAAGATTTTCTTCGCGAAAGTTGTTCTCCAGCTCCTGTTAAATCTAAAAATATAAAATATTAAATAAAAATACTGCATAAAATTACTAAAAATCAATTACCATTTGGGTTTAATGTACATTTATGAAAGACTGGTTGGTGATTTTGATAATCAAACAATACTAGGCCGTGAGCAGTTCCTGCTGAAAGTAAATTCCATGAGCTCTGTAGTGCCAGACAAGTAATAGCTGCCGGAGGAAGAATTTGCAATACTCCCGTAATATGAATACTTAAATCCTCATCGAATGTCTTCTCATTGTCTAAGAGGTGCTGCCGTACTTTCAATTGATCGTGTCCCTTCCAAACAAAACCGTCACGATCACTTACAATATTCATTGTTGTCACTTTAAAAGAAGCGCCTCTTTCTGGTTGATTAAAGCTGGCCATAATAATATGGCCAGCCGTCCCAGCAACAACCAAATTTCCAGTTTTTGGGCAAAGTGCTATCTTTTTTATCGCCAAACGAGGATCATCTGAATATGGATCAAAAATGCCTGCTTTGCGGAACGGTGGTTCTGAATCCTCAAATTGCTCTTGATTTTCAATTGGATGATCTTCCATATCTCCATCCCTTGAATTATATTTTAGCGTTTTACGTAGACTCTTAACAAAATGTACAATTGTGCTTACCCAAACAAATTAGCTGTTTTGAAATGATGTATTGGTTTTAAAATTACTCCTGTGCAATCCCAAAATTTAACTGAGCCATCTTCGTGGCCAGTTAACAAAATTTCATGATCCTTACGGGATTCATTTTCACTTTCTTCCGTCAAATATCCTCCAGAAATGGGCCAATCTATTTCGCTAAACTCTGCTTCTTGTTCCAAGCCTGCTCGCAGAATTTTCTCATAGACTTCGTCTGTAACTTGTGACGCTATGTAATTGCATGTGATGGCTGAAGCATGAATTGAATGTAAATACGGGGTTTTTAAAACTGGTAATGTAGTATCAGTTAAGTCATAGGCACAAAGTTCTTCTTCGAGAAGTACAATCAAAACTTCAACTTGGTCCGGATCAGACTGTTTGAACGTTACGAAGAAGTCGATCACTTTTGAAGTGAAATCAAGGCATACTTTCGTATCAGAGCTATGCACTGACACGCAATTGTGATCGCCGTAAGCAGATCTTGGCATTCCTCCAGAGAATATTACAACATCCCTAAAGCTGTAAGATTAAATATTAATAGAAGTTTCCTCATAATAAATGAGAAACACTTACCCTCTCTTGCCCTTGACCAATTCGTTGATGCTTTTGCAAGGATCGGGACCATACGGAACATAGTTTTGATCTTTTGGCGTAATAGGACTGTCCACGACCCATGTAGCGAACGAGCCGTCTGCATGATACCAAGTAAATTCGGATCCATTTGCATTAACAAATAAACCAACGCTTTGTCCATGGCCAGGAGCAATATATGAACGAATAACCTTATTGGTTTCAAGATCCCAGAGAACACAAAGTCCTCTATTGTACGCAATCAGTAAGTGGTTCCATGCATTGGGTAATTGTTTTATTGATTCAATTGCTCCTGGATTAAGTTTGTACGAGGAAGGCACTTGTTCAAGAACAACGTCATGGTATATAACGGGCTCTTTAACTGTAAACGTTTTAAGATCAAACTGATAAACATTTCCCCCTTCGGTCCCAATCCAGACAACATCTTTTGACAGTGAGCAACAAAGAGATGAAACCTTTTTTAATTTACCGTCGAATGGCAGAGATTTTATTGGGACCAACATTGATCCTGCTGGTTCCCATAACACGAGCTGATTACCAGTGGTCAAGGACAATATGCGCCCAGTCCCCTTGACCCACTCTAATATCTGAACAGTGCATTCTGCTGTATTTCCGCTCGCAGAAGTATGTTGTCCATAAAACTCAACTCCAGGGCGGCCAAAAACCTTGATATTATTCATGTAAAAATTTAAGTTTTCCAAGTAAATGTTTTAATAAATGGTACCTTAATTGCGCCTGAATGTGTACCAATAGCAAACAAACTCATCTGAGGATCGTAGGATATGGCGGAAGGTTTATGTGGAAACCCATGTTGAACTGTCTATCGAAGAATTGAGGTTAGTAAAATACTTCCAAGAATAATGGGCAAAGTCTAAAGTGTAATTTACTGCTCGCGGCAATCGAGCGGCAAAACATTTTTTTGGGTGTGACTTCCTTTGAAGAAAGTGCAAACAAATGATTGATAGACGAGACACAAAAAAAAAGATGGAATTTGCTGCATTTTTCAACCGACTTCATCCTATTAATTTTCGTGAAAAAATATGGTTTTGGTTCTAAGATAGCCTACATAAGAATATATTATATTTAAAACTTTTAGCAACTTAAAAAAGACATTATCATTTATGTTTTTTAGGGATCCGTACGACAAAAGGAAAAAACGGAACCCTTAAGGCATTTGCACATCTCCGATCCGTCGTTCAGTCTCCGGAATTTATGTTCACACATTTCCGGCAGCAAACCGGGAATGCCTCTTCAGAAAGCATTCATTAAGTACACTCATAAAAAGTATTAAAGGCTAGTTAAAAAAAGGAGGTGACTATTTTCACCTTAAAACGTGAAACCAGAAACCAGAAACCAGAAAAAATAAATTCACAGTAAAAGGAAAATCTTTATTTAGTAGGCATTATGTAAAAGGAAAATCTTTAGTTAGTAGGCATTTTGTAAAAGGAAAATCTTTAGTTAATAGGCATTTTGTAATTTGAATGAATTTATTTTTTCTGGTTTCTGGTTTCACGTTTTTTAAGGTGAAAATAGTCACTCTCTTAAAAAAAATGCAAAAATTGTTCAAATTTTTTAACAGTTATAACTTTCCGAAAAATAATTCCATTTTAATGATCCAAAGCATTTTTAAAATCTTGTATATTCTAGTTTATGAATCAGAACCTTAAAAAGTTTTATCATTCCCCTTCCTCTGTGTTAAACGTTAGAAGAGTTAGAAAAATTACCTCTTAATTTTTTCTGAACTTTGAGAGTGTGTATCGAATCGAAAATTTTTTTTTTAAATTAAATAAATGCAAACATTTGAAAGTTTGTTCTTTCCGCTTAAAGTTATCTTTATTATTTTTGTGGGATTAAACGCTTAAGCCTATGATTCCTATGAATTTGGTCTTAAATGAATGTAAGCAGAAATTAGTTGAGCCTCTGCCAGTTCACATACCAAACAGTTTACTATCAATGGCCAGTAACGCGGTTAGTATATTTATATGGGTTTTAACTTATTTTATTTATTCATCAGGGAACCCATATAGTGCAATAGCAGGTAATAGGTAATAAAAGCCGTAAATATCAACAAGTATATTTACAAGCAAATTCAAAATATGGAGTAATCCATTAGACCAAACTCAGTATGCTTGCAAATATCTCCGTGGCAAAAGAGATAACAATGTACAACTAATCTAAACTTGAATCATCCAGCTTAAATATTGTTATCAACATTTGTATCACCGATAAGATTCGCAGGAAACGTTTAATAGCAGGCAGATAAAAGCAAACGTCTCATTCCTATAAACAGAAAGTGATAGAACGGTATAGCTCTACAGCAATGTACCACATTACGTACATTTTTTGGTAACATATCAAGGTGTGGTGGCTGTTAAGTCTCAATCCGTTTTTTTTTATAATTTTTCGTTGACAGCACTATCGCTAAATGATATTTTATGTGGAGATAGAAAAAAAGATAAAATCCTTTTCATATGAGGTAATAAATAACCAAGGTGAAATTACGCCATCGCTATTAATAAATGTGTACCTGGCTTTGCCTTTTCACTTTCCCTAAATATGATTTTAATGTTTGTTAACATTTTCACCCATTTACTTTCATGTTTTTAATTGCAGATATATACATACATACAATAAATAATAAAGTCCCTTTATGCAGTCTTCATTTTTCTTTTAATTTTGCGAATCATTTGCAAAATAATACAGTAAATCAAGGGAAATAGAAACCAATTAATAAATAATTGTTTTGCCTTTGATTCGATTTTTGTTTTGCAAACATTTTATTCTATAAACAAAAGTATGTAATTGGGCACATTAACTTAAGTTTTTCTTTTATTAAAAATCTATTTCATACAATTCACTAGCTTTCAGCTTCATTTTTTTTTTAATAATTGTAGAACTGAGATAAAATATAATAAAGAGATTTTGTAACAAATCAATACCACGCCCTAATGTTTAACACCAAGTTATAATGGCATCAAAAATACTGAAAGTGTTTTCCTTAAATGTAAGTATGCTTTTGTAAGAAGTTGGGCTATATTGTACATCACATTTAATTAAAAAGTAGATAAAAAAAAATGGAATCCTTTTGATGAGACTTCGTTTTTTATATTTTCGTCCGAAATGACATGAATTATTGATTTCAAGAGTTTTCTGTCAAAGGTTAAAGATGATCTCTATCGCCTGGTGAGCAAAATTTAACGATTGATTGGAGCTGACCTCGTAAGTGCCAAAAGTGCCGATTTTAAATGATTTTCTTTAGTATTTTACAAGAAAATTCTTCAACCTATTACTCTTTCCTACTAAACGCTTCAACGTGATCATAGTTTTGTGGTATTGAAATGGCGCTAGACTAGAACTAATTGGATTCTGACTAGACTGTAAGAATAGTCACTTAAACCACCCAGCTCTTTGCAATAATTATATATATATTTATCTTTTCTTTGAAGCTGGGTCAACGTTCATTAATTAGCGAAGTTCAACTAATACAGTAAAAAACATTAATTTTGTTTTTATATAGAACACCTTTGAGTTATGTTGTTGACCAGACGACACTCGGTCAACATGCAGCAGCTTACGGCATAATAAAAAGCAGACACATTTTTTTATAATTATAAAAAATTGTAACGAAAGTTCAACAAACAAGAATTTTTTGAAGCTTCGGTTCAAAATATTTGATTTTTGTCGTGATCTGTTATTTTTAAACCGTACAGGTTCATTTACTTCTTAATCTTATCACATAAACGGTGACAGTTTGGATTTGAGAAACTTTCGTAAAAACACTGTGCTAATCAAGAAAACATCTGTATACTTAAGATAAAGTCTCGCATAGACTTGATAGTTGCTTGAATGTCGCAGCATGGCCTCACAACTGGCTAGAGCTCGACAAATACAATACAAACAATACTAGCCTAATTTTCTAGACCTATACTTCATTAGATATATTTATAAGATTAGAGTATTTACCTTTCTATAAGCGAACAGTTCCTTTTGTAATCTTTGCCTTTCGGCAGATGGTTGGTGGGTCTTTCCCCGTATAAACTTTAACATGCTTACGACTTATTCGGAAGTTAACGGAAGAGGTAAATAATCGTCAATATCTAGAAGAAAAAATTAAATACATTTTTAAAATAAATTTCATATGAAATTAAAAAGGAATTACAATAAATAATCAAAGAAATAATTAATTTTAATATTGGTGTTTTATTTAAAGAATTAAATAGTTTTAGCAACCAAAAACACTTAAAAAATATAAAGTTATAAATATTTATGCAAGAATAACGCAGAAGATCGTTTAATGTATCAAGTAGTGTTGTCTACTTTTACGTGTTATCTTGATTCGTAAACAATAACAATTTGCCAACAGCAGACAATTAAAAGCGATAAGGATAAATTGTTGTGTGAGCATATTTACAATTAACGATATGAAGCGTAACTTTTAGCATAAAAGGGTTAAAGTAGTGCGTCGTTTCCCAATTCCCTAAGGTTAATTCCAATTGGTAATTATATACATTTAATCATTTTAAACTGAAGATTCTTTAAGGATGGGTGCCTATGTATTGTTTCAATATTATTTCAACAAAATATGTATACATAGATAAGTGTACCAATATGGGATTTTACTGCTTTTGGTTGTTTGTTTTTTACCTGAATCCGATTTAGTGATTCAAGTTGATTCGCACCATAACCTAATTTCTTACAATGATTTTTAGACGAAAAACTGAATAAACAAATCTGCATGCATGCCATAGACACATTACATTTAATACATTCTGCCATTTGTCCGGTAATAAAACTGAATGACCAAATCGAAACTTTCCCTAGGGAATTAGGCTTTAATCTGAACAAATTGTTTGCCTGTGTGCATATCTCTATTTACATATTTCCTGGGAATTTGTTTTGCCTTGGACTGGTTGCCGACACCTTTTCGAGGTTGTTACATTCGAGTAGGAAAAATGTAACAAATATCTATACTCTTTAATTTGCCCATGATTTCCTTCAACTGCAAGTTTTGAAAATCGCGTATTAAGGCCCAACAATTAATAATTTTTAATTAAAAGTAACAACTTGAAAAGATATGTAAATGTGTTGTGATCCAAACATAACCGTTACTAACGAAGTTCAAAGTTCTCTAGATAATTAAATTTTGATAAGAGTTTAGAACGGGTGAGAAACATTGAAAGTTCGGAGATACACTTGCTGTTAAGCTCCAGCAAGTTATATTTGAACAACGTATTCTTCATTCTAAAATTTAAGGGAAATATCATAAATGTGAGACTTATGGACAGTCACGATGTTACATAATAACGAATTAAGTTACCAAGTTTTCATAAGTGTTAGAGGTTTATGAAATAAAAACTTCCAATCTGGGCAATATAATTAGAGCAACTTTTGCATAAAATGTTAATGTGTGTAACATTTAAAGAATATAATACTTAAGGTTAAAAATGAATTTCGAAGTATATTTTTTAAGTTATAGATTTTGAGGCAATCACACCTTTTAAATGGCAGTCAGAATCGGCACAACTTTAAATTCGTTTTTCTCGAAATATGACTTTCGAAATTAGTAAGAATTCTCGGTTTAAAACTTATTATTTATTTATTTAACTCCTCTAAAGTACAAAAGTAAATTTCTACTTTTCCCTAAAAGTGCTCTCAGCTGCTATGCCCATATGGCGCAACTCTAAAACTATTCAATCCATTTTTATTACAACTTGATTACAGCTTTACTTTTTCGATGAGTCTAATTATGTACCAAGTACTTTTTTATTGCAAAGCATTTTTTTAAATGTGTTTCTTTCGGCACAGCCTTACTTCATGCTAAAAACCGTTTTTCTATGACCCTAATAACGCGGGCCGAAAAAATCGCGAAGACAGAGCACTCCCTCAAACGTTTATCCCCTATATCCCATAACTTTTGAAGGAGAGGTTAGAAATAATTTTTCTTTTCACAAAAATGTTTGTATTGAAGGTGCTTCGTCTGCACTCCCCCTTGCCTAAAAAATTAAAATGCGCTCAAAGTTGGTTATATTTGTTCTTCGAAATAATCGAACAGGTGTCTAAGAATTTTTGATATTTTTAACTGTTTCAAAAATAATCACGGCATGAACTGACTTTTCAGACACCCTATACCAATGGCAAAATCTTTCAAATTAAAATATGTCTTATTAAAACGAATCTCTATTATGAGTTAGTTCGGAGAGATGGCTTCCTAAACATGGATAATTGCAAGACAGCCCAATATTCTTAGTTATAATGCCGCACATTCTTAACAGTTTCAATATAATAATTTATTACACTATTGGGAAATAGTCTTAACTTCCCTATACATATTTCTACTTTCTAATAAAATCAATAGGTTAATCTGTTTTTGGAACAAATTTTTTCATAGAATATCACTGCTACATTTTTATAGTTATTGACTAACATTTTCTTTTACTATCCCGGCAAAATAGCCATTTTCTTAATTTAATTTTTTATCCCAGGACGGTTATAAAAATTGTAATAATTTTTCATAAATTTCCAAAGACAGTTACATGGCGGAACGAATAAACATCAAATGACGTCATTCAGTCGTTATTCACTTTAAAATCAATCCTTGAGATGTAAATGCTAAATTACGAATTAAGAAAAGTTGCTATGACCAAGGTATTTCAGAAAATCGAATTCAAAACAGAAGAAAATATCAAGCTTTCTTATAAAATAAATCAGGAATAAGATTTTCAGGTCATTGACTTCCTTAGCTACCTTTTGAAGATAAGGCTAAACGATAATTCTTCGGGTTCCTTGACAGGAGGATGAGGAATCTGAGGAGCGTTCGTTCTGTTCTAATAAAAATTTAAACGACTAATTCTGTAATTTTATTTAATGTACTTTTTGAAGCAATTTTCTAATACAAATTGGGAAATTCAACACCTCGCCTACGCGGCTTACGCACATTTCCTCTGGACTAGATAGTGTTACCCATCTTCTAGTGTGGACTCTCGACCAAACCGAGCAAGTGAGGTTTAAAAATTTCGTCTTTTCAATTAAACAATGTACAAATTTTTAAATTGGTATAAGTCTCAGAAGCTAAAATTCCCCCCAGAATGAATCATCGGTGCGGACGGAAACTCAGGAGTTTTCGTTTCTCTGCTAGGCAGGTATACGATTTGTGGTCTTTGTCCTTGAGATTACATTTTTATCAGAGCAGACCCTCAACAGGTGTAAATAGGCTCACTTGGCTATCTCCAAACCGGCTATTTGCGAACTCGACGACTGCAGAATACGCACAGAAAGGAATGTAGACCAAAGAAGGAGGATGAACACAGCTGTGTACAGTTCCCGCTTGCAGCCGCACCCAATTCTGCTATTCCATGAGCATCGCAGCGACATCATTTAATTAAATACCGAAAATTTCATGAAGCTTCTTTCACAAAAACTTACAAAATGCTCTTTTCTCACGGGGCAAATTAAAATATTCTTAAAAATACGAACAAGTTCGCGTCGCCTTGACGATATCTGGCTTCACTTCTTGCGAAAATTCTTTCTAACCCACGAAACTTTGCGAAAATCCCAATAGAAATCAGCGAACAGTGCTTAACACAAAATAACAACCTGAAAGACTTTTCTAAACACCTTTTTAATTATAAAACGATCAAATAAACTCTGCAAAAAGAACTTTGTAAATTTTGTGACGTTCAACAACACAACACCCCACCAGCTCACCGTAACTCATTCCTTACTGGAAATGAAAACTAAACAAAATGTCTGCGACCGTACGAAACCTGTGCAAACGGAACAAAACAAGAATTTAAAAGACCAATGGTGCAGTGCTGCCAGGTGCGCACTTCTTCCAGTTCTCGTGATTCAATTTAAATTCCACACATTTGTACGTTTTCAAAAGGCGGCAATTTTAAAAAATGAGCTTATCGATTTCATCCTTTATTAGTTTGGTTTAAGATGACCTGGAGTCATTGAATTTTTAAATGATCGATTTTTGTAATAAGTGCTAAAATATTAGAGTTTTGTTGTAGATGAAAAGGAAATGATAATCAGAATCAAAGTTTGCACAGTATTGAACAGCTAAAATTATTTAATTTAATATTCTACTAATCTTTTAAGTTGATACAGTTTCTAGCATTGATGACCCCGTTATTAAAAAAAAAAAGTATTTCGATAAAACTCTCAAGGAAGAGTAATGTCAACTTCAAACGACTTCTCTGTGGGTCAGTGTCAGATCTAACTTATAATCTCTCCATAGGAACAAAATACTTCTAGTTACAACCAAAACTAAAAAACAACTGGAGAAGCAAAGAACAATATAAAAACACAAGCATCAAACAAGCGACACTTTCTTTTGCGGCTGAATCAAGGAGCGTTATGTACGGTGCTGGCGCATAAACCTTGATTTTAAAAATATGCAACTTATTATACTTAATACTTAACGTAGCTTCGATTTGGCAAAGAAAATAAATATAATAATAACACAGAAACAACAAAAAACAATTCTGTACAGCAAATATAAAAATTAAAATTGAATACACAAATTTCAGATTCCCACAAACAATATTATGAACTGATTCCCATAATCAGTTATATATTGATTGCAAAAATTACTTTTGAAACTGATTTTTAATTTATTGCAGCCCAAATATTTTCAAATCGAGGAATCAATTAATAACTGAGTTTTTATGCCTAAATTCAGTTTTTCATTGCCTGGTACACAATTTTGAATTCTCCAATACAGAGAAGAGTTTGTTATCCCACTTCTGCTTTTTATTTGGTGACATTTATTCTTAGATCGTATTATGCTCGTTCAATTTTGAAATTAAAAGTTGGAGGACATCTTTGTTCCCTGCTAAGATAACAGCATCATTGGCGTAAAGTATATTAAAGATGATAATATAAATTTTGATTCCAACTTTCATATTTTCGTGTGCTGCTTTTAAAATATGTTCAGAATATGCGTTGAAAAGAGTGGAAAGCAGGTCAAAATCTTTTCTTACCTCCCTCTTTATTTTGATATTATATAATCGGAAACTCTATCGTCGGTTGAAGCAGTTTGATTTCAGTACAAAAATTAGATTATTTTCATATCCTTGAAATCGATGTTGCTTGATTAGCTTTTCATAAACCTCCAAATTTATATTTCGGAATTTTTATATCAGATCATATAGAGTAGAGGAACTGTTAAGTTATATCAGATCAGATAGTAAGGCAGGCATATGTATGTGTCTCAGCAATTCTAGAATATGAAGTGAAAAATGCCAAGGAATTAGTAGCTGTTCGGCATCAGAGCCGAACTTCTTAAGCTTTTGTTGACTAATTTGGAGTAACTCTTTATGAATGGCTGAAGTCAACATTTATCACTTTACCTAAGAAAAATAACGCCTTAACATGTTCTTGCACTATAAACCGGATGAGTCATTCCTACTTTGTACTTGAAGCACTCCTAACTAGAACAAAATTTTTATTATTTTAAAACACGTTAACCCGTGGCCATGCCCAAGAGTAAAGTGATCCGAACAGTTTTATACTCTCTGGGATTCTGTAGCTAGGAACAAGGGATAATAATTTCATATAAACACATGTTCCATGGAAAAGGATGTTTTGGGACAAAAAATCATAAATTAATAAATCTTGGAAAAGGATCTCGTCTGCACAAAGGGTAATAAAAAAGGGATCCGTGCATTACTTATGGATCCTTGCCTTGCGCCATTCTGCTGTACGAAGGATAATTAGCTAGGGCGAGGATCAGTTAGGGACTTAAGGGTACATTCACACATTCTAATAGTCTAATTTAACATTTATTTGCCGGTAACGAAATCTACATACATATATCTAATTTATTAGCACCTCCATGCATGGTAAACACTTGTCCTGTCGATACGACTAACTCACATCCACGGGAATTCAACAAGTCTTAACAAGTTTTTCCGAACTAGGACGGGCTTTTTTCCTGGTGCGCACGTTACACACTTAATACAGACTTCGAGACGCACTTAAGACATTGCACACTTGACTTTGTCCCTATTACTTTATTATACTTTACGGTTGCTCTTTATGAACAAAATATCTCGAACCTTTTTTGTAGAGTATTTTAATCTTTAAATTTGATACAAGTTACATTTGCCACAAAGTATTTTAGAAAAACTAATCAGACTAACGGTTTTTCGAAAAGGGGATATGCAGTAACTATGAATGGAAGTTGAAGAGAAGCGAAGCCGTAATTTAAGTTTTAATAAAAACTTTCGTCAGTTCAATTATGATGAACATTATGTATATCTTTCTTAGAATTGGCCAATCTCTTCGGATAATTTCGTCATGTATTCTATTAATGACAAGCAGTTTTCAAAGATGACGTCATTCATCGGTGTATGGTTTTACTTTAAATATTTGTAATATAAACGAAAATTAAATTAAACAGCCCTGGGCGGCCTTGTAGAATAAAAGTGTTTTCTTTTTTAAATTTTGATTCATTTTATTAAAGCTTGCGATAAATATGACGTGTTCCGCTGTAGTACATAGTATGTTTAGTGCAGAAGGAAAATGTGAAGGCTAATAAATTTAAATTACGCTAAGATCCGGTACGAAGTGCATCGTAATTGTTTTGCTATGAGAGAGAACATTTGTCCTTATTTTCAGAAATATTCGCGCCGCCCACTCTAATCGGAGGGTTCTGGTTTCTGCGATTTCGCTCTGCAGATTCGTCTAGTTCCATTATTGATAAAGCAAGTGCTTTGGCTAAGGCTTCGTCTTCGCTCTATAAATAAGAGATTTTTAGCTTACATTTAAATCGATGACTGCAAAAAGACTAGTTACCATATTTCCTTGAATAGTCTGCACTTTGCTGTTCGCGTTTGCAGTTGAAATTGCGTTAACTTCTGAACGATTTTGAATAGTACTGCTAGCCCTGTGAAGTAATGTTTTTAATCTTGAGATATGACGGATTAAAATGAAACCCACGTAATCAAATTTCTTTGTGCTTCCCGAGTTCCCTGGCACGAGTGATCGGTGCAGTGACGGTGCTTAAGGCAAAAGTTCATCTTACAGATGGAGCACTGAAATGGGACTAATTCCTTCCTTTTGCAATTCTTGTAGGAACAGGCGTTCGTGAATATCTTCCTCTGCTGCAACTTGCAGAACTGGTCCATGTGCTCCCCTACCGTCCTGTCGGGCGGCACTCCCCTAGGCGTCGGGACGGGCTCCTCGCAGAGAGGACACACGGGCACTTGGACATCATTTTTGTAGGCAGCGCCGCAAGAGTGCTGGAGGTAGCTGAAGTGCTCCGAACAAAATATCTCCTTGCATGCATCGCATTTCATTGGGAGAAAGTCTGAAAACGGGCGGTGTTAAATGAACTGCTTTTTGCTACTTTAATCAACTTAATATTACCTACCTAATTTGTTGCATGTTGTTTTGGAGCAATGCTTGCCAAGGTGAGGGAATTCCATTTTCTAATTTTAGTGGGAATGTTTTCTAGAATGATCAACAACACTGACTGGTCAATTTTGCTGTCAGCTCGCTACTTAAATGTCACTAATATTCACCTCAGCCTTGTTCACCACAAAAAGCAGGGGTGTAAAGATACGCCTTCAAGAAAGAAATTTATAGGAGAAGACTTCGGAAAGGACCGAATACACTGAGGTGAAATTATTACTTTAAAAGACGTTATTTAAGAGCATTCTCTCATTCGAAATTTTCAATTTCCGCGCCAATTCTTTTATCCTCCGCACTGTTTTTTAACTTTACAATTAGTAGAGTACTAGCTCATGTTATTATGTTTGAAAACGTCCATAGGGATTTTGATTTAGGCGTCATCGTTGAAAACCAACTAACATTTGCCGGTCACGTGGATAAAATAACTTTACAAGCATACCGACTATTTGGCTTCATCTTTAGATGTCGTAGAGATTTCCACAATGTCTCAACACTTCTCCCTCTCTACTCGGCTCTAGTCATTCTGGAATACTGCACTATTGCCTGGTCACCATTCACGGACAAACTTATAAATAAGCTGGAGAAAATACAGTATAACCTCTGCAAGTGTCTCTCGTATTTTGTACGAGCCAGGGAGTTAACACTGAGTACCAACGAAATCTACGATCACTCCAAAGTCAGCAGTTTATCTCATCGAAGACAAGTTACAGATTTATCTTTTTTTTATTAAGCCATACAGATTCTCCGGAGATCCTTGAGCTTTTCAGATTTATCTGCTCAAGGCCGGGTCTCAGATCCAACCGTCTGCTGAAAACTATAAAATCATCAAAGAATTACGTACTCTGTGGGCCAAGAAATAGAATAGCTAGAAGTGCGAATGAACACTGTTCATCTTCTTCGATGGCTCCAACCCTACGTTTTCGACCAGAATAAAAAATTTACTGCTGAAATAGTCCTTACTATATTACATGTCTTTGACATAGTGTAACCTGTAGTCTTCCTTAATATCTATTATAATTTATATCAGAACTGAATTATATCATTATTATTTTTCGAAATATGTATGTATGTACCACATAGTTGTATAAAGGTGATTGGCTTTAAATAAATAAATAAATAAATAAAATCAATTTCATTTTTTATTTCTGATTAGGCAGTCTCTCAGAAAAGTGCAAACTGAATTGCTGTTTAATTTTGCCGAGTGAACTTGTGCGTCCTCTATAAAAAGAAAAAAATTGATTTGAGAAAAAATAACTTTCTTGTATTCTTGACTTAATGCGTTAATAACTGTGTTCTTTTCACATCAGATTCGGTTCCAGGTTTGGCAGGAAATTTTGCATTGAATTGAAATATCGCAAAAATAAAGTTAAATTACCATACATGGATTTTGAATCCACTTTGCGTCAAAAACTTAATCTAAAAATTTATCTGGTTCAACGTTTAAAGTTTGAATAGGTAAATTTAATGATTAATTTTTCTCAAAATTTAAAATCTTGATATACGTGACGGTTTTCAAAAATTCAATTCAATGAAAATTATGCTATACATATAACCTGAATCAGATAGGAAAATGAAAAGAATACAGCTCATGATTGAAAAACAATTTTATTTCATTACCTAATACAAAAGCGTAGAAAACCAATTATAAAAAAAAATCTTTATTTTTCGCCTTTCGAATGAGAAAAAGCCCTGGCTACAGTAGGAGAATGGTGGGTAATGTGGCATCGCCAGGAAAACTTTAATAAATAAAGTTTAAATATTTGAAAATTATTTAATCGCAATCGGCTTACTTAGTTAGAAAATCTGCGAATATATTCTTAAAAATTCACTTATATCACATTTGGCAGAATAAAGAAGTGTCTAGCTGTTCGAAGTGTAGTAATTACACAATTGTATAGCTAATCTTTGCATGTATGTACATTGTACATTTCAAAAATATAATTGTAATAATTTCAATGGTCTGCGCGTACAACTAGTTTATATAATATATATGTGTAATATTATTATATATACAAATTGTTGTAGAGTTATTTACATAATAAAAAATATTAAAACACCTTTAATTAAGGATTTTTTGTGTGATGTACGCACAAGTTCGGTCGCTATCATTTTAGTATATATGCAGATTAAAAATATCTCAAGTCTTGAGAAAAGGCCCCTGCAGACCCAATGCATAGCGTTGCCTTTTCATTATCTTGTCTTATAGTTGTTCTTATCAGAATCAAAACTTGTAGTCTGTTTCATCTGAAGAAACCACTATGAGAGAATCGTCAGCATCTTTGTATTAGAATGATTCTTGTTGCGAATTTAAGTACTGCTAGACAAATCATTAGAAACAAGAAAAGTTTTTAGGAATAACGTGGGTATGTAATTTTACTACCCATCGAAATAGAGTATAAAATATACTTCAATCTGCATCAAAGGTCAATTGAATTGAGAATTGAATGAGCGAGAAATCTGATTAAGACATAGTTCACATCAGATCATAGTGTCCATGCTGCGCGCGTTGGTCCAGACGGTCGGTTTCGGACGTGTGGTCAATTAGTTGTTTTTCGTTCTGAGCTGCAGACTTGATAAGGCGTTCAGCGAGACGTCAGTATATCTTAGAAGTGTACGAAGATTGACCCATGACCGTCTTATCAGATCACAGACAAACTCGTTGAGGAAATAGTGCTCAGATGCCAGCGGAATAAGTTCGTTAAGTAGTGAAACAGAAATTGGCAAAAGGTGAAAATGAAGCTGCTGTGGCTCCTTTTATGCATGCATGTTGGAATAATTGCAAGCAATGATGGTACTTAATATATTTACTTGGCAACAAGAAAAAATTTTAATAATAATTGTGGAAAAATCAAAGTTGAAGATGTAGATCACAATGTGGAAGTGAGTGAAAACCGACTTGCGGCGCAATTATTTGCTGTGCTCGATCATTACAAACAGGAAGATCCAGTGGGTGTTCCCGGTGCAGAAATTCCAGATCCAATGCCTGTGCCAGACATCCGGAAATCACTTGGAATTGGGACGCTCTACATGAAACACACAAAAGTACATGGCCTTTCGAAATTTAGAATTAAGCACGTTAAAACAGACCTTAAGGAATTAAAGGTAAGTAAATTAAATTAATAAAAGTACGGTGCTATATCAAACAATTTCTTTAAAGGTAAATGCAGGTGTACAATTGGACATAATGACTGTTTTGGGCAGATATGTGTTCAGTTCATTTTCTTCTACAGAGGGGCCGTTCACAGTTGTTTTAAAAGATGTCTTTGTAACGGGGAATGCTTCACTAGGCGTAGAAAGAGACGGTCGGCTGCGAACTCAAGACATAAACATGGATATCACTTTTTCAGACATGTCCATGGATTTCCAAAATTCTGGATTATTAGGAAGTATTTTTCAGGGATTTGTAAATTCGGCTCCTACACTATTTTTTGATACAACAAAACCATTCATACTGGCAGAAGCATACACGAAACTTAGGAAAGAAATTGATATGAATATAGAAAAAGGACTTGGTAATCAACGATTCCCAAATTCGGTTGCACCTTTAGATATGGCAATTGCCGAAGCAAGGAAAAAGGTGAGGGCTAGTGGCTATGATCCGTACATGCTGCCTGACTACAACAGGACTGCAGGCATTTTTTCAATGGAAATGTCCAATACATATGTTTTGGGAATGTCTTCATTTTACCGAATTGGGAACACAACTATCAACATGGAGAATAACGTAGTTTCGGTGAAGGTGCAGATTGGTACCCAAAAATTAGCTGGATTTACCCAATGGAGTATTGGATTTGGAAAGGGGATGATTAGTCGATCTGGTCATGCTCAGTTCACTGTTCAACATATCAAAGCGACAGTTGAAGTTAGTCAGCCATTAGATGTTAGAAAACGAGCCATTATCACCAATCTGCAAATTGATTTGGGTAATATACAAGTCAGATGTGATGGTGCTGGAACACTTGACTACGTTGTTGAGTTTTTAATCAATATTTTACCGAATTTACTCCGGTATCAAATTATGGACGCCGTTGAAGGACCTATAAAAGTGAGATTACAAGAAAAACTTGATCAAATCGACATTGAAAGGGCTATTAAGGAAAATTGGAGTACCATAGAGAATATGGGAGCGGACATGAAATTCGATTTTAAATTTTAATTTAAACTAGTCTGCTCTTAATATGAATTAAATTGTAAGAATTGAATAAAAATAATATTTTTTTTCAAGGAATTTTGGCTATAAGTTTATTATTGCATCAAATACTTTTTGTTTGTGTAATTAAATTACCTCCTCTCCTTCTACCTTCGGAACAGCTTCAGTGGAATCTGGTTTTTTCCCATCGCTTCCTTTTTTTAAAGACCCCACACTTTCGTTAGATATTGTACTTGTCTTCCGTGCAGCCGGCCCCGTGCTATCTGTTAAAATACTCGCACTAGATATTAAGACTGAAACCTGCTCCGCAGATGGACAGCTAGCGATTATCATATCTTCCTGAGTATAGCCGTTAGTTGTGAGAATCTGTTCCACTTTCACAAAAGCGCTAATTATGTTATTCTGTTAAAGAAAAATCTTTACTTATATTCCGCAGGCGCAATATAAACTTACTCTGATTGGTCTAAAAATAATGAATTCTGTATCTCTATTGCTCAAGTAAAGTTGCATTGACCGTTGTAAGCCAGATAGTTTACTTTTGATTAGCCGTTGAGACTCTTGGATGTAACTACTAATTTGCTGTGGGCTTGCCCAAGGGCTCTGACGCAGTGAGTAATTAATCTTATTATTCGATTGTGTTTTATCTGCAGATTCACTTCCTGATAGCAAAGACTGCGCCTTTTTAAGAAAGACTAATATGTGTGAGACTAACATATTTACAGCATCTTTAATGAATTGTTCGCAAGCCAATTTTAATTGACGATCAACTTCTTTTCTGGAGTCTAGTAAATGCTCCTTGACTTGTGGGGTACCGTCAAGCAGAAATTCCAGTAAAGCATTATTTGAGCCAAGAGAAAATAATTGCTTTCGTTTCTGAAGCAAACCAAATGCAGCAGTTTTCACTTTACTAAAGTCAAGGGATGTTTCTGTAATTGTAAAATCAACTCGAAATGGCGCTATTTGCTCTCGTAGTATGAGTAAATGTTTAATTTCAAAGAGTTCGCCGTCAATGGTAGACTTTAAATAAAATAAAGTAATAAGGCATTAATTTTAGAGTAAAAATAAGTATACCTTTGTAGTAGATATTTTTGCTGCAGCTTGAGTAATACTTTGAATGCAATATTTAAGCGCTTCTTGAGATAAACCTTGGAAGATTGGTCTATCCACACATCTATATAAACGTGATAGACAAACTAAAGTTCGTCGCACTGTGGGATACCACATACCATGGAGATCAGCAGGGGAATCTAAGTGGTAATAAATTTGTTTAGGGTGAATTATATTTATTTTTTAATATGTTTTATACTTAGAAAACGATTTCTGCCGCTCATGTCGTGTGCTTCTGGATCAGGTAGAGCGCTTGAAGAAGAGGATATCATTGAACTCCTCGAATCTGATCTCCGAAGAGAGGGCTCTTGTAATGAATATGCAATACTCTATAAAATGAATGTTTTGTGTCATCAGTTTAGGTCTGTAAAATGTTATTTATTTAAGCAGAGTTCAGAAACACATTTCTGGGAGGAATTAAATTTCACCTTGACAACTTCGACTACACAACAAGCAAACAAAGAAATTTGAATTGAATCTATAGAAAATAGTTACGAATAAACAGTCTCGCCAATTTTTTCGATTTCCTACTGAATGCTTCAAAATGCAAATTCAAACTCTGTTTCGAAGAGGTAATTTGTAATTTTTTTTTATCAACTTACTTCCATCATTTCAAGTTTTTCAGGATACGCCAAATCGCCTGGAGATGGATTGTAGTTCAAGATATCCGACTGAAGATATAAATGTGCTCGAAATACTAAACGCTCTTGGACATCTTGAAGTAGTTGAAATGCTTCCTTACCAAATGACTCCAAAGAATCAGCTGTTGGGTGCATAATGAAATTAAATGTATTATTGTTGGAAATCTGTACTTACGACTTTGTTGTACGTGTTCTTCAAGCATTTCGGATCGTAAAATGCTACATATTTCCGCCAGCGTCTCTAAATGATTTATATGGATTATATAAGGTCTTAAGTTATCATAGAGGATAGTGCAGAGTCCGGCTAAGTAAGAACTATAAAATTAGATATTGTAAAATTGTTGAACATTATTTATTTGCATACTTTAATTCTTCTGTAGGTAGAGAGAAGAACTGATAGAAGAGTCTATGCTCATCCTGGCATACATGAACGAGAAAAGCACAAGCGCTACGGACCAAAGTGCAATGATCCCCTTTATTTTGACTTCTTAAATCTCTGATGGCTCCTTCAACCGCTGGACTCATTATTTTAGCCCTTTCCGATAAATAGCACTGATGAATTTCTATAAGCAACTGTTTATACTCTGGACTTTTATCGATGCGTTCTTCAATAATAGAAGAGACCATTTTTACTTTTACTGCAGATAATGAAAACTTTCCGTAATACAGAGCAAAAGCAGTGTCAGGATTGTATTTCTCATCTAATAAAAGAGGTACTATTAATATAAAGTCCATTTTGCTTTTACTATAGGTTTTACCACCATCTTTAGGCGTCCTCATCTGTTCGGTAGCCTGCAAAATTACGTTAGAGACATAATTCCGCATAAGTAGTACAGCTTTGGCCAAGCACTGCTTATATTTTATAGTAAAGAGGGCTGCTTCCTTAAAAGTTGACTGAAAGTGTATAAATAGTTCTCATTAATAGGTAAGGAAATTAAGCTTATATACAATTTTTAATATTCAATATTCATTTATTAATATTAGTATCTATTTATTATTACTAATATCTCCTAATAACATCAGACATATTTGCTTAGGATCTTCTTTTTGTTAAGTTTTTACTACAGGATAAAAGGAATGTAATAAATAAATATACAATATATACAATATTACTGTGTTCTTTGCTTTTTTTCTGTCCAATGGCCAATGGCTTTGAAAATTGAGATTTGGGACGCCGATTTAAAATCAACATAACGACAATTTCACGGACTTTAATGAAAATTTGTAGAAAAAGCCTTCCACATTTCGAAGGTTCCCAGTTTCTTCAAAACTATAATACTTTTCGTAGTTTCCATGTTCCAACGCCAAACAGAAGAACTGACCATATCCAGCACTAAACAAGACATAATTTTTATTGCGGGTTAATTTTTTCTGTTTCTTGTTCTAGGATAATCCTAATTTCTGGTAGGCGGCTGGCCTTGGAGGTGGGAGTGGTACCTAAATATTATTTTATAAACTAAACATGCAAAATCAAATAACCTTTTTTTCTACTGTACACAGCAATTTTCAAAAAGATTTTGAAAAACTGATAAGAATGAATTGAGTTTGTACTTATAATCAGTAAATTGAGTCTGCGGTTTATCTCACCTCGTGTAAATTTCTAATTCTTTATCACAATCGTGAACTCTCACAGAAATTGCGATGGGTCTGTGGCTACAATTCTCGCCTATATGCAGCGGGCCTACCTCAGCTAGTAATTTATAATTAAAAACAGGGGATTTTTTAAAAATAATTTTTTTTTAAAAAATAAAATTATATTTATGCATGACTAAAACTGAAACGATAACCATTGATACGTTCTCATATGCATATATGAAAGTAACCACAGAATATCGACTTACGCCGTTGTACAATATTTTATCATTGTGTGATGTGTGATGAAATGAATTAAATTAAGATTTGAGGACACGGTCCACGTTAATAGCAACTTCTGTTCTGATTAAAATAGTTCATGAAGCTAATAATTTGCAAAGCGAGGTATTTAACATGTAAGTCTTTACCTTTTGTTTTAAGTAGTCCAGGCACTCATCAACTTTATTCAAGCAATCCTTGAAACCGTCGCTAGTCACCGACAACGTTGGGCTAAGAAAGCGTTGTGAAAGGTGCTCCACTTGGTTGAAAAACATCAACCTTCGTCTTATTTCCTCGCTTATTTTATTCAAATGAGTCTGCTCCTGAATAAGTTTCTCGCTGGCTATATTCAGAGAGCTAGTTTTATTTGCCACAAAGTGGAATTCATCATTTAAGTCGTTGATTTTTGCTAAAGACACTGCAATTTGTGTGAGAAGTTTTTCACACTCCACAGTTCGAAATTGGAGCTCTTGAAGATATTCTGAATATAATTCGTCAGGTTTTTCGTGGATCTCAAGATCAATTTTATCAAACCAAAGCAGAAAGTCGTGAGTGGTGGCCACTTTACCGTGTCTCTTCATTTCTTCAAAGCAGTTTGATTTTCCTTCGGGAACCTTTTGCTCTTTGACTGTTTTACTGTCGGTGCTTGGATTATCAGACTATAAAAGTAGAAATTTTAGTTTTCACAGAATTATGAAATTAAATTCCGTCCGGAAAAGACTTACCTCTTTGCTATCGCTCATTAAATACGATAATTTGTCGATAACATTTTGTTGTGTGCTGGAAAGCGCTGCTAAAGGAGCATTTTTCACCTCCCACTGAAGCAATTTGTTTTGAATTTTGCGCAGATTTGCATTTTCGTTTCGCATTGAAGCAACGTCGTCCATTTTTTTGGGTTCTTATTTGAAATTAATACACAAAACTAAGCACTACTAAACAGATGAATACGGCTAGTAATAAATGAAATATTCGTTAATATGAAAAGTTTCCTGGAAGGTGTAATATCAGCGAAATCTGTTTAAAACAGGCGAAAACATACACGTCGCACCTTCTTCCAAGTTGTCAGGTATTCGGTTGAACAGCTGTTTAGTGTTTTTATTTTGCTGTCAAATAATTATTAGGATTGCCATATTTCAGTGTGCAGTTTTCTTCTAGTATAGGCTATTTTAGTTCCTATGCTCAACCCTGCACATCTGAGGAATTTTTTCAGTGGGTGAGATAATTTGCTTTTATTTTTTATGGGGTTTTAGCAAATAAAACAATATAAAATAGTTTTATTTTAATTTTAGAAACTATGTAAAATATAAGAAAAATTGCCAATCGGAAAAAATTAATTTTGCAAAATTAAAAAAAAGGAAAATGGTTAAAATTTTAGGCACTTTAGGGATTTTCAAACATTGCTTTCAAAAATATTTTTTAAACAATGGCAACCCTAAGTAACATTTGACAGATAATTGGTTAGCCGATAAACGAGAAATCTAAATACAGAGGTTTGTGGAGTTTCGGGCGATAAAAAGACGGACAGGAGCAGTTTTGTGTGATACCGCCCAGTTTAAAACAATTTTTAACTCATTTTGCTTTATACAAACCTTGGGGTGCCTGTGTGACGGGCTCCAACAAAAAAAAAAAGGAAAACGTTCTGTGTTTGTTTACCATGGCCCCACAGCCTGTGGTGACAGGTTTGTCCCCAAAAGAAGGACCGCCTGGCACTCGGGTGACCATCAGAGGGGAGTTCCTGGGTACTCGAGCTTCTGATTTAGTTGGTGAGGACGCTGAAACTATTTGAAACAGCCTAACTTTAAGAAAAAACACCTTTAAAGGCCTAACAATTTGCGGTTGTGACTGCCTCCTATCTGCTGAATGGAAATCACCTAATAAAATAATTGCAAGGACTGGGGCTGCAAAGGGAAAAGGTGACATAATTGTGACTACTATAAGCGGGGGTGTGGGCACATCCACCGTGCAGTTTCGCGCTTATCATGAAACCATAGGGCCTTTGAAGGAGTCCGCTGTTTGGGTGGAGGAGTCCCCTCTGCAGGCTTTGTCATGGGGCCGACGATCCATGGCACCTTCAGGCTACACTCAGGAGGATCCTTTAGGCTTATCAATTGAAGGCAACGAGAAAAAGTTTCCGGAAGATTTGCGGGACATGTTCCCCGATTGCAGCGGAGACTTATCTCAGGAGAATTTCTCGCCTGGCTGGTTCCTCCTGGAGAACCATCACGCAACCTCTTTTGAAGATCTTAAAGCAGGCCTCGCGTATTTGAAGCGAAAAGTCGAAAGCCAGAAGGAAGGACAACTTTCGTTTCTGAAGTCGAACGCTGGGTCGGTTATCGAGCAGCTCGACACGCTGATGACCATTCGATCAAAGTTCGAAGACGATGTGAAGTTGTACGGCGATGAGCCCTTAAAAATTCTAGAAGAGGCTATTCAAAGTAACACTTTAATCGATTTTTGTTAGAGTATTTTTAAAAATTATCATTTTTAGGGTCTATAACTGAATCACAAAACATCTTCAATGTGGTGCTCCAGAGGAGGGAAAAGGCGGATTCTACAAGGGCTGCTCTATTCGCTCTGTCAAGACAAAAGTATTGTTTAAAATCACAAATCGAATAATTTTTTTCTATTTGCGAATAGCTTATTTATTTGCTAGGAATGTTTGCCTGAATTAAGATGTTAGAGAAAAAACAATTTGTTTCTTCCTCCAAAATAAGGCTTCTGAATTGCATGTGAAAATTCAACTTATAATTCCATAATAACAATTTTAAAATTTGATTTCAAATAGCTAAACATGATAAATGGATGGTTTAAATATGAACATTTCAATTGGTGACTTTTTGGGGGCCAACTTAAAGAAGCTATAATAAGAAATCGGTATCCATGTCCATATCTTTAAATTTGTAGCGTTTGCTTCTGCCCGTTGTCCTTTCTAAAAGACCACAATTTTGAACAATTTTTAATTTATTAACTCTTTTAGGCATATGATTTCAAAGATAAAAAAAGCCCATGTTGCATTTTGCAGCTTTTTTGTTGATAGAAAAATGAAGAGTCAATAAGAAACTGGTTAAAATATAGCCCACCATGCAAAGAAAACTAAGCAAAAGTTGGGACTGTTTTTAACTAGCCCCAAAAATTTAAAACGTTCTACGTTACAAATTTCAATATGTGATTTTGTATCTTTATAGAATTTCATAAAGAGAACGTGAATATTCCTAATATATTTTCTTTGTGTAGTTGAATAATTTGTAAAAACTATGCTTTTTTTACCAAAATGGAGATGAGGCAGTTTTAAGAGATAAAGCAAGACGATTTCAATCCAAAAAACGTCCTAGGATCCTATTATTAACATTTACAAAAAAAAAAAACATTATTTCAGATTCCTCTTCTGTTTGCCAAAATCTGTCGACAGAAGTGCTGCAGCAGGGGATTATGATATTGTTGTTAATGACTATTTGCGCGCAAAAAATCTTTTTGGGAAAACTGAAATTCCGGTAAGATTTAATTTAATTTAATTTAATGTCTATTTCATACTTATTTAATACCTTTTTGTAGATATTTCGAAAAGTGTTGGACGAAGTAGATGAGCGGATTATGACTGTTCGAAAGGAGCTTTACGATAAAATTACAAAAATGCCACAAAGCGCAGAAAAGCAGAGAAAGCTAATTAAAACACTTATAAATCTTGAAGTAAGAAGATTGTAAAAGCCACCAAATTTCGACTTATTTAATTACATTTTAGATTCAACAAGCAGGTACATCTGTTGCAGAAAAACTTAAAATTGCCGATCCTGCTTGGGATGTAATAGTCGCCAGGGCTAAATATTTGGAACAAAGCTTTAAGCTAATTTTTGAGCAGTATTCAACAAAAGAAGCAGGACAAGAAAGTAATTTGTTTTTTTTTAATTTTGGGATTGGAATTATGTAATATTTTTTAAATTTAACAACGAAGATTATTAGGATTACCGCATATTTTATAAATTCCTGCCGTTTAGTTATTATTCAGAGTTCTCAAAACTTTTAGTGCTAAGTAGTTTTTACCAAGCAAATGCATTATTTTGTTTATAGAAGCAAAATCCAGGGATACCGGTCAGCTACCAATCCGAGTTCTGTTTTGCGAAGAAATTTGTGAAGTCGCTTCGAGTCAGTTACCCGATTTGTGGCGACTAGGACAGTCTTATTTTAATGGGGAGTTGAGAAAAGCCAGTGATCAACAGCCAGGAAACTTTAAGGTAAGCTATGAATTTCGAGAGAAAATATTTAAAAAATATTTTACTTTTAAAGAGGATAATATTGAACGGAATAGAAAAATTCTGTTCATATCTCAGAGCAGCGATTCTAGTGTCTGCAGATCAAAGAGCTATGAAACATATTGCTAATATATCTTGGCCCATTAGCTTATCGGCATTGCAGCAATTTTACACGTGGGTACCACAATGCCTGCGATATGTGCGGGTTTCCTATTCAAATTTAATAAGACTCGACCTCCCGGGAGAAGCTCTTGATATCATTCAGAAATTGATCGATGAGTTACGGCTGTTTTGCTTTTCCATCATATTTAAAAGATCGAATGAAAAAGTAAAAAAGCTTGGTGAGAAGGAGCACTGGATTCCAGGTGTAGAAGAATATCCCGGTGCAACATTACTACCATCTTTTTTAGAAGAAATAATTGCGGAAACATTAGAAGAAGGGCAGAATGCGTGCATGAATCCAGAAATACGAGAAGGTAATTTGCTAGAGCCACATTCTGAGGGTCAAAGAGAAGTTTCCCAAAGACTACAAGAAATGTTAGCTAATTTCTGTAACGTTATTGAAACCTTGGCATTTTCAACTTCCGAGGATGTCGGTAATGCTCCGACCATTTCCCAATTGATTGGTTTTCCAAATACCGAAGCAATGGGAGACACCAGGAACTGGGCAACAACATCGGAGCAAAAAATGTTGTGCAGTTTAGCCAACTGCGCTTATTGCAACAAAATATTTTTTCCGCACATAGGCACTGTGTTTGTAAAGTATGCTTTTAATATTACATTTAAAAACTGACTTCTTAGTTGAAGATTACAGGTTTGGATACCCACTGCCTAAGCTGGCTATAGAAAGCGGCCGCTCAGCGATAAATCAATTGTTTACGAACTTATTGGAAGCTTATGTGGAACACAAAGGAGATCCGCTTGTGGGAACAATTGAGCCTTCCATGTACATAGCCCAGTTTCAATGGGATAAGGTTAAAGAAATTGGCAAATTAAGGCCTTATGCCCACGAGTGCTGCGACAATTTAGTTGGCGTTTACTCAGAAATATTCACAATTTCTCCATCGTTACTCAGAACTATTTTGGAGCCAATCGTGCAAACAGTGGCTGAAGAACTTGCAAGGCTCATGAGTTGCGTGCAAAAATTCAACGACGAAGGAGCAATACAGGCAAATGTTGATATTCGATTAATTAGAGACGCTATGAAGGTTTATAGCAATGAAACAGCTAAGTATGACTAGAATCTTATACTTTTATATTCATTTATAGAATGCATAATTTTTTAGATCGTTTTTTGCGGAAGCTTTGGATGCGATTACTCCTCTGGACAGAGATCAACTAAAGAAAGTTGAAAATATCCTTGTTAATATTAAGAGAAGCATGCGGTTGCAACTTCTTTGTTTTACTGTTCCAAACCCGGCGTAAGTCTGCAGTTTTATTAAGATTACCGTATTCGAATTATAAGAAGTAAACAATTTAAAATACATGTTATCCTCTAATTGAAATTTGTTTTATTAAAGTGGGTTCGAAAGGCTGGGAAACTTGATTTGTTTTGAAGTTGTATGTTTGTAATATTATATTTAATTTTAATACAATACTTTAAGTATGGGTTAGAGGTGGGAAAAAATTAATCGATTATTGTGTATGAATTTTATCGTGATGCAATTATTGCGACCAGAATAATTGATTGTCATTTTTACTGTACATAGGCTACTTTGATCTTTGGGGGGGATAACAAAACAAGTTCTTTTAGGCGGGGACCCCGTGACATCAAAAGTACCTTGATTCGCGATATTGAAAAGTTAATGAAATAATTTGGAGGGTCTTGAAAATAAATTCCATAAAATAGTTTGTGACAAAGAATTCTGTTTTTAATAAATGCTGTGCTAAAGTAATCAGCGTGTTTAGTAATCCTTATTTTTTGACATTAATATTTATTTCGGGTTTTGCAATATAAGAGGTCCAATCAAAAGGATCATGAAAAGAGAACCTTCAAACTTGAAAAAATATACATTTTTCCACCAATCCGCGGAGGGCAATAGTTGTAGTTTACTTTTAACGTGACTCTAAAAATACAAGTTATTTACTTCGAAATACATATAGTACAAACCTTTTTATTATTTTGAAGAAAAGTACCAGATATCATAAGAAATTAAGGCAAAATTGTTTCTTATGTGAAAAGGAGATAGTCATTGAAGACATGTAACTATCATGCTCTAAATTTTACGCTTTTACGAATCTGCCATCCCACTCTGGTTGTAAGAATTATTTAAACCATCTCCTGGTACCACATCGGTTTCAATGGTTTTTTTCAATTTGCTGTCGGGTATTTTGTGGTAATACATGCTATAGATTTCTTTTAGTCTACCTGAGTTAGACTTCTTTTAGTTGAAAGATATTTTCCTTGTTTTGTCCTTAGTCCGGTGTAATTGAATTAAATCACATTCTCGGGTGGAGTTTGCTGAAACAAGAAAGACGTGCATCTAAGGACGCGATAAAAGTATCGATACTTTTGCCCATATCAGCATTTCGCAGCAGGTATTGTAAACCAATTTACATGAAAACATGTATTCCATTTTCTTCAAATACGATTGTAAATGTACTGGACATATCACATCGTCGTAAATTCTTGATGGTTCCATAAAATAATTTCGTTTATCCTATTACTTAACTGGTATTATAGAATTGATCTGAATTCAACAATTCAAGAAAAAGTATTTTCCCTATCCCCTTAATTTCTGTAGATATCGCGATAGGTAACGAATACAGATAACTTAAAGCGAATTCTGTGATTAACTTAGTTTTCAAAAAATTCAAATCTGTATTAAATGCACCCTCGGCGTGCGAGGTACGTTGTGCATTTGACCAATTTTTATTTTGGCGCCTCGAATTATTAATCTTTAAATTCAAATTATTTTTGAAGTTGCATTAAATATTTGGAAAAGAATCGTGTGATTAGCATTTATTGAAACTACGAAAACCTACTTTTATATGTTTCAATATGAGTCGATTTGTTTTTCTTTACAAACATTTGATTAAATTGAATAATATATTTTAGGAAATTTTACCATAGATGGAAGAATCTTCAAAAATATCGGTATTTTTATTCGGTGCTACATATAAGTAAAGTATCAACACTTTTGATACGATACCTTGTCCCTACGTATTTACATCTCGCAACTTTCTCCTCTACCAGTTTGCTGATCCTGGAGCAATGGGGTTATTTTTAGGTCTCTGCCCTTTTACTTTAAGTAAGCATTCATTAAAATATTTGGCCGTAAAAACACCCGAAATGAGAGAAATTCTGTCTGGACATGCTGCCTTCTTGCACGTAGTTTATCGCTTTGACGAAAAAGTTCGTGTCAGCTCCCTTCGCTGGCTCAAAGTAAAGTGGAGTTCTTAATTTAGAACTAAAGGTAGATTTTTTCCAAAGATTTTGGTTGGCTGCCACACGGCGCAATCAGAATGATGCTGGTGTGGAAGAGCCTCATTTAATGAATTGCTCGCATTTAACTAGTTGCATTCCAAACTGCTTTTACTTACAGGGCAATAAAACTTTTACCTGATTCTTAAAATTTCAAAAATGTTTCCCAATGATTATTTAACCAAATAAGTTTTAATATGTATTTGAATGAATCTAAAAGTTTTAAATAATAGTTTAACTAACTGTCCTGCACTGTCCAGTTTGCCATTACATATTCGGCTTTGAATTCAATTTTGATTATTTTATCGGGTTTTTAAATTTTAATGTTGAACTGTAAAATAGTTTGTCGTAAATTTGATTTTATTGTCACTAGTATTCTTCATGGCCATGTGTATTAAAGAAAATCACATATTCGATTAAGTTTAAAAATAATAATAATAATAAAAGCCAGGTTTTCCAATTTCAAAGATTTTTATTTTTACACTTTCTTGTTTTATGTCTTATTATTAAAAGGTATCTCAAATTGGGTATATAGAAAAGAAAAGCATTTTCGCCAACATTTTGGTTTTTGTACAATTGTCTAAAACATCTCTTATTTTCTTCTACAGTGTAAAATTTGGATACGAGAAACCGAAAACCCTAATTGACTGATGTCTGCCGTGCGTCAAATATAAAACAGAAAATTTGAGGAGGACTACAGGGACAAATAAATGCCATTGCTTATGTACACCAGTGGGAATAACTTCACTTGCTCTAAATGCCAAAAAGGAGGGTCTAAATTACCATAAAATACCTCTTATAACTATTACGCCGTTGCAAAAAAACGGTATTGTAAGGTTTTTCTGGGGATGAGATGGAAGAATGTCTTACGGACATAATGCTTGGTGAATGAGGGAGAGGACCTACATTTTTAATGGTAAAACTTGAAAGTATTCTTGCGGTGGGATTTACACACTCAGTGTATTACTGGAATTTGTGTCGGTCGCCATATCCACCAGTGAGCAGGGCGGCTGTGCCGATGCCGTGGAATATTGACTCGAAATGATTTCTTCTTCGCTGAATATTTGCGCGGGGAAGGGATTCGAAGATGTAACTATGATCGGGGAGAGGGTTATTGTGGGCATAGGCGAGAGTGATATTGTAGACTGCTGCGCGGAGATCGCATTGGAATGTCCTGCGGCTCGTAGCAAGTTCGGCGATGAGATTGTGGCAGATTCCTGCTGCTGCATTATAATTTTCGGTAGCGTTGTACTTATTTCGGGTATTTGGTGATGGTGACTGTTACTTCTTGCATGACTGTTCAGTTGCGCATGAGTAAGCTGTTCCCGCAAGCTGGATCCATTGTGGGGCGACGTGAAGACATTCACAACTGTAAAGTAAAAATGTTACAAATACTTATTTGTACAGTCAAAAGAATACCGATAATAAGCATGAAATATATAGAGTACTCAGATGAGGGTAAAATCTGATTTACGTATTTTAATTTAATTTTCCTGTAATATACATATTGTAATAAATTATAATTGACATAAGTGAGACCAGGAGTAACCATAAAATGAAAATTTTGTCAGAAGTAAGATAGTCTCGATGATGTGATATCACAGAAAGCCTAGACTCCTCTATCGCCCATGTTACATTTTGTCAAACTTCTTGAACCCACTCCACCCCTCCTTACGTGACGTAATTCATGGATGACCCCTTAATTCTGGCAGCGAAATAAGCCATAGACTTTTACCAATTTATACCTCTAATCCTAAATAACTATTCGAATAATAAATGTCCAGAAAGAATAGTTTTGATGAAATAGAAATGCAAAATGTCGCAATTTTAAAAATTGTCGGAAATCGTTGGTGGTTAAAAAAACATAGGGCACATTATAATTGTTCAGTGGAAATATTCAGTGAGGAAACTTCGTCTTCACTGTTTATAAATTTCAAAGAGTACGAGAATGCTCATTTAGGAAGGCTTTCAGCAGAAATTATGAATGCTTTGGAAAAATTAGAAACATAATTTTGTAGCATTTTTAATGATATTGTGCATAAGTTTTGTGAAATTAAGATAAGATTATATTTAATTCGATTGTATATTAGACTAAGAAGTTATAGTAGAATAAAAAATTTCAATAAATATGTTAAAGAGTATGATAATAGAAATTAAATATTATGTGTTTTGCATTTATAGATTGTAATAATTTTGTATTATTCATTTAAATTATTAAACGAGAAGGTTTTTTTTATGTCTATGACTTTTTCTTCCCAACAAAAGCTCATTCGCTTTTATTTAAACTACCCAGGATCATAGGTGCCCGATATTGTGATCGAGTGAGGACTGACGTGAAATTTAAATTTATGAGAATAAGAATTTATCTTACAATTTACAAATTTTTAAATGAAACACAAATGCTAAGTGTTACTGCAATACATCTATCGAAACATTTTAAAATATAAAGAGGCACCCTGTAGAAGGGATTAAATTGTCGTTTTATTTCCTCTCATATTAGTATCCTTCTCTTGCACATGACTTTCTTATTAGTATCTACTATCTACTTTTTGCAAAATCATCAGGATCGTTTAGGTAACCAAGGTCGAAATTAAATAAACGAATGCGTCACGAGTCTCACTTCTTATTACAGAGTAGATCTTCCTTGATTCTGCCCTCCCAAAACCTTATATATTTACAAGCTGTGAATTGGTGCGGAGCACTCACACGTTTACATTATATGGAAAAGTTGTCTGAATCTCTAAATGTGTTCCATTAAGTTTATGGGAAACGTCGTAAAAATGGAAACAAAAATCATGGCAGCTTTTAAATTAAAGCTCGTATCCAAAGTGATTTCCACTCACTAAGAAGTTCTCCTTTTAACTCATAAGATTTTTAATAACCTCTTCGAGCAAAGAATATACAATTTTTGAGTTCAACTCAAATTCAACAGAAAAAACGAGGGCCGGAACACTTACAAACTACGACGGGCAAAAAGACTTGGCTCGGAGCCGAATGGAAGAACGGAGAAATTGCTGCATTTTTGCCAGAAATTTGTTCATATTTTTGGCTTATATGGAGTAAAAGCCCCTGTAATTTTAATTTGCTAAAACTTTTGTGTCCTTAGCTTCCAAATAATCCGATATAATTGTGTATGTCTCTAGCTGACAAAGAGTGTGTAATTTTATAATTTGAGAAATTAATTCGTAAATAAAACCGCACATTCTTTTCTAAGAACTTAATTAAAAAAAATTTAATTTGTTTTAACAAATATACATATGTAAGTATCATAATGTAATGCTTTTATAGAAAATTTGTATAATATGCACCCTGTAAGAAGTGTTTCAATTTTCGTTTTATCACTTAAATTTTTATCCTTCTTACATGACTTATTCTCTACTATCTAATATTTACAAAATCTGCAAGTTCGTTCACTAACAGCATCAAGATCGAAAAAAGATTTGGGCAAAGTCTTGAGTATCCCTTCTTATTAATGGATATTCTTGGTTCGAAGTGTAAAGCTCCTTGTGTTGTGTTTCTGTGGCTCGGGAAACTCTAATGTGAAACTTATATCAAACTGTTAAAATTGTAAATGCATAAGTTTAGTTCAATCTTGGCCCAAGTGTGGTTCAAGCTAAACTAAGCTTAGAATGCCTGGATCATAACTTATTATGCTTAAACGATTCTTTCGCATCTGAGTTTTCTATTCGTTTTATGATTATAAATAGTGAATATTTACCTTGAAAATTCCCTTCGTGCGCACTTATCAGCAAAGGCTCTTTACCGATGCTTTCTAGAGCAACAGATTGCTTAATTTGCTGTTTCGCCAAATTATCCTGCTGAGTTTTGATTGGAGTTAGACTCGAGGATAAATCGTTTATAGGGATTTCCAAGCAGCTGCTTCCAACAGTGCCCGACAGATTTGTACTCTCCTCAGGAACTTGTATTTCATAACAAGCTAGTTCAGGTATGACTGGTCGGATTTTCCCACCATCAGGTCTATGCGGATTTCGACACCCCCGGCATTTGCAGTCTATACAGGATTTTGAGTCAACGTAGCACGGGCACCTTTGGCCGCAACATGTTAACTTTCCTGGTGTTGCAGTAGCGTTCCCACAACGACACCCTCGCCGTTTTGCGACTGGTTTAGGCCGCTGGATTTGTTGAATTTTCTGTAATTAGAGGAATTTTAAGATTTAGTTTTAGTTTACCAAAGGTAAGTGAATTTATTACCCTAGTGCTAAGGTCGTCTTCTGCTTCTGTTTTTCTCTTAATTGTTATTTTATTGCCACTTCCGGCGTAGAGTACCGAGTACATCGCGGAACCATTTGAAACAGTTTTTATAGGAGGCGGCTGAGTTGCCGCCTTCGGTTCGATTGTTCCCGTTGTGATAAAATTGCTGATTTGGTGCTTCGCTAAACAAGAACTATTAATTGTCCCGGGAGGAGGATTGTTAAACACGCAAGGCAAAATCGATAATGCACTTTTAGTTAAGCCCGAATTCGATTTAAAATTGTCCTGGAATCTGGCGCCCTCCTCGATAAACTCAACAAGGCTCGCACTGGGTGAACTCATTCCGTTCGTAACAAGACCTGCAACCTTTGATTGCTTGCAAATTATGCTGTAAATAGGTGTCGTCATAATGTGCTCGCAGAGGCTCTTGTAGCATTGCAGCAGGATCCGAAGCTGGACGTTCTCCTCGTACTTTTCATAGTCCTTGCAGCAGTTGCACGTCGGCTTCAAGTTCTTTCGGCCGCGGATGCAAACTTTACAGACGTGGTGCTGGCACTGGGCATCAACTGGTGTGTAGGGCTCCGCCAGGAGCTGGCCGCAAACCGTGCATGAGAGCGATTGCCGCAGATATGGGACCAGACGAAAGAGGTCCGTCCAGTTTTGGTCGGAACTGATGTCACTTTGAAAGACGAGGCGGGATGTGGAGACGTACAAGCTAATAGCATTCATTTTTGAGAAGCACTGCGCTCTAAACGACTCCTCCGAGCATCGGAATTTCCCTCGGATCGTGAATTTAAGTTTTGTCTTCAGTGTCTCATTAACGATTTTGCAGAATTCTGGACTACGATGTTCTTTCCTTTAGCATCCGAGCAGCGATTCACTCATAATTTGGAACGCTCACTATCCAGTTGTTTACAAATGTATCATATTTCTTTAAACTGGCATCCAATTTAGTTTACTGACATCAAATGCCATGGACAAGTATCACTTTGAACTTCTTTGGAACTTCTAAAAATACGACTTCATTTGCAACACGAACTGTTTTCGAGAAGAGCGAGACCTTGCCTTCTTGCAGTCACCATAATTAAGATGTAAAATGACTGCAAGGGTCCCAAAATAACTAAGCAACTTACAAACTAACCGAACGAGGACCAAAACAACGTAGTTCCGCGGCTTTTGACATTTCGCTTTGTTGACATTTGCTCGGTGCAACACTCAAATTGGAAGAACTTTTTTAGGCAACGTCGAGAATTCGAGTCTCGGTTTGAGCCTAGGGAGCGAGAACGGTCCAACTTCCGAACCGCTGCAGATGAAAACTACTTGCAACGGTTTTTTGGGCTCGATTACTCCGATATGCCGTGAGCGTGAGGCATTCGAATTTAGTTTTAATTATAAAATTGATTGATTACACAAGGCCGGGACTTAAATCGAGCGTGTCACACTGACCTTTTAAACTGCCAAAACGATTACGATAAATGGCGAGTAGTCGTCAGTAGTAACTTCGATATATTTTCTAACCAGAAAATCGATCCCGATTGAGTGGTGAGTGGGACTCACTTTAAACCCTCAAAATCACTCACTGCAGTTTTGAGGTGCGAGTTGTTTGGAAAACTATAAAAAATGGCAAGTATTACTTAAAATTCCAAGTATGAAACATATATTATTAACAATTTTTTTGTTTTTTAGTGGAAAATATCTCGCCACCAGGACGGACGATCTTCTGATACCTAATTCTATGTTGGTATATAAGGACCGTTCATGCAAAAATTTAGCGCTGCTGAATATTGCATTTAATATTTAATAACGTTCACGAACTAATAAGATGTGTGAAGGAATGGCATCTCCGAATAGCCGTTAAAATACATTTACTAGATCTACCCATATCTACATATGTATGTATATTAAATCCGTACTTTGGTTATTGTGGGGTACTTTAAGACAGTTGTACAATTCTCTAAAACTAAATTTCCATGTTAAAATTTCTATTGCATTGCATTGCAAAATAAAATTAAGTAACTACTACTACTGTTTTGAGTACACTTCAGAATAATACCAGAGAAATGATTCACAAAATCGAACAGAAAAACGTTTAGTATAGCTTCGATGGACAGAATTGAGAATGGTGACTCACTTTCACCACTCATCTCTAATCAAAATCACAGGCAGATCTGCGATGAGGTTTTTTTTAAAACGAATTTATGTGGTTCTAAAATATAATTAACGTGCAACACTCATTTTTATTAGGCTTTTTGGATGCATTTATTTCAATGAAATAAATTCATTTATGAAAATATTTATTTAAACGAATTGACCTAGGAGTTTTTAAGCTTTTTGAATTTTTATTTAAGAACTGAAGGTCCAAATTTTTGTTTTACCAACGTTAAGCCCTATGACGTTCTGATATTTGCTTAAACAAAATACGATGTAAGTGTAAAACACACTGGACCTTTGAATAAAGAAGATCCAGGAAGCACGGTGAAAACATACGTAATAAATCTTAAATGAGAAATTTAAAAAAGATTATTTCAACTGATAGTCAGCACTGTAAAATCATTAGCTTTAATTGTGACACTGCAAACATATTAAAATATTAATTGGTTTTCACTTTTAAATGGATAGTTTACACTTTAGCAATGTCCGTTGATTGAAATTTTCTGTACACTAAAAGCCTATTGACTCAATATTTTCCCTTTACAAAATGTCTAACGACTAAAGATTTTAAATAATAATAATAAAAGATTTTGTGACACACTTCTGAGCATAATGCTGGAAGCAGTCACCCAATTCTGTACATACTTTTCAGGTTCAAAAATTTGCTTAAATATTTTATGCGTGAAACTCTTTCTCTCTATCTCAGCTGGTGGATTTATAGTAAATTCACTTCTTATTTTCAATATGATGTATTTGGTTTTTTCACTATTTAGTGTGAGTTTATTTCCTTGCAACCACCTATTGAGTTATACTTTTAGATCCTCTTCAGTTTTTTCTTTTCCTTTATAATAATGCAGTATCGTTAGCATATGCAAATATTGCAGTTTCATTTTTATTGAACCTTTATATTATTTGTATATAGCAGATAGAGCAAAGGTTCCAAGATTGATTATTGTTGAATCGCATTTTTGTGTTTTCTCTTCACTGTGATTCTGATTAAGTCTAGTTTTTGCTGTTCGTGATTATAGATAATGTTTAAAAATTTTAATTTTTCCGAAAATTCTAGTAATCTTGTAATGATCTTCTTCTATTTTAAGAATCAAAACTTTCACTTGATGAATTTGAAACATCTTCAAAACTTAACATCAATAAATACTAAAGAGTTCTCAAATGAAAATCCCGTCTACTTTATTTTTTTTTTAGATTATTATTATTACATCTTTAAAATTTTATTTTATAATTTCTCAAAAGTTCTCTTCTTTTGGTGGATTAAAGTCTTCTCGATACATTTTCTGGAAAGTTCCTCCAGTCCAGTTCAGTCTCCGGATTTTCAAGATCAGGGGGTAGTCATGTAATTTGAAACGACCAAAAATGTTCGTGTATTTTGGAAAACAGTGTCACATAAGTCGAATCGACCAAAATTTGACGGTCCGCTACGTTTAAATTTTGCTCGGACAGACAAAAGAGATCGATTTCAGAAATAATTAAAATTTTCTACATATAAATAAATAAATAAATAATAATTTTAAATACGCAAATGGATATTGGTACTAATATTTATATGTACATATTAAAAGCATCTTAAAATTAATTTTATAGTAGGTCTTCACAAAATTATGACAATATTGTGAGGAGAAAAACTAGTAGTGGAATAAATAAAGAATAAAAAGAGTACTTGCTTGTCCGATTTTATAGAAAAGCACAATTATTTAGCAAAATGAGTGCTTATGTGCTTGCTTCCATTAAACATCAGTTTTAAGGCCTTTGCAAGCTTAATAATTGCTAGAATTGATGTAGTGCGAATTCCATTTAAAATATTTATTCCTGAAACCGTAGATCTATTACAAGTTTATGATATGTATAAGGTATCTATAATAATAATATAATACTTCTTACTCATTTTCCCTTAATTGCAATGGATCAGTCGTATGTCGCAAATCTCTCCAATTAATTCGCAGATTGTTTCTCATCTTCGTTGATCTTCACTCCTGCTATTACTTAAAAAAAAGTTCACCACCTTTTGAAATCACTTTAATCACACAACTTACGAAAGCGTTTTAACAACCGGCAGTTGAACAGGTAGCCGGATAACCTTTTACATATATTGGAACTAAGGCAGTATTTTTTCTGCGGTCAAAATGATTACATGACGCCAATAGATGTTTTATTCGACTTGTTTCATCGACTAAAAAAATGATCGAAACGCAGATACATGACTACCTTCAAGTCGGAGGAAGGATTGCGTTATTTTGAGGCACTCTTTCAATGTTTTGCAAATTCTGTAATCCTTGCTACGCCTCCGAAATTCGTTGCACTAAATATTTCCGATTTACACAGCTTCGCTCATTGCACTTTTTAGATTTGTTAAGGCAAAATTTGAGTTTTCAAGTCAAGGCTTTTCTCAAAATTTGAGTCAACTCAAATTTTGAGATGAGTGTTGAGTTGTATGATTGAGCTTTTTACTCCCTCATCCGTCAGCCATGCTAAAAAAAAAAGAATGCAAGGTGACATTTGGACTGTGGCGGTTGAGTCTCACTTTCGGTGCCTGCAATTTTTAAGGAGGTACTTAGCAATTTTGGATTCGATTTTCTAGCAAGATTTAATCCATAGCGAGAAGATTTTAAGCGACTATTCATCTTAACATCAAGCCAAATCAGTGCGTAAGGTTTTTGTTGCGCGTGCGTTTTAATTTTAGTCTAAGTACATTGCACTGAGTAAATCTGTTTTTTAACACCTGCCACCTGTGATTTAGGGAATGCAAATTAATCCGGGCGAATGGGTTGCCTTCGTAGGTAAGTCTTATAACTTTATATATTTATCACATATTTCAAAATACCATCAATGTTGAAGGCTTCATTTCGCTCTCGCGATCGACAACTTCGAAAAATGGCATTTTAATTTTTTTTTAGGAGAAAATATACTAATAATAAGACCACCAGTACTTTTGTTACGACATAAATTCTAAGCATTTCAATGAAATTTGGTACACATAGATAGGGGACTACTGGGTTGAGCCAAGTTTCGGTCGGTTTAAGCTTTTTGGTCGATTGGGCCTGCTTGAGCTAAACATAGTCCGGCTTGAGCATTCAAAAGTGCGATTCAAATGCAGTGGACCAAACTAACGATAGCACACATTTGTAGTTGATTTCGGATATCAAGACTAATTGAATTTTATTTTTTTAAATGTTTTAACACGTTCAGGAACGTGTTGCTGTACTCTGTAGACTAGTACCTATTCATTGTTATGGTAACGTAATATGACATGAATGTTATAACATTCAAATCTACATATAAGCTACATTGTCGGCATTATATAGAGCGTTAATTTTGTGCTGAGCACTTGGATAAAACTTGTCTAAGAAAAATTTCGATATCACGATTAGTTTAAAAGATCTGTCTTTTTTTGCAGATCGACAAAATGTTTAATGTCGCAGTTTTAAAGCGTCTCTTTTGGCCAGAAGTAAGAACTGAACTGAACTGAAAGTTTCGCGTTGAGATATTATTTTTTACATTATTGCTTACATAAGAAAACTTTATAAATTAAACAATTTCAGGGAATTACCTTCAAGAGGAGATCTATTTTAATAATAATTATATTGATGAAAACAATTACAAAAAAATATATTTATATAAATTAATAGTGTCATAGGAAAAACTGTCCAAATACTAAATTTTCAGCCGCATAGAGAATTTTCTTTCGAGGGCAAATAAGTACTGAATTAAGTTTTGTAAGTACATATGTATGTACATATATGCATGTACATATGTACATTATAATATTTTAAATGGCATTAAGGACGTTCCCAAAGAGCAGTCGTGCTCAACTTGTTAAAAAATTAAAAAATAAAAAATAGTTGATATACAGTACACTCTTTCGCCTCCGCTCACATGCGCAGAACTACAAAAATGATTTCATTGCGTCGTTTTTCAGATCTGGCAGCATTGTATTGCCAAGTCGCCATCTCTCACTTCACGAAAAGTGAAAATCATCGAAAATTAGCTCATTTTTAGTTATATAAATATTTTTTATAACTAAACCAATACCGCTTGCCATAGGTATTTTTACAGGATATCTTTAATTAATAGTTATCAGTTTTTTAAAAAAATTGTAAGAAAATTACTATTGTTAGTTAATAAAACATTCGCTTTTACATCGATCGGGATAGGGTTCCCATGTTAAATATGCAAATTTCAATAGTCAATATTTCGAAATTTACTCCCGCAAGGCCCATTGAAAAAAATGTCTACGTATAAAGGACACTTATAAGTATGTGTATTTAAAGTTTCAAAAGAATCCTAAGAAAATTAATTTTTTTGGGAACGTCCTTAAGAGTTGATCTGCCCAAGCTGACGTTCTCCTCGAATATCTTGACTTTTAATTTGAACATTTTGGCTTCTATAGCAGTTGAAAAAAAGTAGCCGAAAGCCTATACTTTGAATTGTTATTTTCGATATTTTAAAAACCATAATTATTTATAAATAATACGATTTTGCATTGAATTAAAATTAATACAATATTTCACTTAGGATTAAAATTTCTTGAAAAGTAATTACATATTTATTTAATGTAAATATTTTTATTTTGTGACAAACAAATTAAATACATGTTTACTTACCGAAAAAAATTTCTACAAATAATCACAAGCACTTTTTAAAGTTTTTCAGATATAGCGCCAAGTCTTCAAGAGCCTTCTTGACTCACACGAAATTTAAATTTTTAAGGATCACTGCTCGAAGACTAATTGAGATATGGGCTGACACCGAATCGGTGCTTCTTCTGAGGGTCCAAACTAAAATATAACAATAGGAAAAATAGCTGCCAATGGGTCCGTTTACTCTATACCTAACACCCACTAAACTAGTGGGACAGTCGATACGTTTTCAATGCCAGAAGTTAAGGTAAGCAATGGATTATGCACATTATATAATAAAGTATATTGTCGTATTATAACGACATTACTGGACAGTATATTAAGGTAGGTAATATAACAAGTAGCCTTAATTCCTAACTGTTTGTATATAAATCTTCATCCTTTAATTTTTTATCTACTGGTTGTTCTATCGAAGCCATGGAAAGTAGGCAGCACTATATTTATTATCATTCCAAAGATGTGGGTACCTCAAAACACTTTGTCATTTATGTGGACAGGCAAACAACCGACTCACCTAGTGAAACAGAAAAAAACACGGACAAGTGCGAGTAGGACTCGCGCCCTGAGGAATCCGCACAATTTCTATCCGACTACAGAAGAAAGGGTATGTTTTTCGTTAGTATGTAAGTTTATATGTGGGATCCAAATGGCTGGATGGATTTTAGTAAATGAGGTATCATTAGACTCGTCTTAATCGTAATAGTGACATATTAGGGTGTAAGAAGTTTCAAGAAATTTAATATAGTGATTGTCCAGACATATGTACATGTAGTCATTACACTTTTTAATTTGCGTAGGATATTTTGAATTTTTCGATTTTTTTAATAACTACAAATAATTGGAGCTTAATGATTTTCTGATTTTGTCCTAGTTTTTGAAACTCTGTATTTTACTGAATTGAGCTAAATACTTAAATTTAAAGGACTATGGGACTGTAGACCTTATTAGGGTTCCGTACCTCAAAAGGAAAAAAGGATCACTCGTGTGTCCGTCTGTCCGTCTGTCACAGTCAATTTTCTCCAAATCTACCAGACCGATTAAGTTGAAATTTGGTACACATATCAATTTCTATGACCCAAACGCAGAGGTGTGACGTGAATAGACGAAATCTGAATATGGGGGTCACTTTTGGGGGGCAAGATGGAAAATTAAAAAATTTGTGACATATCAAATGAAAGGGCTTGTTGTGAGGATCTCAAATATATAGTTTAAGTTATTCAAGAAAATAGACGAATATTGACCATTCCCCCCCCCCCCCCCCCCCTTATATCCGAAACTACTGAACCTAAAATTTTGAAAAAAATACAGAAAATAGTTCTTTACTTCTAGATTACAGGAAAACCTATAAGAAGCCTATGCTCTTAAAATAAAATGATAAATCTTTCAATATTGTGCGTACAAATTTACATTTGCAGTTGGAATGTATGGGAGAACATGTTTTTCAACTACAATGTTAAGTTTGTTCTTGCTTTTCTATGATTCAAAATTAATAGATAATTATAAAGTATAACGATACGGAACCCTCAAGGCGTGAGTTCTACTCGCACTTGTCCATATTTTTTTTATATCAATTTCAACTTGATACCTATAGCCGTTCCTGCGAAAAAAGGATCTTGGCGACAGACGGACAACAAAATGAAGATGATGAATTATAAGGGTTCCGTTTTTTTATTTCAAGGTATGGAATATTAAAAACGAAACTCTTGCGTTGAAAAATAAAAAAAAAATTCTTTTGACAATAATACCGGTACCTTACCACAATGAAATAAAATTATTGAACGACATTGACTAAACAAATATGAGAATTCTTGTTTGAAAGAATTGAAACTAAACTAAACTAAAGAAGGCGATATTTTTAGTTTTAATTTTCATACTAATATCTATTAATATTAGTTTGAATGAGAGTACACTGATAAACATGCAACATTTAATTGTAAAATATTGGGTTTTTTATAGTATTATAGAAAGAAAACGCTGCCGAGATAAATAATATTACATTAATTGCTTGTAAGAAAGTTGTCCGTGTGGACCGCTCTTTCATATTGATATTTAAATTTTGAATTTTTCAATTATGAAAAATTGTTGGGTTGTTGAAATGATCTCCCCAGTCGGATACTTTTGCAGTTTTGCATATATGTATGTACATATGCAAAAAATAATAAAAGTATATGTATGTATAGGGTACTACTTTAAAATTTTGATACCAACCTACATATAATAAAATAAGACGAAGGTAAGAGCCCGCTTTTCCGAACAGTTTCCTTTTCGCAAAAAAAAAAAAAATACTATTCGTACAATTCTCTACATTTCGTACCACGTTCTTGAATAGGTATAACATTTTCCATATTCGTTATTTTAAAGGAATTGTATTTTATGTACATTTTCATTTGTATTATACCTGGTACATAGCGCCACATTGCATCATTTCCAAATAGGATCGTCGCCGACGAAGAGGCGACGACAAAATCGTCTGCCAGCTTAAAATGTTCAATGGTAAAACATCGTTCCGACGTTGCTGTGTGGCGTTTAGTTGAAGATTTGTTCTCGTCGAATGTTGTTCTCGGGCCGAGGATCAGTGAAGATACTATTTCCTAACTGAAAAAAACTATCTGCCTCAAAGACAAGCATATTTGCAAAAGGTGAGCTTTACGATTTCAAATCAGTTCATTGCGATTTTGGTAGAATTTAATTTTTTCAATTGTAATCGTTAATTAAAAAGATGTTTCCGATAAACAGAAAATTATATAAGCATTTCAAAATTTGATAGTTCAGCAAATCTATTGTATATTGTGTCAACAAACAGTTTCGGTATCGACTAAATTGATAGTTTCTTTATTAACTGGATAATTTTCCAGTAGAAAAAGGAACTCGTTCAAGTTTCTTCGAGTTTTTTTCGAATTCCGGCACGGTTTTAGCAGTTCGACGTGAGTTCATTTCTATTTTTGAATGCTTACGGGTGCCGTGTATGTGTGGAGTGAATAGGCTTTTCTAAAATGAAACGTGGCATGATGTTTCTGAAGTGGAGATTGTGGGGTGAAAAGTTCAATTGATTTAAGTAAAAGTCGTACGTCTTTCACTAGGTGTATGCAGCTGGAATTTTTAAGAATGGATACGTGTCCATCTTATCGGAAATACTTGAGTTACTAAGTCATTTTCATTGAGAGCACATGGAAAACGTGCTACTCATCCTCCCAATTTTTCAAATCATTTCCAGTCGTATGCAGTGAAATGTTGGAGACAAGTGCAGCCTAAACGCTGCCAAAATGTTATTTTTGGAAATTTCTCCTAAATTTAAAAATTGCGAGCTCGTTTCGGCTTTGCACGCATTGAAGCGAACTCATGATTCGTTAGAATTATCCAGACTGCTTTGATAGCTTTATATTTTGTCAAACTCATGTCGATTTTATTTAGGCCGGGAGGTTTTATGAAATGTTGAAATGGTTCAGATACATTAATCCTTGTAAAATATTAGAATTGGTTTTATTTTCTGAACTGTATCTGTGCAACAATATTTCTAAATATATTTTATTTATAGTAATTTCTTAATTTTTTTTTCAGCTTCGTCCGGCAATGCTAAACGGTTTCTGGTGTGATAGAAAGTAAATCAAAAATGTCCGGGCAGTCGCCAAATCAGCCGCCATCGCGTGGCGGGTGGAATCGCGCTCCACAATCACCAATTTTATATCGACCTCCATCGCCGTGGGCACCTTCGCCGCCGCCGATAATATCGGGTCCGCGAAGACTAATCGATGGTTCACCGGTCGGGGGTCAAATGACTGGACCCCCAATGAGTCCTTCTGTGAATTCTCTGCCTCGTTCACAACCAATGTCACCATTGCACATTAGTGGTAATGCGGGTCTTCGTGGTACTCGCGGTGTAAATGTTACACAGCCGCGACCAAAGTGGCCTGCACAAAGCCCAGGAGGGATTCCACCGCCTCATACAATTGCCTCGCAATCTCCTTTGACCCTAGGAGGAGTTACTGGACCGAGGCTATATCGTCCAAAACATACATATAGCCCTGGACCAACTAGTTCATTTCAATTATCTCCAACACCATCACCAATTGTTTGTCAATTGCCTCAGGAGTATATATATAATGGCGCCCAATATGAACAACCAACGATACATAGCGATTATGTTGGGGTTCCATTAGAGCCCCCACAGCCGAAATCTTATATTATATACGACGACGAAGTTGAACAGGGACCTTCGACAGCGGAGATTATAGCAAATCAATCACAGGATTATATCGACGAAAAATTGGCCGAATATCAAATGACGATTTTGCAGTTACAGGGTAAGTACTCCTTTTTATCTAAAATATAAATAGACAAACTAGAATGACCGTAGGCATAAAATATTTTCATATAAAACAGTACATTTTCAGGGAAAAATTTTTATAAGATGGTTTCTTATGTATGGTATATGCCACTTTAGTATGATAGATTTCAAAACTGCTAAATATGAAGACTGTTTTGCCTTTATGCGTTTTTTCAGTTGGTGGTAGTATCTCCTGCGAGGTTTATTATTAGCTACACATTGGTTAATGTGGGACATGTAAAAAACAGGGGCTTTAGACGCAAGCAGAGATTGAATCTCCAATCTTCAAATTTGCACTTCAATGATTTAACCTATTTAACCTACTAACACGGTAATACGTGGCCAATTGCCGATGTCTTCGAATAATTCCGAGTTCTGATAGGATTCCACCCATATTAATATCGGATAGATCAAGAATCTCTGGCCATTTATTGTTTCCTGTAAAAAATATGATCTTTTGTTAAACAGCTTTAATCGCTGTAAGATTATTAAAAATAAAAGGACGGAAAACACTGCTTTTCTACGTACATAACTATTTATGTTTTTAAAAGTGATCTAAAATTGAAATCATCCAAATTTGGATTCTTTTTATGAAGCCAAAGAAACACTTTTGAAGGAGATTGGAATTATAGGATTAAGTGGAGATTCGAAAAACCAGTCTAAAAATATGTTAAAATATTCTAAAGTAAATTTTTAATCCACAGAAGTGGCTGACTTAAGTGGTTGAAAAGATTAAAAATGTGTGCTTAAAACGACTTGTTGTCCAAAAAGCTGTAAAGTTTAGAACATGTTGAATATGTTATTGCTCAAATCTACTTACTAATTGATAACTACCATTTTATATAATTAAGTTACAATGCAATTGAATCAAGTGATTTTAACCGTGTTAAATACATTTCCCTTTGATACCACTTATTAAGAACAAATTCTGCGAGCTTTCATGATGAAAGAAGTTGTGCACTTTCGAACCGGTTATGAAATACAAAAAGTTAAAGTTCGCAAAAGTAACAAGAATGATTTAAAAGGTTTAGAATAAAAAATGGTTGCTTTTTAGCATTTTGGGAACCTTCAATTGATCCACTAGATTTACTCAACATACTTAAATTCATCGTTATGAAATTTTGCTGTGAGCGATGTTCAACGTACTTACCCAAGCAAAATTCAGATCGGTCAGTATTAGTTTTTGAGTTTTTGGAGACTGCTAGATGTTAAACCAGCGTAAAAATAATAATTAATTTCGCTGTGTACTATATTTTACGTCGCTGTTGTACTTCTATATTGCTACTGTAACAAATATTTCGCTTTTCGTTTAAATTTTTTTATAATTTGTCGTTATTGCTTATAAACTCTCTTTTTGATGACAATATTATAAGTACCATCAGCTCGTTTTAGTTTTAATGACAAACAAAAGCGTCTTTTGTCAAAACAAAATTTAAAATTGATACTTTTTATATTTACGTTAAGAAATATAAATTTATTTTTGTTCGTCCTTGCTCAAAAATCACAAGTGCCTTTTGTCTTCGAGTCAAACAATTTGTTCTGTACTTGCAATGTTCGTTTTTAAAATGAAATTAAATTGTTTTCTTGGTTTCACATTTTTATCATTAAAATGATTTGACTATTCTGTGCTCTATTTAACATCAATTATTTCATTTGTGGTTTTACTTAGATTCAATGATGCTATATTTGGAATAAAAGGTTTTTTTTTTCGGTTAAATAAAAATTATAAATTGGATAATAACGATTATGAGGTAGTTTTTACTTTTCGATCGCTCGATAAGGATTACGAAGTCATTTTTATTTTTCGATCGCTTGATAACGATTATCAAGCAATTATTATTTTTCGATCGCTCGATAATGATTAAGAATTCATTTTTATTTTTTGATTGTTCGAAATAAAACTCATTTCATTATTTTCCTTAAAAAAAATTGGCACGCTTCGGAATCAGGATGAAAAGATTTCGAAAAATTAATGATGCTAAAACTTGTTTCAGAGGTCGTACACTTCAAAACTAAAATTTATTTGTAAAATCATATATACATAAATATATGATATATGTATAACGAAACTTGTGAACACGATAGAGCCCGTATTTCATAATCGATTTCGATCAGACTTGCCCTATACATTTATCCCGCCAATATTTCGGGTAAGTTCATAAATGGGGATTAAACTTGGCTAACATATTCTCCATGGCAATATCTAAGCTATGTATATTCGCAAATGCGGTGAATCGGTCAAGGAGGTGGGGAATTCAGCATCACATTCCCTTATGTAAAAATCATTTTTACCACTTTGAAATCTACCTCTTCCTTCTGGCTGTCGCCGAAAGGTATTTTTTTCTCTTTTATAAGGATTACTTGATCGTTATTAATCAATTGAAAAATAAAAATTACTTGATAATCGTTATCGAGCGTTCAAAATATAAAAATTACTGGATAATCGTTATCGAGCGAAGGAATCACTTGCTAACCTTTATCGAACGATCGAAAATTAAAAATTACTTGATAATCGTTATTTTGTAATTTACATATATTTTTTTGATCATAATCTTAACAGTCCCTGCTTTTTTTGAGTGAGATTTGACTTTGAAAATATAATAGCTGCTGTTGGTAGGAGCCTGATTTACTGCAACCAGTGATTAGTTTTGAAGATTTACGAGATTTTTGACTTTTTATAGTCTACTAGCGAATTCCCGACATGCGCTGCTACGCTTCAATAAATAAAGTTGAAAAATAAATGAAAAAATCGAGGAAAAAGATGGAGAAAAATGAAGAACTCATTGTATGGGTGTGTAGTGCACTCCTTTTAATTTCAATAATACGTGGTAAAAATTTCAGTATGATTGGTTGAACCGTGTAGGAGTCCATTCGTACCAAATACACCCACAAACTTTAATTTTTATATACATAAATAGATGGGGCATTAACAAAAATCTAGAAGACTTTTAACTTAGTAATTTTTATTTTCTCTTCAAAACAATTTGTTCGATTTTAATACGCCTAATTTTCTAAACTTTTTGCTTTTTGAAATGATAATGAGGTAAATATTAATCTTTGAAGCAAATTAAGCCGTTTCCATAAAAAATTAAGTTAGTTTATCTAGCATATTTCTTAAGTGCTTATTGATGAAAAACAAAGGAAATTAGTATTTTTTCACATATGTACATGTCGTGTTATGATACTTTGCCTATTATTTGATTTCTAATCTTTTCGGCTCAAATTCAACTTTATTCACGTTGATAAAGATTTGTTTTAAAATATTGTTAATGCGCTTTGTTTTTTCTATTCTCCTATCTTCTACAGAAAAATAAGATTGTTGAATAGCTAATAGGTTTTATAATCGAATTCATTTAGCTACAATCTTTTTGCAAAACCATAAAGTGCTTTCAGAAAACTCACCGTAGGTATCGGTCGCTTGATATATATGCATATGAAGCCAGCACGAATGTGGGGCTAAAATGAATCTTTTCTAAAAATAGTATGCTCTTCTTTAGCTTTACCTAAATAGAAATTATCGCTGCAGTATTTTTAGAGTATCGCAGTTTGTTCGGATGATGAGATACCCTTTTTTAATAAGAATTTCATTTGAGCAATTTGCGACTATTAGTCATAAGCAATAATAGCCCAAAAGCTTTACAAGAGACTTTGTTACTAAATGCATATTATTTTAATATTCATCTATGATTGTTGATCATTTGGTGCAGGTCGGTGTTGCGGGTATCTATATTATATAAATTCGGTATAATAACTTGTCAGATATTGTCCAAATAAATAATTGAAAAGAAAAATAAATAAAATTACTAATTGTATTATATTTTCCACGAGTATTTTTTGAGTATTTTCTGCTTCGCCATTATGTCGTCTATCTTCCTATTTTTTCACCTGCCAGTCGTCAATCGTCACTCTTGAATTGGTGCAATGATTTTAAGAAAACTTATGAAGTACGATCTATTTTAAAATCGCGCCAACTTTTGGCTTTGATACTATTTTTTAACTTAAAATAATAAATGTTTAGCATTTTGTGAGCTGTTGAATTCTGAAGTTTTAAATAAACGTATTAAAAAAGTTATCCATTATTATAAGCTCAAATTATGTACTTATAAATTAGAAAAAGTTAACTCCTTTCAAAGAGTAGTTCGTTAAGCATTGCAATGTTCTTAGAAAAATTGTTGATATATTTTATGCAACCTAATCAATTTATGAAGTAAACAAAATTTTAAAAGGAAAGAGAATTGGCAACTCTTTGGGACGTTTATGCAAGCTCATTGCACTCTAAGGAGGTGTAAAAGTATTAAAAATGTAGCTGCACCACATGCCAGAAATAAATATTCCTCGCTGTTTCAATTTAAGACTTCCGGATTTTTTAATCATGATTAAGTGATGATATGATAACAGGAATTTATCGCACTCGATGTTTATGCTTCCAAATAATTATATCAATCTACTGATTTCATATATCGCCATGTCGCGTCGCACCAGATAAATTGATTTTCCTTGTCGCTCAATCTAAGCAATGTATTCAGTTTAAGTTTGTTAGAGTCCAAGCCTTATTTTAGTTTTGATGAGATTAATTCGGAAATTTTATTTAATAAGGCTTTTAATTAAAATAAGGAGAAACAGATTCGATTAACCCCACTTGCCCTTTAAATTAAAAAAAAAAAAATTATAAACAAAAATGTTTTGATTGTCCAAAAAGCATGTTCAATTAGCTCAAAACTGAACACCATCATTTGCAATAGGCTTCCAAAACTGAATTTATAATGCAGGAAGGGGTTATAAGGTTCTAAATATTTAAAAAGCTATTGGAATATTTCAAAATGTAAGCTTCTTAAAAATGAAGAATAAGAAATTCGAAATATTTTGTGTGCTATAACAATTTATACATTAAACACGCCTATTTTCTTTTTAATAAAACACGTTAGGAATTACGTTCCTTTGATAAACAAAATTGTTGTAGGTACATATTTTGGAACTCCAGAAATTAAAAAAGCGGTCAAGTGTTAGTTGAACTCACGGATTTAATGTCCACAGTGTTGAGTTATAAAAGCGTTTAAATTACTGATCACGCAAAGCCCTAAGTGTTGATTTTCATGAAAATCATGCTTTCAATAGTGCAGATGAGAGCAATCAAATTAATACCATAATCATTGTTGTACGAAATCATTATTTCTGTATTGGGCGATATTTAGGGTAGAGTAATAGAGGGTAGAGTTAAATTATAAATTCCTGAAGCTGGAAAATTAAAATTACAAAAATTTGTCTTTTAATAAGATAGGTCGAGGTGATGCCACCACTTGTTGTTCATTGAACAAGAGCGTGCAAATATTTAGTTCGAAACGAATCGTTTCGTTTTGTCTATTATATCTGAATACATGACATATTTCTTAAAAAAGAAGAAATTTTGTGCGCCATTTATCTATAATAAGCGAAACGAAGTGATTCGATTTGTATCTCTTGAGAAAAATTCAGTTTACGAGGCTTTACTGCACAACTTACATAGAGAAAAGTTAAATTAACGTGTGATAATATTAAAAATTTACCAGACCAAATTAAACTGAAGCCATAGTTTGCGATTTCGTTAAAAAAAGTTGAACTATAATACGACAGAGGGATAAGAAAATGCATGAACGAATTTTCGCTTTTACTTGGCGAATACAATGCTACTTAGTTCATGGCGAATAATTTGTTTGCTTGCCTTTTGGAATCTGGTGTACTTTTATTTAGTGAACTATGTGGAGAAATTTTGGACAGCGAGATTTTGTGCCTGGACTTTTCTCTTTGTGCCAATGTCCTTTATTTCTTAGCGAGTATGTGGGTTGTGATAACCTTTGACTTTTTTGTGGTTTTGAAGTTAGGGTACCAATTATTCGAATATTTTGAGAAACATCAAATTAATTTTTTCTATATTTTTGCGATATTAATCGATTATTTCTTTTCGATTTAATAGCGATGCATTTATTTCGTCTCGATTAATCAAATGAAGAATGAATCGATTAATTTCAAATATTTACCATATCTATGTATAGGTACCACCAAATGAAAATATTTATATTATCATATTCTACATTCCTCCTTAACCGTTTCTTACATCTACGATCGCCTTACTTCGTCAATTTGTATAGACTTCTAGACTTTTTGTGGCCATTTTAAAACGCCTTCTATCGGTTCGGAATATTTGTCTGATGTTGATGGACTAACGCCACACTGCCATTCCCGCATTTCCCGCATTTGAGTCTTACTTACCATCATTCTATTCTTCATGTTGACAATTACTCCCTTTATATACAGATGACTCGTCCCGAATGCTTGAATCTATTCATATAAACACTGCGTCTAGCTGTATTGAAAATTCCAATCCACATTTTATAATTTCCTATTGTACAACTAAACTAAAATGAAAACATCAAGCAGGATTGAAATTCATATAAAGATTTCCGGTTCACATTTCTCATTTGACTGAAATTTTACGATATCTTTTTCGACTGAATCATTCCATTCATTCCATTAAATATTAATGGGTAAAAGTTTATTCTGGTTCTGTTTATCATGAAAATTACTGCTCCAACTATAGAAAAGCCGAATTTTAGCGTCTTAATGATTGCTTTCCTGAATATGATTCATCTCTTGTGCTTATTGAACGTGATATTGATATAGAGGGCGTCAAAGTCATTTTATGATATTATAATTTTTATATATTGCTTCTTACAAAGTGTTCCAATTTCCATGTCTAAGAATGGAAACGGTTTGCAACCGGGGGAATTTTAAGAGAAAGATTTTTAAAGATGCTACATACATTTATGTACCTATCTGTCATTTTGGATTCGTCACATTCAAATAATAGACCGATTTCGAAAGGTTTTCCACTATAATTGAAAAAATGTCAACATCTGGAAAACAAATTGATTTTTTATGATTCCTAAGATGAAACTTACATATATATGTATCACTCGGTATATCGCGCCGACTTCAAATATTTAATTAAGTCTTAAGATATATTTGTTTTATAACAACGAATACCTATTACCAAATTAAAATAATTTTATACAATTTATGGCTTCTAAATTTGTGGGTTTCATCTCCACCTCCTAACATCTCCAAAAATAATCTTTATGTTTTTAAAATTTTGTGCAATAGCGTGTATATTGCTATTAGCAGCTATTTTTGGAAAACGGTGCTTTGTTGGGGTTTTCTAGATCAAATTTCTCTAGAACAGCATCGAAACTATAGGTTTCATAAAAAAATGCCACTCATACAGACTTTAAACAATATGTAAGTTAGCAAGCACGTTGCTTCGGATGTCCTCCCCTCCATAGTTAAGAAAAATGCAATCCAGTTTCAGCGTTGGCGCACGTTATTGTTAGTTTTGTTATCGCTCCTTTAAAATTTTGTTAGATTGTCACGTAGAATACATAAGTATTTATGTACTTGTTTATTATTTCGAGTTAAAGAATATTTAATATTTAATATATATTAAGTATTATAGTATCTGTTTCATTTTTGCTACAATATAAAAGCTGTGGCTAAAAATATTGCCAGATAGAGATCGGGTATCCCCGGACATAAGTTTTGCATTTCGCAATATTATTTCAATATTCTATAACTATTTTGGGAATTTACATCTCAGCCTGTTACTAAACAACGGATTCGACCGGCGCAACAATTTTATTAAACCATTTGTCGCCGCTTCCTGACGCATCTAAAAAACGCTAAGTAACCCAAAGAATGGAAATTTTAACATTTTCATCATGTAAAAAAACAAAAATTAGAGGAAAGACAGAAACATAAAGGAGCCACGAGAAAGTAAAAGAATCAAGAGAAAAAATAAAAAGGTACAGGAGCTAAAAAGTTGTTAAATACAATTAAAAATACTTCCGGAGAAGTATGTCCGGGGCTATCCGTCATCTTTTGTGTTGCCAACAATTTTAAGGCCAAAGTAAATTTTATATATTTAAAAATATTGAAAATATAATTACTTATTTTTACTTAAAGTGATTGAGGATGTACCCTGGTTTATTTTAAGAGTAAAATAGAGAAAGAAATTTTGTTTATTTAATTTTTATTTCTACTTTATTATGTGTCTGGGGCTACTCGTACTGCCCCTATACAAAATATTTGATTTGATTAGCTATACAATTTTAACAATGTCAAAAAAATTATATTTCAAATCTTTTTCTATATATACAAATTTTTATAATGGCCAAAATGTAGGCAATTTTTAATGTGCTAAAAAATAAAAACAAACGACTTTTTTCACTAAAATTACTATAACATTATTAATTATTAAGATATTTAAAAAATTCAAATAGTTTTTTGATCCTGAATTGATACTACTTATTGAAGGATATACATAATTGTTTTTATCACTAGTATATTTATTTTACGATATGAAGGTAACAAGTTTTACTAAAAATCTATCTCCATTGTTTAACTAACGTGTTTAACCGAACGAATCTTTTGAGCATTTATAGTTAAAGGTTCCATCTACCAACAGATTTCGCTATAGGTCCTATTTTCTTTAAATAAACGTGACATATTTTAGGTTGAAAAACCGCTTGGGTGAATTTTAATCAGTCTGATTAAAAAGGGTTAAATTTATATTTTGACTTAAGAGCTCTATAAGTTTATGCAACAATTTAGCTCTTTTATTTTAAGGATTGTTAGTTTTTACTGGTAATTAACTATACTAACGATTTTTAAATAATCAGAGATATAAAGCAATTTCGAATTATTTTCCTTGCCACATAAGCAAATGCCTTCAGCAAATGCTATGCATATTCTTAAATCAAGTTTCGCTTAACTATACATTCCCGAAAGTTCGCTCCGACTGAATATATTTTATACTATATCCTGCTATAGACTAAGCTATATAACCTGGAAGAGAACTTGCGAAGGCGACGCTGGAAGTTAAAACAGGTATAAGCTGGTTCATTGCTAAGGTTTCTTTAAGAGAAATGATCTAAAGTTTTCAAAGAGAGAGTACGATTCAAAGAAACCTTCCTTCTAGTCAAAAGCTACAATTGACTTAGTACTCCTGGACATGGTCGGTTTTAATATTGGTTGCTGTCTGTAACATGTACATATCATATAACAATAAAAAATGTAATGTTTGACGTTGACCTTTAACAAGTTTATCACCGAAAATAGATAAACAAACGTTGCATATTGTGTTTAGGAAGCACGAATAGAGGGTTCCAGTTTGGGGAGCTTACTGAAAAAAAGAAGAAGAAGAAAAAGTTAGAAGCTTGAGGTGAGCTTATACGGGAGCCCCATCTAAAACAGTTTAAGCTTAGTTCGCCATTCGACAGTATCATACCGGCTTTCTACTTAATCGGGACGCTGATGTTGCGTGTAAAAACATAGTGCTTGCAGAGCATAGAGAGGGAATCTCGAGAGGTGGTTTAGGAGAGTATTTTGCATTTTTGTTGTGTAACAACTTAGAATCAATTTGGGAGGTGCGAGTTTGTAGCTACATGGTTCGCAATTAGTGATTACATATAATTACGGGCGCCATTAAGTGTTACAATGGAATCTTATGTGTTAATAAATAGGTGAACTAGTGAACGATAAGCTGAAACAGCAATATGGATAAGAATCCAAGTGATGAACCGTCTTCAGCGAGTCACGAGTCGGAGCTGGTGTCGCCTATATCCGAGGAATATAGTGACCTAGAACAAGAGGCGAGTGAAAGCTCCGCTCCAAAGGTTTTACGTAATAAAGTTGCATATTATGAGAAGGTATGGTCATCGGGAGCGAAAGAATATCCTCCTGGGGAAGATAACCAGAGTCCTTTTAAAATCGACGTAATTGCGCTTGAAAAGCGATTGCAGGAACAAAAGAGCCGTCGTCAGCATGAGCAGGGGGATGGCTCTAAAATTGAATTTGTTAAATTGCGTTCAACCCCACAGCACTCACCTGGGTATGCAGCGATGGCGGGACAGTCAGGTTTTCCGAGTGTGAACTTGAGATACTCATCCGGTTTGGGTGAGCCAAAAAGTGATGATTCCTTCGAGGAAACTGTTGAACGTGTAGTCGAAGAGGGCCAGATCAGTGGTCATGCACGTTTAATAAAATTTGAAAAAGTCACTGTTCGAAAATCACTCCGTGAGGTTACTACTTCCGGTGGTGTTAGCAAAATTTTGTTAACTGACGAATGCACAATCAGTCCTGTAAAAGACAAAACAGATTCAGAATATGTGTTCAAGACGACACATTTATCGGGGGATAGTCCCTCCTCATCAAAACAAATTATCAATATAAAAAAACTGGTCTCACCTCCTGGAATTTGCCTTCATACCGATACTGAAGCAACAATTGAACCAGGAGCTCATGCCGTCACAAGAAAATCGGTTACTATGGTTGGTGGCGGTGTTCCTCCTGGAAATTGTGTTACCTGTAGCAACAGAAATCGGCAAACGCACTGGAAGCAAAAAGGAGTAGACTCTACTACGAGTCCTGTCGGAAGCACTTCTTCAGTTAGTTTGTGCGATATTGCCGGTGCGGAAGGTGTTGAAGATTCTGTGAATTCTGAATGGTACAACGAATACCGGACCCAATCCTTTCACAGTATGACTGCTAAGCAGTTTATGCGAAGCAACTCTCAATACGACAGTCACATCCGAGAAATACGAGGTAAATTTAAATATTAGTTACAATTTTCGTTGCTTCTATCTATGGGAGTTGTTTGTCTTCACGCTACCTTTCATAAAATTTTCAATTTGTGTATATAAAGTGCTGACTTGATCGATGCGTATAGTATAAAATGTTCTCTGTATTGATTTTTCGGCGTCTTAAGTAATTCTTCTATTAATGTCCTATTGTTAGCCTTAGCAAGGGCGTTCGACTGTCATGGGTGTGGGATTATTACCTTATGATAGCCGATTTTCGCCAGCTGACGCTGCTAAGTGAAACTTTAGTGGAGCTTTTTAAATTCAAAATTCAAGATAATCTATAATAATAATAATCTTAAATTGTTTTGCAAATTGTGACCAGAATATAAAGATAATGATTCAGCTATTATTAATATATCTTTTTAAGAGATAACCTTACGGTTCCCCAATTAGCAAGAAAAACAAAAAAGATTTAAAATTATATATCCCTGCATTTTATTTTCTGCAATAAAATTGTTCTATATAATTTGCAAAACATTCCTTTAGTCGTGTGATGCATAGGTATTTATCGAATAAACAAAACAACTTTAACTATTGGGGTGTTACTAAGGGTGCATATCTTTATGCAAAGGAATTACTAAGACTGTTTAGTCGATTGCTATCATTATCGAATATTTAACAAAACAAACTCAAAGTTGTCGAGCAATTAAATGTGTTGGAATTTCATCATTTATAAAGAACCATGAAATAATGACAAAACCAGTTGTAGCAAAGGGTGACGTAATACTTTGCTGCGGTTGATTGAAAAGAGTCGGAGTTAAATTAAGTTAGTGTACCAATGGTAGCTTGAATGGAAAGTAGCTGCCCATTTACTGGCGCCGGCTAGAAGCTACCTTCGGCTGGCATTGGCATAAAAATCCATTGCCTGTGGCTTTTTTAACATGAAGCGCAATAATATTATGATTCTGGCTACTCTTGTAGCTTATTGTTAGGTCATTCTAGTTAGTCATTTTATTTAAACCTGAATTACACCATATCTACTTTACATATTAATGTTTGCTTACTTATTGTATTTACAGAGGAGCAAGAACGTGTCCAGAAAAAGACCTTTGTCAATTGGATTAACTCATATCTATCTAAGGTAAGTACAAAATACTAAAAGTACAGGACAATGGTTGGCATCGAATGCCAATATTAAAAGAATTATAGCTGAAATTTAGTTTATTTTATTTTACAAAGGCATTTTGAAAAAATATCTTTGTAAAATAAAATAAACTAATTTTGTAGTGTCTAGTCACTATATCGCCAGAAATGAAATCCTAAAAGAAATATAAATTATAATATATGTATATATGTATGTATATAAATTGGAATGGTATACTAAGTTTTGATAATCAAAGCAAAAATCCTGACATAAATTAAAGTTGAGTCGTTTTGACCGATATTGATGAAACCTTATAGGGACGTTATTTTAGGATCAATGAAGACAAATATGTCGATATGCCATTTTCTTCATATTCGCACAATGTATTAGCAAAAATTGTGGAGAATGCTTAAAGATATCCACCTGGTTAGTAAATAATTCTCTACAAAATTTTATATTATTTCAATTTACTACTTTACTAGTCGAATACGTTCTTATTGCTGTCAAAAGGTCAAAAAATATATTTACTTGCTTTTAATTTGTTTATTTCAAGAATAAAGAGGTATCTTCAACTTAAGTTGTTTACACAATTTGCAGTGAGGCTTAAATATGTAGAAAATCGTGACGAATAAACGTTAATTGCGCAATTTCAATGTTAACTATCTCGGAAAGTATAAGCGACCGTCGTCATTTTCGACCCTATAAGTGAATTTTTCTGCAATGTTTCATCCAACTCAATCTGTCCAAAAATTTTCGAGAGCTTACAGTAGTTATTTTATATGTTAAAATATTAAATTTGCGGGACTAGTGATTTTTTTCTAATTTTGGCCTTAAAACTTCAGGTAAAAATAGTTTCCGTCAATGGTAAAAATCTCCACAAAATTTCAAGTGAATCCAATGAAATTTGTTACAGTTGTACTAGAAGTCAATTTGAAACAAATTTTCTAGAAAAATGACGGTAATGCTTTAGTATTAGTTTCAATATTTTGTGCCATTCGGCTTGAAAAATTCACTTTGAGGTTACTCTTAAAGACCCTTAATTCTTAGATATTTAAAACAAAATATGAATTTTTGTTTTTGGGGATTTTTCACTGTAAAGTCGTGAAGACTCTATTGATGGGCGGGCAGCCAAGTTTATGATGCACTTTTGGCATTTTAAATTTTCCGCAACCTGATCTCATCAATATGCAAGCTGGCGAATTAACCATATATGTATGCCAAGAGCAAAACAAAGAAATTTTGAAATTGCAAAAACATTTTCGACCACACTCGTAAAAAAATTAGGAAATGCGACAGGTAGCCAAAAGAGAAGTTGTTATTGCATCTGGTAGGTACGTGTTAATTTTTAAGCTTACAAATTGGTTATTAGCGGCGAATTTTCAGTCAGTTGTTTGTTTCCCCTATTCTGTTTTAAAAACGCCGAGTCTTGGTATTTTTGATTTTCGGGGCTCCAATCGAAAAAAATATTAAAAGTAAATAATGAATACCTCTTTTTATTTTTAACAATCGTTGCTATACTATATATACTAGATTAGACGCATTTAAAGAATCACATTTTTTGGGATTCCTTCATTAATTTCAACAGATAATTCGAATAAGAGAAAGTAATTTCAAGGTCATGGAGGGTTTTCGGTTTCTACATAAGCAAATAATGTATTTATTCAATATATTATATTTTACAACGCATACAACAGTGTAAATTTAAACTATTTCTGAATTTATTAAAATATTATCATACATTCAAGAAGTATTACTGACTGGATCATGTGATAATTATTGAAAAACCTGAATTTTAGGAAAAAAAATTAATTTTTCCACTTTCGAAATGGACTGTACCTGCAGTGGGTGGTGGTAGGTCAACATTGCTGACGTTTTTGGAAAGGACATTGGGATAGTAGATATTTGGCTTGGATTTGATGTCGCTGCGTTGAGTAGATGAAAAAATAAAAAAAAAATAGTTATGAAACATTGCAATTTAGGAATCACCCTGTAACTCGTAAATGGTTAAGATTGTTCCCCTCCTGCCATACAATTTTTTCTTTGCCTAGGTGAGATTTGCCACCCCACTCATTTTGGCATGCCCAATAAGAAACAGCCTGTATACTGCTCAAAATATAAAAATAGGGTACTACCCACGAGTGATTAAATTGGCGAAGTAAATAAAGAAACAAATAATTTAGTCGATGGTAATGCAATCATTTACTTTAAAGTGCCTTAAAATTTCCATTTTCATTATAAATTTGTACTTTATAGGAAGAATAAATTCTCCATATACGAGTTTCTATTTAATGCTTAATATGCATTTTAACCCCGTGAAATGATCAAATTACAAAGCGATTTTCTTTACTCCAAAATTGAGTTACTTGGCCGGATGTTTTGCAAGCGTTAGACTGCTAATCAGAAAGTAAAACGATTTTTACTGTATTGAATATTTTTGGGGCAAGTCATCTCACCATTTTATTGACTTTCTTAAAGCTAAATTTTGTACAGAGCTTTTCATGATAGCTTTTGCACATGATTCAGCTATAAACAGGCGATGCGATGGAATCGACTCGTCAATCTCGATTTTGTTTCTGCTTTCGATTTCAATTGAATCGATTAGTCAAAAAGAAGCAGCAGGAAATTTGAAATTGTATCGTAGGCTTTAACCGGTTTCAAAAATCATAACCATCATCTCCAGATAACTTTTTGATTTTTGTGATTCCGTAACCTTACCATCTAGGAAGTTTTATAATTTTGTCATCATCGTCCGTCGTCGCAAGCAATTTTAGCTCTAAAGACTTACAACCAATTTTGCTACACTTTCGTATTTAGGTATATAAATATACAGTATTAATGTCATTATTGAAAAAACAAATTCACGTATGTAGGTATGTATCAACGTCAACTTGATGTCTACTTTTCGATAGGCCTTTTAAATTAATTACCCTACAAGAAATTTTGTCAAATAATCTGGAAAAATTATTAATGTGTCGTTTATTAATTATACACTGAATGAAAATAATTACGATCACTTTAAAAAAATGTCGGAGAAATACGACCGAATAAATATTTTTATTTAAAGAAAATTAGCAAATTAGCCGATAATTCATTAAAAACAAAAATCTGAAATACATGAAAATAACGCTTTGAGAATATTGTATCGTATGTAATAAAAAACAGTAAAAGAACCCCTTTTAATTCGACGAAATAGAATATAAATGCATACATTCCGCTTACTACGGAACCCTAATTTATACTTGGTGACACGCTTGACCTAGTTTTTGTTAAATATTTGGATTTGGCGTTTGAGCTATTCGAAAACAGAAGTCATTTATAATTCTTTGATTTTATGGGATTATTCAATGCAATCGCGAAATGTTAGCTAACGATTTCATAACAATGTCAATTTCTTGTTTGTCATTTGATAATATCTTTTTTTTTTTTTTTTTTTTTTTTTTTTTTTATTAGAACTTATTGATTTTTACATAAGAATCGGATCGTTATACGATCCCTAACTTACAATATTGCAACTCTTAACCTAACTATTGTGGTGGAGGTTCTAGAGCCTATGCTCTAGGGGGTTCCATGTCCTATTCGACCTTGCGGGCCGGTTTCCAGTTCCTGCTGCGGTTTAGCACTGTGTTGAGACAGAGTATTTTTTCTTGAGGCCGCGCCTGTAGTCCTTGTATAGTTGGTATATAAGGGATGCTCCGACCAGGGCGGTGAGCACCATCAATGTTGTTTCGATCCGAGAAGAGACGATGTCATTTGATAATATCAAATCTAAATTTATATTATTAATGTATGCATAGTTAAAAAATAATTACAATTTGAATTAGCTAATTAAATGCATTATTTTATTGTTATAAATTTATCAGTTTAAGGTAATTGCAGTATATATATTTTTTTAAAGGCCTAATGTGTGGTACGAGATTAAAGTAATACAAATTTCATTATAAAATTAGTATTTCAAATACTATGTGAGTGCTATTTCCACTTTTATAACTATGTATTTAATTTAAAGTTATATTCATTGTTAAAGCCGGTTTCTTTTTTTTTGCCTTCTAAAATAGTTATGTGTTGTTTTTATCATTTTTGTAAAAATGTTTAATCTTTTTTGTGTGCTGTATAATAAGTCGCGGATCACCCAAAGTTTTCTAAGCGATTATGGTTAAAGAGTTTGCTTAAACATTGTATTGTCCTCTCCAGTTGTATCTAACTCATCAGCTATCTAATAAGCTACATTTTAAAGCTAGCGAGTTTATTCCATTATCTAGCATTCCAAAAGGATCCATTCTGAGTTCTTCACTTTTTTTATTATTCTATATTAACGACTTATCAGAAAAATTAATTGTAATTGAAGATTTCTGCATTTTTCGAGTAATTAATTATCAAATAGACTGTGATATCTTGCAGCCAAATTTGATCGCTCTTTAAGACTAGTGTTGTGCTAACTGCATAAAAGTAAATTAATCTTTCTAATTGACATTAATATTTAAAAAGTCTCCTATATCCGGATGCACTGAATTAAAATTTATGAATAGTTACTCCCATCAAAATTTTTTTATTTCACGAAAATAAAACCAAATTTGCTGAATTTATACCAATTTTTCATCAAATACCTAATGCGAAAATTTATGCGGTTCAAAGTTTGAAGTTTGGCATATCATGGTAATTTGATACGCTTGTCGCAAATTTTAGAATCTCGATGTATGTATGTATGTAGGTGACTGTTTTTAAAATTCAATTCAAACAAAAATTTACTATCTAATCTGATTCAGATAGGTAAATTAAAAATAACCGCTATTAATGATATCTGTAGAAGATCTTAAGGGCCCCATTCATGCTGACTTAAAAGTTTATTAAAGAGTACGTATTCGTGATCTCTCAATTAAGAGTGCGCGTGAATAGAAAATTCAAATTTAAATGGGACCCTTTATACAGGTTGGCAGGTTGGTTATCCACACCAAATTAATTATGACCATTGTTTGCAGTATTCTCGAATGCTATCACCTTATCACCAAAGCAAAGTCGATAAAGTGGAGAGTTTAAATGATATTCACTTGTAGTCTTTTGAGTAAATTTAATTAATTATATACCGTACACTGTTTACCTTGGCAGACTTTCTTCAGTACTTTTAACTCTTCTCTTATTCAGAGAAGATTTTATTTCGATGAATGCGATTTTTATCGAATGCATAATCGATTACTGCATACATCTCTGTTCGATTAATATACATATGTTTTCAAAGAAATTACGATAATATCGAACTACCAGCTTAGCAGTTTTGGGCAAGCTCTCCCCGATAAAATAAATTTATTTAATAATATCTGTAAACAGCTCATGTATAATTGCAAATGTTTTTTACTTCTTGTATAAAACTTACTCTTAAGAAATAAATAAATAAATTAATAAAAATGAAATACAAAAAAAAGAGCTTCTAATAAATGTATCACCTTAAAGATTTACATTTTATAAGCAATGTCATTGCAAGACGTACCTGCAACCATCAATTCGAAAAAATATTTAAAAGTTATTGAGCGCCTTTGACTTTGGAATAAATTTGTCTCATACCGTCATAATTTAAAATGACTTGTTATTGGCTTACTAACCTTGAAGTAGTACATTACGTCATTTCGCTTCTCTGGCGATGATAACTGACCAACTCACACGAAAAAAATTCTTAGTTTCGGTGCCGGTCAGCCAGCCGGCGCCGATCTTGGCGACTAAAAGCTAGCCGATTTTGCGCTGTCGAGAAGCTCAGAGAGAAGTAAACAGAATGAACGATGAATGAAGTAGCCGCGATCGGAGCTTTAAATTACGGAAATGATCGACTCATGTAATTGTATGTTTTCTCAAGGCACCTTTCACTCGAGATGTGAATAGCCTTCTGCTGGAAGAATGAGCTACTTTAAGGTTGCAACGATCACTAAAATCGAATCGAGCGATTAGCTTCTATGCTAGTAAAGCTAAAAATAGATGTTGCTTCAGCAGTATTAAGTGAAAGTTTGCGCTTGACGCTAGTCGCTTAAGCAATGCGAAAATTGTGTTTTTGCACGTGACGCCGGCCGGGACGCTCATTAGAGCTTGCCAAAGATTATTTTCATGCTAGAAATTGAAAATATATTGTGCTAGGGCATGCCGCATGCCTCGACGGACATTTTCTAATTTATCAACGAAATAAATTATGCGATGTTGAAATAGCACGAATATATTTTAAACAAGATTTTATACAAAATTTCATGTCACAGGTGATTGAACTTGACTTTAGAAAATAAAGCATAAGACAGAAGTAAATTGCGTAAAATTTTAATTGAACTAATTAAAATTTGTGTTTGAAATCATTAATTGTAAAATGTTTCATAGAAACAAAATCCGTGCGCAATAATAGACTACAGGTATAAACATTGAATGAGTAATTTCCTTTTGTAAGAGACGACCTTAGAGACGCAAGATAAACAAATTGCTTTACACGCAATCATACTCTAAATAACATCAGAGATGTTTACGATAACATTTATCGCTGTGTAAGATAAAGACGGCATCTTAAGTTTTCTTCAAAAAATACGTTCAAAAGATAAGTGCTTCAAGTTTACAATGCAATAACTGAATTTTATTAACTTCAACGAAATACCAAATTTTATTTTTTATAACACGTTCAATGAAATTATCATTAATTCTTCACACAAAAAATTTTAAATTTTGGAGATATTCGTTTTATTCTGGCTTGGCGATACGTAAATGCTATTTCGAAAATAGATTGCGATATTTTAGAGCTAGTAGATGACTTCATGTTAAGAAAAAAGTTCTAGGCTAATGGTACAAAATCCTTTCCGACAGATTCGAAGTAGACTGTCGAGTACAAAAATAAATGGCCTTTTAGATTAGTTTACTTTTGATTTAGAAATTTTGAAAAGATGTTTGCTGACTGTTGAGTTCACAAAAATTGTTACCTTATACCGGTAGTAATAACATTAAAAATTCAAAGGGTCAAGGCCATTAGGCGTTAGAAGTCACTTCAGTTTTGAATGAATATTTTAGAATTTTACTTTTGCATTGTTAGTTTTGCCAAGCCTGCATAATATTATTCGTTTTTGGTAAATCTCTCATTTTGTATCTTTAAAACAGAAAAAAAAGACATGACATACATTTTTATAAGCTTTTATTTAACTTGTGTTGTTATACATAGGTCAAATCCTGTAACTGAATTTTAAACCAGTTCCCTTTATCGGAAAAAGATGAGTACACTTATGAAACTCGATGACAATGCAATATAGTACATTTAATATCGCTCTAAATCCAATATGGCGGCTTACCTTCTTCTTCACAACCTGCTTGACATGGGTATCAAATGAAAGGGTTCGACGAGTATAAAACGATAAGCTACGTGACGTCATTCTAAATCCAATATGGCGGGCACCCCAAGATGGCGGATTTCCTTTTTCTTTACAATCACCTTGACATGTGTATCAAATGAAAAGGTTCGACGAGTAGAATACGATAAAAGCTTGTTTTTAAAAAAATATTTAATTAGGAACTTATTATTTAATTAAGAGCAGCGCTGAAAATATATTAGTCTGGAGACTAATGACCGAATTTAAGTAAAGTTAAGAGTGAGGAAATCACAGCTCTTGGTCCAAAACAATTTTTTATTTTTTGAGAGAACTTTAAATTCTTAAAAATCATCGAAGAGCGGATCTTCAGGAATTTTTTTGTACCAATCGATTTTTACGCTTTTATGTATGTATTTTCAAATTAATTAAAGTAAGTTAAAAATGCACAATTCGACAGTATTCAAGAATGCTTCTAAAGCTTTTCTCATCCCGTCTTACTGCTCAATATTTCTGTCCTTATTTATAGAGCACCCCCCCAAAAATGATACGCACACGTACACTATATTTGAACGTTTCACCACTTCCTTATGTTCATGTTCTAAGGTACTTTCGCTTTTTCTAAAAATTCGTCATGCTAGAGATGGATGGACTTCAGAGAATTTAATTAAAACATAATTAGACCATTCTGGATCGGAAGTAGACATGTCCGGCTAAAGAAAATGTAAGATGATTAACGATTATTTGGGCGAATCCGACCCACTCTTTCATAAAGTACAATTCCGAAAAGTTATTTTGACATATGTGTTGGGCAAATCTTTTATAAAAGCATGCGGATAATTGCAATCTATCGTCTTTTATAAAAATTGAAGTTTTAGAACTTAAAACTGATATTATTTGTAGTTTTAATAAGGAATTAATTTAATATATGTTTTTTTTAGATTAATTTATCCTACTTACCTACATATGCATGTGAAAATATATTTTTGAAAAATTGTACATGGCATTTTTTCAAATCCATAACATAATTATTTCTTACATATAATAATTAATGAAAAAAATTTGAAACTTGACATAGTTGAGGAATAAAATAGATTTTTCCCTACAACAACAGTTGGTGAAATTTCAAAATGAGTGCGAACTAAGATTTTTTAGATTGTATTTTAGATTGTAACAAACTAGCTTGTCCTGCTGCAGTGTTGCTCGGGGTTTTATTTGAGTGTAATGTAATACAATCGAATCTCCTTTATATATTGAATTTTACGAGTATGGGCCCTGTTCTAATTTTCGTATTTGTGCGAAATGCATTTTCGCATGAATATGATTTAAGTGTTTCTAACTCTTTTGAAGAACGTTGGTTTCTTAATTTATAAATTTTCGATTCTATATGAGGTATAGTATAGATCATGACACGTCATACTCATAACTGTTAGAATTTTATTGATGTACGAGCATAGAAAATTTCACTATCGTACGAATTCGGTTTCGAACGAAAATGAGAACAGGGGCATATATTTCTTCTAATTGTTCGTTATATGGGAAATTCGTTCTATAGAAAAGGTTAATACGATTCGAATTGTTTCCAATTTGTACTTTTATGACGTGATTGATTAGAATAAACAAATCACTAGCAACTTAATTTTGTAGAATATGGAAAGCAAAAATCTCCGGTATGGAGTACATTTTAAGCCAGATATAGTAGGTTTTACAGAGATGTTCGTTTCACAGAGATAGAGTTATAATAATTTTATATATTTATATGCTATATGTCCACCGTTATAAGATTGCTAATGGTGAAAGAGTTATCCAAATCGGCTCGGTAGTTTCCGAAAGCGGAGGGAACTTTCACCTCGCTATATATTTTAATTTATTTCCATGTAGACCGTATATTTCTGAATCGATTTTGATTAAACTTGACTAACATATTCTTCGTGGCAATATCTTAACTATGTTCGCAAATAAGGTGAATCGGTAAAGGGGGTGGGGAATTCAGCATTATATTCCCTTATGTAAAAATCATTTTTATCACATTGAAATCTACCTCTACCTAACCTACCTACCTCTGCCGCCGAAAGGTCTTTATATTAGTGATGATGATGATGGTGAAATAGTATGTAGATTTAGAAAAGAGTACTCACGGAATGATCCCAATGATTGAATGGACTATTTACTTATGTTTATATTACGCTTAAAGTGTATGCGTCTGGTTAGCTGAAGGAAAATTAATAATAGCAAGTGCCATTTTTCAATTAATTTGAAAGCTGTGACTCCTAACAATTTAACCTTAAAAATGTGTCTTTGAAAAACGACACTTCCTTATTCGGTTAAATAAGCTCTAAATTGGTCTCCCTGCCATACCTGATAATATTAATAATATATAATAAAATAATAACCTATAGGTTTTAGAATGTTTTTTTTTATAAGTACTACGTAGTTTCAAAAAAATGGTTCTTATTCATTTTTGTATTCACATCTTGAAATACTCTTGTTGACTTGAGCAATTAATTACTTCAACTTTTAATATTTTAATAATAATTTGTTTTTCTTTACAGCGTATACCGCCTCTTCGGATAGACGATCTCATATACGATTTACGTGATGGCACCAAATTATTGGCTTTGTTGGAAGTTTTGTCGGGAGAAAAATTACCCGTTGAGAAAGGTCGAGTACTACGACGACCGCATTTTTTAAGCAACGCAAATACTGCCTTACAATTCTTGGCTAGCAAGAAGATTAAATTGGTCAACATCAATCCTGCAGATCTGGTGGATGGGAGACCACCAGTTGTCCTTGGATTGATTTGGACAATTATCCTCTATTTCCAGGTGATTAAAATATCTAGAATTATTCGATGTCTTATTTATTCGCCGATTTTTGTATTCACATATATAATAGCTTTTTGATATAATAGTCTTTGCACCCATTGCAAATTAGTAAAAAAGGCTCTGTAATAAACATTTTGTAATTTTCCTCACAAGCTTCATATAAGAAGGAGAGGAGTAGTTAGTTTCATATTTCGTGCACCGGTAAGTTTGTAGAGATCTATTTTCTCAGACAGAGCACGATTGTTTGCAATATTTTTAAACATAGAACTAAACATGTTCTATAATTGCCGAAAGATACTAATATTTGAGTTCGTTTAATTTTTATTGAGAGCGTAGTCTGTCTGAGGTACACAAGCAGTAGAAATATTAATTTTGGAGTTTTCACATTATGTAGAAGCTTCATGCCTTCTTATTGGTATGTTAATTCTTTGATTGATAATACGATTGATTTTTTCCAGATTGAGGAAAACAGTAAAGCGCTGCGATATTTGGATCAGGGCTTAAGTGGGTCAATGAGTTCTTTAGATAGTATTACACCAACAATGGCAAGTGTAAGCGACGCTAAGGCAGAGAAATGGAAACAAGGTGCCAGAAAAACGCTGCTGCAATGGGTTACTAATGCTTTACCAAAGTAAGAAAAGCAAATTACAATGAGATTATTTTTCTATAATTTACGTTTGATGTTTTAATTATTAGGGACGCAGGCATTGAAGTTCGTGATTTTGGAACTAGTTGGAGAGACGGTGTCGCATTCCTAGCCCTGATTGATGCAATTAAGGCAAATCTAATAAATTTGGCGGAGCTTAGAAAAACTACCAATCGAGCCCGCTTGGAAACTGCTTTTAACGTTGCAGAGGCTAATCTTGGTATTGCCAAACTTCTTGATGCAGAGGACGTTGATGTCGACAAGCCAGATGAGAAGAGTATAATGACTTATGTTGCGCAGTTTTTGCACAAGTATCCCGAGCCAAGGGTAATTTGAATGTTGAAATTAAAATTCATGTATGTATTAAACATAATTTTTAAGGGAACCGGATATGATGGAATGGCCACTGCTCAGGAGGAATACGAGGAGCTCAGACAGTGGCTTCTTGAAAAGACGAATTACTATCAACCGATGGCGAATAACAACAGTTTTCCTAGAGATTTTGCTGACTATTTGATGGCACGCACTGATGCTGACATGAGATTACCACTTTACAACAAAATAAAGAATTTAGTTGATTCTCAGGCCAGTTTCATGCAATTATCTCGACAGTCGTGGGAGGAAATAGAAAAGCTATGGCGTCGTTTGCAGTATCAATTAATGCTTTGGTTATGGCTACTTGACTCAGAATTACCAGGAGATTTTGGTACAGTTGGAAAATGGCTTGCGCAAGCTGAAAAATTGTTAATTGATGACGATATTCCTACTGCAATGAATGAAGAAACAGCTTCAATTATTAGCAGAAAATTGGAAGAGCATAAAACATTCTTTGCAGATCTTCCAAGAATTACAGAAATATTCGAAAATGCCAAAAGATCTCCGTTGGCTAAAAAAATACCTTTGGAACAATTAAAAACTATGGAACGCCGATTATATGAAGTCGGGCCTAATGCAGCCGAACGTCGAATTCGGTTGAAATTCCTCGAACATAAATGTTGCCTTATTGCCTTTTTGAATTTAGTGGAGAATAAGTTGCGAGGATGGACCGGAAAATATAGTTATCAAGACAAGGTGCAACAGCTTTTAGAACAGTATAAAAGTTTTGTGTCTCGCAATAAAATATTCCAAGAATTTAGTAAAGCACTTGACGACATGCAGCAGGTGGTTGGAGAGTATAAACGAGACGGGAATATTTCCAAAAAGGAGTCTTTCGAAATCGACAAGTTCATGAAAGAAACTGAAGAAAGATGGAAGAGGGTATCGATGGAACTCCGATGCTGCCTTAATAGTCTCGAAGAAGTGCTTGCTTGCTGGAAAGTGTGGAACTCATCATCAGTAGAATTCGAAGAGTGGCTAAATCTAGCTGAGAAAAAAGCAGCATGCTCTGAAGATGAGCGCTTGGAGTTTTTCCAAAATATCAGCATATGGAAAGAAAAATACCATCGTATGACGGACTCAGTTAATTATTTAATTGCTTCATGTGAAGACAGAGTGTCTGCCGATCTTAGGGAAAAGCAAGCGAATTTGTCTTCCAGATGGGAGCGACTTTTTTCGAATACAAAGCAATATATGCATGCTGGAGATATTATTCGATCTCGCGAAGAATTTAAGCAAGGAATGGAGCGTCTTAGCACTTGGTTACGTAATGCCGAACGTGTTTTGAATACACAGCCTCTAGGTACTGCAGAACATATTAAATGCTATGGGGAAGAGCTTCAAAAGTTGGCCGGAGAAGTTGATGACATAGAGGACTTATTTAAGAACATAAGTAAAACCTTCCAAGGCCTTATTCAAGATCTTTCACGTGACGAAGTTGAGAAGATGATGGCTACATTAAAGAAAGAAAAAGAGTCACTTGTTCGTGTACGGGCTCAAATTCCAGTCAAGTTGCATTTGTTCCATCAACTTCTAATTCAGCAAGAATCATTAGAAGCTGGTATATTAGAGATACACCAATGGCTAGATGAGGCCGAAGGTCTCTTGGGAACCCTTTCGTTAAGTGGAAGCAAGGAGAATATTAACGAGCAACTAAACAAACATAAAACATATTTCTCTAGAACACTTTACTATAGATCTATGCTCGATAGCAAGAATAAAGTATTCCAGAGTCTACTAAAAACTGCAGCCACAGAAAAGAGCATTGATACAAGTGATTCTTCTCAAAAAATGCAACAACTCAATGACAGATTTACGTACGTTACGCAGCATGCCCAACAATGGGATCAACGATTGCAAGAAGCAGCTCGGTGCTGGCATAACTTCAAGGAAAGCGAGCGCATTGTTAATGAATGGCTTCTACAGGCGGAAACTCTACTACAAGACCGCCACATTGATTCCAAAAATGCAGTTGATACTCAAAAGGTATTCTTTGAGCATGCGAACGAGAGATGGATGACCGATTTGGTGCAAACTGCTCAAGAGTTACTAAAATGCCTACCACAGGACGAACAAAAACCGATTATAAATAGTGTGGAAAAACTTCAGGGCAGATGGCGAGACGTCTTATCGCAGGCTCCATTGCATCTAATTAAATTGGAGTTCCGCATAGAAGAGACAAGCTTTTACCAGCATATGAAAGAAGTTAACAAGGAACTCCATTTGGAGCAACAAGCCTTTGATAGGAATGAGGATGTAGATTCTATTTTAAGCAGAAATCAAAGTTACTTTAAAACTCAGGGAACCGAAACTAAGATTGAAAAGTGCCTTGAAAATATGAAACGAATTAGTACAATGTACAGTCAACATCGACCGAATGATAACTTATTGCCTGAGGCGTGCAAAAGCGCCGAGGACAATTGGATACGAACCCTTGAAAGAATTGAAGACATGAGAAGAACCCTACAACAGATTCCGGCACAATGGGATCATTATCACCAAAAATTCAAAGAAATGGTTGATTGGATGAATATGGTAGATAAATCGTTGAAAAATATTGTTAACGAAGTTAATAGCATGGAGGAATTCGAGAAAGAACGCGTGGTATTCCAGGTAAATAAATAAAGTCAATTTTTGAATTAAATGCTTATAACTCTAACTTTATTACATGCAGCTTAGGGAACTTGTGGTAATAATATGTTCAGGATTTTTCAGTTTATATTTTAAGTTCATGTTAAAAATTATATTTATTTGATGCGGTAATATACATATAAATATGCCTACATGGTTAACAATTTTGGGATAAATTATAATGATCCACTGATTTGCATTTTAAGTATACCCAAATATTGAAAATCAATCGTTAAAACAATTAGAATTACATTTAAATTAATTTCGTATAAACATAGATATAACAAAGGATTAAAATATAAGTAATTCAGATCATATCGATTTCTAATGTAAATGAAGCACAAGAAATTTCGGAAAAAAGGGAAATAGGTTTCTATGAAATCAAATAAGCTGTGATGTATTTAAAATTGTTTTATTTTCTTATTTTTTTTTTAACCACAGTTTTATACGATACTAGCTATAGCATCAAGTCAAGGTCATCAAATTATTTTATTGTCATTAGAGATACAAACGTGTGTAAAATTTAAGCTTCATCTCGAAAAGGGAAGATTTGAACCGGAACGACACACAAATTTACTTACAAAACGGCAAGTTAAATAAAATCTTGTAATAAAAGAGATAATATTTGAGCAATTAGATATTAGAATTGGAAAGACTATGTACATATTTTTCTTCTAAAAGCACGACGTCTAAGTCTTCAGGTTTAAAGATAGCATTTATTACCAATTTCACATATCTGCAAAATGTTTGTCTCGAACGTCTAATAATTAATCTGAAGATAAAAATGTTCCATTTCATTACGTTTTTAAGAAACTTGGGTTTGAAAAGTGAGAAAGGTCATATTTTGATTATTTTTGAAAATTGAGAAAAAAAACGGGTTATCGAAAGATTTTGAAACATAACTGAAATAAAAGTAACATATATCAGTTATTTGTTAAAATTTGCTTACAGAATAAGTTTTTTATGAACATTTTCCAAAAGTCTATGAAATGATATTAGATGTACATACAGGAGGAGGATAGATACCTATGAAAAACTTGTTTTCCGAAGAAATCTTGATAAATCTTACAAATATCAAGTTCAAAAGTTATAAAATGGAAATTAGAATTACTTTAAATACATTGTATCTCAAGTTTTGTAAAATTTTAAAATGTAATTAATTTTTGGCTTCAAAAATATCCCAAGATTTTTAACCGTGTAAGAGATGTAGCAATAAAAAGCTTTATTAAATCAATTATCACTGGAGTACATGTGTAACGTAATGTTCTAGATTTGGAATTTGATATGACGCTTTCTTTTGCGACGTTAAATAAATTTTGAATAGCTTTTGTAGGACTAGTACTCATTGAGCCTAGGGTTAATCTTATAAAGAAAATAATTAGCTTTCTGCAAAGCAGAACAACGTTTGTTTGGTTTGGTGTCATAGGTTTGATAATTGTAGGTAATTATGACTACTGGATGCCGTTCGACATTCTGACATGCCGAGACCATAAGGGTTCTCCTTTTTGCCATTTGGCTACGGAACCTTAAACATAAACATCTGAGGGATGTTTGAAGCCTTATTTTCAAGGGCTTTCTATATAGTAGCATCATATGGAATAAATAGAAACTGTCTTTCCTACTCGCTTTTGATGGATAGAGTATACATTTTTCTCATAGCACCTTTATGTTGCCGTTTTATTTTGATTAGCATGTACTCCAGTGCTATTATATTTATTCATTAAACTAATACAATAATACTAACAACCTTGCAATTCTATAATTTTGAGCTCAAATAAATATCCATTCAATTTTTTTTTAACAGAAAATATGCCAAGAAGCCGACAACAAGCGAGAGGATATGAAATGGCTTGTTCGCACCTTGGATTCATTATTATCTTATACCACAGAAGATGAACGATCAGCCGAACAAAAGAAATTGGAAGGTCTAATTTCCAGATATAAGAATTTAATCCCTACTATTGAAATCACAATGGTAAAAACTGAGGTGTTTTCAAAGTGCTATACATATCGAAGGGAGGTGCATGAAGTCGTCTGCCTACTGAATAAAGTAAAGGAGCAGACTTTAAATACTCCAGCACCTGAGAGTTTGGAGAAGGTCAACAAAATGATTCAGGAGCAACAGTATGCTATAAATCAACTTGACCACCAGAGAACACATATTATGTCAATGCTTCAACGTGGGCGTGATTTAAGCAAAGATGTGCACGCTCCGTCGTTTGTTGGCGCAGAAGTGAAAAATCTTGAAACTGGATGGAATGAAGCATACACCGAAACTGTTGATAAATTGAAGAGTTTGAAGGGTACTCAAACAGTGTGGAATGAATTTGTAGAACAAAAAACAGAGATTATGAACTTGCTTCATAGTGCTGAAACTGAATTAAGAGCTCTAACTCCACTTCAAACGGATCCTAAGAATGTCAGTCAAGATTTGCATGCAAAACGTGAATTGAATGCAAATCTTCAGCAGGCATCTCATCATCTTATTCCGAGATTGCATGAACTGTGCAGGGAATTGTCACCCCATGCCGCCCCTGTAAAACGTCCTATTTTAGAAAAGGAAGTAGTCGAAGTCGAAAAGATGTTCTTCAACACAATGGAGCACGTCAAAGATCGTGTAGGATATTTGGAAGACTATAGTGCTAAGTGGAATACCTACAAAGCCAGGTTGGCTGAACTTCAAGAATGGGCAAATAGAGTAGCGCCCAAGTTAATTGAAGCGTTGCAGTCAGAAGATCTAACACCTGAAGAACGCGTTGTAAAAACTAATAACCTGAGAGGAGTTCTTTCTGAAAAAATGAAACAACTTGATAATCTTGGTGCAGATGCCGCAGAGCTAGCGCCGAAAGAAGGAAATATCGCTGAGGCAAAACGGCTTAAGAGTGAAATTTATAAGTTGCAAGAAGTGTTGAGTGCAGTCAACAGGAACGTAGAGCACCAAGCCCAGGTAGTCCAGGAGGATCTTGTTAATTGGCAAAAATACCAAGCAGGTATCCAAGAAATAAAACCACGCATAGAAAAAAGTGAGATGAAGGTTAATGCAATTATGGCAAAACCTGCAACACTGCAAGAAACTGTGCAATTGCAACAGCAAGCGAAACTCTTTGAGAATCAGTGTCAGGAGCAATTAGACAAATTGCAAGGAATATCAACAATAAGTCACCAAATGCTCTGCAAAACGAATGCACCCGATGAGCTCGATGCAATGCATTCTCGGTGGGCTGCAGTCCACGATAATGCTAAGCAAATTACTAACAAGTTTGATAAGCTCGTGTCTAATTGGCAATCCTTTGACGCAGATGCAACAAAATTGGAGACTTGGATCGAAAATGGAGGCAAGATCATAAGTAAACGGCCTTCCCTGGTAAACACTCCCCATGTGGATAAACTGGAGAAGGAGTTGGTTAAACTAAAATCATTCAACAACGAAATTTCCGAACAGCAAGCAAAAATTGTCTCATTGGGACAAGTGTCTGACCATATTGCAATGAGTTTGTCACCAGAAGGTACAGCTGTTCTGAGAGATCGCGTGAATGCTATGAAGGCACAATTATCGTCTTTATCAGAACAAACGCGGGGCAAGATCAATGAAATATCTGATGCAATCATGGCTAGGCAAGATTTTAATGCGAAGATCGCAAACTTCTCTAATTGGATGGACCATTTGCAAGGACAAATTGCTCAAGTCGAGGAAATTAATCCGGAGAGAGTTGAGCCAAGCTTGCATCTCATCCATTCTTTCTTGCAGGAACATTCGGATAAAAAGCCCAATTTCAGTGTTATCTATGATGAGGTGAAACAACTTTCTTTGAGCGCAGCTCCTGATGAAGCAAATGTATTGAATGAATCGTATACTTCATTAGTTTCCCATTTCCAAGACCTTGAAAAGAATATGCAACAGAAAAAATCTGCTCTTGAAAGTTGGAATGAATTACTGGGATGGAAGAACGAAACCGAAAATCATTTGAATCACTTGCGCACCAAATTAGAGAAATCTGATAAACCAGATTCAGGCGAATTAGCCGTCATTATTGAAGAAATTGATGATATATCTAAAAGTATCGTGTTCTGGAAAGGTGAGGCGAGAAAGATAGATGATTATCCAGCAGTACATCTTCGGGACGCTTTAACAAGAAGACCACTTAGTGCAGTTCAAATGGTGAACGATCTTGAAAGTAAGCTTGATAATCTCAAGATTCGATCACAAAATCAAAAAGTTATTGCCGAACAAATGGTTGAGAGAAAAACAAAGTTCCAAGAATTGGAAAGGGCATTTGCTCAAGGTCTAAATGAAGATAAGATAAAACTAGAGCAAGTTCTACGTCTCAAACCAAATGCCCAAAACATAAATCAGATAATTGCCGATCTCGAAGCACTGAACCAAGCAATTCAAAACAAGGCAGACCTAAAGGATAAGATTCACGATGAAGGTGCTATGTTAATGAAGGAGGACATTGGTAGTATGCCTGTTATTCAAGACTCTTTACTTGTGATCGACAAGTGTTGGGACAACCTGCGAGAGGAAATTGCTGACAGGCTCTACAAGTACAACTTAATTAGCCAGGCCCTGAAAGATTTCGCTGAAGTTAAAGATAGATTTGATAAGGAATTGGCTAAAGCACAGGGTATACACAAAACCATACCCATTCAACCGAAAGACGAAGTGGAGTTGCATCAAGCCTCTGAGAAAACAAAGAAAGCAGTTGAACAAACAAGGAAATGCAAGACAGTCCTGGATGATTTAGATCGGAAAGGTATGTAAAAAATTTATTTGAGAGATTAATTGATCTAAAAAGCCTTGTCCTAAAAATTATGAAAATTAACTCTTATTTAATCCTTTTGGTCCTGGTACTCACTTTTTAGTTTTAGATTCCTTTCGGAAACCTGTATTTAAAAAATAATGAGGCTGTACTGAAATGATTGTAAAGTTGTCAACATTACAGCCATTTCAGACATAGGAATATTTAATCAAAAATGTAGTCGGAATTTTGTGCAAGCGCAGAACTTTTGTTTATTATGAAGTTTTTGAAATTATACATACGATGTAATTGAAATCTCTTGTATAATTCAATTGAAAACCAAAATTAAAATTTCGTAAAATGACGGTATTACAAAGTTGTTCCCAATATTTTTTGGCTAAAATAGCAATTTCCTAAATAAAGTTTTATGGTTTATGGTTTTGAGAAAACCCCAACTAAATTTGAAGAGTGTCACAATTTAACCACTTTAAAAGTATTAAATTAAATTTTTTTTAAGATTTTGATTTTAATTCACTTCTTTGCTTATGAATTTGGTGAAAACGAAGTTGTAGTCCTTTTAGTTTTTGCGTTGATTTAAAATTCAAAAAAATTGGAAAATTGTAAGTAGTAAGTGAAAAAAACACATTTCTTATTTTTCTGTGGCTTAAGTCTTTTTGTAGGCGGCTCAAATATTTTAAAAAGTGTTTTTAATACCCCCATAAACATTTGCATCTAATGTTTTTTTTTTTATTATCCATTGCTTCGTGAGAGATCGAAGAAAACCGAAAAAAATCCTATCTATCGCTTTCAAATTTTGAATACATTATTTTTTTCTACTCTGAAAATTTGTAGGTGAAATATTAACGAACTTCGAAAGTTTGCAAATTAGTAGTCACCTTAACCCATTAACGCCCAAAATCACAAATTTTTAAACCAATCTTTGAGTTCTAAACTTTATAAGAAAAACAGTGCGAAAATGGATGTAAATACCGTTTCCGACTATTTTTGGGTATGTTCTTTCGATTGCCGGGGTCGAAATTGCATTTTGATGACACCCAAAAGAAATATGGCGGATTTAAAAAATAATAAAAACGCGAAAAAACGAATATTTTTCATTTTAATGATTTTTTTTCGAGTTGAAAAAATATCGGGATCGCATTCCAACCGTGATCAATGGTGATCATGACAGATGAAATATAAAAAAAAATTTTAAATTCCAAGTTTTCATGAATTTTTTTTCCTTTTTTTTTCTTGAATGAAAATGCATCTAGCTGGAAAAAGGCCAAGAGTAGTTTCAATCACAAGTTTTAAAATGGCGAATCCAATATGGCTGATGTGAAAAAAAATATTGCAATTTCGAAATGGAAAAAATTTACTCTTCTTCTGGGTAAAATTTCTGATTGAAACTATTATTAGCCATTTTTCAGCTAGATGCATTTTCTTTGAAAAAAAAAAAATTCATGAAAACCTGGAATTTAAAATTTTTTTTTTATATTTTAACTGTCATGATCACCATTGATCATGGTTGGAATGCGATCCCAATATTTTTTCAACGCGAAAAAAAATCATTAAAATGAAAAATATTCGTTTTTTCGCGTTTTTATTTTTTAAATCCGCCATATTTCCTTTGGGTGTCATCAAAGTGCAATTTCGACCCCGGCAATCGAAAGAACATACCCAAAAATAATCGGAAACGTTATTTACATCCATTTTTACACTGTTTTTCTTATAAAGCTTTGAACTCAAAGATTGGTTTAAAAATTTGTGATTTTGGGCGTTAATGGGTTAATATTATACATACGTACATTACAGTATTTAATATGTCTACAAAAGCAGATAAACTATGATAACCTACCTTTTTAGAGTACAGAAAGTTTAGTATGTATTTTTATAAAAAATCGGCCGTAGTAGTACAAAATTTTAAAATGTGGAATACCTACAAAATTAAATAGCGTATTTATTCGAGCTATAGTCATTTTACATTTAAAATTAAGGTTTTATATGTTTCACTTGATTATATTCAATTTGTTTTATATTGGGGTTTTTAATTACATATATTTTAAAGGTTTATATTATATAATTGATGAAAAATAAATAAAACAAAGTGAGTTACCGTCAGTTTAGACATATAACAATTTCCCTCACTATTACACCAAATGTTATGTTATTAAAATAAGCTATTTTGTATCAAACATAATCCTATTTCTATTTTTTCCAGGAAATGGTGTTCTTAAATTGTTTGAATCCATCGGAGAAGCGAGCCCTGAGAGCATAAAAGCTGATTTAGAGGATAGCAAGGCAAAATGGCAAGAGCTGTTCGATAAAACATCGAAGAACGTTCATCTATTTGAGACGGAAGCTGTAATTTGGAACCAAATTGAGGAAGCGAAAAGGGAACTTTTGCCTTGGCTATCCGAAACCAATCAATCTCTCTGCGATTCCGCTGATAATACTATCGAAATTGAATTTGGACCTATAAGGCTGAATAAATATCGAGCAGAATTACCTTCGTATTTGGCCTTAAGAAATAGCATTGAAGAAAAGACAAAGGAGCTGGTTAAAATAAACAATAACGAACCTATACCTGCTTTAAGTGCCCTGAATCACCTTTTGGCTGAGCAATTTGCCGAAGTTGAACATAATGCGCAGCGTTTAGATTCAGTCGCTCAATCGTTTAATGATCAAGAAAACGAACTCCGCAAGAAAATAAAGACAGCTGGAGAGGCAGTGAGCAAACTCCGAGAAACGCTAATTAAATGTGACGATATGTCGGGCGATAATAACAAAATTATTGAACGACTTAACCAATGTAGAGCCTTAAAAGCTGAGCTAGAAAACGTAGGAGACGACATCGACAATCTTCGTATTCGCGTAGATGAAATGAAGGCTGTTTACCCTACTTTCGGGGACTCCATTATCCCTAAGGAACTGAACAACGTTCAAAAGAGATTTGAAGGTGTTCATTCGCATGCGAAAAAGATTGAAGGTACACTTTTGCAGTTCTTAAGAAAGTTCCATGACGACAAAGTGGGCATGCTGAAACGTCTCATATCCACTCAAAAGGAAAAGGTGATGTGGTGCGTTCCTGAGTCATCTAGTGACAAATACAATTTGGATGTGAAGAGATCGACCCTTCAAGAGGTGCAAAAGAGCATAGCTGAATGTGAAAATCGACAAGATGATATCCTAAAATCACTGCAGATGCTGCAAGCCATTGAATCTCCTCAAAATGTAGCCGCACAAAAGGCCGAAGTCGAAACAATTAATGCGAATTTGAAAGAACTTCGAGCAAGTTTCGATGAAATTAAAGGAATTTTGGAGGAAAATGCAGATTTGTGGAATCAATATGAAACTGCTAACGAGGAGATGTCCGCATGGTTAAGGGATGTTGAAGGCAAAGTCAAAGTTGAGACTGGCAATCAAATGGATTTATCTCAAGCTCCTAAAAAACTAAATGAGTTGCAGGCACTTCAAAAAGACATTGAAAACCATAAGCCTATTGTGAACAAATTAGAACAAACATCTCAGCTTTTAATAGAGAAAAATCCTGAAGCTAGAATAGGACAATTTGTTACTCATTTAATTCAAAGGTATCATACCATGGCAAAGAGTCTAGCTGCATATATCGACAAAATGCGAAACGCTCAAAAAATAAATCAGAACTTCGAGCAAGCTGTGAAAGATTGTGCTGAGTGGTTATCGGATGCTAAGATTGAATTTAACGAACTAGCAAGAATGGGATCGCCTGGGTCATCGTCTGCTACCGCACAACAATTAAAAGTTATTAAAGATTACATTAAAACTTTTGAAAACGGTCAAATACTATTAAACAATGTAGTAGATATTGGAGAAGAACTTTACCCAGTTATTACCCCCGAAAATCGAGAAAAAATTCGAGCTGATTTACGAAAATTACGAGAGCAATTCGATTATCTTCGAGATGAAGCAAATGCGCTTCTTCAACAAACTGAAGCCGTTTTGATTCAAAAGACTTCAATTGAAGAAAGTTACACTCAAGTATCTCAGTGGTTGACAGAATCGAAAACGAAAGTTGCAAGCGATTTTGAGTTATATCCGACGTTGGCTGCAAAGAAAGCCGCTCTACAGAAGTTCAAGACACAATTACAAGAAATAAATTTGCACAAAAATGCCCTCAAACAGCTACAAGACAAGGCATCGAATCTTGCTGATGATGAATCCGAACGAAAAGCGGAGGAGTCTATTCAAGAATATAATCAGGTTGCAGTTAAAGTTACCGAACGGCTTAATGCTTGCCAAAATTTTGTTATAAATCATGAAGCTTATGATCAAATTTTGGAAAAAGCACAGGATTGGTTAAATACCATCAAATCTGAAGCTATAGACATACTTAATGATATAACTTTTGAGAAAGATGGAGCCGAAGAAAAGCTGATTGTAGTGGAAAATCTTATTCAGCAAAAACCTGAGGGCAACTCTATTTTCGAAGCTTGTAAAAGTCAGCTGGATCTTGTGCTAAAACAAACTCACCCAAGTGGGCATCCAGCGCTGATTAAAAGTTTTGAAGAACCAAAACGAGCCTGGGATGATTTCATGGCTCTCTGTGAAGATTCATTTGTCAAACTTAAACAGCTTTGCAGCAAATGGGAGGAATTCGAGAATATAATTGATGGTATCGATTTGTGGATGAAAAATATCGAAAGTGTTGTTAAAGATCAGAGTTTAAAGAGCACGGTAGAAGCAAAACAAGCACATTTGAAAAAATTGCGGGAAATGCTTAAAGAGATTAATGACCGCACTCCCGCGATAAATGATTTAATGGAGCAAGGCCGTGAAATTGAAGGAGAAACTGATTTAAATCTGAAGCTGTCTCGTATCAACACTCGATTCCAAACAATGAAAAATACATGCAAGGAAGCAATATCTAAGTATGAGGGTTACTTAAAGGACCACAAAGCATTTAATAAGAACTATGACGATTTTAAGAAGGCTTTAGAAGAATCAATGAAAGAGCTGAAAAAGAACAACGAAATCGTTGGCGATCTGTCAATATTGCAAGACCGACAAAGAAGGATCAGAGAAATGTCTGATCAACGAATCAATGACTCTACCGCCTTTGAGGAACTTATTGATCAAGGCGAAAAACTGTATAGTCATACAAGTCCGGATGGTCGAGAAATAATTCGTCAGCAGTTGCGAAACCTTCGAACGATGTGGGACAATTACACAGACGATCTTAATTCTGCCACTCAAAAACTCGATCATTGCCTCCTTCAGTTTGGCGAATTTACAGCCGCTCAAGAACAATTAACAAAGTGGCTGAGAGATGTGGAGAAGGCAATGCAAAGTCATACAGAACTGAAAACAACTCTGCAAGAAAAGAGGGCACAGTTGCAAAATCACAAGTTAATGCATCAAGAAATCATGGCGCATAACGCGCTTGTTGACAATGTTTGCGACAAAGCTCAATCATTGGTTGATCAGACGAAAGATACATCTTTAAATGTGTATTTGCAATCGATTAAAAAACTTTTCCAAAACATCGTGCGTAAATCTGAGGAGTTACTAGGAAATTTGGAAAATTGTGTGCAGTCCCACAGTGATCTTAATAATGTTATTGCGTCTTCTAAAGCATGGATCTCTTCTGAAAAAGAAAAATTGCTGGATTGTGATGATACTTATGGTGAGAAATCAGACATCAAACGTAAGATAGCAATTTTAGATCAACTATCAGAGAACAAACCACACGGTGATAAACTGTTGGATGATATTCGACAGCAATTTAATTTGGTCAAACAGAGTACTTCTCCGAAAGGTATAGAGGTTTTAGAGAAAGAAATTTCTGAGATTGAAACAACATTCAAAAGTCACTTTAACGACATTGAAGGAATTCAAGGCAAGCAAAAAGATGTCCTCAATCAATGGGACACTTTCGAAAAATCATTGGATGAACTTACAAAGTGGTGTCGCTCTGCAGAAAGTGTATTCCGTGAGCAGCAACTTCAGTCGTCTCTTGAAAATAAAGTATCACAATTGGAAAAATACAAAGCGCAACGAGAGAAAATTTTACAGAAAGAAAAGGAGATAGACGCCTTTGCAGATAGTGCGCATTCATTAATAAATAACTGCGGCGCTGATCGTTTAAAGAACCTTACATCTCAAATTACTAACCGATACCAACTTCTGCAAGTAATGAGCAAGGAAGTGGTCAATCGTTGGCAGAATATGGTCGAAGATCATCAAAACTATACAGACAAATTGAAGGAAATTGATTTATGGCTTCAATCCGTGGAAAAGAACTTGGAAATGGCAGGAAAGGAAGAGCCTATTAGCAGCACGAATATACTACAATTACTCTTATCTGAGAAGGAACAAGCTGAACATCTATTTTCTTCCCTTAATACACTTGGAGAAAAGGTACTACCAGAAACATCCACTCAAGGTAGAGAGAAAATAAGACAAGAACTCCGCGATATCAGAGATCGTTGGGACAAACTTAATGATGGTATCAAAAATTTACAAAAGAGGCAAGAGGCTCAATCTATTCAGTGGTCAAGTTATCAAGATATTCTCAAGCAAACTCTTGCATGGTTGGAATCAGTTGAGAAACTTTTACAAAACGAATGTCCAAGCACTTGGACGTCTGCTCAAGAAATTCGATCCAAATTGTTCAAATACAAGGGAACTATGCAGGATATCAATTCCCACAAACGAGGTATTGAGGCTGTTAACGAAAAGGCTAACACTTTCCTCGAAAGCAGTGGATCCGATAGTATTGATGCAGTGCAAAAGACCTTATCAGATATCAACACAAGATATGAGAAAGTTTCGGACGTGTGCAATAAACTCCTTTCACAGCTAGAAGAAGCCTTTGAAGTATATCAGCAATTTAGTGAACTGCAAAAATCACAACAAGATTACCAGAAAAATTTATGGGATCGACTTACGGCCTATTCGGATTATTCTGGAAATAAAATGGCACTTCAAGCACGATTAATGAAAATTATTGAAATTCAAGACACACTTCCAGAAGGAACAGTGAAGCTGCAGCTACTGTCGGAGCATGTTGAAAAACATGCTAATGCAATTCCGGCTAGATCCAAAGAGGCAATGTCTCGGGATTTAGATAATCTGTATGCCGATTTTGAAAAATTCGCAGCCGCAATGAGTGATGTAAAGAGCAATTTGGAGAATAGACTTCAACAGTGGAGCGATTACGAGATTAACTTGGACAGACTAATTGAACGTCTAGGTGAAGCGGAGAATAGTCTTAGGAATTATTGCCCGAAGGCGACCTTAGAGGAGAAGCTGGAACAGTTTAACAAATTCCAGGTGAGTTGGTTACAAGTTATACTATAAAATAAATACAGCGAGAAGAGAAGATAAAAAGAAAATTTTAGCGGTAGGTAGGGTTACTTTCAACATATTTCTTGCACCATAATTTTAATAAAATAAGACGGATTCTTTTACCACCAACTTAACAGATTCCATTCACTCAAATGAATTAGAGCTTGATAGCTGGTAAATTTTTCATTGAATTAAATTTTTTGAATTGTTATTTGTAGCAAGTTTTTAAAATTTATAATACAAAAAGTGCATTAAATTGCCGCGATTTATAGCAATCCAAACTTTGAAACTTAAACTGAAAAAATTATTCGATTAATGTTTTTTATAAAAAATGGGTATAATACATGACAATTTTCTTTTCTTTTGAGAAACTTAATTTATGAACCATACCGTCGATTCCGAACGTGTTAATGTTTCTGAGTTTGTTTGATTTTTTAGTGCGAAATTTAATAATTAGTATATAATTGATTATATTTCTGCTTCAGAATTTTTTGAAATCAAATAATTCAAGCAAAGTATGTAAACTTCATTTGAATTACGGTTTTTGATATATTAATGTTAACGAATAATTTTTTAATTAAAAAAAAAAAAAAGAAAATTGAAACGATTGAAATTCTCAAAAATACAGAAATTGCTGTAGAATACCACATATTATATATTAAGTTCAGTTTTCTACTACATAGATTACAATAAAAAATTGACCAAAATCCGACACTTTACCATCAAGATCAATGCAATTGCTCACGTATTTTTTAAATTAATTGCAAACTTACCGTACGCATCAGGAAAAATGTACTTGATTTGAAGTGGCTACAATATTTCATAGATGGTACAAAATTAACATCTAAAAGTTTTCCTTATGTTGAGACTTTGTTGAAGTTGGAACTTTCGAACAGTTTGCTGTCGTACGTCGTTTCTACTCATATTTGATCAGTTTTAATTTAATTTGATACAATATATTAATAAAATAGTTGTTTTTGGGGAAGTATCATTTTGTTAATATACATTTTTTGGTCAATTGCAGAGTCTTTCACAAAGTTTGCGTCAAAATGAAGTGGAATTTGAGAAGATGAAGGATGATACCTCAGAGCTTATCCAAAGCAGCGGCGAAACTCGCATTGCTGTAAATGTACAACAAGTGACTTCAAGATTCCAATCAATCCAAACTACTGCAAAGGAAATTCTCAAAAAGTGTGAACAGGCTGTTCATGACCACCAAATGTTTAATGAGAAATACAAGCAATGTTCTGAATGGGTAACCAGCGCCAAAATTAAGTACAATAAATCAAGCGATTTATCTGGTGTTGCTTCAAGGGAAGATCTTATCAAAAAACAAATAGCTATTCAAGAACTTCAAGGAGAACATGCAAATGCTACCCTTTTGCTTAATACTGCTACGGAATTGGGTGAGAAATGCTATCCAACAACATCTTCTGAAGGCCGTGAAATGATACGAGCTCAACTACAAGAATTAGAGTTAGCCTTTGAGCAACTATTTGATAATATTATGAGTACTTCTCGACAAATTCAAGGAAAAGTTGCTAAGTGGTCCGGTTTTGATGATATTGTTGACAAGTTGCAAACGTGGTTGAATGGAGTTGAAAAACAACTCTCCCCTGAAATAGAATTGAAAACGACCTTGGACGAAAAACGGGCAAAACTGCAGGTTTACCGAGACATTTTAAATGATATGAACAACCATCAGGTAGAGCTTGGAAATCTTCAGGAAATTGCTAATAATTTACCAGAGGAGACAGAACATGTTAAGCAAAAGTTAGCAGCTTTGACGGACCATTTTACAACTTTGCATAAACGGGCTCAATCGTTCGTAGAGCGATATGAAGGCATTGTTAGCGATCATCAATTGTATTGCAAGGCCGTAATGGATACTCAAGAGTTCATCGATGCCACAAGTAATACTGTGAATCTTTGGGGCGATTTGGATTTGGAGAGGGTTTCTTTACACACAAATCTAGATCGCTTGAAAAATTTGCAATCTACTTTGGCAGACGAATTCCCAAGAGTAGCACAAGTACAAGGATTGGGCGAGAAAGTAATTCCTGGTACTTCTGAAATCGGACAGAAAAATATCCAAGCTCAAATTGATAGCACACAACAAGAATGGGAAGGCCTTCTATCGGCCATAAAAAGCACAATCGAATCTATTGAAAGTCGACTCTTGCAATGGACTGAATTCGAAAAACTGCGGGATCAATGCTTGGATTGGATCCGGGGAACAGATAACAGGCTCCATGCAATTGACTTGAAAGCATTTTTACCCGAGAAAAAGAATCAACTTGAGACGCTCAAGGAGATGCAAGGAGAGGTACGGGCAAAGGAGCTCGAAATTGATAATGTCTCCGAGAAAGGTCAACAGCTGCATAAAGGACCAACTGGTCATAGGGTTTCTCAAGTCAATGAGCTGGTTTTGAAATATCAGCAGGTTTCACACAAAGTGAAGGAGTTCAACAATCGGTGGCAGCAGTATGTTTCGAGCCATCAAGACTTCGATAGTCAAGTGGCTGAGATTACTCACTGGATGAAGGGAATTCAAGATAAACTCGCTTACTGTTCAGACGTAGGCGCCCTATCACAAAAGGACTTGGAAGGCAAACTTAATGCCATTCAGGAAGTTATTTTACTTAAAGACGAAGGTGCAATGAAAATCCAGGCATTAGTAGAGTTAGCACAAACCGTTTTGGCAAACACAGCTCCAGCTGGTCATGAATCAATAAATAAAGCTATTGCTAAAATTCAAGAAGATTGGTCAACTATAGCTCTAAAAATGATTGACGTAAAGGCTAACCTTGACGATTCAATTACTCAATGGAGCGGTTTCTTGGAGCAAGTTCAAAATGTAAAGAAAACCGTCGATTGGCTAGAAAATATTCTTAAAGATCTTTCCGAGTTCCAAACGACTATGTCTGAGAAACGTGCGCAATTAGATCGCATCAAAGGAGTCGAGGAGAAGGTGCGAATGGAAAAAATAGATGTTGATGCTTTGAAAGCACAAGCAGTTGAGATGTTGGCTAGTGGACAACAGAGCCAAGCTGCTTATCAAGCGCAAAATACTCTTGATAAATTTGATGAACTGGCCGACAGGACGAACAAACTTCTCGCCGATCGAGAAGAGCAGTACCGTGACCATCGTTTATACAAGGAAGGCTATGACGATCTTGTTAGTTGGATAAGCCGAGCAAGAGAAAAGTTCCCATCTCTTAGACAGAGCAGTTTGAGTGATAAATTAGCTATCGAGAATGCTGTTGCAGCTACTGAAGCTCTTTTGAACAAACAGGCACAAGGGGAATTGCTGGTTGAACATTTGGTACACACAGGTGAGTTTATTTACAATTTTTGTTATATACTTTAGATTATCATAGTTATATGAATTACCAAAACAATTGGAAATATAATTCAGCCTGCAATTAGTGATGCAATTTATAAAGAATTTGTTCTAATAGCCTTAGAATTTCTCTCCGCTTATTTCTTTTTAAGTGTTATCACTACGCTACTTTACTACTTTTAAGTCGCACTTTGTCAACTAGTGCGAAATCCGGAACATTTTATATACACATATGTATGTATATTGTATATGCATCTGAAATTTGTTCATTCTGGTTATCTCATTTATGTATATTTTTAGAGTTTCGTAGCCAACTAAAAACCCTTCTAGTTTCGATCTGTCCGTCTGTCTGTCTGTATGTCGCAGCTCTTTCATCTTCTAATTTACATACGTACATATATATTTATCTATATACCTATTAAGACTTTTTTGACCAAAAAAACGGAATACAATTTTTGGAAAAATATTTTAATGAATCCTCTCGCAAAAGGTAATAATTGTACTAAATATTTGTTCGCTCACCTCATTGAGTGTCTTTAGTTAAGTCTCCTAAGATGCAACAAAACATTTCTTAGGACCTTTTAATGTTAATCCTTCATTCACGAAATATTTGAATCGCAGAACTATCGATGCAAAATATTTGAAAAAATGCCTGAGTGTAGCATTTAATTAGTACTTTAAATGAAAACTTTAACGGGCATTGTAGCCAAAATAATGTATGAAAAATTTAGTAATATGTCACTCTTTTTGAGAAGCAATCACGGAACCCTATAATGTGCGTGCCCAATATAACCTTGGCCGGTTTTTACTTTGAAATAATAAGAGTGAAGAAACTTTTACTTTTATCATCCATTCGTGTGTGACCACTAGGCCTATTTTCAAAATTTATTCCTATCCTAGAATGTTTTTCATTAATTTAATGTGTTCCGAAAAATCTGTAAAAATTCTCAATTATTGTATAATCGTTCTACTTTGTGCAAAAAATGATATTTTTCATGAAAAATACAAAAATTTTTTATGTCTAAATATTTAAAATTTTTTAGTTAATTCATTTAAGCAATTTCGAGCAGACACCACTGACCCATGCTCTGGGGACTGGAGTCAAAATATGTAGATATCAAAGAGCACTTTGGGTTGCTGATTTAGAATTCAATGTTAAATCTTTAAAATTTATTTATTTGGACTTAAAATGGCGGTTGGAAAATGGAAAAAATGTATAAACTTCAGTCGTTATATTGCACTCCCCATTGAAATCTGAGAATTTGTAATTAGCAATTCAATAATTGAATAGATGTAAATAGCGGAAATTTCTATAATATTCATACTTTAATTTGTTTGCGAGTTTTTTTAAAGGAATATCATACAACGATTTTAACTCGTTTTTATACTACATCTTAAGTTAATTCGTATAAAATTCTTACGTGTAGAATAAATTACCAAAATTCACAAACCACTAGTTTACTACTTTTTGCTAATTCTTGACTTCCATAAAACATTTTATGAATATGAATTTAAACAAGGATCTAATTGCTAAAATGTTTTGTGTATAGGTGAAGTTGTTTTGGCGAGTACCTCACCACAGGGTCAAGAAATAATTCGTAATGATATTCGTGCTCTTCGGGATAGTTTCGAAAGTCTTTTCAGAGAAATTATCCAGCAGAAAGAGCAATTAGAAGTGACTCTGTTGCAATGGCGAGACTACAAGGAGGAGTACGAGCGGCTTCTGGAATGGTTACAGCAAATTGACATCATGGTAAAGAGCCACAAATTAAACTTGTATCCAGATATTAATGAAAAACAGAAGCAAGTGAACGACATGCATGACATCATGAAAAAACTCGAAAAGGGTAATGACGACATTGATAAATTTAATCAGTCCGCTTCGGGGCTGCTTGCATCCCATCTTGATACTTATGTGACGAACCAGTTACGCCACTTAAATTCTATGTATCAGGTCCAATTGAATTTGGCCAAAGATGTCCTGAAAAAGGTCGAAGGTAATCTTGAACAGCATAAAGAATACGAACGCAATCTACAAGATGCCCACAAATGGATTGAAAATGCAAAGGACGTTATAAGGCAATGCAGTGAGGCGTCAGGAGCAAGCTCCAGGGAATTTCTTCAAGCAAATCTAGATAAAATACAAGATTTGATTAGAAAGCGCGAAGATGGCCAGAGCTTGGTACATACAACTATAAATAATGGAGAAAAAGTTCTTAGAACAACAAGATCAGACGGTCGTGATATTATAAATGTCCAAATGAAAGAATTGCAGACTGACTGGGATCGACTCATTAAGAAAATGTCAACAGCTAAAGTCCATTTAGAAACCAGTCTTCTTCAATGGGCTGACTACAGCTCCAGTTTCTCTCAGCTGCAGCAATGGATCTCTGAAAGGGAAGCAAAATTGCGGCAAGTAGGTGAGCAGAAATTGGTGAAATCACAGAAAGGTCAGCCAGGTTTGAGCGTTGGACTTAGTGAACGGAAAGCTAATCTGAGGCAAATAAATAATATTGTCCAAGACATTGTGTCTTTCGAGCCAATGATTCAGTCTGTTACATCTAAAGCCTCTGACTTAAGGCAAGGTGCTCCTGCAACAGAAATATCAGCGAAATACGAAACTTTGAACAAACAGGCTAAAGACCTCTATGAAAAACAGAAAAATACCATTGACCAGCACCAAGCCCTCATTGAGGCAGGCAACGAGTTTGCACAGTGGTTGAGAAATGCTAAGGAACGTCTCAGTAAATGTGCTGAGCCAACTGGCGATAAGGACATTTTAGCTAGCAAGACACATCAATTGACAATTCTCGAGAGCGAAATTCCTGCTGGCCAAAGTAAGTTAGATAAGGCCTTACATCAAGGTGAAATAGCGTGCAGGAATGCAGGTCCAGAAGATCGAGAAATTATTGAAGAAGAAGTCGCTTTGCTTCAAGAAGAATTTGACGCGTACGTCGAAGCTCTCAAAAATGCTAAAGGTTACCTAGAGGTTGGAATTGTGAAGTGGACTGATTATCAAGATCAATATACAGATGCGCTAGAATGGTTAAATAACACAGAAGCTCTGGTTCAGTCATACAACAAGCTTCAAGAGAATTTAGCGCAGAAGAAAAATGTATTAGAGGAATTCCAAGGACACTTGCAAACATTGTTCGATTGGCAAAAGGAGTTGGATCATTTGAATGTTAAAGCTCAAATTTTGCTGGAAACTTGCGCTGATACAAGAATAAGTAACGCAATTACCCAACTTACTACCAAATATAATGCTTTGCTCACATTGGCTAAAGAGGTAATGCGGCGTTTGGAATTACACTACCAAGAACATCAACAACACCATACCCTGTATGAAGAGTGTCAATCTTGGATTGAAAAGACCAGGGAAAGATTGAACGATTGTCAAACTATTCCAAGTACATTAAACGAGGTACAGATTAAGTTGAACACTATAAAGAATTTGCGACAAGGTTTCGAGCAAGGCCAGAACAAGCTTCGTTACTTACTTGAACTGAAAGAAAAAGTAATAATGAACACCGAACTGAGTGGCGCTGCTAAAATACATGAAGATACCGAGGCGCTTAAACAAGACTATGAAAAACTTCTCGTTGACATCAATGAAGTTAAGCAGAAATTACTGAATAGAGCTGCTCAACTGGAGGAGATCTACAAAGTTTATAAGGTTCTTATGGAGTGGCTTCAAGAAATAGAAATGAATGTTCGTCCAGGTGACGAATTATTAAACGATTTGAGTGAAAAGAGAACAGCACTTGAAAAGTTCAGAGTAATCCAACGTGATATCAACGGTCATAGTGATATAATTGAAAAGATCAAAAATCGTCTTCGTGATGATGCAAATTTAGATAAGAACGATTTCGTCGAAGGACTCAATAAGTTTGAGAACTTGCAAGAAATTGTTGGAAAACATATTGAAAATTTGGAGAATCAAGTCAATAATCACGAGAAATACAAGGAGGCGTTGAGTGAAGCCCAGGACTGGGTTCGTAAGACCAAAATTGATATTGAGCAATGCTCAGATTCACATGGTGAAAAGGACAATGTTACTGATAAACTAAACAAGTTGAGAGAAATTGAAGAATCAATGCCAGAAGGTATGTCACTCTTAGATGACGTAGAACAATTCAGTCAAAACGTAATCGCAACTAGCGGAAGCGAGGGTCAAGACTTGATTTCTGAAGAAATCAGACAATTAAAGTATGACTGGGAAAGTTTACAAGCGGCTCTAAGGGACGCTCGAAATAACCTTGAATCCTGTATATCGTCATGGACAGACTTTTTGAATAAATACAATAAAATCAATAAGTGGATCGAAGATATGAACAAGAGAATTCGAGACGCCAGCGAGACAGAGTCAAAGAGTTCCGATGATTTGGTGCAGGCAAGGGTAAGAATATTTTAAAATTAAGTTTTTCAATATCCTCATATTATTTTTCATTTAAAAAAACAGAGATTATTAGAAGAAGTGCAAGGCGAAAATGATGCTGTTGAAGATCTCAACGAGGTCTGCGAGATCCTTATGGAACATAGTGCTTGTTCTAGGGTGAGGGACCAAACTGTCGCAACTCAAGCTAACTACACTAAATTATTAACAGCTGCTCAAGGTTTGTAATTGATATATAATTTTGAAGCAATATTAATTAGTTTATTTCTACTAGGTCTTGTAGCGAAGACAGAAAAGAGTCTATCAGACCACACAGAATTCTTGAATTACAAGACGGAAATGAACAATTGGATTCAAAAAGCCAACAGTGTATTGGAAGAGTGTCCTGGAAGTGGAGATTTGAAAGCAATTACAACACAACTTGAAACTGCTAATGTAAGTATAGTGGGAATGTTTTAGATGATATTTATATGTTTATAAGTTTCTGTGTTTAATGAAATAAATTTTACAATTCCTGTAGTCATTAAGTAGTCGGTTACCTGAAGGGCAGCAGCTCTTCGAAATTGTTAAAGACTCGTACACGAAAGCTACTAATGTGATTCCTGAAGACAAGCAACAACAGCTTCGTGATCATATGAATCAACTCCGAGATGATTGGGATAATCTTAATATTTCTGTTAAGAAAGCTGTAGAAAATCTTAAACACAATCAGAATAGATGGTCTGACTTTGATATCAATAAACAACGCATGGAAAAATGGTTGAAAGACACACAGGATGCACTAAACGTAATTCCAGATAGTAAAGGCGAACTCAGTGAAATGAAAACGTTGTTAGAAAGATACAAAGGAATTTTTGGTGATATCGAACAAAAAGGTAAAGACTTGAAGGCGTTGTATGATGAAGCTAACAACCTTGGCGCTGAAAGCGATGAAATTCATCGTATGGAGAGCCAATGGGATAAACTGAAAAACGATTGTGAATACAAAATTAAATCAGTTGGAGATGAAATATGCGATTATAATGGATATCATCAGTGTATGCAAGATGTTGAAAAATGGTTGTTACAAATATCTTTCCAATTAATGGCTCACAATTCACTTTTCATTTCGAATCGAGATCAGACTTTAGAGCAAATTAAACAGCATGAAGCATTACTTGATGAAATACAGAAATATCAGTCGAATGTAGATGACCTAAATTCGAAGGGTCAAAACCAAATAGAACGATACCAGGCAAAAACTCCAAGCATAAGGGACACTATTGAGACACAACTAAAAAATATTCAAGATAGCTATAATTCTCTTCTTCATACATCTGTTCAAATTAAGAACAGGCTTCACGAATCCCTAGCTAAATTCCAGGAGTATGAAGACACATTACTTAGCATTATGAGGAATTTAGAAGAAACTGAACCACTAATTCAATCGGAACTAGATACACCAGCCATGAATTTAGAGACAGCCCAAAAGCAATTAGCATTTGCACATGTAAGTGTACACATTTAAATTTTTTTTTAAGTATTCCTTTAACTCTATTTTTCTCCCAGAATATACATAATAAACTTCAGGGAGAAAAGACGCGCTTAGCCCTCGCAGTTCAAGCTTGCGAAGCTGCCACTGCATCAATTAGCAGACCCAGCTCGCCCCTTGAAACCGCAATGCAACCAATTCCTGAGCGCGAACTAATCGTTCGAGCTAAATTAGAAGACCTCATCGATCAGGTAATAAAAGTTTTAAGTGTCCTTTTGTTGTTTGTGTATTTATTTTGTAATTACTTTATAATTAAGAAAGTGCAAAAGGAGTGCATTTTTTGGTATTCTTTATTTTTGATGATCATTGATCGAATATACGTATCATAGTTCGATGGAGAACATTAATTTAAAAAAGATGTTATATGAACTAATAAGATAGTTATGAGAATTTTTAAATTTAAAAAGGAATTCAATTTTTTTATTTTTCAAATTATGCAATCTGCTATTGATCAAAATAACTTGATCGATAAGGGATAAAAACGTCAAAAGAAAATATGAAGAAAAGCTATTATCCTAGTTTGAAAGCATTTTACTTTATATTTTATATTTGTTTAAATTAATTTACTCTGTCGAAAACCATAATTCAGTCACTACTTCTGGGCATATAATATAAAAAAATGTTCTTGTCCTTCTATGTGCGTTATAAAATCAAATCTACTTAGAAAAAGGCAGAAGAATTGTTTCGTATAAGAATATTTAAAAGTTTACTGTTTGCATGTTATATAAAATATACTGTAATATTTCTTTTGATACAAAATAAAAACAAGATATATCTTAAATATTTGCTTTCCATATTTACAGGTGCAATCCCATTTGGATGGCTTAAGCGCTACAGTTCACGAGCTTGAACAACAGCAAAAACAGAGAGCTGAGCTTCAAGATTGGATTAAAAAACAACAAGGCAGTGTTTCCGACTGGGAGTCAAGACCTTGCAAATTACGTCCAGAGGCTGCTAAGCAGGAACTAGTAGCAATGAATGATCTTCTCAATGTAATTGGAGACAAGCGTTCGCAGCTAATGACTGATATGACAGGATCATGTAAGTTGCTATTATTTTAACACTGTATTTTTGTAATATGTATTAGTCTACGATTTTAATTATTTACCTCTTTTTCTCTGGAAATCTACGATTTTTGCCGTTAAACTTCTCTTATGCCATCGTCATCGACGGTGTTCCTTCCGTCCTTTTCTCTCTTATTTATTTAGTATATTAATCTGTTTTGGTGCTTTCTCTATTTTTTGGGAAATCATCTACTAGATATTGTATTAAGTCTAGTAATAATTAATGTGTTCTTTTGATATACATATATGTATGTTTAGAAAAGATTTCGTTTGATTTAGGGTTTTGAACCAACAAGTTTTCTTTACGAAAGTGTTTTAGCCATCTGGCATTTTCGATCGTATAGTACAATTTCTAAGCACACTGAAGTATTTTTTGACAGCATTCTTTTCTCCTCAGTTCCCAGATGGAATTCATAAAATATGCAATGCTTAAAATGCTCACTAAAAATTAAAATTGTTAAAGGCAAAAGTGCCCAAAAATTTTTTACTAAAATTCAGAATTTAGATTCTCATCGAACTACTTCGTAAACGCATGATACAAAAACGACATTCATTATTACTAGACCTGATACCGTCTCTTCACAAAAAGGTGAAAAAGACGATAATAAAAGCAAATTATCGCATAAATAATGCCAGTTTTTCTTGTATTGCCAAATTTTTCAAGTTATTGATCCACGGACTACGACTGCTTATTGTTTCATTCGAAACCCATTATAGGGAACTTTCAACAAGGGTTAAGAAAAAGCAAATCTATCGCTACCAGCTTACAGAATATGTGTTTCTGAATTGAAAATTGTCAATCAAGTCGGCTATATCTACACTGATTTTAGTACGGCAATTACATACATATCGTATATGTATACAAATTTAAGATTCTCAGTTTTTCCCTTTATTCATGCTATAGTTTTTTTATTATTTATGGAATTGTTCACAAAGAGTTTGTTCTACACTATCTAGAGAAATTATTAACATTTTGGGGTTTGCCAACGCTCTTTTTTTGGAGCAATCAAAAATAATTCTGACTGCTATCTGCTTATTCTGCTGATCTCAAGCAATGTTTATAATTTTAAAAACTATATTAAATGTACACTATCTAGAGAAATTATTAACATTTTGGGGTTTGCCAACGCTCTTTTTTTGGAGCAATCAAAAATAATTCTGACTGCTATCTGCTTATTCTGCTGATCTCAAGCAATGTTTATAATTTTAAAAACTATATTAAATGTTATTTAGGGTGCTAAATACAAAGTAGCAAATACCTTAGTAAGATGAAGGTGTTCACTTAACAGTTTTTTTTTTATACTTTATAAATAGTTTGACTTCAAGGCAACGCAGAGCACTAAGCGCCTTACGTTTTTTTAAGCACGCAAAATTTGGGACTTTGTCAATTCACTACATAAATAGTAAAGAGATTGGAGTATTAGAAAAATTCATTTTATATAAAAACGTTTTATTTTTATTTTTTTATTAGTTTTAAATATTTTATTAGTAATAATGAGAAGGATCCTAATAGAATTAGTAACAGCCTATTCAAATTCACATAAATAATAATAATGGCCCACGTGAATAAGTGAGAAGCAAATACTCTTACTTATTTTTCTGACTTTATGTTACATTAGCATAAAGTTGAAAAAATAGGTACAAGCATTTGGTTTCTGTTTAATAAACGGTGGACCTAGTTTCCCATTTTCTGCTGACCTGAAATAAGAAAAAAATCATATATCAGAATAAAAGTTCTTCTTTATTCATTATACATAGAAATGTAGGAAAAATATATAATTTGTAAATTAAAAAAAGAAAAAAAATACATAAATAAACTATGGCTATGTTTTTAGCGTTGTTGACTTCAAATTCAGTGTTCAATTCTCAGCATTTAAAATGGCGACTACTTATTACTAAACTCCATTGATATTTCATAAAAAAAGGCATATGGGGGTTTTTAAGTCTCTTGATCTCAAATTGTGAAAATCAATATTAAGAGTTGTATCATATTGTTAAAAGACTTAAATGGGAGCGTAATTATCAAACTGTAGAATTTGAAAGATCGAAAGGAAAACCACCGAGTAAGGTATTTAATTAAAGGACTTAAAAATACTATTTAAAAATTATATTCTTAAAATTCCCAAACTTTGTCGTCCCCTCAGATGAATACTATTATTAATTAATGGTTAATTAATTAATTGCAATTAATTGCCCTTTTTCTACTAAATCTGGGGGAGCTGCAAACCTATACTCACTGTGCGTTTAGTGATGTGTTAGAATGCTGATTATTTGCAGAGTGAGGAAAAGGAACCTTTGTACTGTCATGATTATTTGCTGAGTGAAGAAAAGGGACTTTTGCAATGTCATGCATCTCCTCTTTATGATAAAAATTAAAAGCATTCCGAAAATATAGGGATTACTTTCTATAAATGCATCCTTATTTTATAGAATAGATTCTTAAAAGTATTATCGTTAAGAGAAAGCTTATAAGTTCTAATTTAAATTGTTTTAAACGTTATTATATATTCATATGTATGTTGTGCTATTCTAAAGCAATAAATCATTTTAGTTGCAGATGACGATACAACGGATTTGGAAGATCAATTGAATCAATTAGAGTCGGAGTTAATGGATGCCATTGCTAAAAAGCAGAGTGGTCAAAACATTATTGATGGCTATCGTCAATCTGTTCAAGATATTCAATCTTGGTTCGACAGCTTGATTAAACGTATGGATGTTCTTGATAAAGGCAGTGGTTTAAATTGCGCCCAAAAATTAGCTGCCATATTAGAGATTAAGGGTGAATTTGAAGATCAGGGCCCGAAGAAGATGAATGATCTCAAACTGAAGGCAGCTAATGTTACAGAAATTATTAGTAATTTAGACGGACAGCAGGTAGAGGAACAAATGAAGTCGATTGAGCGCCGATACAATGATTTGGAGAAACGTATTGAGCGTAAGGCTCAGCTCTTAGAAGTTACTAATAAAGGTTTGGAAACTGCTAAGAATGAAATTGATCAAATACAAAATTGGGTGAAGCAGAAGATTGATGAAATACAAGCACCTCCTTCAATAGGATACGAAGCGAAATCTGCCGAAGCGCGTCAATTGCAAATGAAAGGATTGCAGAAAGATGCTGATGCTAAACAATCGTTATCAGAAACCTTGGAAAAGCGAATTGCTAATATGCAGCATGAACTTGAACCAGTCGAATATTCTCAATTGGAATCAGCACTGAGGAATTTGGGCGCAGATTTAAAGCATCTATTCGGACTTCTAAAAACTGAAATGGACAGAGCTCAAGAAGCGGCTAAGACAAGAAAACAATTTGAAATTGATTTGGATAAAACTAAAACGTGGATAAAGAACAAGCTTGCAGAAGTACGTAAGTCTACTGGTTTCCAACCACTTACTTCTGCTGGTGTCGCAAAGGACATTCAGCTCAATAAGAAGCATGAAGATGATATTAAACATTTCCAAGAGAATGTTCTCAACGATGTAATGCGGCAAGCAAGTAACATCCTCAGGGAGTGTCCAGAAAACGAAGGCAAAAATCTGCAGAAATTGCTAGACGGCATTAATTCGGACTACAATACTCTGAAAGAAGAAAACGCGAATAAACTAGAAACCTTAGCTGAGCTTTTGAGAAATCGCAAGAATTTCGAAGAAAATATAAACAAATTAAATGACTGGCTTAACGAAGTGGAAATTATTATATCTGGCGAACTGAGAACAGTAAATCTTCCAATAATGGAGGAGCAGTTGGCTAAGTATAAGAGTTTGGAAGGAACAACCAAGGAAATGGGATCTCTATTGGGAGAAATAGTTGAGCAAGGCAAGGCGATTGCTCCCCATATCAGTAATGCAGATAAGTTCAAGTCAAACGAGGAAATCAAAAACTTAAAAGAGAAATATGCCAAGCTATGCCAAAATATTAACGATCGCTGTAAAATATTAGAAGATCACATTAATAAGTACAAGGATGCAAAGAGAAGATTGGCTGAATGTATTCAATTTTTGAATAGCGTCCAGCAGCGCTTACGTGAGCTCAATAAACCAATCGGAAGCAAAATTGAAGATGTCCGCGAACTATTGGGAGCTTACGAGCAAATTTTGGATGAATTAAAAGAAAGCAAATCGAAAATGGGAGACCTTCAAGCCGAATATTTGCCGGAACTACAGACTATATTGGGCCAACAGAATGACATGATTAAGCTGATCGAAGATCAATTAGCACATCTAAAGCAATTGTTGCTTCTTCGGGAACAATTTATTGCTCTAATAAACGAAATAATTGCGTTCATAATGAAGTACACTGACGTTATTAATGAAATCGAACAATCTCCGGATTCTCTAGAAAGTAAAATTAAACAGTACGATGATGTCATCGTTAAGATCCAAGAATGTGAAGCTCTTCTCGCGTCAGCTAATGATAAGGGGCAGAAAATAGCATCAGAAGGCACTGCGGCAGATAGGAACAGTATCACCGAACAGCTGCAATCACTAAAGAATCAACTGCAGAACCTCAGAAAAGCTGTTGAAGCACAGAAGCAAAAACATCAAATTGCTTTAGATCATCATAAGAAATTGGGCAATGACTTAAACGAAATTTTGGATTGGCTGCATCAAAATGAAGCATTAGCCAAATCTCGACCACTTCTTGACAGGGATCCAGATTCAGTGGAACGCGAAATTCAAAAGCACTTTGTTTTAGTGAAAAACATCGAAAAGCACTTAGATGATATTGAAAAACTAATTGAAAAGAGTCAATCGGAAGTTGGATTACCAAGTTCCCTTTTAGAGATAATTTCAGAGGGAAAATCTCTTCTCAGTAGTCTTCCAAATGAACTGGCCGATCGTGAGAAATATTTATCGTCTAATAAGCAATCACGATTAGATTATATGAATCTAGTTGCTAAGTTCAATGCATGGGTGCATGAAGCAGAGATTCGTCTTCAAAATTGTCAACATGGAATCGACTACGAAAATGTCCAGAAAAATATTGAAGAACATAAATCATTCTTTAATAACGATATGCCGATTAAAACACTTGTCCATTCGGACATTTTGGAAGCTGCAAACAAAATAAGGCCATCTTTGAACAACCTAGAACAAGAGGAGCTATCTAGAGAGTTACAGCAGCATCAGCAAATTCTCAAGAATATATTAAATTCTGCAAAGAGTCAACAAAATTTATTGGAAAAAGAAGCAAACAACTGGAAAGAATATTGTGAAAATTGTGAAAAAGTGAAATTGTTCATCGAAAAAGCCGAATTTAGTGACGAACCAATAACAAAATTAGCTGGTCTACGCTCGAATATCCAAAAGATCAACATAGCATTGAAGAATATCCAAGTGAGTACTAGTATAATTCCTAAAATATCTTCTATTAAGTCCACCGGAATTTAGTAAATATAGAGAGAGGGAGAAATTATTGGGCGTCAGTAACATCAATACGAAACTATGCAGAATACTCTGATGTAGATTTTCTTCTATAACTTCCAATTTTACATCTATTTTGCTTTTGTGCTCTTTGTTACTGTCCCGATTGTATTAACATTTAGAAATTCTATAATCGATTAGACTTGGGAATCTGATTTGGGTTCTCTGGATTCTTAGTCCAGCATGCTCTTCGCTCGGCTATGAAGATCCATTTGGGCAGCCTTTTTAATTTATCTTAATGATTTAATTTGTCTTAATGACGTGACGCTGCTTTATTCAAAGATGAGAAGCTCATTTTGATGATGTATTATTCCTCTTAAAAGCATTTACTTACCAGTAGAGAATTTCATTTTAAGAGGACATTCACATACTTTTGGGTGTACTTCTTCTAAATTTTAATGGCTATCATATTAAATTTTGATTCAGTAATTTTAAAGGAATTGAAAATAAAGAAAATTTTGTTCATCACAAGATCCTAGAAAGGATTGCGAGTTAGAGACATCCTATGGCTATGATTTAGGATTCATTTGCGTCGAGATACACGATCCACGTTCCTTGTGTTGTTTTTTAATGATTTTTCAAATGTAGCTACACTACACTTTTTTATTTCCATTTTATCTGAAATCATGATATGCTTGGGTTTTCGGTTCATAACACTGAGGGGTAGTCATGTAACTCATTTCGATTAAATTCCAAATAACCTTCAGTAGTTGAATATCGTTTATATGATTCCTGCATGAATTTTATATGCAATTTAGCTATTTAAGATCGTTTCGACTTTAGTCGAAACGAAATACATGACTACCCTCTGGTCAACACCAACATATCTATAGGATTTTTTCATAGATTACGAATTCCTAAATGAAAATGTTCCATCAGCTTCCATTTTCAAGAAAAACAGGGTTAAAAAGTACAAAAGACCATATTTTGACCATTTATGAAAATAATTTTTCAATTCTTTGGAAAATAAATGAATTTGTTGACCAGTGTAATCTAAAGGGAAAATCGTAACATCAACAAACATCACAGAACGCGTGGACTAGTTTTCTTATCTTTTGCATTTTAGTTATTTGTCAAAGTTGGGGGCGTGATGTACCATAGTTATAAATATCATCAGATTATACTAAAAATGTAGTTTGATTGCGGCATTGGGGTGCTAAAGTAACGTCTAGCCAAAGACTGTAACGCATTGCTCTGCAATTGTAATTCCATAGTTTTTTTTCTATGGTAATCAATTATTTACAATTTGCATCGATGCAATAATAGCAAATACCAAATATGAATACACATAGTTTTTGATAAAATCTAGGGAAAAGATGCGATAGTGCACGTCTACTTTGAAAACTTAACATTCCTAAACAAATGTTCACTTAAGTAAAATTTAACGATGTAGCTGTTGAGAACAACTGGGAGAATCAGTGATATAAAAATCAGGTGTATTTTCATAACAAAAAATTCCACCGGATGTGAAAAAGAAACATTTTGTTAAAAAAGATAAGATTATAGATTTTACTTTACACAATGCTAGCTTTCGATAGATTTTATAATTATAAACATTGACCTTGACCAAATTTTGGCAAAAAAAAAAATAATTGATGGTTGTTTTGTTTGGCTTATCTATATTTATAAAGCCCTTGTAAAACATGCTAAAATTTGAGATCCAGAACAGGGGTTATTAATAAAATAGTAGTACCTTTTAAAGAAGTTTTATGGGTTCAATAAGTTGAAATCATTATTTACTGCGTGGTAAATGACAACGCAGAAATACATGAAAAAATCAGTGGAAGCTCTGAAGGCCTTAATTTACTAATTATGAGTCTTCGAATGAAGGCATGTATTGGTACAGGTCCAATTGACTTGGTGAACCTATGTACTTCCCGGAACAAAAAACAAAAAATTAAATTAACCACTGATTAAAGTTAAAATTAACATTTTCCCCAACAAATTTATTGAAACAAAGGCAGTAATTTCAAAAATCTTGATATTATAAGCTGCGTTTTTTTAATGAACCTTACAGTTATCAGTACGTTTTTTCCCCATGCAAATCTGAAAACCCGAATTTCTATCCAGGTTACGTGAATTTTGCCATATTCTAAAAAGTGGGAAATATTTCAAATTTCCCCGTAACCTGGAGTGAAACCCAGATAAAGCCTGGGTTTTCAGATTTGTATGGGGCGAAAACGTACTAAGAACTGTATAGTTCACTAAAAAAACGCACCTATAATCTGGCAGTTTATTTCATTGAGTGACATGATGCATCACCAGCATTTTCCGAAAATTTGAATTTGATCGGTCCACCAATAACAAACATTCTGTTCTCATTTTCTGAGAAATGTAAGGTTAAAGTTTTGAATTTCAACACGCGGATTGCGAAAATTTATTTGGAAAGAAAATAAAATCTTTGAAACAAATAAACAAAGTGATCTTTTGACCGATTTTCGCAGGGTAGGCCCTTTTAGAAAATGTAGTGCTTGTACATACTTTCGTCTTTGTTTGCTTAAGTCCGTAGATCTGTTTTCTTACATTACTATATAATATCAAAATGAAGAGCTTCACGTTTTGTTCGAAAATTATAAAACTATGAGGTTAGACCTTACCCATTCAGAGAAACCAATACTTATTATGTATTGTAGTATATCAAAAAATTTAAAAAATATATAGTAGTCTTCATAGTAATAGCAACTAAACACAAATTTTGGCATTTAAAAAAATTTACCATACTCTAGACAAACTACAAAACTCGATGAAATAAAATTTAGTTTAATTCATTATTTCTTATTTTTAATTAGTGGCATAGGAAAGAAAGTTAAATTAAGTTAGTTTTAGGGGGATATTCTCATTTCGAGTGGTGGAAAATAAGAAATTTTCAGGTATTTTTGTTTTTATAGAAGGAATAATACAATAATTGTTTTTTAGCTACGACACAGACACTTTGACTTCGAATACTTGGGGGATTTCTCTAGAAAGGCAATAAATTAATAAAAGCAAATTGGTTCAGAAAAAAAGAAGAATACTCCCTTAATGCAGGGGAGGATGAAAATATTTTATTATTATAAATGAAACGGCGAATAAATCATATGTGACTAAGACTATTTATTCAACCTTTGAACAAAACGTTATAGGTCTCAAATGTAGCCACAGTTTACATGAACCTCAAAATCATAATTGAAAAATTAAAAACGTTCCTATAATTCCTATAATAATCTTACTACTCTCATTCGAAACTCTTACTTAATAGACTGCTTGATGATGACATTCAGTTCTGGCGAGTAAATATTTTATGTTATTTTATATATTTTTTCTTAAACTGTTACGCTATCTTTGAAATATTAGTTTTTTTTTTTTATCATTGACCAATTTATGTGGAATGCTTTGCATTTTTATTGACTTCAAGTCGTTTTGAGAGTTGAAGTATTTTTTGTTAAAAAACGCTCGCGGGTTCCGTTCCAATTATTCAATTATACAATTGATGCCAATTTGTATTGCAATTTCCCACAAGTTTGGTGTATTATAATTTGATCTAAATGAAAAATTTGTTCTTAAATAGGTACGCCTGCAACTATGTATAAAGAAGAATACATATTTGAAGTTCGGTCTATTGCGTCTATTTTTATTCTAAAACATGTTTTGCTTTTATTTTCAATCTCCTAATTTTTTATATTGTTTCAACAAAACTGTATGCTTATTTTGTATCCATGTTGAAACTAATTATTTTTAAACAAAAAGGAATTTTTATTTATATACGTAAATAGAAAGTTTAAATTTCATAATACAAAAACCTTAATGAATAAAGATTTGCGATATTAAGTTTTTCTAGATTCCTGATTTAAATTGAAAAATATACAATGCAAATTAATTATTTTTCTTTATAAGACACAATGAGATATGATTATTTATGGCGCTCAAAATATAAATTTTTAAGAACTACATAGATAATTCTTTTACTAATTTACTGAATGTCATAATTTATTCAAATATGATTTCAAATTGTTGTTCAAAGATTAAACAAGTTATTTTATTTCATAATATGATATTTGTTCGTAGATTCAATTAAAAGTTATGGGAGTGTGAATATCTTTATTTTCATTTGTATGCTTCTATCAAAGTTGCATTTATATTCCCTATATTTGATTAAAAAAATTAAACTTAGGCACCAATTTGCATCTAGCGAATTAGTTTACGTCAATTTCATCTTATTTCGTGACGTATTTTCCATAAAACAGGAGGGTTTGATTAAAAGTTTAAGTTATGTTATTTAAATGCCGGTAGTTATGCATATGTGAAATGGGCGCAATTGCAATAAACTCTATTTTACTGCGTGTTGCAAAATTAAAAGGTTAACGAATACTTTTTTATTGTCTAATCATTTCATAAAAATAGCTTTTTAATTAAGTATACCTATTATAAATATCTTTTTCAACACTTGTGAGAAGAATCGTACTTTAAATGTACCCTTAAGAAATATTTACACTTTTATATATTGAGCTGCATATGTGCTTCAAACGTGATTGTTTCATAATATGTATTTCCTTGAAAAAATAAATAATCACGTATCTAAATAAAGGTACATAATTGAAAAAGGAGTCTGGAGAGTGAAATGTTGTGCGGTTTGGAATTAGCGCAGAGGAGAAAGCTAACTGAATTGAAGAAGGGTCTTATGAATATAAGTATTAATGAATTGGTAGAATAATTACCTTAGAAACCAATAACTACTTTAGATGGGATAGTTTAGTTTATTATCGTTCGATAACAGAGTGCTGTGAAGATAGACGGTTCTGCCCACAAAAGTTTTGACTTTCTAAATCATCTCATTAAGGGTTTGACTATTAGTCCCCGAACAAATTGTGCTTTTTATAAAAAAACTGAATTTTCAATTAATAACGTTAAGTATGTTGCATTAAAGTAGTTTGAAGACAAAGTTAATAAAATGCTAATCTGTATATTATAATGGATATATGTAGGTATTATGTTATTTCGTTTCTCTTATTTAAATTAACTTTAAAAAAAGTATTATGTAAAATTACATACATTTTTCAGATGACAAATAGAAATACTTATGTAGGTTTCTTGGCAAGATACATATTACAACTCTTTAATCCATAAATGAAATGAATAAACATTTGTAATTTAATAGCATTACAGTGGTTTCAATTAAAGTTTTTAGTTGATTTTTTCAACTACTTATATCTACTTTAGTTGGAATTTTCAAGTAATAACTAAATAAGATATTTTTGAAAATTCGTTGCAAAATAACCGATTATTGTAGGAGCTTGTAACGTAACTCAAATAAAAGTTTGAACCTTTGGCTATTATATTAAAATGCTAGAGTCAAGACTTCAAAATATTCTATGGATTTCACTTTTCTCTGTTAATCAATTACTTCATATTTGTTGATAGTGAATGAAAATCACAAGTAGCGCACACTCATGAAAAATTATATTAGTTCCCCAATATTTTCAATTTTCAAATATGCTTAAAATATGATTTGTTTTAGTTTTCATCTTATTTTTCTAAAACATGTGACGTGATGGAAACAAAAGAATTTCACGTTCAAAAAATATATACATATATCATATATCATAAAAAGTAGGTACAAAAAAAAAAGGGTTTTCATAAAAGTGCAAAAAAAAAAGGTTTTTTCTTATTAGTTGATAAAGGTATTGTTAGACTATATTTTTCAATATTTTTTTAAACAATTTTATTGTAAACGTCAATACTTATGTGCTCCGAAATAAAGGTAGCGTCCAAAAACATGGCCTACTGCGTTCACATTATGGAGCTTCGAATTTTCACCTGAAGTCATTTTTTGTTGTTGTCAAAATCATGTAAATCTGGCCCTTATTTAGGGAGCTGCTGGTCGGATTTGAAAAAAAAAAAATGATTTTTACTGAGTTATACTATTACCTCAAAATAATAAACATTTTCAGATTTTTTTTAGCCGTTAGCATCAGAAAATCAAAATATCGAAAATCCACCCACAAGGGATCCCTAAGTAATGCAATTTTGAACATTTCTCGCGAAATTAAAAACATCAGATAAAAAATGCGATCCGGAAGCTAACGTGGTCAAAAAACATAGTTTCGATAAAACCACGTTTAAAGTGGAAGTTTTCCTGGGCGCTCACTAGAAAATGCTTATCACTCATCACTCCTCCTAAGGGGTGAAAAAAGGGTATAAAGTTGAAACATAGCGTAAAATCGTTGGACAAACGTATGAAAAAACTTGTTTAATTGCTTAGAAGTGGTATAGTATCCCTCTTTTTATGTAAAGTCAACAATTTTTCCATATACCAAGGCATGACTGAATAACTAACCCCTCCCAAGGGATAAAAAGTGGATAGTTTTCTGAAAAAGCAAAAAAAGAAATCATTTTTTTTTAAATGTATTTTAAGCAATTTTATTTGTGTCAAGATGAGGAAAATGTGTTTTTTGAAAATTTCAGTGTTACCTTCCCTTAATGAAAGAATAACACTAATTCATCATTTACAACAAAATTCGTTAAATATCAAATGTAAATCTATATAATAAACCAGTTGAGCGGTCTAAGTTTATACATTGAATATTTTTTGAAAAATTGTTGGCATCGAATAGAAGCCAAGAACACTTTTTAGAATTGTTGTCGTTTTGTCTGTCTGTTTGATCGTGCATCATGTGACAACGGTTGGGTCTATTTCAATGGAAATTATTTTATTGTATAGTTAATAGTCAGACTTAAAAACATAGCCGAGTTTCATTTCGATCCGTTGAGTAGATCTAAGGTGACAACTTGAGCTCTCAGGCTATGTGGTCCTACATGTGTATATACAGCGGGGATTATCATTGTCTGGTCATTGCGAACTAAAATTATACTCACGCGAGCATAGCCGTGGGTTATTTTTAGGGTCAATTTTAAAATATAGGCTTCTTTTTATATCAATCAAATTCCATGTCACTATTCTATTCATTTAGTAATAAAGTAAGTATTACTCGAATCAAGTTGCGGACATTCGCTTCGCTAGTAGAGTAATAAACAAAACTGAGTATAATATTTTGCTCTTCATTATCCCTGAAAAGAATGTTTTATTGTTTTTTTTGGACGAACTCGCTCAAAAAGCGGGTAGGCGCACTATTTTGCAACGGAGTAGTAAAAGCCGTGTTATTTCAAAGTCGCAGTGTGTACATAAAATTGTTTATAGTCGACACTAATATTCGGCCCATATACGAGTACAGGGTGTTAAGATGAAAAAAGTGAATAGAAATGCGGCTCATTGTAGAAATTATAATTACATGTCTGCAGTCCATAAGTCTTGAGATTTAGAGTTGCGGAGAAACCTCAGTGGGATAATTTGGGTTAATGATAATAAGGAAGGCAACGGCATACGAAACTGATTTCCGATTGGAAGTGCAGATTGCTTCAACGCAAAGAAGCAGGTTTTGAGTCGTCGTTTGCTGCTTCTTACTTTTTCAAATTACGCAGAGTTCAATATTCAGATAGAGCTCAAGTACAGTTGAACACTTGACGAGCTTTCCGAGGTTTTTCTGCAGCCGGCACGGAATAAATAAACAAATGGAACAGCTTCACGCGCTTTTATACGGTCCGAGGGGCATGACATCATCGGCGAATTTTACTAAAACCTGTTTTCATCAAAGGAGCTTTTCGGTGACATACAAAGATGAGTTCCGTTCAAGGGAATTGGAAGCGGGGTTCGCTCTTTTCAGGTGTTAAAGAGATTTTTGTTCTCTTGAATGCGAAGCTTTTTGAGAGTGATATTCGTTTTACTGTTTTTACACACGCCTTGAAGTCGCCTTCCTGCCGCGCCTCTCGGAGCTGGAAGAAAACAGTGTCAAGAAGCCGGTATTATGAAAGCTTCTACCGGCTTCGGCCTGGAATTTTTCAGTTCCAGCGGTTAAGGTTTTTTAGGACTTTCACCAGGTTTTTGGTGGGGGAAGGGGAGGGCCTTGCAAAAGTCCAACTTGCGACCGATTTAAGAGCGAATTGGGGAAAGAAACCGCGGTTGGAAAGTGTATTTTAAGCCTACGTCAACTTCCAGGCCAGACCTCTCTGGAGAAGTGGCTTATTCGAGCAGCACTTTCAGAGCGATTCGTCGTGTGCACAGAACTAGATAAAGCAGCAGAGACAGGAAATAAGTGGACATTTAGTAGAAGTGTTTTATAAAATTATTGCGGAATAAAATTTCTGAACGCGAGCCCAGAGACGATATTATAGTATATTTTGATATTGAATAAAAACATTTTTCATTTTGTTTGCGCTCCAGGCCCAGAACGCCGACATCGATTTGGTGAACAAGCAGTCGCAGGTGATTATTCGTCAGGCGGATTCGCGAAATCGCGAAAATATTGAACAGGAAAATCTAGCATTAAACGAGGCCTGGTCAAACTTGATCGGAAGTTTAGAAAGTCGCCGAGAATCCCTTTCAGCAGTGGCAGAACGTTGGGAGGAATTCGAGGAGAAACTCCATACTTTGGAAAAATCTGTCGGACGTCTTGAGGAAAAATCCCGACATGTTGATTCAATCGTAAAATCTAGACGGCACTTGGAAGAAACGAAGAATGCTATCCAGGTAAGTACTAAATAAAATAATTTAAAACGAATTAGCGTATTAAAAAACGAAATTAATTAAGTCGTGTGACCATTTCTCGCGGCGACCGCTTAAAAATTATGCTTCTCGTGGCTGCTGCTGTCGATGCCGAATTCAAAATAAGGCGATTGTGTCATCCACTGACCTTGCCTGGTGACTTCACGAAGCTCTTTATTGCTTCTTTAATACGAATCGCTTTATCTTGCAAATAGTTGTTTATCGGCAACCAGAATTTAGATAAATATTAAGAAGTAGCAAATGCGCCCTGCGTGACAGCATTTCTTCAGTCCAAATATGCAATGCAATGTATTTTTGAATAAATAATTAATCTTCCGCTTATTCCGCAGGAAATACTCGCTGAAGCTCAAGAACTTAAATCATCATATAAAGAGATCGAGGCGCTCTCAAAATCAATCGTCACATTCCTTGGGGAAATACACAAACCCTCGGCGGAGGCCATACGGGCCAAAGTGGATCAGCTAGCTGACCAATACGAAAAGTAAGTAAACATCTTGATCTTAATTTTTCAGTAGAAACAAATTCGCCCTACTGCCTCCAGTATGGTGAAATTATTAACTGCTTCGCGAGATCCACCTTTTATTCTATTCCATTCTGTTTGGATCGTAATGCGATATAATTGTTGCTTTTCCCTGCGAACTCATTCATTATTTTTGAATTTGCTTGAAGGTCAGGAAGTAGAGGTGTTGTCCCATTGACGGACCAAAGAAAAGGAAATTTGAAACTACTTTTCTTAGTTAGTTCTTGCATAGAAGCATCAAGCGTGTAGGATACTGCTTACGTATTTTCATAACCTAGCACAAATTACGCGTAGACGAAAATATTTTGTGTTTGTACAACTGGCCGAATAAACTCTCATATCTTTTTCTAGTTGTAATGTGTGTTGGTTAAAAAATTAATCTTTGTTTTTCTAAACGCAAAAATTATATGATTAACGAAACAAATGTAGTAGTAGATAGTTCAAGTAAAAAAGTGCAAATTAAACCAGCACATTTACTTTGTGTATTCAAATAATACTTGCCCATTTTAAAATAAAACAAACTTTTTCTTAAATGAATTAAAAAAACTACATGAAGAAATAATAGTTTAAAAAGGTTTTTACAACTTTTACGGATAAAAATTTAAAAATCCATATGTCAAAAACCAAATTAAAAATGTAGAAGTTTTGACTAAAAACATGAACACCTTTAACAGCCAGACTCACAAAACTCTACTAATCTAATTTTGGTCGAAAAGTAATTCTCTTAATGTTCTGCGTAGTAAGCCTCGAAGTTAATTGTAATTTGCTGTATGGAAATTGGTTAATTGCAAATTATCTAAAAACAAAATTAGTATATTGTTTCAAAAAATGGTTAATTACGGAATTAAATTTTAAATAATTTCGTCGTTATATTCTATGCTCCAGGAAAATACTAGATCTTATATTTGCCTAACGAGAGCAAGCTTTAAAGCTTTAACTCGTAATAAAATATTATATTGTTTACTATTTCTAAGGATAGGCAAATTTAAACAAATGATTCTTCATGCATTATTCATTATGCAGTTTCAGGATATAGATTTTTGCACATCTCAAAATATATAAATTAATGAATTGAATTATATCAAGCTCTGAGTCAGATATTCTAGGCTAGATTGATTTTTTTAGTTTTGGGTTTCCATTAAAAACCCCAATAAACTCACAGTTTTGTTCTCGTTGAATTGTAAACTTAACTAGAACAATGACGTTCCTTTTCAGGTTTTTATAAGTTTAGAAGAAACAAGTTTATACTTGTATGTATTTGAAACTAATTCTATCATTCAATCACAGTTTTATTGTAGATATTGAAAATAAAATTGCATTTCTTCAGATATCTTCATTAAAGGACGATTCGATAATAAAATGTGTTGATCAAAACTAATTACATGTGAAATTTAATAATAATCGCAGATGAATAAGACACTACAAATTTTGTAAAAACTATGATCAAGATTGCCAGAATTGTCAGAATACATCTTTAAGAAGTTCTTTTTAAAACAAATCATTTCAATTAAATCTCTAAAAACACAAAAAATGAATTGTACAATTATACTTTCGTAATTCCTGCGACAGCGGCTTGGTTGTTGTATTCATTCATAAATTATTTATAAATTTTAACCTCTTCATCGAAGTGGGATTAAATTCGAGTGTGTTTTGGCTTTCTTGACACAAAGTAATAAGGCAAAAATAAAAACATATTTTGAACACTCTTAGGAGCATTAAACTAGAATCAAAAAGTACTTTGAGAATATAGTAAAAAAAACCCTTTTCGCACACTCATGAAAACTCACCATGTCTGTAATTTAGGATTCATGCTCGCTACTTGTATTTATTTCAAATACTATCAAAAAAATATTTTGCGATCATCTACCAAACCATGATAGCCTAATGTAATTTTTGTAATGCCGGTATTTTATTCAGCTCGAAGTTTTACCTTTGATCAGTAGTTGTAAGTATACTTTAATATGCAATCAATGTACCATAAAGTTTTACAAATTTGTGCCATATGATATAATTGTTGGCATCTTTCGTTTGGTGGTGTATAGCTATATTTGGCTATAATAAAAAAAATAAAAAATGTGCTGGCACTGGTTAAGTAATAACAAGTTATGCTTGAGCAGACGAAGGTGGCACAAATTTGCCTCATTTTAAGGTATTCATGTTATACATGTTACGTCTTCTTGTCGTTCAAACAGGCCAAGTTAAGAGCTTCCATTTGGCGAGATAAAACAACGCATATTGTAGGTTTAGTTAAAATTACAACAAATTACAATCTTATGATGTTATCTTCTCGCGCTTAATATTGGAATGCGTGAAAGAATTTGTAAGATTTTTTATTGTTTATTGGATAGTTTAGGTTTTTCGAAGGGTATAATGATGAGTATGAAAAGCCAGTTTGAAATCGAGGTGAAAACTTGTTTTAACATGAATTCCAATAATAGAAAAACATCGACTATTAGACTGGATTTTATGCTGACTTTAAGCAACGGAGAATTCGAAAGTGTAAAATTATTTCTTAATATTCTCTATTCAATAACATTTAATAGCTAAATTTACACAGAACAAGTGTTACAATAAGAATTGTTACAATAAGAATTTGAAAATTGGTAAACAAAATAACGAAACATGAAAAGAAATTGTAAAATGAATCAAATAAAATCCTGACTCCTTTAGAGATATTCTATAAGGTGAACAAGACTCATGAGTACCGGTTGTGATCTTCATTCCACATCAATTGCATGAAGTAATCGTTCTAAGTCAAAGTTCTGTTTTCGACGAGAAAAATTACCATAACATTGCGCACTTCAATAGGTAATATAATTTTAAAAATGTTGCAATTTATATTTCAAGTGAATCGATTAAGATCTGTTGATGTTATGTGTCTAACCAGTTTAAAAAATGTAGTTTCGAGATAAACGCGCTTAAAGTTTTATATCGTATTATTTTATTAAAATTACTGATGAAAAAAAGATTATAAATCTTATCCCACCTTTATAGGTTATTGTACCTTATTTCTAACATCCTAGGGCCTTGTTTAAGCCAATATGCATTTTTGGAAAATTCTAGTGTGGCATTACCGCTTACGTATTGTTTTGGCCGACCATATTGAAAAAAAAAAAAAATGTAGTTGTTGCGGTTGAAAGAGTGTTTAATGTACATATTATAAAAAATAGAAGAACATTTTATTCTAGGGTCATTACGACTTATATTTAGGTATATAAAATATTCAATCTTATTTGATCTATTATAGCTGATAACTTTTGAGAAGTTTTTCTTTTCTCTTTTTATTGCATCTCAAGTCTCGTGAGTTTAAGAATTCAAAATAAGATGTTCGGTCCCGAGTCTTTGGGAAATTGGGGTAATCGCTTAAAAAATTTATTGTTAATTAGAGCGGAAATTATTATGTAGGTGTGCTAGCCATGTTTTGATTGCCATTAAAATTTATTTTAAACAATTGGATCGCATAAAGTTGTCTGAAAGGAAAAGTGTTATTTAAATTTAAGATTCCAGCGCTGAGCACGATCTGTCTTAGATTTATCACATGTATGCATAACTAAGTCTCTCTACTTTCGCTTTTCATTAGTAAGAGCAGCATCTTGGCCACCTTACGTAGAACAAAGCTCAAGTTAAAGCGCCATTCGAATATTTGGTAATGCTGCGGTGAGCGACATTCCAAGCTTGTGAGTATTTTTGGGTAGATGACATAGGGGGCTTGCTCAAGAGCGAAGCAACTTGGTTTTTTCAATGCAAAATCGCCGTCGCTTGGGAGCTTTTCGCGTCTTCGTGCCAGATACCTATTAACCCAAAAGCTATATGTATAATTAGATTAGATTGAAAAATGAGAGACTGAGCGACTTTTGGCGATGATTGTGCTTTTCGATTATTCGAGGTTTTGGGAATAAAAAAGGTGGATAGAGGAAGTTATGACACTTTTTGGCATTCTCTATAAGATCACCGCTCAATTTGAATATAATCGGTGGAAAATATTATGAAAAAAAATCGTCGATTCTGAGACGTTTTTAAAATGTTAGGCAAATGAAAGGAAAATCGACTAAAATATATGCCAAGATGAGAAACGATAGGCGGTTTCTTGATGATTTCGCCGAATGTGACTTCTATTTTTAGAAAGATTTTGCGAAAGTTTTCTTTACTATACAAAATCAGAGTCCGTGAGACCTGTGATTGTGGTCGTATGTGAGCTAATCATGAAGGCAGTGGGTTGCGGCTGCTTGAACTAAGTTAGAATCAGAACGTATTGTACCGCGTACGAGACTGGATGGCTGGAAAGTAGAAGTTATAATTAGAAGAACCGAGAAATCAGTTACAGAAAAACTGGATAATAAAAAGAGTGCAGTGTTTCATAAAAACTCAGAATCATACTCTCTTTACAAAAGAAGAAGGAGAAAAGGAAAAAGGATACGGAAAAAGACATAAGAAGTCCTAAAGGGTTACAATTTCATTTAAACCCAGCCGTGAACGGTTAAACCTATAATTTAAAAGAAGGAACGAATATATTCAGTAGTCTGTTGTTAAATGGTTTGTGCGATTTTTGCTTTGATATAACCGTTAATTTTCTATCATGAAGATATTCTTGCGTGCTTAAGGGGGATATTTCTTACTTTTGAGCCATTGATTAATTCCTGAAAGTGTTTTGCAAATAACATTGATTTAGGCATATTCGTACGTGGTACAAAACGGTTATTGATATTTTCTTAAATGTTCGGTTTGTTTGAACAATAAATGCAAATTTTATCGTTACTACCAAAACAAATTTACAACGAGAACACTGCGTAAAATTCAAGGTTTTTTACACAGTTGCACTTTTGCGTTTACTTGGTATACCGGATGCGATCATCGGGAGAAATAGAATTTTATTTCAAACCTCAAAAATTTTTAAATCTGTCGATGACCGGGGGTAAACACATTAAGGCGTCAGTTGCTAAATTCGTAAATATTCACTGTAATTATTTGAAAATTGGAATCATAGAATTGTTTTCAAATTATTTGTCTTGGCAATAATTCATTCATTCAAGCTTTCGGGACCGGAAGAATTCGAGTAACATTGAATTTTCATACGAGTTTGAATGATTCCTCTTTTTAAATTACACCGCTTCGTCTCTTTCTTAGCATCTAGGGGGTTGTCCTTGACGCCTTCCACTTTATTGTGTCTTCTCTGTTCTATTTCTACACGCATCTACAAAATTTTGGAGCGCTAATAATTGCGGTGAGAGCTTTTCTCAAAGTTTATTCGGGAAAGAGCCGACGAATAATTTCGTGAACATTTTCGTAAATATAGTTAAATTTAGGGCTGCTGTTTTTAGATGAAGCGCAATACTTCTGCGTAAAGTCAGACTGTACGGAGGTTAGAGCAGCATTTCTCTAATAATTTATCTTTTTTTCATTTTACAGACTAATTACATCGTTGCATGCGAAGGACACTAAAGCGGCAAAGGACTTAGAGGATATTGAAGAAATATTTAGAAAAATTTCTGACTTGCAGGACAGATTTAACACGCTCTCAGAAGAATTAAGTGAGATACACGTGTTTGACGTGAATCAAAAGGAGGTTGAAGATAAGCTCGCGAAATCGCGAAACAGTATCAGCGCAAATATTGGAGAAAGTGCAGCTTTAATTAAAAGTACACAGGAAAAATACTTAAAGCAGCAAAATCTCATACCATCAGATATATCACAAGAATTAACATCTTTGGAACTACTATCGGAAAGATTGCAAGGAGCTATGGACACGAAGGATAAAGAATTTAAACGGGCCAGAACTGTTCGCACAGAATATTTGAATGGTGTGGAAGAAGTGCGGACATGGCTACAAAATGCTGAAATTAAAATATTGGACCGTTCTCTTGAACCTCTTAAATTGCGGGAAGTGTTGTATAAATACAGCCAGGAATTAGGAGGAATCTATGAAAAATTAGGTGAAGTAAACGCCAACGGCAATATTATAGTAGAAAATAGCCGTAACAATGAGGAAAAAGAGCTGGTTAAAAACACCGTCGATCAGCTAACTCAGCAGCTAGACCAACTCCGCTCGCTGCTGGATGAAAAGAAACAACAAGTTGGTGATAGTCTAGATTCATGGACAAGATTCATGAATCTGTACCAAATTGTTTTGGCTTGGGTAGCCGGAAAGAAAGTTTTCCTTGAGGAATCATTAAGACTGACCACTTTGCAACAAGCTCGCCAGAGGCTTAACGAATATGCAATTGCTGTGAAAAGTGTAAAACCCATTACAAAACATTTAAGTGAAATGGACAAGGAACTGGAACTTATTGCTCAAGTTACCACTGTTGGTGACTTAAAGGATAAATTGCAGGAAGTAGAGACTGCTAAAATTGAAGTTGAAGCTTTATTGGTCCAGAGGGTAAGTTAAAAGAAAGGCTGCTGTTGTTACCAGTATAAAAATATTTAGAGAACATTTTCATTTTGTAATTTCAGAACGCATTACTTCAAGAAACCGTTGAGGAATGGGATCAATGCGAAAAGAAAATAAAGGATATTAGATCATGGATAGAAAAAACCAGAAGCTTCCTCGAATCTCCACAGCACAAAAAGAAGTCATTGCGTGACCAATTAGGCTTTTGTGAAAAAACGGTTGCTGACATAAATGTTCAAAAAACGAAGCTTGCGCTGTCGATAGAAAAATTAGAGGTAAGACTGAAAAAAATTGGTGGTTAAATTATGGTTATCTGAGGAGAAACGAAATTAATCTGTGGGATTTCTTATGCATGGTAATTTGTTTTTGAATGCAGGTTCACTTTAAAGCTGGAATTGGTGGTGATCCTCGATTGGCTGAGAACGTTGATGATCTCTTAAAGGTTCTGGATGAACTTAATGTTGTTGTTATGACTAAAGTATCCAACCTGGAAGAGACATTATCTCAGATAGATTTATACCAACAGCAGATGCAATCTTTGAGGCAAAAAATTGTTCAGGAGGAACAACAACTTCGTACATTGATGGCACCTTCCTATTTGCCTCAAGAACGAGAAAAGGCAATGGTCGATCAGCAGGTATGTTTCCTTCTTTTTTAATAGTTTTTTTTATGTAAAAGATATTTAAATAGACGCAAACAGATATTTAATTCTATAGTTAGGCCAGATCGTGATCCTCAGTGGTGTTATTGATCGATTTTCTTTTAATATTAACAAAGTAAAGTCAATCGCGAGTCATGCTGATAGTCCCGTGTTTCTTTGTACATTCATTCATTTTTATTAATTTTATTTTTATACCACGTGGTTGTAACAGCACTTGAAATTTTCTTTAACGCGTAAGACCACGTGCTTTTATACAGAACACACTTTTATTTTTGGTTACATTCCAATGCACCAGCATTCGGTTGGTATTGCGATCCATTATGATGTCACTCGAAGATTTATTTTTAGATCACTTTCAATGCTGTCTCTGAAGTGATTCATTGAAATTTTATTTTTATATAAAGAGCGCTGCTTGCAGAGAAACATGTTCCATTTTACATTACTCGCTTACATTTATCTTTGGTTTTTATGAGATCAATGCACGTGTTTAAATTTTTGGGCAGTTAATTTTTTATATGTAATTAAATATCGATCAATATCATCAAGATTTACACAAACTTCGACAGCTAGGAAGTGTAGAAAATGGGAGTATTGTCACTTTAACAGTGTTCTCATTACCATTAGCCACAAGTTAATACCATCAGAGCAATGCTTATTTGAAGTAGATAGTTTGGTTTATTGACAGTAACTTACATTTAACAATTAAACAATAAATAGTAAATGGTGTCTTCTTTATTGACATATGCGACATTGTTCACTTAGCAAGTATATTAGTAATTTAATATTGATTCATTTGTATGTATGATACTTTCACTACATGGGATTTATTATTTTTTCTTTTCTGGTGTTTTGTTTTCTTCTGTTCTCTATAATACTGAAAATACGAAACATTGCTGCTGAAATGTATCTCTTCATCACACTATTTTTCTGCACGCGTTCGTCCCATTCCTTTCCTTTAATTATGCGCAAAATTTATCTGCTTTTTGCTTACTCCCGGAAAATTTACGCAAACAACCTTGTGCTTGATTCCCATAATTATTAACAAACGGTTATGTACTCATAATATATAAAATGCCTTCTTCTGGTTATGGGTGCTTTGTACTTTACTCGTTATTTTCTGGGGTATTTTGAAATTGAAATTAAACAGTCGTGTCGGGAACGAATTAAGATACTCCACTCCAAGATCACGGCCCGCAACGAGCGTATAAAACTTCTCATATACCGCGGAACACCAGATGATCAAGCATTAGATACTTAGTTTAGGATTATGATTTAATATTTTCAGTTAATTGAATCAAAATTCATTCACATACATATCCAAAAAGAACTTACAGTTTTCTATTGTGAAAGATAGAAGAAATTATTAACTTTTTTGGAACAGGATAAATAACACTTACCAGGTAGCTCCCAACCTGCCGGTGTACTTTATCGAACCTTTTCGGTTTTTTTTAGTAGGATAGCGGAGAACTATAGGATCTGTAAATAATGTTATAAACAGAATAATTAATAATAATCGATATCAAAATAAACAAAGTTTTGTCTTCTTAAATAACATTTTGGCAAATCCCATTCCCATGATAGGCGCTGCGCTCATCAATTGAAGAAAAACAGCAAAAGTACGACCAGATTGCTGCCTTGTCTTATACTTTGGATCCACTTTCGGTTGTGGCAGCATCTTCCAGTGTATCAATGTACCTAAAGCCATCAAAGCTGGGCTTAACTTACGCCGAGGTGCTGTCTGGGCGTTCAAGTCCAGTGAGTTATGGCGTTGTAACAAAGATAGAAACGCAACAACCCCAACAGGGCGTGGTGCAGCTGGTACCCCAAGAAAATATAATCCATCGGCCACAACCGCAAGTGCAGCCACCTCCAAAGCAACCCGAAATTGCGATGACTTCAGCAATACAGAAACCAGACAGAGTAAAAGATGTCCGATTGAAACAGGAACATCCAAAACAGGCTTTGGTAGAAATTGATGAAGATTTGAGCAGTAGAAAAGTGCAAAGTCCCATTACGAGCGTTGCCCCAAGCAAGGATATTGGAGAAATTACATTCAAAGTGGTAGAACCTCAGATTGAATCTATTGACGATAAATCTATTGATAACAGTGAAACAGACAACAAAGGTAATGAAAAAATTAAACTTGTTATACAAAAACGTGAGCCACGAGAACGTGGTCGTTCACCTCGAAGAAGGCAGCCAAAAGTAAGTGCACCCGAAAAATCAAATGTGCCCTCTTCAGCGGAATACATTCAACCGGTTAAATATCAAGAACAGATCCCCATCGCAGCTCCCAGAACAACACTTTCTCTTCCCCATGAGACAAGGTCGCGTTCGAAGAGCCCTATTTGGTGCCCAGGCTCTACAACATACGCTGAAGTTCTGCGTGGAGCTGAAATTGCTGCCGGACAGCTACAAGCTATAGTCCATGACGTGAGACAACCTCATGAAACTGCAATCATTGGCACTGCGTATCCGCATACTCCAGAATTGTATCCACCTACTCCAAATGCAACAGTAGGTGCTCAAGTTAATGTGCAACAGCCAACTGAAATCAAAGAGCCTTATCCGAAATATGAGGAAGCAATACCTGAATGGAACTACTCTGAACAACCAACTAATTTCTACGTTCAGGCTCCATATATTCAACAGCAACATCAGCAGGGTCATGCTTCGTTCACATATCCAACTCAAAATATTACACAATATCAAAGCTATCATTATATTCCACAACCTGCAACAGGATATTATCAGCCTCAACAACAAGGATTAGATGGTGTCTATCACTATCACACCACCTCTCAGGATTTAATTTATTCTGAGCAAAATCCCTCATTCTATCAGCAGGTTGCTGCTATTCCAGTTGAGATTCCTCAAATGGTCCCGGCAGAAACTCCAATGCCAGTGCAATTAACTTATTCAGAAGCAGAAAGACATACAGAAAGTGCGAAACGACCGTTGCAGTCCAGCGAAATGGTCAAAATAGATATTAATGTGTCCCAACCTAAACAACAAAAATTGGAAATTCAAGAAGTTAAACCCAGACGTGGGCTACTTGAGCAAAACATAGAAAAAGTTCCTTCACCTGTGCAAGAAATAAATATCGAAGAGAAAATGAGTACCATAGCGAAAGAATCAAGCAATGTTCCAGATGTAAGCGTAAGCACCGAGAACGATCAAAGCAAACCAAAAGGATTTTCCTACGCTCAGATACTGTTTAAAGGATTAGAAAATATTTCTTTCCAGCCATCCAGTAAACCTCCGATGCAAACAGTACAGATAAGCGAAAAACAACAGCCAAGAAAAGTTAAAGAAACCACATATTTTGTGGAGCCAGAGAAAAATGTTTTGAAACCACAAACGAATCGATCGTATTCGAAGTCTCCTTCTCGTGACTCTATAGAAGTCAGTAGAAAGGAAGGCGCATTGAAGAAGCATCGACAAGAAAAAGACGACCGAAGTTGTAGACCAAAAGACATTAGGGAATCGCCTAATATCTCGGAAGTTTCTACAAGAACTGCATCAAGTTCACAAGATTCATTTGTATCAAAGGAAAAACCTAAAACAAAGAAAACGAAAACTAAAAAAAGTAAAACCATTGAACCAAGTGAAATCGAGAGTCCTTCAAATATTGGGGAAATCCCCACAAGTTCTTTTATAGAAACGCCCACGACTGACGTCATAGAAGAAAAGGCAAGTGAAGGTGAAAATTTGAACGAAAATGCTAAGGCAAAATTACAGAAAAAGAAAAAGAATAAAAAACAGAAAAAGGACATAAAGAGCAATGAGGATATTGAACAAATTGACCTAGAGGACAAAAAGCCACAATCGCAAGACATTGTCCTTAGTGTAGAAGATAAGAAACAATTGCTTAAAGAAGAGACCGCAAGTGGAATCCAACAAGATAAACAAAAAGAGGCAGATGAAATAAATATAGCTGTAGTAAAAAAGAAATCAAAACTAGGAAAGAAAAAATCAAATGAAACCATAGGGATGTTCGAGGCTGAAAAGCTCGATAAACCAAGTATTGTTGAGACCACAAAAACACTGATCATGACAGAAAGTAATATAGACTACATCCCAGACGATAAGCAAAAGAAAGGACAAATTAATCCATCGATTGCCGAGAAATACCAAGGGCAAGCTACGTCACAAGTCGATTTTGAAAAACCAGAATCTTCTGTCTTTAAAATCCCAAGTTCGGCAGCAAGTGAAATAACTAGTGCTGATAAACCTATACCGAAAACAGATGTAGATATCTGCTCAGTAAAAGTCGAACCTGAAGGAAAGAAAAAATCACAATCTGATAAGATATTAATTGAAACTCAGGAAATTATAAAAACTGCCCCAACATTTGTTGCCGATACTCCAAAGATAAGTGAAACAATTACTACCAAAACTGAGACAACTTTGATTCTGGAACCCTCTCAAAGCGATCATGACAGATCTGGTGAAAAAGTTGAGGAACTCTTAATAGCAAGCTCGGTAAAGGTTGAACCTGAAAGAAAGGTCAAGAAACCATCTGAGCCAGTAATAATTGAGGCACAAGATATTGTCACAGCTATTCCTCAAAAACCTGAGCCAACGATGAGCTTTGAAATCTCTCAGATCAAAACTGATCAATCTCAGCTGAAGTCAGATGAAAATTTAGTTTCTACCCCTGTAAAAATTAAACCTGAAAGAAAGGTCAAGAAACAATCTGATCCAGTAGCAATTGAGGCACCAGAGATTATCACAACTATTCCGCAAAAATCTGAGCCAACGATGAGCTTTGAAATCTCTCAGATCAAAATTGATCAATCTCAGCTGAAGTCAGATGAAAATATAGTTTCTACCCCTGTAAAAATTGAACTTGAAGGAAAGGTCAAGAAACAATCTGATCCTGTAACAATTGAGGCACAAGAGATTATCACAACTATTCCTCAAAAAACTGAGACAACGATGAGTTTTGAATTCTCCCAAATCAAAACTGATCAATCTCAGCAGAAGTCAGATAAAAATTTAGTTTCTACCTCTGCACCTGAACCTGAAGCAACAGACAAAACACAACATGCCCAGATATTAAGCGGAATTCAGGAAATTTCAAAAACTGTTCCAAAAAGTCAAACAACAGTGATTCTGGAACCTACGACTAAGCAGACTGAAAAGACACCAATTGGTCAAATAGTAGTTGAAACTCAAGAAATTATTAAAACACTTCCTTCTCAAAGTGAGGTTACTTTGACACTAGAAAAAACACCAACTGATCAGATAGTAGTTGGAACTCAAGAAACTATAAAAGCAATTCCTCCTCAAAGTGAGGTGACTTTGTTCCTGGAACAATCAAAATCTGAATTAAAACCAGACAAATCGCTTGTAGTTAATCCGATAAAACCTGAATCGGAAGGAACCGATAAAACACAAGCTCATCCAATATTAATTGAAACTCAGAAAATTACAAAAACAACACCGAAATATATTGGGGATGCTGCCATTGATATTACCAAAATGAGTAGCGAGATTCAAAGTCATTTAAGCCAGAGTAATATTAAAAGAGATTTTGAGGAGAGCGACTTGATAAATATATATGAAAAATCATTAAAAATTGGACAAAATCTAAAAGAAGAAGAATACCAGTTTGTGGAGAATCAAATCCATAATATATCAGTTACAGGTAGAACACAAAAAATTGCAATGATAACACATGAAGAAATTTGTCGAAAGCCAATGATACAGATCAAAATGGAGTTCCCAGAAGTTAGTCTCAGAATTACGGAGCGCATTAAAAAGGGTACCGAAAATAGTCAAGTGCATGACTCAACTGATTCTGCGGTGATATCAGTACTATCAGAAAAATTAAATGATCAGGTGAAGCAAGATGTTCTTAAGACTGATAATGTAATAGTTGAAGAGGTTACAAATATCGTTACTTCCGAAACATCTGAACCAATAAAACAATTGGAAGAATATAAAGAAATCTTAGAAGAACCTAAAATAGCTGATATTAAAATATCAAAACCCGATCTTACTAAACAAGTAGATCAAATTGCCGAGGGTACACAATCTTTGGAGCAAACTGCAAAGCCCCTTGATAGTTTTGATGTACAATTAATTAAGCCGAAGGATGTGAAACAAGAAGAAATTTCGACCGAACATGACTCAAAGAAAACACAAGACGTAGATATTCTTAAAACTGAACCTCAACCAGAAGAGCTAACGGAGCAGGAATGTGAATTTTTGCTAGCTATTAAGAAAAAAACAAAGCAGAAAGTACGGCCAGCGATTCCAAAGGCGTTCAAAGATGCCTCAGAAACAAGGGAAGCACCAATTCAAGACGAATGGGCACTAACAAATGTAGTTGAAACTATAACAACCGCTGTAAAGGATTTAAAAACAGGAGAAGTTATCAAATCTACCACTATACCGGGGCAATTATCGAAAATGTCATCGAATGTAGCGCCAGCATTAATTTTAAAGACCACACAAGAAGATCAAGTGGACAATTTAAGTACCACTGCTCAGCCCTTAAGTACTAACCAAGCCTTAGATAGTTCTGTTGAAACTAAACAATTGAGGGTTCGTGACGACTCTGTTCCCATTAGTGTGATACATGAGAAGTCTTCATATCATGATATTTGTGCATTGATTGATGCCGAGCGTAAATATTATGAGCAAAAGCAAAGTGATAACAAATTGGATACAACCGAACAAGAAGAAGAGCAAATACTTAAGCCTACTAAACAATTAGATTCGAGTGTTGATCTTACTCAAAATAAGCTTGAACTCACGGAGAACCTTTCCCACTTACCAAACTTAACAAATATAACAACTGGTATTTTAATCCCAGACCGCAATATTCCCACCTCTGCACCTAATAGTAGTTTATTAACAAGTTGTGAACCAGCACCGACTAAGCCAGGCAATGCAACTACAGAGGCGTCCAGCCTACCACCCACCTTTAATTACTCCTGTTATGAGATACCAGCATACGATCTTTCGTTAATGAGCCAAGCAGAAAGGAATTACTATTTATTCCTAAATTCCCCGATCATCGAACCCACCATAATTGAGAAGATGTCTGATGAACCCACAACCAGCAGAGAAGACGTAATAGAATCTAAAGGTGAAAAATTCGAGGGAGATGTGCAAGAAGAAGGTAAGAGTAATATCGTTCCACAGCTAAAGGAAAATTTGGTTGAACTGCAATTTGTGCAAGACAAAAAGCAGGAGATAATCAAGTTAAAAGCAGATACAGATAAGTCGTTGGACATAAAAATATCGGTAACTGAAGGTAAGCTAGACGATCAGCTTTCCGATTTAGATGTAAGACCACTTGAAGAACCAATTAATAAACAACAGAAAGATGCTCAAATACCCGAAAAGGTCATTGAGCCAACACCAGAAATAGACTTAGATAAGAAAAAATCAGTGTATGCCGGACTTCCTATCGATGAATCATCCTCGACATGGATGGATGTTCTTGATGAGCCTATTACTTTATCCGATGACGAACCTGAAATTGATGTCAAACCTATTTCTGTTCAAACAGAACCCCAGACTGTTGAATCCCAAAAATTAGTATTCGAAGTTGAAGGTGCCCCTGATCAGATTAATGTGCCTATTAAGATTGTGGAAACACAACAGGACACCGCACAGCCTACTGTTATTGAAAAGATTATTCAGACGCTGGAACCAATCCGTAAAAGCGCGATAGATTCACAGCAGAAAATTGTGGAGTTTTTCACCGTTGAGAAAAATGTAGAAGTTCCAAAGGAACCTGTCAAAGCCCAGGAAGCAACTAATACACCGAAGCCTGCATATGCGGGTTTACCTGTCGATGACACATCTTTAGATTGGATGAATGTTCTTGATGAACCAATGGTTTTATCAGATGATGAACCCGAAATCATCAAACCTATTGTCGATCAAAAACAACCTTTGACTCAAATTAGTACTACAATCGTCGAAACACAAAAGATAACATCTGAAAAACAAAAGACTCCTGATGTGAAATTAGTACCAGAAGAAAAAGATAAAAAACTTGTGCAATCTCTTGTTTCCGAAATGGTTATTAAGACTCAAGAACCAACTTCCAAAAAAGCAATAGATATAAAACAAACGGTTACTGATTTCATTACCGCTGAGAAAACTGTACCTGATAAATCTTCCGAAGTTAATCAGGAACATGTTAAACCTGATTCAGAAGTCGGTGCAATAAGTACTGTAAATCAACCAGAGTTAATAATTCAAATTAGTACCAAAACCGCTGTGGACCAAGAATCAAGATCCGAAGTAAAAGAAAGCCCTCTTCAGACTTTAGAATTAGTTCATGAAAAGGAAGACAAATCTTTGCGATCCATTGTTGTTGCAGAAGTTAAACAAGTACTAGAACCAACACCTGAAAAAGCAAAAGATGAATTACTGAAATCTACAGAAGCAACTACTGTTGAGACAAAACAACCTGATGAGCCTTTGAAGTCTGCCGATGTACAACCAGAACCCCAGCAAGTAGCAGATTTACCAAAAACTGTGTACGCTGGTCTTCCTGTCGACGAAACATCTTTAGACTGGATGAATGTTCTTGACGAACCAATGGTTTTACCAGATGATGAACCCGAAACCATCAAACCTATTGTCGATCAAAAACAACCTTTGACTCAAATTAGTACTACAATCGTCGAAACACAAAAGATAACATCTGAAAAACAAAAGACTCCTGATGTGAAATTAGTACCAGAAGAAAAAGATAAAAAACTTGTGCAATCTCTTGTTTCCGAAATGGTTATTAAGACTCAAGAACCAACTTCCAAAAAAGCAATAGATATAAAACAAACGGTTACTGATTTCATTACCGCTGAGAAAACTGTACCTGATAAATCTTCCGAAGTTAATCAGGAACATGTTAAACCTGATTCAGAAGTCGGTGCAATAAGTACTGTAAATCAACCAGAGTTAATAATTCAAATTAGTACCAAAACCGCTGTGGACCAAGAATCAAGATCCGAAGTAAAAGGAAACCCTCTTCAGACTTTAGAATTAGTTCATGAAAAGGAAGACAAATCTTTGCGATCCATTGTTGTTGCAGAAGTTAAACAAGTACTAGAACCAACACCTGAAAAAGCAAAAGATGAATTACTGAAATCTACAGAACCAACTACTGTTGAGACAAAACAACCTGATGAGCCTTTGAAGTCTGCCGATGTACAAGCAGAACCCCAGCAAGTAGCAGATTTACCAAAAACTGTGTACGCTGGTCTTCCTGTCGACGAAACATCTTTAGACTGGATGAATGTTCTTGAAGAGCCTATGACATTTTCTGATGATGAACCGGAGGTCAGTGAAAAACTAACCATGGAACAAACAAAATCCGAAACTTTTGTAGCGCATAAAATACCTGCGAAAATTAAAGATGTGGTTCAGACAGTGGAATCGGTTGCAGAAAAAGAAGATAAGCAACCAACACAACCTGCTACAATCGAGAAAGTTACTCCGGTAAAAGAAACACCAGCGACAAAAGATTTACAGCACAAGGTTGCAGATTTCATTGCCACTGAGAAAACACTATCCGAATTTGCGGAACCTCTGAAAGAACATGTAAAACCACTGGAAGTTGATGAATCTGGCATCAGTCCCAAACCTGTTGCAGATCAACCAGAACTAATGATTAAAATCAACACCAAAACAATTGAGGTACAAAAACTTACATCTGGAATTGACGATGTTCTCACTCAGGCGGTAGAGCCAACTCGAGAAAAAGAAGAGAAACTTCCGCAACTTACTGTTGTGGAAGAAGCTAAACAAAAATCAATTTCTGATAAGGTACCTGCGTTCCCAGAAAAGCATAAAGATGATAAACCGAAGATCAGTGAAAAACTTATCGTGGACCATAAATTAACAATTGAAACTAAAACTGCGCCAGATCAAGTTAATTTGTCTAGTCAGACGATGGAACTAGTTTCAAAAATACAAGATAAGAAACCAACGGAACCAATTGTTGTCGAAGATATTATTCTAACAAAAGAACCACTGTTTGAAAAGGCAAAGGATATACAGCAGAAGGTCATGGATTTCATTGTTGCTGAGAAAAATGTATCCGATAAACCGGTGGAACTTCTAAAAGTACGTGCAAAAACGGAGGAAATCCAACAACAGCCTATAATTGAAACAAGTACTAAAACAGTCGAGATACAACAATTGCCATTTGTTGCTGAACAAGTTATTCAGACAACAGAACCATCGCATGAAAAAACTAAAGATGAGAAGCAGAACCTCGCAGAACAAAAACCTTCAGAGCATGCAGAACAGAAACTTACAAAGAAGAAATCTGCAGAGAAGAAGAAGAAAAAACATGCCGAACAGAAGCCTGCCGAGCAGAAGCCTGTAGAGCAGATGCCTGTACAGCAGATGCCAGTAGAGCAAAAAATTGAAGAACAGGAGCTTACAGAAGAGAAATCTATACAGCAGAAGCACGAAGAGCAAAAGGTTGAAGAGCAGAAACCCACAGATCACAAGCTCGCACTGCAGAAACCTGCGGAAAAGCCTGCAAAGAAAAAATCTACAGAGAAGAAATTAGTAGAACCGAAATTTGCGGAGAAGCCCGTAGAACAAAAGCATACTGAGCAAAAATCTGCAGAGCAAAAACCTGCAGATCAAAAACCTGCTGAACACAAGCTGGCACAGCAGAATTCTGTAGAGAAGCTTTCAGCGCCAATTAGCACAAAAACACAATTGTCTGACAAACATATGGAACCTTCCAAAGAACAAGTAAAACCTCAACTAGTAACTGAAATACCCAAGCCTGCATACGTCGGTCTTCCTATCGACGAAACATCTTCGGACTGGATGAACGTTCTTGAGGAGCCAATGACTATATCAGATGATGAACCCGACAGTAATGAAAAATCTGTTGCCACTAAAACGCAATCCAAAACCGTTGAAATACACAAGTTAACAATTGAAGCTAAAGGTGTTCATGATCCAGTTAATTTGTCTATACAAACTGTGGAACTAGTTCAAGAAAAAGAAGATAAACTTCCTCACGTTAATGTTGTGGAAAAGGTTCTTCAGACACTAGAACCGATCCGAGAAAAGGCAAAAGACATGCAGCAAATGGTAACTGATTTCATTACTGCTGAGAAAAAGATCGAACCTTCAAAAGAACTTGTAAAAACGCCAGAACAAACGAATGCACCGAAGGCTGTATATGCTGGTCTTCCTGTCGATGAAACATCTTTGGATTGGATGAACGTTCTTGATGAACCAATTACTCTATCCGATGATGAGCCTGAAATAAGTGCAAAACCTATTTTTGATGAAACACAGCCCTTAATTCAAGTCAATACCAAAATCGTTGAGACACAAAAAGTAACATTTGAAGGTGTTCCTGAGAAATTAAGTTTGCATTCTCAGGCAGTGGAGGTTAAACCTGAAGAAAAAGAAGAAAAGTCTTCGCAGCTTATTGGTGCTGAAAATGTTATTCAAATAGTACAACAACCTTGTAAAACAACGCAAGATGACGAGCAGAAGTCTGTAGAGCAAAAATCCGCAGAGCAGAAAGTTCCAAAACAGAAATCTGAAAAGAAGAAGCCTACAGAGACGAAATCTATAGAGAAGCCTGCAGAACAGAAGACTGAAAAGCACAAGCCTGCAGAACAAGAGCCTGTAGATCAGAAACTAACAAAGCAAAAACCTGCAGAGCAGAAAGTAGCAGAAGAAAAACCTGTAGAGCAGAAAATTGAAGAGAAGAAGCCAGCAGAGAAGAAGCCTGCAGAGCAGAAAGTAGCAGAAGAAAAACCTGTAGAGCAGAAACTTGAAGAGAAGAAGCCAGCAGAGAAGAAGCCTGCAGAGAAGAAGCCTGTAGAGAAGAGGCCTGTAGAGAAGAAGTTTGCAGAACAAAAGACTGAAGAGCATAGACTAGTAGAGAAGGAGTCTGTAGAGAAGACACCTGCGGAACAGAAGACTGAAGAGCAGAAACTTGCAGAGAAGAAGCCTGTAGAAAAGAAGTCTGCACAGAAGAAGTCTACAGAGAAGAAACATGTAGAAAAGAAAACTGAAGACAAAAAACCAACAGAGAAAAAACCTGTGGAACCAATTATCGTAGAAACATCAATCCCTGACAATTCTGAAGAATATGTCAAAACACAGAATATGCCTGTTGCACCAAATCCTGCATTTGCTGGTCTTCCTGTTGATGAAACATCTTTAGACTGGATGAATATCCTCGATGAACCTTTAATACTATCAGAAGATGAACCAGAGGTCAGTGCAAAACTGACTGTTGACCAACCAGAACCCTTAATCAGCAAAGATACCGAAAAAGTTAAAGATAAAGTCGTCAAAGTTATGTCAATTGAAACAACTCAAATACTTAAGCCAACTATACTTTCACCCATTCAGCAAAACAAAGATGAGCCTAGTTCAGTTTCCACTGACGATCAACAAAGTATTAAAGAAGAAATAATCGATGAAGAACCAGACCTCAGTAGTAGTGAAGTTTCTATTGAAGTGGTTTCTATTTCTACGACTAAAGTAAAAACTTCAGGAGATAAGCCAATGGGACTTGAGGTAATGTCTTCAGCAGAGACATCTCAAGATACGAGTCTGCCACAAATTAAAGATCAGGAAGCTGAAGAAATGCCAATACTTCAGTCAACTGTTTTGATGAAATTCCCTAAACAAGATCGTTATAAGGACCAAACGCTTCAATTCATATCTTCAGAGAGAGGTACTAGTCCATTATCAGTTTCTCCGACATTAAAAGAAGTCACAAAACAAACTTCAGAGCAAGAAATACAACAACCAGTACTTGAACCAAGAGATCAACAACCAGGCGAGGCTTTTAATAAAGATATTACATTCCATACTGCCCCGAAAGAAAAGAAGGTAGAATTTGAGATAGTGCAAGATGTAGTGAAGCCTTCAAAACAAGATGTTGATGGAGAAAAATTGGTTATAGATACCTGGTCTAGCGTTTTGGAAGACCTTCCTTCTGATCTGAGCAAAAAAGAAATCCAAAAACCAAAAGATAAGAAACCTATTCTCGTTTCAAAACTATCAGCAGATGCACCTGAATTTCGTCCTTCAAATCGTTTGGTACATGAAAATATACCTGAAATTTTAGAAGTAACTGAAAATAAAAATCTTGAGATACAGATTAAACAGGAGAGTACAATTCGATCGCTACCAAGTCAAAGTGAAGAAGTTACTGAAAAGGCACAGCCTGCAGAAACTTTGGTACGGTTTGAAGAAAAAGAATCCAAGCAATTGCCACAGCGTAGGAAGGAGAGTCCTGTTGTAGAAACCATTTCAACGCAGGACAGTGTTGTGCAACTCCCACCTACGCCTGTCAGTGTTTGGAATATTGGAAAAGGTGATAAAACGTATGCTGAGGTGTTGTTTGGAGAGCGCGAAGGACTTGAAGCTCATGCGCAGCCAATAGAAATTCATAAACCTCAACTTAAAAAGGTTAAGACTGTAAAACCTGAGAAGGATACTGAAAAACCGGTTAAACACGATGAAACTGTCGTAAAATTAGAAGAATTCGTTCCGAAAAAAGAGGAAGTTTCTAAACCTCTTGAAGAGGCAGTTGAGAAACCAAAAGAGAAGCAACCAACTAAAAAGAGTTCAAAGAAGCAAACTGAGGGAAAACCGAAACCATCGAAGAAAGACGTTTTGGTTAAATCTGATGTGGAAGAGATACCAAAAGTTGAAGTAAAAGAAGCTGTTGTGGAAGATATATCTGAAAAAGAAATTGTACAAGAAGTTATTCCAATCGAAAAAGTACAAGACGAACCAGTGGAGGAAGCTAAACCGAAGTCAGATGGATTCTCATGGGCGGCTTTAGTTCGCAAGCCAGGTGAATGGATAGATGATATTCTGACAAGAAAACCCAAAACTGAAAAAAAAGATAGCTTACCCGAAGCGGAAAAACAAATCAAGGGTTCTAAAGTCAAGGAAATTAAGGAGCCACTACAACCAGAATCAAAGGATAAGAAAAAGAAGAAATCCAAGAAAGAAAAGAAAGAAAAAATTGACATATTTGATTCTGAAAGGGAACCAAAAGAATTGGCCGAAAGGGAAACCGTGGACATACCACTAAATAAGGAAAATATCCAGGAAGCTGAGTCCGAGTCTACTGAAAAGATGAGTGATCCATTCGAAATTGCGGTTTCTTCAGAAGAATCAGAATTAGTTCATACAAGTGTATCTGATCCAGCAAAACCCTCCTGGGCCAAGATAGCTAGTCAGATAGACTCATGGCAAGATTTACCTCCAAAGCAGCAGGAATCTCAACCTATTCTCAAAGTTGCCGATTCAGAAAAACATCCAATGAAGAAGGCAAAGAAAGCAGATAAACAAAAGAAGCAGATTAGGTTCAGGGATATTGAAAAAACGAGTTCAGAAAAAGAAATTGTAACTGAAAAACCTTCAATTTCAGAAAAGAGTGTTGCTATCGAAATAAAACAAGATCTACCTATTTCCCAGGAGAAACAAATGTCTTGGGCTACAATTGTGGAAACAAAAGATCTGCCTGTTTCCCAAGAGACACAGTTGTCTAGTACTGCAATTTTAGATTTATCTCCGTCTGATCGTACCGAAGATAAACCAGCAATTAGTCAACCTATACAAACAGTGTCAAAGACGGAATCTAAAGAATTAAAAAAGAAGCCAAAGGAAAAGAAAATTCAGAAAGTGAAGCCTCTTCAAGAAACACCTGGCTTAGAGCAACAAATCCACAGCGACATTCTGCCGAGCGAGAAAAAGCTTGAGCAACCTATTGCTCTTTCGTGGGCTTCAATCATCTCGCAGTCTAATACTGAAGCGCCGGTCGTCACTGAGGAGGAAAAAGATAAAATCCAATCGACCTCATTGAAAGTTTCAAGAAAAGATAGTTTTGAAGATAATACATTAGATGATTTGTCTTGGGCTAGCTTTACGGAGAAACCAAAATTATCTTGGTCGGATCAGATTGCAATAGAAGACACTGACGACACTGAAATAAATAAAAAGACCTACGAATTGCCAGCAACCCAATTTCTACCAGAAGAGTTCGCAAGTGAAGAAGTAATTGAAATCGAACTTCCGGATAATTCAAGTAACATTTCAACTATTATAGAGAGTGTTACGAGTAAGATAGATTCGCAAGAACCTGAAATTCCTAAATTAAAGGAAATTATACCAGAAATTGAATTTGGATTAGATTCTAGTGATCCTCACCAAAACCAAGCTAATATTTGTCTTCAGTTTATTAACCGAGAAATCGAGGCAGGAAATAATACTAGGTTGCAGCAAGGAGCACTACCTGACGTTCCAAAGGAGAGTACTACGACCACTGTTAAATCTGAAGTCAAACAGTATGGAGATACTATCTCTAAAGAACCATCTGATAAAGTTAAAGAACCAGTCAGTTCTGTGGAAGTTCCTACAGAAAAAGAAAAGAAGATTGAAAAAATTCTTGAACCTAATATACTGCAAGTCGACAAACCGGCCAGTTCTGTGGGAGTTTCTGTAGAAAAAGAAAAGAAGATTGAAAAAATTCTTGAACCTAAGGTAATGCAAGTCGACAAACCGGTCAGTTCTGTGGGAGTTCCTGCAGAAAAAGAAAAGAAGATTGAAAACATTTTTGAACCTAAGGTAGTGCAAGTCGACAAACCGGTCAGTTCTGTAGGAGTTTCTGCAGAAAAAGAAAAGAAGATTGAAAAAATTCTTGAACCCAAAATAGTGGAAGCCGACAAACCAGCCAGTTCTGTGGAAGTTCCTTCAGAAAAAGAAAAGAAGATTGAGCAGATTCTTGAACCTAAAGTTGTCCAAGTCGACAAACCGGTCAGTTCTGTGGAAGGGCTTGAAGAAACTGAGAAGAAGGAAAAGGAGCTTCGTGATCCTAAAGATGCAAAGAAAAAGAGAAATGAGGATAAGAAGAAAAAGTCAACAGAAGATAAACAGCTTTTAGCAAAAGAACCCCTTGTAGATGTAAAGCATGTCGAGCAGGCTGTTCAGTATCCAACTATTTGGACAACGGAAACTTACGCTGCTGTTCTGAAAGGTGTTGCGGATAATCGTAAAGAAGATATTCAAGTAAAACGTATTGCTCCACCTCGAAAAGATTTAACCTTAGAAAAGCCAACTAAGACAACTCAAAAGTTCCTTGAAAATGAGAAGGCTACAAGTCAATTACCTGTAGAAAAACATGAACAACAAAAAGTGCCCGAACCTCAACATATCGAAGAGGTCCCTAGGGACGAAATGGTAATTGAAAGGAAATCAATACCGCTTATTTCTATTGATCAAAGCGATGATCCAATTGCCGTGGAGAGTCCAGCCTTTATTGAACATTTATCGAAAAAAGAAAAACGAATTCGCAGAAGGTCCAGATCACGATCAAGGTCCACTCAAGGTAGAGATAAAAAGAGTACCGAGCCGGATTCTTCTTTGAAGAAAGACGACGAGAAGTCGAAGAAAAAATCTAAGAAGAATAAGGACAAAAAGGTTAAAACCACAGTGGAAGGAGTCAATATAGATATGCCATCTAAAGAAGAGACTTCACCAGATTCTGAACAAACCCGTGAAGCTAAAGAAGAGAAAAAAGAAAATGTAGTGCAGGTTCCTCAATCCGAAGAAATTCCAAAGCAAAAATCTTGGGCAGAGCTTACTATGGAAGACAGTTCACCAATTGTTGAAAAAGCACCAACCTTTGTTGAAGATAATAAATCCGTTGATTTAATTAAAATAGATCAACCTAAGAGCTGGGCAGATCTAACAATGGAAGAAGAGAGTTGGGGAGAATGGGAGGAAACCCCATCGGCTAAGGAAATTTCTGTTGAAAAGATCTCAGACAATTCTTCAAAAGAATTAAAAGACTCTTCCGTGGAACAACCAGAACAAAGTAAATTAGGTGGTATATCTTGGGCTTCTGTTGTTGGGCAATATGTTCCAGATCAAAATACTCGCACAGAAAAGGAAGATGTAGGCTTAACTGATATTCGGCAATCGCGCCGACAACAAAGACCGATAATAACAGTGCAGGAAGTTGAGACACCTGAACCAATTGCTCAAGCTGATCCAGAAGGTTTCTTTGAGTATCACACCAAGAAGTCTAAGCAATTGCGAAGAAGATCACGGTCAAGATCGCAACAGCCAGAACCTGATGTAAAAGAAACACCGCAAAAAATTGATGTTGAAGAAAAGCCTCCCAGCAAAAAGAAGCAAAAGAAACCAAAACAACCAAAGGTTAAAACTGATGATGGAAAACATTTGAAGGTAAAAAAAGAAGAATCAATACCAGTGCCCGACACAACGCAACAAGAGTCAGAAGAGGTATCAGAAACTGCCGATTATACTGATTCTGTGACAGAAGTCGTCGAGGAAGATATGCGGCCTACAAAGCAAGAACAAACCCCAGTTGAGACTGAAACTAAAGCAAAGAAAAAGAAGAAGAAGAAGAATGTACAGCAACCTGAAGATACTAACAAAAAACCAAGTAAAGACATTGAAATTGCCACTGATTTAGAAGTAAAGCCTCAACTTTCGCACGAGGAAGAGAAGAATATTCCTAAAAAAGAAGATACCACACTAGTGGAAGTTGATGCTTTAGAAAAATTAACTGAAGCCGTAGGTGAAATAGCTCAAGTTTTGGTTAAAACACAGGATGATGTACTTTCAAAAAATAAAACTCCTTCCAGAGATGCAATCACGGATGATACTAAACCAGAAAAAGATCAAGTTGAGGTTTCAGAGCATTTAATTGTTTGGAGCAATATAGATAAATCCAGTGTTATACCTGCTGTAGAAAATGCTACCATGCAAATCGGCCAAGTTACCATCAAGGAGCAATCTAAGCCTAAAGAGTCGATTTCAATCAAGGAAGAAAAGCTTGTGGAGATAGGTGAAGTTGCCATCAGTGAAGAAGCACCTGTTGATTTGCACCAAGTCATAATTCAGAAGCAAGTTGAGCCGACAGCACCGGCTCCAACTGCAGAAGAAAAGCCTGTTGATTTGGTACAAATTATTGTCAGTGAAGAAAAACCAGCTGAGGTAGTACATGTTACTTTCAAGGAGCAACTCGAACCTAAGCAGCTTCCTCTAAGTGAAGAAGAAAAACCTTTGGAGGTAGGACATGCTATTAGTGAAGAAAAGCCTGTTGAGGTTGTTGAGCATATCATACTAAAAGAATCTGTTCCAACTAAAAAAGAAAAGGCTATGGAAGGTACTATCAAAGAGCAATCTATCTCTCAAGAACCGACTATAATTAAAGAAGTTAAGCCTGATGAGTTAGACCAAGCTGTTATCAATAAAGATAGGCCTGCTGAGATCCTGAAAATTATACTTAAAGAGCAGCCCGAAGTGAAGCAACCAATTCCAACCGAGAAAGAAGAGCCTTTGATGGTTGAAAATATCGTTATCAGTGAACAACAACCGACTCAGGTGACGCAAGTTATAGGCCAAGTTTCTTTCATTGAAGAAAAGCCTGTTGAAGAGTTCAAAGCTATTGCTAAAGAGGAACCTAAACCTAAAGAATCAGTTTCAACTAAGGAGAAAAATATTGTTGAGGTCTTTCCAGTTACTACCAAGGACCAACTTGAACCTAAACAACAAGCTCCAGAAGAGAAGGAAAAATCCTTCGAAGTTGGCGAAGTTTTTATCAGCGAAGAAAAGCCTGCTGAGATTGTGCATGTCTCCTTTAAGGAGCAAACTGACCAAAAGCCACCAACTCCTATAAAGCAAAAAGACCCTACGAAGGAAGATCAAGTCACTAAGGCTGAAACTGAAGAAGGTCAACTTGAGGTGTCAGAGCATTTAATTGTTTGGAGTAATGTAGATAAATCCAGTGTAATACCTGCAGTTGCAAATACTTCCCAGCAAATAAGCCAACAAACAAAAACTAAGGAATCAGCTCCACCCAAGAAAGAAAAGCCTGTGGAGGTAACTGATGTTACTATTAGTGCAGAAAAACTCGTTGAAATAGCACACGCTCCTATCAAAGAGCAACCAGAACCTAAGGCACCAGTTCCAGTCAAGGAAGAAAAGCCTGCTGAGATAATCCAAGTTACTATCAAAGAGAAACTTACACCTAAAGAGACGACTTCAACTAAGGAAGAAAGGTCTGAAATAGCTAGCCAATTAGTTATCACTGAAAAAGCGCCTATTGAAGTTGTTGAACAAACCATTGTAAAGGAATCTGTTCCAGCTAAAAAAGAAGAGGCTGTGGAAGTGATTTCAGTTACTCTCACGGAACAAACTACACCTAAAGAAATGACTGAGGTAATAAGCCAATTTGTTGTCAGTGAAGAAAAGCCTGTTGAGCTTCTTCAAATTACTAAAAAGGAGGAAATAGAAATTGGAACAACGACTCCAACTAAGAAAGAAAAGCCTGTCGAGACAGTCCCAGATACACAGAAAAAGACGGCTCCGGCTAAGGAAGAAAAATCTGGGGTAGTCAGTAAATTGGTTACTAGTGAAGAAAGCCCTGGGGTGCTTCAACTTACTACCAAGGTGCAGCAAGAAGCAAATGTATCGGCTCCAACCAAGGAAACAAAATCTGTTGAGATCGTTCAAGTTACTATTAAGGAACAATCTCAGCAATTAGTTCCATCAGAGGAAAAAGTGCCTGCGAAGGTGGAAGCACCATTGCTACCAGTTCTAGATGTCGAATATGAAAATATTGAGGATGATTTTGTAATTGTTGATCCGCAAGAAATTGCTGATATCAATCATCAGATATTCCTCTCAAATCTTCAAATGGATTCAAATGTTTGGCTTAACCAGCATGACTACAGTGATACTGAAAGAAAATGGGTTCTATCTAAGTTAATTCCAGTAGAAGTTAGCCAAACTGCAGAAATTTATGATCAAGTATTAGAAACGCAGAAAGAAAAAGTTTGTGAAGAAGTTCCGGATAAACATACACTAGAATTACCTGAACAGCCCTTGCCTGAATCTGTTTCAAGAACATTGGAAAGCTGTCTGAATGAGGAATTTAGAGATGGCTCATTTTGGGTTGATCGTCACGATTATATCGAGGCAGAAAAACGATATTATCTCTATCTTACATCACTTGCAGTTCAACAAGACGTTGAGAAAACTGAGAATATCGAGTGGGACTTCGATGATAAAGATGATTATGATCCCGGTACCGGTTCGGGTGGAAAAACTTCTCCTGCTCTGCCAGAAAATAAAAGTGAGAATAACTATTTAACATGTGGTTCACAGTACATGGCAGCAGATTTGCCTGGTGGTATTGGGCATTGGCGAGATCAAAGTACTTACCTCGCTGAAGCTACTAACGAAACAGATGCTCGCGATATAAATTCCCCGCAATATGTTAACAATTCCTTAAACATCCCTGCAGAGTTGTTACCCATTCCTTCCTCTAGCACGAACATAGCACAGTCAGCAGCAGCAACAACGACGACACAGCCTACTGAAGCTAAGCGCACCGAAGGTCTCAACAAGCAGAAGGTGATAAGCCTTAATTCTTTATTGTTTGTGTGTTTTTTTATCGTGTCAGCATATTTATCCTTGTTGTTTTTCAAAAACTAACACAATTTTTATACCCAGTGTCCTTGTCCACTAAAGCAACTAAACTTTTTCTTATGCGTAACAAGTTCACCTTTCAATTAAATTACTTTCAATTGATGATCTGCTGCTGTCTCGCATTGAGACGGAAATACATTGAACTAGCCGAAAATAGAGTAAAGCATTTATAAAATTGCATTCAAGTATCTGATTGCAGAAGCAGTTCTTAAGAAAGGGCCGCTTAGCATCGATTCGTTCGGTTAGTTTGCTTTTGCGAATAATTCATAGTTTCGAAAGTAATATTGTGATTTTCATCCCTAAATTCATTATGGCTATTTCAATGAAATATTGCATGCTTTGGAAGATTTCGTTATTTCTTTTCGTTTTATGCTTTGCATTTATTCGGAAATGTGCCCGTGAGATTGTTCTACAAAATTGTTCGCAGTTCTTTTCATAACTTTGGCTGTTCACTTATATTTTTTTAATTGTTTTCAATTGTTAATATAATGATTTTGTTAATAATACCATATAGGAAATGTTGTCGCAAGAAATTGATGACTTGCTTCAAGCGCTCACTGTTGCTGAGGAAGGCATTGGCAATTTGCCAAAGGGCAGTCTTGAAAATATGCTTCAGGGTCTAAAGGTAAGATATTATTTTGAATATATGTATGTATTTTTGCTGTTATGGTCATTCACTAACTAGCAATGCAATTTCATTCAGGACTTGTCTCAAAATTTAAATTTCCTCCCTATACTCGACCTGATAGCGATAGTAGTGTAAGGCAAAAAGGAGTCTTATTTTAATACAAACATAAAAACAATTACTTATTAGTTTGTATTACATACATTGCACTATCAAAATAACTTCAATACTTTTATGATTTGTTTAAAATAAGACTGCGCTATGCGTATGCCTCAAATAACTCGAAGATTTCAATGCAATACTAAGCCTTCATAATTTTACAGCTTATAGTGGAGAACCTTAGATTGCATAAGAAAGAAGTTGATCGTTTAATGGATGTCAAAAGAAGTCTTCCCGTGGATGCCGCAACTGAAAGATTACTTCAAGGCCTAGACGACCGTGTAGAATTCCTATTGTTACGCGCCGGACAAGGTGTTGGAATGGTAGAGGTTCGTACAAAACATTTAATAAGTGTAATTACTCGAATTCTTTCCAATTGGCCTTTAATATTCATTGTGCAGTGTGGTGCTATAATATAAAATGGTCACTTTTAAAAATTTAGCAAATATTGGACTGGTGAATATTTAAAAGTGGATATAAGGCTATTAAGAGTGAACTTTAGAATGGTTCAATAATGTTTATTATTTTAAAAATCATTGAACCTGTTACGTATGAACGACAGATGGATATGAAGTTATAACTTCGAAAGTTTGATCGAAGCTTTTTGTAACACAAGAATCATTGAATTCCACAAGACGTACAGAAAAATTCATTTAAAACTTTTCCAATGTATTGAATGCATTGAACACTGCAATTTGAATTTAAAGGATCATATTCACTTTGAACGCTTGAAAATAAGACCGTTTTTAAGGCTTTATGCATTATGGTTTGATATTTGTATGATAGGCTCTCCTGTATTATGATTTTGAATAATAAAAATAGTCTGTGTCGTCATATTTATGACATTTTCAGTTATTTAAAGGACCAGTGGTAATCTAATTTTCTTGGAAACCGATTCGCTTGAAAGTGCAGTTAAAAACAAAAAATAAAAATATTTTATGGCAGTTTTTGGAAATCTTTAGGAGCGAAAAAAATACATTCGAAGCTTAAAATATAGAAAGTGTGACGACACTCAACAACTATTTATTTATACAAAAGCACAGTATGAAGGCCCACGACCTTAAAAAAATAAACCGGCCCAATCTTTAAGCCTTCAAAGTCTATTCAAAGAAAAATTGGCGTAAATTTAAAATTTAATTCAACGACATTTGGCCCAATTTTCAAGTTCAAAGTTCATCTAAAGAGAAATTTAATTCAACTACAGTTGGTTTATTGGATATTACGATTCTTATATTTTTTCTTATAATTTCTTAAATTAAATTAGAGCTTTTTAAACAGGAAACTGAGAGTGCTTAATATAATTTGACCATGTTCATATGCCTCATATTGCAGGATTAATTTGTTTTTCAAACGTATTATTAATTCATTATTATATGTGATTAAAACTCATCTCCATTTTTTTTTCTGGTTCTTATCGTAAAATTGTTATATTTGAAACCACTAAAATTTTATTTAAATTTTTTGTTCATATGAAAAATAATATTTTACAAATGCAAACTAAGGACAAACATGTTAATATCATGGTTCAAAATTTAGGTCAAATGCAGTTTCATGTAAAAATTAAATGATTATGTTGTAACTTACAGAGTGCAATAGTTGCCCAAAGAAATCGTCAACTGGAAATCGAAAGCTATCAATCCCACTTGAGCGAAATAGAACTTTGGCTAAATACAACAATTGGACAGTTAAAAACTTTTGAGGAATTGCAACAAAATGAAAAAGAACTGAAGTCACAACTTGTTCTTAGTCATGAATTACTGGAGAGTATGAAAGAAAAGGAAAAATCCCTGACGGAACTATTAACGAAAACTAAATCCCTTGAACAATATCCCGACGTAAAAGATTTGGCAGTTTCTTTATCAGCCCATCTTATTGCAGTCATTGAATTATTCCGAATTCAGTCTCTGGCAATACGCGAACGAATACCCGTAATAGAAACAATGATTGCCAATTATAAGGATACTAAAATAGATGAAAAGACCGTAACGATTCGACAAGAGCCAGAACCGCATAGTGTTGCGTCTACAATTGATTCAAGTTCTATGCCAGAAGAAGAAGCTCAGGGTGAACCGCGGATTGTCGCAACCCAAACAAGCTGGAGTCTTACAGCTCCTGTAGAAGTAAGTAAGCCAGATGTAGTGGAAGAAGAGGCACAGACAAGCTTCCCTCTGCACGAAGCTCCCGCTGAAGTTGAGGCTGTTGATATGTCCGTTCAAACAGTGAAGGAACGGAAGCCAACAGAAAACATATCAGTTGTACAAAAAGTACAGCTCGGAGCCGAAACAATACAAATCGACCGAAGTCTTAACATCGATGATCCTGAAAAAGACAAGGATGTTTTTGTAGAAGCCAGATATCATCACCTTCCTCGCGAAGATGTTTCCAGAGCAACGGAACTTGTTCTCAAAAATATTCCGGAGTCTTTCGAAACCACATTTATTGAACCAGATCAATCTACTACCGAAGTTTTGGTAGATCCTGATGGCACCAAGCGCATTATTGTGAAAAAAGTATCTCGAACACGTCATGAAATTGTTCACAAAACAATTACAGAATTGCCTCAAAAAACTATAATAGTGACTAAAGAAGGTCATGAAGTAATAGAGCCAGGAACTTCAGAGCCAAAGGCGATAGTTACCAGCGAAAGTAAATACGAAGTAACTGACTTACCACCAGAAAGAATTATTATGCAGGAAATTAAAGAAACGACTCCTCCGCGTCAAGTTGTAACTGGCTTTACAGATATTGAGTCAGGTATTAGTACCACTGTACAACAAGTGAGTCGAAAAATAGTAAGGAAGATAAGAAAGATTATCAAACGAGTGGTGATAATCGACGGTAAAGAACATGTAACAGAAGAGGTGGTTGAAGAACCAGAAGAGGTCGAAATCATTGAAGAAGAACTTCCACCAAGAGTAAACGTAAACATAATCCGAATGATAAATGGAAAAGTAGTTTCAGAAGAAGAATATGCTCGGATAATGCAGCAGGCAGAGGGGCCAGAACTCCAAATAGAGGAGGTAGAGTCTACGATAAGTAAACCTATTTCTGAAGAAATGAGAATAACCTCAGAAATTGTGGCCAAACCTGCGATTGAAGAACTTAAGGTGAAGGAAGGTGTTCAAGAAAAACAGCAACAGGTATTACAATTTGTCACAGCACCAGTAGAGTTGACGTTTGATAAAGCACCTGAAGTAGATGTAATCGATACCGCTTCTACTAATGTTACAGAAATAGCTCTAAAAGAAAGCCCAAGCATACAAGATCAAGATCGCGTAGTTGAGAGAGCCCCTGAGAAAACAACAACTGAGATTACATTGAGCGACGTTTCTGATATTTGGCCGGTTGAGCACCATCTTCAGCCTACAGTAATTGAATTTTCTGACCATCAAGGAAAACTAGAAGCCATTGTCACGGAACCATGCGATGAACTTCCAAAAGAAGAACAAAAAGTTATTGAACAAGTCCAAGCCATATGGCCAGAGAGTGAACTTACTGGTAATGGTATTAATTTGGTTTCTTATCAATTCGACCAACCCAAAGAGCAAAAAGCAGAGCTTGTATCTGAGGAGATCGCAGACAAGCCTATGCAACTGAAAGAAGATACACCAATTGTACCTACAACTGCAGTTAGTGACAAATTGGAAGAAAAACGAATTGCTGCTCCAAGTTCAGTTCCAGCAGAACTTGTGAAACCAGATGTTCTGCAGCCAGATCAAACTAAACGGCTAGATATTGAGAAAAGAGATCCGATTGAACAAAAATTAGACACTGATAAGCCACTTGGTATTCAAACTATAACTCAGCTATTTATTGAAAGTGAATCAAAACCGCAAATGAAAGTCATTACAGTAACCGCCCCCACTAAAGATCACAGAGCAGAGAGCGTACTCACAGTTAAGATGCAAACTTCTGAAGAAAGCAAAGTCAATGTAAACATTGTAGAAGAAGCTCCACCAGAAGAATATGTACCCAAGGATCTCATTGAGAGCACACCTGGCACTGATGTTGAGGTAGAAGACATTTCGCAACATCGGAAGAGGAAAAAACGAAAAGATAGTGAAATACCAGAACGAATTGAAATTGAATCAAAACCTGAAGAAATTGAAGCTTTCTCTGCACCTGAATCACTTGAAAGTGTTCAATCCGAGACACCAACATTAAAAGAGGAAACTAGTGCAAGCGAAATACCTTTAGATGTTTCGTCAGCTCACTTAACTGTTTCAGATGAAAGGCCTACAGAAGGAACTGGCTATGAAGGTGAAGATAGGACAACAGGCACCGATAAGGATACGGCTAAAAAGAGTAGAAAGAGGAAGAAGAAGCAACCAATTAAGTTCAAAGAAGATGATGAGTCTCATGTTCCAGTTTCATCGGAAGAATCAAGAGATCGCGATTCTACCGATATTAGCATTGATGACCCAGATAAAATCCATGAAGAGAAAGTAGAAGAACTTAGCATTGAAGGTACCTACTCAAGCATATCCGCGGAAGAGCCTGTGAAAATAATTGAAGAAGCTCTACTTTCACCTGATTCCGACTCCCCAAGACCAGTAGCAACGGAACTCGTAATACCGAAAGAGGTCCTTGAAGTGGCTTATGTAGAAGACGAAGAACAACAAACAACTCCTCGTTCTGAATCGCCTGTAGAAGAAATTCCTGTAGTGCAAACCGAGCAACGCTCAATGCAAACATCACCAGAACATCATCCTATAACAGATATGTCGCAACAAACAAGCATAGAAATAGTGCCTGAAGTTCTCGAAGAAGAGGTTCAAACAATCGTCGATCAAGCAGATATTGAAGTACAAACTACTCCTAGAGAAGAAAAAATTGAAGAATCAAAACCAGAGCCAGTAGAAGTAGTGTCCGAAGAAATTCAAACTGATGAAATCGTTGTACCAAGTATGGAACAAGGAACTCAAGAAGCACCCGAAACCGAAGAGATGTCAAGTCAAGCTGTTGTTGTGACTATGGAAAAAGAGTTACAAACTTCTCCTACGGGTTCTCCAAGGAAAAAACCAGAAGAAATTGTTTCTTCAGGAGATGTGGTCGGTCCAGTATTACAAGATGTCATCAGTGGAATTATTAAGGAATTACCGGAACAAGCGGCTGAGCCTGAAAAGAAAGTCTTAACTGAAGATAAACAGTCTTCCACTGAAGCAGTGATAACAGCCGATTCACAAGCACAAACATCGCCTCGTACTACTACTGAAGAGGACTCTTCGATTTCTACTTCAACTTCAATCGAACCATATGACATAGAAATCCAGGCAGTATTAACTCTTCCAACTACAGAGAAAGGTCCAAGCCAAGAGCCTTTAGTATTCGAATATACAAAGACGGTTGAATTGCCTCCTGTTGAAAAAGACAAAAAAAGCGTTAAACCGAAGAAGGAAAGACAATTGCCGGATGTTAATGTTAGCGTTGAAATCGATAGATCGCTTTTACCTGGTTCTAAGATTACAGCCACACAAGACTTTTTAGAAACGGAAGCTAAACATTCTGCTGCAAATCTTCCGAAGGCACCAGAAAGTGCTCCAGAACCCGTACAGTACACTATAACAAAAACCACAATTCTCGAGCCATGTCCTGCCGAAAGAACACCTGGTCCTAATATTATTGGAATTGAGCAGGACAAAACGATAATATCTGTGAAGCCAACAAAGTCGCGACCAACATCGTCAGTAATGATAGAGGAAATTGTGTCGCCAACGGAGATCTTTGATACACCCTTGACTCCAGGGCCTGAAAAAGACCAGGTATATGTGACTGAAAGTGTGTGGCCTGCAGTTTTCCAGGCCTCTGCAGCCAAACCCTCTACACAAGATACCATAGAAGTTGGGTCAATTCCTCACTTCCCGAGTCACAAAGCTGCTGTATGGGTTCAAGCAAATAATGCAATTGGTGGACGCATGCAGCACTTGGCAAATATCAAAAAACCAAAATCCCTTAGCAATGTATTGCATCTAGCCACTCTGAGCGAAGACGTTACTGAAGAACCTTTGGAGAACAGAATTCAAGCAGTTTCGAACAATCTACATGAACTCGAAGGAGCAATTCAGCACCGAGACGGTGAAGTTATTCAAAGTACGGTTCTTGTAATTCTTGAGAAAGTATCGATTTGGGTCAAAACTATTGAATATCGCGTTTACTTGATACGCCAGCAATCTAGCGATGGTCCCAGTGAGGAAAAAATTAACAATTATGACCAATTGCAAAAAGAGATTTCAATTATAAAAGAAAACATCGGAAATATTGAGAAAGGTGTTCAAAAAGCTGATTCTGTAATCAGTCCGGACGATCTCAATCAAATGCAAAGCTGCGTTAAAACTTTGAAAGAACATCTAAATGCAGTCGAAGGTGTTACCGCTGAAAGTGCGGATCAAGATGAAAATGACTTGAAGAGGTGGAATGAATTCTTGATACAGGTGGAGAAGAATATTGTGTTTTTGAATGATTTACAAGATCGATATGAAGAAATATTAACCCAAGATGGCACGATTGAAAATAAGCTGGGCAACTTAGACCATCTGGAACAAGATAATCGCGATCAAATGTTTGAATTATCGAAAATCATGAGCTTAGCTAGAACATTTTTGAGAGATTTTCCAGGAAAGAAGATCCCAGATGATATCTACTCTGCCCATGAAGCAAGTAAAAATCTAGAGAATAGTATCATCCTAGAAAGAGACCGTTTGCTACAACTGCAGTCCTTAGGTGAAGAATACGAACAAACATTAAAGGACTTTGCAAATATTAGCCTTTTAGCTGATAAATTAGTTGATGGTCCGATTGTGTCAAGTTCCTTGGAAAAATTACATGAAGAAATGCAGAAACATCGCAAATTCTTCGTTAATCTAAGCCACTGTCGAGCCATCCTGGAATCACTTGAAGATAATATCGATCAAGAGACGAAAGAGAAGCACGCAGACTTGCATAAAGATTTGTACCACCGCGCTACGCATATCTTGGAGAAAGCAGCTGAAAGAGCACAAAGACTAGCTCTGGCTGCATCTAGATGGACTGTTTTGGAGAAAGGAATGAAGGATGAATGCCAGTGGCTTCAGGTGGCTCAGCAGAGGGTCCCTGATTTATCTAGTGTCACTTCAGCTGATTACGATCAATATATCGCCCTTTACCAATCCCTAAACGCAGACATTTCTCATCACTACGCGAAAATGTTGCAATTTTCGACTATTGCGAACAGATTGCAAGAACTTGTGGATGCGCCAAACTTGGTTGAGGAGACCAACGATCGATTGATCCTCCTTCTTAAGCTGCGCGAAGAAGTTGCAGGGTATTTACATCGCCTGTTGTTGTTCCGTGAAACTTGGAGTCAATACGAACAGATGACTGATAAACTGGAGTTTTGGATTAAAGAAGCGGAACATGAATTGCAGCAAATTAAAATCCCACAAGATCCAAGGGAACAACCAATTGAACATATGCGCCAATTTTGGGAAGTGAAGGCACAATTTGAAATGCACAACAATATTCGAACTGATGCCGGAGGTGCATTCCAAAAATCTCTTCAAATAATTCCTCTTGCTGATGAAATGTTACAGCGACAATTTCATGCTCAGTTAGAGGATCGTTGGATGACGGTGGCAAGAAAAATAAATGGTATTCAAAATGAGATCATCAACAGTATCTCCTCCCAAGATGTTCCAGTTGGTGAAAAACTGGTATTACTCCAACGTGAGTTGGAAGAAATACACCAAGCAATAACAAGTACCAGAGGAGTCATTAAGAACGAGGACGAACTCAGTTTGTATATTCAGAGAATCCAAGTATTAAGCAGTCGTGTGGGAATTATTGGCAATGAGCTTGGTAAAATTGGTCTGCAGAGTTCGTTAGAGCCGGAAAAGATCGGTGAACTCTTTAATCTATCACACAAGATTTCACAATATATCACCGAAGAACTGGAGGGAGCGAATCTTCTAAAGGAACGCCTTATTGCGATTCAGGAGGGAATTAACTCCGTTCGTAAGACACAGGGAAAATTAGCAATTATTTTAGATGATTGCGAATCAACTGAGAAAATGGGAAGTGCTGCTGTCGAAAAGGCACTTCTAGATTGCCAAGAAGTAACAGACGAATTAATAACACAATGGCAAGAAATCATGCAAATTAGACAGCTTTTGCACACCCTACCTATGAGACTACGAATTTCGGTTTCGCCAGTAAAACTTGAAAGAGATATTTCTCAGCTTCAAGATGAGCATGCTTTCTTAGAGACTCGCTGTAGCAATATCACAGGACTCCTGAGGAATAGATTGGCATTGTGGAAGAGATACGAAAGGCAGTTGGAACTGGTCCATGAATCAGTTCAGGAGACCGAATTCATGATGGAACTACTCAAAGTGCATGGACAAGTGGACTATGACCGCCTGAAGAAAGCCACTGAGAGACTTGAGGTAAGTTTGATATAATTTTAAAAGTAATAATTTTAATCTAAGGGTCCATTGTTATCAGCTAATGTATTCGTTTTTGTAAGAAGTGCATAGAATATTAAAACAAAAATTTGATTTATCGGTTAAGTCTGTAATCTTCTATAAATATTCGTTCTGCTGAAAGAACAAACTCTGAGAAGGAAAAAGTTGCTTCTCATGATTTCGGTGCTAAAGAGTCTTTTGTTAGTGGGAATAATTGATTTTCCGGGGCTGCCCCACTTCAGCGAAACAAACGTCGAATATGGACTATGGCTATCGATATATACGCTCCTGAGTGGAAGGGCAATTACTTTCACGAGCAAATTCCTTTATAGTGGCAATAGGAATTCCTAAACTTACTCTTCCGTTCCAGTGCAATGGCTGTTTTGCTAAATATTGTTGATGTTTAGAAGGGAATTGAGGTCAGAATTAAAATTAGCACAGATCTCTCGTACCATCTTCGCGCGGCCAGAGCAAATTTCATTCCCACTTCCCCTTTATTCGCCAGGATGTAATTAGAAGTTTAGTTCTAGTTCAGCCTGTGCAAAATGCAGACGAAGATAATTGCATCGTCCGACTCATGAGTGTATTTCTGTTTATCTGAGGTGTTTATTGTGTAAGCTGATAACGTTTTCTTAAGGGATTTATTTTTATTTTTATTACTCACAAAAAGGAGCATGGGAGGGATTTATGATTTAAATGTTTATGATTGTATTTTTAGGGATTATCCGATGATCTTCAAAGCCGTGAGTCACTGCTTGAGGAGCTGAAACTTTCTGCCAAGCCTCTCATTGAGACGTGTGATGGCACAGTGGTTGAGCAGATAGAAGCAGCTGTTCAAGAAGCATTAACAGTCTGGAATGAAACTTGTGATAATCTTCATGGTCTTTGCGATAAATATCAACGTGCTGTCCAACTTTGGGAACAATATCGCCAGGCCTCTGACGCTGTTAAACAGTGGACTGATGAACAAATGGAAAGTTTGGATTCGTTGAGTCAGCCCTCGGATGCGGTGGAGAGTTTAAAGGTAAGCAAAGCAATATTTATTTTTCTTGTTATTACATTTATCATCAGGCTAAATATCAAAACGGGTGGATAAATCGAACTATTTTTAATCAGTGTTGCATCTCCTAGAATTTGAAGTAAAATATTATGGAGAGCAGAGTATAATTTTAGAATGAACTGGACAATGCAATCGCTTCATTGCTGCGTCGATAAATATAGAGCGAACTGCAGACTCATTGGAAGGAAAGAAATTCTGTGCATTTAGATAATTCTTGGCACGACTTTAACAGGAATACATTATTGTAAAAATAAGCAAAAAGCAAATAAAAGCAAATGTGAATAGTTTTGTTTTAGTTCAATAACATTGATTTAGAATTTGTTCTGAGAATAGACTTGTTGAAACTAATGGTATTTCCTGTAAAATCAAATGCCTTTACGTGACCAAAATAAAATTATATCCGTATATTTTATTTAGTGCAAAAGTGATTAGTTTTGTTTGAGATTTATGTTTTGAATAAGCAGAAGCGATTTATTTATTTCTCGTTTTGAGTGCTTCTGTTTAAAACTGCTTAGAATCATTAATTTATTTTTTTGTAATACAATTCAATAGACCGTTTTCTATTTTTCAATTAAAAATTCAATATGTTTGATCTCTTTAATATGACGATATGATGAAAGATAAGTAAATATCAGAATGTTTTTCAAAGTAACATACATTGCAAATCAATGTGAAAATTTATTAATTTATTCTTTAAAAGCATGTTTTCGTTCTTTAAGAAAAAACCTAAATTTTTTATGAAAAAATACCAGTTGAATAAACATTATACCAGTTGAATAAAAATTGACTATTAGAGGTATATTATTAGTAATATTTCTAGTCTACAAGCTTAATGATCAAATTTTTTAGGAAAAAGTGTCAATTGTGCATGCTCATAAAAATGTATACAAATGTGCGAAATATGTGCCGGCTAATTTTTCAACATCTAAATCTAATGCCTGTTTACATAAATATTTCATATATGAAATTTTTTTCCAATTAATTCCCATCTATAATACATAATTATAATTTTATAGAATTTGCAAATTTATGCTGTAATTGATAATGGGAATTACTAATTGCATTATAATTTTAATAATGAATAACGTTTGACGATTTGGTTTATTTTTCGTTCAATCTTTGAGTGGTTGAGATAGTACAAATTAATTTAAGAGTTAGATATATGTTGCAATTGCTTTTTAAAAATAGTTCAGATCATAAACGTTTAAATTTTTCATCCAAACTGCAGGGTTTGATTATTTATTAACTATTTTTTCAATTATAGATGTCAGAAGAATGTTTGGCAAAACAAAACCAGCGTTTGTCTGAGTTGCGAGATATTGTTAGCCAAATAGCCACAGACGTTGGCCTCGACGCATCGAACTTGCTTCAAAGTGAATTGGATGCCTTAGGACGACGTTTGCAGGATGTTAGGGAATCTATAACAACTTTAGCAAATGTTGCCGAATGCCAAGCTATGGAGACGCAAGAAAGAAATGAAAATATCAATCAGGCGCGCGCCTACATTACTAATGTTCAACAGGTAAGAATAATTCTTTCTTTAATTAAATAGTAAACTTAATATATACTGCGTTGTTATGTGAAAACTTAATTTATAAATTTTAGGATATTCTACGAGTTCCAACTAACCCTGCTGAAAGTGAAAATCAACTAATTGCACTGAGATCCCACCTTTTGACTCTATCAAAAACTGAGGAGCAGCTTAAAGAACTGCACGAGAAGAGCATTCAATCGGAAATAAAGGAGGAAACTTCTGTAATCGAAGTTCTTAAACTTTGGCAAAAGATTTTCCGAGAAACATTCCAGGAGTACCATCGGCTCTCATCCCGTCTTATTCGGGGACAAAGCAGCTCTGAGGCTGTTAAACTTTGGCATCAATACCTCCAACATGTTCAATCATTCTTATGCAGTTCTATGCCAGGAGACTATTCAAGTCTGAAGGAGTATCAACAGCTCTGTGAAGTGCATCAAAACCTTCTAACCAATCAGCAATCAGTTTTATCTCTCTATATCGATCAAGAAAATCCTGTCGATCCTGCTTTGACGGAACAATTGAAATTCTTGACAAACTTACATAATGAGACGTTGTCCAGGATTATGGATCGTAACAGTGAAATTGAGACAAGATTGTCGGCGTGGAACATTTATAGACTTGATTATGCTAATATACTTGAATGGCTGAAAGAATTCGAAAAAGAAAAATCACGTCTTCAACTTCGATACATTCATGTGAAAAGAGTGCCGAAATTAAAGCAACGCATAGAAGCACTTTTAGACAAAATCCCGATTGGAGAAAATATGTGTGCCCTATTAAAAGTACAGCAAAATAGCTTATCTGAATTTTGCGAAGATGCTCTAACTACATCAATTCGAATGGAGTGCGCATCTGCTAGTCAGCGAATTTCAAACCTTAAAGCAGCACTTGAGACTTGGAGGGATTTCCTTTTGCGTATACTTCAGCTGTCTCAGTCGTACGATGCAAAAGTTAAATTTGTGCAAAAAGAATTCAGCCAAATTCAACATATCATTGATGATACGTCTGCAAACATGCCTAGCAATACAAATTCCATCCAAGATCGTTTGGGCGTCTTGCGAAATCAAAGGATTAAGCTATCTGGAATTACATCTGAGCTGGAAAATTTGAACGTTATTCAAGAAGAACTGAAGGAGTGCATCAGTCCGTTTGATATGAAATCTATAAGACAAATGGTGTGGATCTTATGGCAACAACATACAGATCTAGATGTCCAACTTTCAAATTTGTTGAGGACGATAGAAGAACGACTATCATTACATTCTGTTTTCCTCACCAGATTTGAAAAGATCACACACTGGATGAATGAATTGGAACAGAAGATCATTAAAGAAAGCGAAAGCATGACTTCTCAGGACCCACTTACTGCAGTTAGACAACTAGAACAGGAAATTTTGTCTGAAATGGCTTTACGCGAGAAGGAAAGGGAATGGCTTCTGTCTCATGGAAGGGAGTTGCTATCACTTTATGATAATAAGACTGAACACGCAGAAAGTATTCGAACAGATATCCAGTTAAGGATCGATAATATAATCGATAATTGGGAAAGACTGAAATATTTGTGCAAACAAAGATCAAATAAAATTCACGACATGAAGATGACCATTATCCGACTGGAAGAACGAATAGCTGAAATAAGGCAATGGCTCTGCGAGATGGAGGTTCAACTTAAAAAGCCTTTCGTTATAGAAGATATTAAGCCCGAGGCAATTGAGAATGCCTTGAGAGAAAATGATAAACTTCAACGTGAAATAGAAAAAGAGAGCAGCAACGTTGGAGAAGTATTGAACCTTTGTGAGATGCTTCTTAATGATGCTGATGCCTGGAAAATTCATTTTAATATGACTAATGTTCAAACGAGCACAATGTATTTGGAAAATAAATGGAAGGATGTGTGCAGCATTGCTGCTGATCGTAAGAGGAAGATACTTGCATTGTGGGCCTTCTTGCAGGAATTACACAAAATTACCAGTGAGCAAGAAGGCTGGGTTTCGCAGCAAGAGGCTGAATTAGAAATTCTTGAGAGGGATCTAAGGCAACTATCAAAAGAAGATGTAGAAAAGCGTCTTCATGCAGTTGAACTGAGGATAGAAGAAATTCAATCACGAAATCCTACTCTTAAAATTTTTGAACAGACCTATGCGAAACTCGTTACAAGCCATGAAATTGATCAGGACAATTTGCAAAAACTTACTGCCAGATCAAAAAGTTTGCTCTCTAGATGGCGGAAATTAATTTCCAGGGCGTATGATATAGTTGAAGTATTGAACAAGGATATGAAGATTTACAGAGATTTCTTGAACCATCATGAAAAAGTGATCATGGGTCTTACTCAGGTCGATGCCGAACTTACTCAGATTCAACATTTGACTGCTCCAGACGGACAGGGTAGTCCAAAGCAAGATTTGCAAAAAATTGAATTCCTTGAAAGGGAACTTAACCAAATCGAATCCGTCGTTCGAAGAGCAGATGAACTTGGAAGCGATGTTAGCCGTCGGTTGAAGGCTGATAGTGCTGCAAACATACTGCTTCTAACTGAGGAATACACCAAACTTTGGGCAGAAATTCAATACAGAATCAGTACAGTAAAGAAAGAAGTATTGGCAAGAATTTTATCTTCCAAGAAAGAAGTAGACGAGGGCGTTCAGGTTGAGACACTTAGATTTGAACAGGACAGTGCCGTTCAAGTAAACACTCTTCAAAAGTTGCCACGGATGACTTCGATAACAGCTAAAGATGCCTACATTCTGGAACTTTCCACAGCGATTTCGGAGTGCCAAACGAATTTAGATGAACTTCAGAAGACAATAAGCGACAAATCTAAGAGGCCCAGTCCACAAAAAATATCAAAATTACTTGCAAGCTGCCAATCATCAGTGGAATTAATGAAACATTTAAGCACTCTGCTTGTGACGGAATGTGCAGCTACAAACGAAGAGGCGCAGGTGGATATTGTCACCGAATTGATCTCACGATTTGATACTCTTCAGATAGAATGGAAATCTCGATTGCAACAGGATCAAGATACCAGGTACGTTTTCATTTTTCTTCTTATAATTTTGAGTTCATTTTGCATGTTTTTATTTGATTTACCTTAAAATATAATGCACGGGAACGCGAGTTCGTAGTTTTTTTTTTCTTATAATGCAAATATTGGCTATGGTTTCCCATAATCTGCTTTCACCTAAAATTTTCTTCTAATTACGCTCATACAGGTCTAGCGTTTCCGCCGCTTACAATTTCGTGTGTCCACAGTGAGTAATTTTTTTTAAAACATCTAACTACATATTTAACCCTGTTGGATCAAAAATAACTAACTTTAACTATTCAATGCACAATTTTACAATCGCATTGACTGCTCAACATTTTGGATGTAATACAAGAAAAATTTGAATGGTATTGATGCATAAGTAATGGAACTAATATTGCTTTAAAAACAACTGCTGGACCCCGTAAAATGCTGCAATTTTTTGTATCATTTTCATGTTAATTTTTTTTAAAGGCCATTATCACTATCGTTTCGCTCTTTGTTAAAATCGATATGTAATTTATAACGATCATCTTTTATAAGTTTCTTTTCTACCTAAAACAAAATGTCCCTGTGAAATTTTGTCTTTTTGGATAATTGGGAATGAAGGTATTACAGTTTAAATAATTTTAAGATGGAAGTTTTGCCTAACGTTTCAGATGTTCAGGGTTTATTAGAGTTGACAAATAAAGTTTAATAATCGATTAGTCGTTTATTTGATTCATAAATGAAATCGATAAAAAATTATCGATTAGTTTATTAAGTGTATGATTAACCTAGTTTGTTTGATCAATTGAAAGTTTTTGTAAAGAAATTATTATAATATTGCCGTAAGTTGAGAAAAAACTCTTATTTTATTTTAACTCAACATTTTATAGGTATATTTTTGAAATGTACTTCATAAATGTTTTTTCACATTTAAATCGAATTTTTTAAAGTTTGAGCTAGCCTTAACATATTTTCTTTAACTTTTTGTATGGTTTTTGAGGTTTTTGAAGATTTTTATAAAATACTTTTTACTTTAGAATTTGATACTAAACTTGATATATTATCCAAAATATGCAAAATTCAAAAAAATTAGAAATTGTAAATAGTATTGATGTCTTATTTCGATTTGTCATTTGTCAGAATCATTAGAAGATCTACGACGTTGTCATCTAGTGGCTGGGGAACAAAAAAATAATTACAAATTAAGGGTTTTGGAACTCCTACTATTTTGTACCCATTATACGCTGTTTTGGATTTTGAAAATGTATTTCTAGGAATTATTGATTTTTTCCATTTATCATTTTGAGTTAATCATAAAAATAATAATACTTTTACTTATGGATCAATACTAAAATGATAAAAAGGATCGAATAAGTACATGTACTTTTCGTCCCTTAAATAGAATTCCAAACTGAGATTATTTCAAAGGAGTAACATTTAATTTAATTACAGCGAGGCTGGCAGATTAACTTGTCCACTTTGTACGCAACGCAATTGGCAGCAAATTGACAACGATCTTTGGCGTCTTGAGCAGTGGTTGCAATTTGCCGAGGGCACTCAGAAATCACAAACATCTCCGCCAAGTAACATAGAACAATTGGAGGATATTGTTCAGGACCATCGCGAATTTCTTCTGGATTTAGAAAGTCATAAAAGCATAATTGCCTCTCTGAATGTTGTAGGCGACCATCTGGCTACGCATACTCTTGATACAGAAAAAGCAAAACAGTTGCGCGACCGCCTTGAGAGGGACAACGAAAGATGGAGCAAAGTCTGCATCAATGCTACCAAGTGGCAAGGCTTGCTCCAGACTGCCCTGATGGGAAATAAGGAGTTCCATCAAATAATTGATGAGCTCTGCAACTGGCTGCAAGAGACCGAAAGGAACATCAAGTCTTCAGAGCCAGTCGATTTGACTGAGGAGCGGAGTATGCTCGAGGCCAAGTTCCGAAAGTTCAAGGAGTTGAGGGCTGAGCTAGAGAGATGCGAGCCAAGAGTTTGTAGCTTGCAGGAAGCAGCTGATCAACTCCTCAGGAGCGCTGATACAAACGAAGGCTCAATTAACACTTACTCAAGGTGAGTTGCATGGTCAAATTTTTGGGGCGAACGTCATAATATATGCAATTTAGTCATAGCATAGTATTGCCCTCATCAGCTTACCTATAATGCAGAATTATGGACTTTTCAAATCATTCACTAGAAATTGCATGGAATTCTGCTAAGCCTACTTTCGTACTATTTAAGCGATGCAAGAATTTAAGTTCCTGCATGCGGTCGATTCACCCATTTTCTAATTTTTATTCAAACTAATTTATAATTTAATCACATCCCATATATTATCTCGGCCGCCCATTTAACCTCATCCCAGCTTTGGTTTCAATGCGGTTATCAACACATTTTAATTTAAGAACCCTTTCCAGGCTGACCGATCTTCGGCTGCGACTGCAGTCACTCCGAAGGCTTTCAGGGATTTATATCGTTAAATTGGGAGCTGTTCTCGGTTATGAGGGCGACAATTTGGGAGTATCTCTGCATATGCTTTCGAGTGAGGTAAGTCAGCTTAGTACTTATTTAATTTTGTAGCGTTGAGTAAGAGTAATACGCACATAAGAGCAACACTTTTTCGTTCATTTTCTTTATTTTTAAATTTTTCTTTTTTGTGCAGCTTCTGGAACAATCCGAATTAAGGACGCAGCCTTCCGCTCAGGCCTCAACACATTCCATTGAATATGCAAAGTAAATATCACCTTTGGATTATTATTTGTGTTTCTTATTTCTTTAATAATTAATTTACATTGAACCCGTGTGTGATCGGTATTCTGTTGAGTAGTAAGAATTCACAGCACAGTAGAGGAAGCAGAATTATTTTATTGATGAATTTAGAAACAAATATTTTGAAATATAATTATTTACAGATGCTTACGTTCTCTTGACCTATTATTGCTTACAGTTTTAAGGAAGTGGAGTTACTGATTTTTTGCAGGATATTTTGTATATATGGTCTGTAAGAGGAAATATTAGAGACTTCAGGTTTTTGGCCCATTCAAAAAATAAAACGAAAGTAGATACTAAATTGAAATTTATCAGCAGTTAGATAGAAATTTATACCTGTTGATAATCGGAAAATATAATATTTAAAAGCAAACAGGACGTTTATTGAAAGTTCAGTTGTTGATGTCCTTTGCAATAATTTTAAATTTCGAAAAAACCGAATATTGCCCACATTTAAAATTGTTGACCTTTTATCTTGGTAAATCTTTTGCTTTTAAAGAAATATGCAAATCAAAAAGAAAAAAAAAATACATATATAAAAAAGTGCTGTTGATTTTGAAAACATTTTAGTTGATCTGTTAAATTAAAATAAATCCTTTTTTGGTTATGCTAGAAAAAAGCCTCTTGGTTCTAAAACTTTGTCGATTTTGTAAATGAATCATGTTTAGTGAGGTATTTTTACACTGTTGAGTAATACTGCCAGGTAATGTTCACCAATTGAATTCGATTTTCCGTTATGATGTTTTGAAATTAATATACATATTTAGATATTTCAACTAAAATAAATTCTTTTTAGCTACTACAGTAAAATATATTTTGCTTTTCTAGTTAAACTTATCACTGAAATATGTCCGATTCGATTGTACATTTTATGTTATGCTTTAAAAAACTGAAAGCATAGGGCGGTAGCTTAAGATTTTAGCCACCAACAAGTTTTTAAGAAGTTATATTTAATACTATTTGAGCGGCAATATTCAGCTTAGGGTCAAGAGGACATGTTTTCTACTTCCTTTTGTTTCGTATTATATTTAATAAAATTTTTCTAATAATATCGTTTACTTTCAGCCTCAGCGAGGTACCAGAGGAGGAAATCAATACCACCGTTCTTGCTCGAGGCTATCGATTTTTGGGCCGAGTAGTGCGTGCATCGCTGCCTATTCAAGCTCTCATGTTATTACTTTTGGGTGTTGCCACACTTGTCCCCCACGGTGAAGACTACACCTGCATGTTCTCCAACACATTTGCGCGTAGTTTAGAGCCTATGCTCAGCTACCCCAACGGACCACCACCCATTTAAAACCTGTGAAATTATATAGATAAATATGCGGTTGTACTTTTCTGGAAAGTCAAATAGTTCTTGTGAACAATTGTGGCGAGAAACCGTCATGTTTTGTACATTAATTTTTAAGGTGATATTTAGGATATTTACTCCTAGTGATGATATATTTACCAATCATAAAATCACTATATCTTTAAAATGTTGTCTCTAATTGGAAAGAATTTGAATCAATCGGTATTCCAGCTTTTACGAAAGTCGATTAATCTCTGGGGAAGGATAGAAGCAAACTCTCGATGAAACTTGTGTGCTTGGAGTTATGTGCAATTTTGCATGAAAAAAAAAATAAAATTAATAAAAATGATGATTACACAAATATAACATTTAGTTTACCGCGTTGCATTTAGTTTTTATTACTTCAAGCTTCGATCAAACGAGCACCTCACGCGCAATTTTGATGATTAAAAACAAAAATTTGAAACGCACAAGTTCCTAAACGCAAATGAGGATTTATTTTATTAATTTTCATAGACTTCCTTTTTGTCAAAGAGATGCAGCCCTGCGACGAACTCAAGAAAAACTTTAGTTTCTTTTAAAAGAGAGTGTCGTCTTTATGGCTAATTTTGGAAAACAAAGCATAATTATTTATGGCTTTCCACGTTAGCCACAGGGTGTGCCCACTTGCCATGGAAATAACCACTTCGTTCAGATTCATTTGCCTTTTTTACTATCTATGTCCTACTGTTGGTGCTAACTAGATGGATTGATTCAAATTGTTTAATTGTTTAGTTAAGAAGTAAATATTTTATAACGTCCATTTTGTTGGTGACATCAGTCGCAACTTTCCGTTGTTAAATAAAATGAAAAATCAAATTAGCAATTTTTATTAACAGTTTGGGAAGTCCTGTTTCTTTGTGATTATTTTACTGTTAAATGATTAATATTTAGACTTCACACTTTATGTTAACTTCGCAATTATATAAAATATTAAAGCGTCTAGACATGTTAAAAGCGCTTAGTTCACATATTATCTTTTGTAATTTTAATTTGCAATAAATATTATAATAAATTTCCATTTTTATTATCTGAATCCTTTAAAACATCAGAACTGTCGCAACTCAATCGAATAATTTTTAAATTCAGAACGACTTTTTAATATCCCTTGAATAAATTCAATTCGTTGCTTCGATTTTTATGGTATCAAAAGAATTTTTAAAATTGTAATCCATACCCAGCCCGAGCGTAACTACATATTTTTCTAAATTCTAAAGAAACAAAAACGTTTAGTCAAAGTATAAATACTGACATCAGCTGCTGGGTGGTTACATTCACCTAACTCTGCACTATCGAATTGCAAGAGTTTGAAGCCTGCGAGCACGGTCCGGTTCATAATTTACCTACACCATCATCTCTACCGATAGTACTTCGAAGTCTTCATCAGATTTCCATTAGATTTGGTATAGTTATGGGAGATTTTATGGTCCCTGATTTCAAATCTGTTGACAAAACTACAGAATTCACAATTCGAAGCTAGTATATGACATTCGTCAGATTTTTTTCTGATATGCATATTGAGTTTGAAACTCAGTATACCTTGGTTACTTTAAATTTCCAAAAAAATTTCATATGTATGGCTCCTAACAAGGAACCTGAAATTAGCATCTAAATTTGAGAATGTTTATACATATATAAAGCTTTCGAAAATAACACTGAACTGATTATGCCATACCCTTAAAAAAAAAGAACTTCGGCGGTAGCCAGAAGAAAGAGGCAGATTTCAAAGTGGTAAAAATGATTTTTACATAAGGGAGTATAATGTTGCATTCACCCTATTAGCGAGCTGAGATATTACCACGAAGAATATGTTAGCCAAGTTGAATCAAAATCGATTAAGAAATATACGGTCTACATGGAAATAAATTAAAATATATAGCGAGGTGAAATTGTATCAAAATCCATTTAGAAATGCGGCAACTATCGCGGTAACAAAATCACTCATGAAATAAATAAATAAAATAAATAAACTATATGTTGTCAATGTGTACGTTAAGTTTGGTCAACAGCGGTTAAGAAATATGAAAGATTTGAGGTCCAAACCATTTTTATGTAACTTACGTAACCGCACCTTGTTTCCCCTCGCCAACACCCTTTTTCCTTCGCCCCACTCCCAGGTTGGCGAGGTTGATTTTTCCCCCTGGAAAACAATAAGTTTTTATTAAGTACAATGCGTTTTTCTTAAAAAACATTTTTCGTAAACTATATTACTAAATTTTATGGTTGAATTTACAATTTAATTTTAAAACCCGCACGACCAGTAAATTTTTAATTCAACAACTTGTTTATTGAGTGAAGTGTGCGCCATGATTGTGTTTGAGTTAAGCTCAATTCACATAAAATATCGTAGTTCCATGTTTATAAGATGAAAAAGTTTATCATTCTGGACTACATACCACTTAAAAATGAAAGAGTAGTATTCATATTTAAAGAAAAAGAAGACAGTAGGAAAGGGATTTTTATTTCAGTCAATTAGGTTTCATGACTATCGATTCATCGATTTCCCTTTTGGAAAGAATTTAACAAACAGTTCAAAGAGAAGGCCTATTGAATATTTACCTAAATAAATAAATTTTATTTTTGAACCGACCTCTAAAATGAGTTTCAGATTCATTCGTTTTCCGAAATCTTTTTATCAGATACGCTGCAATAGGTGGTATTTCATATGTAATCTACCTAAAAAAAAGAAATCCTACTCGAAAGGAATCAATACTTTTTAGGTATCTAACAACTTCGACGATTAGTTTGAAAATATCGTGACGTTAAAACATCGCTGAAAATATATCTGTAATAATTAGCCAAGAAAGCAACTTTACTTATATGTATGTACATATATTCACCGCATCGTTGGGATAATAATTTAAAAAAAACAATAAATAAAAATTCAACTTGACATGGAATGACATTTATTTAAATTTTAAAATAAATCTTACAAACTTTAACGTTTAAAATTAAAAATTATGACAATGCATAACAAAAAAGTATTTATGTAGATAAACTTAATAACATCGCAGTGCCGCGTTTTATCCAGAAATCAGATGTTTCCGTTCCAACTTTAAGATCGACGGCGATAACAAAAGAAACTGATCTTTCCGGAAAGTAATAGCATGGACATTGGTACAGTCCTTTTGTTCTCTTTTTCAGATTTTCAACTGGCTTAAAATGAATAACTGGCATGGAAGAAACCAGTTGCATTGGTTGTGGTTCCTGTAGACATTGTCCCTTCCGGCTCCATCCGGCACCCTCTAGGAAAAAGCCTCGAATGAAGACACCACTTTCACGTAACATCCTAGAAACAGCGGCATCATCTTCGCTAAAAACATGGAATTCCCAAGTCAGTTCATCAATTGGAGTCTTTGTTTGTCTCGCTGATGTTTGCAATACAGCAGTAAGAAATCCAGTTGGGAAGGTGTACGCTGATAGCCAGAAAAGGGTAGGTGGTCTCAATGTCTTAGCCCAGAGAGCGAAATGCTCAATTCGAAGAACTAAATCCCGAGCCCACGAACCGAGTGGTTTTAATGAACGATAAGCTAAAAGTAAAATGTATGAATAAATGATTATGGTTTTTGGAAGGACCTACTTTTTAGCCAAGCACCCGGTACCTTGCCCTCGTCGACAGCGTTGAAAACGTCGTCCAACTCGGCACTCATTACGACGAGTCCCTTGATTCCCCTCTGAAGATCTCGTAACCCAATACGAATAACGTACAGAAGCCGGTTGTACCGTTCAATCTCCTGAAGTAGAACGACGTCCAAAGGACTTTTGACTGGTCCAATAAGCTTAGACGTTGCTTCATACCCAATTTCTTCAGGAACTTTTGTTTCTATTTCTTGTGCCATTTGAAGCACCCTACTTTCTTTTGTTTCGCCACTCCCAGACTGTGTCTGGACCTTCATCGAGATCAGGGTCTCGAACATGTACCGAGTTTCTGTAATTAATGAAGCAATGTCCGCGTTCGGATGCTGCCCAAATGCTTCAGGCTTGTCAAAGTTGGGCAGTAGCTGTATGTAGTCTTGGTAGACCTGAATACTACCGTCCTTTGGGATGTAGTACGTCGTCAGCGAAGACAATCTGCAATACTTGGAATTTGAAATACAAGTTATACACAAATGACCCATTGATCATGACCCAAAACGTAATGATGGCTTATCCAAAAAAAAAAAAAATTTTATAAAAACGATTTGCCAATTCTTCGGAAAGAAGTGGTGTTGACCAGTAAATTAATGTCTATTATTATATTTTTAGATTTTATCAAGTTTTAAAGGTAATTTCTCCTTTGAACCATGATCAATGAGGTACCCTTCTAGAATCGATTCCCAACCTGTATTGGGGTGTGTTAAGTGCAGGATCGCAGAAAAATTGATTTATGTAGGTGGTGAGGAGTCTTCTGTCCCAGTCGTCCGTGACGTGACCCCCGTAGTTGACTCCTGCCACGAGGTACTTGAGGGCTCCCCAAGGTGTTTCTTCGTATTCAGCCAAGTACAATTTGAGCAGAATGTCCGAGACCTCGAAGTCGGAGTCATTGAAGCTGTAAATAATATTCCAGCCAAGTTGCTGAAACTTCTTTCGCTCAAGAAGGACCGTGTGGAAGAAGCAGAGTGCGAAAAGAAGTTTCTTGTATTTGGGACAGCTGGAGCATTCGTCAAACTCCTCCTCGTTGACGGTGTTGTAGAGCCGTTTCATATTTGCCTTAATACCTCTGGGAGGTTCGGTAGTCATCTTGATCGAAGATTGAAGAATAGATATCGGAAAATCTGGATGTGGACTGGAGCTCAGCCACAGGCGAAATTTTTTGTGAATTTTTCCAGTTTGAATAGTTTCAATAATTTTATCTAGTTTGGGCATCCAACTGAGGGATAGATGACAATTGGCGAGAAATACCCAATGGCCTGTCTTCACCCCGGAGAGCAACATTTTTGTAGCAATTGGAGCTTGTCCTTGACCTAAACTTAGTGAATCAAGTTTGCTAGACATTTTTGATTGTTCGGCTAACGCTAGAAGTGAGGATGTAGGATCAACGCCAGGAGAAAGTACAAATATTAAAGGAGTTTGTGCTATAGACTCATCTAGAACTGCCTTCAAATCCAGGACCGGAGGCTCGACAAATCGTTGACCCAGAAAATTTACTATATATGTAGACAAACAGAACGACATGCGATCAGGTCGAAGGCACCGCACAACTAGCATCTTTTGGAAATCATTCAACATGTCCTTCCAGTCGCCAACTAAAGGCAATGTCTCCGGCATTGTGGTGGCGTACCATTCTGAAATGAATTTTAATGAATGACTCTTGCAAAGCTGTATGCAAGGTGTTTCAAAAGATTTCTGCAAAATTAAACAAAGATTTCGACCCCAAAAATACAAAAATGTGGACTCTATTCTAACTTTCATACGAAACGAATCGAAAAGAGCTTACATACAGCTTTTTGCATAACAATTTCTAAATTATTAAAAAATTAATTTCAGTTACCTTTGACTTTAATTCATTTCTTCATTCAAATTGGTTAAAGTAATTCAGTATGAAAAATCCAATCGAATTATTTTGACGTTATATTCGGAAAAACTTATGGAAATCAAACGTAAATAAAATGAATTTGTGAGAATTTTAGGATCTTTATTAAGGAATGTTTATCCAAAAAGGGGCTTTTGTAAGCTCTTTTTGATTGTTTCTTACTAAAATTAGAACAAGGCCCTGTGTTAACTTAACGATTATAGTGTGCAATATTAACATATTTTGGGGCGAAATTTAAAGGTCTATTCTGAAAGTAGTTTTTTAGTTAAATCATATACCTGTCTATTTACAAGGTACTACACATTATACCTACAGTCCTAATCAAAATAATAGTAAAATAAAAACAAAAACGGTCACATCAATATTATTAAATATATACATATAAAATAACATGTCCTGGCTGACTGATTCATGAACGTCGAGCCGAAGCCGCTGAAGCTACTAAATACAGTGGTGGAGAAAATAATAGCTCAAAAGCTAAACATTCAAAATTTGATCTGGCAATCCTTTCAAAGTTCGAGTTAAAATAAATAAATCTTTGCACATTAAGTACATTTAGTATAGTATATAGTGCATAGTATACTAACAAAAATTAAAATATATTGTTATTTACATGTTATTGTGAACTTATAAATTTGTCAGTTTATTTTTCACTTGTACCTGTTATTTCTTCCACCACTGTACATGAAATTTGGACAGTAGGTTTCTTTTGTGACGTAAGTACCCACTAAGAAAAGATTTTACGAAATTCTTCTTCTCTCCTTCGAAACCTATCACATTATTCGGCATGTCATTTGAAATTTGAAACACCTTACATGAATTTGTCCTAAAGAACCCAAAGAAAATACCTTGCCATAGCCGAGCATGCTGTTCGAAGGAGTCGACTATTCCATGAAATCCAGGCACTTTGTCTAATTCCGTAATGTTGTCCCAAACATTTTCACTAATCCAAGCTTGAGTAATAAGATTAGTTTTTTAAAATGTTCAAAGTAAAAAGAAATTTTTTACCTGGCCAAGGGTTAGGAACTTGACCCTGTCGATCGAGGACAATTCCGCCTTTAAGTAGAAAGTCGTACTCGTCTAGATTGAGCTTGCCGGCCATTTCTAAAATCTTAGAGCACATATGCGTAGAAAAAAGGAGTTTATGCTTTTCGAAGAGACCGCGGCACGTGGTCTTGTAGAGAGCGTAAGTGTGGTAATCATTAACATTTATAATTCTTTCGGTAAGGACCGGGTGTTTAGGGCTTTTTTCAATCGACTGTATGAAAAGAAGGATGTACGCGTTCAGCGAAAACTGGTACATGGGGTCAATTTTGCTCATGTCCATTAGTACAAAGAACAGGGTCGACGCACGTTCTGCACTGGGCTGAAACGCTTGCCGAGCAGTGTCTATTTCAATTTCGGTTATTTCTGCCGTACTCAGAGACTCTTTTACTGCAACCGACGCCTTTCGCGACATTTGCAGCGTCGAAAAGAGCTCCTCGTCTTCCAGGAGCGATCCTCTGGTCTCGTTGAGGAGACGTAAAATTTCATTATCTAATTCGATTAATATTCTACGATTTTTGGCTATCGTAAGCACCAAAGAGTCCTTTTGCTCTTCCAAAGCTGGCTTCTCTTTCCGGACAATAATTGCCAACAACTGCGCCTCGAGTCCACTGTGTTTTACAGCAAAATTCACAAGAGTGGTCTTGGACGATATTTCAGGAGGATAATGCGGATTACTTAATTTAGTTGTTATATACAACTTGAAAGAATCATTATAAGTTATAAACTTGTCATTAAATTTAATCAATTTTTGCCCAGCTTGAATCACAAAGGTTTTCCTCAAAATTGGATTAATGGCGGGATCCAACCACTCAGGCACGTTTTGTAAAAGAATCGGTATTCCCTGTTGCAAGGCTTTTTCCAATGTTTTAAGATAATCGGGCAATCCAAAATCAATTATTTTCAAATCCTTTTTTTCTAAGTTTCGAATCCATGCATGCGCTTGCATCTGGGGGTCAATAATCAACGGCCAACGGCGTCCGGTTGTTACAATGACTCCATTTTCAGTACTAAAATCATCTGATGGTAAACCCTGAATTCTCCATTCGCGTATAGTTACAGGATCGCAAAGGAATTTAGTTATTTGTAGGTCATCCGTGCAGGGAATTTGCTTTTCAACGATCAACTTTTGCCAGCCTGTCTGAAGATTTTCTCGGTACATAGTATCAAATGGACCTGCATACGAAATAAAAGCTGTAGCTATTAAACAGTCACCAGGGAGATTCAAGAACTGAATATCGAGCTGAGCCACAGTTTCCCGCCACCTATCCTTTTCACCAGCAAGACTTTCCACCAAAATAATTGCGCGTTCAAGTTGAATTCTACGAAAATATAAGAAAACAAGTAAGTTTGAGAAAATTGTGTAAAAGTATGAATTTATTTAAACTATGCATATAATTAAACTTTAGATTTTGTAGACTACACATCGAAGTTTATTTGAAGTTGAGTCAAATTTATAAAAGCAGCAATTTTGATGATCGGGAATAACCTTAGAAATCAACCAGATTTTTTGAAAATGAGATTTTTTAAATTAGATGGGTTAATTTTGAGTGACCTTATGAATACTACTTTATGAAACAGCCTACATTTATTATGGTCAGTTTTTAGGGTTCCATGGAATTCTAGAAGATCTTCCAATTCCTTGTAAGTTCTAAACTATTTAATCTAGAAACTTGTAATCATCATGTCCCTGTGTTTGGTCTACATGTTTTATCACGATTCAGACCACTGAGGAGCCATTACTTTTTTACACTTTGAATTCTCATTGAAGTAGAGATTTTCAGATATTGTTGTTTCCGTCTTTGAGTGTAATTTTCAGAAGGGTCTCCAACATAGAAATGTAAATTAAACACAGAACGGATGTGTCGTGTAAAAACCCTGTACGTGTTGTAGAACAATACGAAAATTCCGCGTGAAATCGTCTTTTAGGGAAGTGAAATGATGGAAATGTAACATAGTTGTTATATGTATTTCATGAAATCGCGCTAAAAGAAGTTAAATCAACTTCAGTCAATTGAAAAAATTATATTTTACACAAAATTATATTTTACATTCCGCAAAAGCAGGGTAGGTTATCGCATGAAAGGTTGCGTGCAAAGTGAATATCGGGAGGGTCATAAAATTTATGCCAGACACTTTGAAATATATTTTTATAAATTTGGGGTCAAATTTTCTATGAAATTGTTTCATCTGCCGTCTTTATTTTTTAATTGTTCCATTCCAGCAAATTCAACCTTAGAAATTTTCTTCAAAATCCTTATTATTTCTACATACATATTTACGCCTGTACTGGCCTGACTACTAACACATTGAATTCACATCTAGAAAAGTGTGCGCTTAATCTGCATTACAGCCATTTCGTGTTTAGTTTATATTTCTATAGTCCCCAATCGAATCCTACTGCATTTTAAATTCGGAGGCCTTCCTAATCGAAAGATACGATTATATGGTTCCATCTAATCTCTAACAAAAATTAGCCCTCCAAGGGACTTATTCCTGAAATGACTCGAATAAAATCGTGTGCGCAAATTCAACATATTTAAATGTTTTTGCACTGAGTTTTTTTAAATGAAAATAATCGAGTTTTATTGAATAGTTTGGATACAGGCGAGCTTTCAAAAACCATGCGAAGAGGTATGTTGTATATGTAGAATTTCCCACAATTTTGGACATTCTGCCTATAACTATTTAAAAGTTATCTGTTTATGTTTCCATAATTTTAAAGCATCCCGTATATAAATTTATTACAAGAATATATCTAATTTCTATACATACATACATATATTTACAGATTTGGTATCAAGATTGGATTCGTAAAGAAACTTCGATAATACTCCGGCAGTATATTTTTGGGCAAATATGTGAACTTTTTTAAAAGGATGGTTTACTATTTTTATCTGATTTCTTTTATAATCTTGTGGGAATAGGATCTTTTTTTTCATTTTTCATATTAATGTCAAAATTCACGAACTATAATAATATATTTTTTTATTGTGTTACAAAGGAATGTTATTAGTATTTCCGAATTTCTTTTGACAACAGCTTTCGTTTCTTATAATGTATGTCACTACATATTATTCAATAGATCCTGAAAAACAAATTTATTCTTCGGTATTTTGAAATATGGTTTAATTTTTAGAACGACTGATAATAGTTCTTACTTGAAATTCAAAAAAATGCGATTTATGCTATTATACATAGCTATGTATTGTACATACATATGTGCGACCACTTAAACTAAAAATTATTTGTATGGGGAGCACAAAATTGAATTAATTCTTTACTTTAAAAAGTTTATTTAGGCTTATACAGAAGTCCTTTATCCAAAATGGGCCTGTTATGTATTGTAGATAAACCTAATTTACAAAAAAATTTTTAAATATCATCTCTTTTAGAAAATTTCAAACGGATGTAACCATGTAACCCCTCAGAAAACACACCATACAATTTGAAACCGATTACTTTCTTATACTATATCCGAAATACGTAAAAAAGTCGGTTCAATGAGCATATGTTGGGACGCTCAAATGGCGCGTGAGCTTCGAATTGGCGCTTTTATGCTCCAACCAACTGAGCTACCGTGGCCACTTCCGATGCCTTCGCGGAATTCTGAGTTTTGATGAGAAATGCGATTGATCTAAAATAATACCTTAGTTTATTGGCCTTTTCCTGCAGTTCTTCTTGTTCTTTTGTTTTAACTTCAAAATCCCTCTTAAGCTGGTCCAATTTGTCCTGCAATTCCTGCAGTTTCTTTCGAGCCTCTTCTAGCATAAGCTGTTTCATTCTGAGTGAGGATAGAGCTTCATCTAGCTTAGCTTTCTTTGGAGCCACAATTCTAGTAAATAAAAAGATTGTTTAAATTTCAAATAGATTTAATTTGTTTAATTAGCCATACCTCCAAACTTTTGCGTAGTTTTCTATCGCTCTTATCCACATCATGAGGGACTTGCAGGCAAAAGACACGATACCTACTTTTTCAGGCTCCAGTTCAGTGTCTTGTGTGTAGGTAGCAATCCTTTTGAGTGTTTTGTCTGAGATGTGATCTTTGTCGAAATTTCGAAGATCGTTTAAAAAGTTTTGTTCGCCTAAGACTCTCTTCGATGTTTCCCAGTTAGGCGTTTGGCCCAGCAAAATCATCACTGCTTCCATAACTTTCTCTACTTTGACCGGAGGTCTTCCGTACGACTTGACTTCTGAAATGTCCTTTTTACTAAGAGCATCCAGCGCTCTCGTTGCTGCATCCAAAGCAGGCATGACGACGTCGAGCTCCGCTTGCGCTTGATCTGCCATTATTTTGCATTCGATTTCTTCCAGGGCAATTACTTTACTTTTGGCTTCCACCGACACCCTCTGCTCGTCGGTCTCCTTCGTTCGTGCTTGGATTTCTACCAAAAATACCTCGCACTCGATTAAGAGCTCTGCAACTTTTTCTTGAATAACCTTAAGCTCTTCAGACATAGCCGACACCTTTTCTTGGGTTTCTTGAATTTTGGATAAACCATTGCGTAGTCTATTGGAAATTCCGAGGACCTCCTCTCTTTTCTTCGCTAACATTCTGTAAAAAGGGAATTTAAAATAATCACATTATATATATACATAACTGATAGAGGCTTTTCTATTCGTGTTCTCGTCGCATAGTGTCTCAAATCGCTAGAAAGCTCGCCAGAAATCAAGTCTGGTGCTTGACATAATCATGTTTTTGAGCTAATACTATGCTTTTGTATGTTTTTTTTGCTGTTAAAGTACATTACTAATGGGACACCTGTCAAATCAAAATATCATCATACACAACAAATGACTAGACAAAAAAAAAAAACCTCCAATGCGAACATCGGCATTTTCTAAAATCAGCTCTCTTCCCACTCCTGTGGGTGGACCGGGGGTCAACTTTTAAATTTCAAAAGGGAACCCTCATTTTTTATTGCGTAATCCGATTCTACTGGAAAAAAATGCGAAACTTTAATCTGAAACATTTTTATTTTTGCAATTCAGTACAGAGAGTGCGGGGGAGGATGTGTTGTGTGTACAAAAAGGTCCCGGGAAGATCGAATATCTCGCGAAATACACATCGGATCGAAAAAAGGAATAAATACGTGTCAAATATTTTTTGAAAATCTATTCAATGGCACCAAGAATCAGAATACGCAATACAAAATGGGGGTTCCCATTTGAAATCTCAAAATTTCCCCCTGCCCATTCACAGGGGCAGGGAGGGCTGATTTTAGGACAGACAGACGCCGCCCTTGGAGATCTTGATTTCTTGGCTGGGATTGTATAATGGGTTTTTTTCGAGTTGTGATTTGTCAAGTAAAATGGGGTGTATTTGTCGTCGAGTAAATCTTGATATTTTTTTTTCATTAGCATATGGCTCTTTCGATTATACCCAAAAAATGTTTAAATTTTGTAAAAGTTAAAGCGTGACGTCACAAGGATAGCTGCCACAAACTACTTTAAATGCACTTTTGAAGCTTATTTTCTAGGTTTCTTATACAAAAATAGTTAAAGAAATGAGCGATTCTGAAAACCGCCAACACCAACTGTGCTTTTTTTTTAATATAATTAATTTTTAAGTTTTTGAACTGTCATATTGAATTCGCCATTTTTAATTTTCTTATCTTTGCATCAGAAACGAAATAATCGACCCCAAAAACCCTGTATACAAATTTTTGTTTAAATTCGTTGAATTTTGGGTGCGCCCATCTGGAATTTTTTAGTTTTAAAAACGGATTTGAACAAGAACAAAATGACGAGATTTACATATAACTTTGGTCAGCTTTTTTGGGATTTGAAACACTGTGCATCTGTGTTGGAAATTATTGTTTATTAAGGTTAATTTTAATTTTAAGCAGATGATAGAACATAAGATAGTATTGTTTATATTCTACATTTCGACCGTTTTCAAATTCATATTTCGTTTTTTGATTCTAAACTAGTAATTTCAAGAAAATTTAAATAAGGATAATTTTTTTCTTATATACATATATATAATTTTTTGTTATTGAAAAATTAAGCTTTTAAAAAGCAGTTTTATGTTATCATCGCCCATGTATTCGGAGTGAAATAAAATCGAAAATAGCTTAAAGCTTCTTTTGAATTAAACTTCCTGAATAAAATTCTTAAAATTGTAATAAATTCATTTCAGTTACCTTTAACTTTAATTAATTTTTACGTTCAAAGTAGTTAAAATAATTCGATAGAAAAATGCAATCGAAATATTTTGAAGTTTTATTTTTATTTTTAGTGTGTAGAAAAGTTAATTTATTACACATAAGGTCGAAGTCTACGCACTTACGTCTGAATTCGGAGAATATAGTTTATATAAGGTGTGTCATTTGGTTGTTTTTAGGGTTCCGTACGTCCGAATGAAAAAACGGAACCCTTATAGGATCACTCGTGTGTCTGTCTGTCCGTCTGTCACAGTCGATTTGCTTTGAATCTACTGGATCGATTAAGTTGAAATTTAGTATACATAAGAATTTCTGCGACCCAAACACGAACGTGTAACGTAAATAAATGAATTTTGAATATTGGGGTCACTTTTGAGGGGCAAATTAGAAAATTAAAAAAAAAAAGTTTTGCAAACCATACAGTGTGACATGTCAAATGAGAGGGCTTGTTGTGAGGGCTTCAAATATATTTTTTGTATAATTTTAAAATAAATAGTTTTAAAGTTATTTTAGAAAATAGATGAAAATTCACAATTCCCCCCCTTATCACCCAAACTACTGAACCTAAAATTTTGAAAAAAATACAGAAAATAGTTCTTTACTTATAGATTACAGGAAAACCTATAAGAAGTCTTAAAATAATATGGTAAATTTCTCAATATTGTGCGAACAAACTTACATTTGCTGTTGAAATCTATGGGGGAACATGTTTTTCAACTACAATTTTAAGTTTGTTCTTGTTTTTCTATAATTCAAATTTAATAGATATATATAAAGTATAACGATACGGACCTCTCAAGGCGTGAGTTCTACTCGCACTTGTCCGTCTTTTTTTTAAAAGGTACGTATATGTATCTATGTACTTCATTATATTTTACTCAAATTTCATAATTTGGTAACAATTGAATTAGTTTTTATCGTTTGGGCAATTGCATCAGTTTTAATTTGATTCTGAAAACAATAGAGATACCTATGTACGAATTAAAGTTATTTTTAAAAATTTTATTTGTTTACCCTCACTGTTGATCAACCATTTTGACAAGATTTAATTTTTTTTTTTAGTTAAAACTAGAGAAAATAATAAAACTTTTAATATTTTTCGTATTAATATAATAGAATTCGAATATGAAACCCTTATTTAGTCGGGATATATTTTCAAATTAGCTAGAAAAACATTTCGTATTCGTGTTCCATAATAGTTCAAAAATTGCCGAAACCTTTACCAATTTTTGAAATTGGACGATTGCCAATATATTTGTTAAGTGTATAAAGATAGAAGAGTAATCGAACTTTAACTAAAAGCTAAGAATGTTAACTAATCATGTTCAGAGGATGCCTTTAGGTCGGCTTTGTAATTGGTTAAAGAGTAAATTATTTAGCCATGTCATAAAAGAAACCCATTCACTTTTACTTATACCATAATAACACATATGAAATGGTTAAAATTTCATGCGTAAACTTAAACATAAGGATCAAACCGAAAAAGAAATGTAAATTAAAATCTTACTCTTGATATCCTGCGACTAGCTCCAAATAATTGATTGAAGTGACATAATTATGCCTTTTCATTTCAAGCAACATAGTGTTGGACATTTGAATAACAGAAGTATGTATGACTGAGAAAGCGAACGCGACGGCTTCTTGTAACTTGTCTTCTGTAGTTCGCACGAGACTGTCACGGTGCACTTCGTCTTCAGTTCCTGGCAAAGCGACGTAAAGTTTGGTATTGCTTAAGAATTTAACGGCCACTTCAAGCAAAGCAAACTGAGGCCATTGAAGGAACCAATTGGTGGTGGTGTTATTAATCAAAGCCGGGTACTGTCGAAGATATCGCCGGAAAGTCTCTCCAATGGGGCTGAAGCATAGCGCAATATGCAGATTTTCCCGCATTGTGTGCATAAAAAATATGTACATGGCCTCTGTTGTTAGTAAAATGCCATGCTTCTTCGCTGGTTTTTCCAATGGTGTCTTCAATTCTTCAAATTCATCCGCTTTGAACAAATTTATTTCGCCTGTGCTTAACATGTTATTCATTATTTCCAAAAAGGTATCTTCGGCTACCTGCTCGCCGGAGAATATAAAGCAAGTTGGTCTAGCTTTAACTCCAGTTTGTTTGTAAAGGGTTTTTAAATCTTCGCGAAATTCATTAGTTTTGTACTTTTTGGTAACTTCTATTTGAAAAACACCCAATTCGCTAATATAAGATGCAAGTTTAGTCAAAATTTGTCGTCCAGACCCTCCAATTCCAATGTTTAATATATGGCCACGTGGCTGGGATATAACTCTTGTTATACGAACTATGTGCTCTACTGCGTCCTTAAAGAATACCAAATCCATGCGAGCATTGCCAGGAGAGTTATTGTAGTCATCCAACATGAACAGCATGTATTTTCTGAGGTCATTTAGGCTTGTAAAGTCTTCGTAGTAGGCACCTATGAAATCTCCAAATAATGGATAATCCTTACTTGGACAAAGAGTATGGAAAGTTGTTTCAAAATGTTGCCCAAGAGTTTCGTTGAGTTGGTTTTTAAGCCAGTCCAAATCATTTTGATCTACTAACCGATCGCTGAATACTCTCGCACTCTCATGTATCCACAATCTTAAGAAGATTGACTTTTTATTGTGATACTCTTTGTGAGATCGCAGTAGCCCTTGAAAAACGCGAGAAATATCCCTCATATTAAAAAGATAGTGCGTTTTTGCTGGGGTGGGTAACATTTTTTTGCTAACAATTTGATAGAGATGTATGGATGCAGCCGTTATGTTTTTATACAACACTTGAACTTCGTCATCGAAGTCCGACAGTTTCTGTTTTAACATAGTCCCATATATCCTCGTTATAGTGCTTTCACTGGGAAAAGTCATGTTTATCATGAAAAATCTGCTTGTGGTACGAGGCGAAATGACCTGGCGACCGCCGCCGGGAGGACCCATCGCAACCATTAACAGACATTGCATAACGTAGATGCGTTGTTGATTTTTTCTGTTGTACCAAAATTTGTAATCTATCCATTGTCGCACGAGCTCCAGAGGTGGTTGAGACCCGTATTCATCTTTGGTCGGCATGTTGAAGTCGTCCATGAAGCAAATCATAGTCTTGCCCCCTATAGGAACGAAGATCTCCTTTGTCCGTTTTTCAGTCTTATTTTCAATAGATTCTTGCAAACCTGCAGCAGTAGTCTGAAATATGGAAATATTTTTACTTAGTTAAATTAGTGTATCTAGCAAAACATGAAAGTTCGATACAATTTGTCACCTATATTTAAAATGTCGGTTAATAAAGGTTCGCAAACGTTTGCATTTATAAAACGAAATTATAATTACATATTATAGTTTATTGATACCTCTTAAAAATAAATAGTGAAATAGTGGTTACACGATAATCAATATATTTTAACTGAAAAACAACCATTATTGTGCAATTAACGAATTAAAGGTAAATATCTTTTCCGATTTACCGACTGTGACAGGCACGCATTAATCGGGCCTTATGTCTTGCAAAATGGCAAATCGAATAATGTACAATATACAATACAATTACAATTACAACAATTACAATTACAATAAAAAAAAACGTCTGGGCTGTGTTGGCGGTTTTTCTCCTGAGGCCCTGGTAGCGAAAGGGTTAAGCTGCTATGAAAATAAATTAGAAAGGGGAATTCCCTAACTATTTTATAAATAACAGATAAAAAAAATATTTCTAAAAGATTAATAAAAATATTTTTCTTTAAAATTTCAATCAAATAGCTTTTTTTAATCGTGCTAAATCGAATGAAATCGTGTACAAACGGAATCAATTTTTTTTTTCTAGACCGTGTTAAATCAAAACCGTGTAAAAAAAGACCGTGTAAAAAAAGATTTGCATGTATTATTGATCGCTATATTAGATACGTTTTTTTTATATTTTCAAAATTCAATAGAAAATTCAAAATCGCTAGCCTTGAAACCACATTTACATATCGAATTTTATAAGTTAAAAATGTTTCATCACCAATAATGTTGAGTTTGTTTGTTAAAGCAGCATGAACAACTACCAAGATGAAATAAATTGATTATATTTACATTTTCTCTATGTTCAACAGGTCTAAAAAGTATGGTAAAAATTCTAAAAGGTTTCCAACGTCCTTGCGCCGCCCTATGTAGGTCCAGTTCTAAGATTATTTTTAAATGTTTTTTTTTTGTATAATGGAAATATTCGCCCATGTTCTGTATTCCGAATGAAATGAAATCGAAAAAAGCTTATAAAGTTCCTTTTAAATTGAAATTCACTAATGAAATTCCTAAAATTGTAATGAATTCATTTCAGTTACCTTTGATTTCAATTCAAGTATTCAATCTAATTGAAACATTTTGAAGTTGTTTGTGAAAAAACTAATTGAAATCAAAGGTAACTAAAATGATTTTTTTACAATTTTAAGAATTTTATCAAGGAATTTCAATTCAAAAGGAGCTTTGCAAGCACTTTTCGATTTAATTTCAATCAGAATACGGAACATGGGTAATTATCTATGGTGTTAACATAGAGGCATTTTTAAATGCGCAATTGGTTTCTTAAAAAATCTTTGTTTTAATTTAAACGTCTATAATCGATTTTTGTTCATAATTTGTTACGATACACGAACGATTTTTTGACAAAGCTACATGTGATACCATCTTCATATCTTTTTAAATATAGTTTCTTTGATAAGCTTTGTTTCAAAACATATGCACATATATTTTCAAATCGGAAGAACTTGTTTCTAGTCATTGCAATAGTTTAGGTACTACAAAATATTCCTGAAAATACGCTTTTCTTATGTTTGCTAATTGTACACTAATGCCCCTTAAGCTCATAAATTTGGAAATCAGTAAGTTATTAGAGACACTTAAAGCTTATGAGCACTCTAAGAATCTTTTTAGCGTTTTTTTTTTTCATTTATTACAGTAAAAAATTAATACCAAATACTAGTTACCTATGGCTAAAGCCCATACAAAGAGTTTTCCGGAGACAAGTAAATTATAGTTAAAAAATCGTTTATTAGTTAGAAGATTCCCAATACGATTAGTTTGAATATGGTGCTTTTGTATCTACATACATACATACATATATGTATATGTAATTTGAAATTTTTACGCTTATTGCCTCTTCATTTTTTATTATTACAATTTTCGTATAGTACTCTCCCTTTCCATTGCATATCATATAAAATAAAAAGTAAACAAAAAATCAAAGAAATATGTAAATATACCTGGGCAGAGATATTAATTGAAAGAATCGAATATTTTTGCTTATTAACGCTTTCAGTTACGCTGACTGCAGTCGAAGATTTTCCAGTGCCTACATCTCCAACTAGCATGACGGGATTCTTCGCGTCCAACAACTTCGACACTAAATAGTTGTACCTCACTGTGTCAACGGTGGGAACAATAATTTTGTAGAATGGTGCGCTAAAAAATTGTTTAAATAATAACATAAATAAAACAAAATTTATTCATACTCGTTGTCATATCTCCAAGAGTCTGACAATTTGTCTTCCCAAGGGATGAATGTTTTCTGGTTCGGGTCAACAAAGTAGTCGTAGACGGTATCTTTGATAGGAAACACGCCTTCAAGCTCTCTTATGTACGCATCAATTCTAAGTCGCCCTTGTTCATTAACAGTTGCACAAACTGACCATACAACACAGAATAAAAACCAAAGTTTGGTCATTACTTCCAACAGCTCGATATTGGCTGGATTAATTCCGTTCTCCTTAGTTCCAAAGCACTCCAAGAGTCGGCATAGCGACATTATCAAATTTAGTTCATTAGTTGCGACAGTTTCCTTGCATCTGTCCTTTTTGAATTCCAAAAGTTTATCCATGTAACGTTGAAAAAATTCATCTAGAAGAACTGCGTACTCTTTTGGTTTTTGTAGTTTGAGCCAAGATTTAACATACGGTCTCCATCCCCAGTCTTTGTAGTCATTGTAGACCATGCCGCATCGTGAAACTGTTGCAGGTGAGGCAACTGCTAAATCTCCAACTTCGAAAAGGAGTGAGACCTGGCGAGGCATAGTTATCCGTTCGCTATTCACTAGAGTTAGCACCTTATTGTCGTCCATTACAGAATTCATGTTTTCAATCCAGACAGCATCGACTGGACCGTCGAAAAGCATCCATTTTAGGCTGGGTGTTTCTTCCGAGCAAATAGTTCTCATAATGGCGCTTAGGACCCCGTCCAACCATTCACCAGTGGACAAATTGTACTCGCCATAAAGTTCAGCAAGGTTCAACGACTTCGGGTTGACGGGGTATACAGCGACATTCTCCCAGCCTGCAATTCCTTTTGCTTTCATCCGACCATGAGCCCCTTGGAGGCTTTTCCAAGTCACGGATTTTGCAGTGCAGGTGTCGCCGATTATCATGACTGAGTGACGCGAGTTCTTGGTTTCATACAGCTCTATAATTTTATTAACCGCACTTTGTATGACCTGTTTGTTCTCGGCCTCCAGTTCATCCTTGATGGCTTTTTTGAAGTCGCTATAGTCAATTTCTGGGACACTTACTCCCGGAAAGATGTCTGCCATTATAGCGTTAAACAGCGGCAAATCATTCGAAGTAAGGCGCGCCACATTCATGTCCTTCATGGCCAAATAAACCACTTCTTCCTCGTTGACGCCCTGCAGTTGCCGTCTTTTAATACCTGCGTACCTCAGCAGGGCCGCCATTGACCGCAGACCGAAATCGTAATGGTATTGCTTGGAAAGCTGTTGCTTCGCTAATTCGTACAGAGTGAAAACCTTTCTAGCCAAATTCTTTGTATTCTGGAAACCATCACTAAAAAGAATATTTTCGGCTATAATTGCCGTATCAGGCACTATCATCGCTATGGATCGAAACATTGACTTCAAGTTATCCGGAAGTTCTGTTCGGCCAGCATATCCTGGATTCATGGTTATGAACAATCCTACTGTGGGTTTTAAGCTTATCATTTGACCTTCAAACATAAACCTGGTCATTTTTTGAGCTAAAGCCGATAAAATCGATAAAATTTGTTGCGCAACCACCGAAAGTACTTCAATGTTTATCCTGTTGAACTCATCAAAGCAACCCCAACATCCTGATTGGGCTAATCCCGAAAAATTTTTACCAATGCTTTTATAGTCCAGACCTTCTGAACAATTCGTCACTATCACCCAAATTCCTAGGGCCTTGCCCAAGTCCTTTACACTTTCAGTTTTTCCTGTTCCTGCTGGTCCTTTGGGACTTCCGCCACGGAATAAATGCAACGCTGTCGTTAATGTGATAAAACACCTAAAGGGCAAAAGAATTTAGTAAGGCTATATTTTTTAGATAAAGGTTTGTAATTAATTCTAAAAAGTACACAGTTCCGATTTTTTTATAATTACAACTACTATTCTTATAATTAGGGCGTTGTAAGAGAGAAAAGGTGTTGTTGAATTTACTTTAAGTGGCTGTTAATATAACAATTTGCAGCTTTGAAATTTAGAGAACTAAGTTTTTGTATGAACATTTTATGAAAATTATTGAGAAATTTGTAAGCTCCTTTTGATTCAATTCGAACGGATTCAATGATATGGCCCCTGTTCTAACTTTCGTACGAAAGGTTTCGAAAAGAGCTTACAAAAGCCCTTTTAGGATAGAAATTCCTTAATTAAGTTCCTGAAATTCTCACAAATTCATTTTAGTTGCCTTTGATTTCCATTAGTTTTTTCCGTATATAAGGTCAAAACTGAATTCTTTATAAATGGAAAAACGTCTTCTATGGCCCAAGACCTTGTAGATTTAAATGGAATTGTTTCCTTTTCGAAAGTAATCCAAGAAATTCGAACTTACCTGTCTGTGAGTGGAGTTATAACCAGCCTTCCCGAATTGCCTGTATATTCGTATAAATATGTATGTTCTGTATTTGTTTGCTTAATTATGCAAATTTCAGTCTCACGACTCCAATAAAATCGAAGTTGCGAAAACCATTCGAAGTGGCTAACGTCTTTGCAATTCACTTTGTACATTCTTTCAATAACGTCGCGCCCATGAATTTCAACAGTTATTAAAGTGTTCACCTTCAGGCGCAGTTGCCTGTTTAAATCTCTTCTACTCATTTCCGATAATTTCGCTAGAACCTTACTTTGTTTCTTCTTCAACTTTTTTAGAGGCTTTTTTGAATCGACCAATTTGCAGTGAACTAGACTTCTTGTGCAATCTGTAGTCCACTGAATCAAGGAACTAGTAAGACAGAGTTGTCCTGGCCACTTTCCAATCCACTTGTCTCGCTCCGACAGGAACTTCTTTAGAGATGCGCGAGTTAATCTCAATTTATCCTTTAAGACGGCGATCATTGCAACCAAAATATCACTGAGCCACAATTCCGCTGGACCATTCAAAATTTGCGGCTTCAGAAATTCAACGTATTCCTCGTCTTCTGAGAACATTCCCACAGCTTCCCATCGTACCACGTTTTTCACAGTCACTTTTTTCAATTGTAACTTGTAGAGGTTATCAAATAACTTTTTCAAATGCGGTTGCACAAGGTCAGGTCGTTTCGCGTTGCCAAGAATCTCCAATAAGTCATCGTTTGATATAAAATAGAACCGTGGAAACAATTGGCGTTTGGTCTCCAAATAAACCTCTAAGGCACGCTGTATTTGCTCCAGCTTGGAGTCCAATTCTAACAGCTTGTTTAATAAAAACGGCGCAGGCCTTAAATGTATAGCTTTTAGGGCAGTTTCCGCTACATACATTTTGCTTGTTATTATCTTCCACTGCCTGGTAATATCTACAAATTTTGCGTGTTCATGTGGCAACTGCTTTTTAATGTCTTCACCTGCAAATATATTCTCCAGGTACAGCCACTGTCGCTGGACAACAAGTGCCTGCTCTAGAGTCTCACTTACATACGATAAAGTTTTCTCCCAGAAGTCAACTTCTTTTGCAAAAGGTTCAACAAATCTTGTCGATTTCATAGAGGAGATTTGCGTTGCATGTTCTTCTAACATTTGGAAGCAGTCATCAACATTCTTTATGCGGTAAACAGCGTCTTTGTAAAAAACAATTTCGAAGAACATGGTTTTCCATATTTCTTGAATAGCGACTATACCATTTTCTATTTGTAGCTCCATAGTGGCTGCATTAGATATATCTTGAATATCTTCTGAATATGCTTGAAAATCCATTGCTATGATTGCTCCCAGATTAAAATCTTTCGAATTTTGATCGAATTCAACGTTCATTACGTTGCGAACTCTGTCCCAATGTCTTGCGCGCATCGATGGATTTTTCAGTGCTGTTATGAGTGGTAACGTTCTTCGAAAGTCATCAACTTGTTTCCTCGTAGTTTCTAAAATTTCCCAGTTCTTCTCTTTAAACTGCTTGCAGAGACGATTCAAATGTTTGTATAAGTTAAAAGCTGTTTCTTCCATCTCATCAATTTGAATTTTCCAAAAGTTTCCCTGTTTAAACTTAATCCATGCGATTTCCCATTCAGCAACATATCCCCATATCTCTTCCCAAAGATCCAAATCTTTAATTAATTTGCGAAGATCATAATTTTCCGGCTGATTTATGTGGAATACGCGCAAATTTTCCTGGAGGTCACTTTCAATCTTGAGTAGTTGATCAATCCTTTTACGAACTTCGGCAAGGTAAGCTAAAGCAACTTTAGGGGGACTAGGAATAAAAAGGAAAAGGAATTAAGGTAATTTATTAAAGGAAATAGAAAGGATTGTTTACGTTGCGGAAGTGGTCGGAACGTTGACGGCAAATTCATCAATTAAATTCTTCACATTTTGCTTAAATGTTTCTGCTTGTTTTAAAAGTCTCAATTTGAAGTCTTCTTTTGTATTGCCCAACATTTCATCGGCTTCTATTAATTTCTTGAGATAATTTTGCCATTCTTGGTCTAAATTGTTTCTCATGTCAGCAATTTGCTCAGGCATTGATACTTCGTATTTATCTAATACTTTAAACAAATCATAAATTTTCGGAAATTCCGCTTGTTTAATTGGAGCTTCGTCCACTAACTTTTCATAAAACTTAATGGCTTTTTTCATGGCGCTTATAGATCGAGGAATTGTCAAAACCAAATCTATGTTGGTCCTCATATACTTATAGACATCTACGAAGTTCAGATTATATTAAATATCATAAAAATATAATTTCTAACTACCATACCTGATATTCTTTCACTCGCTTTCTTCCTTAGTAAGACTATGTATCTATTTTGCCAATCATCGATGTGGGTCAAGATTGTCGACTTTAGACGACTGGCATTTATCACAACAAAATGTACTGTACTTATCGTTTCTTGTACAGACACCTCGTTTGCAATATCCGAAAAATGTTCTATGTTCTCATCAAAAACAACTGCTAGTGTATCTCCCTCATATTTTTTCATAGACTTGTCCTTATCTAGTTCCCATACTGATCTGTATGTCATCCAATGTTCTAAATATGCTTTGATTTTATATTCGTTGTAACTGACTTCTTCATTTATTTGTGCCTGAAGTTTAAGGCATTCTGGATCTTCGCCTACTATTTCATTAAATGGTTTCAATTCGTCATCAGCCGTTACAGTCAAGCCTTTATTTTTCCAAATTCTGGGAAATATTTCTAAAGTTTCAATAATTGTTGGCAAAAGGCTCGACATGGTTGCGGCTATCTCAGATAAAACTGGTTCGAAAATAATCTGGAATTGAATTATTATATTATTCCATCAATAGAAACATTTTTGTTTTTTTTTTAGGAAAATTCGTCTCTAGATTTGGGATCACTTTAAATAATTTGTGCAAATTACATATATGTACGCAAATCGTATTTAATAAGACCTAGAAAAACGAGACAGTAAAATGCATAATTATTTAGTTGATTAACTCTTGGCGGTCAAAGTCGAGTCTGTCTCGACATAAAATTTCCTTGCTGCAAATCTAATGTCGAGTGCGGCTTGACATAGACTTTAAATTTAAGAATTATAATTATTTTAATTATTTTTACACTCTAATAAGCGATTATCTGAGATAAAATTCTTGGATAATAAATTGATAAAAGTCAAAAATTAATTCGGACCGAACTACTGGAAATATACTGGAACAAATAAATTCGGGACCGTAAAGAGTTAAAAAACGACAATCAGAATAAATCCCACAGGTAGGGGATAGACTAGCCCTGAAATTGAGGAAGTAATTAAAATAATAAAATTAATTAAACAACTTTGTAAAGTCAAGGCCTTATTTTGAATTCTGATGGAATTCAAATCGTTTCGCATCGTAGGAGGAAATTTTGAAGTCCTACTTATTATGAAAAATGATTATGATGGCTAGAAAACCGATTCGTATTCGACAATTTTATATATAAATTAATGTAAGAACTCCTATTAATATTTTGCACTATTCGTTCCCTCTTGCTCACACTATTAACGAATTTTGAGCAGTCAGCTGCGGGTTTGAGTTTTTGTGAAATGCATTGTTGAGACATTTCTCAATTTCATCTGTGTTGTTTTGATATGATCCGGATCAGTTTTTGAAGTAAATTTTGTATTGAATTAAAACTTTCGAATAGTGACTCCTAACAAAACTTTTTAATTTTGTGAAAAGAATATTAAATTGCATTGAGTTATGCTCTATTTATATCAAAAATTCGATCCGATAATTTGTTCAGTTCACGATTTGAAGTTTGGATGGGCAAAAATCAATGCAATTTCATGGACTTTTTGTAAATTTTAAATACTTTGCTATTTAAAATCTTCAATTCCATGCAAAATTCCAGATCCAGATCAGATTATCAAAAATTGAACAGGAAAATCTAAGTTTAAATTTTATTGGAGTCTACTGCCAATTTTATTATTCAATCGAATAGAATTATGTCTTGACTTCACTATTCGATTCGGTCGAAAAACAAAAATCGGAATTGGCCTTATTATTTCTAATGTGTGGAACATAGCACTTTTATGATTTTTTTGTTAGTAAGGTAAAGGTGAGAAAACGAACTTAGGCATACAGGAATGAGAAAATATTTCCTTCGGGGAAATTGTATTGGAAAATTAAGAGGTTTGATTTCAGTAGGTTTAATAATTGCATGCTATTTCTAATATGATATAAATACATAAATGAATATTTCGTCTGCTTTTCTAAAAATGTATAGTCAAAATTTTAAAATAGATATGGAGCCCGATTGTGCAGTCCGTTCGAATCGAATCGAAAGGAGCTTCCAAAAGACCTTTTTGGATAAAAATTCCTTAATTAAGTTACTAAAATGTTCATAAAATTTGCATAAAATCTTTTCAGTAACCTTTGCCTTCAATTAATTTTTTCGTTCAAAGCGTTAAAATATTTCGATAGAAAAATCCACAATTTAGTTTAACATACATATCTATATATACCTACATACAACAAAAATTACTAATTCTATAGTATTTTTCCAATTTATTAATGGGATAAACACCTTAACTTTCTTTTCTTTAATTTATAGAACATAGCTTTGTTACATGTTATGTGATATTATGGGGCATGTAATAAGTTATTATAACCAGTTGCCTATATCTAATGAAGTGATTTATAGGGCATATCGTGACATATTTATGTAGGTATATAGCACGGTATACAGAAGACAAGGTATGATCTTCCGGCAATTTGACAGTAGCTCGTGACGTCATCTTGGGAAAAATGTATGGGGACTTAGAAAATTTTTTTCTCTTTTTCTCCACAAGCTTTTACCCACGCACGAAGCAATTTCGGCAAAATGTTTTCTCCCGGTATAATTTTTACAATTAATAACGGCACAATTAACCATTTTAATGCATAAAACTATAAACTTTTATTCACTAATATTAAAAAACACACAAAAATATTATCACTCTAAAATCATTCCGGCGCTGTCAAGACACGCATCCAATGTGACGCGCAAGATGGCGGACCCTCGTTTCTGAGGCACATACCTTGTCTTCTCTATATCGTGGGTATGTAGTATATATATATTTATATATAAATATGCTCTATGTTATATGTCTTATATAATTTTATGTGACATGTGATGGGGAACATGTGATATTCGCATCGAAACACGATACCCGACATTAGGTATAATTCAAATTTGTGGCCCACGAATTATCGATTGCATTAAAATTGCGGTTCAGAATTACGAATTTGTTAAGTATATTCATATTTATAATATAATGAATAGATAAATATTCCTAAATCCATAGACAAATTACAATTGGTTGAATAAGGAAGTTTTGCTTTTCAATTAAAATACTCTAAATTTCTTAACTTTTCACCCTTCAAAATGTGTTTTGACTTTCAATTCGATAAATAAGAAAAAAATCAGGGGAAAAAGGTTGGAAACAGATGATTCGTAGAAGTTGCTAACTGAATCAGCCTTTTAAATCTATTAATAACTATAAAATACCTGTTTATCCTTTATGTCTACTTCCAAAATTATAATTGGTGAGGGAGCCAAACCGACGTCGCCATGTATTGCTTCATACATAACTTGCAACGAATTCCTTGAGCTGATTAAGAACGATGTTTCCGCCATTCGATCAAATTTTAAGATATACTGCGTCCACTCGCTACTCATCTAGAAAGTAAAATTTTGGTTACATACTTCAAAAACAATTACGTACGTCCGTAATTCACTTACACTTTCTATTTGCGGCTCGAATCCCTTGTAGACGGCCGCTATTAATTCCAAAATAAGTTTATATTGCTTATGTTTGGATTGGGTTGCGGATCGATTGTAAGCATTCATTTGTTCCACAAATACCTTTAGACTTACATCAGAACTGGCATTAAATCGCAAAATTGGGGAATCGCAGATTTGTTCGCATATTTTTGAAATATTTATATTAGCACGCTTATAAACGTTTACGATTTCTTGCAAATCTCCTGTATGTTTGACACAATCTGCCAAGTACGCTTCGCTTAATTCACCTCCCCAGGTAAGCTTAAATATCCCTGGACTAATTTTTCTATCGCATGATTGGATGAGAGCCCTAAACAATCTCCTCTCATCAACACTTAGCGCAGCGATTATTTTGTTGTAATCTAAACAAACCGTGACTACGTTTTCATAAGTTAGTTTAATACTTTTGTGTTTTGAGTAAATTTGCAGTACGTTTCCAGGAACAACGAAACCAAGCAATTCGAAATTCCTAGCTTCTTCGCAAATGCTCAAGAGAGTGCGATCAATGTTGCATTCTATGAGCCCTTGAAATTTCCTACTGCGGGCTATAAGTGTTCTATTGAGTCTGCTCAATAAATCAGATCCAAACGATGCCATCCAATCTGCAAAGCATTTTTGGATATTCTTTTCCAATTCATTGCTCGTATTTTTGAATTCTTGTAGAGCAGAAATAGATGCTGATACTTTCGGAAGCCACTCCGCCTTTTCCAGTAGATCCTTCAGCCAAGTAATTCTATCTAGATTAATTCTCATGGTAAATGCTTGTTCAGAAAATACAGGAAACCAAGCCATTTGCAATTTGGAGAATTCCATAATTCTTTTATTAACATCCTCTAACTCTTTACTGAACATCTTCCAAATCTCCGATGTTTTTTGAATGTAGACGGTGCGAAGTGATCTTCTGTATGAGAAGTAACTAATAGTGGCTAAAGCTTCGATGCCTTCTTCAAGATTAACTACGGTATTAAATACATTCGCAATTAATCGTTGTGTTGACTCTTCGATCGACTGTACCATATGACGGTACTTTGCCACATCATCGTACCTAACGAAACAGCCCAAATTTAGTAACCATTATAAATATCTGTGGACACTCCATTTCAAAATAATAATTCACTGCCACACGTTAATTTGAAATAAGGTGTGTTTAATGACCTGCTCTAGATTACTCTAGAGCAGAAAAGTGCAAGAAATGCGTTCATTGAGCCTCAAATCTGCTCTAAACTGAGCTGGCTTCGTGTTCAATGAGCCTGCTCCAAAGTGAACTTGATTACTTTGGAGTAAGATTTTCTGCTCCAATATCTTAGTAGGTTCAAATTAGAGCAGAACGAGAAAAACCTGTCAAAGGGCCAATTTTCGTAAATATTTTATGTGACAATGTGGTGTTCCGAAGTAGATAAAGCAATGGAGGCTTCCTTGGCAGAGGAGATACCTGCGACTTCGAAAAAAGATACGGGTAAAGCTGTGTGGGTTGATTCCCAAGTAAAAATGTTAATATCTTTATATAAAGATATTAAACCGAAATTGGGCCATACAATCGAAATTAAAACAAAACGAAAAATGCATTTACATTTGGTTCATTTGACATTAACGGTCTCAGAAATATACAAAATGATGTTCAATGAGCAAGCCTGCTCCTTTTTGATCTGGTTTGCTCTGACAGCTTTTCTGAACTGAGCTGCACTGCTCTACTCTGAGCCAATTTCTGGTCATTAAACACACCAATAGAATACCTTTAGATACCATTAGATATATACATACATACGTTTTTTACTTAGTCCTATTTTTACGAGCAAAAGGTTTCGAAAAGGATGGACAATTAAATAGTTATTTTGAAAATTAATTTTAAGAGCATATTCTTCTGTAATTACTCTAAAATTAATGTTATTTTAGTTATTTTCTCTCGGAAGAAACATTTCTTTTAAATACCCTAAAACAGTGTTGAATTGGTTCTGGGTGAGTTTGACCCAAGTAACATCTCAATTCGGGACTATTACGAAAGTTCGACACTAAAGTAGAAAGCTATAAATATGAGTGAGTGAAACGAATACAAATTAAAAAAACAAAAACAAAAAAAAACCAGATTTAGACTCATACTCAGCCAGTTTTAGTAGTTATTCCATAACTAGGGTTAGATTAAGGTCCGAGCCTCATCTAGAGAAAAAGGTACCAATATTCTAGTACCAAGTAACAAATTCAACACTGTTTACAATTTTGAAGTAAATTTTTCATTATTATATAATACTAGACATTCAATTGCCTAGTATTTAATTATAATACTATTGTTATGAAACATTATTTTCTCTAATAAAATTTTGATAGGAATTTAATTGTGTCACTTCTCTTTAATTCTCTAGCTAGACAGACTATAAACAAAATTAAGAATTTCGTGTATTCTCAATTTCAGAAATATTTTATCATCTCTGATATTCTTAAAAAAATTAATTCAGACGATTCCGACATAAGTTTGTTTTCAATTTCAAAGAACATAATAATTGTGAAATAAAATTTAATACGCTCGAATTTCTAAATTTTTTTTATAGTGTGTCACTAGCATAACACTAATTGGTAGTAAGATTTGAATAACGTCTAATAATTCCTTTTAATTTTTGTAAGGTACATATTTCAAGAGACTGCTCCTGCGTTTATATTCATTCACTAGTTATTGTACGAAATAATACTTTACTTTTTAATACAATTTTTCTCGAAAATCCGATATGACTTTTTGATTTCGAAATTATATTTAGCAGTAATAAAATACGAAAGGTTTTTAATTTCGCAGACCTGTGTCATTTAATATGAATAATTAATTTTATATAATATTTAATTCGGCATTTTTTACGTCTTGATAAAATACAGTACTGTGAACAGTTTTAAAACCACTTCACTTCAATGTTTCGGGAACTTTTAATTTTCTGAAGCATACTTTTTCTAGGTTCGACAGAGAAGGGAAATCAATGTAGGGATAATTGTTCCCCCTCTGTCCATAAAAAATGCATGCTTCGAAAAACTAAAAGTTTCTAAAGTATCAGCCTCAAATACAGGCATACTGCTCGATACCCATACGCACATTGTTAAATTTGAAATCTTCAAAATGCAGTTGTGCAACATTTACATTTAAGAAACTTGATAAAAAGTATGTAGTTGTCGTCATATTCAAAACAATAGATAAACTTTTGCAAAAATATTGAAATTTTTTTAAAACTGGGGCCCTATTATGAGATATGAGAAACATATGAGAAACGTTCGATTTGAATCGAAAGGAGCTTACAAAAGCCCTTCTTGAACAAAAATTCCTTAATAAAGTTCCTACAATTTTCGTAAATTCATTTTAGTTACCTTTGACTTTAATTAATTTCTTCGCACATAACGTCAAAATAATTCGATTGGATTTACTAATCGAATAATTTTAACACTTTGAACGCAAAAATTAATTTAAGTCAAAGGTTACTGAAATGATTTTATCAAAATTTTAGGAGCATTATTAAGGAATTTTTCTCCAAAAAGGGCTTTTTTAAGCTCCTTTCGATTCGAATCGAAAGTTTCTCATAATAGGGCCCTTGAGCCGCGCAAAAATGTAAGACCACCTAGGCGTCCTAGATTATCTAAGTAATTTTTTTATTGCTGTGAAGTTGCACATGTTATTCAGGGACTATGGGAAAAAAGCATTCAATTTAGGTATTTTGTGACAAGTAACAATAACGGAGAGATACATCGCTATTTTTGCATCGAATATGTTGTAATTTATGGATAATGATCATAACACCGATCTTTAGCTATAACGCTTCTAGCCCTAACTTTAATATTATTGAAGGCATAAGTTGAGTTTGTGCTCTCCTCACGGATTTTGGTGAAATGTTTTGTATTGTTAGGTATGTATGTTCAGTTATGGTCAGAAGTAATTTGTATTTACCCGAGATATTTTACTTTAAAATTTCAAAAATATAACATTTTTCTGCCACAATATTCTGCATATTTCCGAAGTTTTTGTAAAAATTAAAAATTCCTTGCACTTAAGTTATTTACAACCTTTTTAAGCAAAATCTATTGAAAGATACTTAAAAATAATCCTTATTTGCCTTTAATTCATTTTAAGGATTTTTTTCGGAAATTATTTGTAAGAAAAGGTGAAAACATCTTTATCTTATGGTTTTGACACAATTTCCAACAAAATGTTTGGGAATATGCTGAAAATTGTGACGGAATATTTTTACAATATTTTGTCAAAATCTGTGAGGAGACAAAACACAATTTGTTCTTTAGTGAAAACATTTAGAAAACGTTTCCAGAAAGAAAACGCTGGGAGAACTGAAAAAACTTTTGGAAGAAAAATACCGAAAACTTCTAATACAAAATATTAAATTTATAAGCTCTTTAATTCTATTTCGTGCAGAATTTAAAGTTTTATTGAATCTATAAGGATTAGTAGTTTAGAAAGTAGCTGTAAGATTTATGTTGTCGTAACTTTTGCGCGGTTCATTTCCATTAAGAATTAAAATTTGTAAGTAAAAATTTATAATATATGTACATACATAATATCTTGAAAAAGCTTCTCTGTTGTTTTAAATTAATTAAGACCTCGATCATTGAATCCACTTCGTAAAGTGGAACTGCCCTAAAAATCTGCGGTGGTCTTAAAGTTTTGCGCACAATTATAGAAGCAGAAAAATGAATAATTAAATTCATGAGTTCATGTGCAATATTAATTCGACAGGAATAAAAAAACAAAAATGAAACCAGATTTTGGGAATGCCAATGAAGTTGTTAATTTAGGTTGATATTTCCGAATTGATACTTTAAAGTATGGCTTGATTTAGTATCATTTGCCCGTATCACAAAATTTTATACTTGAGCGTTGATGCCTGAAGCTAGAAATTTGACTTGGCCTCAAACTGCCTTTGTTGCATAATTTTTAGAAACTGTATAACCCGAAAAAGATTTACTTGATCGAGCGAAATAAAATAAATCGCTTTCAAAAAAAATTACTTACATGTGGCGATAAATTGATATTTTGAAAAGGAGTGAATGGTGTACCTTACCATTGACTACTGTGTACGTCCAGTAATATATCTTTTGAAACAGATTTTATTTGATGCAAACCTTCGATGAACTGTTTGTCCAAAGTTTCAACAGTTTTTTTAAAAAAACAACCACGCTGTCCTCCGAACAGGGGCTTACGAATAGTTTGTGTTTCATCCATCCTCCCGAATACAATTATAGATTCGCAAATGTCCAGTAAATCATTAAGGCGCTCAATAAATGAGTCTATATGGTTAAAAATTGTAGCGAAGTCAAGATCCCAAACAACTTCCTCTTTTCCTTGCATACTTATGGAAATTGTTTCATAAATTTTCTTGTAAGCCAAGCAACAGTCTATAGACATGTCACACATTTTTATACCATATCTCGGATGGCCGTCGAGGACATAGCCAATCTTTACTTGGTTTCGGCAGTACATAATTATTTGGTTGCTCAGTGCACGAAATAGGTTCGTTATGCTCTCCTTTGTGTTCAAATATTTCGAATTCAACCAAATATACCTGAATATATGAATGATTTTAGGGAGCTGGATGACAATACCCGCCGGACTGTCTGTTTGATCCAATTGTTTGCATGGATCTACCACCAATTTTAAATATTTTATATTACATTTTGCTTCCTCCATTTCTTTTAAACAGTCAATTGTAAGTTCCTCTATTTGTTTGACATAAACTGATTGAGCTTTGCGGAGCACTTTTATGATTTTTAAAATGTCCTCGCTCTGCAATTGGATATATAGACCTTGAAGTACTTCGTCTAAAGAAAATGATGAGGTTAAGAAATTATAATAAAGTAGAAAAAAAAATATGTTGAAATTACATCTATACAACCAGAATTCGTATTCGTCGACAGGAGTGACCAGTTCATATGGAACAAGTTGTGTTTTGTCTCCAAGTCCAAGACGAATCTGACTGGCCCAGCTAATAGCCACAGCTTCTAGGTTCTTCATTAGCTCACGATCTTTAGTTACATCATCATGATTAAGTAAGTTACCGGTGTTAGGTACGTACAACACTATCATTCCTCCTAGTTTATAATGTAATCCCGTCAAGAAACTTACAAACTTGTTCAGAGCATTTTGAATATGCGCCTTCACATTTTCAGTCCAGTTTTCGTACTGGAAAAAAATCGGAACATACATTTTCTCCAAAATGTGTAGCATTGTCCCTTCCACATCTTCATGCATTGTCCCAAAACTAACTTTATCATGGAAGTCATCGATAGAAAATACTTGCAACGGCTCCCTGAAGAAAAATGTTAGGTCATAGACTGGCATAAGCGGAAAGGTCAAGGAGGCTTTGAGCTGGACACCATCATAAAATATAGTCAAAATCAGCTCGTCCACATGTAGAAGCCAGTGCCGAACCACAGCCAGGGATTCTTCGGACCAATCCCGGTGATCCATAGCGTACAGGACGGTCATTCGCTGGATGAAGTTCACCAGGGTATCCAGCTCCTCATCCGTGTACGTCGGCAAAGGGACTTCTGGTGATTCTGGTGCGAGGTCCTTTTTTAATCCTTTTCCTGAAAAGCAGGTTCCTTTACTTACTAACAAATTTCTTCACAAAATAAAATACCTTCATCTTCAGATGTCGAGGCGCTGCTCAAGTAGCTGATGACCTCTTCCGTGGCAGCTTCCTCTTCAGCCATTCTGGATAGAAGCGCCTTTTCCGCTATTCGAATTACAGAACGGCAATAAGGCTGCCGACCTGAAGAAAATCCTGAATTTTTATTTTATTTGAAAACAAAAGCCCCCAGAAACGCTTGCTAAGCAACGATGTTACTTAGAAACCTTTACTGAGTGAATTTGTTTATTTCAACAAAATAAATTGGAATTTTATTTAAATTTGTACTATGCTCAACAATAAAAATTATTTTTAACATCTAATAGTCCTTTAAATAATACGTTAAGTTTGAGTAAAAATGGTACGTTCTTTTCAAGTTCATTGGATCTAACCAATACCGCAGTCAAACGAGTTTTTGCTAAATATTTTCATCAAGTGAAATGTTCAATATATGTATGTATATTTTTTTGGGAGCCGATTTTTAAAATCTCGACATGACAAAAATTGAGATCCTTTTTAAGTTATTAAAAATCTTACAATATCGATTAGAAATACCTCGATTAATCTAAACAAATATCGACCATATTACAATATGTGTATGCATTTTTAATTAACTGCTAATGCGTGCTTGTCACAATTGATAATTCGAAAAAGATATTTTCTTTTGATTTGTTAATATTTGTAGATATTTTTACAATATAAAGGCAGAAACATCATTAATTTAAGATAATTGCACAATTTGCTGCAGAAAATCTTCACGCCAAAATGTAACGTGGTTTCTTATTTTTCCAAATAGTGTTTGTAATTCTATTTAACATAATGTTTCTGACAAAACAGAATTTATTTAAATTTCAAAAATGCAATTATGTCGTTTTGTTTGCGGCTGGTGCAATTGTTACCTTTTGATTGTCACTTACTAATTGCATTTTAGTAAGATGTTAGTTGAACGCATCGAAATTGAACGTTTTTTTAGGAAATTCAAATTGTCATAAAAAGAAGAGAGAGTCGACTGTATTGTTGGCTCATTAAAAACAGTATTATTATAATATAAAAGTACAAAAATTCAAAAATTAGACGACTTCGGGCGAAACCGGGCTCGCTTATTCGAAGCTGTTAAAACATACCTTTTTGATCGAAATCATAAACTTCTGACCCGATTTTGACACACTTTCAGAACGTTTTAGTTGAGTACAAAATTAGATGCACGGGTCCATGTACAGCCGGATTTTAAAAAAAAATTTGTTTTGAGCAAAAGTGCAATTAGATCGTTTTGTTCGCCAACTCTTCAATTGTTATAGGGAGAAAACTAAATAAAGTGTTATTAATGTCCGTGAACTCGAAATTTGCAAACTTATTTTTAAGCTCAACGGGTCGATAAATTTATCTTATTTAGATTTAAGAAGAGAAATATAAATTTTCAACCACCAAATATACTGCCTGTTCAGTAAGATTTATTCCTATTATCCTCGTTTTTCCCAGGCCTTTAAAATTGTATTAGGTTTCTCCCACTATCGTTTCCAAATTTCCGTTTTCTGTTGGCTTTTGTAAAGAGTATCAACAGGATCAAAAATTAGCATAAAAATGGAGTGAATCAAAGATGCGTATATTTTTCCATTGAAGGGATCCAGAAATTTATTTGTTATAATGTATATCACCCATAATTATCCGATAGTTTTTTGTATATTACAATTCCTTCTATTTCTAGATGTAATTTTTGAAATGAAAGTACGAAATGATGTGAAAAATTGAGGATTATTCCTAAATCACGTCATTAATACCTTACCTTCTATTTTACAAGCCGTGAACGGAACTTTGTATGTCTGTGACGTGTGACTAAAGTTTAAAAAAAATTAATCCAGTTCTTTAAACTCTAGGAGCATCACAGTTTTAAAAATTAAAACTTAACGAAGCCTTACTCCATTTAAAGTAAAAATATGGATATTTCTGACGACAGGCTGGACATTTTTCAGTTGTCGGAAGCCAAGTCTGTTTCCTGCCGTACTTTGCAAGTGGTCTGGATTGACTGGTGTATTTTTTGCTGAGTTAGATTTAAATTAAAAGTCTCTATAATGGATTTTGTTCGCAGAGGTGGCAAAACGTTTAGATTTCAGTTTCTTATATGTACCTACGTATTGAACGTAAAATGTAAGGAATGTAAGGAATTATAGTGTATCGCCTTTGCTCTTTTTATTAACCGACGAAAAAAACGGAGGGGGTTATCAATTCGACGCGCATATATATGTATATATATATATATATATATATATTTTTTTTTTTTTTTTTTTTTTTATGTATGACCACGCATAACTTTTTACAGAGTAGTCCGATTTTGATAATTCTTTTTTTATTCGATAGGATATACCTCGAAGTTGGTCCCATATAAATTTGGAAAAAAACATCCTACCTTAAGGGTGGGAAAACAAGCAAATTAATTAATTACGTAAAGCGTGATGCGCGGCGGGCCGCGGCGCGACACGCCCCTTCGCCGGAAAATGCCGAGGGTTCACGAAGTTAATGTCAGCGAGATAGCAACCCGACGATGTTTGGCGCCGACTCAAAATTACTTAGGTATACTTACATTAGTTTAAAAACTTAGTTATTAAGGTTAAATAAAAAAGGTTTATAATTCTTTGCTTTTCAGTTTTTTCGGCGGTTTAATTTTTTTGTTAAAAAGTTTTTATTTATCAATGAACATGGACATAACAACTTCATTTAAGTTTTTTCGCTATCATCCTGAGCAAAAGCCTTAGTAATTCGATATCCAAATAATAAACGTGGATACACAACTCGCATAATAAAGGCAGTATAGTAAAATATTTGATTTTATTATATTTATGGATTTATTGTTTTTACCCTGGAGAGAAGGGTCAAGGATACAATAACGATTTTATTACTTATCAGTTTCATAAATATGTAAATATGTATTATGCTTATTTGTTGATTTGTAATATCTTGGCATTATCGTGTTTATTACAATACAATTCGGGAAAAAAGGTTTGGTCCTTGTATTAGTATTAATAACTTTATCAATTTTCAAGCTTCTACCTACTTTTTTATGGATGTCAGAAATTGTTAAGTAATTGATTTTTAAAAAGCGTTTTGCTTTTAGAACTTTAAACATTTTAAGGCTTGTGTTAATATTATAATTAAAAGCTCCAATTTTGCAGTTTTGTCGGTATTTTTTTATGTATTCCCAAGGCCGTTAGGGCGTGCGCAAAATGAAAGCTACTCAAAATAAAGACTATCCTAATATGTATACCAACATATATATATATTCGTACATACCTACATTACATATATATATGTGGGACTTTTTGCCCCCGTAGCATTCCAGTAACTTGACTGTTCATGTAATTTTTCTAAATACATCGAGATTGGTATAATACAAAAAATGATTAATACAAAAGATGACACGATTTATTACAGGATGTTCGGATTCTATGTAAGAAACGGTATACCACTCGATTCCTTGGGGTGTCTTGAACAAACTTTTGTTCTTGACCCCTGTCCTAAAATCACTCCTTCCCTCTCACAATCGACGTCAAAGTTTTTTAGGAGGTGCGCTCACTTAAGTCTTTATAGATAGATTCTTGCAAGGACATCGCGGGACTTCGTTTTTTGGTCTAGGAAAAAACCGCCCCTTTTCAACGAAAATTTCAATAAATTTTGAATTTGAACCACCATAACTCTTACATTTGGAACCGGATCCTAATAAGTAAGGTATCGTTGGAATTTTTATCCTTTTTGAACGAGCTCCCCAATCTAATTCTTGAGATACGCCATTTAAACCAATCAAAATAAATATGGCAAATGTTCAAATAGATATATGTAAATAGTATAAAATATAAATTTTAGAGCATTTAAAAGAAAGCACTCTACAATATTTTTGTAAGAATCACTGTTTTAGAAATTTAGATGAACGACTGGTTGCACTAGCATGCACTTCTTCTACACCGTAATGAGGAAAGGTATTAGAATTTATTCCATCCAATTACACAAATTTATAGAGTTCAACTTTGTTTTATCCTTTGTATGAGATAAATTTTTATTTGCTTACAATTAGTGATAACTAATTATAATGTGAAATTGTGTGTGAAATTGTATTGTGAGAATTTTTGAACATTTAAAAAAATATAAATAACATGATTCAAATAAGGGCTAAATCTTTATCAGATATAGTAAAAAAAACCACCATTTTGCAGCTCTTACTAAGCATATTATTAGGGAACAAGTTTTTAATGAAATTACAAAATTTCGGAAAGTGTTAAAGCCTCTGGTATTTTGATATAATTGCTAAATGTCCAAACTGTTTGAGCTACATTACAAACTCCTATAAGAATTTGTTATTTTGCAATGAATTTTACGATACAATATTTTGCAATACTTATTTCTCTCGAATATATGACCGGATGGGACATTTTCGTTTTTAAATTCGTAATTTACGAGAAAGAAATCCAATAGAAATGATATATCACTTGTTCAGGGTAAAAATTTGTGTTGACCAGTGTTATGATTGTAGCAGTATTTGAAAAGCAAGTCATCGTATTTTGAATTTTTATCAGCCTTGTCAGCCCCAAAATATTATATCTAGGTTGAATTTTTTATCAAACTTAAGTGCTTTTATGTGCCGACGAAATGTTTAGATGCCAAAGAGTGTGGGGAAAAGAAGAACGAACTGTTTGTTAGTCACCACTTTGGCGCTTATCGTACTCCAAATAGTGGCCGGAGTTGCTGTAGTAATAACAGTCGAAATATGCAAACATTCCCTGTTCAAGTACCTCGGAAAAACTGAAAGAGGCGAAATCGATGTGATGCTACTTTTCATAGACCTTTTCGGTGTACAGTTGGTCATTTATTACTCATGCGGTTATCTGTTGGTTAAGAAATGCAATCGAGAGCCTACCGCACCAAACGTCGCAATCATGCTTTGCATATGGCATTTGTTCATAATCGTCGCAATTTTAAATGGCTTGATATTGTCTTACGTTCTTATTGAAAAGGAAGGACTTCTGGAAGATGCCGCTGAATTGGCTCTCCTAAGAGGAATTGAAGTGTACTACACGGATCCAGAATGGAGACTCACTTGGGACGATCTTCAATATCATGGTCAGTGTTGTGGAGTTCAAAACTATAAGGATTGGGAATCTTCAGCTTGGATTGAACAAACCTCTGAAAAGGGCCAAAAAACGTATGTTTTACTAATAACTAAACATAAGCAGCTCCCCATCATCGGTTTTCTTTAAAAAGTTTGAAATATTGGCTTTAAAGATATGAGGCATTACTTTTCAAAATGGTATAAGTCCTTTTTTTGAAAATATCGCGTGAGGACTATCTACACGTTAAGATCTTATTCGAGTAGTTGTTAACATGATCTGCTGAAAAAGTCAATATATCACTTTCAAAAATAACAGTTTATATGATAAGATAAAATATGCTCTATATTTTTGGGCCAATATTGTTTAAAAAGAAGCAGCATATTGCAATTCTATTTTAATATTTGAATATCGATGAGCTTAATCGGCCCTATTAGAGTTTTAAATTTTCAGTAGCTTATTGATGTTCAGGTATCTCGAAAATTCCTTTATACCTATTTTATAAATGTATTTTTGATAAAGATGGTAGACCATGACCCGAAAAAATGAACTTAATAGGGCATTAAGTTCAACGATATTTTATGAAAACATGATGATTTTATTTAAAACATTTTATATTCACGAAAGGATTTCTGCACCACTAAAACTAAACTTTCAAAAGAAAATCAGTAATTTGGAGTTCTTGAGTTTGCTCGTAAGGAAAATGTTTTTCAAAATTCCAATTTTTCAGCCCATGTGATACCGAATTGATTTCGTTGGTACCATTCAGTTGCTGTAAGGCCGGTCAGGAAAACGATTGCATTGAAAATTATGTTCCATACAAAACGAGAGGGATTTGGGGGCAGTTTCCCTCCATAAAAATTAATGCTTTAAACACAAACGGTTGTCTTCCTATTTTTCAAGCAAATTTACAAGTTTTAGTCCTGACTACATTCTGCATATGTGTCGCCGTTTTATTTTTTGAGGCAAATTGATAATTTTTCTTTTATCATACTTTTTTCTAAAAAAATACTTTTCTTAGGTGATCATTTCAATTTTGATGAGAGTAAGTTTTGTAAGAGCCCAAGAGAACTGTTGTAATTCGGATTGCCAAGCTACAATTGTTGTAGTAAGTCAATTTATTGATGAACCGTCCCCAAAAATCATTACTTTAATTTTCATAGAAATGTCCGCACGGTTATGAATGTGACATTACACCAGATAGTGATTTTGAAGAAGTTAATTCAGAAGATCAATTCCATCGAAAAGGATGTTCATGCAAAGAGCGAAGGAGAGTTTGTTTTGAAAACGATGAAGAAATGTCCCCACTGCTTTTACACTAACTATAAGTACAACAAATATTTTTGAAATATTTTCTTCTACTTTACGTTGCATAAAGAAATGTATATTTTTACAGCATAGTTGTATGCTTCTTGCGATTAATAACATTATACTTCAAATGAACAATATTTCGTTTCGTTTCGTATGTGTTCTGAAATAATATATATATGTATTAGTAATTTTTCTGCTCCTATTTTATATTTTCTCTGTGTAACACTAAAACTACAAATCGATTAAAAGACTGGTGACTTTGTTTGGGAAATTTATTTTAAATTAAGTGAATGTGTTTTGGTACCACAATGTTTTCAATCTCTTGCTGCCGAGATCAGATATCGTATTATATGTACTATCGCACCACCAATTCCTATACCTACACTTAAACTACAATTAAAGTGAATATTTATTTAGAAAAATTCTGATTAAATTTAAATAACATACAAGGTGAGTTTCTTAGAACCTTGTTTTTACATTTTTTTGGTGATCTTGGATGATTTTGAATTTTTAAAAGAATAAGACTTTTAATTAGTCCTTAGATCTTGCAGGACTAATAGAGAATTTATGCGAATGAGGATGCTTCATGTTTTCAAACGATACACAAGATGTCATAACCTGTTCAAAAATGTAGCTGTGTTCAAGCCCGTAATTTCAAATTTGTACCACAAACTTATGACTATTAAGAATTGTAGCAGAGTTTAAATGTTGGGTATTAATAGCAAGGATGAAATTTTCCCTTTCGTACAAATTGCAAGCTTTGCTTCTATCCTGCAAGCTTCTTCAAAAATTCAGAAACTCAAAAAAGTATAAATATTTAATTCTAAAATCTCATTTTCTATGTAGGTACTAACAATTTACATCTTAAGATTTTACTTGATGTGTGAAATTGTTGCGAAAATTAAACTGTTTTGTCTATGAATTCAAGTCATCCTTAAGAGCACTAACATGCAGCATAAGCTTTATTCCATTAAGTCAATTATTTTATTACAATCTAAACTCAGGTGAGTTCAAGTAGGAATACATTTTCAACGAGATTTTTTTCGAAACTGATTTTCTGAAGTGATATCAGAAATATCTTGAAAACTACTGAACGCATTCATTTCAAATTTTTTTGGTTCCTCTTTGAACGACAAGACAACCTCAAGTTTCTAAATTAGGATTCAGGCTTTTAATTGAGTCATGTTACGAGTTTTGTGATAAACCTTTATATTCTAATGATGGTCTTTTATACTTTTAAACACTATTTTCCTTGAAAATGGGAACCAAATTAAAACTTTCGTTTGAGCCTCGCCAATTTTGGGCTTGTCGTTACTTTAGGAATTCTTTTCACTATGCCAAAATTTATTTTTTTTAAAAATCTGTGAAATCTTAATTTTTAAGCTTTTAAGATTATTCTCCTTACACTACAACTATCAATAGAGGCTATCAGCGCAGAAGTTGTGTAACCCACAATTTTTGTAAACCTTATGGGTTTACTGTAGTCATTCAAAGAGACTGGGGTGTCCTACGTCCCCTGTGTATTTAAAATATTAAGGGGTGACAACACTTTGAAATTGTCAAAAAATCGTTTTTTTGTTTTAATAAAGTAATTAGTTAGGTATTTAAAAGTAAGGTACAATTAATATAAATGCAAAATTCGATGAGTTTATGACCCTTATTCGTAGATTATAGGCGGGGTGAAAAGAAAATTGTTATTAAAAAAGAATTTCTTAAAAGCTTAGAACCGCTTTGAAAAGATCTGAAAACCTAAAAAAGCATAAAATAATGTTCACAGTGGATTTCTTCGGTGCTACTTACACTATAACCATTCTTTGATTTTATTAAATGCTTGAAGTTTTTCTGAATGGAATTTATATCAGTCAAGTTGTCGAAAATTAATTTTTTTAAAATTCGGTATAATACGCAAAAAAATATTGATTTATGACATTTCCTTTAATATCGTCAGTCCAAATTATCTAATAGTTTCCTCATAAAAGTTTCAGAAAAATATCCGTTTTTTACCTTTTAAGGTGTGCACGTATAATGTCTTCTTAAACTTGTCCTCTTATCTAATATTTTGTATAAAATAATTTTTATTGGTTATTGCAGCGTGTAGAATATTTCTAATTGAAAACATTTTTAAATAGGAAAATAAATATTTTCAAACTTCCCCATGAAGGGAAATACATTTTTATTATTGGAATTCATCTAACATGTTTTGAGAATTCCATTTTATGGTTTCAACTGCCGGCGAAATTAATTTATTCCATTTTAAATGACCGCTATTGTTAATTTGCATTCATAAAATAGAAAATTGCAATGTATCGAAATACGTCCGCCGTCCAGTGCCAAAAAGAACAACTCCGAGGAAACCAGTGGAATCGTAAATGAAAAGCAAAGAGCAAAGCGCGGTTAATAAAAAAGGTAATGACTCTTCTTGCAAGCAAACATATTTATAGGTGCATACATATATAAATTTGTACTTTCCTTGAAAAGAGTCCATATAAGCAAAAATACAATGCGTACTCCAAGTTATTAATTCTAACTGAAAACGGCCGTAAAACCGAGAGCCTCTGAGCCTCAGGTACGTCAGGTATCATGGTGCATTAATCAATGCCATTGTTAGACAAAGGGCAGTCCGCTTAAATAAAATGCCAATTTTGAATAGCCTTCAGTTGTTTAATGGGGCGCTATAATAATGAAATAGAATTACGTCTTCTTTCTAACAAGGAATTTATTTAGTCGAGTTTTTATTACAAAAGTACTTAAAGTTACTTACAATCGATGGTTGGAAACAGGCAATAAAAGTTATTCCTCCAGCCCACGGTCCGAAGGGAGGATACATAAAAACGCTTTTGTACATTAGCCACTTCCTGTTTGTTTATAAACCCAAACTAACATGTATGTACGAGTATAATACTGGGCAATTCTCGTTTTCTTGACTAGTTTCTGGCAACTTTTCGAGCACCTTTATACCTTAGAAGTTTAAAACTTTGCTGACCGCAATCAAGTTGTGATAAGTACACTTTTTTCTTCCCGCATCTTTCTTCAGCATCGGCCAAAGTCTTATTTAGTCAAACCACGAATGAGGAATCATTCGCTTCGTCTGTGATCTGGGGCACCTCCCCAAACGCACGCTGTACTCCCCGAACTGGCAAGTGGGCTCCCTGCACCGACCATCCAAAATGCATCTGCAAATATAAGAATGAAAAATTTATCTCAGCCGTCTGTTTTCCCAGTTGGTAATTGCTACGAAACAATTTACTTTTCTATTTCACTTCAGCTCAATCATGATACAAATTAAGGGTCACTTTGTGCTCTTTAAAAGGTCGTGTTTCGGACAAATAACCTTTAGCTAGCCGCGCGTTAAAAATAGCCCGTAGGAAAGTGCACAATGCAGCCGAACTTTTGCTCGATGAACTTGTTCCCGGAGGAAAAGTTTTCAGCAGCAGTGGATTTTGAGGATTCGAGTAAAATTTTCGCAATTTAACTTGCATAACTTCTTGAAAGAACCGAAAATGTGCATACCTGCACTTTCTTTTGTACGTGCTGCTGCAATCACAATTGATGCATGCAATTAGGTACAAGTTATTCTACAGCAGTCCACCAAATTTTTTCGGGCAGCTATTGTTAATTTGGTCGAACAATTATAGTACCTATATAATATAAATATATATACATACATACAAAGGAATTTTTATTGAGTTTATGTAAATAATAATAGTAAAATATATATGTACAAATTATAACGAAATAACATCAGAAAAATTGTGTCTAAAGCGACATACGAGAATTTAAAGCTGTTTGTTACTCAATCACGCTAAACGCCTTCTTCAATTTAATAAACGGTTGGGTTTCAAAATCCAAGAAAGCGATCAAAAATGTTAACCCTAGAGCACTAATGTTCGTTACTCAACGAGCACCGGATAGAAATTTCTGTATTTTTATTTTGAACTGACTATAAATATAAAATACCTACTAGCTTTAAAAAAAAGATGAATGAAATCCGTAAAGTTCTCAAGTTATGGCGTGACCAAGGGAAATAGGGATTCATTTTTATATATGTATATAGATTCCAGTTCCAATTGAATATTCATAGCTAAGACAGGACAACGTCTGCCGGGTCAGCTGGTTGCTTATAAAACATTTTTGAAAGAAATTTAAAAAAATAGCCTCAGACGCGAGAGATAAAAGAATTCTAAGGCTTTAATAAAATTTCTTTAAAAATATTAAAAACTTTATCATGCCGAGAGCCATTTAAAAGTTAGTTTTTAAACTCGAATTATATACATATGCACATGTATGCATGCATGTATATGTATAATGGCTATAATACAGCACGACACGAAAAAGCGGATAACCACAAAATTGTACATCAGATCAGCCGGCTGTGGCGTAAGTGTGCTTAGGATCATTATACTGGTAAAATATGAAATTTCTGCTGATCGCTGATCGAATATTATATTAGCACGTAATATGCCAGTTTTAACCGACTTCGGCAAAGCTAAAGAAGGGTTATAATTTTAGCAGTCTATGTATGTGGTTATGTTCATATGTTCCCTCATAGCGCCTAAAGTACTTATCGCATTTTGGCAAATAATATGTCTTTTGATGCGTATTAATAATCCGCGTGTCATAGCCATAGGATATGTAATGTATCATTAAATCCAATATGGGGATTTTAAAAATAAATTATAGAGTTAAAAAAAAAATTAGGTTAAAAGTATCGCGTTTGGTATCGAATGAAAGGTCCTGATCAGCACATTCTTCTTAATCGTTTTAATAGTTGACGTGTCATAGCATATATGACGTCTTATTAATGCCAATGATTTCCTTGCCACTTAAAATTAGTAAATATAATTAAAGTTTAAAAACTACAATCCCACTACGTAAAAGTTGGAACTAGTATAAAATATTATACAAGAAGGTCAAACCACTGATTCAATAACAAAGGTCTTGGATTAAAAATAGTTGTAGTCGAAGCCCAAAAACATCTTCGAATCTAAAGGAAGGTAGGTCTCCGGAGGCCTTAAATCTACGAATCTAAAGAAACGCCTCCGACTACAACTATTTTTAATCCAAGACCTTTTTAATTGAATCGGGTTGACCTTCTTCTATAATATTTTATGCTTGTTTCCAGCTTTTGCGTAATCGGGTTTTAGTTTTTAAACTTTAATTTTATTATTTTATGTAATTATTAACATTGTTTACCCTAAACAAATTCCTAAAGAAACATTCATTTTCAATGCGCTCAGATTAATGAGACCCCTTAAATAAATATTCACATAACTTTTCCATAGAAGTAAAAAACAAAATATATAATTTTATTAATAAAACACAGAAAAATTGAGGTGTTTGTCGGCGAACGTTAACGGTCTAGAGTTAAACATCAAAAGATAGTCATTGTACTTGGAGGTTTTCAGGACGCTGATTTACGAATTAGCTATATACATAATTTCAAGATGACGAGTTAAAAATCAGTCAAAATAAGACTTTCATTTTCATATCTACTATCAAAATTTGGAAATTTAATATGTTGGATCCAATATGACAAAAATATATAAATGACCCAAAATGACAAAAAAATATAAAATTGCAATCACAATTAGCATAAAAAGCCACTGATTGCTTTTGTTTTTCAATTTTTAAAATATAATCCTCAAAACCGTCGCTGACTACGCGTTTGCTTTCGATGGAAGTTCAATAGCACTGAATTTGTGCATGCAGCGTTTATGCCTCGTGGTCTTGGTCTCATCTGAAGATATCCTCTTCTATTTAAGTAGGCAATAAAAAAATAAAAAAATGTATAAAAGAATGTCTTCGTTTGAGATCAGAGGACGTAAATGGGTTAAACGAACTGATGGGAATTGTCAAGATAAAGGAAGAAAGGGTTTAATTCCCAACTATTTTCGTAATAATGGCACATTTAAACTTTTGAAATGCTTTTGTGAACCCCACTGCAATTTTCTTACTCTGCTTGCATCCTTCGAAAACGCTTAAAGGTCTTATTTAAGTATACAAACTTCAACTTTAAACAGACTTCTTTGTCTCATTTCCACCCTTCGGTACTGGCAAAATTTACTTATGTATATATAAGGCTTAAAGTTTAAAGCATTGAATTTTCTGGCAAGAAAATAAGCTGCTTTCCCGAGAAGAAACATGATTAAGGCGGTTATGATAGAAATTTCAAAATCCCCAAGGAATAATCTAAACTTTCAATCTAAATTGGGTTCCTTTATCCTTCTCCATTTTCTTGAAAATCACGGCCCAAACTCCACAGAGTGCACCTGCTGCGCCTTGTGAATTTTTAACTTGCACCTTAGCTCGCGTATCTTTACTTTATTTTGAGGAAATATTCTGCAATTTTTTTTTAATAACACTGTTCAGAATTTCGGTTTTCTAGGTCAAATGATACAAAATTAAAATGACTGCAAAGAAGCAACAACTGCCATATTTTTCAATTTGCTATTTATGAGATATTGGAATCAAATGAATTTTATGTGTTTTTTGAAAATTCTATTCAAGCTTTTATTATGTCAGTTCATCATTTGTTTACTACAAATATTTTAACCGATTCAATTTTTTTTCAGTATGCAGGATATTGAAATTTTAAAATTTAAACTTTAAAAAGTCATTAAAAACTTTCTTTTGATTTTCGGTAAATATGGAAAATGTTTTTTGTTTTAAAAAACATATTTTCATGCATTATTAGTTTCGCATTTTATTATTTTTCATTCGAGACACTGCAAAATATGTGGTTTGGAAACCATTTTTTTCTCGTGTAGCCTCCCAAAATTAGCCTTAGAATATTGAATAAAATTCTAGGTTTCGACCTTTACTAACTGCGCCTATATCAAATATTAACTTTGTAAAAAAGTCTTTGAAAAAAATAACATAACAGACATTGAGTTCATTTTGGTTTAAAAGATTAATAAATCGATCTTTTTGAAAAATTTTGTTCAGTTGAAAAAAAGATTATTTTTTACTTACATTCAAACTTTCATTACAAAAAAAACTAATAAATACATACATATATAGGTCCAAATTTTGAAATCCCTAAAATAAACTTAGATATTTCATAATTTTCTCATACAATTAGGTATATTGATCGAAAAAACTCGGTAACAATTTATCAAAAATTGATATTTGTTTATGAAAATATTCTAGAAAATGTTCACAATTCAATTAAGGTACCAACCTGCGATCCTGAGCAGGGAAGCCTTCAAGGCCGCGTTTCAGTCGAACGCAGTCATGATTTTCTGAGACACAATCACATCGGCAGTCGGTTGAGGTTTGAAAATCATTTTCATCTGATTCTTTATCAACGATCTTTCCCTCGAAAACCGTAAAATCCCTGACACATTCGCAGGACGGTCTGTTTCTGGTACTATTAATATTTTCTGTGGTGCTATCGACTGTGGTGCTAACGACTGTCGCGGCATTGCCGAGGCGAGTCCGGTCCAAGCAATGGCATTCGGTGTGATTAATAAAGGACACCTTCTCCACGACTGCGTCCTTGCTGCCAAAGGGAATCACCTAAAAGAAAGCCCTAATCTATAAATTCTGTAAAATAATACAAAAATTAAAAGCATGAAGAGCAAAATTAACAATATGCGATTTTTGCTCTATCGGATGAAAGGCAAAATTTTTATGCTATAACTATGAATTCGGATACTCACATAGAAGAAGAGTTCTACCTGCTCTGTCTTTTTGGCGACGCAGGTTTGAATGTCCGAGTGGCAGCAGCCGGTGTCGTCGCCGCAGCGGTGCAGCATAGTGCAGTGCGGCACGTAGCGTTTCGACGCGTCGTTCATTTGAATAATTTTCGGCCGTGGCTGCTTGCACATGGCTTCTAGGTGAATCCTGGTGATGTGGGACGCGACTTTCTGAGCTGCAGGGCAAAAATTAAATGACAATCATCAAAATACATCTCATTCTCTATTTGATAATTTTAACTAATTAAAGAGGATCTTTCGCTCTCCTTTGACCTATAGACGACAGTGCCACGTTTATACACAGTATGTTTGCTTCCCCAGGTGAAAAAATAAATTGAAAATTGAAACTTAGACGGAATTCAATCAGAGATAAGGCGCCCGCGTAAAAATGTATAAGTTCAAAACGAACCCGCAACACGCCCGGAATTGAAGAAGCGCCCAACATACTACGTCCGAATCGGGCCCGTAGCATTCTTGAATAGAAATAAGGTCATAGAGAGGCCTGCAACACGCCCGCAACACGCCTGTTTAAAATTAAAATAAAAATTTAAACCTCGGATGTTATCAAAGCAATAGATGTAGACTCTTTCTACATATCTGCCTTTCTTTAAGCGAATATAACTAGAAGAATTAATACTCAAATTATATTTTTGTAAAATAATGAACAAATATATTATAAATTAAAATGATTAAATTTTCAATTTTCTTTCACAATATCCTATATTGTTATCTGGATCTTTGATATAAATATTTTCACTTATTTTTACACTAAAACATAAAATAATAATTGAATTGCGTGTGTGATTCTGTTGTGGGCGTTTTTTGCAACATTTCGGGCCTGTTGCGGGCGTATTTTAGGAAATGCGGGTTTGTTAAAGGCACGATGGAAGGTTGATGTAGGCATGATTGTTCGACAAACGTGCCTGTTGCGGGCTTGAAAGATGGAAAATGTTTGGGTGTACATCGAGCGCATTACGGGCGTGCAAAAAGAATTTAGATATTTTTACTTGAGCGGAACTTATTATTTGCATTGAAAATTGACGGAAAGTAGACTGAGGACAATTAAGATGAAATTCAGGCTAAAACGAGGCAGATATATATTTTTAGTCGGAAAATTATTATGGATTTATTGTCGAATTTAAAATCTACAGTGTGCAGTAGCAACCTCAAATAAAGAACCACTTTGACAATGGGTCTATTCTTATTTATTAATGAATTTTAATATAATTACATATAGGCATGATCAAAGTATATTAATTTGTTCTTTTAAACCCTTATGATTATGAATGCGAAATCCAATTTAATATTTGACTTTCAAACTCTTAAAAACTTCATTATTTGTGCTCGTTCATAGACCAGATTAGATAAAAATATTTGGATTTATTCTTTTATTAACCAGTCTGTTCTTTTTATATAGTGATTATCTAATTTTATGGATCTATTAATTATTTTGTTCATATTTATTATATTTATTTATTATTTACTTATGTATCTCTTACGGAGATTGAAGGAAAAGTCTTAGACTATTATTTCCAGAATGTATTGGATCTACAGACAACTTTTCGATTTTCGGTTTAAACAAATGCCTGAACTTTATAAACGGCAAGTTTTAGTTCCGAAAAATGTATCTCGTTTTATAATTTACTTGATATGTTTATTATTTCGCCACGGTCGGCTGTATAATTTTAATTAATGTTGACTAGGCAATTTGCAATTAGTACTTTATATTTTTACTTTCCTTTTTTTGGTACTACTTTCGCTGCATTTCATTGAAAAAGGGGGCTCAATAAAATGTTTATATTGAGAATTGAGTCGAAGTCTCAACTATGGGAATAAATCATGATAAATACTAGAAAGGCCTGCGATTAATTCAATTCGTCTGACCGAGGGTTAGGTACACTTGCTCGTTCAACCAGGAGCATGTTTTTAATCTTGTCATACGCTGGTACTTCGAATGTTCACTTTATAAACGACTTGTTTAAGGCTGATTGTGAGCTAAAAGCAAGTAATCTATTTGGAAAATTTATGTGCATATTTCACTTTGACCATGCGACTACGGGAAGAGTTTCTGATCTTAACATTCAACAATTTTTCTTACTTTCTCTCATAATCTTATGATAATAATGTGTGTGGTCTGCCATGAATTCCGTAAAATTTGATATAGTGCCTAAATCTGCCCAACCTGCCCGATAAACCGGCATCACTGCATAATATATCATATATCTACGGGTATAAACGTAGGTTGGCGAAGGCCCATTTTAAGGCCAAGAGCTCTCTTTTGCGGTAAGCGGAGAGCTCCAGGGCGCAGGAGCGGTGTTTCAAGGGTTCTTTGAAAATTTGATAACTGGAATGAAAGCAATCCCAAGAAAGTTGCCTCGTACCTGAACCTGTGTAGTTCCACAATTACTTGAGGCGCAGTATTCGTTCGTGAGCGCAGGTATTTGACAACCTGCTCCTTACCTGTAATTGTATTCAATTTGAGTTGGCAAATTGCTTCTCATTTGCAATTGTTCGGCGAAAATATACGAAAAAGGAACTGCACAAGACGCTCGTTCTGGGGATCGGTTCGAGCGCAAGATGCAGAAAATCATGATCGCTGGAACAATATGTAATTTCTTCACGCAAGACTACAAATTTCGATTTGTTTGTTTGCACTGGAAAGTGGTTATTAATGCCAAGATTCTTCTATTGTATTATTTTGGGCAAGGCATAGGAATGATCGTGGGTGGCAAGGCATTCGCTATCTTTTTTGAGATTCCAAACCCCGACTAATGTGCAAGACTGCAGAAACTTAAAATTTCGTAGTTTGTTACCGCGATTTAGAAAAGATATACTTGGAATAAAATTAGAACCAATAAACCCATGCGAGTATTCTATTTAATGCCATAAATCTAGATGTGTATTATTTTAGAAGGAACATTTTTGGAAGACAAGTGAAATGAATGTGTAAAGAAAATAAAAAGCTTTTTACATATATAAAATGTTAATACCAGTTTTCATAGCAAAAGTTAAAAAATATGAAGTCAAACAAGTACTGGTTGTATTCTTCCGATATTATCATTTGTTTTTTTCATTTTAATCGGCTTAAACGTGTTTTTATTTAAAGAAGTCATTCATTTATCAGACACTCCTTTTAAGCAAGAATTTACAAGTTTTAAAATGTCAAAATTCACGTTAAGCTCTTTCGGGGTACTGGTTTATGTGTACGTTTATTATTTTATAACTAATTATTCTAAGTGGGAAAAAATTAAAGTCTGTTAAAGAACTATTCACTACATTGCATTTCAATAATAAAAACAAAAATTTCGTAATATTATCCGTGCTACCGAATCTGATTAAAGAATTATTTGAGTAAACAATTTTTACACCATTATTAATTACCTATCGAAAAATGATAGAAATGGCAACATTTCAGATAAAGGGAAGGTAAGGCAATTTTTTCTACTTCTGTCAATTTAAAAGAAATTAATAAAGACAGTTGCAGAAATGCGAAAACATTAAATTTGGAAATTGTTTTTGTTATAAACAAAACTGAAATTATAATCTAGTAAAGCTTTTGTTTATAGTAAACATTTTGAACAAACATATTACACTTAGAAATCTTTGTAATAATTTGAAATATGTGAACACGTAGGTACTGAATTATAAAAGTTGATAAAATATTCTTCTTCTTATTTAATTCAAATCAAATTACAGCATACTCATAGTATCACATATTTAAAGATTTTATAATTGCAAATAAATTAGTGTTTTAGGACAACTATTCAACTCTTTTTACTAAGATAGTAGAAGATATTTAGCTTAACTTGCATTGAGTTCGCTTTGTTAAAATATGTTAAAATATGCAAGTTGAAATGTCCTTTGAATATACACATATGTACCTTTATTAACCCTAATTTTAATAAGCTAATGATAAAAAAAAAAAATACAAAAGAATAAAAACACTGCATGTAACTTTTAATGAATTAATTTGCATATGTATTGTTATAACATACTTCGAAAAGAAAAAGTAAGAAAGACAGCCACTAAAATGTATTCTAATTTGAAATACCTTCAATAATATACACGATGAAAATGGAATGATTAAATGCATATTAATTATCAATTATGAACATAAAGATCAAATAGTATTTTAATTTTAGAATTTCGTCTATTTTGAAAATAAATGTAACGAGTCTTACACAACCCATTCATCCGGACTTTAAATTATGACTTAGCTATAACTTTTATAGATTTGATTATAATGATATTTTTCTAATATTACCATAATTAAAATAACTAATAATTCTAAGTCTATTCCATTCCAAGAAATATAGGCAACGAATTTTACCAATATAATTAATACAAGGTGAAAATTCGCAGACTGTGAAATCAGTAAATTAGATCGAAAATTCTTGCCGGATTTATGATACTCGCAAATTATAAAGTCTTTGTTTGCAAATTAGAGGATAAACATCGTCATCGTTCAGCAATCAAATCTGATATCAAACAAATTTACCAAACAAACGCTTTTTCGAGTCAACGCCGGTATCGTTTGTAATCGATTTTTATAGATAACACTGTAACAAACAAAATATGAAAAATTATTGAATGAATTATCTTAAGCTCTTAAGGAATAAAGCCTTTCTTGTAATAATAAATCGAAATTAAAGAAAGATATATGATAGGCATTTTTGTTTCACTAAAAATCTGATAAAATTTTCCAATTTAAAAATTTAAATTTGAAAATTAATCTTTTCCGTCATTTATGTTATTATATTTATTTTTTACTAGAAGCGAAACGACTACATCATTTTAAACTAACATTCGTTAGAAATGTTTCAGATATTTATCTATAGGTCTTGATATATCAACATGAAAAAAAAGAAAATATTTTATAATTATTGTTAAGATTAAGATTGTTAAGATAAGTCGGATGTCTCTCTCCTCTAAAGAAACATTAGTACCTAAGTCGGATAAAACTTATTTTAAAATATTTTTTAATGGCACATTAAAGAACTTTATCGTGAACAAAAATTCCTAGTCAGCATTTTTTCCACTTTTCCTTAATTAATTAATTAATAAATGTGTATGTTGCCGAATATAAAAAATATTTAAGATATATATTTATTATTATTTATTGAAGATCTACCTAAAATCTTACCTTCAGACATATGCCGTCTTCTAGAAGTTTCAACAGCTTCAGCTGTTCCATAGTTGCGCCATTTATCCTCGGTTAAACTAGCAGATTTCTCATTGAGTTGATTAGTGGGATCATCATCCAAATAATCCTGCAATTACAAATTAAGTAAATACAAAACGCCGACATGAGGCAATTGATCTCGGGAATACCCGCATGCTCCAATAAACAATTAATCAGAATAAAGATATGGGGTCAATCAATGAGCGATAAGAAGGAATTAGTTCCCATGAAACAGATCCACTGCAACGCGATTGCATCGTGAATGAGAAATTAATTTGAATTAGGCTATTATGTCATTTGAGCGACATAAAAGCTTCGTGTGCGCATGTTGGAACGCGTTATTAATAGCTTAATATTTATGTTTAGGCGATTCTATCTTTTATTTTGGTACTTCTCTTGTAATTTGCCAAGTAAAATACTGCGAATATTCAAAGTAACGCCAAATACAAATACTATCGCTATGACAAACTCATTATTTATGATGTTATCTAGTTAATAATACGTTTAATGCTTTGCAATATTTTGTAACAAAGTTTGCGAAATATTTATGTAAAAGTGCATTATTTGCGATTACTAAAATAAATTTTATTTCAATAAACATTTTCATTTTAGTTGAATCTTTTTAACTTTACCGACCAGCTTTATCTCATCTCAAGCAATTTATTTTCCGTTCCAATTTTCTAAGAATGGTGTAATATAATCTTAACATGGGCTAAAGAGCAACAGTTCAGGTCACTAAATATTTACTTCGAATATAAAATTTTTTACTACAAACATATTTAAGCCGTTGTTATTGTTGTCGTTGAATTGCTCAACGTGTTTTATTCAATTCTGACTTTGATTTTGATAGTGGTGTGGATTTACTCCGACGATTCTATTCCTTTCCTTTTGCATACTTTTCGACAGAGCAGTTCGAATACTCTTTCAATTTTCTATTTGATCAACAAGCAGAGTAAAAATTTGAATAATAATAAGAAGGATAGAAAATTGCAATCTTGTAGACCTTATAATAATTTTGTTAATTTTGTCAGTTTTATGTGCCTAATTGAGAGAGTAGCTGTACTAGTTACAATTTACAAATATAAGGGGTCGTTTACATAATTTTTTTTATTTTTGAGATTGATTTCGCTTTTGTCTTCATAAAGTTAAAAGCAAAAGATAAAGGTGAGATTTAACTTAAGAATAATATTGATCTCATTTTTAAAAAGTTATCAAGATGTCGGGCTGACTACAAACGATAAAATACGGCTAACACAATGATAAATAAAATAATATTGTATATATACATGCATGGGCATATGCATATTTGTACATACGCATACAGTACCACAAACACATACAAATGTTTTGTCCCGAAAAGTTGTTTGAGTCCAAATAAACATAACTTGATCGGCATTATTTCGTAAACTATTTGACTCTAGTAAGTCGTGTTACTTTTAAAAGTAAATTCAGTGTATGTGCTGGTATTCTGATTTTTTTCAGATTTTTCTGAAATTGGGTCAGGGTTGATGTCTTGGCCGACACAAACCTAATCGAAAATGGCCACTTTGAACTCGAATATGTCAAAAACGGGGCATACTTTTAAAAACGGTTTAAGAAACCTCATAATATTTTAAATTTCCTTTTCAACGATTCCCACTTGATGGGGTAAATAAACCTATTTTTTTTCATCCCCTCTTTTCATGTAAGGTTAATTTTTTTTTCCAAAATGTTAATAGTTAATACATATCTCTTTTGCCGGTGTAATTTCAGCGCTATAGTCCTAATAATCTCTGAATAAAATGACTGTGGCACACAGACGGACGAAAGGACATGGCGGAACTGTAAGGATTCCTTGTTTTGCTACGGAACCCTAAAATCTTTAAGCTGAAACTCAATTTAATATTCATAATATTAAGTTCAATCTCAACTAACTGAGATTGATCTTAAAAATTGTCGAGATTGATACAAGTCACTTTTATGAATAAATTTACGAGGAAGTAAATATGAAACTAAACTTTCTTCCAAAATAATTTCGAAGAAGACTTTTGATTTAATTTTCCCGGCCTCTTTTAACTTCTAAATTTTGAAAAAACAGGAACAATTTTATTAATTTTTGTGTTCACTTGCTCGGTTTTCCACTAACATATATTTTCTTAGTAACAGTTGACTTGATTAAGAAAAAAATTAAATTACGTTATTTTGCCAACAACATGGGAGTACACTTAAGTTAAAAAAAAATTAAGAAATTTATAAATTAAAACTAAATGAAATTATAATAAAGTGTAACGTTTTTAGAAGTTGTCCTGGAATCTCCAAGTAAACGTGGACACAGATTAGTCCCCAAGTAGAGATAAAAACTGGTCAGATCGAAGTTTTTAATGTGAACCTTTGTAGTGGTGCTGTAAATTAAATTTATAATAAAAAAAACGGCCAGGATCGTGTGGGACACTCATATGCAAGAGTTCTGTATTTGCTTCCGAAAAAAAGATATTTCAAAATTTTCCATAAAGTATTTTTCCTACAGTGCTCGTTATCGCTACATCTTTTAAAACAAAGTCTCCCGCCGCGTCTGTCTGCCTGTCTGTCTGTGCGCGATTTACTCGGTAACTACTGACCGGATTTTGTTCTGGTTTTTACGATAAGATAGATTGGTTCACATTAAAAGTTTAGATGTATAGTTGATGAATGTTTTGTGTAAATTAACCGACCTATGACAATGAATATCGGTGAGGTCCGAAAAGAATCAATCGTCGATGTAATCTTTGCGTGCGGCTGCGTAAACTAAATAATTGGTATCAGTAGTGAGGTCATTGTTCACCAGTAAAAGAAAAACCACCTGGTGTCCTAAGCAGGCTAGTAATTTAATAAAATAACAATTAAAGGCTACATTACGAAATTTGTCCAGATATTTTACATGATAATTTTACAAATGATGATGTTTTTACGTTTACTCAGGACCTTTTAAAATTTCAAAAATCTCATTTTGTTTATTTTACACCAAGTTGATCAAATTTCACAGAACAGTAACAAAAACTATGAAATAGAAAATCGTTTGAAACATATCATATAATTTATTCTTCAGACTCTTCTATAAAACATATAGGGGAGAAAGTAGCCAAATATGAAATATCATTTTATTTATTGAACATAAATCGTTAAATAAAAATGGTAAAATTTTAAGATATTTATTGTTAATCAGTCATAAATCAGAGCTTATATTAATAAAACTCAGATGTTGCTAACATAATTCAAAGCAATTAAAAATGATGAAATAATAAAACTTAAAAACGACACCAAATATGAAATATGTAGACACCCAATTGGGAATATTTCAAATTGGAAAAAAACCCAAAAATAATTTAGCGCCCTTATTTTCGAAATGGCCCTAAGTAGCAATAAAAACTCGGATGAATAACTACGTTGCTATTGTGAGTGAGTGACTGCCTCTGTTTGTTTCTTAGAAATAATATTAAGTATTACATATGAAGAACATATTCCATTTTTGGCTACTTTCCTCCATGTATATACTTCCTTTATTAGCAGAAGTGTGGCATCCCCACTAAAAAAGGATTTGGAAGGTTAAACAGTCGAAATTTGTATATTCAAAATTGGGATCCAAATCCAATATAATTCTATGAAATCAATAGTGTCCCAGCTAAAGCAGATTTCCTTCACAGCATAAGATTCCTCATATAACATGCTTTAAAAATCCAAGATATTGAGGAATTAGTTGTGCACTATGCGAAATAACTAAACTAAATTTTCCATATTTCCACTTTTCCGTTTGCACGGATTCGTTTTATAAGTTAAGGGGCAATACCTACTACCTTGTGAAAACGAAATTATGGGTAATTTTCTCGAATTTATTTACGAAAGGCATATTAAGTTATTGAAACAAATTTTTTTACACATGTAATTATTATATGTGTTTTTTGTAATTATTTAAAAACAACATGGTGGCGCAGCAGCCCTCGCAAGATAATCATTTTTCTTAGAAGACTTCCTTGGCCGTTTCCTTACAAATCGCAATTTTGCATCTAAAACAAAAACCCAAAATCGACGCCATTGATTTTAGGGTACAATTTATATATTTTTCAAAAAAATCCGTCAAATATCAGCTATAAAATAAGTTAAAGTCGACCAATAACAAAAAAAAAAAAGATAATATTATTATGAAGCTACAGTTTAAATTTGAAATCAATCGGTTGAGAATAGAAAGCGCTAGAGGTACGGTCAGCTCGAAAAATATAGTGGTTTCAAGAAAAATGTGATTCAAGTTTTAAGTAGTGAACTCGAGAGCACTTAAATTACTCGCAAAACGGCGAGGGACTTCACTAGAAAAATCGTTTTTTTAAGGTATAAAGAATTTCTCCCACACAAAACCATTTAGATATCATTCTTGAATAGTTAAGAGAGCATTTAAAATGATAAAAAAATGGAATAAAAAAAGTTCAAAAGGAAGCATTACCCTTTAGTACAAAAATTAATTGATAGAAAAAAATCATACTTCAGAGGATACCGAACGCTGAAAGCTAGCGAATTATTTATCTAACTGCCCATTTAATTATTTTGCAACTTATTAAATTGTAAAGCATATTTATTTAATCTACTGCTCGTCGCTATAAGATTAAACAGCTAATTAAATTAGTTTATATTTAGCCACATTTTACAACCACAATCACATATATATTAACATATTTTCATAAAAATCTACTACTTTAATATGATTAAAATTTATTAATTTAACTCTGAAATTTTGTTAGCATAATAACTCAAAGTACATAAATAGATATTTTCGACATAAGATCTCTTCAAGTGTTTTTACCCTCACTGTAATTTTTAATTAAGGTGTATTTCTCAAAGGTGACTAATTAAACGGGATTGCTAAAACTTTGTAAATTACATGGCCACTTTAACACCGCTCCAAAATGCCATAAAAAAAAATTATTTAGTTAAACTTGCAGTGGAAATCTGTGAACTGGAAGCGTATTCATTGCAAAAGCGTATTCAAAAGCCATTAAGGTGTATAAATTAAAAATTCTGCTCGGCACATCTCATTTTGCATTAAACGGTAGGTACGCAAGCCTGAGCCTAGAGCTAGAAGCAAGCGAAGTTTTGTGGAAATAATAAAAAAGGATATAGCGCTTAGAGAGCGACACTAAAGGGGTTTGGGGGTGTTGGTGGATTCCGGAACGGCAGAAGGTAACTTTCAATTATTTCCCTGTTAATTAAAATAAGTACATCGCGAAAAGCCTTCGCGTTTAGGTTTCTGGATCAGCGAGCGGGCACAATTTAATAACGCTAAGTGGCACAGAGCGAACTACTTAAGAAAATTAGTGCTCTGCAGGTATCCAAATATACGAAGATGTCTAGAAAGGTAAGAAAAAAAGAGGATAACTCACAAAGGTGTAGTCATCAATCAAAGCAGCGGCGGGGTCATGTTTAGCGTCTGCACTTCCTGATCTTGCAGCTGTCCTCCTGTGCCAGCCGGCAGCAGCGGCGGCAGCATTCTCCTCATCAGCGTCCGGGATGATGTCACTCCCCGCGGCAGGTGCGGAGTCGCCTCTATCGTCATAATAATAATAATAATCCTCGTCTTTTAGAGTCTCGGAGTCGTCCTTTTCTTTGCCACTTAATTCCTTAGGTGCCTTAGACAGTGACTCAGCGGGTCGCAATGCTGCCGACGGAGCCGCCAGATAATCGCTCTTACTTTTAGCGTTGCTAAGCCCCCTGCTGAACCCTTGATTTAACCGAGGAACGTCGTGATCAATTAAGGGAAGCGAAGTTGTATGCAGATATTCACGGCCCCAAGGTAGAGGTGTAATTGACGATTCTTTAAGTTTCCTGTTTATTGAGTCGTAAATTTCTTGATGCATCAGAGATGTCTTTACCCTAGACAATCCACTCCGACCGCTCGAATGTGACCAGAATTGTTTTTTAATATATTTTTCAGGAGTGTGACGATGTCGCAAACGATTCGACCACCCTAAGTGGTGGCGGGTATCATCTTGAAATGAGTTCACCGGCTGTTTTACATGAACGACTATCAGAATTGCTGATATGATTACGAAAAATTCCCTCTGAACACATGTCATAGTCTGCCGCCTTCTCGTAATATTTAGCAGAGCTCAAAAATTTTTTAAATATTGCATTACACAGCCCCAAATCAAAAAGATATCTAAACTTTATATCTTGATAAGGTTCAAACAATTCAAGTCGTCGGCCCACATTTGAGTAAATGAGGTACAACAACCCGACGTTGAAAGTTGATTAAAAAATAGCATTTTTTTATAATATTACACTCAGTATTTAAAAAAATTTTCACTTTAATGTAATCCACACTTTTATAAAAGTCAACGTTATTCACTGACCTACTAAACCAACTAATTGGATAGATATTAACACTTTAATATCACTTCCAACTATGACACCTTTCTCTACGAATCATTGCGTGCCGCACTAAGTCACCTGGGACTATAATAAATGCGAGGTATTTGTAGGTATGAACAGAAAAAAAAAAGTGAAAAATCTGAATTCTTAATCAAGACAACCGGAAAGTCGAGACAGACGGCGGATTGTCGGTTTTCCAATCTGGCGCCTTTAGGCGCAGCATATACTGGATATTGCTAAAAAAATTTTCTCCAACTCGATTTACTTAAATAGATCCGTGCGTACGTTCCGCAGACTGATTCTAACGATCTGTTTCCGAGCCGTGTTTGGAATAGTACACACTTTCGTTTCGGACTCGGTACTCGGACTCAGACTAAGATTCGGACGTGAGCAACACTTCTTAGTCAACTGAAAACTCTCCGTCTTAAGGAGGTCTATGTACAGGCGGGAATATATCGCGGAAGAGCTTTCGTCTTGTACGAACCAAAGGCAAAATTTCAACTGAAAACCAAACGTCTGATCTTGTCGTGATCGCCACATACATAAAGCAGCTGAGTAAGAAATAAAAATAAGAAAAAATGAAAAGTTTTGAAGCCAATGGTGCACCCAGAAGGAACGGCACAGCTGGCAAGATCTCGCAACTGCACTTACTCAGATTCTTTAATTTAGTTCAGTTCATATGCAACATGATGATGCCTCCGGGGCGCAGTGATCTCGCGCATTCCAGATGAGGGGTGAGTTGTTTATTTTTCTTGTATGATCCCTAGTTACAATACCGTCTGCTTTATATTTTTGTCTTTACACCTTCCTTTCCTTTAAGACTTTAGAGGTAGAGTTCAGAGGGTCTCCGAGGTGAGGTGATTCGCCTTTTGCTCTTGAAAATATTCCCAACGATCACTTCGGCCGCCTTTCCTTTATATCTAAAAAGAAAACCGAGGAGCTTCGTCGGCGAAGAGAAGTGGATAAAACCGGGTGCTTGCGCCAACGTCTGCGGCTTTAACTGTACATACGCGTCTTATCTCCCTCGTCTGCGTCGGGTATCCATTTCACTAATGGTTTGTCAAAAGAATTTTATGATTGTCACAAATGTTTTCCGACCGCTTGGCAAAGGGTGGAACATGTGCCACTGATACATCCGTCTTACTGTCGTTAATTAACACGTTATTGAGTAACAAGTGGATCAAGCGTCAAGATCGGTTTTGGTTCTAGCCAAGACAAATGTTGTTTCTTATTCGACGCGTCCAAACAGTAGGAGTAGATAGGAAAATAAATTTATCCTCATTTCATTCAGGACGGGCAGAGTAGGTGCGTGTGCACAAGAAAGTAAATTTTATGAGGACTTAAATTAGCTGTTGCGTGTGTCGCCTATCTTAAGAATTGCATTCAACTTATATTGAACTGCTGCGGGTTGACATCTGCTTCTATTTGTGAAAACTACTTTTTCATCTTTCGGAGGTGGAGAGCTGCTTGCAAGGGGCATTTATGTTATCCTTTTTAACTATGACTTAAAATTCATTTTATGGCGTGCACTCAGTTGTCCACCCACGAGCCAACGTTATGCAGGCAGACCTAATATTTTTGTATGTATATATGTTACATTATGTGACCCAAAAATCAACAATTTGGTTTTTTACCTTACCCCCTAAAAAGTTAGTATATGTATGTATGTTGAGAAACTAATTTTCATAAAATATTAACACGATAGCTCAATTTTCAAAGTTATCTCAACAACAAATTCGGTAAGTATCGGTTCATTTAGGTATGGATTCTTTAGATTTTAACTTCAATAATTTCAACTACTACTGAGAACTGAACAGAAGATATAAATTTGAATGATGAAAATCTCCTATGGAAAAGTTAAAAACATGTAATTGAAAAAGCAAAAGTATATGTGACGTTTTTACTAAAATTTAGACGATTTTTTTAATGACAAACTATTATATAAATATAACAATTAATGATTTCTCATTGTTTTTGAATTTCGTATTATATAATAAACAGGTATCTATTTGCTCTTGAGGTACGATGAAAAATTGGGCATTCCTAATCATGCATGTTTCTTTGAATGTTACTATGTTATGTAGAGTTTTTGCGCAGAGTAATAATAAGCACAGTAAAGAGTAAAGTATTTTCACAATAATTAATTAATAAACCATTCAAATTAGTAATTAATACAATTTTGCTCAGAACATTTCTATTTTACATAATTAGGTAATACTCTCAATTTTTTCATAAAACTTAACAAATACATAGGTACATAATTTTACAAGAGGAATATAAAAACAATTTTAATTTTTGTTACATAAACGAATATAATTTTACTTTAAATATAAACAATAGTATTTTTCATTTTTATTTACACAAACAAATAAGAAACATTTACTGAAATAAAATAGAGACATTTTTTAAATTTGCGCTTCAATTATATAAGGATCACACGCATTTTATTTAAACAAGTAACTTTTTTCTATTACTACAATAAACAAGACACCATACAGACCAATTAACAACTGAGCTCTTCAAAGTTCACTGGAAATATAATAAAATCTAGAACAAGAATTAACAAGAGCGGCTCTTCCTTCATTCCTCAAAAAAAATTCAAATAAATATCGGAGACTAAATAAATGAATTTAATATTTATAATAAGAATTAAGACCATATCACTTATCAGCAATATCACATGTGGAAAATACTGCACAATTAACACATTGTACATATAAATTCACGTTAGCGAATCATGAACAGATCTAGTTATGTATGAATTTATATTCAATTATACAAAACACAAGGCATAATCAGATATGATTATACAACTATAAAAGCAATACATAATTATACATGACCTCATAAATAACAATACATAACTATGAATGACTAGCCAAAATCACTTTTGCACGAGTTTATCTTATCATTTTGTTTGCGAATTTACACTCTTTCATCTAAAATATCCTAAACCCGTTTTCCTAATATGCATAATTAAATCTTGAACGCATTTCATGGGGTAATTAAAATTTCCACACGTGTTTCAAAATATTTTATTAATCTTTTTCGGACCAGAGACAATTTTATGTAAGTATGTAGCAAATTGCAAGTAGAGTTGATTTGACTCAATGCCACTTTTGTACATTTTGTAGCATTTTGTAGTGTGGATAGGTACCTCCTGCACTAGCCATGGCTTTTATCATAATTAAGTTTCATATTTATAGGTTATTGCAGATTTTTTTTTATCATTTTCCTTATAATTATATACATAAACTAAGAAATCGATGCATATTCTTAATCCGCTGTCATAGTGTTGCTGCTTAATGATTTTGTCGATGTTATCAAAGTCTCGAACAAGCACTTTTAAAGATGATGTCCACTGCTCCGCCCTAACCAGATCGAGAGCCTTGAAATTAATTAATGACTATCCTGCAGTACTTGATGATCTTAGTGCGTCCCCAATTACTTGGAATGGAACTTAATACGAGCAAATGCAAAACAACGTTGTTTTGTCTCGAGCAAGATCAATTTCTATTAACACAGTAGGTGGCATAAATTGTATTAACAAAACTGAAAACAAGAAAAAAAAAAAGTAATAACATCTTAAGAAAAGATTCTTTGAAAAATTGTTGATGATATTTGCATTCGTAAAAAAAAAATTGAAATATTTTCTTAAAAGTAAGCATGTGTGACGTCTACTTTAAGCTGTTTTATAAAAATTGATCCAAGTATAATTTGTATAATTTTTTCACATTTTTATACAATTTTTATTTGAATTTCTATATACTTTCATTCTTTTCAACATTTATTATTACACTGTTTCAAAAGTTAAAGAGAGAAGAGGGCATAATAAAAATTACTTTGAAATTGAATCACTCTGAAAAATTCTCACGATTTTTTTCGAATTCCTTTTTCTATCGGATTTTGAGTTATGAATTTGTTTTAATTTAAAAACCAAAACCAAAATTTTTGGAACCAAGTGAAGAATATGCAAAACATATTTGTCGTCCGCTTATATTTCCCGCAATACTTAAATTTAAAATTTGAAAAGTGATAATTTACTGCTGTGATTTTCTTCATATTCCCACAATGTGAATGAAGAAGAAAATTGTTGAAAATTTTTAAAATAGAGTTGTTTCCACCTGGTTTCTGTAAAGTATTCTCCACGAATTTTGAAAATGAACATTTTAAACAAAAATATAACATTATACTTCTATTTGTCATATTACAAGGCGCCTCACCGCCAACAAATTAAAATAGATAATTTACTTTTATTAATTTCAAGAAAATTTCAGGAATTTTTTAGACCAAAAGGGTGAAAAAAATGAACTTTTTAAAATCTCAAAGGTCATTTTAAAAAGTACATTTTTTTCACCCTTTTGGTCTAAAAAATTCCTGATTTCTTGAAATTAATAAAAGTAAATTATCTATTTTAATTTGTTGTCGGTGAGGCGCCTTATCTCGGGAAAGACGAGCGACCAACAAATGCTTTTACAAAGTTTCATCAAAATCCATGAGGACACCTCAAACTCAAGGCTGGAATGCAAAAGGTTGACAATTTTTTTCCAAGTACGCAATAGCTATTGTAAAATAAGTCGTATTTCGTACTTTAATCCGGACATTAAAAATTCCAAAGAAAATGAATATAAGCGCAATTCGCACATAAAAAACCACTTCTATTGATAATTTCCAACATAAGTGTCTTATCCAAGGAAATTAGCTTATGACGAAAAGATTTTTTTATCATAAATTATTTCTAAAATACTATTTAAGGCAGCTCTCAAATAACCTCTGTTCGGCGTCTCCCGGCGATCGCGAGATTGAATGGAATGCGATTGTTTGGGTCCAGTTCACTAACCAATGTAAAACTCAATTTAATAGACGACAGCCAGACGGAAAAATCCCCGACCCGAGCAATAAAAGCAAGGCCCAACTCGCTGATCTACAAATTGATTCAGCACCCCCGTTTTATATTAACTGCACGAAATTCTGCGGAACCGTAAAATAAATTGTCAATTGTGCCAGCTGAATAAGTTGCGGGCAAATCACTTGGCAGCTTGTCAACGAGTCCCGCATGCGCCACAAATGATCTTTTGGCTTAGTTTTCGATAATTCTCCTATAAGTTTTCTAAAAATAATCAAATGATCATTTTACTTGATGCGGGGTTACCGAGCTAAAGTGTTTCCCCTGAAATTGAATAATCAAAACAGGAAACTTGTTTACTTATAAAGTGAATCAGTTCAAATCAAGTTGAAATGATTCGTTGTTGTTATAGTCAGAAAATCAGAGAAAAAAAAATGAAATACCATATATTCAGTTGGAAATTTTTCGTCGATATAAGATCAGCTATTTATCTCACGAAACGTTTTCTAGCTGATCATCAACAAACAAACTGTCTGCATTCCTCGCTCCTTTTGTCGGCTCGCTGGCTGCTTATTTCAATTAAAGTAACAAGATCAATTCCAGATGCGAGTAAAAATTCATTACCAGCATCAACAGAGGCCGGCAGGTCGGCGGAGCCGGCAAGAAAGCCAGTTTCTATGAAGAAATGAATTATGTATGATAAGTGCTTTCTAATATAAGTATGACAAAATAATTTAAAGTAGTTCCTCTACTATTCACTTGTTAAAATTGTAAAATGCAAATACTGCAGGAATTCCAAGAAAACTTAAAAGAATTTTCCACTGCAAGCAAACAAGGAACGTGTGAGACGTGAGATCCATCAGACTTTACATAGTAAAAAAAAACCTGGACTTTTCCGCAAAATCATCCACTTATTTACTTATCTCGTATAATGGCTCTAATTACATGCTTCTTATGTGCAAGGAGCCGGCTTACAGGTAGCAGCTGCTTCCACACTTTATTTACACTTCTGATTACCAAAAAATATCCGGAGGTGATAGAAACCTCATATCTGAGCAGCTCCGAATTGGAAAGAAGAAATCGTGTTTACTTAAGCCGCTTAGATGAATTAGCCCTGTCTCGAGGCATCTTCTTCATTTACTGCTCCAAAAAAAATTTTGGTCGAATCACTGTAAAGAGCAGACTAATCTGAAAATTTCAATCTATTTGAATTATAACTTCTGCTGGTGTCTGTTACATTTGACTTTAGGCAATTTATAAAAAAAAAAGATCTATCGCATTTTCAACATCTACTTCGTCGAGAACGCGTTCCAAGATATATTTCCATTTCTCCCCAATAAATGGATATATTAAAATTCAACCGAAGAAATGTACAAATGAATCGAGTTTATGGTATATTTTTGGATAGGCGTAAAATTTAGGAATTCAGAATCATATTACACATATTTACTCATTCATAAATAACTGCTTTTCAAACCTCCAGCACAGACTACGTATTATACACCTCAAAATAAATGTCTTCATTTCTCTAGTTCAACCGTCAAAATTTAATATTAACATTTTTAGGGTCAAATGAGTTCTCACGTGTAAAAGTGATAAATATTGTAACGGAAAAAAAGATCAAATTGAAGATTTCGAATAACAATAACTGTCATAATCTTATCAATAATTTAAGTATTATATCGAAATATCTTTGGAATGTTTTTAACATTAACAGGTTTAGGTTTGGGTGGTTCGGGTGCGATGGTTCCATATGTGAAATTTAAAACATATGATGTTATGCGATTACTCGAAAGCAGATTTAAATAGATAACTCTCTTTTAATTTCATTTCATCAAAAACGTGTTCGATTTTTTGGCGCTATGTACTTAATTTTGGTTTTCTGTGTATTTTGCTAAAATTAATACAATTATTTATAAATAATTTGTTTGAAGTTGATTTTATTGAGCATAGAATGTTTTATTTTTAACGAAAATTTTATTAAAACAAAATTAAATAAAAAAACCTAAATACATACATCTAATACAGTGATATTAATTAAGCCCGTTTTACTTTTAATAAATAGCCTGGTCAAAATTTCAAGTTGAAATTTGTAAACAACTTCACCGCCGATACGGTCCTAGCACAAAGTTTCTTATATTTTGGTGATCTGAAGTAAAACCGACAATAATAAAGTCAAATTTCTAAATTTCTGGTATTTTGACCACCAAGGTTTCTGTTGTATAAAGGATATAAAGTTGATTCTGAAAAACAAATCCGACTTGCGTTATTTCTTTTCTCTATACGAAAAATATTTTAGAAGCACGTATTTTGGGTTTTAATTATTCATGTAATAATTTAAAACACGAATGCTTCTAATCTCAGGGGTACGATTGTAAAAAGAAAATAAAATCATCATTTTCGCATTTTTCCATTTAGCTTTATTTCAATTTTGGAAATAATAATAATATTGGAAATGTTATCAGAAATATATCGAAAACCGCCGAACCGATTTACTTGAAATTGTTTTTGTTGTTTGGACCACAAGAACTTTTTTAAACTTTTAAGGATTTTATTTAAGTTAACATATTTTGTGAAAATCCGTTGTTTTTAATTTTTGATGAACCCACATTTAATGTATTTTATTTTACATCTCAATTCCTTTACGACACCATATTACAGCTGTGTACCTAACATTTTTGGTGAATAAAAATATAATAACAAAAACATTAATAAATAATATTATTATTTTTAACTATGTATTATACAAAAACCTTTAAACCAATTATTTCAAAGGTTTTCTACAAAATAATTCCCACAAATCCCTACTTTTTTAGGCTTGCTAGATTTAAATACCCCCTTAAAAGATGCGGATTGCTCTGCAACATTTTCAACTACAATAAATAAAATACAACGATTTATATAATAGATAAATAATAATAAGGTGCATAAATTATTAAACTATTTCAAGTTTTTTTCTTAAGTAAAACTTAAATTCATTTTAATTTTAAATAAGTTTTTTTGAAATAATCCCATCTATTCAAATTCTCACCCCTTGATTGTTAATGGTGTCGTATAATGTGCAAAATTATTTTCATTTTCAACTGTTGTTGATTAATCGGGACTGCTTGGGGTAAAATGATAGGATTAATCTAAGGAATATAGTTTTAATCAAAAAATTTCCAATTCTGAATAAAAATTACTGAAATCCAATACCCGAAATATTAATATTTCAAGCAAAAAATATGTCATCACTTTTTGATTATAATGTCCAATTGATGAGAACTAATTTGCTGATAGTTATATGTATCTCGTACACTATCGGGTTCTATGAAATATTGCATTTAAAGTCATATAAGATGAATAACCAAAATCTAAAACAATTATATTATTTTATACGTTCTTCGTGACCACAAATCACAAACAAAGCACTATACCATAAATATTTTTACGATGCAGTTTTTTATAATTCTTGGTACCTAATATTTGTACTTTAACATTATTGAATTTTATATAAGTGACTTGCTTCTTATTCATCTTAGCTACGAAGTTATTTGCTTAACCGCTTCTTTTTAAATAAGTAATAATGTTTCAAATTTTAAAAATGGAATATTATGTTGGTTTTTCTTTTAAAATAACGATCTCTTCGAAAAGAACCACTATTAAGGTGTCGTTATTACCAATGTTCATTTGCTATTAAAACACCTTATATCTTGGAAATGGTTAGAAATATGGTTTAAAACTTTCCGCTTAAATATTTTATGTAATCCTTTAAAGGTTGTAAAGTATCAATCATAATGATTTCTTGATTATTTTTGAAAAAAATTGTTATTTTTTGAAAAAAACTCACCAAATATGTAGTTTTTTAAATTTACAGACTTTTAATTTTTTAAGGATAGAAAATAAAGAGCCGGTTAAGCAATCAGTGGAAAGCCCAAAGTATCTACTGTTTAATAAAGCCGCAACTGCGCATACTCGTATTAGACGAATTATTAGAAAACTACACAGTGATTTATAAAAGTGCTGTTTTTTCGAACAGTGTATAAAATAGGTATTTCGCATATTACATAAGAAACAAATTAAATTTTCCTTAGCTGCGACACTCTGCATTGCGATATTCGAAATACTGCATATTCCATGGCAACTAATATAATAACTAATAGAAAAACACTCTTTATATATTTTTTGAAATATTTCGTTTTATTGAATGAAATCTTAACTGTTAAGTTATGAGTAGAATGTACAAAATTACTGATTTTAACATATAAATTATGACTTTATATAGCTAAGTTTATTGCTCCATAATGCCTACTACGCCCTACTTTACACAACAATAAATATTATCATATATTTTGTTCTTAAAATGGTCATTTTCATCATTAAATTGCTCTAAAGATTTAACTAATATTAAGGTTATTATCAAAAAATGAATTTTCATATGACAGTGTCAAAATTGTTATGATTTTTATTCGAAATTTATTTAAACAAGAAAACTTAACAGTACGGTATCTCTTAACTATTTATCACTTTGGTTTTTGATCGCAAAATAAAGTGCTTGCGAACGCCTCCACTTCTTTTTGAATGGTTTATCTCATATTCAAACATTCGAACCTTAACCTGGATATTTATCAACCTTTTCTTCAACTTATATTGTAAAACAAATTACTTTAATAAATAAGTACATTAAAGTCGCTTGTTAGACATTACTTGGGTACTCTGGCAGATATCTCAAAGAATCTCTTCCAGAGCCATTCACGGAACAGCAAATAATATAAATTGCACAAAGAAGCTACGCTCACTTATCTGGTTGATATGAAGGCCTCCTTTGTACAATTTATACCTTTGAATTAATTTTTTTATTTCTATATATCTCTTGGAGTCCCATTCACTGATAGGCACTGAAGTAAATCTTTAGCTACACAACTGATGTAAAACTACTTAAACAGCAAAATATATAAAATGTATTCCCCGTTGCATAACAGGCAGCCGTAATCTCCTATAAATGCAATAAATTTCGTGGGGAAAAATATTCACTCAGCAAATGCTGCTAACTATATTAATTTCATAAACGCTCATGTAATTCTATCAGACACATTCATAAATTGTTGAAATGCAAAGCCCTTCTATGTGTTAACTGAAAGAATTAAAGTGACTAGAATAGCAAAAAAAAAAAAGATGGGCGTAGCTCTTTAACTGATCAGAATCAACGCTGCAAACTAGGAATGACTTTAAAATATAAAGTACCAAATAATTGACTGCAACAAGAAAGGGGCAATAAACAATTGACCTAAAGAGTTCTTTGCAACCGCCTCGTCCGGCGTTCCATTTGCGTCCGCAGCTTCTTTCTGTACATATTCTAAATCTGACTAAAAATTTCCTTGATTATGATTTTATGCTGGTCAAATACTAGCAGCGTAGTGTTAAGAACAACACAATTTTAAGTCTTCAACAAATGTTAACTCATCCTGTCCGACTCAACGGAAGCTCATCGAATAGGACAATTTGTCATCTCTCCTCGGACAGCGTCCTTGCCTCTTAACATAGGTGCCGTACTCGCAGGTGGGTAGTTTGCATCTGCCGTCGCTTATGCACCTGAAACGGGGAAGAGGAATAATTGGACACATTGCTAAACTTCCATGTTCCGTGTCGACCACTTATTTGCATAAATATTTCGAAAAACAGCAGACTAACTTACTTTCTGTCCACAACCGAAAAGTGCTCCATGCCCCTCTTGAGCCAGTCGCAGCCGCTGTTGCCGGAGGAGCAGTCGCAGCGGCAAAACCCATCTTCTTGCAAGACCTTCTCAAACAACCTCGGGCAGTTGCAGTTCAAAATTGTCGCTTTCTTCAGCAAAGCCGGCTCCCGGTAATTCGGACGCTTGCTTTTATTCACGCAGTGGCATTCGGTGTGGTTTACAAACGTGAGCCGCTCAATTGTGCCGTGCTTTGATTTTATCGACTTCACCTATTAGAAGAAATACCAAAAAGATTTCTTTTTATAACCTGGATAAAATGAAAATATCTTGCAAAGAACTTAGAAGACAACTTGTTTTCTTGATAAGTCGAAATCCATATTCTCACAATCTTTATAAGCTTATGAACCACTCTCTAAATGCTAGTTGCAATTTAAAATATCAATTTCACCCCTTTATGTTTACCATTTATAAGGAGTTATTTTAATGTTTAAAAAAACACAATGGACTTAATCCTAAAAATATACCTTAGAAATGTATACATGTGCTTCTTTTTTTTTCATTTTTACCCATATTTTTAAAAAACAAAACCGGTCAAATGCGAGTCCCATTTGAATAGTTAGGTTTCCGCATCGGATTGGACATGAAATCCAGAAAAACAAAATCCAGAAAAGAAAAATCCAGAAATATTTCTAGATTTTATCTGTGTTTCTTTTGGCGTATCTGAATATAAATAATCATTTACATGTTACACCTACTTATTTGAGAAAATGTAATTCAGAGCAATGTAAATTTCAAGTTAATAATATATTAAATAAAAGCTAATTCAATTAGTTACAAAACAAAAATTCGATTCAAACTTAATTATTACCAAAGCAAAAATAATTTAAAAGACCTTAAATTTCTTCTTCAGATTTTCCGCAAATTGCAGCAGAATTTTGTAAATAAATAAAAATCCTTGAAATTATAATAACAAATCTGAGGTATTTCTAATTGACATTGTAACAGGTCGAGATTTTTGTTCGTCGAGATTTTGTTACTTTTATTCACTTAAAGAAATCTCAATCTTTGTCATGTCGAGATTTTATAAAAACCGGTCTACAAAAAAAAAAATAATATAAAAAATTTGTTTCTTGTGTCTGAGTTTATTTCATCTTTTTTTTTTTATTGGTCTTGTATCAAAAAATAATCAAAAAATACCATTAAGCTCCTTAAAGTTTGTTTTTGTAGTGTTGCTAGTAATAATATATGTACATAGATTTTGCTCACGATATTTTGCCCATTTTTGAAAAATCATTACTAAATAAAGGTTCTTCATAGAAGTTTGTAGCGTTGCTTAAATGAAAGCCTGAATCCTAATTTAGGAATATCAAATGCAACTTTATTTCTATAACCCTTTTTACACATCCTGGCGCAGAAGTTTTTCTTGAGTGTGCGTTTGCCATTTTCTCTATTGTGTGAAATAATCAATTCATATGGAAAAAAAGTCGACGGATTATTTCGAAATGTTTTGAAGCCTCTTGTGTTTTTATATAATAGCTTAAGATCCCATAGAAGTTCGGACGCAAATTTGTGTTGTGTTATTTGTAACTATTTAATTTAAGAAAATAAAGAAGGAGTTTTGATTGATTCCCTAATAATACTTAAGTTCTTCTTGTGTACCTTAAAACCACGTTTTTGATAATGAAGTTAGTTCAATTTAAAAGATCTTCAAATTCGTTTATCTTATTTCGCTACAAAGGTATGACAAAAGGACAAAAGATACTTACGAAAAAATAAAGATCCACATTTTCTGTACTTTTTGGCACACAAGTTTGTGTGTCTGTTGTGCAACATCCGGTGTCATCGCCGCACCGATGAAGGATCGTGCAATGCGGGACGTAAACCTTTGATGGATCTTTCTGAATTTTTTCGACTCGCGGCTTCGGTGTTCTGCACGTCGCCTCAATGTAGATCTTTGAAGCATGTGCATTCGCGAGAACTAAAAATTATAATAGCACTAATCAATCTCGTTGGCATTTTAGGGTTCAGATGAGAAATACCTCTGTGCTGTTTCTGATTCGTGATGAGGGAATTTCGTGACTGCTTAACCGCATCATGAGTTCCAAGCATTTCGAATTTGTGCCGTGTCAAAGTGCCAGGAACATAAGATCTGGAATAAATGTCCTCAACGTCCTGTAAAAAAAAGATATAAAACGAATAGTGTTGTAATAGATTCGGTAATCTTAACATAATTACGCTATTTTAAGTTGGGCAGAACGAACAGACAATTTTAGAAAACTCATAGCATAACAACATAAGTCTGGAAACGACACATGTTCCGTTAGGTGCATATGTACAGCGCGATCAATTAACAGCAGGGGTAAAATCAGGTAATTTGCTTGTAACTTTGTAACCTATGCAGCGAGCGCCTGGCTCATCGCACGAAAGCGTTCCAGTAAATTTGTGCTGTTAATTGATTGCCAGCTATCGTGCCGGAAGCATTTTTATGCAGGGCGCACTAATGAGAGAAAGTCTGGTTCACCTCAGAGGCCACCTTCCCAACGCCGCCGCTGACAGGTGGAAGGACAGGGCTGCTATTTTATTGATGCGCTAGAAGATAACCGCAGAAGAGATGCATTTTTTCGTTTATGCGGGGTAATTTTTAGCAAAATTTAGGAAATGTTAGTTCACCATTTTATCATGCTCTGGTTAGTTGGTTGATTTAAGTGGAAATACTCACAACCTGGTCAGAATCCAATTAGCACTAATAAAACGCGTGATTTTTATACCATAAAACTATACACCGAACCGAGAAAAAAATTGAACACTTTTCTATTACAAAAAAGTAGTTTAATGCAACAAAAATTAGTTCAACAAAGCCCTAAAAGCTAGGAACCGAAAATAATGATTGTTTCCGAAATTTAAAACAAAAAATCATAACTTTATACCAAGCTTAAATCAATTATTTCATTTGTAGCCTTACTTACATTCAATAATATTTGGAATAAAAGGTTTAAAATTTTTCAGCTAAATAAGAATTATCAATTGGATAATAACGATTATGAGGTAATGTTTACTTTTCGATCGCTCGATAATGATGTAGAATTAATTTTTATATTTTGGTTGTTCAAAATAAAGCTCATTTCATTATTTTCCTTCCTTTAATCCATTTGCATCATAAGCTCCTATATGCGCGCATTTTGCCTGGCAACTATCACCTACATTATTATTAATCTATAATGAAATAAAAATTCTTTACAATTCTTTATTTATGCAATACTGTTTCTATTTTTCATCAACCAATCGAAAAATAAAAATTACTTGATAATCGTTATTTTGTAATTAATATTTTTTGGATCATAATCATTACAGTTCCTGCTAAAAACAGTTTGTTTGCCATAACGAAAATTAATTGGTTTATTTTAATTTGGCTTTTTAAGTTGATCACAACAGATCCACACTAAGAAATTTTTCTAGTGAAATTTAACTAGACGATCTCTATTAAATTATTTTCATTATTTTTCAATAAATTTATCTGTTATTCCATTAAAACTGAATTTCTAATCATTATCAAAAACCCTGATATTTAATAGTTTCTAACTGAAATTCGGAAGTTGTTTTGTGGGTCGCAATATTTACTGAAATTTCCTTTAACTTAACTAAAATTCTAGTGATATTCGCACCCTATCGTATGTCCTAGTTTTATACCGCTGGAATTCTAGGAGATTGCACAACTTTTTCGGTGCATGTTTAACTAATTTTGTATTCGATAGTTTGTCATTCAAGTTTGATCTCTTGAAAAGGTGAGCTGTGATTTTATTTATTTGCAGTGACATTTTCATGGGTACATTAAGTTGGACAATTAAATGTGGTGGCGAATGTAAGATGTAATTATGGATATTTATAGTTAACCCACTTAGTTTTATTAAGTTCTCAGCATCCACTTAAAAGTTACTGCAATATCAATTACATACATATAACATATGTACATTATTTCTTACGAAATTTACTGAATTTGTAGCAAAATTAACCAGAAGTTCCAGAAGTTAAGAACGGGTACCTACATTAAATTTAATGTCTAAATCTGCAGAAATTACGAAATTATAGTGCTAGAAATAGACGTCATAGAATAGTAAAAGGCAGGTAGAGGGACTTATGCGGCTTTCTCGGAACGGGTGGCACGGTCGTGTTACTTTTCAGCTGCAAATTAAATAAAAATTTCAGCTGCAAATTAAATAAATAATTTCATTCCTTCTGTGCAAAATATCGAACTTAAATTTCGCGTTTTTCTCTAAACTATTCTCTAAACTTTTCTACAGCGGATCAGCTATTTCTGAGACTAATAATTCAATTTAGAAATTTTTGCAAAGCCGGTTTTTTTTATTCCTGAATGTTTATTTGTTTTTGTAAAATGTCGAAATTTTATGAAATATTAGAAATAAACTTTTAACTTTATAACTTTTTAAAATTTTGTATTAAATCCAAGATATAGTGAAATAATTTTATTTTGTCGTACCTTACTTATTTACCGGAAATTTCGCGTCAACATATAGTTTATATTAAACATAATTTTAAAAAATTTAAAAAAGTATATTACTAACCTACATAGATATAATACATTCATTCTTTAAAGTTAACTAATCCAACAATATTCCAATCAATAACAACTGTCTTTATTAGACTGACACCCAGAAAAGTCCTGATAATAATCACAGTTTGCATGCCCAGAGAAAATTAACTGAACAAATCAAAACGAACAATTAGAGAAGTTTCTCTAAGACTTTGTTGGTTTAAATCGATCTCCAAGAAGCTTAAAAGGCGAATAGAACAATAATGGTAAAGACTTGAGGAACAATTGCGAGAGCAACGACTTGCACAATTCAAATCCCCCCAGAACCTCTGATTAAAGCTGGTTTAATTGTTGCAAGCAACCTCAATTAAGGTACTTAAAAATGCTTCAAGCAAAATGATTTAAGAAATGTGAGGCACTAAATGGTTGTGCTGCATGCTTTTTAATGTTTACATCTTGCCAATAAGAAGAAAAAATATAGCACATTATGCTTTTTGCGAACATATGTAGTATTTTTGCTGAAGTAAAATGTATACCTACTTTTACCTAGTACCTATAGGAAATAAGTTTTATGAATTTGTGATTTCTGAGTTTTCTTTAATTAGCGGGTACATTGATTTATTGTGCAAAAACACCCAAGTGCTATAATGACTAATTATAATAGCAATTTTTAATGCCGTTTCTAAAATTTTATAGCTCTTTTAAGCGATAAATATTTAATGCAGATGGCAAACAACCGACAGAAGTGCATAACACGAAATTAATAGTTAGTGAAACGAACAATAAAATTATTTTCATTTAAAAAGAAGCGCTCAATTATGCATATAATTTTTATGATTCGATACTTCAAAAAGGAAAAACGAAATCATTATGTGCAAATCACTCATATGTCCGTCTGTCTCAGTCGGTTTTCTCAACGACTCTTGGACGATAGAAATTTAAAATATACGTGTATTTTAAATTGTACGGTTGCATTATGGGTGGATACTAAAACTGAAAACCTTATGTTAATTGCTTATTCGTGATAGAAATTATAGTGTACCTAAACATTTCGCCACACTACTAAATACTCAATATTACCTAAGTTATTGCATATTAAATTAACAAAGCTAAGTATTTCATATTTCTTCATGATATTACTTGAAATCGTGAAAATGTTAATCGCATTGTTAGATTTACGCTAATTTTCATTAAAATAAGTCGTTATTTTGTATCATTTTGGATCACCTTTACATTAATTTCTATTAAAATCCCCTGAACAGTCATCATATTGGGTCTACCATTTTGAATTTCCAAAATTGATAGTAGATTCGAAATCAGTGTCCTCAAAATATTCTTGGTACTAAGTTGCACTTAGATTTGTTGAAAACCAAAATTTTTGATCGTCATATTGGGCGCGCAATTTTGAATTTTTAAATTATAATAGTATGCAGATTCAAAATTCAGTGGCCAAAATATCCTCAAAATAGTCATTTTGTTGATTGTTCGAAAACTAAAAGCGAATATTTCAGTGCCGTTTGGTAGAACATTGCTTTAGAGTTATAACAAAAAGCTATAGAATAGGTATAAAATCGACAATTAAATGATTTTATACTTAATCTTAGAGATATTATCGTGAACTTTGTTCAAAAACTCGGCTAAGACAAACTAAATTCCCCTATTTGATTTAATTTAATTTCTGCAATGTATTTATACATAACGTTTTCGATTTTATTTTTTAATATTACACTTAAACCTCAAAAGGGACTATTATCTGCTTTGGAATATCGTGGACAATTTTTGGAATTTACCCGATTTCTACTAGTAAAGTTTATAAAGATTGAACAAATTCAAACAAAATCTCAGTTGACATAGAAGTGAACATGCATTAAATAATATTTCTTAGTTATTACTATAATATTATTATTAGAGAGGGGCTAGCCATATGGTGGGCACTGCGACCACACGGTATTTTGTGCTAAATATTCTTAGTTAGTCGCTACCAAATTGTTTTGGGAATACTGGATGCCGATTTAACTTTCACAAAAAATAAATATAGAAATTTGGCACATTTAAATGCAAATTTGCCTCAAACAAGAATAAATGCATTTTCATTTCATGTTTAATGAAATTAAACAAAAACCTCACAGTTTTTCTCATACAACAAAGTGGTATTAAACACCTCAAAACGTGTTCTAAACTTACAAAGAAATAATAAATTATATCCATCTATGTACATAGCTATAAATATTTGAATTCAGAAGCAATTAAATAATTCTGCTCCAAAACACGAGTGCAAATATTTGCGAAAACCAATTTTGTGTAGGAATACAAAGCATAGATTTACAAAATTATAAAGCCAGCGCAGACCCTAAATGTATGTTAAACGAATTTGAAAGACAAATTTTCTCTTCGGACAAGATCAAGTGGTACACAGTCTTAAGTCGAACAGCACTTCATTTAAATAGGTGCTTGTCCTGAACGAAGTATAAGACATGGCCTATTATGATCGGATGGAAAAATTTATAATAAATGGAGCAAGCAAAGCGCTCACAAATCAACTGGTTGATTATGTTAAATATTCTTTGAGTTACTCCGGCCTTGTGTATTGCAAAGGAGACGATAAGGCGCAAGCTGAATTATATCCACAGAATCTGTTTGCTGATGACTTAAACTTTCAAAGATTTGTTTATCTTCCAGGGCTGCAGAATAAAAGGTTGAGATAACGCCTCTTAATGGTTACTTGACTCGCTTGGTACAACATAGCTACTTACATACATAGTACTTTTCATGCTGCTTATTACACTCAATTCGCCAGGGTGTGCGCTTGTAATTATGCATAAATTAAAAAGCCCGCCGAGGTGCTCGAAGTAAACTAAGAAAACATAAAGATTTGCTAATTTTTTTTTATGCTGTTTGCACAGTTAAATATAAGTCTTACGGGAAAAATTTTATTTGTCGCTCCTGTAGAGTAGAGGTCCCTTAAATATTTGTATTTTTTTTACATCTAACTTATATTCACCCCAACTAACTACTCACACTTCTTGGGAATTTTCAGGGCATATTTTAGGGATTGAATTTAAAAGCGTGGAATTATAGGTCAACATGTAAAACATTATGATAAGTGGAAGATATGCAGCTAGGGTAAGCATAAATGAAAGTGTTCAACTTTTTCTTTCATTTGCACCGGCTGACAACAGCTTTTAGAGGCGATATGAATCTAAGAATTACGAGCGAGCGTGAACTAAAAGCTGGAAGCGAATATGCAAATGAAGACGTTTACAACACTCACCGAACTATGATAAATGTTGGACACCGGACACATTAATGATGTCATCAACTAGCTGGGCTGATAAGTTGTGCAACAAGTCTTGGGGAGCGGAGGCTAAAAATAGTCGGAACTACTGACACAGTCAATGATCAGTCGCACAGCACAAGTTAGTTGTGATTGGACCCACTTCTCTAAAAATATATCCATAATCAGCAAAATAATATTCTGTATGGTCTCCTCCTAAGAAGCATCTTTAGTATTTGGCGGCTCGGTTCCGCAACAAAGATATTATTACTTAATTAGCTTGCAAATGAACCTTGTAATTTTAAAAAGCTCTAAAACCTGTTCGAATGTACATTTTCGTTTTGAGCTGTTAATGATCATCTGGTGTGAACTCATCAAATTAAGTCTCTAATTGTATTTTTCTTCATAATTTTTTCAAACAATATTTTTAAGTTAAGGGCCCTCAGGGCTATTTGAACACCTTAACGAATCACTTCCGCATTTGGCATAGTTAATTTATTCTATTTCGAGAAGGCGTTCTCTCCGATTAGACCTTTAAAAAGATTGAGTCAGATTTATTTGCATAAATATTGTATTTCTCCATTCAAAATTCCCTTATAAAGCCGACTATAATTGATTTCAACATCTATACTTCCTTTCAAAGATTTACCTATTTTTCAGCCCATTTGCACATGACTGATGAAAAAAATTTCTGTTAGTGAACATCGTTTGATTGGAGATGAAACCAACCCAGAATTTTCCGCTAAATGGCGGTAGAGTTTACCTTTCTTAAGCCGCTTTCAGCTGACTGTTTTGCCCTCTGAAAACTTTAACATACATATTTATGAGGAGCGTCCTAGTGCCGGTTTCCTGGCAATTGTTCTGTCGCCGCAACATGATTTATTTGCTGAGACACTATCCTCAGCCAAAGCGTGTGCCATTAAAGGCTACGCGAGCAGCAGCTTATTAATTTTTTGCTCGAATGAACATAACAAAAATGAAATGAATGATGCGTATATTAATTTTGAGGCAATTAACAAGCTTAGCAGAACGAATATAATTTAAGTGAGCGCAATATTGTTGCATTGGCGTAACCAAGCAGGAGCCAGGGTGGGCTTGGCCCCTCAGAATGCTTTTTGCCTCCCAATAATAAAAAATATATTTGTTTCGCCTGGCTGATGTCTGTCTATAGTCGATGAAAGGATCCAAATCTGTTTAAACGGCATTCCATTGTGATTCCAGAATATATAAACTTTTTATAACACCTCTTATAGAAAGAAACTAATTTCGATTACAACCATTATTACTTAAATGTTCCCTCTCTTCCGTTGTGTTGATTCAAATAAAAATATCAGATCAAATTTTAGTGCCTGTATTTTTATTGGAGAATATATAGTATGAAATTGATTGTAAAACTTTAAAATGATTAAACTTTTAACATATAAAAAGATAGTTTACAATTTAAAATGAATAGTTTTCACTCTACAAATGTCTGTTAATTGAAATTTTCGTACTAAATGTCTATCGACTGAAAATTTTCCTTTTAATATATACGTAATTAGAATTAAACTAGAAATTTGTGCTTGTCCTCAATTTAAAAATATTGATGCTATCGTTAAAACTAATAATTTTTAAAGCTACTATCTAGTATTATGATTAAAAATAACGCTGGTCTGCAACAAAATGCTCCCTCAAGTAAAAATATTATGAATATGAAGATTTTAATGTGCTGAATCTATATCTGCATTCCATTTTTTGCTGTCACGTACATATATAGGGTAAAGTTACTTTAGTCGTACCATAGCCTAAGTCGTCCTCCAGTAATATAATATCTGAGCCGATGTTTATATAAATTGACATCTAGTAGTGTCAAATTGCGCTATTTAGTCGTACGAGTCAACAAAAATAGGCGGCAGTCCCGTCGGCTTTCGTGATAGAAAAATAATTAAAAACTAAGTTTTTTTACTGTTTTCATTAAAATTTCTTGCTCATTTGCAAGCCATTTCAGAAAATAATATGTATGATGATAAGCATAATCAAACGGTTGAAACTTTAAGGTTATGTCAGCGGTTTTGGTTTGAAACTTTGAAGGTCCCGCTGCTTAAAAGTCGTAGATGTGAAGAATTCATTAATCGTATCATGATCCCGTGTACTTATAAAATGTAAAGGTTGGGTATGTGCTGGCATAGAAAGTAAAATAAAGAAATACAAATGTATATCTTTGATATCTGCGTTCAAACCAACTAATTTTCTGATAATTTGTTTCCTATATGTAATTTTACATATAAATTTAACTTTGAAGAGTTCAAAAATGTATGTATGAATGTAACTTAATATCCTAAGAACGTATCAGTTTGTAGTTTTAAATTTGTTATTATGAGGTTTTGTTATATTATTTTATAGATTTATGATATCATCGCTGACGTCTTATTCTAAGTATATGTACATATATATGCTATAATATAAGGGTACGAATTAGGCAACCTTTTTTAAAAACCGTTTAAATATCTATTTTAATAAAAGATTTATGTATTTTTATGAAGGCTGGTTGATAGCTTAATTTCCAAAGATTTAGTGGACGCAAATTATTTTGTTTAATTTAAATTACCCTAAACATTACAGTAATTTCCCTTAGGGGGTACGACTTTAGCAACCTTGCCCTATATTTTTTTAAATACATATTAGTTTTTAAAAATTAATCAAATTTCCATGTTTATTGTGTTAGGTTTACGCATTAACGCTGCTTTATTCTAAGGAGAAAAAAAATGTTTTTTGCAGACCAGTGTAATCGATTTAAATTGCAAACTGTTCTCAAAGTCTCTCAAGCTACCTAGAATTATTTTTATTTTATTTAAAGTTCGTTTAAATGAAATACGTGCACCAGGCTGCTACAGCTGAATAAATAAACGGGCTAGTACTAGCGAATAATGCCTTTTTTTTTATTCTTATTAACAATTATCATATTTATTAATTTTTGTACAGCAATCTTATAACCAATTAATAATTATCACAACTAACGCAAAATTAAGAAGCTATCAAATAATGTTGTAATAGGTATTAAATATTGTATGTCTTTATTAAAATTTTTAGTCTTTCTTAATTTTCTATACTTTAGGTACTTTTTGTAGATCTCTTTTAAATAAATCCAAAAATGTTAACACTTGAGCAGTACCAATGATTTTTACTGCACTTGACAGGTACACTGACCCAAAAAGGGTTTGGGACGATTCTTTTAAATAAGAATTATGACTCTTGTAATAATCGTAGGAAGTATATATTTTTTAAATAATAAAGAGCTTTATTTGTAGTTTTTGAAAGTCTGCTTATTTTTTACATTATAATTATCTTTTATCGGCAATAAAAAGTTTTAAATGTACAAAAGTAGACTTTTTTCGGCTTTTTGCTTAATTTTATAATCTTTAATTTAAGATATCGGGACGAAAATTTCGGATTTTTTAGCTTAAAGTATGCTGTTTCACGTGGCATTGCTGACTTCTAATTATTGTGAAATCTTCGATTTTAAATAATAATAATAAATTTGGGCAGTAGACCTTTTTTTTTACGATAGGTGTAATATAAATGTTTAGGTTTTATATCCAGTCTGGACACAGTTTTTATAATTGTATGCTTAAAATGTATATTTTTATAGCTATTTTTGAATACAAATATCTAAATATAATTCATACTTACATTTTATAATAGTCAGATCAAGACAAAAGTTGATAAAACCAACAAAATATTAATTTTTATTAAGGTTACTTCGAAACTAATAAAAGTGGCTACACAGAGTATTTTCTGACTGTCTAAGGGACTTTTCGAGAGATAATAGAAACCCTGCGGTTATATTCTTTGGGTAATTGTTACCAGAAGAATTTTGGTCGATCCATTTTGGGTTAGTGTATTTGTCAAGTGCTAATGTCTTGGGTTCATTAAACGTTGGTCTAAGAACCTTGATCTAAGACATTAAATATTCGTAAAATATTGTTCAGTGATTTTATTTCCCTTATTTTAGAATACGCTTCCGTAGTATGAATGTCATTATAATGTGCAAATTCACCTCATGTAAGCAGGTTCATGAAGTGATTTTTCTTAGTCTTGCTCCTTGCGAAGACAAATTAAAACTAGGTGGTTTGACGACGCTCTTTAAACGTAAAGAGGCTACAGGTGTTATATTTATGCATGATATCGTTACTGGTGCTATCCTAATCTTATCAATCTTTTTCAATCTTTTTAACATAAAGTCACGCCCTAATCACAGAACCAATTATCTAAGACTTTTGCCTTTAAAGTATTATATAATAATCTTTGTTTTACTATATTTACAAAAGTTAATTTTATAGGATCGATTATTTAATATTTAATGCATGTATATTCTTATTTTGTTAGGTTGTCAGTCCGTCATATTTCACTGAATCATATTCGAAATTAACGTAATAATAAATATGTTATTTTAATGTCTGCTACTTTTTATCCACTAAAAATTTACGACATACATAATTAAAATCCGCATCTGAAAACTACAATTTTATGTCTTTTCATATCTACATATATATATATATATATATATACATATATAAGTGATGTTTTAAGACCCATAGTGCCTCTTTTTATTCTAACTTTAGAAAATTAAAACGTTTTATAGTCCACTATATTTTATTTGTCTTTTTTTTCTATTTAACTCATTAATCTTCTCTGCAACTTATAGAATTTATTGTTACAAGTGTTATCAAAATCTAGTCGTTCCCAGAAAATCACGAATTTCAAATCAAGTAAAAAGTACTCCACCAATTTTGATTCGTACGCTGCGTTGAATAATATTCAAATATTTACTACAATTTTATTTATATCATTATAGTATTATGATAATATCCTATACCGTATACTACGAGCGTAGGTTCCATTCATATTCAATATTATTCTGAATATTTCATCCTGCATTATTTACAAAAAAATGTATGCGAGATAAATAAATAAATTCGGCATGTGTATTCTGGGAAATGTTATTAATATTTAGTTCTCTGCAGGTTGTAATTCTTTCAATGTGAAATTCCTTACATTTCCCTTACATTAAAAATTGATGTTAGGTTGACCTTTTCGCAGAATAGTCTCCTTATACCTTAAGAAAGGCACTTGAACTTTGTTAAGGAAGAAATATACTTACTTTAATAGTGTAATTCTATCAATTTCTCTTTCTTAATCAATATTTTTATTGCAACACTGTTTGACAAGACAGATTTTATGTATCTAAAAACAAATCACGGTGTATCCTGGACATTATTTCAATTTAAGAATAATTTTTTTATGAAATTATCTTACGTTCGCTTGTTTCCAAAAATTCAGTAATAAACTCTACTGGAATCCAACACATTAAAGCTGAAATATCAGCCCCAATTTCAAATATCGTCATTCCTGTTTGCAAAACTTTAAATCATCAATGTTCGAAACCTCTAACCCATGAAACACAATAATGTAATTATTAAAAAAGTTGAACGAATTACAAAACATTCGAGGGAATTTACCAAATTGTTGAGTTCGAAGTTTTATTTAGGGTCGATAATTGATAAGTAGAGCGGATTTCGTTGTGTGCATATCAAATGAATGAACCTAATGCTAAAGGCAAAGGCTCATAGATGACCCGGCTCCATTAAAACATGGATGCTGGGGGCGTGCTTTTAATTTAAAAGAGATTTTGCTTTCTGTTTCGTTTTTTAGGCTTGAGCCTGCCTAACAATTGCCAGTATTCCGGCAGCCTCAGCCTATTTTATCTTACTTGAATCGAACGTCAACAGCTGCTTCTGGTTATGCACAGCGGTCAAGTACTATTATATCGGAATATCGCCGAGGCAATTCATCGAGGTCAACTATTTGCCGGGTCAGAACGTTCCTCCGTGGCTAAATCTCGAGAATATCCAATTAAAATAGCAAAGAAGTGGTTGAACCCCCTGCAATAGATGGCTGCAATTTTGCGATGAGGATGATGATGATGCTTATCCAATCCTTCTTTGAGTTTGCATCCCAGGCCGTTTTAATTGCATCTAGTGCAGACGCGTCTACCAGCAGCAATGAACTTATATTAATCTGATTTTAATTAGTGAAGTGCATTTTATCGCCTTTAAAAGCGCATCCTACGCAAGGATATGTTCCTTCGAGCATCATTCCTGGGTAAAAGTTGTGAAAATGTTTGACTTAAATAAACCCAGTATTTTTTTTTCCTAAGAGGTTTTATCTAGACCACTTCAAAGTTGGCATTGGCTTTCTGTAATAAAGTTTTCTAAATGAGCAACAAACTACTAAAAACTTTTGAAATCATGGCCAAGCAAGGTTATATTCTCTTAATTACATCTCCGAAATGCATTCCTTATTTATATTTATATAATTTTGCACATAGCTTAGTTTTACTCGTTTAATGGAGAGGGTACTACTTAACTTATGGGTCACTAATTTTCTTGAGGTTTTATAGATTTGTCGTCCACAATGCAAGCACCAAGTAGAAAAGTACACTAGTCAAATATAAGACAGGAAATTCACATGGTTATATTATGCTTAAACTTTAGTTATTTACCTTATATCTACCATATACAATGCTATTCACTGTAAATCTGAATGTTTTAATTCTAAATGTATCTTTAAAACGTCAAAGTATTTTTAATGAAATCAAACGTATTCAACGTTTTAACTGATTACGTAAAGTACACAAATTTTTCTAAACAATCTAAATTTTTAAATGAAATTAATAAAAGAAATTCAAAATAAGAGAAATATATTCAAAACGGAAGAAATCTATCTGTTTAATTTGATTCTTATAAAATAAGTAGGAATTCAAACATAGTTTAAATTATACATTTATCCAAATTAGAAATTTTTAATTAAGAACGTCATAATTACTATATTTAATCATGATAAGGTTTATAAAACCATTTAACGCAAAACGATATTGAAATTCAATAAATATATAATATTATATAAAATACATTTAAAACGCAACGTCTTAAAGTAAAATACTTCAAACACTTTCAAAATAAAACACAAGACGTTTAAGATAAAATAAATCAAATATTTTAATATTTAAAATGCTTTTTAAATTTGGGCACATCGATTAAAACACTGAAACGTTTTAAAATAAAAAGTTTAATCGTTTTGAAATACTTAAATTTACAATGTTGTAGTTGTGAATTGTGATCCTTTTCAGACAAACCTGTGATATAATTCAGAAAATAAATATTTAGCGTTACGGAGATTCAATATATAATTTCGTATCAGTTCTTTAAACCGTGCCTAAGAGTCAAGATAGACTAAGCTTGGCAAATTATATTTACATCAAATCATTAATCAGGCTGTATGGGGATTTAAATGTTTGAAATCAAATTGTTCTATTTAAAATAGGAATATGCGATCAACAAAACTAATATTCAACCTATTCGTCGATATTTCAACTATTCTGTTCGATTCGAAGCCGAAAATTTTCAGTTTGATTACTCTGAATATTTGGTTTAATATATTTTGAGCTAATATGAGCGATAAAACTAAAACCCGAAATTGTGTAAATTGCCTAGTAACCGGTAGTTCGCCACTTTGTTCATATTCGTGGTGCAAAATTCCCTCACCCGTTTTACGTTCCCTTTGGGGTATGCTTATGCTTCATAGCTGAAAACAAAGCTCCCTAAAACTGAATTTACATGTTTTAGTTTCATAGAACTCTTTATTTTGCTATTTTAATACGATAACAATGAAACTCATTCGTTCTCAGTTCATCCTGGGATTTGATAGAGTTTTCCTTTTATCAATATGATTGATTGATTTGCTCCTAATGAAATCTGTCGAAATGAGTGGAAATTATAATTTTAAGACTTACGCGAAATCTGAGTATTGTAGTTATACTCCTCCAAATAGGTCCGAAAGACTGTCCCGAATTTGTACTATATTTAGCCTTTATATTTTTTTTAAAAACATGCAAAATCTCATCCAACTAATTAATTAAAACAACAAACAAACATTATTCAAAAATGGTGGCACTTTATTTTGAATTAGTAATCCGAAAAAAAACCTTGGGTGCCCTGTTTGGTACCAAATTAAAATATTTTTAGGTTTACCATATTTTAACAATGCTGTTTAATAAGTATGTAATTTCGAAAACCATTAAACTTATACATACATACATATATAGGGTTAGTAATTCTATAGCCAGATTTTCAGTTTATAATGTTTTTTTTTCTTTCTACGTTAAAACAATTATGTACCCTTTTATTTGATATCCATATCAAGGGGATTGTGACGTATAAAATAATCCATCATTTTGTGTCATCCGACATATTAAATTCATAATTACGTCACATAGCCTATATGACATTGTCATCTAACTTGCAAAATTTCAAAACTTTAGCTAACCAAGAAATGATCAAAATATTTATTAAATTGTTTCCCAAACAAGTAAAAATATTATAACAAAATACAAAGAATTTACTTTTTATTTTTAAAATATACATATTAAGGCCGTATGCCAATTTGTCACTTCGACTGACCTGCGTCAATGCGCAATATTTACTTTTCACTGGAAAATAGTATAGTTTATTTAATTTTGTATCCTACTGAAAAGCAAAAATAAAATTGTGCTTTTCCAATATTCAGACCTGCGAAAACGAATTAGCACTTCGAACTATATTTACATTGTACATCCCATGCAAATTTACCTTGGAAATTATGAATTGGCGCATACCCTAAAATAATATTAAAAGTGAGAATTTTAGAAGTCCCAGAAATAAAAGAAAATTAAATCCATCTTGAAAAAGTCACCCTAGAGAGTATAAAATTACGAATCGCGATACGAGCTCATAAGTTTTGTAATTTTTTTATGGATTTTCAAAGATGACCAAAATATACCTTTTGTATTCTTTAAAAGAGATTTTCTCGAAAACGCGATGTGATGTAATGGGATATATTCGGTTTCGGGTTTATTCAACAAGGTCTGTTGATGAAATCCATCGTTTCCTCACCCGCAGAAACAAAGCATCAAAAGACAGACTAGTGTAATCCGACTATGATTTGTTGATGTCTGGAGGTACTTTTTTATCATTAAAAAGTAGTCCACCAATAGCAATCAATTGCCGAACTTCTTATTATTCTTGTCTTTTCTTATTGATTTATGTATTGTCCAACTTATTAAAAGAAATGAGAAAATAAAAGATAAATTTTTTTTTTTGTATAACAAGCCCCTATTCATAGCAAATGAATCCCTTATAAGTAAATTGATCCGAAAATACTCGTGTAACTCGAGTTATACATGCGTTTTTACCACGGCGTTCGGCCTCTCAGCCACTCATGACGGTTGTGCCAATTAAGTTCATTATTAGGTTTAATAATTTCAGGAGGGATTGCAGCCTCAAAGCAGATTAACTTCGAGTTTTTATGCAGTCCTTCCATTAACAAATGCCTCGTGGCGTACAAATAAATTGGGGAAGTGAAAAAGATTTGCCAGCTGGTAATCGAATTAACATCAATGGGGTAAAACCCATGTCAGAAACCACTCGACAGACCTCTTCTAGCCACTCGAGGGCACCGGTATTTGCGCTTTTATATCTTGGAGCTTAAAATTAAATTCATTAGCTGAAAGAAAGGCTGAGAAATTTCAAAAACACTTGACGCTTTTGGCACTTTACGGTTTTAAGGTTTCTACATTAGATTTGTTCGACGTTATGAAGTAGTTGTAATTGCTTTGAGCAAAAATTATGTGCGATACGCCTGACAACCGTACACCATTTTAGATTTAATGACCAACAGGTAATAAAATCATTTTACTTTACCCGCATTCCAGTTAAACGAAGGTGTCGGGTCAACTATATTATTACTACGCTTACTTATAAATTACACTACTAAAATAGGTAAGACGTAATATAAATTAAACTGCTGTCAGGGTCGGTTAAGCGGAAAATCGTTATAAAAACTAATTTGAACAACAAAATAACTTCTATACTTATTTTGGACAATGTATCTAAACCTTTTAACCTCTTCAGGGGAGAATTTTTTAAAGATGGAAAAAGTGGTTTCATGTTTTATTATTTTACTTATTTTTTTTTACACAACTTCGAATCAGTATTTTGCTTTTATTTTTTACCATTGTGTGTACAAAAGAACAGACAATTTTTTTTATGCTTTTTACAAATATATAATATACATAGAAAAATTACGAAAACTCAAAAACTAAAAATTGGGTCAAATCTCCCTAGTTTCCCCCTAAACTAAAAAGAAACCTCGCGGTAATCAGAGGCAATTTAGAAATATTTTGAAAGCAGCTAATTTCAAGTAGAACAAAATGTTATCTATACTGCCATAGTTACAACAGATTTTTTGGTTTTATTGTTGAAATATAATCTAGTGAGTATGTAGTTCTTTACCAGATTTTAATTTTGGTAAAATAATATCTAAGTTTTCATCTATTTTCTTAAATAACTTTGAAACTATGTATTTATTTTAAAATTATAAAAAAAATATAATTGAGACCCTCACCACAAGCCATTTTTTTGATATATCACACGGTACAGTTTGCAAACTTTAATTTTTTTAATTTTCTAATTTGCCCCCCAAAAGTGACGCTCATATTCAAAATTCATTTATTTACGTTAAACGTCCGTGTTTGGCTCACAGAAATTCATATGTGTACCAAATTTCAACTCAATCGGTCTAGTAGATTCGGAGTAAATTGGCTGTGACAAACGGACAGACAGACCGACACACGAGTTATCCTATAAGGGTTCTGTTTTGTCATTCAGACGTACGGAACCCTAAAAAACTTGAGCTAACCCTTAAATTCGCTTTGTTGCACAACTACACAATGTATAGAGTCCAAATTTATATTTTAAAGTATAAGTAGGTAACTATTAAAGAAAATAACCTTAGTGTCAAAGGTACTGTCATAGCAACAAAATGGCATAAAAGATTAGACTGTGAACCAATCCTTGTTTCCAGTGCTATATGTTAAAAAAAATTAAGAATTTTATTAACCGCGACACCTGGTAATTAATAAGTAAGCAATTTAAACTATTCTGAGTCTGAGGAGACTTGTTACAAAAATATAGAAGGATGAGGTGCAGAATGTCTTTAAAAATACAATTCGTGCGTTCCTATTTCGAATTTTCCCTCGAAATCTTGGAATGGTGATTGACGAACAAGGTTAACGCTTTCACCAGGATTAAAGAGCATTACCACGGTAGATGAAACGCTAAAGTATAATATTAGCATATTACTGTTGGTTTTTAATACAAGATATTTTTCAATACACAAGAGAATAAGTTAATTTTTTATAAATTTTCTTTTACGACATTTGTGTTTTTCGTACTGTTTTCATTGATTTATGTCATTTTCGTGTTCACCATATCCAATTTAATAGAAAATAGCTTTTCATCAATGTTATTTAAAAAAATTCATATTTCACGCAGTGTTATTATTAATAAAAAATGGTACAGTGTTTTTCCGGTCCGTCTGTCTACCTGTCGACAAGTTCGATGAAATTTGGTAAAAAGCTAGTGTACAAGTATAAATCATAAAATAAGGTAAACAAAACATTTCTAAAAATAAAATTGGTTATTCTTCAAAAACATTGTCTGAAACCAAGAATTTCTGAATGAACAATTTTAAAATATTGAAACTGAATTTAGAGCAGAAGTCTTCTTGTTACATCACTTTTCAATAAAACATTTATGAGCCGACGAACCAGGCGTAAAAGTTTTTGTAACATAAGGAAGGGAACTTTGGCTGCATTTCAAGAATGTTTATATCATAGACTTCAGTGATTTTATTACCCTTTATGAGGATTGTCCTTTCAACTTACAAATTAGTTTTTACTATTAATTTTCAACAAATTTCCGCAATTCTATACTTATAAATCACAATTCTAACATTTTTGCAGCTTGAAAATTTTTAAAAAGAAAATGATACACTTTAAAAACTGAGTGTAAAATCATATTGATCTTAAGAGCAATTTTACATTTCTTCCTGTGGGAAAATTTATCACGATTGTAAAAGTATATATTTTTGGGGTAATGCAACGAAATATGTAGTGTGAAATTACATTATTTTTAAGCTTTTTCAGTCGCATGAATATATAAAATTACATCAAACTAACTTCTGTCGTTTAAATCAAATTTCAGCAAAATCATTAATAAAGACGTACTGCCGAAAATATTTTGTTTTTAATGAATTACATACTCAACATTTGAAAAATAAAGCATAGGTATTTCATGTTGAAATATTTCATTGACGCAAACTTTTGGTCATGTATGTACATACATACATATATTGTAAGTAGGTACACTTTTTTCTATTAGCTATTGAAGGTATTTAATAAATAGAAGTTATGTAATACAAATTTCTTCCAAAAAGAGGGTAAAATTACACCAACATTTTTACTTTTTAGACTGTACCTTATAATGATGCAGACATTAACCAGAATACAATTTTGAGTTGAGCATAAAAAAAATTTCAAGATAAAGATCAATAGGATAGATTTGGTTAGGTTTACATACTGACTATTTGTTGAAGATTATATGTATGTATTATATAATATGTATAATAGGTACCAAACTATTGCCAATGAAATTATTTTGGCATATTACTTTAATTGTTACGTAAGGTTGCAAAAATCAATTAAAACTAAGACAATGTGAATGTGAATAGTGTCAAATAAATTATTATTAATTTCACATAAATTTTTACTTTTCGGGTTTGTTCCTTATTTCAGTAAAATAAATAAAACTATTGAAAATATGTAATTGTGAATTATGCAAGTTGCTACTAATTTATCGTCATTATATGTTATCCATGACATTTTCAGTTTAGCAATACACCTCGGAGATATTTAATAAGCAGAAAGGAAAATTATTACACATACTATGTTTAGTTCTAGTTTACTGCTTGGTATGAAACTTTAATAAATAAGCCTATAAAACTTCAAAGAAATCCATTTCTTCGTTTATGACAAAAACTTCCAAAAATAATTCTCAAACGTTCTTGTCTGGTTTGGCGTCCTCAATTTAAGAAAATATGTTTCCTTTATTTATCGCAGTTAGACTCATTGTTAGTATGCAATGCGCTAGTCTGAGAATTTGCATGAGTGTACAAAGTTCCTAAAGACTTAAACTTGAATTGACTTTAAATCGGAGTGAAAGTATTAGAGCTATTTCTTTTTTTCCAAAAAGACAGCGCCGTTGTCCACACAAGTGGAGCAATTAAATCATAGTTTGCCCGGCGCTTGGTTAGTGTTCTCGGCCGCCCTGTTTGGTCACCTGCCCCGAACTCGATGAATATCTGCAGGGCGTTGGCACGAAGAATTAAACTCATAAATCACAGAACGACAATTAAAATGACTTGCAAGCGGCAGTAGGAATTGCTCGGACTCAAGTTGTAGAGGAGAAAAACGATCAACTTATCCAGAGACTTTTCTATAGATTTTTGGCCTAAGCGACAACCCAACGAGTGCCTGATAAAACGTAAATTATTATTCATTTTTTACATTTATTTTTCATAGTAATAAATAAGTAAGTATATTTGAGCTCTAACTCTCTTAGTTTTAAAGATAACAAGATTTAAAATTTTCCAGGTTTTATTAAAAGTCCTGCAAACTTATACACAGCGAACCCTTCAAATATGGTTTGAAAATTAGTTAATAGCTACCTGAGTTTACATAATACGTAATAGGAATGCTAGTAGGGCTAGCTGAATTTCATAGCTAACAAAACAGTATATTTTCAGAACTAATCAAAAAAAATATTTATTCCATAATTACTACCATACTAAGGTAAGTGCATTATTTCCGCCCACCATCCACTTTATTTTTTTGCCAATAACTATTTAAAAACTTTAAGACTTGCTAGAATTGTCATTTGTTTACTTTCACAAAGCAATTAATGCAGGAAAGTTCGAAGGTTGGTATTTGGCCGTTTGTAGGTTGATTGATTTTTCTTGTGCAATTCAAAACCAATAGCACAATAGTTTTAAAGATTAGTTTGACTAACTTGCTTCCTACTACAAGATGTCTTTGAGTGCAGTAATACATACTTAGTAGTAAGATTTACAAATAATTGTTGTGAAAATTGAAACCTCAAGTTTTCTAATTTTTTCATGAAAATTGGTACATGGGGATTTGTAACGATATACTGATTATATCAGCTATTAAAAAAACAAAAAGAAAGTAGTACGCCCCAATTGATTTTTTATCCTTGTTTTCGTACTAAATTTCATTAAAATCTTTTTTTTGAGATATTTAGATCGCCATATTGAATTTTCCATGCAACTTTCTAAATGTTGTTAAAAATCAGAAAATCCGAAATGTTTTACTAATTCCATTTAAAATCTTTGCATGTCAGAAATTTTTGATCGCTATTTTGATTTTCTAAAATTCTGATAGTAGATTTCTATATAAAAATCTCTGAGTTTCGTTTTGTATTCATTTTAATTAAAATCATTTTCTTTTAAGAAATTTTAGTTTCTATTTTGAGAAAATCACTAGCCTTGAAAACCTCCATGTACTTTTTTTTCAAAATCCCTTGCATTTAAAAACTTTTTTTCTTCATTTCGTATTCATCATCTTAAATGTCCAGACTTTTATAGCAGATTTGTAATCAGTGTTCACAAAAACCTCCCAGTACCAAATTTCATGAATTCTTGAAGTTTAAACTCATAGCATCTAAGTTCGAATATATGTACTTACAATACGACAGAGGATTACCCGCGAATTTAACGTGAAAGAAAAATTCTGCAACTAGTCTAGTTTTCAGCATCGTTTTATGATAATTATATGATTGTTGCAACTAACACTCGCGTCAAGTTATTAATGTTTATCTTATAACTCCATTTTTAAAGTTTTCCTTGACGCAATTCCAAAGAGTCACCAATAATTTATTATCACCTCAACAATTGTTTTTTTTTCTTTATATTTACATTGGCTAAACAATAGTCAAATGAATGCATAAATCAAGTTTTATGCATGTTATTACAATATTTCTTACACAAATTTAGTAGAGACTCGGTAGTAGTGACCCTCGCTAAATACCGATTATCAGTTTTTGCACTATTAAAAACATTTGCATTAAATTTCTATAATTGCAACAACCGACAGTTTACTCCCTCTATAGTTTTAACATTCGAAGATATGTACAATGTATTTATACCACTTTTTATATCAATTTATGATTATTTTTTTATATTTGCATACCTCTCTGTATGAAATATTTTACGCTGAACATTTTACTACCCTGACGATTCTTTATACGCCGAATTAAATGCACCATTGTGGCACCTTTTAAAAACAAATCCTCATGGGAAATTTTCTGAGATATTGATATTGAAATCTGGCTTGTGGAATATGAAAATAAATATTGTACAACATCAATAAGAAATATCTGAAACGAAATGCGATGATACAGAAATTTTCACCGAAAATTGCAACCGAGTTAAAAATACATATTTTATTAAGAGCCTTAATATTTGCATTCAATGGCCTGAAAAAAACAGCGATGTACATATGAAAGACCGAATGGTTTTAAAAAAATTAAAAGAGTAATATTCTACCGCAATAACTAAAAACGACTTCGGTATTAGAGCACAGAAATACATATGCCATATTTATTCAACTATATTTTCACTAGTTTTTGTAGCTGCGAAACTTATATAAAAAATAATGGTTAGTTACATCTTTTATTAACAAAATAAAAATTGATTCCAATAATAATATAAAAAAATTCCAGGAGAAAAATAGAGCTAAAAGTAAAGTAAGCCAATTTTGAGATTTTGAGAAAAATAGAGCTAAAAAGTAAAGTAAGCCAATATTTGTGTAATTTTTGGAATTTTTGAAGGTATCGGTCAACAAAAAAAAATGTTTTTTCTTGAGTCTCGGTTTATTTCATAATTCTTTTATTTGACATATATAAAAATAATGAAAAAATACCCACACCCTCCTTAAAGTTTGCTTTTACAGCGTTGGTAGCAATAATACAAATTACAAAAATATATGTATATGTAGGTTCATCATAGAAGTTTAAAACTTCACTTAAATGAAAGCCTAAGTCCTAGTCTAGAAATATCAAATGCCATTTATCTCAATATCTCAATTTAAACATCTTGGCGAACAAGGTTTCATGAGTGTGCTGTGCGCTTGCCACGTTCTTTAATTGCCATCTATTGTGTGAAATAATCTGTTTATCGAAAAAAGTTGAATACATGGATTAGTTAGTTCGAAATGTTTCGAGGCCTTTTATGTCTTTATATTATGTAATAGTTTAAGATGCTTTTATTTAAGTTATGTTACCAGTTCCTAGGACAATTCATTATTTTTTAATGATTTTTTATAAATGATAAAAATACGGCCTTTTACACTTTTTAACCCTATTTTTACTGAAAACGGATGAAAATTGAGTGTTTTTATTTTCGAATTCGTAATCAACGGAAAAAATCCTACATCTTCTATTTGTTCGGGCTCAAATTTGGTGTTGAACTGTATTATAGAAGCTTGTTACTTTATTAAAGTAATGAATATTGAAACCTTTAAAATTTTTACTAAACAATCCGCGAAATAAACTTTTTTTTTATATAAGCAAATTAATTCATAGAAAGGATAATTAATTAATTGGAAGAAAAATAACTAATTATTCATAGTGGTCTTTTTTTAAAGAATATATTTTTAGAATTAAAAATGAATATGTATAAAGTTCTAACAAAGATTCTTAAATGTTCTCTAGAGACTGACAAAATTAAAATGAAACAAAATGTCATAGCTCTCTATGCTTTTTTAAATAAATCAAATGATAACTTGATCCGAAAAATCTAACACAACAGCATTAATTAAGGAATGTACATACATATATCTAATTGCAACAAATCCAGTAGTTACAACTGGCTCGGTTTTTATTAGTTGCATAAATCTGGTGTCAACCGTAAGTAAAAGCCAAAATGTTTGGGACTTGCATAAGTACTTCACCTATGTAAGTAATTAACAAATTCTCTGTTTTCAATGTTCTAACCTTCGCGACCCGTGGGAGTATTACTGATTAAATAAAAAACAAACGTGTTGATAGAAGTGTTGTTTCTTGTTTCTCGGTCGGCACACTTTCTGCTTGGGTTCTTTCTTAATGAAACTACCCTGACGCGAAGTCAAGGTGGGTTGATAGGAATACCTGCCACACCCAGAATAAAATCTGCTCGAGCATTTCTTATGCTTAAATTGCATCAGACCACTATGCCGCTGCATTGCTCACGCATCGGGCTGGTCACACGAGAATAATATTTCGACATTTCCCTGGCACCGTGTCAATTGCACTTTTCCACTTGCTTCTAATATGCTAATTGTGACTGCGAATGCTCTGACTCATAACCGCCGATACGCTAGCATCAGGTTAGCCGTTGGCACTGGGCGCGCAATTAACATTATGATTTCGCGGGATGCGCAAGAAAGGTCTCTGTTTTTAATTTTATATACGGGTCCATGTGGGTGACATAATTCGTGTGGGGTAAAACCGCACTTTAACCATTCCTAAAATATTTTCGCACGGTTATGCCATAGTTCGTATAGTAGTAGCAGAGCCAGTTAGGAACAAGCTTTCGCTTTTTCTTGATCAGCTTTTCTCTGGAAAACTAAGTCATAATTTTCATCTTGGGGCGACTATCGCATGTGTGCCTCGGTCGTCGGAAGTGAGCAGGTCCAGAACTTCTCTTCTGAGACATCTGGCCGGATTATCTTGATTTACATCCCCATGTCTGAGATCAGAATGGATTGAGTAACGATTTGCCCTCGACTAAATTCGGTCTGTCGTCATAGATAATGTCTGTTCGAAAGGCCGAGCACATAAACGACAAAAGCTGATAAATCGTCAGAACATTCGTCATCTGCTCCGGGGTAAAACATGTTTGACAACATGTTTCGCAACATCAGTCTATTTCAATTCAATTGGCCGCCTCGGGGACCTGTGTTAATTGAATATAAATTTTTTTCTTTTACGCGCCTTATCGAACTCAGACAAATCGGGCGCGAAGCTGCTAGTTGAAGAAGTTTCCTTACTCTTGAGTCTTGAGTTGCTTTAAGAAGTTGTCAAGTTAATATTGGGACAGTGAAATTCTCCGTCCTCCAATTAATTCATTTGTGGGTAATAAAAATTGAAAGACATGGTGTTCGACTTGATTCACCCAGAAATTCCGTCTGACTCGGCTTAATATGCCTTCTAACTTTGGAACACTTTCTTTGGGACTCGGAAAATATGCAATTAGTTACTTCGCTGAGAATATTCTCGTTAAAGTGTTCTTTATTGGCCTAAATGAATTGAATTATGACCCCTCGATCTCGATACGAAGTATGTAGCTTAACCAATTCACTAATCTCATGGGAATTTCGGTATTGCCGAATATGTGAGCTTAGCAAGAAAGATGAAAATTCTTCTCAGTCATCGAATGTTTCATCGACCTAAATATAAATTATATTTTTCCCCTTTTTGAATAGGACGATAAGATAAATTGGTTATTCTACCCAAAAGGTCAACAATTTGAAAAGATGATTCATAGGATTCAAATTGGATCAGTTGCAGAGTTATAATTTATAATTTATTTAAAGATTTTGAGGTCTGGATATTTCAAAAACCCTTATGAGGTAATTGGGGATAGTTTGCATCATATCAAAAGCAGACAGCGCTTTTTCAAATTAACGAAACTATTGACAGACACATTACTCGCAAACGGGCATGATGCCAACATTTTTCATAGTTGCAAAAATTTTTAGAGAAAGTTAGGATGAAATGCTTTTATTTCACAATTTAATTGAATGGATGCCGTGTAGACACCGATTGTTTGTACTTTTTTCATTTAATTTATTTGCATATTTAGAAGAGAAAACAACGTTTCTGGTGATGCTATTATTAGATATGCATATTTTCTAACTTTAGGGGGAAAGATTTCTAACCACTCTGGTCATTCGTTTTAAAGCTGGTATAAAAAATTGCATACTTAAATATTTTAGGGAATTAACTTAAGGAAAATTTCAAAAATTTCATAGCAACGTGAAGAAATCATATTAAATTAATGAATTTTGGTGTTGAAAGATAAAGGAAATGTCGGTAGTTTCATTCTTATAATCACCTCCCTACTCCTCTCCTATGATGAGTTTGAAACTGTGGGATTGAAAATTGATGAGATTGTTATTTATTTTTTAAAACAGATAATTTCGTGGACTAAAAGTTGCAATCTTACAACGATTAATGAAAGCGTTTTAAATTAACTTATGTAAAATTTTGTGAAGAAGCGAATTCATTGAATGATTTTAATTCAGCCTGTATCAGAGAGAAATGTTCACGTTCAAGCATTGAAATAAATTTAGACTTTGTAAACACAAAAAAGGAGAAAGAAACACAAAGGAAGCATTGCCCCAGATAATTTATTTATAATGAAAAGATCCCACTATCTCAAAATTTAAAAATGCATTTTTCTCGAAATGGTTTTGCCACGGTCGTCTCTCTTCAAAAGTTCTGTCTGAAACTGAAACAAAGAGCTTTGCATATTCTTTTCATTTTTCAAGGTTTGGGACTTGGAATTTTGCTCTTCCTGTTTATTCTACGAAATATAATATAAAATCATCATTTTGAAAAGTTCTTTAAATGTCGTTGAAGAATAGAGGTATTTTGGTGCGACATATTGATGACTGAATGCGGTACTTTTAAAAGATGAAAACTCAATTACATAATTTAGTATTTTTACCGAATATAGTCAAACAGATACGATTTTCATATTTTTTATGTTTATAAAATTTAAATTTAAATACTTATTTAAAGAACATATAGTCCACCCTGATTAATTGGTAAAAACAATCAGTAAATATTTTTTAATGTATAAGAGTTTTTTAATGTGTTAAACTTTCCCTTCGCTAACTTAATTTATTAAATAGGTAGAAGAAGTAGTAAACCACTACTCAATCGAAACATTGTCTTCTATTTAATGCTAATAGATTATGTAACATAGGTAACAGGGTGATTAATAATAACTTACCTCAAAGGTATTTTAACGTTTAAGTCGTATTACCTTGTCTTTTACTCTTTTCGAGATAATCGACCATAAAAGAGCAAGGAATCACCTTAAATTATTGAAAATTTGCATTAATCACCGTCACTTCGATTAACGTGCAATTGGCGTTCTTAGTTATGTTCTTATGAAACCGTCCGGTCATTAAAATGTTTCGTTATTTAAACGATTTGGCATTGAATCGAATATGGAAGCATAATCCCACACATAGGTTTGAAATTTTTTTAAATTAAAATAATATATTTTTAAAGCAAAATCAAATAAAAGTTTAAAAGTCCAATGTATTTAATGTGTTATTTTCGGAAGGACGATTTTCATAAGAGTGTAATACTTTATTCATTATCTATTGGATCAAAATTCTGTTTATGGTTCTGTTCATGACTTGTCCCGATTTTTATCCTTAAGATTCAAGCTCTCATTTGCCCCATTGTTTTAAACCAATTTTTAATATTTTTTTTCTATAAAACAGTATACATGATAAAAGATATTCATAATATGCTCATTTCGAAATTAAATACCTGAAGCAAATTGCGTTGACTTATGTATTTAAAATTAATGTGCCTTGACATCAAAAATGTTATTTGGGATAAATTTTACAGTAATACAGTAATATTAATTTTAATTGTCGATAAATAATTATAGTACTATCTATTAATTATCTATCTATCTTCGAAAGCAATGTAGTTAACATATTTCAGATTTGAAAACTTTTCACTAGAATTATAACCTTTTTGCAGTTTAGAATCATCATTCGGTTTTTTAAATATTCGAAATATCAGCTGCCCACAGTGAAGAAAATTAGTCTGATAATCTTAACTAATAGAGTCTTGAAAGCAGGCTTATTATTCAAATCCACCCACCTAACAAAACAAATTGTTCTACGATCTATAAAAACTGTTTGTGAAGATTTTCTTGAATGCAATGCATTGCATTGCTTCTTTACATTTTTCCAAAAGAAATATTTACAAGATTTGTAATGCAAATATCTCCTAGATATGCTTGAGCTTGGATGTTGATACATGTACTATTGCCACATGAAAATTGGCGCCAGTCGAGCTTGTAGTTTCCTCCACGCTTTATAGCTGAACTAGAAGTTTTGACAGAGACTGATCGACCTACATAGAAAACATTTCAGAATGAAAAACTGAGGCGCTACAGGTTACAAAATTCAAGTTTACTTGAATTTGAAGATAACCGGCCGGGGATCGGCATGAATTTGTGCCAGTGAAAAATATATGTAAGTAAATTCAAATTGGTGCTTAATTAACTTCCATGATAAAAAGATTTACTTGTGTGTTACGCGCCTTTAACGTTTCTTGTGAATGATTTGTTAATATTGGAGTAAATAATACCGAGTCAGGCACTTGTTATAAAGATCAGGGGGACCTACGTGTACGAAAAGTTGTAGGTATATTGGTTTTGGTTTTACAACACTTTGATCATTAATTTGATTTCGCGCTATACTATTATTAATCTTCTTGCAGTATCAAGGCGATTTAGTTTTTCTTTGCTATTATCTAGTGTCCCTAATTAAAAAAATAACATTAATATAAAGTTTATTTCGTTTTTCCTGTTTTTTGAGTAAATTAATCAGCTCAACATTAAAACGCAATAAAACATAACTAAGAAAAATTTAAAACCAAACGTACGTAATGCGTGAGTGCTTTATCGTGACCTATTAGCTGCTAGACGCAATGAATTAAAATCATATTCTATAAGAAACAACATTAAAATTAATGAAGTTTTAATTTTAATTAATTTTTTTGGCACAAAAATTCATATTGTTTGGATTTCTTCTGAATACCTATTTTTAATCTTTATACTTTTATAAAAATATTTAAAAAATTTAAACAAAAACTTTTGTCAAAATTTCACCTCTTATTACACTGCAAATTTTAATTGCATATTCCTCCTCAAAATAGTATTGTTTGATATTGGTAAGAAATAAAAAATAAATACTGAATAGACCGCTGTTATTCACCTAAATTAGGGATATATTGACATTCAAAGATTTTTATATAAAAAATAATGTTATAAAAAAATTTTCTTAGTTGAATTTAAAGAAATTAATGCGGATTTTCAGTAATTTGAAACAAAAAGTTTTGAAAGATTCCAAATTCCACAAGACCACACATTAAGGCAACTGCTTAAATACGTTTCTTAAGGAGTAAGCAGTTCTGGTCTAGAACTTCCACAAAATCCATTTTTACTGTGCATTTTTTATTTCTTAAATGTATAAATCACATGTACATATGTATTTAATAGGAAACTTTATAGTATTAAAATTACCAAGGTTATAGCCTTTTAAAAGGCAGCTGCAGAATAGGTCACTATAGCGAGGAACTACAAAGAAGATTTTTTCGAAGCATCATTTCTTTATTTGATGGGATAAATACCTACGTCAAAATCTAATCGATCGATTTCGATAATATTTTTTAATAGACAATTTCTTATACTGTTCTGAAGATAACATTCAAGAATTTAACGCAGTTTAAGTTTAATAGGAGAGTATTTCATAACGACTTCTGCTGCGTCGCCACACAGAAATTTAAAAGCAACAATGGGCTGATTTTAAAAAAATTTCTTGTAGGCGAAGATGTTTAAATATCACAAATTTATTCCAACTGCAAAAATTAAGAATTACATTGTTACTTTGTTTAAAAACAATCATTAGATAAGAATTTCTTGCTACACTATTCGATTTTTTGTACCAACAGGTCATATGGTAAGACTTCCTGATGGTTTCGTAAAACCAAATTTTTCAAATTGCTCACATCTTTTAATTCGGAATATTTCATCTATAGGTGCTTTTCACAACACCTTTTCGTTCATATACTAATGAGACGAATCATGGCTCAATTTGAACCAAGGAGAGGATTACTTAACTCAAGATAAATTAAAGTATCAAATTAAGGATCAGCCAGCGAATGGAGACTCTTCTGATTTCCGTAAATGGCCAGTGTTCTTTCGGATCAGAAATCCTCAACATTTTCAAAATTTTAAAAAAGCTAAATTTAATTAATTTATTATGTTTAATTAAAGTGTACTTTGGGAAAAATATTGTTTCAGTTCCATTTTATGTAGGAAAATATTGTTTAATCTGTGTGCAAATCTTGATTTATACGGTCCACTAAATGTCTTTCTTTTTTATAAATTTAGAATAAAGTATTCTCAGTCATATTATATAAATAATTGATTTAATTATTTTAATTAATTAAATAATCCAAATCATTTTCAAAAAGGAAAATAAGACAAGACTTTATAGTTATATGTAATAAAATATTACAAAATTCGATTAATTCCCCTTAGTTAGATAGTTAGTTTCTGAAAAAAAAGGTTAAACATTGTGATTTAGGTATCGCATTTGTACAATTTATTTTAATTCGAGTAATTCAGAGATTTCTGTGGAATTTTCTGAAATAAAGTGGTGGGACGCCTTCTTTAGAGCAATTTGCAAAATATCGCCTCTATTTTTCGGCATTTTAATGTTAAATATTTCGGAAAAACATTAAATACAATATTTAACCTTAAACCACATACATTTTTGAATTTAATTTTTGTTGCAAAATGGGTATAAATCCAGACCAATTTATTTCATTTTCTCGAAATACAAAATGTTTGATATGGGTAAACTATTCATAAATTTCAAAACAATGCAAAATTTCCAGCAAAACCTAGAACCGGATCCGATGTGAAAAGAACGCAACTAATGTCTTATTATTTACAAAATTTAGCCTTCTGGGAATTTTTCCACAAACTGTGATTGTGCCACAATTATTCTCTATTCGAATTACTCGAAAAAGCGACAACTTTTGACTACGAGTAGAAGCAGGATTGGAACCTGTGACCTTCGAATTGGCGCTTCTCTGATCCAACTGAGCTATCCGTGGTCACGGCGCCGAAGCCTTTCGAGCAATTCATAACTTTTGATCAGAAGTGCGATACACCGATCCCACATTTATACTGATTAACGAGATTAAAATATTGCCGATTTTCTTTAAATAAAACTTATTGCTAACATCTTCTTTTCTTGCAGCGCGCGTATCATTTACTGCAAATATAACAAAAACACTTCATGGCATCAATTTCATCAGAACAAGAACAAATTTATAGTAATAACAAGATAGTGATTAAAGATCAGAACAGGCGCACGCTCTTGAAAAATGCTCGAAGATGTTTTGTAAATAGGTTATAAATCTCTAGATTAGGAAGGCTTTCATCTCAATTTAATTATTTTTTATGGTCTTTGTATTTTTTTAAACTTATTTTCCCATAAACGTGACCTGATGAGAAATGTTTACTGACAGAATCGCATTCCGATATTTCTATATTTTAAAAATTATTGACATATTCGCAATTAGTTTAGTTATATTAGTATTATACATGTTCTATTATGTATAAAAAAAATAATAAACTTATTGAAATCGAAAAATTTAATTAGGGTAAAGTACGGAAAGATGCTCCATTTTTGTAATTTTAGCGAAGTGGTTAGAAATTGTGTGATGAATTTTACGCAGCATATAACTCAGTCAATGACAAATACATAGTAATAACTTAATTTTGTTTTTTAAATCAAAATTAACTAAAGCGTAAAATAAATTTTTTAAAGTCCTATTATAAACGGATAAATACCTAGATGACCCGATACGTAATCTAGCTACTGGGATAAATGCCCTTATGATTAACAGCACAATTATGGTTCCATATTTTAATATCATTATATCTTATTAAAATAAAATAAACCTAGAGTTATTTTTCTGGTTTCACTATGAGAAAAACGTCTTCGAAGTGTTCTGGATGGATAGATATACGCCGTGTAAAAAGAGTTCCGGGACTGTCGAATATTTCGCGAGATACACATAAGATCAAAAAAAGAAAAAAATACGTATTACATATTTTTTGAAAAGCTATGGATTGATATCAAATCCGAACATCTTGGGGGTGGGGTAGGGGTAGCTTAAACATTTTAAATGGGAACCTCCATTCTTAATTGCGGATTTGGATTTTACAGACCAAAATACAAAACTTTTATCTGAAACATTTTTTTTTTGTTCAATTCGTTACAGGAAGTGAGGAGGAGGATGTTTCTGGTGTAAAAAAAAGTTCTGGGACAAAAACATATATCAAAGGAAAAATACCCCGAAGGACAACTATCCTTTTCATACAATATAGATTTGATTAAAAAACTAATTAAAATACTTTCGTCTAAAATACTTTTTAACATGGACTATAAATTTAAATGTGATACACAAAACGTATCAAACATAGAAAAAGATTCTTTAGATTTTTGTGAAGGCAACAAAATAATACGGACATTTTTGCGTCACTAACTGATTCGGTTCTGTTTTTGGAAGTAAATATTACTTTTGATACTTGGGGCATCTATCCGTACTTTACCATAACTATAACAAACTACATAAATTACGTTTCTCTGTGTCAGCTCAAATTGAAATGTGCCGGAGCCTTTGAGACTCCATCAGTTTTACCAAAGGTTAATCACTCTATTTTTAAATTAGCTTTTTTAGTTATAACTCTTCCCTTTCAGTTAAATACGAAATGTGTTTTTGATGGTTTGATCTTCACAAGTCATGCAATTCAGCTAAAAATAGCAATTCGAACCTCATGAATTTCGAAAATTGCACTCGATGACGAACTATTAAGAGTCATTGATATTTGCGACCAATGGGAGCGGGCTAATAAACCTACAAAAACTAGCAATTCATTTAAAATTCACAACAAACATTGCGGTGACTAAGTCGCGGGAGAAAAGCCTAGACGGCTATCAGCTGCAACAGCTCAAGGAATTATCTCTGTAGCGCGTTACTTCTGCTAAAGCTCATCGGACTTATCTGAGCATAGAGATTGGCTAGCCTACTAGCCTAGCCGATTCCGATGAGGTAGCTCTGAATTATATCAATTCAAGATTCTAGCCAAACAGAGAAAATAAACAGAGGCAGCCTGGCCGGAGTCGGCGGCAGCAAGCGCAAACAACAATTGAAGGAGAGCAGGCGACCAAACAGACAATCTAGAGATCTTTGGTCCATGTGGAAAGACAATAAAAATTCTTGGAGACACCCGGTTTTACAAGCAGAACAGATCACGCGGGTTATCTATCGCTATCTAGGACAGAAAATTTACTTACGATATTGCCAGTCCGCCGCTTTAGAATGCCTCCTCCTCTGTCTGTGATCTTGTTCCGTGGCTCGTCGTAGACGTCGACATCTTCATCTTCATAGCTGCTGTAATCACTATCTTCGGTACCCTCGTCTTCGCTGTAATAGTCATCTACGCCCCCAGCGGATAGATCCTCTAAAGATTTTGATTCTTTGCGTTTAGCACTTCCGGATAAACCTTTCTGCGCAATCTGTTCAATGTCTTCTCTATGAAGATTCAGACTTGGGTGCATTTTCCGACGTCCTGCGGTTGGTCTGCGGCCTTGCATCTCTCTGGGCTTGGATCCACTAGTCGCTAGATAGGTGCTCTTCGTTCTGGTTGTGTCATGCAATCCGTCGTGGTAAGAGTACCGTGACTGCAGTACGCTAGTAAGGTTAGCACCATTCGTCTTGGTCTTTATTCCCGGAGGTGCAACAGTCGTCTGGGATTGGGACTGAGACTTCAGGGACGGGAAGACGCGCTGCTCCCACGCTTGATGGTGCTGATTGTGATGTCTCAGATGGTGCTTCCTTGGTGGTGGCGCCGCCGCCGCCGCCGCCGTCGCCGCCGGGGTAGTCGACTGCACAAATATTGTCTCTCCACCAGTTGTGTGATGTCTTAGCCTAACTTGACTAGCATTCCGCAGAACCTGAGATGTTTTAAAGTCATTTACCGCCTGCTCTATCCTATGACTATAGTGCTGCTGGTGGCGAAACACATGACCCTCCGTCCTACCGCTTCCATAGCCTAAGAATAAGCCCAACACTATCATAAAACGAACAGTGATCCCGCGGTTAGACATTATTTCCACGAATTTTGGTATTGGTTAGAAATGAGAATTTTTAAAAATATCTTTTAAGATATTTCGCAAATTTCACTTCAGCACACCCGCCGTCCTACACTCGCTCGCACACTGCCCTCAGACACTAAATAATTTCTTAAAGCACTAGCACTTCTATTTCATTGCACAACTCTTCATCTTCCTCCTCGATTTCGGGAGGCATCATCGCCGGGGCTAACACTACCACAGAATAGATCTTTTATGCCCAAACGACGAATTGACGGTTTCATCAGACTCCTGAATTTGATGTGGTGTCACTTGGGGTCTTTCAAGAATTAATTGCACAAGGCGGTCACTCACTCCGGTTAACACCTCTTATAAATTCCACACACCGTTCACCTGAATCAAAGGCGAATTAACCGCGTCACTTGACCGCACCAGACCCAGCTCGAGACTTCTCTAAACAAGAACAAGGTAGCGACTGATGCAGGCGGAGGAGCCGTCGCTGTATGGTGAATTGGTGAGACCAAGAGTTGAGTTGAGGCGATTTAACTGATTGCGTCCCAGCGATTTGTTTCTGGCAACCGAACAGACGACGAACAACGTGTGCCCCAGCTGTGACTGCCGCGGCAACCCGGCGCTCCGCACTGCACACTCTGAGGCCGAACATTGTTTAGCAGCACGCAGCCCTTATGCGCCTGTCCCAGCTCACCGGGCCCTTGGCTCGCAGTTCGCACCCGGTGCAACCAGCACTCCGCTGCAACCTTTTGTGCAATATCAATTTAATAACGACGAAATACCTGCCAACAGTGCAGTGCGCTTCAACAAGTCCATGCACTAGGACAGGATTTGATCAGCACTCCTGCAAACAGCCTAGTTCACCTCCATCTCTTCTCTACCCAGAGCAGCAAAAATTATCGTTAATATAACATTCTTTTATCATTACACTATATTACAAATTTATAAATCTACTCGAAGAATGGAAATTTTTAGTGTTCCGTACACAAAGGGTCCGAAAGGAGCTCTATTGTGGTAATAACGCTGTCTATGAGTCTGTCTGTCTGTTCCTCCGCTTTCAGAGTCTTCTAATTTTTTAACGAAATAAGATAGAGATGACCCAAAGATGAAAATCATATTTAAAATTATAAACAAATATATTTTAAGAAGGCGTCCATACACAAAGAGAATTAAGGAGTCATCAAAATCACTGTTTTTTAGATAATTTTTTGTTACCATCTATCTTATCTAAAAAATGCCACTCTATTAAAAGCTGCAATATTTATCTAGTATTATACTCATATCCTGTACTTAAAAAATAGTAAAAATATAATGACTAATACAAGCAAGACTTTTTTATTGCGGCGGACAAAAGTTTAACTCAGAACAATTTTATAGCAAAATCAAACTGCATTTATTATTAGATATTATTATTATTTTATTAATTTTTAACATAGTAAATAATTTACTTTAAAGTGTTTAGAATTTTTGTTTCTACTATTAGATATATATTCCTTACATCTTTCACATAGTTGTGTTTGAAACATATATTTTTATTAATTAATATTTGTTATCGAGGAGAAAGTTAAAAACCTCATGAATTATGCTTAAATTTATTTATTCTACTCTATCACTATATTACCCAAACTACTAAATATTTTAATTACTAACTAAACTGGGCAAAGTTGCCATATAAAGGTCTTAGGAGAATACCTTCACTTTTCGTCGTGTTATTTTATTTTCCACTAATTCTAAGTCTGCCATGAAGTGCAAGCTCTTGGTGGGCTGATGCATAAAGATTAGTTTTAATATTTTATTTCAGGCTATGCACAGTTTCTTTTCATGTTCCATACCAGTGTGCCGTACTTCAATAGCGCTTTGAAGATAACTTTATATGTACATACATATAATAAGAAGTTTATTTCCCAGGGTTAGGGTCGATTTACGATGTATAAAAGGATAATGTTGTAGTTAACCCCGTTTATTCCTTACCGTAATGTATCAAAATACATATTTACTTTTGTACTAGCTAAACAATAACCGAAAATGGGGTAGGTACATTTTTCCCTTTTCCCCCTATATTACATATTTTTGCCACTACAGCCGGTACCACTACCTTGCCATGATATTTTTGAGGTTATTGGTTTATTATATTAAATGAAAGTTATTTTTTTAAGGTCTAACCTAATCATCACAATTACGCTTATACCAGTTAAAAAGAAAACAATGTTATAAAAATGTCGCTAATGTTGAAATAAACCCTATTGAAAAATATTATTACGTAGCTACAGAGCTAAAATTACATACATCAAAGAATAAAACGTAACACTTCACCCACAAAATTAACAAGTTTGCAATTTTATAAACAAATCGAAGTAAGGTAAATCGTTAAAAAGAATTTAGTATTGAAAATCATCAGTTTTTTATCAGTTCTTTACAATTTTCAAATATATAATATTATACAAAAAAAGGAGTAAGAAAGTGATACTTGGTTCATATTTTGGAACAAAGTAGTTGTTCTTCCGACCTCCACGAAATAAAGTTTAATCAGCTCGAAATCAAAGGCTTATTTTTTTTTTTTTGCGAAACGTCCAAAATTACATTTCTAATGAGACTTTCACTTTTTTAAATTTAGTTTCTACAATTATTATTAATGTCTTTTCAGATACATAGACGAATAGAAACGAAAAATTGAAAATCTTATTATAGGAATGTAAATAAAAAAATAATAATTTAAGTGACATAGAGAGTATTTATCTTTCGTTTCGAAAAAGACAAAACACAACTTAGCAGTAATTAAACAACTAAACTATGTTAATCTAGTAAAACTATCAAATTAGAAATAACAAAATAAATACTAAAGATGGTCGTAACTTAACAACTTCAAAAATGTTGGGAAATAATTACAAAAAACATATTGCTGCCTTAAGTATCTAAAGTATCATAAAAAAATATTATAAATACAAGGAAACAAACTATCCTAAGTTGAAAATTTGTCTATATTTCAGGCATAAATGGGGTTTCCAGTGACACAAGAAGTATATGTATAATGTAAATTTTGATCGTAATTGCGGCAGTGGTAAATCTACACCATTATAGCGAACAAACGAACAAAAAGACTTTGCTTGGATTTTAAGAATACACCTACCTATTATAATGTACATATATGTATAATACCATGTAAAATAACTTCAAAATACTACAGACATACGTTGAAATAAATTCTTAATATATAAAAAGTAAAAGTATCATAGTATGAGCTGAAAACAGAAAATAAACAGATTTTATTTTCCACAGATACCTATTGCATTCAACTGGTATAAAAATATATTTTTTTTTTACTCAAATGCACTTAACGCACATTTTTATGTAGGTCACAAGAGGGACAGTGTTGACCTGCTTTGTCTAGGACGGAAAAAACACATGCCTTCTTACGAAGCGTGTTTTCGCATCCGACCTGCCTAATACTAATTTAAGTCTCAGACATCCAAAGCACCGCGGATCCCTCCACTCCCCCGCATTAGCATCATAAGAGGCCACAGCCAGATAAGATTAAAATTGGATGGATGGAGTAATGTTGCGGTAGGCCTTAATACCTCTACTTAGTGGGCGGACTTTTATTATGACATCAGCATACTTCCGACTTGTTGTTTTCACACAGGAAATTCTTCAAAATTAACACATAGCACGTCTGCACTTTTCCATTTCGACAGTGCCGCAATAAAATTTATGAGACTTTTAAATTTAACCGAGCATCATATTGAGACACTGCGTTTGCCATGAGGAATTTGGCTGATCCATTTATTCGTAAAGTGCATTTGAACAGGAAGTACGTAAGTAAAGGTAGGTACTGATAAACTATTTCTTATGCCTACAATCTTTGAGCAGACCAAAGCAAATATTCAAATGCTTTGGCGAATGGCGAGAAGTGACTTAAGTCGGAAGTCCCTGCTACAGATAAAGTTCACTAAACTAGAAAACTGACCAAATGTAGCACAGCTAGTGTACCCAAGATTTTCAAATAATCAATATATCTTTATATTCCCACTTACCCAATTCATACACTGAGAAAAATTCGGCCTCTTAAAAACAAATATGCAAACGTTCAATTAAATTGAAGTATATATTTGATAAACTAATTGGGATTCAATCCGGAAGTGTTCCTGAATTGAATATTAATGAAACCGATTTCCTAATACAAAGGACATATTGAGAATAGCCTCAAGAGTTGAAGCGGTTTCTCTTGCAAATTAATCCATCACCCCTTTATTTTAAAATTAATCTCTTAATGTCAATATTAAAACTTATTGTAACGATTATTTTCATATTTTAATGGAAATTTTCTGAGTTTAAATCGAAGTTGCGTATTTTTAACCAAAAGAATATAAAAGGCAACAACGTTCTGATGAACTTTCTAGATGTACTAGATAAGATAGAATAGTTTTATTGTAAAAAATTTTTATGAATACATATGTATGTTACCGAAATATTTAAAACCTTGAAAAAAATCATAGGATCCACAAAACAAAAAATCATATTATTTCAACACTAATTAAAGACCCTCGAATGGATCCGTTTTTTAAGTTCCACTTGCAGTTTTTCATAATAGTAACAATTGCAAATTGTTCAAATAATAAATATATACATACATAAATGTTTCGTCAAATAATAAATTTTAGTATTCTGTACCAAAAATTTAAAAAACCGAACATTTATGGAATTAAATTTTAATAAAGTTATATAAATATTGACCCAAATACACATAAAATCGATATATCCAAACAACTAAAGTACTAATTTGTATTTTAGAGGGTAAAGGGAATCTCAAATATTTTATTGTTCTTAACTTCGTGCGAGGTGTTATTGTAAATAAAAGCTGATTAAATGGATATTGCAAAAACATTCACTTATTATATCCAAAATGGTATTGAACACAATTTAAAAAAAACAAAACAAGCGCAAACAATTTCACCACTCCACTGTACCACCTAAAGCGTCAAAAAATCTTCTTGTATCAAATTTGAATCAAATTGGACCAAAAAATCCTTTTCTATATCAATTAGTAGTGAGTAGATATAATTTAACAGCCTGCAATTCTACCAGTAAAAGACGCGCGAACCACCGACCTTTTGAAGATCAAAAACGTTGAAGTTTCTGTTATTTTCACGATCAGCGTACTTTACATAAAATGTTATACTTACTCAAGGTCAATCTTAATCCTTTTCTAAACGAAAACATAGTGTACATATAACTCCTTGAAAACTATTTATAAAACTTGGGTTGAGTTTAATTTATAGTTCTTGGCTCAATTAATTTACACACCCTAAAATTAAATTTGGCTTCCTCTTTAGTTTTACCATAAATTAATATGTCTCAAAAATAAATTAATGTTTTTGGCAGATCGCCAAAGCACTTTGAGTTTAATTTTTGATGCGAAACTTAAGCCGACAGACATTTGTTAAAATTTATAATATTAAATTCATACATATGGTACCTATAGTATAAATAAATACAAGCACAAAATTTAGTACTGCTTTCATCGAAGCCCACCTACCACTATTTATGCTTCAGGTGAGATCAATTACCGTAAAATTACTCTAACAAATTTAGTTCAGCACCCAAATTTTGAACAAGCATTATTTTCAAATAATTTTGTTAAAATGTACATATAATATATTGGCATTTCACTTTATCAGAGTAAAATGAAGCAAAATAATAAACAATTAGATTATGAACAATATTTTCTAGGATCAAATACACAATTATTAATATTTAAGTTAAAGGTTTGTTATTTGACTAATTGTTATTTTGACTAATTTTTTCTAAGAATCTTTAGTTGTTATATAATATTAAATCCGTAATTTTGATTTAATATAACAACTAAAGATTCTCAGAAAAAATTAGTCAAAATGGATTCGCATGAGTATTATGAATTAGTGCTTTCGAATTTGCTCTTAAAATTTAAATATTTACATATGTATCAGACTAAAATGTTACAATATAAAACAAGATGGACTGAATCTGTAAGAAAACATTATTATCAAAAATTTATATTTTTTAAAAGTATAGCTTAGAATATACCTCTTTCGTTTAATAGTTATGGATATTGTTTGTAGTTTCTCCAAGGGTTCCTGCAGAGTAAAAATGTCCCAGGGAATAATACGTTTAAATTAAGCCATATTATTCTTAAATAGTAAATTAACTCTGTTCGATATTTACCTTGCAAAGAAGGATAGAAGTTCGTAAATAAACAAAAAATTAAATCCTTCAATTTGTGTAAAGCGATGCTAAAATGAAAAAATAACAATTAATTTAGATGAAAATTTGTTTACTAAGCCCCACTTTTTAGTATACGTACTATCTCTGAATTATTTTAAAAATTCCTCTATGTAATTATTTTATTTATACATTATATACATAATGTACAATGCGCTTCGAAAAAAAACACGAAATATTAAAAAGAGTACCAATAAATGCAAATATTGATCTTTATCATTTTATGAAGGACTTTAACCATGAAACACCAAAGCGTGTTGTATAAATTATAAATTTTATAAGTAATACAATCGACGAATCATGATCGATATAATAATATAATTATACTAGTTTTCTGCCCGCGACTTCGTCCGAGTGGATTTCGAAATATATAAAAATTGAAACAGAATAACGATAAAATGGGAGATAAACGTTTGCATGGAAGTTCATCTTTTCAAAAGTTACAGACACATGTCTGATTTGATATTTATACTATTGGTTTAAGATTAAGTACCTATGTTTCAAGTTATAGGAAAATCAACCCTTAATCAATACTAATTTCAAATGACGGAACTCTCATATAAACTTTCATCTTCTATTTTACCCTCATAAGGAATAAATTTCCAAAAATCCTGAAATATTTATGTGTTTCTTAATTTCTAACTTAAAAGCCAAATACCAATTTTCATGGATTTGTCTTAAAAAATGTTGATGAATCAATCATTCAGGACATGTTATTTTATATGTATAGATATCCGGTGCAACACATTTAAACTTGATGGTGCTTCACACACGAATGCGTTATATTTATTTATATAAACGGTTTAACTAATTCTTTAACACTGTGGAATCGGGCATAAATGTATATTTAATAAAGTGCAGGATATAACATTGTTCGAATAGAAATCGTAATTTTGTACATACAAAATTTTTTAAGTCATTGGAACCAAATAGTTATACGAATGGTGTCTATTACCTTTTTTCAGTTATTTTACTATACCATACGCCGGTTTTAAAAAGTCACAGAAAAAGAATGGCTTCCATAGAATAGGTATCATTTTCGCGTTTTATTTAACTCCAAGTTTTTATTGTGCACAAACAAGTGGATAAAATTGCGAAAATAGTAATAAACTATACCATAAAATTAAGACATTGACATTTGAGCCATCAAGACTTCAGCCATAAATCATAAATATGCTAGAGTGCAAATACAAAGTAGGCCACCTACAGGCTGCACAATTAACTTTTCCTTTCAATTCCCTCTATTAACCTTTTAGCCTTGTCTAGTTTACGCATTACTAATCGAGACTTGAGCCAAGCACTTTGCAGAATTTTCAGATAAGCATCAAGCAATAATTCTGCAAATACACTGCATTATTACCGGAGGTGAATAAACATCTTAAAATGAGTCATGTAACCGACGAAGCCTTCTTGTTACTTTTATTTTCAGGTATTTCCGTTAGATTAAGAAAGAAACGTTCAGGTTGATCTAAAGAAGCAGCAAACATCGTCAGAAAACAACCACCCTTCACTTTCGTAGTAAAAATTCCCCACGACCTGTTCAAACATTTGTTTAAGACAAACGCCGTAACCTTGATGACCGCTGATTTAACCACATCTCGTAAATTTACAAAGCCCACGGTCTGGCTTTATGTTTGATGAGACTCTCTTGACGGCTGCTAGATTAGTAGACTAACTTTAAGTATAAAACATAAATAAATAAATAGAGCTTCGTACTATAACAAGGATTATGAGCCAGGCTTGAGAGGTACCGGATGTCTGGCGTTTGGACCCACATCAGAGAAACGATTCTCATGACTGAAGAAGAATGGGATGTTGTATGACGTTATCGTATTCAGATCATTTCATTTAATTACAATATTTGTCAATCCCAGAGAAAATTGAGTTGTTACATGCTTTTGTCAAACAGATACGACCAATATGGTGTTGGCATTGGCTACTGCTTCCTTGCACACCACAAAGGAGCGCCAACAGTCTACGATTTCCGGGTCGCCGTACATGGCTAAATGAATATGACACATTGTGTCTGCAAACTTAGGATTACAGCACTTTTGTCATCGGTCTTCTCGCTAAAGGTCTATTGCTCAATTCAGTTGCCACGAAAACAACGTAAATAAGTTGCACACGATGTCGTTTCACCGTGCAATGAATCGGATTCAATTTGAGGGCTAAAGATATGCAATGGGAATAGTCCGCGAAAAAACAGACGTTCTGCGCTAAGAATTTCAATTGTGCTTCAGTCGACTTAGGGCGTTGTTACCAACTAAGGCATATTACCTTCACCTTTTCTTGGCAGAGGTATCTGTTAATGTCTAGCAAAGGTCTGAGGCTTCTTCGCCTACCTCTTATACCACCGCAAAGAATGTTAGAACAAGTAGCACAGCACGAACCTCTCTTATTGATGGGTGGTAATTTAGGCTCTTGTAGTCACTTTTGTTCCTCGTCCTCTCGATGTGATCAGAATCAATTAATCATCTGAACGTTTATTCTCTACCTGACTGCGTTTTTTACTAATGCACTTGCTATCTGTGGGTTTTGAAGAATTTCGACTTTCTTGGAGCCGTTACCTTCAGTAGTTTAAGAAACAATTAGGAAATTTGGGAAAAACGGTTCTCTGTCAAATTCAATTTAGCTAATTATCGTTATTGTGAAGTTATATCTTGCTACGGTTACTCATGAAACAGAAGGAAAATTTAAAAATGTTTAACGTTTCATGTTCTAATTTTGAAAAAGAATGGATAGAACTAAAGGTCCAAAAGTAAAATCCGATCAAAATAATCGTGTTTAGATGAAATGGCATACGTGTTTATAGATCGTTAGTTCTAATGAATTAGAGCTGAGCTCTAGCTTCCATCTAAAATGCGGACGTTTTGCGGTTGTACTCTTGCAAATTGACTCAAATCGGAATTATTCATTTTTGTTCGCTACAAAAACTGGTTCTTGTACTTTAATTATGTTTTTTAATCATCTGTCCCTCCAACGACTTTTTCCCCCTCGCCTTAACAGTTTATTTGATATTTTTCGTTTTTTGTTGACAGCTTCTGCATGTTCCAACTTAAAATATATAAGCTAATTTTTATTCGAATAAAGTGTAGTGTTTTCAAAAAAATTGGAAATGTTAAGGGTTTCGCATGAAAATGTATATTTAAAGATTTTTAGAACACCAATTTAAAAAAAAAAAATATCAAGAAAAGCCACTTATACATATATAGGTACTCTACTGATATTTACTACATCATGTTAAAATAGGGCAGGCATCAGGACAGTCTTACGAAACATGCCTCTTTTCTAAAAGTCATATTTGTTCGATGAGATATTTAGAACAAAGGTAATGAATTCAATATAAAATTCAGTTTCTGTAAGAGAACAAAAATATAGTTTTGACTTTTTATTTATTAGTCTTAAATTAGATTAGATTAGTGCAGGACAGAGCAGGGCTGAGTGGTTTTCGGTATCTCAAAGCAGAAGTGGCAAATAGCTGAAGTGCCCTGCCAATTTTCTTAAAGTGATACCTTAAGCAACAGTGTCCATTGAAGAGCTCTGTAATTATGCGAAGCTCTGATCTACTTAGTGTGAGGAATTTAGCACTAAAAAGTATACCTATATAAAACAATATAATTAATAAAATAGAACTGTAGTCCAGTAACTACAGCCTTAAATTTACTTTATTTAATTCACTTTATTAGTTTTGCCTGAAAGTAAAAATCGAGATAGTTTTCAAAAAAAGAAACAGAGTCTACTTTAGTCTTGTAATTGTTTTTCACCCTCATGGAGAAATCAAACCCTGAATGTAATTTATCAATCATGAATATAATTTTTCAACCTTGAACATTGAAGCAAGGTAAATTTACTCCAAAGTTAAGTTCGAGTTAGATACAGAGTTCAGCATCATCGGTAACAACCTCAAATTGGATACAAAGTAAGGTTTCTTGCAAACCCACTCACAGTACCCACAACATAAATTCCATTCGGAAAATTATCGACAATCAGTTTGGTTTTTGTGCCGATTTGAAACATCTAATAAAATCTTAGGATGATTACATACATTCATACATTGTAAGTAGCATACGTTAAAGAGATTTATAGGGTACTTTCAGTAATGATCAAAACCTTAAAACTTGGTAAGCACTTACGCGCAAAAATTTAGTATGAAGCAAAAAAATTATAACTTGGAAAAATTCAAACGCTGAAAGCTGAAGGATGTTCTAGTAGGCATATACAGAAAAATTAATAGAAGTGCGTGCAGGGCAGTGAACAATTTCCCATATAATCGCAACAATTCGAAAGGAAACAAAAAGGATAAATAAAGGCAAGGCAAAAGAAGAACCGGAGAGGCGGATAATCTTGGAAATAGATTCGAACTCATCTTTTACTACCAAGGGAAGGAGGCTGCGTTCCAGCAGCAAAAGTACTCGTATCCTTGATTTCTGGGAATCACATGGGCTGGACGAACGATTGCAGGCAAGTCATTTCGTCTTATGAAAAGCATTTTACGATAGAGGAACTCGATGGCTACGATATAAGAAAAGTAGAACTCTTTTTGTATGATTATGATCGGGAAAATATTTGTTTTTAAGCCGACAATAAATTATTACTACAAATCTGTGCCAGGAAAATAAAGAAAAACAGGTTTACGCGACTACAGAAGCACATTGACCTGCGCTGGAATGAACAGATGAAAAGACGATTGTGTAACACTTCTAATAATCGTAGAACAATTTATTTCGATTATTTTTCTGTTTTGAAGCTTGATGAAGCACTGATTCAGTGTTAATTTCGAAAGACATAAAAATGAGTTATTTGTAATTTTTTTTATAAAATTATAATGTCTCAACTAGTGTTACTAATATTAATTAAATAATTAAGGAAGTAATTTAATTACTATTAACAAGTAAGTGTTGTGTTTTTTTAATCCATTACATTTTTCAATTCGTCAAAAGTTTTATATGCGGACAAAAAAGTGACTTATGATCATCGGCGTAACCGTAACATAACGACATAATTTGCATGCAATTCGATTTTTCAGATATGTAAATGATGACTCTGCAACGTACTCTTACTAGTTGGCATAACTCATTCTTGCCGGAACTGTGTTGTCCCCTTTGGGCTAGCGTGTCCCTCAGAGGTTAATTAATCCTAACACTCTACCCTAACAATTTCCAATAATTCAGTTAATTGTGCAGAAATTATCTGCTTCTCACATGTTTAAAACATCCATCAATAAAATTGACTTTACGCTCAAGAATTGAACATAAAAATGCTGAATTCGTTTACAATGAAATTAATTGTTAATTGAAATTTTACATAGAGTTGAAAATGCGAGGTGGTTGGCTAGGCAGGTGCACCAAGTTCGTGCAGGAAAAACCATTTGTTATAGTCTGGAAGTGAAGATTCTCCGAGAGCCTGGGGTTACCACACAGTTTTTACTATATTTTCTTCAATGTGGGTATCATTATTTATATTGTTTTTTGTCATTCACATTCTACTTAATGAAACTCTAACACTGACTGACTGACAGACAACGCACAGCCTAAGCCGGTGAGTCTAGAAACATGAAATTTCCTTATAGTTCCTTATATAACGTAGGTGAGCACTCAGAAAGGATTTTTGAAAATTCATCCTCTAAGGGGGTTAAATAGAGGATAAAAGTTTGTATGGAAGTTCGTAAATTTTAAAGTTCGGGCACATGGCTAGTATACATATATAAAACAGTGTGTTATCAACAGAAATACATTTTTAATTTTTTATACTACTCATAAATTCTTTTATTAGAATAAGCAATCAATAAGAAGCGTTGATTTAAAGTGCTGGGGTGTGCGTAACCCCAGTGCAGGTTATTTGTTTTGTACAGGCACTGTAGAGTCCTAAGGTTAAATGTTTTATTTTTTTAATAATTATTATTATGTATAATCACGAACTTTAGGTAACCCTTGTGAAATAATTGAAGGACTTCGAGTTTTTGTTCACAATTTTTCTAGACCGTCCATTCCGCCTTTTTCAAGAATTAACGAGAAAACTTTCAAAAATATTCGTAACACAAATCTTTCGTAGTTTTAGTGGAAAATGCTAAAATAATTTTTCTTTGTATTTTCAATTGCATTTTTACAGCGAAAAATAACTTTTAAGTTCTTTTCCCATATCCTATCCTATCCTATGAAAAAATATAAAATTTCTTTACCGCAAACAGTTAAAAGCATTGATTTAAAGTGTTGGAAAGCTCGTAATCCTTGTATAGGTTATAAAACAAATAACAGATAGTATAGGGTCGTAAGGGTTCAAGAAAAATACTAATAATACTCTTTCTTGAATAAACGAACAAATATCCCTGCAAAACTGCCTTGATTTTCTTTACTGAAAATAAAAACCAAAGAAGATAAAAGGAGAACATTCGTCACCGTTCATAAATACTTTTTAGGTAATAACTTCTAAACAAATATATAAAGGGAATCTAATCCCATACGAAATTGGAGGAAGTAATTAATTTCCAATGATTTATTGTCACAAATATTATCAGATAAATCTTTTCACCATAATACACACATAAAAATTTGAGTAAATAAAACCTTGTGTCCAGCAGGCAAGCACAATTTTTAAAAGTCTACACTTTTCTAATTTGTTATCTTAGTGAAACACATTTAAAATTAAATAAAATAAAACTAATTTTAACAGCAATGAAGCTACAATACTCCTCACCCGACCATGGAACGAACACACAGCATTTCTTGGTAACAAAACACATAAAAAAACAGAAAAATATCCTTAATATGTCTTTCTTCTTATTCCTTAATTTATCCAAACTTTCATGTTTTTAAATTCAACACAGTTCATTAAATTGCACCAATATAATTAGCTACTCGTTCATATTGAGTAAAATTATCGCACAGATAGTTTTCTCTATATATGTAAATCAACGGAAAGACTGAATAATGGACATATGTATAGACCATACTTATTATACTTACATATTTGCAAAAAGAAATTAATAATTTCCCTGTATGTTCTTTATATTGGTTCGTCATGTTGTCCTTTATTTTTTGTATAAAACCAGTGCGAAAATCTTTAAATTACTATTTTCTCAATCCAAAATTAACAAAAAAGACTACAGAGAGTCGTTTTCTCCAACATGAAAATGAGAGAATTTAATTTGCTGGCAACAAGCCAAGTAGGTAACGAATTTTTGGCATTTCAATTTCTTCTTAGCCTGATCTCAGCAGTATGATGGGCCAGTGAGGCAAACATGGCTAACTTAGAGTCTAGGCCAAAATAGCAATTCCATGGCAAGAGGCTAAAATTAGCAGAATAGGTCCATTAGTCCATTAATTAGAAAACGCTAATTTAATTTCCTTTTTTTTTATTAAAACTTATTTCCAAACTAAAGTTTATCCTTCTTCATATATTCCTTATAAATTTCTAACAAATCAGAGCTCGTCCTGGGCCGTATAATCTTCATTGCTGCTTCAAAATGCTTCTGCTCCACTAATTCAGATTCAAAATTTTCTTCTAGTGCTTTGATAGCTGCTTCACTGCAAATCGCTTGTATCTCAGCTCCAGAGTAGCCCTCAGTTCTTGTGGCCAAATCATTTATATTTACTTCATCAGCTAGAGGTACGTTGCGCAGTTTGATATTAAAAATTGATAGTCTCGTGCTCAAATCAGGAAGACCAACGTAGACAACTCTGTCTATTCGTCCTGGCCGGAGTAAAGCCTTATCTATCATGTCTGGTCGATTTGTTGCGGCGATAATAAGGACGTTATTAAGTGTATTTACTCCATCCATTTCAGTCAGCATCTGGGCGAGGACTCGTTCTTTAACAGAAGAGCCACTATCCGAAGATCTCTCGCCACTAATGGCATCTATTTCGTCAAAAAATATAATAGAAGGTGCTACTTGTCGAGCTTTCCTGAAGACTTCTCGCACAGCCCTTTCAGATTCTCCCACCCACATAGAAAATAGCTCAGGTCCTTTTATCGACAGGAAATTGACGCGACTTTCAGTCGCTAGCGCTTTCGCGATCATTGTCTTCGAACATCCTGGGGGACCAAACATTAGGATTCCCCGAGGTGGCCTAATTCCAAGTTTTTCGAATTTTTCAGAATAAAGAAGAGGCCATTCAATCGCTTGTCGCAGCTTCAACTTAAGCTCCTCTTGACCACCAATGTCTTCCCACTTTACTTTGGGATTTTCTATAAGAACCTCGCGCATAGCACTCGGCTTCACTTGGCTAAGTGCAAAGTTCATGTCGGCGATGTCAATCGCATCTCTTCCATTTTTCACAGAATTTACACCAGCTTTGTAGACTAGGTTAGACAAATCAGAACCCACGTAGCCATGGGTAACATGAGCGACATCTGATATTTCCTCTTCAGACAGACTATGAGTGATTTTGAATAAATATTTCAATAAAATATCTTTTCTACTGCTTGGATTCGGCGCTCCAACTTCAATTTCAGCATCAAATCGCCCACATCTTCTTGCGGCTGGATTAAGATTTTCTATGTTACCTACCGTTCCAATCACGAAGATTCTAGAAGCATCTTTTTTATGGCTGAAACTGTCTAACAAATTCAAGAAATTGGATGAAGCTCTCTTTACCATTTCATTATTCTCGTTGCGCGGGCAAATATTGTCGAGATCTTCAACTATTATAAGAGTTGGTTTCGGATAATTCTTGAAGGCAGTTTCAAATGATTTCTGTAGATTTTTCTCGGTTTCGCCCAGAAATTTGCTAAAAATTTCATTCGTGTTAATCCAAACTACTTCGGCCTTAGTATTGTTGGCTAAAGCCTCACAAATCATGGTTTTTCCACAGCCAGTTGGACCGAACAGTAATATTCCTCGGGAGATTTTAATACCCATTGACATTTTACGGAAGCCCAAAGCAAAATCCATGGCTTCTTCTAGGGTTTCTAGCACATTTTGAAGTCCTCCAATATCGCTTTTACTTATTCCAGCACCTCCGATTGGATCTTTTACAACTACATCGCGCTGAACGTTAACTTCCGTTTCCATTGATATCACGTAAAATTGCTTCCTCTTTGAATCATGGAGGTTTAATTTCTCAAGTTCTTCTTCGAGGGATTTCTCAGAAATAACACTCGATACGAAGCTTTTAAAAATAACGCCTATACTTTTGTTGTAAAAGTCGCAAGTTAAGAAATTTCCTTCGCAAAAAATTTTTCCAATTAACTGCGATTTTACTATGTGCGTGAAATCTCTGCAAGTCTGTGGATCAGTTAAAATATCCTCCACCTTCTCCAAACTCAAGACAACTTCCTTTGCTGGATACACTTTAGTTGGAATTTTTTCTATACGGAGCTGCAACCCTTTGAACTTTTCCCATGCGTTTTTATGATCTGCAACAAGAAAACAGTGAATCTAGTTCTTTTATTCATATTTATCGACATCATAAAATAATCAAAATACATATAAAATGGGTCAATGAACTCATTCTTACCTCACTTCTAATTTTTTTATGATTTAAATCAATTAACAAAAGCGGTCAAGTGCGAGTTAAACTTGCGCACAGAGGGCTTCGTATCATATTCTCTCCTCTTTTTTGCAACGAAATATCTTGTTAAATATGGTATTTAAAATTATGAACAAAACAATGTATGTTTTTCATAATAGCTATTTTTAATCACATTCCACATGATATGTATATGAAATTGAAGGAAGAAGATGAATGATGTATAATCATATGCCTGATGAACAAAAGTAAAGTGAGAACTGGTAATTATATTAAATGTAAATGACTTAGCAAATGCTCAAAGCGATCATTTGATCGCCGATGGTATGTTTAGTGTTAATAACAAAAATTGTTTAAAAAAGTACTAAGCCTTAATTTAAAAAGATCATTACAAGGAGATTACAAGGAATATGTTTGTTTTCGAACGTTAGTAAAAAAAATACATAAATGACAATTTAAACAAAATACATACTTTTTCGATTATATTACCTATTAACCCTCAGTGGTAAAATAGTGCTCGGTATTCCTAGATTATAAGATCGAAGGCATCTAGCAATGGGGAAAAAAAGTAGAACCCTTCCTCTACAAAACTCAATTGGATTTTTGTTCATATCGTGAATAGTCAGATTGCTACAATCTATTGAAATGTCCGGATGGGTATCCATCACCCCGTGTAATTAGAGTGTAAATTTTGTGTATTTATAATAACGTTTTCCTTTTTAAATCAAGCTATTTGTTTATATTTCGAATCTCTACCGAGCTTAAGAGTCATTGTAATGTTGTTTTTCCCTTATATCCTAAAAGCGTCATTTTGTTTGAAAGCTTCCTTTTTGCTCTACAACATCATTTATTTCACACTGCGTACATTTTTATATATTTTTATAATAAATAAATGGTTTTTAATTAATTTATTTGTTAACTAAATATTATCATATACTTACAACAAAAAATATATTCTTATTTAAAACAAAAATTCTGCCTTCTTATTCCTAAAATTACCCTATTTTGAAGTTACAAAAAATATATTTTTTGGAACCCACCCAAATTACACTATATTTCCTTTCCTTTCGAATGCCGTTAGCAAACCCTATTTATGATTATTCTACGCTAAGTGTTGATTTTTTAAACTTGCTTGTAAAATTTTATCGTTTATTTATCAATATCTCGAGTGTTTTTCACTTGTCTTTCTTTTGCATCATTTAAAGTTTTATTTAGAAACAAAAGATTATATTTTTGGCAATTCCAACCGGATATATGAGTGTTTAATGATGTGGGGTTACTCTAACCCCGTATGACCGTTACAGTAAACCACGGAGGTTTAACCAATGAGGTTTAATTATAAATATCTTACAATTTTGTTAATTTAGTTCCAACCAATTTCAATTTTTTATAAAGAGATATAGTTTAGATGTATGTAAAAAAATTAGAGGTGAAATGAGCAGAAATGGTAAAATAAAAATTAATCGCTAAAAATAAAAGGTAATAGAAAAGAAGTAAATGTATGACAACAATTGAGTGCATTTCCATAATTACAAAAAATTGACCTCTTGATTTTCTCAAAGTTTTCCGGTGAATACAAAATAAAAAGCACCATTAGTATTTAAAAATTACATGGCAAAAAGAGAGAGAGAGAGAGAGAGAGAGAGACAGAGTTGTAGAATATTAATTCCACTTTAAAGATTTACCATGTTCTATTATAATATGAATTTTACAAAAATTAACTTAGACCATCACTGTTATTTTGCAAACTTTTGTTAAACTTCTGCGTAATAATGTGATGATTTTATTGTTTAATTTTCAGAAATAATGATTATATTCGCTCCCTCGTTTCATCAGATATTTAAAATAAAATTGATTTTAAAAAGCGTTGGAAAATTCAATAACTGCCCGGAAGCTGCAACATTTGTAGTGTTTACCCACCTTCGTTAGAAACGAAAACAGTTGTGAGGAACTGACTAGCAGCTGGCCAAACTAAACGAACGAGAGGGGCGAGTTCGGGACGTTCGGGACAGCTGATGACAACGCGCTCGGAAACGACAAAATTGCACAATTTCATAGCCGGTTCGCTGATAAAAATTAAATTGCTCAATTGGCTCGCTGGGATCACTTTCGTTTCTTCGCTTTCTGGCTTCGACTGCAGATGCGTTGTAAACAAACATTTGCTGTGCACGAACGACAGCCGAAACGCCTCACTGGGATTTATCGGGCAGTGCTTTTCGTGCGATTCTTGGTCCTGAACCGTGATCACAGCAGAGCACTTTTCACAATTGTACCAGAGCACTTGGGCTTTCTTCGAGGATGATTTCGGAGGCATTTTGCCTATTTTTAAACGGAAAGCAAGAAAGATGCAAAAATCAGAAAAACACGCCGCCAGGCGCCAACTGTCACGGGAGAGACTTTCGTTAAATTTTGACTTGACGTAACCACGACGACGGGAGGTAAACAAAAGTGGTTCAGAAATTAATGTAGTCATGGATTGGGCGGAAGATCTTAAGTTATCCTTAAAAAAAGTAATTCCGGAATGTACTGAGTGAAATATTTACATATTGATCATTTGGTTTTTTAACTTTGCAGAGCGCTATGAAGAAATCCCGTCGAGCGGAAACTTCCTCAAGCAGCCCGCAGCAAAGTCTGCAAGAGTCGCTCGATTTGGACCTGGATCTTAGCATCGAAGGCACGGAGGACACATCTTCGAAGCTCCCTCCAAAGAGGCGCATCTCTGGTGGTTGGGCAGAAAGTGGAAATAAATCAGCACAGTTAGTCATTTTTTATTTTAAAAAAAACGGCAATTTAACACATTTCTTTTTAGATTCAAAGGAAGACCCCGGACTATGTTCGGCGAGTAAGAAAATAAACGCAAGATTTACATAGTTAAAATAAATAACAAGCTCGTTTTTTCAGTGAGCAGTTCAGTGCACAGTCCAAATCTACGGAGAGCACCATAGACGATATACCCATAATCCCAGATTTGGACGATATTCAGGACGAATTCATAATGAATGAAATTGTGGAGCCACCTTCGTAAGACCACTAATTTAAACTAGTGCACTCGGCACATTGCACTATAACCGTCTTTCAAATGAGAATTCAAATTACAGGGTGCTTTAACCCCTTCGCTTACAATATCGAACCGCGCTCGGGTCAAAAATAATAACCACCACAAGTCAGGAACAATAAATAAAATGGGGCGATTTGCACAAGTTCGAATTCGCAGCTAAATCGTGAAATAGGTAGCGAGTCGTTGACCGAACTGGTGAGTTTGGTGCGCCCTGTTGTAAACCGTAAGCAATTTCTTAAAAATGGATAAAATTCGAGGCGGAGAGAGGGTGAATTATTTCCGAGTGGGGTGTTCCATTCTAAAGAACGCACCACCATAATATCTTTCAATGGTCTTAAATAAAAAGCAAAAAAATTCGAACTAAAGTTGTGCATTTTCAAGATGATGACGATTTTTCAATGATAAACACTAGATAAACAATTTTTTCAAAAACAACCTGGTCTCATTAAAAAAATGTTTATGGTTCATATTAAAGGAAGCATTGACTGCTTTTACAATCCGGATCAGTTTTATTTATTAAATTTTGCATAGTGTTGAAATCTATGTATTTATGTGCAACTAGCTTACCCGCCCCTGGCGTTGGTGGCTGAATCAGACGGGAAAATGAAAAGAACGCAGCTACTGTGAAAAATTATAGAACCAAGACCTCGATGACTGAAGTGTTTCGTGTTACGGGTTTTGTTTTCTAATATTTCAATTAACTTTTCATTCTGTACTTATGAAATGATTTGTCATAATCTATGAAGCAAGTGTGCACATCTTCATTTAGAGCACAGCGTCTTTGTGCTAGAAGATCTAGGGGTTAAGAATTACTCCTTCGAAAAACCCAATTTAAGATAGTCAAGTGCATCTGTAAAACGATCCGCACTGTTTGTGTATAGTAAAATTACATAATTTTATTCCTACAGGGTTTCAGCAAATCGTGTGGTCACATTTAAAGAACTCAACTCCGATCTACTCAAGCAGAACGCATTTTCTTCTTTCGACGATGTTGACTTAAGTATTCTAACAAAATTCTTACAATCTCAGATGGCACTAGAAGAACCAGATGAAAGCTGGGAATGGGAAAAAATCTTCACAGAAGTTACAGCTGAAATTCATTCACAAAAACCACAAAATCAACAAACAGAAGAAATTTTACCTCCAACTTTATCGTTAAATTAATATATCTCTAAGTAATACTGCAGAAACAATAAAATGATTTAAAGAGAAAAATTTGAAATTAATTTATTATGTAAATTTTAAGAAACTAATCATTTTCATATCGAATATCCTCATTTTCCACAAGGATACTAGCAGTACCCTGAACCCGTGCATGTTTCGGAACAAGCCCATCTTCATCGACCACTTCCAAAATATCACAAATAAGAGGAGACTCGACAACCAAAATGTACTGACACGTTTTTGGTTCGAGCAAGTACATCGACACTGTAGCAGGGCTTGGGGCATTTTCTAAACACTTCAGTTTAACTTCGGTTTGCCTTTTTTCCCCTGTTTTGTCGCATACTGTACCGCCCTGATAAAAGTGAGATATTTCGCTTCGAACTTCTTTTGCCTTTGGTCTTTTATCAGGATTCTTGGTGAGCCACTCCTTGTGTAAAGACTCCTCAAATAATCCCAGGATCAGGGAAACTTCTCCATTGTGGTCCTTGTGCACTTGGCGAACGTGCTTTGCGTAACAGAATTCATACTTCCACCAGCCAGATCCCTGTAAAGTTTAATATAAATATAAGTAGTCGATGAATAGAAACATTTTGAAGAAAATAAAGTAACTAGATCTAGAGATTCCCACTCCATAAGAGTTTTTCAAAATAAAAATTCGCCTTCATTTAATGACTTATTAAAACACAGCTCAAATCCTAGGAACTAAAATTTTGAAATTTAAAATTGCATTTGCTTATCTCATAACGGAAAAATCTTTTTCAAGTTCACCCTCGTTTAAAATTGTTCCTAAATAATTAAAATCAAGTTGTACAACCTAAAAACTACTAATACCCCCATTTTGTCAAACTTTCCAGAAAAGCGATTTGAATTTTTTGATTTTAATGTTTTTCGAAAAAGCGTTTCATCCCTATTTTCACTGAGAGCTTTTAAACCTACCGAAAACTTAGCTACAAGATAGAACAAAAATATTTTTATTTAAATGGCACCGACCAAAAATCTTCTTCAAGCCCTGTTCGAAGAAAGAAAAATCAGTATTATTAGGGAAAACGAGAATTATTCCAAATCGGACTGCTTTCAGATGAAAATTGGGTAGTTTGGACCTACAAACACAGAATGAAGCATGGTTTAACTTCCAATACGAATCATAAAAACGATTGAGTTGAACATTTCATACGCTATTTTTTTTTATAGCACTTTTTGCATACTTTGCGAATGTGAAAACCAACATGTAGTTTTTGAAAAAAAAATGCGATCAAAACATGAAAAAATACATTTTGATCTATGTATTCTAAAAATTCAAATAAAAAAGTAACAAAACATCATAGAAATTTATAACGCATTGTATATGGAAGCTTAATCTATAGAGACAATAACAAAGTAAAGCAATCTATAAAACATAATTCGTAAATTTCTTGAAGCAAATTTTTCATAGTATATGTACAGTACAACAATTCAGAATCAGAAATCCATTCAAAATGTTTAAGGTACTCAATTGAATTGAATTAAATCATTTCGTATTTTATGGAAATATTCAGAGGTTTAAGGTTTTATTTGAGACTAGCAAATGCCCGCGACTTCGTTCGCGTGATATTAATTTTATTACTTTAATTAATTACCGTCAGTTTAAATTGTATTCTCAATATATAGATTATTTATCATTTCTTATGACGACTTTAAAATATTGAAAATAAATTCAAAAGTTGCTAAACAAGTTTTATTGTTTTTCTACCCCGTTTTTTCTCAAAACTCTGACGTTCTAGAAAATTTTAATTTTCGGATTCGCAACCTATAGAACAAACATATCAAAATAATCTGCCTCTTGGTGTGTAACATAAACGAACATCAAAAATGTTGATCAATGTAAATTTTTCTTACTCATATATTGTAGGGAAATTGGGGATCTCGAAAAGAAAAATTAGATCTGTTTGAGCCGAGATCTCTTTAATGACTGCTGAGTACGTTAAAACTTTTCGAAAGCATACCGAAGAACTAAAATCGCTAACTGAGATTAACTGCTTTTTCAGGCAAAGCGCATTCAATTGTTTTAGAACGTCCTACAATTTTATGCTCAAAAATTTGCAAACGCTTGGTCCCTTTAAAGTTCTGTAGATGACCTCACCCTCTAAATAAAATTTCCTTTAATAAATTTCGCAATAGGATAAATGTAAACATAAAAGCATAAAGTAATAAATTAATTCTTAAAAAACTGTTATTACAGTCACTCTGATTTTGCACTGTAAGCCAAGGTCTAGTGAATAACTTTTAACCCTTAGATTACACATGTGATGATCTAATCCCCGACGACTATTCAAGAGCATCCACTTTTTTGTGGTTAAAATTAATTATAAATCAAAACCATTAAAGTTCAAGAGTCCAACAATAATGAGTTACTGAAATCCCTGTTTTGAAGAGTACATTTAAAATATATGAACAAAGTAATGAGACAATCAAAATTAAAATTATAAAGCCTTACTTTTCAAATATCACTTTTGGAGAAAAAAATTTAAGAAAAAGCAAATTACCCCATTCAAGCAGTTCTTTCCAGCAAGGAACTCATTTACAGGTGTAGTATCTTTGACTATTCCGCTTGTAGAAATCTTTGGCGCAGGGACTTCAGGTACATCAGTCAAGGATTCTGTTACGTCCAAACTGGCCAATTGCTCGCCCAGCTCAGCGTGTATAATATCCATGCGAACTGTTCCGTCCTGGAGGTTAAAAATCGTGTTATTCAAAATAACATTGCAACAGCCATAGCTAGAAGGACCTGAGGGTGGATAGTGCGCAAACTTTAGAAGTTGTTTACTCTCCGCTCTTCAAGTTCCCCTTCCAAACAAGCAAAAGGAAAAACAAAACATAACAAAACAAAAACAAACCTTAGGATCTACTTTTAGGATAGCTATGCTCTCCTTCGGCTTGTAAACCTATCAAATGTAAACAATCAGACAAGCATATTTTTGCGTAAATAGCAGGATTTTCTTATGTCCATGTAGTTAACAGATGGGTGCAATTAAACCCGACCGAAACATGCACATAAGAAAATCCCTTGGAAAAAAGGCCTCAAGAAATGGGACAGGAATTAATTTTTACCGGACTCGTTTTATATCGAAGCTTCAAACTGTCGATTTCGCTTTGCAGCCAGCTCAGCGGTTTCTCGGGAGCCCCACCCAGAGGGGAGCAACTTATGACGCTCTCCGTTGAGTCGTCGGGGACAAACCCTGGATGCATACAAAGTGCAGAGGTAAGAATGATCGCTTCATAGTTGCACGTTGAGACTTCTTTGAGCGAATAGATTTCATTTTTCCCGTGCGGATAGCAAACATATCGTAGCTTAGTTACTCGTGGCTCGTTGTTGATGTCGCATAGCGTGCCATCGGACATTTCCATCTCCAGGTAGGGATACTTAACGTTGTCGATTTTAGTTGTCGGAAACTTACGGCCCTTCTCCTGTCCCTCCTTCAGCTGCTTGCTCAGCTTTTCCATCTTGACTTCATCCCACTTCCCCAGGAAATACTCTTGGACTTTTATGCTTTTGCCTAAGAGGTGATTCTCTGAAATACTATATAAGTATGCACAAGTGACCGAAATTCAATTACCATCCCGCTCCTCGTGGTACTGCTTGACGTGGTAGCCGTGGCAGACTTCGTACGCCCAGTAGGCCTCTATGCGGTAGGAGCAGCTCGATGATGAGAAAATTGGTGAGATAAAATGCAAGGGAGCTGAAAGAGTAAAATTTAAATAAACTTCAAATCAAGCCAGTGCAGCTGCAGTTTACATAAGCCAGTTTCGATCGACTTCTCACTTTCCGACTTGCTCAGGGTCTGAGGGATCCTGCAGGTGTACTTCTCGTCTTCGTGCGTCGTTACTACCATCGATTCATATTTCTCCTCCTCCTACGAAAACACTAAATAAACAAAACCTCACCAAATTTCAAGTTGCTTACGAAAGCCATGTCAATGGAGCCGGGCCAGTCGATTTTGTAGAGCAGCGTATCGTCAAATCCTTTTGACTCATAGTTTAAGGAAAACGCTGATACAAAGAAACAAGCGAACCCGATGAGTGCGTGTACTTGGGGACCCATCGCGAAAGAACAATTCGCCTAATTTTAGTTCAAAAACATTTGCTTTCAGCTGATTGGCTGTGCGACCTCTTCACAACTGTGTTGGCCTTTTTTATTTGACACTTGTTTTAAATGTCAACAGTTATCTTCTTTTCTTGGCATACTACGCACTATTGATATTTTTAAAATGTGAAGAAAGTGTGAAAGGCTGAAAGCACTGGTGTTAAGTTTGAATCATTTTATGCGATGTGAAAGTGGAAGTCGAATTTTTAAACTCGCACTTTTATTAATTTAACACAGGAAGCTGTGTCGCTTTACCGAAAAAAAAATTTGCACATTTTAAACACAATTCCTGCAAAATGTATACAGCCTATTAACTGAGAATTTTCCTTTCACAAACTATCTATTGACTGAAGATTTTCCTTGTATATTTTCTAGCTTTGTAAGGGACAGAAGGGAGTTAAGTGTTGAGTGATTTAGTGTAAAAGTGTAAATTAATAAAATAATTGTTGTAGATTATTAACACGTTTTGTAAATATATTAACTAAACTGCGGCCCAAAAAGTTGAGATTTAATGTTTTATGAGTGTTTAAAAGAAGGTATCAATGTTCAAAATTTTTTTTTTTTTGTAGCTTTATCGAATAAAACACAAACTTTAAACAATGATATCATCCCAATTGTTAATTCATATTCTTAAAAATTGTGTAAGGGTATGTGAATTTTGAAAACGATCGGTCAATAAGCCTTTGAGTATGCACGCAAATTAAAAAAAAATTACAATTTGAGAAAAACGCGTTCAAAGTTTCGAAATCAAGACACTCAATTAAATAAGGTTGGGATTTTCCCCAGGGCTGACGAAATCCGACAGTTGGGACCATAGATCCCATTATCCTTCCACTATTGTCGGTCTTTGATCTCTACCGACGTCGAACTTGAATCTTCTGGGTATCAGATCTGAAGGTCTATCTATCAGAAGAATGTTTTGAATATTCTCATGTTTTTAGTAAAAGGCACAATTATTGTTTTTTGCTCAGGATCTACCCTTAGGTTCACTTGCTGACACCACTTGGATACTAGATCGAGGGCAGGTTGGGCTTTACAAGAAATCGCTCACTTCCTGTTACTCCTGATGATGATTATAACATCACCAGCGAAACCTTAAAAACTGTTGAATTTATAATTTATTTTTCCCATGGGCATGAATTGGTTCCCTGTGGTATGGAAACTTTATTTACCTGCACGTGATTGGTAATTTTCGTTTGAATTTCTCTTTGCATTTTTTGTGAAAACACCATACAAGAATTATATTAACAGATGAATGCATATCGTACTATTGTATTACAACATATTTAAACAATAAACTCTAAACTTGGAACTTGGCAAAAAACAAGCTTCACTTGGTAAAGTGGTAGAAATTTCTCTTACTGGAAAAGGAAAAACCCACTGGGGGTTTGAAAAGTGTCCTTTTCTTGAATTTCTTTTATAATTTAATTAGTTATTTAGGATTTAGGAAGAAGGTATGTTATTAAGCATGCATTGAAATTATGTTATGAAATAGTTGATCTAAAAAAAAAGCATATGCGGCCTAAAAGAAAAAACAGTGAATCACTGCCTGTGCAACTGCCCTAGATGTACATATTTGTGAAGGCCGAACGAATATATCGAGGCAGCTAATGAAAAAGAAAACTTCACGCTATTTAAGATTAGATATGATTTTTGTTAGGAGAAGCAAACGCCTAGCCTGGTTACGAGAACCAAACGCCTACATCATGAAAGGTAACGAAATTAATTAAAATTTAAAATAAAATAATTGTAGCTAGAGTTATCAATACGGCTATGTTAGAAAAAGTTATTTCAATAAAAACGCATTTGAAAGTTAAACTTAGCATACACGGTGTTGACTTCGCTCATTTAACTCTTTGGGGTTAAGCGGTTTAAAAATAGTCCCACCTTTTGCTTAACTTTTTATGTGTGGTGGGATATATTTATTTTAAGCCATCTCGAAAAGTATTAATTATTCATACTCATATAGTTTAATATTAATGGAATGTCTTCATTTTTCTAATAAAAAAAAAAGTTCTGGGCAATATGGGCTTTATTATCTTTGAATTTTTGTGCCTCAAAGAGTTAAAAGGCTACATATTCGTGATTTTGGCGAATTAGGACTTAAAATATGTAGTATGTGTAAATATCATGATTTTTTCTTAATTCTAAATATGTGTGTTCCTCATTTAAAATGGTCAATCAATCAAGTTGCTGCTTTCTGGTCGAGTCATTAATAATTTTTAATGATAATAATAATTTAACTAATTTACTTATGTTATAGTATATTATTTAATTGTTTGAAAGATCGTTAAGGAGTTTGTGTAGAACATATTAATGCTTTAGAGCTCAAATTTCACAGGAAGAAAGTTAATTTTCGAACAAAAATGTTTGCAAATTTTAAATTCGAAACTGCCTAGTTTCCACCGTAGCATTCGGATTGAAATACATTATAATAGAGTACGTTTAGAACTATCATAGGATATTATTTTGGAACGAGCTTTACTTTATAAATAATCTTACAATTTCCTTGGCAGGACTTAGGACGGTTTAAGTTAATGCACTTCAAAACAACTTCAACATAAAAAAAAGGGACGAAGGAATGATTTTAGTGGAGTGATGTCGAAACGCACGGGTTTAGCAAACTAAAAACTGAGCTGATTACGATGATTTTCAGCTACTTTCTTACATAAATATAAATACTTATTTACCTAAAGTGGAGTTAATATTTTAAATTTAGTCTGCTTTTAATTACTTGAACAAAGCTCTGTGTTTTAATTACTTGAACGCAATCGACTGTTGACTGTTATCAGACATCATTGTAATTATAATAATTTGTATTACTCATTAAACATCTCTTATAAAAACACTCTGATTTTCTTATCGAATTTCACATTTCTGGTTGATTTCTAATTAGTTTGCAGTAGTTTTCTTCAGGTGTTGTTCTGAGGAATTGACGTAGTTTTCTTAGGGTTTTTTGTTTTGTGTTAAAAATCTCAGTACTTAAGAATTACGAATGGCACACTGCTTAGTCTGGCTTGGAGTAAATCAATAAAATACGCCAATGCTTTTCGTTTTCCCGCTTTCATGGGTCATCATGGGTGATTGCCACAACTCGCTCTTATTACTATTGCTAAAAAAAATGTCCCGAGTTTATGGTGTGTGCAAAGCTCCGACATGCTATTGTCTGGCAGAAACTACAGACCATCAGTCTCTCTTTCCGCCGAAAAGCATGGGAGGTGTGCTCGACGGCGGCAATTGCTTTTAATTGAATTACCTCACAATCAGATTGTGTTAAGAAGTCGTTAAATCTGATGCGACTGAGTACAATTTACTCGTTATAGTACGCAGTTCCATACGAAAACGAAAACAGAACGGTTGCGTTGAGAGCGATGTGAGCCAGTTAGCAAACTGTCGGACATTTAAAATATCTCGGTAAAGCGCTCTTCTATACTTGGACTTCCTGTAAGCGATTTAAGTGCAACCAGTTTGCTAACTAGGCACAACTTTCTTTGTGAAATGTGATCGATCAGTGTGGTGTTTTTTGGTGATCGCGATTTCCGGAATTAACGCAATTTTCGCACGCCATTGAATTACTTAATCGGATAATCTCCTTAAGTAGACAGCGGTGTTTGGCTCCAACTTATGTTAGACGAGAATGAATGCGTAAAGTTCTTAAGTATATAAACATCATCTGAGAAGCAGAGCTCTAAGTGCTGCTTTTCCGCCGTTAGAGTGTGTCGATCACTAGCGAATCTAGCTATCGGCTGGAATAGCTTTCAGATTTGGAATAATATCGCGTGAAATAAATAGTGATAGAAGCAACCTTAAGCCAGCGAAATGATCTTCACGACTGTTTTTGCTCTTCGTGCAGTAATGGGATTAGTGCTTTTTATCAGCTCCATACAAGCGGATGACTTGCAGAATCCCAAGCTTTGGTTGACTATCGCAGCACGCACAAGACTTCTGCAAGTGTCTTGGATCAACGCTCGGCCAAACGTGGACGACACTATTCTGATAACAAACCAAGAGCCAGGCAAATTTGAAAAGATTAGACTCAGAGGGGACGTAAAACCACAAGGTCAACTATCTGTTGTACCTTTGAATGACGATACCTCCAATTACTGGATTTGCAATGGTGGAAGTGTTACGATCGTAGGCACGATTAGACCTACAAAAACAGCACAATGGTTCACAACGTCTATTCCTTTCGATTTTAACTTATCCAAGAATATCTCAACCCATACGAAATGCTATGGATTCTGGGCCAGCTACTTGGACTCTGCAGGGAATATCTTAAGTACGAACTGCATAAGAGCTTTCCCCACTTGGATGAATGACATGAAATCAGCGATCGGGGGATTTAGATTCAGAGATCTGTTTATACCCGGCACCCATGATTCAGGGTCATACCGACCCGGCTTTGATCCAATGAAAAATGAAACTATTGTTACCAAGTATGCGTTAACACAAGACGAAGACATCTACGGACAACTTATGCACGGGGTCAGATACTTAGATATTCGAGTTGGCTTCTATCGCGCATCTAACGAGAGATTCTGGGTGAATCATGGTTTCACACGGCAACGACCACTGCGGGAAGTGCTAGAACAAATTGTTCAATTCGTTTCGGAAACAAACGAAATCGTCATAGTCGACTTCCAAGAATTTCCTGTTGGTACGTTTTTGTTTTCAATGCTTAATTGAGCTTAAAATAACAATCAAATAAATTTAATTGAGCAGGCTTTGGAAAGTCGCTTGATATTCATCGTTTGCTTGTTAAGTTCATTCACACTTATCTGAGCGATGTGCTCGTGAGTCCGGCTTTAACTTGGCAAAGTACTTTGCGAGATATTTGGCATAGTCGCGGCAATGTTATAGTCTCCTACGACAACGGTGCAGTAGTATCAGAATTTTCAGATATGCTATTCAGATCAGTCGAACAAAGATGGGGCAATATACAAAAGCTAAAAGAACTTGAGAAATTCTTGCGCAGAATGAGCACCTACGATCCAATGTACGTTTGTCTTGCTATTCATTTTTATTAAACGATAAGTGTAAAATTTACAATATTTTTCAGGCGTCTTTCCAGTCGCCCTGTGGCGGATATGGCTGAGCTAACACCGCTGCCCTGGGGCATCATCCTCGACAGGTACAATGGTCTACGAAAACTTGCCGATGATGTTAACGAGCACATCACCACTTTGTACCAAAATGAACTTGGGGAAACCGCAAATGTTGTTGCTGTCGACTTCATCAGAGGCACAAGCATTGTGGAAGTAGCACTTGAATGGAATTTGAAAAAAGTCGTTTTAAGATAGATATTTCATCAGCTTCTGCTGTGAAACGATAGTTTTAATTCAATTTTGTAGAACTCTTGAACTGCCTGTTTTATAACTTGTTATTCTGTAATTTAAAAGAAAATATTTAATTTACTATTAGTGGTACAAGAATCAGATATTTTCAATTCCGACGAACCGTCCATTCTTTTTAATATATGTATCCTTGTATGACTGAAAAGGTATTCGTAGTTTCCGGACTCATTCGAGAAACAATGTACGATATATCAAATATATGGGTATAATTTATAAGTTTAAGCTATTTACTCTACCATAGGTAGTATAAAATTAAAACATCTCATTTATAGGATAATCTACGAGAATTATCTCTGGTCGACTACATTTCAAATTCAAAAAAAAAAAAATTTTTATTCAGGTTAAAGAGAATATGAAATGCAAAAATTCCTCCCTGAAATAAAACTCTTACAAAAATGAAAAACAACTGGAGCGGGAACCTTAAAAGAATTTTCTGTATAACTTTTTATAGAGATAAACAAAGAATACCTTTCATTTTAGTCGAGAATGAGTTGTCTAAAAAAGGTTATAAGATATAAAAAGTCCAATAACCAGAAAACAACGAAATACTCGTAAATAAGGTAGAAATAACAAATTTTATAATAAAAGAAGTTACGACACATAATCCCGTAGGGAGCAGTCCGTGAAAAACTACTGAATTTGAATAAATATCATAATTAATACAAAAAAAAATGTATAGTGAATACTGAGCCTACGACTTAGATTCCGACACTATAAATTATAAATTTCTTTCCTTAATGAGGTGCACCTTACTGCTTTAACAGTCCCCTACAAACCTGAAAAAAACAATCAGAAAAATTCGCTATCAAAACGTCTGAAGACACTGTTTGAAACATCGAATTGGTTCAGTGTCTCAGAAAGGAAGGACATAAAATAAAGATTTTTAACTTTTATGCTGACCTTAACCATAATAGCTTGTTAGTCCCGACTACCGAAATAGTTTAGATGGTTTGTAGCCCCAAAAACGGTGAACAACAAAATGTCTAGTAGTCCAGGCGGATTGTATAAATTTTCTTATGAAAACAGCGTTAAATAATGCAATTAATACATACATTTTATATTATATAACCCACATTCTTAATCATTGCGTAAACCATTGATGTTTTATATAAAAACTGGAAAGTTGCAAGACTTATCCCAATTCAGAAAAAAAGGGATTCAATTGAATTGGAAGTTTGAGGCATATAGCATACAAATATTACACTATTTCAGTTAGTTATTTAGCACCACACTGAAAAATATTTATTAATATTTATGCCTTAAAAAACTCAAAAATTATCAAAATTTAGTAATATGTGGGCGCTCCGTTCTTTTAAATCAATTTAAAATCCGCTTTTGTTTACCATACTCGGCAACGCTAATCGGCGCTCTAACAACATCTAAGATATAATATGGTATGATATGTTACAATATGGTATGATGTGTTATCAATACATCTTTTCTGTTTTTCCAACCAAGCGATTCTTCTCAGGTTTTCCAGATTGAAAATCTATTTGCGAAACAAAACGGCTTAGTTTTGGTAAATGTGCATCGAAACGACGGGATTTCGCGCTGGTAAATGTGCATCGAAACATTGTTGTGCAACACACGTACATATAAAAAAGTGGTGGAATATCAATGGCATAAGTTCCGAAACGAAGGAATTTAATATAGTAATTATAATTTTTTTAGAAAGACTCCAACATTTCTTAGCAGACTAAATTTAAGTTTAAAAACTCAGGTAAAGTGCGTATTAACTTCTGAGGCACACGATTTCAAAGATAAAAGAGTCCATGTTGCGCAACAAACTTTTGTTATTAGGAAAAGGAAAAATGTTCAATAAGATATTAAACTCTCATACTGGAGATGGGTTAACCCTTTGCGGTCCATTAATATTATTAGACTGCTTGTAGTCAGGTCTCAACACTGGACAGTGGACCGCAAAGGGTTAAAATATACATATCTCTCCGTTTATAAAAAGCTAAGCAAAAGGCGGAACTCTTTTTAACCCACTCCATCCACACCCAAAGTGTTAAAATTGCTTATCAAATGTGTCGCACTTTAACTTAATTAAAAAAAAAACTTGATTATTAAATAGACTTAAACATCCTCAAATATGTTTAAAATTTTGGATTCTAAGACACTCTTTCATGGTACCCAAAAATTAGAGAGGAACAACATTGGACGCAAATAACCCTGATTTGAAGACAACGCATTAAATTTATATCTTAGAATATCGAGTGAATTTATTTGTCATATATAATTTACTTTCTAGTATTGATTTAATACAGATAACAATATTATAAAATTTGGAAAAAACCTAAAACACAAGGACTTCTATATTATTGCTGATGATTATATAAACTAATGGTTTTTGGAAGAGGGTAGATACCCATGGACCCAAAATAGTTTTTTTTCTTTGCTAGCTCTACTAAAAAAGAGAACAAATAGGATTTATTTAAATAATTTATTCACATATAAATTAACAAAGTAAAAAGGCCTTATACAGTATTTAGCAAAAAACTCCAGTTATAAAATAAGCGGAATGTTTGAGTTACATTGTGTTCAAAAAGCGTAAATTCTTCCCTATCTTCGATAGATTTTTCGAGCCTGATTTAAGCGTGCTCACTTCCCTCAATGAATACTGTGTTAAACATCACTTGGCAGAATTTTTCGATTACCTTCGAAATCCTGCTAGTGACTTTTGGTCGATTCGTCCACTTAATGCACAATAAGTAGACTGGAATTCCAGCTAAAGTTATACCCACTCCGATGGCAAGATTTAGAGGTTGTTTAATACTGGGTATTAGAACGAGGACAACACAACAAACAATAAAAATAATTGGTAATGCTATGTTAACTCTAATTGGTCGCGGAAGATCTGGTCTTGTGCGTCGCAGCCATAAAAGGCCGGCTATGCTGGCAGCAACCGAAAGCCATAGAATCTGACTAAAATAGTTAATCAGGAGATAGACGTCGGCTGTGAGTAGCATCACAAGCGAGATGAGACACTGAAAGGGTTTCAAGTTAAAGTTATTGATTCCCAAATTGAACGAAGTCTTACCGAGACTATGAGCGAAGGTATAGGCGTCTGCTGCTTTACATGAAAAAGAGTAAAGAAAGTCGGCAAATGTCCTTCCTGGGCGCCTGTTGCAAAAAGTCTCGCTGAAGTAAAAATGACCCCATTCACACCGCCAAAGGTGCTTAGGGCGACAAATACTGGCACACACCATGCGAGAGGTCCAAACATGCGGTTCCCGAAAGTCACGGCTACTGCTAACGAGCTCAACATTTCGCTCCTTGAGACAACTGCAAAGTAGGCCAGGTTAACGAGGACGTATATCCCCGTCACTAGTGGCATCGCAATCCAAATTGCCCGAGGAAGATTCCTGAAAAGAAAGAAATTTATAAGGAATGCGATTCATTGGAAACTCCGTCTCTGGAGTCACGCCATTTGCTTAATCAAAGCACTTATCATCGTCCAGGGCATTGAATTACGTCGAAACCCACCCGTCGTCGCCAGGACGGTAGAGTTCCAGCAACAAGTGAAATTTTATTTGTGCTTTTAGCTCTCCATCGAAGATTCATTCCCCGGCACCTCGTTTTCCACCCTTAGCATAAGTAGGATAAGAAAGACGACTGACGGGAGCATTAGAAAAGCAGATGAGGGTAATGTGGGCGAAAGGAATCGAAAATAAAAGCCGTTTTGTAGCGAGATAAGGAATTTGATGTGCTTCTCATTGACCTTTTAGCCACTTCGAGGTTTCCTTGAGCGCTACTACATTATACATAAGTTCAACTTACTTGTAGGGATCCTGCAGCTCTTCAGTGACGAAATTTAAATAGTTCCACCCGCCGAATGCAAAGAGGCCTGAGTAAAATGCAAATCCAATATTCGGTAGGTCATAGGATCCGTCCCACATGTTGTCGAAATTGCTCAAATTTCCTGTACCCATTGAATACAATCCTGCTAAAATTATTAGCACCAGAGCAATCAGTTTCGCCGCAGTGAAGACGTCTTGAATTTTCATGGACCATTTTACCGACATACAATTAATACCAGTTAAAAAACCTGAAATTAAACAAATACGTGTTTGGCTTTAAAACACAGTTTTTGATATGGTAAATCTTTAAATCTCTCTGCAAACCACAAACCAAGCCTAATGCGTTTTGCTCCTACTTAAGAGCAAAATAAATAGCTTTTCGAATAATGACAATAATTTTATTAGAACACCATCAAATCAAGTTGATTTGTGATAAATAAGGCACTATTTATCACACTTAACTAATAAAATCAAATATATATACATATGTATATATATATAAATACCATAAAATAAATAATACATTTTTAGTGCTCCATACTTTTGGAAAACAAAACACCTTAAGAATACCACGGTGTCTGCAGGTCATAGAAAGCTGAATTTTGACGTAGTTATTCGAGTATTGGCCGAAACATAAACCTAAAAAACTTTAATTTATTTACAATTTAAGAAATTAAATGTATGTATTTATTATTATTATTTTTTTCTCATAAATTGAGTTTGAGATTTCCTCACGGATTTTGATAAAACTTTGTAGGAATGTCCATTTAGGGTGAAAAGTGACGGATATGAAAAAACAATTTGTCGGTCGCCTATATTTCTAAATATAGCTATTTAATTTTAAAATTCTGAAAAGTGATAATTTTCCATCGCAATTTCTCTATGCTCCTACAATCTTTTGGTAAAAATTATGGAAAAACTTTAAATTAAAAATGTTTCCGCCGGATTTCCATAAAAAGTTCTACACGACTGCTGAAAATAAGAAAAATTTTACCTTACTTCGATTTGTGATATTATAAGACAAATGCGTGCTGCGCTCATCACCGCCGATAAGTCGAAAAGGATATTTACCTTTAATTCTTCTATGTCAAAGTTTCTTGAAGAATTTTTTAAAATGAAAAGATGAACTTGTCTTAATTTAAGATATTTATACAATTTACAACGAAACTTTGTGGGAATATGTAAAAAATCTAGGCGGCAAAATGTCAATTTTCAAAATTTCAAAATTAATTATCTAAATCGAAGTTACTACTATAATATTATATATGATCTTGTTTCAAGTAATTATATATAAAAATTATATTAGAAATATTTTTCTGTTAAAATTAGTCTAAAAGTATAAACAGAAGAACTATTTGTTAAAATGTTTGGATCATCTTAAGATTTTGCAAATTTAAATTTTTTTTAGGTGAGTCAAAAATTCAAACATCGAGTTTGAAATCGTTCCCTCTTACATTTGTACCCAAAAATTTTATTTACAAGTATTTAGATCATGCAAATAAATTTTTCATTTTATATTTTTGAAACTATTGTGTGGTTAAAACTAATTACTAAAATCACACAAAAATGTAATTTAAAAGCAAAAAAATTTACAAAATATACCTACATAATTATATTTATGCAAAAATCTAAATATTGCGTAAATATCCTTATATCTGCCTGCACTGTGTGTGATCATACAGCCGCCTGCATTCGGTTTTATTTACTTTTGGTCGCTAAAATAAACTAAACTTTATACCTCAGTATAACATAAACACTTTGAACGGATCACGTGCGCAAGACTGATGCGGAAAATAATTTGTTTCATATATTAATCAAGAAAGTTCTGATTCACGAGCGCGGGAGTTAGTGCAATCTGACCGTCTGCGACCAGAACCAATTGTTGACATTAAGTCTGTGTTGAAGCATTAGATAACTCGATACATGCGATACAGATTTTAATAAGTTCTGTTTTCGTACTGCTTACTAAACATTAGAAATTAGAACTTATTCAGAATCAAATTAGAATTTATTTTTTGACTCAGGATAACCTCAAAAATCAAAATATGTAATTTTTATGAAGTCATTGAGTTTCAAAATCCCAACTTCATTAGGTAATTTGTTTTCTTTTTCTTTCTTGGAAGAACTGTTAGATACATATGTACATATCTAATATGGTTAAATTACAATACATAGTAAGTTTAACGAATTCGTAATAAAAAAATTGTTATTGATTTTTAAAAAAATTAAAAACATCACTTTTTGTGACAATCACAAGCATATGTATAACAATCCCTGTTCTGTCAGTCGGATTTCACAATTATTTTTGCTTAAAAATATCTGATTTTAATTTGTTCTAAGCATGTCATCTTGTAGGATTTCCGTCAGTCTTAATTTGGCATACCCACACTCAGTTCAATTCAGTTGCGACACGCATCAAATTCTAGACAAAAGTGGCCTCCATGAAATAAATCCTATATGTAGACGCCATAAAAGATATATCGGGAAATTGCCTGCGCCACTGCATTGGATATGGTTAAATAAAACTAAATTAGTCAACCGTGACTTCATTCACGCGGAAGGGTTTCTGCAGAAAAGAATTTAATCAGTTCAGTGTTGCTGCTATCGATTTCGTTTGCGTATTATTACATTAATTAGAACCGTGTAAGGTTCCGGTTTTATGAAATATTGTGAACAATAAATTTAGGATAATTTGTTCACAAAGGGATGTTATATCCCTTATTATTCCCCGATAGAAACAATTCAAAAAATTAAACTAACTCAAATTCTGTAAAAGGATTTTATAATTCCTATTTCAAAGTTATTATTGAATGAAGTAAGAATCGTTAAAAAGGCTACAGGGACAAACAAATAAAGGAACATGTAATTAGATTTACTGATGTGATTTTCTATTGTTGTATTTTAAACAAATAATAAAATTTCTCTTTTATATTAATTACTACAGCTCGCTACCTTCTTGCTAGGAAAGAGTACGGAGGTGAGATAATAGCCAGACTATCCACTTTTGCACTTCGGAATAATTCAACTGAGGTGTACTTCGACTGCGTCCTCAGAATTAATATATTATTTTTCCATACCTAACGATTATCAAAAAAATTAGACTAAACGATTTTAATGGAACAGGACCACTTCGAAATTGACACTATAGCTTTTCAGATACAAATTGTATAGAAAAAATACACTTCCTTTCGCATTAAGAATTTCGAAAAACATGGGATATATGTATGTATAATGATACATATATTTTTATTATGACATAAATATATATATTAAACATAATATAAGTTTCTGAAATTGAATATTGCTTCTATAAATTGATATATAAAAGTCTTAAAACTCAATCTTGTTATTTTGCACTCTGCCCTTCAGGAGTCGTTGTACCAGACTTTGCAACTATCGACAGAGCCTTTAAGTCTAGTCGGTCGAAGTTAGTACCGTGAAAGTCGATTTTCAGTAACATTTTTCTATTTCCTAGACTTATCAACTCTATTGACATTTGTGCGTGATTTCGCACTATATTATGAAAAATAAATATTTATGTAAATTTTACATAAATTCTGCATTCTTTTAATTATTCAGAAAAAAATCATTCAACTTAAGTATGTGGCGGTCATATACTCAAGAACGCTACTTGGTTTTAATTTATAAGTGTTATTTTTCTATTTCCAAAAATCTTTATTGAACATTAATATTATATATTGATAATATTAAAGTGTTAGTTTGAATTTGCAAAAGTTGGTCGTATGTTTCCAATAGTTAATATTCAATTACAATTTTTTCTTACACACTACGATTTTTAAGCGGACTAGTAATTAAGAAAAACTTTAAAAAGTTAAATAATATTACCAAATTTAATATTTATTTATAAAATTTATATTTATTATAATTAGTATTTGGTGGCTCGTCAGTTTTGCAGAAAACCTCTGCATCGATTTGATTAAATTTACATTCGTCCGTAAATATAACTTTAGACCACTGTTCCAGAGTCCATTTAATGTGTTCTTTGGCGAAAGCTATTCGTGTCTTACGATTTGTTTTCGGATATTAATTATTTCTTTCTTACGTCCAATTTAATCGACGGCGAGCTGTACGGACACTTATTTGCCTGTCAATATGAGACGAAATTTCAGCATGAATTTCGACTGCAGTCTTATGACGATCAGCTTCTGACAATCGATGAATAATTCGATCTGTCCCCTCATCGGTCTTTCGGGGTTTTTACATGCATATATTTGATAAGCTAGTAACAAGCTGAAACAGATAATCCAACCTGCTTTGCAATAGAATAAAACTTTTATTTCCCACCGTTGTTCAGATCTGATATTTCTACCTTTGCTCATTGTGAATTTTATTGTATGTTATTGATAATAATGCAAAAGCAATAAAAATATAAATAAAATATACCAGCTACCTCAATTGGACTGAATATTAGATCAATTAAACCTTTTCTTTCCTTCAAAATTACTTTGCTCTTAAATACATGTCCGCGCAATAACCAACTAGTGACTGCTTAAAGAAAGACTATTTTACATTTGGTTACAGAAATTGCATGTAAGAGTTGTAATTTCTTCATGTTCTTAATTATGTGATCGCTACTGTAAGTGAAAATGCATATTGGAAGAAATGAAAACCTTACAAAATTTTATCCATTTCAAGAGAATTAGAAATTACCCTCAAATTTTTCTTCTTGCGAATAGTTACCAAAATATAATTTCTTTGAACTTATTCTATTTCGCACTCAAAATATCGAACCAAACAAAACAATTAAAACTCATGTTTGATATTAACCCTTATTTACCTATTTATGTGATATATTACTAAACAGCGCATAAAATGTATGTTGAATTTCTTCTGATTCACTTTAAATTATTTTAAACCAACATAAGTTTGACAAGAGTCGATCGCTTTACGCGATATTATTCTAAATACTAACATCAACTCCCGCGATAAGACTCATTATTCTTTGGTTTTAGAAAACCAAGACACAAACATTCAAATATAAAGCACTTCTTGGATATCAATTCGATAGAAAAGCGAAAGCTTGGATCTTTGTGGCAAAGCAAATGAAAAAATTGTTACAAGACAAGTGATTTGATACCCACTCAAAAATAATTAGAGAAATTACGTTTTTATCTTAGCAAATGTTTAACTTGTAACCAAATTTGCATTTTTTCTCGGAATGAGCTGCAATTTCAGCTCAATTGATCCAATATTAATCAATATTTAATTTGCAAAAAACTAATTTCCTTTTTAAATACTCTTTATTTTTGGGATTTTACGAATTGGATAGTAGAAAAGCGAAAACTATAGCTGAGAAAGATACAAAAATAATATTAGATATATCAAGTTAAATTAGGCAAAAGAAAATAACAGATCTTGATTTCTGTTTACATCGGCTATAAACTAAACTTGTGTGCAAAATATTAGCACCATTTAACTACTTTTCAATATACGTATAATAGCTACTTGTTGATTGAAAACATGTATAATAATTAATACGCGATTTTATTAATCTGTCTGTACTCTCTAATTAAAAAATTATTAATTTTGCATGTGTATGTGTTTTGCACACAAGTGGAACATATTTTTGGCAAATACATAAAACATTGTATCATTATTCACAATTTCTGGGTTTGAACTATTTTCGACACAGTCAAAGCATCTTTTGCTTCGCTCTTACTACACTTAAGTACAAAACAACCCATGAATGGTTTTAGGACGAGTTTTTTGTTATAAGGAATGACAGTAATAATTTTACATATAAGTCCTGGACTTACGCGATTAATTCGGTCCAGCGATTTCTACGCAAGTTGAAAACTCGCGTAAGTCGAATAGTGCCTAAGCGCCACCACTGAAAGGCTATTAATACGATCTACTTTCTACATAATAGTAGGTCTGTTCATTGAGCTCTGATCTCGATCAGATCAGATCCAAGTAATAAATAATTTAGATAAGCTTTCAAATAATTATCAGATCAGGTTAGATCAACAAAAATTAGAAGTCTCAACGAAAGCAAATCGATCAGTGTTAGTTGTCAAAAGTGAAGGTGCGAGAAGAAGAAATTCGAAATTATTAAAGTAAATATTTGTAAAAATTAAAGTAAGCAAATTATATTAGAACAAATCGTTTCGCTGTGCCTGAAGAACATTCCACTTAACTATTTCCACTAGGTGAAACTCATTGGACCGTTTGCATCTAAAATAAAAGGTAAATTTATTTGATCTGCATACAGCTTTTAATTCGCTACTTGGAAACTAACTTTGTTAAAAAATAAAATCGTTTTAAAACACTTCTAATCGCTTTTTAATGGTTAACTGCCCATCAGATAAATTGCCAAAAGCCCTGATCCAATCTAGATCAGGTTCACCGAACGTAAAGCAGATCAGTTTAGATTAAAAAAATACAGTAACAGTTCTCATCGAACACAGATCTCTTGATCTTTTCTAATATATTGTAGATCGATCTGAACAGACATACTACATTACATTTATACTTATTTGAAAGGAAATTTAAAAAAACCAATTATGATTATGAAAAATGTATGGAAACAAAAAAAAAACAACACTTAGCTTCGTTTCTGCGACATAAACCGACGAAGCTCTGGCAATCAAAAAACAAATTCCACTGTTTAGAATTGGTAGTCTAATTCGCTTCTAAGAATCCCCGTATCTATAAATCCAAGGACTTATTGTATTGTAAATAATTTTTAGCAAGTTTGCTTTCAGAGTTTTATATAATAAAGATTATTTTAATGATTGAATTTGTGCGTTTTTTTTTATCAAGAATTATCCTTAACAATCAATACTTTTACTTGGAACATTCTTGTTAGACTCTACAGTGCGGAACCCTAATAAGGATATTCTATAAAATATTAAAGCCGAAAAATATACAATATTTACGCCGCGGCCTGCTCGAAACAAACGCAAAACAGCGAGTTTTACGACTTTGCAGGGGAAAATTGGTTTGTGGCTAATTCTTGATCGCGACAGCTTCGTAAAAGTCGTAAAATCCTTTGTTCCGACTGTTGAAGTCGTAAAATTATGTTTCGATTCGTGATTTCTTTCTTTCATCCTATGAAAAGCAATGGCAAAGTCGCGGCGGGAACTCTCTCTCGTGTGACTTCGGCTTTATGCCGGTTCCATACTCTCGCCAAGGTGACTCGCTAATATCTCTATTCTGAGGCATGGCTGCTCGAGTTCTACGTCCTATATTCAATAATCGCGCAATTCGTCTAATACGATATGCAGAGTCGATGTTATAATAACTAAAACCTGAAATTTCATACATAGCAATAAGGAGACTTTTCCATAAAAAATTTCTTAAGGAAATTCCCATTAGTTTATATTTTATAAACCATTCAAAAAATTCAAAAATTCTCAAATTCATAGTCGTGACGTGGCGGTGATCGTGAAAGTCTTAAAACGACATTTTTCAATATGGGCGTCATATTATAAACTTCAATCCTTTACTGATTTCAAATTGTTTTGAAGCATATTATTCCTTAACACATTGACCATCGCGCTTACTAAATTAAACAATTTTGGATGAGTAATTATTTTAAAATTAATTATCGACGAAAAAATCTATTGTTTCACCTTATTGAAGTTACTAAAGAATAAATTGTTCAACATAGACCTTTTTGCAATCAAACCTTAACTAACAATGAAAAAGAAACAGAGGAAAGGAATCTTAGATGACACAATATACAGTCTGCATGGTGCTCTCGATATGATCTGGAAAATTGTCTTTCGTTACCCCTTCCATTTCTTACTTAATAATGGGTTACTATTTCCCATTAAACATGCATGCAAATATTTGTTACCACTGCAATCGCGGTTACTCAATTTTCCACTAGTATATATAGTAGAGATGAGTCATTCGGCAAGGCGTTTCGATTCCTTAGTCGTATTAATTTTCCTGAAGTATCTGATCTTATTCAAACGCCACTACACATAGCCTGGGCTAGTGTAGGGGTAAAAATTTGATGAGGAATTTCTAGCCGAGCCAGGCAAATAGGAGCATTGCCGAGGCGAAATAGTGAGACCGAGGCAAATCGAAACGATGCAAACGCAATCATAAAACCGTTCTCGGCGATAGTGTGGAGATGGCATTAAGATTAAGAGTCCTTTCCTTCTAAATAATTTTTCCTTTGCTGCTACTGGTTGGAACTGCATAAAATGCAGCAAATAATTTAGGTGAGAATTGTGAAAGGGTTGAAAAAGTAATAAAATTAACGTTACTCAACTGCATTTACTAAATCCATTAAAATTGGCACTTAAGCATAGAACGATTTTGCGAATAAATGGCTCTTCGGTCACTGTTAATGATTATCAATATTTACTACAAACTTACCTCCCATTTTATAGGGAAATAACCAGAACTCGAAATAAATTGCATTAATTTTTTTAAATTTAAAAGACCATAAATTAGCTATGAGTAGCAAATCATTGGGATTGGCTTGTTTATTGCATTTTTCGCCTTATGGAACAATATTTATACCATTGCTATTCCACATGCCAGCATATTCTAATTTAAAGTAATTGTTTAAAGTTAATTGGGAAATACTTACATAAGCACACAGCCGCCAACAGCTTCACGGCGAGGTCAGGTGGGGAGCAATCCTCGAAAAATGGTTTTGCTGCGTACTGAGCAAAGGTTAACGCAACAATTGTCTACAGAAAACGAAAAAAATAAGAACGAAGAAAAAAACAATTAGTTAGCGACAAGCATAGCAGCAATTAACAAAGTATGGTGCAATTAACACGACAAATTTAGACCAGAGAGAGACTTTTCAAGATATGAACGACAAATTGGATTACTCCTCGAATTCGTTTTTTAAAAATAATTAAATACTACTTCAAATGCCGTTCAAATTAACTTCTTAAAGACGGCACTCATAAACGACGAAGACTAAAAGAAAAACAAATCTACTTTTAGCTTTCGTTCCATATTAAATTTTATCTTTTATCAAAAAAATGTTGACCTCATACTCAACTAGAATATCAGTCATCGGTAAAGCATTCTAGTTTTAATTCGTTTTATGTTTTATTTCTTATTTCATAACAAATGTTGCTCATTCCACTAGACTAGATTATCTATAGAGATATGTATGTTATATGTGAAAGTTTATATTTCCTTGAGCCAAAGTTTAGCCATAGTTCGATTTACTTGGTGTAATATTAAAAAAAAAATAAAGAAGTACATATTATTTACTGCAATCTTCTAGCTGCATTATATTTTTGCTGTTTAGTATATTTTAGCTACAGTACTTTTATAAAAATAGGAATGCTTTGTAATACAATTTATTACATACGTTTTAATTCATTCATTAAGAAGCCTTGGAAATTTAAACGATTTTTAGACTTGGATCAACTGACTTCGATTAAAAAAGCAACCTGATTTTACCTCACATTTGTTCATTAAATTTTACTCACACACATTCGTCAAGAATAAATTAAAGTTCTTAGAACAATTCTACTTCTAAAGAAATCATCTTTATCTACCTTTTTCACATCAATCATTCGCCTCTGGCCTTGTCGCTGCATATTAATGCACATTCAGGGATTGTATACCTTTTCCAAGTTTCAAATTAAACCGAAACTGAATGAATTTTTAATTGTGCACATTAGATTTAATGCCGAACCCAAATGTAAAATAAAATATAAATACAATTAGTTAGCTAAACATATTTCTGATTTTCTTATCATATAACGAATCTTTAGAGGGAAATAATGAAGTTTGCCTCTTTTGACGACACCAGGAAGCCTAACTGAAGGAAGAGTTAAAAATACGTTAAAATCTTTACGACAATATAAATTATAATCCGATAATGTCAAATAGCAAAACAAAATTTATCGACAAAAGAAAAGTGGATAAGTATAGAGGGATAATCTTTTTTATTTGCCTGTATTTTACAATATATTGATTGCACGTAGTTTGAAAGTTATTACATAGAGATTCTTCAAGTTTTAAATGATTCTCTTCCACCATTTTCTACCATAGAATTTTATGAAAGTTTATAATTTAGCTTCAATAAAACTTGTTCGGTGTGGGACAAAACAAGCCAGCGCGTACCGCTTAATCGCAGTGATCATATCGATGTTGTAAAATTCTCCGTAATGACATAAAATTCTCAGTTCGTCTTTTAATAAATAAATAATAGTTTAAAGCACAATTGTGTACTTATGCGATAATTTGCATGCTGACAAGTACGCATTCATGCTTTAAAATAATAAATAAAACGGTTTGAAACTAAAACTGTACTGTACCTATACTAAATACATACGTACTTCAAAGATAATTTTTACGCAAACAAGCACGCATATTGAGTTCTAATAAATAAATGCATCAAATTAAAGCAAAACAGTAGGCTTTTGAAATAACTTATAGGTAGACAAACACGTATTAATAGTATGAATTTTCGCCACAGTAAATGGATCTGGTGCCCGATTTTGAGAATTGAAACTGCCGAAACCAAAATGATGTTGTTTTAATATTAAATTTTATTGTAGTCTAATAAAACTAGGTTCAAACCCACTAATTTCAAAAATTTAAAATCTCTCGAAAGCCGGTAGGGAGTGTTTTTAGTGTCGCTGATTTCATACTTGACGAAACAAATTTCTATAATTTAATACTTTGAAGCGCGCTATTTTAACGTTATTATATGTACATATGTATTATGTAAATACAATCTCATTCTAAAGCTCATACTAAAAAGTGTTAAAAAATTATTAAACAAGTATGGGAAATAGGAAACGAATTTACAATATAAATTATTGACTTCAAATTCAAAATATAAAATTGATTTGGAGCATTAATACGTAGTTTCGATATACAATTGCACGAGGACAAGCACGCCTTCGTGTTTTTAATTACAAAATACAATATCCGCGTATTCTCAGTGCAGCTGCATCATGTTTTCATAACAATTTATTTTTTTTAAAGACTGAAAAAATTATTATCTCCTATTACAAAATTATTTTGTGCAAGGCAAATCTTCACTCAGTTTTCGTAAAATTAATGTAGAACTTCTACATTTTCAGGAATTTTTAAACAGCCATTGGGAAGTACAACAAAATTAGTTTTGTTTAGTTGTGAAAAGTGAGTGACATCTATCTAGTAGGAGTTTTGCGTATGTATGTACAAAGAAGTCGGTTAAAGTGATATTTTAACTCTCTTCGTTTGCCTTGAGCTAAAATGAGTGTCCCTACAAGTTTTTGAAATCCAGAATGTAATTGAATTGCAAACTTAAGCCAAAAATGGAATTGTCTTAAAAAAATGAGAATCCTTAAAAGTACAAAATAATTCACTCGGAAGATTCTCAATTGTTAAGTACCTACTACAAAATAACATTCTTAGATTTTAATAGATGTTACAATTCGGCGCGATAATTTAACTTCGACAATCACTTCGTTTCATCTTACCTGAGTGGTTGGTCGAATAATCAAGAGTGCGACCCAAAGTCGCAAGAAAGCAACAAGTGGTCCAAACGCGACGAAGAGGTAAGCGTAATCTCCTCCAGATCGCGTAATGCAAGTGCCAAGTTCCGCGTAGCACAGGGCCCCAATCGTCGAGAGTATTCCGCATGCCGTCCAAATGACCAGAGACGTTCCCACCGACCTTAAAACCGAAAGATGAGAAATTCAGCGGCGCGATTGCCATCGGGTCACCGCCCATAAATCGGCACATGTCAGCTACTTACTCAGTGTAGAAGAAGACGCCGGTAGGCGATATGAAAATCCCTGATCCAATTATGGTCCCAACGATGATCGCGACGCCATTCATGAGGGTTATTTTTCGCTTAAGTACGATTTTACTGGTGTCACGATCCTCACCTTCATGCCGAGGTGCGTCCGGCGCGAAGCCGTTACCCTGCCTGCCGGCGCACTCACTAACCATCGAACTTGCACTCATCTGCACAATTCCAAGAAGAGTCCTCCCGTCCCGTCCCGGATAAATTCGTTGAGTTGAGCTGGTCACTTTTTCATTGCCACCAAATAGCTCGTAGGTAAATTTGCAAGTAAAATCACACGGCGGAGGACGAGTCGCTTGCTAAATAAACCAAATGCAAAAAGACTTCGTCGCAGAAACCCGGTCACACTTTTCCTAACTCACGTGTAAAACACTAATTTGAGGAGGTCACTCGGCAGACCACGGCACACGACTCCGGCCATTTATCGACTGAGTTCACCCAACTCCAAACGACTCCGACTCCAAGTCCGAGCTCTGAGCTTTCCCGACCGCCAGAGGGATGACGATGAGTGGAGTGAGTTCTTGGAGTTTGGTTTCATCACTGAGCACAGTGCACGAAATCACTCCTGTTGCCGTTTCCCTCGAAAGCAAGGCAGACTTCCAGCCAGGTCTATCGGCATTTCACTCGCCCTCCGTCTTATACCTCTGCCGTGGACTGATGCAGCTGCAACTGCACTTTTCATTCCGACTGCACTACACATTCTGCACTCATATGCTAATTTGCAGTGGCTACCTTCGTTGGAAATAGAATCAAGGTAGGCGAATTCAGAAATGCTCTCCCACTATTGCGTCAGCACACCGGGGAAACCTCCTCGCGAAGAGCTTTTTACAGTCAGTCTATCCAGAGTTGCCAGTAATTCCAGCAAAGTGGTTTTCTCAAAAGTTTTATCAAGGTATGTGTATCCATATAAAAAACAATATTTCAAAAAAGATTCTCTAAAGACGTTATACCTTGCTTACTTTATAGCAAGGGTCATTCTAGGCGAGATCGGATCCCAAAATTGTGGGTGATTCAACTTGGCTCAAGTACCAAGCGACAACTTTACCAGTAAAACAAGTAAAAGTATAGGAATATTTTTTAATAAGGTGTTCCTTGTCCCAGCTGGCTGACTTCCTTGATCCCTCCAACCCAAACCAAATATAACTCTTCTTTAAAATTTGATCATCACAAATTGTATCTAGATCTTAACTGGTTACCACCTGTGGTCACACAGACTAAAAAGGTATCTAGTTAGCTAATTCCAATTGCTTCTCTTTTTCTTTTATATTTTACTTAGCCTGTGCTTTGATAAAAAGATAAATGAGATATTTCAAAAACTCTTGTTATTGTAAGGTAGCCTATTTTACACATTGAATTAACTTAGATTTTCTTACAACATTCTCTTACTTTTGCGTATATCTATCTCCCCGATAATAATAATAACACAAATTAATTGCTAATGCTAGGCTATTAAACAATAACACTCTAGAGCTCCCGGGGTGCATTCAATAAGGTAGGGCCTTAGGCATAAGTTCAGTAACTACTAATGTAAATAAATAAAAATGTTTAATAAAAAATGTTTCTTAAAAATATAGAACCATCTTCAAAAGTTTAGAATTCCTAAGTATAAAATAATGTTGACTTTGAATTTCTGCAAAAGTTTTGTGCTGTTTTCTGGCTTCTGATATTTTGAAGGTACACATTTTTTCAAAGGAATATTTTAATTACACATTTTTTTAGGGTTTCTATTCTTGTAAGACAATTTTTTTCCGACTTACGAGCTTCTAGCCCAAATCGAGCATCCAGAAGCCCTTCATCGAAACCGCCGACAGGAGATGGAGGAATGAGCATACCTATGTGATATATGTACCAAACCAGATTTGGCCTATCTTCAACTTTAACAGGTCATTAAAAATTTAAGAAAAATCCCGACATAAAAACTAAAAAATTAAAAATTTAGAAACCGCCGATACAAAAACTAAAAACTAAATAAATCAAATTTAGAAACCGCCGATACAAAAACTAAAAAGTAAATAAATCTTTGCAACTACAGGCTACGCAAAATTGAAAAATTGATTTTCTAAAATACGCCTTCTGGAGCAAGGTTTTTTACTGATACTAACCTAGTTTTAATCACTTAAAAGTAAATAGCACAAAACTCGAAATAAAATGCACTTTTTATCATTTTTGGCAATTTTCATATTATTAGTACCTACAAAAAAGGAAACTAAGTTCATATATTTGACAAGTAAACTGCTATTAGTAAAACAATAAGAAAAAAACATTTTACATTTTGCTCGTTTAGATCTGTGTATGTACAAGAGTAATTAATTCTTTACAGTGATCAATTTTTTTTTTCAACAATAAATAATATCATTTAGGTTTTATTAGATGATAAAAAAAGAAAAAACAGAATTAATTTTTACCTTATTTGATTATTTGATCTGAAATTTTTATTTTGGTGTGATATTTCATAATCATTGAACATTATTTTATTAATTACTTAATTTTCTTTAAATAAATGGACCTGATTTCATCGAGAAAATATATAAACCTCCAAATGTCAGAATGATATTTGTTTTAACGACCACTACCAAACTATTTGTTTGCTTGAAGTGATATCTCAAGAGTATCAAGGTCAAATTTTAGTTCTTTACCCTTTGCACTATGAGGTCACCTCTGGCGTGACAAAACTATTTTTCCCTAAAACTCTTAAGCCAGAGGTGACACTTCATAGAGTTAATAAAACAAATTAGTGGAAAGCAGTTTTATTTAAAAAGTGCTTTGAAACTATGTGTGTGTACATAAAAGTCTTGTATTATACACTTCTCAGCATAATAATATTAGTGTTCCTTATCAAATGTTCAAACACTTATCTCTATAAACATTCCAGATTGTTTGAAAAAATCAGTTATATGCGCATGCGCAATTCAATTATTGCTAGTATTGAGTTTATTCTCGTCCTATACAAAACAATAAACTAAATATTCGTATTTTGATATTGTACATTCTTTATGAAGAATCATTTTGTTAATAATACATTAAACTTTAAATAATTGCAAGTAATTACTTCATATCTAACATGTGATATCAAAGCCAGAAAAATTAAATCAGAGTTGGCCGAGAACAAACTAGGAAAACAATTATAGTGCAAAGGGTTAAATTAAAATATTTAAAACTTGTTTAACAAAAATATTAATTTTTTCAATTTCTACGCGTTTTTAAATTTTTTATTCATAATCAGTATTATAAATATCTTTCCAAAATAATCTTATCTATTTCTTGAATTGGTAATTTTTTCAAAGTAAAATAATCAATAGCTTACTCATTGTAAGCATTTTACTAGCTGGGTTACTAAACGTCCCAGGTCCCAGTGTGGCAGCTATGCGATTCTGGAGAAATGTGATACTGCCATACTACACATTTTTATGATTTATTGTTGAAATATAGGTAATCTAGTCAGTAGTTCTTTAACAGATTTTAATTTTTTTTCCAGTTAGAGTAATTTTAATTTCGAAAAAACTAAACATACACATATGTATGTATGTGGCAATATCCTTGAAGAGGTTAAGTTCCCACCAAGATCGTGGCCACATCCCAACTGACCTACATATATGAATTCCATCTCAAGAATCAGAGACCGTGAGTTTTGTTTTCCAACCAAATTATATCAAATAAAATCTTAAAATGTAAATTGTTAAAGTTATTCCAAAATTAAAATGATATCATGCTTTTCAGGGCTTGATATTGTAGAAGCAATTTTATTAAATTTTTAGGGAAAATGAATAGGAAGTCTGATCCCACTCAGAAAAATTCAAATTCTAAAGCTTTTAATTTTCTTTTCTCTCGATAAGAGAAACTTCACATATAAGTTCTAATTATTGAATAATTTTCAAGGTGAATACTTTTGAGTTCAATAATCACTAAAACTCGAGTACCTACAAATGTACTTTAACCAAAACAATTTCAACTCTCAGTGACCGCATTCTGCTCTTTCCTGATTTGTTTCAGTTTATTTGACTAAATTGCATATATGTATGTTTAAACATACTTACAACGCAGAATATAAAAACAACAACGTCTTTCTAAAATTGTAAACAGGTATGTAAACTGTACACAAGTAGTTAGTTCAATTCGCTTTCATGTTCCTAGTAGATCCACGCGTCTTAGCTACACATTTTATATTAGAGTATCACGACCTAATTTAAGAAATAAGTCACTTTTAATACGACTGCAAAAACATCATCAATGAACGCCAAATTTAAAAAATTTAAAAAATTAGATTTTAAAAATTTAAAAAAATTAGACTTTTTTATTATTTTTTACTTGTTGCCAATCTGCAGAAAGACTTTTATAGTTTTTATTTTCCTCCCTTTACTTTTCGACTTTTGCGATTAAACAAAAATAATTGTTTATTATAATAAAATGCATGACTTCTTTAAACGTTTTACTACTCTTAATAAGTGAACAATATTGTTATTAAGTAGGATAGCGGTATCATGTAATAGGCCACCATTGTGCTATTTGATATTGCTAAAATGATAAATAAATAAATAAATTTTATGTGCTTTTCTTTTGATGATTATTTTATTTAAAAGGGCTTGTTATTGCTTTATTAATATTTAGTTTTTACTGCGGTTAAGATTTTCTGTCATTGGCCTCATTAAGTAGGGTAAGTTTAAATGTGATTTCCCTAAAATCTTTGTTTTTCATATAACCGACTTTTATTACTTTACATAATTTTTTTTTATTAATCACGTGTAGATATATTCACCATTTCTAAAATTCCCTAAAAAGTGTTCGTATATTTTTTTCTAAAATTAAATAACTTTTAATTTTGGGAAAATATGTTTTTCTAGGGTCAAGTTGCGACCTATATAAACTACATGCATATACATATACAAAAAGAAACTGGTTTTTCTGAAAACTTAATTTTTTAAACAAGCGTCCAAGACATCTTCAAATTGGCTTAACAAATTGAGTTTAATTTTCGCATATAATTTACAATTTTTCGAATTCTTTAAAGATAGAAGAATCAATCAAGTCCATGTCGCGGCACGCAAAAGATAGAGACCTGAAATTACTATACAATCATAGTTTGAATGTAAATACCAAGATGTGGTTTTTGTATTATTTATTTTGATTTTATATACGTATCATTAATATAAAATTGACATCTTTGTTTAAAGTAACACAGGTATGTATATGAATAATTGACAAAAGTAATTAATATTTCTTGAATATGTATATTGCGTAAAATCACCTCAATATGCTGCATCACTTCTTCACGGATGAGGGCAGATTGCACCTTCCAAAGCTAACTGCCTAACTATTGAGGTTTATTTAACACTCTGCTTCAAGTAGTTATCAGCGACCTCAGCCCATATCTCATCTATTTTCGAGTAATTATCTTTCCAGAGTGATTCCAAAAGTTCCCAACCATTCTTTTGTGTTACCAAAAGGTACTCATTCTCAGGGTCCAAAGAATGGCTGTAGGCGCCCAGAACCAGGCTCTGGCAAAGTCGACCAGCCACACATTCCTTCAAGATTTTCACCTCATTTTCGGGTATGTGTCTGACGGAGGAATATCCAGCGATGACCAAACCCCCAGTGGCCAATTCTTTCGACTGCAACATCATGTAAGCCATCGCGATGGCCAACTCAAAGACCAAAGGTGAATTACATGTGTCGCCGAAATCCAATATCCCGGAAACTCTGAACTCCTTTCCGTCCTTCAATTCGGCGACGAGGATGTTCTGTTCGTTGAAGTCCCCATGAATTATCGATTTTTCAAGGGTTTCCACGTTCGGCAGGACTCTCGATTCAAACGCTTCTATTATTTGTTCAACCATTTCCTTGCGGTCGATGTCTTGAAGAACGTAAAGAAACTCTTTTAGCTTTGGGACAGAAGATAACATCCAAAGGCTTTTGTGTGAGTTGTATGCATCGTGTTGAAATTTCTTGATAGGGGAAAAAAAAAGAATAAAGTGATTAAATTGCACAGCTATCGACCGGCGACTGTTTAAATTAGACTTAGAAAGGAAAAGTTCTACGTAATTCAAAGAAGCTCTACAAGACAAAACACCTCGAAGGTTGTGTATCAGCTTTTTCAGCTAAATGCCTTTCTATAGGTTTATTGAAAATTGGATTTTAAAATTGTAAACAGGTAGCAAGCATATCAATAACCACCTGCGTTATTCAAGAATAAATATAAATTATAATTATCGGTCTACAGGCCAAATCAATGGGGCTTACCTTAAGAGCCACATCAAGTTTCGCTACAAATTCCCCAACTTGGTAGAAAAGAAAATTATTTTTTGGTACATTGCAAAAAATCTTGTCAGGAATGAACTCTAATAGTCGGACGACGTGTTTCGAACCATCAATGTTCTCTAGCGAATAATAATTTCCATAAACGTTCTTCACGGGTTTCGAACATGTAATATTTTGGTTACCTAAAATTAATGTATAATTTTTAAAAGAAATGCAAAGATTAAAATAATTTAATTTTACGTAGAAATAACATCAACTGTGTCTGAGCATCAATAACAGACAATTTTTTCGAATCGAGGGCATTCAGAATCTTCAATATATACCCGTGAGGCCAACAATTGGTTATCAACGGGTTCTTGATATTGCTAGATCAGAAATTAGAAGATTTATGTTTTATCACATGATCATGTATTTTTTAAAAAAAATATACTACATATTTTCAAATTTACCTATCTACTTTAATAATGTAGTTTCTATCATCATACGAATTCAATTCCTGCACCTCTCTCGTTGTAATCCCATAAAGTCGCTGAACTAATTTCTCAGCATCTTCAATTGTAGTTTCAGGTTTAATCTTAGCTCCGGGTTTGAGGATATTTCCATTCTCAGAATTCGGTGCACTCTCAATATGATCTTCTTTGGATATCTCAATCATCTCCATACCTCCAAAAGATGGATAAATTCTCTTCGAAAAGACAAAAATACAAAACTAAAATTATCAGATTCCCTAAAGACACGACCGGCGCGTTCTCGGGCACTGCGCGATGATAACTGATTAGATATCGGATCCGAAAGAGGGTTCAGCTACTACTTCGAGGTATATTTTGTGTTTACTTTTAAAATTGTCGCATCACTACACTCACGGGATGATCTACTTCTTGAAATTCTAAGTACATTATTTTCTGGATCTTGTGATAACTAGCCAAAAATGATTCAGTACACACGCACACCACTTCGTTTTCAATTATTAATCGCGTTCCTGGGCGGCATTGTGATTTCTTATCTCTCCTTGTCCCAGCCCCGAGATAATTTAGCTGTTTATTTCTGAAGACTATGTGGAGGGTTGGAGAAATTGAGTAACTAATGCGGCACTTAGGATTTGGCTACTTATTATTAGTCCCTAACCACTCCTCAGATAATTCTGCTGAGCTCGCAACAGATTCAATCTGTGCTCGAGGGAGCCTCTAGCAACGAATCTTCCGCGAGGGTAATCATCGCTCAATAGGTTTTCTCGTCAACAAGTTCTTTAAAGGAACATGTAATAATAATGCTGCTTAGATTATTTATATTATTCTCAAATAATCCGCGAAAAAACATCTTGAAATCTAAAAAGTAATAATCGATAATTGGAGTCTTGATATGGCCTCCTATTTAATTACATACATTGAAAATAAAATATATATTTTTTAAGCTGCGTGTAATTTCTAGTCGGCGCTCCGGCGGCTTTTTGCCCGCTGGTTTATCGTCTTAAGATTTCACACCTTTAGGTGTTAACGAATATCGATACAAGCAAATATTAAGGTGGCACATAAAGAAAGTTAGTTCTTAACGGCTTTTGGGAATGTTGTTTTGACGGTTTTTTTAGATCTTGCGATGTCAAAGTAAATCATAGTCAAACACTATTAACCTTTATCACTCCAAGAATTATACGGAGTGATTTTTAGCCAACTCCAAACAAAAGTTGTTAATTTCAGTGTTGAAAAAAGGCGTTGCATACGTTTTAGGAGGTAGTTTTTTTTATATATAAGAATATAAATAAATGTTGAGTAAACATAAAATAAAAGCTATTTGTGTAATACTTTTCATTTGTACTTGTTTCATTGTTTATATTCTTCTTTTGTGTGATACTGGCAGTAGAACACTAGCTTAAAGCTTGGCAGTATTACTGCCGCTTGGAGTGATAAGGGTTAAAAGTATGTGTAACAATGTTTAGAAATTTGCAACCATGCTAAATATTTTTTACCTATTCAAAATAAGGGCCATAAAACTCCGAATTACAGTTTTCTTAACTTATAATATAAAAATTAATTAAAAGGATTACTTAAGACATATTAACATTTTTTATTTTATTTTTGATGCACAGCATTGCATTTGGGATTAATTTAGGTATTATATAACTACCATTTTTTATATTAATTAAGAAATATCAAAATTAATCAATCCCAAATTAATTACTGCTACCATATTTACCTATTGATATCCATCAATTAATAAAACAAGTTAACTAAAGAAGTCATCTACTCGAACAAATTTGCTTAAAAAACATTGTTTTTAAGAATGGTTAGTTAAAGTAAGATAACCAAAATATTGTGTTAAATAACCTTTACAGAAGTTAATGTTAGTAAATAAGTTTATTAACATAACTTGATAACGTTTTCAATAAAAATAAAAAATTAAAAAGGAAAGTAAAATGATCATTATGATTTCAATTCAGCGCATTTCTTGAGCTGAATTGAGCAATTTTTGGGGAAAAATGTTTTTCGAATTATAGTATATAGCGCTGTTATAGTTGAAGATAGGGTCTTACGAATATACCTTATTTCCATTCCGGTCAGTTATTTTATTATAGATAAAATGTTATTAATTTTAGTGGTATACCACTGTGAATATGTAAAAAGATATCAAGTTAAAAATCGAATAGGTGACAAAGTTATAGCTTTTTACATGAGAACTCGAAGTGCTTCTTTTCGTGCACCTGAACTTTTTCAATCGTGTTTTCCTCAAAACGAATCTTCTCTACCTTATGAGATTCATAGCTCTAACTTTAAATCGATTTTAAATTTTAAATAAGGAACATTTTCATAATCGTTGTACGGAGTCGTTTTTTATTTTGAAAAAAATTAAATGTTTGGTATTTGAACACCTACAGATGTATGATACACATATGTACATTATGTATAAACATTTGTTTTTTTTTTAGACCAATTATTCTCGAAGTCACAATTCCACCGTTGAACCGCTATTTTCGTACCAATATAATTTAATTTAATTAATTTTTTTAATCTTTGTTTTGAAGAAAAATTTATTTTATGTGAGTTCAAGAAGTTCTCCCGCGTGTCCTACAAAACAAAAAAACAATGTACTCTCAAGTTTTTACTTTTTTTTGGTCCAATTAAAATATGCAAGTAGAAGTACATATTCAATTAATATCCTATGCATATTGGTTGATATATGGTTGATCCTAAGAGAGAAATAAGCAAAATTCTAAACTAATTTATCTCAAAACATTATTTGTTCACCGTGTTTCTATAATAACTTTCGACACAAATCAATAAATTAACTTAAAAATTGCTTCCACATTTATGTTTTGTAATAATATAAGATAATAAAATTATTTTCATATTCTACAAAACCAAGGAGCCAAGACCAGCGTAGAACAGTTTTTAAAAGTTAAGTTCATTAATCATGATAAAACTCTTACAAACATTTAACGACAAACGACTATAGTCCGGTCCTACAGTGTAAGTAAATCAGGCTAAAGGATATCATAGTCATCATAAATAACAAAAAGAAAAGCGGATCAAAAATAAAACCTTAAGTAATACCGAAAACTGCGAATGTTTTGTATTTTAAAAATGTTTAATATATGCTAAGTTTCTTATAATATTCACCTTACAGACTCAGTTGTGGTCCGATGAACATGCACTTTACAATCTTCAAATGATTACCTTTACTCATTTAAATCCAAGGTCTCTTTCTCTTACCATTTTCAACATGTTTAATTTGTTTTAAAAACAATGACCAACTTACCCATTTCTGTTTTCATCGAGATCGTGCAGGAAAGTTGAAACAACGTAAAAATAACTCAAGGAATTGAATAGATTATTCGGATTAATTTTTCAATTCAAAACTTCAGTTGAAAGACGAAAACGAGAAAGTTAAATTTTTCGACTATTACCAAGTTTTGTTGCATATAATATGATTCGGAGAGGTATATGCACCAGAGTCCTTGTAATTAAGTTACTTAATCCAGCCGAGTTTTTTGGATTATCCAAATCAAAGGAAAATTACGCATTTCAATTAAATTCAAGTGTTATATGTAAACTACTAATTAATCTTCAAATTTGATCTGGATAGATAATAAAAACAGGGTGAAAGCATATTAATTTGTCTCGACTAAAACGAAAGCGCATTTAATGGCTGAATTATCTTGAAACTTCTTATAGGAATCCTATACATAATATTCAGCTATTTAATCCGAAACAAGTTTTCTAACCCGTGAATATGAACAAAAATTATCTGTTTCTAATGTCCACTTTATTAATATCGACATGAATTGCTTTTTAATTTTGTAACTGGAAAGGGTTTAGGGAAAGGAACGATTGTCTTTCAGAATATTTTGGTGCCTGATGTCCGAAAGTGAGGAAATTAACAGGTGTGGTGTCATATAACTTGAGTCGAAACGACCTTTATTAGCTGAATGTCGTCGTGTAAATGATTCCTATAGAAATTTTATATGCAATTCAGCTATTTAAGGTTGTTTAGACTTGGTTGAAACAACTTACATGAGACCACCCCAGAGCTAATCTAGCCCCTATGCTATGATTTAAAAACACTATTGCAGAAATAATAGGTGTCATGTATGTTAGAAGATTTGAATTACTGAAAATTGTTTTATTCTGGATATCGTTTAGATAAAGCTACCATATTTAATTGATCTTATTTACATTAGTTGAAGTCTTCGAGTCATGACGATTTTTTGGGAGAAACACTTATCAAAGAGACAAGTGATCAATTATAACTTATTTCGATTTTACCGACATTGTCCGTCCTTATACTAGTAATATATTATATATGTATATACATAGATATTCTTTGATTATTGCAAACATCAATTAGGCGAATTATTGCTGAAATTCTTTTTATCCGAATTGGTGTTTAAAATTGATAAGGAATATGCGATTACATAAACAGTAAGTTGAAATCAAGTCGCTAGTCTAATAAAATATTGAGTTTTTCTGAATAATTACAAATGGGGGCTATAGAATATATGACTGAGTCAATATTAAAATTTTTCGAATTTTTACCTTTATTCAGTCATATGGAGGCGAATTTGTTAATTTTTTAGATTTTATGGTACAGAATAGAACATTGGATTAGGATTCGCTGCGAGGAACGATAATAAATAAATTAAAGGCCCTACGGTTTCGATAGAATGAAAGCAAAAGGACTCTACTGTGACTGATTCATTTATTCTTAAACGCAATGTAAATGCCAGTCGGCCTCGAATACATAAGGTAAAGGATTGTAGACGGTGATGGAATAGTTTAAATAAAATTAATTTGGTATACTTTAAAGGCAAACAAAAATTATCACTTTTCGTTCTAACGCTACGTATAAAAATAAATTGTTTCGTTTTGAACTTCATTAAAAGTATTTCCAACAAATGTGAATGTCGCCCTTCTATCGCTCCCAGCTCTAGAAGTTCTATATGATGATAGATGAGATTCGGTGGCCCTAATGCTTCGCAGACCGCTTGCACTGCCTCCTGATGATGTTCGAGACGCTCTGAGAGTGCTGTCGTCTTCTCTTCTTCAAGAATACTATGTTGCTGTAAGATTGGAGTTCTGTGGCTTCACACAATGTCGTTCGAGGTACTTGCAGGATGCAGCTGTTGAACTCCCTCGCGATTAAGTGAGGAATCCCATCGCCGAACGCCTGCACTGGGAGCTCATCGGTTATCTGGATGAATTTAATGGAATCGGCTGATGGAAAGAATGACTTGATCTCCTGCTCGTTCTGGGAATCTGGGACTTCCACTTTGCAGTGTCTCCGCTTCAATCGCTCAATTGTTCGCTGCTCCCTGATCCTCTGGACGTCCCACTTCTTTCGTCGCTTTTCGTCCACCTCAAGTTTGGCGTGCCTTTTGAGGAAGACATCGTCAGATAGGTTCTCTGTCCCCTCTATACTGTAAAGGCCGGTGAACTCTTTTATGGTCCACTTAGGGATCTCCAAGTTCGGCTCCTCTGCACATAGTGCCTCCGCCTCCTCTTTGTTCGTTTCCTCGTCGATTTTCTGATCCTCCCATTCTCTGGTGGCGTACAAATCACTGGTCGTCAATGTTCCATACTTCTTCCTCTTCCGTGATCTTTCAGTCCCAATCTGGGACTGATCCTGGTCCCCAGAGCCGCAACTGAAGCTGTCTTCTGTATCGTTATGCATCTGAGAATCGCCCTTAATCGCTAAATCTTTCGCTGAAATTCTGACATCATGCTGCATGGGGGTCTGGTGCAGCATCAGCTCATCTTTTAAAGACACCTGCTCTTGCTTGTGGACTCTCTGCAGGATAATTTTACTGATGAATTTTCCGTTGCTTTCGCCGATGATGCTCTCACTGCCCAAATGTGTGTCGTCGCAAATTTTGTACTTGCTTTCCTCGTTCGAGGAGCTGGTGACCGGCGAAGGGGGCTTCTCGCCTTCTGGGATTGTGGGTTCTGCTTCGACCGGCAAGTGGACCGGTTCGCTCCTCAGTTCCACTTCGTGGGAATTTACACTGGGTTCGGGGCTCTTTGTGTACTTCATCTGGATCCGCCGCTCAACCTTTTCAACGCGGCTTTTGAGGGCCTCATTCTCCTCCTTGAGGCTGGACAACAATTTGTCCTTAGCCATCAGCTGATCGCTCTGCTCCTGGATGAGGTCCAAGTGGAGAAGGAGCATTGCTTTGAGCTGTTTGTTCTCTTTGAGGAGCGCCAGGATGTCTGTGGCCCCCGCGTTGGCTCGAATGTATCCACTGTCATTCGGGTGACAGTACACGTGGTCCAGATTGTACTTATTTTTGCAATTCGAGTCCATTTTATGTGATATTGGTGGACGTCCAAACGATTCTTTTAGTTTTGGTAAATCTTACCACATAAACAAATTCATCTGGCAATCAAAAGTTTGACAGGCCGACGTGTGGTGAAATCACTAATCACGTAAATTCACCACGAAAACGATGCTGCGAAAGATCTTTTATATCCCGGCCTGCATTAAGCTGGCGAAGAAAACACTGACGATCACTGGATTCACATTCGTCCAATTCTACCGTCCACGAGAACAATTCTTAAGATTTCGTCCAGCTAACAGAATAGTTAATTTTCTAGAAAAAGCGCTTGTCAACAAGCACACACGGCCTTTTGACACTTCGAAAAAACTCATACACTCAAGACCTGTCCAACCAACGGCGCAAATTTTCCCTTTTCTTGCGAATGTTGCCAGCAATGTTCTATTTTCGCCTATTCCACCCGTATAACAATTTCAACTGTCACTTTTCCGACAGTTTTCGCGGTTAGCTCGTTGTTTTAAATTGTAGAGTTAAATCAAAACAACGGTGCAATGTCTATCTTTGGCGATGCAACTGACGATATATTAGGAGAAGATCTAAATGAAGCAATTATAAATGACGATTTGCCGAGCGATGCTGAAGATGATCAAGATGCTGGCGATGATGAGGAAAAGGCTCCGGTTAAAGTGGAACCAAAAAGGCGAGCGACTCGTAACCCACGACCGCGGCTGACAGTGGAAACCCTCACTGGCAAACGAGGCCTTCACACTGTCGAGGACTACTTCAAAAACATAAAGTTCGCGGGGAAAGGATACGAGAAAAAGGACCTGAACGAAGTGATGCGACGACTGCAGCACTGGGCTCACCGGATGTACCCGAATTACAATTTCGACGACGTCCTGGCTAACATCGAGCGGCTGGGAAAAAAGAAGCAACTCCACGTCCACATGAACCGCTACCGACAGGGTCTGCTTGAGGGAGAGTTGCTCCAGCGACACTCCGATGACGAGGAGAACATGAACGAGGCGCCGAATGACGAGCCCCTCGACGAGTTCGACGCACTCCTCGGGGAGCAAATTGCACTGTCGAAATTGGCGCCCCGGACACCGGCTCACCAGACCTCCTTTTCCACCAGCTCCATTAATACACCAAAGTTCACTGAGGTGCATACAATAGCGTCAACACCTCTTCCTCCTCATAATATCATCCAGCCGGAGGAACCAGGTGAGGCACCAGCCCCAGTCCCAGCCCCAGCTCCGCCAAGAACGGAGAGCAAACTTACAGCAGAACAAATAGCCAAAATTGCCGAGAACCGCAGACTGGCACAGGAGCGACTCAAGGCAAGAAGGGAGGCGAAAAACACCCTGAACTGATCGATTTCTAAAACAAATTTACTTACATATAATTTCTATGCAATAAATCTAAGAATTCAACTAGCTCTTTCATTAGACCAGTAATTTACTATTAGGGCCCTAGTCTTAAAAACAAAAACGAATTGGGTTTAGTAACTTTGATTGAATATAGTATTTCATATATGTATTTATTATTTAAAAGTCTACAGACATATTTTTGCACACTTAAAATAATAAATTCAAATTAATTACTCCCAGAATAATTGCTTTCCTAATTATTTCAGTGTAACGTCACCTTAAGAAGTGCCCGAGTTCTTATTACTCTTTCCGATAAATAAATGCAAATTGAAGAAAATAGTTCCGAAGACTTAACTTTGTAGTATAATATATATCTTATAAACAGTATACCCAACATCTCTTCTGAAATTACGTGTAGATAAGCCTATTAGTGCCTAGCGAACTTTATACGTAGGCATATTTTAACGCCAATATGAATTTCCACCAAAATCAAACCTCGTAAATGATTTTTGTACTTTTTCAATGCGGTCAATATGCAGGACATTACTCAGCAAACGAGTCTTCTAAAATATACCTAAATTGTGCAATATAATGTGACTAATGTAAATTATGCTTTAATGTCATTTGTACTGCGTTTTATAAATCCTAATGAAGTAAGAACTTTGAAATTATGTGCTCGGTGTGTTGGCTGCAGGATAGCTTCATATCCAACAAGACGCCTAAATACCTAATTGAGGAGTGTATGTTCAAAAGGGGTTATTTCTACCTTATGGTCGTTCAAAGTTAGTTTTTACTAATTCCACTGCTAATCAATAATTCAACGTAATATTGTCTTTACTTTTGATCAAAACTACCTAGTTTCTTATAAATATTAAGCTTATTTTTATTGTCCCAATAAAAATTGCTATTTGCTTGCACTCTTTTAATTAAACTACGTTTAATATAATATTTTTCATCAGAAAATGCTGTTTCACATATTGGCATGCCTTAGTCAGTCAAGATTGAACAAGGAGAGTTATTTTCTAAAGACAGGTAGCACATTTAATTCTCAACAAAATGCTAATATGAGAATTTTTTTTTAAGCGAGTTATTCAAGTTTATGTCAGTAATTTTTTCCCATGTTAATTGTATGTAGGATCCTCCTGACTATTTTATCAGTTAAAAATTATAGATTCTCTACCGGTCTTATTAAATAATTAGCGAAAATAGGTCAACATATGCTTTTAATAGCAATATAGTACCAAGAACCTTTTCCTTTTAGTTATTATAATAAAATGGTTTTTTAAACGATTTTTCAAATATAGCATTTTGGTCAAAAACCTAACATGATAGGGAATTATTGCGTTCAGGTTGACAATCTTTGTTCAGCAAACTTTAGGTAGGCCGCCACCGAGAATTAAAAAAAAAAAGTATATGATTTCACTTAATTGAACTACACTCCGATTCGACACAAAAAACAAATAATCCAAATCAGACCGTCATCTGAAATTAATTAATTAATTTTTCAAGAATTTTGTTTCATTTTTAAATTTCCAGCCTTTTTTCAATGTGAAAAATGCCTTACTTAATTGTCAAAGTGTTTAATTAGGACGTTAGGACAAAATTTTCGTAAATGTGATTGTTTATAAGAAAACTTGACTGACTACCAACTTTTGAATTTCATACAATTTTGATAAACATTTCAACTTCGCACCATTTACCAGTTAACCCCTTTGTAGAATCGCTGATGTTATTAAAACAACTTGCTGTTGAAGTTACGGATATTTCTATTTAATAGAGTTAATGCGCTTCTTTACTGCCCAGGTCATCTACCTCTACAGACATTGTAAAATAGACTCACCACTCTTCATCCGTCTCCCCGCCTGCTAAATCTGCTGGCTCTATTATTTAAAAAATTACCGCCTATTCTGCATTAAAATGAATTAACATAGTCAAGAATTAATTGAGTATCTTTCACTGAGGGTATCCGCACAGTCTTCGGAGAGTTCACGTACTCCTCGTAGATCTTCAAGCTCTTTTCGCTAACTACTGGAGGACGTACGCTCTCGTAGCTGTCCCCACCGAAGTCGTTCAATGGTGTCAGTATGATGCCCCCGGTTAATTTGTTGTTCTTTCGACCAGGCTCCAATGGCTTAGAAGACAACTTCCCAATGTGCACGTATTTCTTATACATATTCAAGCTCGGCTTGGAAGGCGCTACGATTTTGCAGCCATAAATAGTCTCCATATTGGGCAATAATGTCTCAAACGAGAAGGGCTTGTATTTTGAAACCTCTTGTTGCTTGCCCTTCCTGCTATCACTCATGGAATTAAACTCGTCTTCTGAGGAAGATCCCTCATCCATGCTGGAGCTGAAAACGAAGCGATATTATCTTTACCTATTTATCTTAAATTCTGTGCTTACCTGGTAGACCCCGTTGTAGAACTTGTTGAACTTTGGCCAGTCAAAGAAGGATTTTTATTGCTTGGCCTTCCCTCCCTCCTTCGTCCAGGCTGGAAAGGGCTAAAGTTTGTCCTGAAGGTGGGCATAAAGTTGCGTGCCATCTGGCTGATTTGGTAGGCAATGTGCTCCTCGAATGAGGTCAGCTTAAAGGACATGTGGTAGTTCGAATAGGAGTCAATCATCTCCATGTCCTTCGAGTGCACACTGAACAGCTCTTTGACGACCTTATGCAAGGCACTGCAGGAGAATGGAAGGCTTGCCCGAACAATTGGACGAACCCAATCTGTGAGCGGCTTTAGGTTTCCTGCCACCAACGAAGGCGTATAGTTGTGCATATAGTAATCAGTTTGCAGTTCCCAGATTGCTGGATTTTCTGATGATAAGACAAACACCATGCAAGTTTTTATATGTATCACTAATGTTAGGTTGGAATATTTAGTAAAAAGTTTTAAAATTAAGATAATGTGAAAACGTGGAAGTAGACGCTTTTCCGCCGTGAGATTACCTTGAAATTTTTACTCCAAAAAAAACGCAAGTTCACCCTCATGTGACTGATTGTACGAAAATGAAATTAGTAAAAAATGTTTTTCAATATCAACTTTTCTTAGTTATTATTAGCAATTATCGTACTAATTCCTTGTTTGCTAAGTATATTTTGCACAAGAATCAGTTTATAACCATATTATCATTAATATGATCCAAAATTAAATAATGCTATTATATTTTCAAAATTTTGGTCTTCAATACCTACTTTACTTTTTACTTATAACTTTTTTAACATATTGTTAAATGTTAATTTCTTCAGCTGGTATAGCTAACAACTCTATGCCTTTTATTTTTGTAATTTATTATATCTATAAATAAATGTCCGGTAAAACCAAATCAGATTTCTAAACTTGTATAAAAATCGTAATAATAGCCAATATTAATGATAATAACAATATTTATAACAATTTTGCTTTATTTTATGTTATACTAGTATCGCCTGTGGTCGAAATTTGACTATCGAACCACAATCATAATTATCAAAATTCATTGCATTACATTCAATTGGCACTTTATACGAAATTCAAATTCTTATGATCCAAATAGAAGGTTAAAAAAATTAATATCTTACTCTTGGAATTTTCAAAATAAGGCTATAATTTTGTAATGAAAAATCCGATTGATATAATTTATACCTCGATCAATAGAGCTAATTAGAAACTACATTTAACTTTTTATGTTGTCAAGATATCTTTAGAAACCTCCGTTTAAATTGAAAAAATTTGAAGAATTTATCATAAAATCGACTATTTTGACCAAACCTGAAGTCAAATTTTTTTGAACTTTTAATTGTCAATTTTAGACCTATAGAACATTTTTTGTTTCATCAAGATAACTCTTATGGCTTGGCCAGAATATGTAAAAAACTGAGGGAAAGTCAATGATGACGGACAGACGTTTTTATTATACATATATAATTTTTAAAGAGAGCTTTTATTTTTCTAAATTACTCAAATTTGGAGGTTAAAAATAAACATTAAAATTTAATTACGGATATGTTTGTTTAAATTTTTTCATTTTGGATTTTTAAAGCCTAAAAATAATGCGGCATTGCGCGTGGGTCTAGATAGAGAAAAGTACGGGGTGGTCTTGATTTTCTCAGAAAAGATTTGCAAATTGAGAAATTAATTCGAAAATTGTTACCATTTGGGAAACTAATTATTATATGTATAAGAAAGTGCATGTTTTGCTATTAACCTTTTCACTGCGGCGCAGTCTGGAAGAAATCCATCAGCAGGTACGGCGCGTTATGCGCTTATCGGTCGCTGTGTTGCGCAAGACCAGTGATTAATGAGTAAAGTAGTATCCGGAGTTTTGATATTCTTAGGATTTAAAAAATAATAATTGCAAATAAACCACAAATATTCAAAAATGCAGAGAGCACTTATTTACGATGTTTATTATACAGTGGCAGAAAGAAAAATAGCACAAATTTCAATGGGAAGTCCACAAGAAATTGTGAAGAAGTGAAAGACTGGTGAGAGCGTATGTACATATACGCCATTCGTAGTGGAAGGGTTAACTATAATAATAACATTTGGGGTGTTTTAACAAATTTTGGTAAAAATAATACTGCGATGCGTTTATAGAAAATTTGTAAAATATAAAGAAGCACCCTGTAGAAGTGTTTCAATTCTCGTTCCATTTCCTCCCAAATTTTTATCCCTTTCTTTCACATGACTTTCTTATTACTATCTACTTCGTGCAAAATCTTCAAGTTCGTTTGGGTAACTGTACCAAGGTCAAATTTATATAAGAAAATACGTCACGAGTGTCACATCTTATTGTGGATAGTCTTTAGTTTTATAACTAACTCTTTTTATGCTCAAAATGAGCAGAAAAAAGAGCCAACGACACGCGGTGTTCCCAGGCGGTCCCCCATCCAAGTACTATCCGCGCCCAATGCTGCTTAACTTCGGTGATCAGACGAGAACCGGTGCTCTCAGCATGGTATGGTCGTTGCCGACGAAATTTATTATGTTGAAAAAGAAATTGCAACTAACAAATACAGTGCAACCTTAATATAACGTACCTCAATATAACGACTTCCTCGATTTAACAAATTCTTCATAATCCCCTTGAATTGTCCATAAGAGTCAATGTAAAATATACCTTTACATTGCGAACATTTTTTGCGAACAACCTCTTTATAACGAATTTTCAACTATCAAAAAAAGTGTAAATACCTCTAATTACTGCATTTAATTTTGATTATTAATCTAAGGGAAACATTTTGTTACCTACCTAATTGTTTTTAAATAGAAAATACATACAGTAATTTGATAAAAATGTGTTATCATTTATTAGTAGAAGTTGTTCGCTATAACAAGATGAGTACGTAATGTTGAGGTGAATAAAACTATTTTTTTACCTCTTTATAACAAATTTTATACCAACCTAACCTCAATATAACAAACCTCAGTTTAACGAATTACTTGATATAACGAATATTTACTTGTTCCTTTCCGATTTGTTATATCGAGGTTGCACTGTACTATGAATTTATTTTTAGAAAAAGTACCTAACTCACTTTATTGCAACAAAATCCAAAATGAAATAAAAATGTCTGCGATATAGCAAAAAAAATCAGCAAGCAACGGTCAATACCTGGTATTTTTCATTAATTGAATGTATTTACAAGAAAAACGTTCAAGTACACCTTAAGGGGGATAGCCACTGTGACGAATCCAAAAAAAAATTTTTTTTTTTGTCCTAAATCAAAGTTAATATATTAAAGAATATGTGTACAAAATTGCAGATCAAAAGGTCCAGGACTCGACAGTTTAATATTGGTATGAAAATTTTAAAAGATACATGATTGCATTGCGAGAAAAATGGACTGTAATGTGCAATTTTCACGACCCTACAGTGAAGGATCCTGGCCTGATCATAAGTCTCAGTCGGCCGGGAAATCACCGACGAAAACTCAACAAACAACCAAACAAAAAAAATTTATATTTCACGCGGGGTCATCCTGGTGGACGCGCTGAATGTGGCTCGAAGCGCACCTAGTTGGCTGGCACGTGCTTAGCTCGTCGGCATGGGGCGGGGATCTTGAGCCTTCCGAGCGTCGTCTTAATTAAATTATCGTGCACCTAGAAAAAAAAATATTTAACGGAAGGACAGGGGATGCTTCCACTATTTGGTCCAGATGTCCGTGTAGGACAGGACCCGAAGAGGGGAACTCTCACCACGAGTCTGAAGGGGACACATGAACAAGGCTAGAAAAAAAAAATGATTCCCCATCGCTGGTCCCTTGTTCAGTTACTAACCCACCCAAAATTGTCCAAGCCCCCTTGGTGCTTGGCAACCCTACCTAGGGAAAGGAGAGGGTGGAGACCGTCAGTCGTCAGCAACTTAAACACGCATATTCGCAATCAATTCATTATTCCCAATATATTAAATATTAAATTCATACACATGTGATTGACACTTAGAATGTAGGCGCTAGAGATAATAAAAAAAAACAATTCAAGAAAAAAAATTGAGTTCAAGAAAAAAAAATAATTTTTTTTTTTTTTTTTTTTGTACAAATCAATACGAGGGTAACCAATAGATGGTAAGTAGGTAAGTAATGCAAATTCAAATTAACTGACCCGCGATTAATTTATCTACCGGTTACGGGCGAGAATATGTCTTGCAAAATTTTGTAGGTCTGGCGGTAAAATTACGACTCGCGTAAAATTAATTAACATAAACAAATTAAATTTAAGGCGGAGGGATGGGGGCAGATCAAATCCCTGCGCTGGGGTACCACGCTCAATTAAGCAAAGAATAAAAAAAATCACACCCACTTCCGTCAATGTCAACGAACGATATAAAAGAACTTTAAGTAATTACTCCACATACCTGGTTTTCCGTTGCTGAATCCGCTGCCGATCGATCGCCACTGGATTCCTGCGGAACTGGTAAAGCACTAGAAAGAAAATTCTTTTTTTTTTTTTTTTCAAACGGAAGAAGTGAATGTGGGAGGGGGATATTAACTGGGGATGATCCCAAAATAAAGGAAGTGGCTATTCAGCACTGAGCGGGATGTGCTCTGCTAGCACCCAATGTACAGGCTGTATGGAAATTAGAAGCTACGTATTTAAACTGAATGTCGGATAAAAAAAGGGGTCAGCGCCTGGAGGCGGTTGGGGCTTGACTAAGTAAAGAGGAAATGGGGTTAGGGAACACTGAACCGTTATGGAACGGTCCCTATGTTGAACGGCGGTGATGTCCTTCGGCGAAAGCGTAGGGGGGTGCTCCCACGGAGAAATGTCGGCTGATTGTAGCGGCAAGGCTAGGGGTGATGCTCCCGCGGTGAGATAATCCGTTGCTGGTGCAGCTGCTGGAACTTGCTGAATCTCGCTGAGACTTTGGCTGAATTTCCGGCGGAACTCACGCTGGAACTTGCTGAATTTCGCTGGGACTTCGCTGACACGACGTGCTGATGGTGACAGGACAGCTGATACAGCTCGGGGGGGGCTCAACTGCTCCCTGGACTGGTGCTGGTAGATAATCCACTGAATGTGGAGGAGATTTATACTCCCGGAAAACAAATTTGCGGCGGGGGCCCGGTACCGTGAGTGGAGAATTTACGGGGCCCTCCGCTCCGACCTGGGCAGCGCTTTGCCCTTGCCCTGTGGCTTCTTCGGCTGCGCAAGCTGTGCTCCTTCTTAATTTGCGCCGGGGATTCCCGGTAGCGTTACTACCGCAGGATGACTTCTGTTACTCCCTGTCCCGTGTGGCTGATTCCCTGGGGGCACTTTAACGGCGTGCCCGTGGCACTGCAATTTCACTTGCACTTATAGAGAGTGATTACTTTTTTCGTCGCACGTCCGACTCTGACGGGAGCTCGCCGGGAAGTGGCAACATGGCGGCCACCAGCTCGTTCGCACATTCGGCATGCGGAGGAGCTACTCAATTGTTAGTTTCTGTGTGGATGGAGCCTGAGGCTCGGGTTTCAAGTTGGACGTTTACGAATTGCCGGCTAAGGCACGGGTTCATCACAAGGCTGGCAATTTACGAAGGGGATCCTGAGAAAGGTGGCAGAAAAATGGACACGTTATGGAATTACTGGCGCAGGTCCTTGGCATGGTAGATACCTAGCGAACGTCCGTTCATATCTTCTAACTCATAACGACTATTGCCCACTACTTTAGCGATGCGGCTTTTGGCATATTTATTCACGAGCTTGGCGCAGCGACCCTGAGACATATTACTTATCGGCCAGAGACGTCGGTAGACTTCCTGTCCGACTACATATCTAACGTCGCGACATCGAGTGTTATATGTGCGCTCCATCCGGGAATGCGTATCTTTTAGGTGTTGTAGCACACGACTTCTAATCAGGCTTAGCTTATCGTTTTCAGCCATTACTTGGAATTCTGTACCTGCGGCTTGTCCTAATTTTTTGTAGAGCGGATAGACAGATCCATGCAATGCCATATGTTGTCCGAATACTACATAGTACGGTTCCATAACAATAGCCTGATGAATGGAACTGCGCAATGCACATGCAATTTTAGCTAGATGGAGGTCCCAGTGCTTTTGATCGTCTTTGAGATATGCTCGAATAGCTGCCAATACTGAACGATTAACACGCTCTGACGCATTTGGATGTGGAGAGTGCTTAGCCGTCCTTATGTGCTTAATACCATAGTCGGAAATGAGTTTTTGAAAGGTGTGTGAAGTGAACTGTTTGCCGTTGTCTGAAAAAATAGTCTCCGGTACTCCAAACGTGGCGAACACTTCATCTTCTAAATACCGTACGGTCAAGTCGGCTGACTCTGCCTTTAAAGCTTTGAGAAAAACAAATTTACTAAAACAGTCCAAGACTACTAAGATACAGACGTTTCCCCGGGGGGTACGTGGATAGGGTCCCATGAAATCCACGTATAAAAACTGAAATGGTCTTTCTACACAGGGTTGTCCACCCATTGGCGGCCTCTGAACTTGATTGACGTCCTTTGTCTCCTTACAGATTGAGCAGGCATTCACATACTGACGAACTTGGGTTACCATACCTGGCCAGTAATATTTTTGTTTCAGTCTGTGCAGCGTCTTATGAAAGCCACCATGTCCGCATTGTGGGGGAACATGGGCCGAGGTTATTAGGTCAGTGGTAAGCTCATGGGGAATCCATAAATTCCAGCTTGACTCGTCTTGTTCGAGATCGGTTCGGCAAGGTTTCATGCGACGATAGATAAATCCCTCCGAAACCTTCAGATCTGGCAATCGATCACTATTCCGTTGAATAGTGTTCTTCAGTTCTTCGTATTCTTTGGACGTGAAATAGGGAGATTCCAGGTTAACTTCCAGTGGCAAGGATTCTACCTCCTGTAACTCGTCCATGTGGATTCGGGAGAGCGCATCTGGTACTACACTTTGGCTTCCCTTCCGGTGCTCAATGTTAAAGTTAAATCCCTGAAGTTTCAGGCTCCAGCGTGCTAAACGTCCGCTCAAGTCTGTCTGATTCATCAGCCAACGTAGGCTGGCATGGTCGGTAATAATAGTGAAGGGGTGGCCTTCCACGTACGCTCTAAACTTTTTCACGCTTAATATAGCTGCGTAGCATTCTAGCTCGGTGACACTGTATTTGCTTTGTGTGGAGTTAAGCTTTTTAGACATAAAAGCTATCGGGTGTTCGCTTCCATTTTCATCCTTTTGGAAAAGTACGCTTCCCACTCCCGTGGTGCTTGCATCGCACTGTATATAAAAATGCTTCGCAAAGTCCGGCGTATAAAGTTCGGTCGCTTCGACTAGCGAAATTTTCAAGGTCTGGAAAGCCATCCTGGCCTCACTGGTGAGCTCAAAGGTTTTCGATTTTTTCAGACAGTCGGTAAGGGGAGAGGCCACAGAGGCATAGTTGCGTATAAACCTTTGATACCAACCCGTTAAGCCTAAGAAACGACGTAGCTGTTTGACCGTCTTCGGTTCCGGAAAGTTCTTAATAGCCTCGATTTTCGCAGGGTCCGTCTTCAGAGTCCCATCGCCCACAATGTAGCCAAGATAACGTACCTCGCGGACGCAGAAGTTGCTCTTCCCCACATTTATGGTAAGTCCAGCAACTCGTAGACGAGAAGCGACATCATTCAGAATTTTAATGTGGGAATCAAAATCAGGGGTAACCACTAACAGATCGTCCAGATATACGAAGACATTTTCTCTCAGGGAGCCAGGAATAACCTTGTCCATCAGACGGCACATCCTCTGAGGCGCGTTGCATAGGCCAAAAGGCATTACCTTAAATTGGTAGTGGGGGCGTCCGGGCACAGAGAAGGCGGTTTTCAGCCTACTGCTCTTTTCGAGGGGGATTTGCCAGAAGGCGTCCTTTAGATCAATTCCACTTATGTATCTGGTGTCTTGAAGCCTGCCGAGCAATCCATCCATGTGGGGAAGGGGATAGGCATCCTTAACTGTAATTGCATTTACTTTCCGGGAGTCCAGGCATAAGCGGTTTTTCCCAGGTTTCCTGACGAGCACAACTGGCGAGTTCCAGGGGCTGTCAGACTCTTCAATTACTCCCAACGACAGCATCCTATCCAATTCCTCGTACATGAGTTTCTGGATAGCCGGGGAAACAGGATAGTGTCGTTGTTTTATCGGCATTGCGCTGCCCGTGTCAATGACGTGTTCTTCGAGATGAGTCTTTCCGAGTCCGTGAATGGCGTAGCTCGGAAATTTAGAAACAACTCCCTCCAACAGATATTTTTGATCGGGACTTAAGTGCCGTTGCTGTAGGTTCTCCTCGCTGGGGAGCGCAGCCAATTCGGTGACAAGATGAGGAGCTAGTTGGAACTCACGCCAAAAATCTATTCCGAGATACAGGGATTGTGTTAGATTTGGCACAACATATATAGTAAAGGTTTTTGAAACATTGCGAAAAGTCATCTGAGCCTTCACGAACCCGGTAACAACTGTGCTGTGTCCGTCCGCAGTCTTAACCTGATTGTGGAGACTAAATGGAGACAAGCCTGCCGCTTGCAAGACTGATTCATATCCCTTTCCCAAGCAGGTGATACTCGCGCCACTGTCCAGGAGACCTAGGACTGGAACACCATTTATCCGGACTTTCAGATAAGGGCGATTGTCTCCGGACGCGCTCATGACAGCAGATATAACGCGTTTCGAAATGCCTCTTCTCTCTTGGGCGAGACGACGCACTCGTAGCAGAGACTTGTGCTTGTGTCGAGGGAAAGTGACGGTGACACATGAGTTGAAAATACGCTCTCAAACTCGCTGGTAATTTAGCCAACGTTCATGCAACGAACGGAGGGGATACACTGTGCGTGATTCTTGTTTAGGTTGTGAGGTTAATTTTCGCGCGTCCGCGGTCGTATTCAGAGGGTCTACGTTCGTAGGGGTGACGTGTGTATCTTCCCGGTTGATATGTAATTGGCGGGGAGACGCAACTAGTGGGGATGAGTTCTGGTTGAAGGCAGGTCCGCTGGGGATGCCGGAGAATCTAGGTCCGGGCGACACGCTCCGGTGTTCGTATTGCCCGTCCTTCGGTTTCCCGAACAGGTTGAGCATCGAGGAGTAGTGGTATTCCTTTTTCCGCATTTGTAGCAGAACAACTGTCTTTCTTCATCTGGGCACATCTGGAAGCAATGTCCATGGCGTCGACAATTCCAACAAGTAAGCTGATTTCCCATCTGTTGACTAGCCTCAATTGGCTCGAGTGTCTGAGTTGGTTGAGGGCTCAGAGCATAATGCTCCAACTCATGTACTTTACTCTGATTAGTCGTTACCGAATTATGTTGGTGGACTTGAAGACGCTCTGCTTGGTTGCAGTAGGTTCTCAACTGCTCCAGAGTGTGGGCAGGTTGAACATACACCATTTGAGCCAGGCGAGGAGATAGCCCATCTTTAATTACGCTTACTAATTCTGACTCTGCTAATGGGGCGGCGAGCTTGTAATGCAAGGCTAATACTCGCTGTTCAAAGTCTTTGTATGATTCTTCTCGCCCCTGTTTAGCGGTCATGAGAGCTTGTAGCACCATATGATTCGTTTCGAGCGATCGGAATCGGTTATTCAGGTTGTTCTTGAAGGTGGACCAGGTAAAATTACGATTCTCTTTACGAAAGACAGACCAAAACCAGCTTTCCGCTTTTTCTCTTAGCAGAAAATGCAAATTGGAACAAAGCTCAGCCTCACTAACTCCGTTAGATTGCGCGACACATTCAGTTCTATATAAAAAATCTTCCACGGCTGTCCCTTGAGGATTGCCAGTGAAATGAAAATTCCAAGTAGATATAACCGATTTTTTGGCAGGGGTAAATGAGGTTGAACTCCGTGTGGGGGTATTACTGAAAGCTTGTGAAGTGTTGCGACTGTCAGGTACCAGAGGCGAAGTACCAGGCGTATTGTTCGGACCTGGCTGTGATTGCCATCCGGTGTTATTATTCATCGAAGCCGCAGGCTCGTCCGTGTTATTAACGGGCCTCGTCACCCGAGGGGATCTAGGCTCGTTTGACCTATTCGCTGGACCTTGACTCCTTAAACCTGTTCTAGACCCTCTTGGCCCCGATCGTTGTCCGCGGCGGGAGTGAGTATGTCTGCCATTAACGTCTGCTACCCTAAGAGCAGTGATACTCTGTCTGATGTCTTCAAGATCAGCCCGTAAGACATCGATTGACTCATCCAACCGATTTTCGTTATCCAGGTCTGCTCGCCCAGGTTCCCGTTCGTCGGCGTTACCCTTGGAGGTGCCTGGTTTATCTGACGGGGGTGACCGTTCCAATGGCATGGTAAGGGATAGGAACTCCGAATAATTAATTCAATTCAATTTACTTTAGCCACTTGGGTCTACGGACACCAAGTCTATATCAAATTCAACGAGGGGTATAAAAATACACCAATGTTGGACTCTTACTATTGTCCGGATATAAAGTCGAACGAAGAGAAAAGGAAAAATTTATTTCCAGAAGTAGAGAAAAATTCCGATAATAAATCCAATTCACTGATTACCACTGACGGGTAGTGTACTAATAACGAAGAAAATCTACTAACATCATGCGTTGACTGACGGATCTCCACCCCTCCCTTCCAAAAGAGAAAAGTTCTCCGAAGAATGTTGGGGAATCTTCAAGAAAACGGTACGCTAGAAGGAAGAGGAGGGAATAGGTGAAAACTGGTGATTACCAAAATAAGTCTGTGGTTGCTGATTGCCGATGACCAGGTGGAATCACTCATTTTAGACCAGGCCAGTGTTTCGGGCTGAGCCCTGAAATCACTGATCTCTGCGTCCTCCTAAGCTGAGACCACTCACCATGCTAGACTGCTCCGGGATTAGCAGATCCCGTGGGCACAGGGGGGGGCCGGCAAGGCCACCACTCTCCTGGTTCTCCGACCGAAGCACCCAATCCCAGGGAAGTCCGGTCAACCAGTGGTCCCTCCAGGATTAGGCAACGCCAGCCTGAGCCACTGAAATCGCTGCAGCATTCCTGGGCCGGACCCTGCTGAATACGATCTAGCGAAACCAAAGGAACAGGCTACCGCAGCACCTGGATTGACCACCACAGGTCAGAATGCAGCGCAAGGGAAAAAAAAATGTTCACCGCGCGCGAATGCTGCTGAAGGGATGGCGCGATGCTGTTTCCACACAGGTGAAGCAATACATATCGCGACAATACATATTACAAGGAAACATATTTTGGTGGTAAAAAAAAAATCTTTTTTTTTTTTTTTTTTCTTCCAGGTGACACATACATTTTTTCGAGCCCCACGTTGGGCGCCATTTTTATTTAGATGTAATGTGCAATTTTCACGACCCTACAGTGAAGGATCCTGGCCTGATCATAAGTCTCAGTCGGCCGGGAAATCACCGACGAAAACTCAACAAACAACCAAACAAAAAAAATTTATATTTCACGCGGGGTCATCCTGGTGGACGCGCTGAATGTGGCTCGAAGCGCACCTAGTTGGCTGGCACGTGCTTAGCTCGTCGGCATGGGGCGGGGATCTTGAGCCTTCCGAGCGTCGTCCTAATTAAATTATCGTGCACCTAGAAAAAAAAATATTTAACGGAAGGACAGGGGATGCTTCCACTATTTGGTCCAGATGTCCGTGTAGGACAGGACCCGAAGAGGGGAACTCTCACCACGAGTCTGAAGGGGACACATGAACAAGGCTAGAAAAAAAAAATGATTCCCCATCGCTGGTCCCTTGTTCAGTTACTAACCCACCCAAAATTGTCCAAGCCCCCTTGGTGCTTGGCAACCCTACCTAGGGAAAGGAGAGGGTGGAGACCGTCAGTCGTCAGCAACTTAAACACGCATATTCGCAATCAATTCATTATTCCCAATATATTAAATATTAAATTCATACACATGTGATTGACACTTAGAATGTAGGCGCTAGAGATAATAAAAAAAAACAATTCAAGAAAAAAAATTGAGTTCAAGAAAAAAAAATAATTTTTTTTTTTTTTGTTTTTGTACAAATCAATACGAGGGTAACCAATAGATGGTAAGTAGGTAAGTAATGCAAATTCAAATTAACTGACCCGCGATTAATTTATCTACCGGTTACGGGTGAGAATATGTCTTGCAAAATTTTGTAGGTCTGGCGGTAAAATTACGACTCGCGTAAAATTAATTAACATAAACAAATTAAATTTAAGGCGGAGGGATGGGGGCAGATCAAATCCCTGCGCTGGGGTACCACGCTCAATTAAGCAAAGAATAAAAAAAATCACACCCACTTCCGTCAATGTCAACGAACGATATAAAAGAACTTTAAGTAATTACTCCACATACCTGGTTTTCCGTTGCTGAATCCGCTGCCGATCGATCGCCACTGGATTCCTGCGGAACTGGTAAAGCACTAGAAAGAAAATTCTTTTTTTTTTTTTTTTCAAACGGAAGAAGTGAATGTGGGAGGGGGATATTAACTGGGGATGATCCCAAAATAAAGGAAGTGGCTATTCAGCACTGAGCGGGATGTGCTCTGCTAGCACCCAATGTACAGGCTGTATGGAAATTAGAAGCTACGTATTTAAACTGAATGTCGGATAAAAAAAGGGGTCAGCGCCTGGAGGCGGTTGGGGCTTGACTAAGTAAAGAGGAAATGGGGTTAGGGAACACTGAACCGTTATGGAACGGTCCCTATGTTGAACGGCGGTGATGTCCTTCGGCGAAAGCGTAGGGGGGTGCTCCCACGGAGAAATGTCGGCTGATTGTAGCGGCAAGGCTAGGGGTGATGCTCCCGCGGTGAGATAATCCGTTGCTGGTGCAGCTGCTGGAACTTGCTGAATCTCGCTGAGACTTTGGCTGAATTTCCGGCGGAACTCACGCTGGAACTTGCTGAATTTCGCTGGGACTTCGCTGACACGACGTGCTGATGGTGACAGGACAGCTGATACAGCTCGGGGGGGGCTCAACTGCTCCCTGGACTGGTGCTGGTAGATAATCCACTGAATGTGGAGGAGATTTATACTCCCGGAAAACAAATTTGCGGCGGGGGCCCGGTACCGTGAGTGGAGAATTTACGGGGCCCTCCGCTCCGACCTGGGCAGCGCTTTGCCCTTGCCCTGTGGCTTCTTCGGCTGCGCAAGCTGTGCTCCTTCTTAATTTGCGCCGGGGATTCCCGGTAGCGTTACTACCGCAGGATGACTTCTGTTACTCCCTGTCCCGTGTGGCTGATTCCCTGGGGGCACTTTAACGGCGTGCCCGTGGCACTGCAATTTCACTTGCACTTATAGAGAGTGATTACTTTTTTCGTCGCACGTCCGACTCTGACGGGAGCTCGCCGGGAAGTGGCAACATGGCGGCCACCAGCTCGTTCGCACATTCGGCATGCGGAGGAGCTACTCAATTGTTAGTTTCTGTGTGGATGGAGCCTGAGGCTCGGGTTTCAAGTTGGACGTTTACGAATTGCCGGCTAAGGCACGGGTTCATCACAGGACTAAAAACTTTAAACGCGTTTTTCTCGAAACGACTTTTTTCAAACTGGTCGCATCGAAAACTCGGACAATTCTTAACCGATTTTAATTTTTTTTTTTTTTTGTTTCGTTCGTCTTAGTAGTGGCTAAGGTTAAGCGTAGCCGATTTGGAAAATTTTGCTTTTTACTATTTTTTAAATTGTTTGAAAACGAAAAAAAAAAAACGGTCGAAAAAATGAAAATTTTTTCAATCGGCCGCCATTTTGTGAAAAATCAAAATAAAAAAAACGGCTACGTACAACGATAACTACATTCATACAGATTATAACACAATTTTTTTTTTTTTTCTCACATCACCGGCTTTTGAAAAATGGATGCGACCATGGAGGGGGAATTTTTTTTAGAGCTCTACGGCATCCTTTACATTATTAAAACTATTCAATATTTTTTAATAAAAATTTGATGAAACATTACACTTCCAAGTACTTATTAAAATAAAAAAAAACCGATCCAAAAATTCCTTTATTTACTCGGTCAAAAATATTATTGAAAATCACTCATTTTTTCGGCCGTCACAGTGGCTATCCCCCTTAAGTGCATGAGCACTATAAAATGATGTCCGACTACGTGTAATGTAGATACGTGTACCACAATGTTTAGTAAAATGATGCTGGGTAGTAAAAAATAGGTATCGACACGTTCAATATACAGGGTGTTCAGATTCTACGTAGGAAACGCTATACCAATCGATTGCTTTGAGTGTTCTGAGCAAACTTTTGACCCCTGCCTAAAATCACTCCTTTCCCCTCAAAATCGACCTAAAAGGTGTTAACGAGATATGCTCACTTAAGTCCTTATAGATCCTTGTAAGGACATCGAACGAGGGCTCATTCAAAAGAGGATAAAGGTACCTTTCCAACGATAACTCATTTGTTAGGATGCGTTTCCAAATGTAGGAGTTATGGGGATTCAAATTTAAAATTTATCGAAAGTTCATTTTTTGCTATAGTAATTTATTAACAAAAATCCGATAAATTTTGAATTTGAACCACTTTCAGTTTATAATTAATTTTGCGACCTCATGTTAATTTTTTGTGTGATATAGTATAGTTATAGGCAATAGGTGCAAGGTACCTAAAATAAAATAAGTAATATTCAGGTAGATGGTGTAAAAGTGTCAATAGTAACATGTTAAAGTCTCCACGGGAAAAAACGTGGAGTGGGAATTTTGAGACGAAAATATGCTCGTACAAAACTAGACTTATGAATATCAAAAAATATCTTTAGGCGGCAGCCAGATGAAATAGGTAGTTTTTAATGGGCTCAATTTTGATTAAAATCGATTAAGAAATGCAGGAGATACAGTCCTAATCAAATCAATTGAACAAGGAAATAAAAGTTCCCCTCCATATAGACTGACCGTTATACATATTTATAAATAATAATTACTATTTTATGGAGTACATTTTATTGATGGAAAATTTCCTTTGTTAGTTGTATTGTATGGAGCTCCCGGTGCGTTACTTCTACCCACATTTGACTAGCAGATAAATTCAGAAAAAAAAACCAAACCAAAGGATTTGAAAAGTACATAAATAAATTGCACTTCTTATAAGCCCTGTGTCATAGTTATTTAATTAAGCAATATTAAAATTAAAAAGTTGGTTCTTTTAAACTGTGTTCACTTACGTTTTTGAGTGTCCTTGCTCGGAATGTAATAGCCCAAGAAGAGATTAATGCTATGTTGCTTTTCGGTGTCGCTGAAGGTGTTGCTGTAGTACCTGCTCAAAGTTTGCATTATATCATTCCCCTGTGATGCCCAGGCTGCAGTTTTTCTATACGTCTTAATTCTGTGGACCAGCTGCGAGCCCCCATACTGCAGAGCTAAAGTATCCCCGTGATCCTCATACAAATTTTCAAGCATAGTCACGCAATCCGAATCAAACTCAAGCTTTGGGGGATTAATGAAGCCGAACTTGTGAAGTTGATGAGCTAAAACGCACTTCCCGATGGCAAACTGAGCTGTATTTGTTCTGTCCAGACAATCAACGCAGTTTACGCGAACAATCCCAGTCTGGAAGCTGACCTCACTGCCGTCCTTGAAGAACATTCCGGTCTGTTGGACTACACTCTGCGCTATATCTGCTAGGGCTTCCATGACGTTGGCTCCAGCTCTGCTCTTCCTTGCCATGTCGAAGTGAACGTACTTTATGCGGTGCTGCGGCGGCAGGAATTGGTTCAAGTACTTCACGCTTTCGAGCATCTCCTTGCTGAGGATGCTTTCGTGCTTCCGCCTCTCCCTTTTCTTAACCAAATTTAGGATGATAATAGGTGCTCCGTGGTGGAAGAACAAACGCTCAAAATGCTTGGCTGTTGTCTCCGCGAAGGGGTCAGATAGATCTAAGGTAATTGCGGGCTTTGCCCTGATTTTACTTACATCCTGCGACCAGTGTGAAGGAATTGAGCCCCTCATTTGAGTGAAGCTGCAAATCCGGTGACCGTCCATCACAATCTGCTCAGTTTCAACCTCGTTAGCCACATCCCCCATGAAATTAGCGCCCCTTTTTAGAAACCGAGTTCCAGCAAATCTTGTGCTCCTCCTCGCGATTAAGCAAACGTAAACGGGGCGCCCGAATATGCTTATGTTTGACTGGCTAATAAAGCCGTGCGTGATTTCCAGCAACCAGTCTTTTAGCATGATATTTCGCATTGGTTTGAGAAGGAAAGCATTCCATATGAACCTTCCCCTGGGACTGCTCCTGAAGGCGTAATTCACCACCTCCTCGGTGTTATTCCCCATCTTCTCCCAGTCGGGCAGGGGCTCATCATTCTCAATGTCCACGTCGGGTCCCACGAAGCGCGGGGCTGACATGTTGTACTGCAGAGTCCTAGTCAAATCGTAGCTGTAACTGAAGTAGAAATTGCTGTTTAAATCGATGTTCGAGAACATCTTCAGGTAGCGCTGTTCGAACGGATGGGGTACTTTTGAAGAGCTCTCGTTCACCCGGACCATCACGGTGTCCTTGATCGTGTAAATCAGGTGCATTCCCACAAATGCGCACCGCGTCCTTTTCGTCACCAGCAACAGGTAGTAGCCCTCGAGGAACTTTACAAACCCAATAACTCCGTAGGCGCTGATCGACTTTGCCGAGCCCAAAGAGCCCACGAAACGTCGAATTTCCTTCGCGGAGATTTCATTTGGATCCTCCTCAATTTTCAGCTCGTCCGTGGCGGTGCGGTCTATCGTAAGGATGCGGAACCGCGTCTCTCTGTTATTGCTTCCAACTAAATAGAGCTTCTGCCGAGGGAAAACCGTTCAAATTAGCAAACTCCAATTTTACTGTGCCTGAGGAGCTAGTGATGGAGCAATCAAATTTACTTACAGTCTTCGTCTCGTACAGAGCCACTTTCTGGATAGAACTGATAATCGGATGAAACTCCACATTTTTACTTTTGTTATTCATTAGGAATCAAAGTATTTCACTCTATTTTAACTATAACTGCCTGACGGAAGATTCGCTCGGCACTTATAGCGTTTACAAAACAAACACCCCCAAAAATGACATTTGCAGATTTGCTGCTCGCTAACTTCGGGTCTTCATCGGGAGGAACTTTGGTACTTCGGTTCGGTTCGGTGCCATCACTTTCTTCGGGTTATTTCGGAAGAGGAAATGAAAACGAAATGGAATTGGGACACCTTTTTAACAGCTCTGATTTTAAAATAAAAATTTTATCGTATTAAAAAGCTGTAGAATGCAGAAGATAGCAAAATCGTTCTTTTCTTCAAGAATTATCAGAAAAAAAATATCATGTACCTATATATATTTTTGGATTAAATTAAATCATTTTCGAGTGAAAGAAAAATTTAAAATAATATAAATTGTTTCTCTTTTACCCATTCGATGCGAGGCACTTTTTTGGAAAGTATTTCCTTTTTTTACCATATACATATTATTTTTTTTTAATTTCCCATCGGTTCTGGCTGTGGGCCATTCGCAGTAGCGTAGCTACCTTAGGGCAAAGTTGGGCAGTGCTCCAGGACCCCAGAGTTAAGGGAGCCCCGGTGCTCTGGTCATTCCTAAAGCAACTTCCTTGAGAAATAATAGTTCAGACTATTATTGAAAGAATTATAAATTTTATTAGTTTCATTCATCATATTTGTCTACATACAGTTTAAATTAATCTATTTTTCTCTGTTAAACCAATCATACCAAGTTTTATTGTTCGGGATTTCCCCAACTCGCTTTTAAGAGCTTTAAAATAAAATTTTCCGAAACAGGATTTGTATGTACTAGATAATTTACCTAGAAGTAAGCTTATTTTCTTGTAACCATGAAATAAGATCAACTACCTCTGCGTTTACCTTCTCTTTTAATCTTCCGTTTTGATTTTATATACTAAGGCTGTGTCGTTGGCTTACATCTACATCTTAAGTGCACATTCTGAATGTTAGTTATGTAGAGCAGATACAGGAGACATCCCATTAGTGATTCTTGTGAGACACCACATTTTTGTAATTGTTCTTTACTGTATTGATTAATCAGTTTTATGTTTAATAATCTTGATGAATAATTTGTTGCATGGCCCTCTTATACCTACACAATTCCAGTAGTTGTTGAGGGCATCGTTTATATCCATAAGTAAGTCTAGTACTGTTGCTTCTTTCCTGAAATCCAAATTGATTTTTGTCGAACCGTCCAGTTTTTCCCACAAATTTCTTTAAAAGATGATGTATTATACGCTCATATATGTAGGAGATTAATACTCTTGATCAAAATCCAAGTAATTATTTAATTTTATCTGAATTTGTAGTATTTTGAATTTGCAATTTCAAGTTTTTGGCAACAACCAAATTAAATAACAGTACTTATATGTATAGTATATTTGCTTCTGCTTATTAAAACATTATTCTGGCCGGTAGTTTTCATGATCAAAGCATAGTCGCAAAAATGTCAGACAAATATTTTCTAATATATGTATCGCGTATGTATGCTTTAGAAGCAGAAAATTGTGCTGTTTTTAACACTAGAATTTCCAGCGCGTAAACTTGTAATTTTAGTAATTTTCTGAACCTTTAATGTAATAGTCTTTCAAATTGTAATTATAAATGGGAAAAGATTTTTGAATATGTCGTAATTTTGAATCTTAATAAGTTTTGGCATAAATCTTAAGAGGTCACTTTAAAAAATATAATTAATTCCAGGAAGAAATTGAGTATCAGACAATTTGACTGGTCTTGGTAGTTCTAGTGTTAATGGTGAATCAGTTTTTGAATCGGTGCATGCAATAATCAGAATGAGTATGCAATTGCAAGATAGTCATTAATGTTATCAAGAGCATTTTAATATTTTGTTTATCTCCATACCAATCTTTTATTATTTTTTTATCAGTCGAAATATATTAGAAAAACAAGTCAATAAGAAAAAATTCGTATTCTTATATGAAGAATAACCATAAAAAAAAAAATAGAAAAATACTGTTTTTTGACGATTTCTAACAGGGCTAAGTCTACTAAATTCGAATTTCAACCCACTGCGTGCCGATGCCGTTGGGGTTCCTTTAATCTTCCTGAAAAGAATTTCTGGGGACTAAAACGAGGGAGCGAATGAAAGGCCTCAGGGTAGCATTGATAAACTAAATATTTTGTATAAAACGCTTAATACTTGAAAAACAGTTATGGTACAAATACAGCCTTTTTCCCTTGTTTATTCGTCGAAGGGCGACGGATTTGGGTCCTGCGGTGGAGCGCCGAAAGCCGCGCCGACGTCTCCGCTGTTCATCCTGCTCAAGAACTGCTTCAGTAGCCGCTGATTTAGCCTGTCGGTTTGGGTCAACTCCCGGACGATCGGCTGCTCATCGTTGGGGTTCACGTCCACTTCGCCCGACGGCGTCATTAGTTTATTTTGGGAGATGTGGTCTTCAACACCAGGCATTTTTAATTTTTAGTTTTCTGACAGATTTATTAAATTTCTTTTGACAGTTTTCATGATTCGTGCTGCCATACAAAATTCATGACAGTATAACAATTTTAAAAATATTGTTTGTAAGTTTAATTTAATGTGGCATAATTACTGTAAACATTGATTAGTTTTTTAATTTAATTAAAAGGTTGAGAAAAAAAATATTTATTTTTATAACATATATATATTCATGTGGCCTCACAAATTGAGCAACAAATTTGTATAAAGTGCTCCATCCACACAGCAATGCAATTTAATTTGCAGTCCCGTTGACTCCTTCCTCTGTCAAGCCGTAGTGCGCTGCACGACGAAGTAATTTGGAAATTTGGTTAATTTGGCAGTTAATTATAAGAGACGATGGGAGATACTAAATTGTACGACTTGTTGGGCGTAAGCAAAAGTGCTACGGACGCAGAAATAAAGAAGGTGAGCAATTTTTCAACTATTTCCACGCGAAGTTTACCTTCGCCCAGTGGTCGGTATTTAAAATAGACTTGGTGATTTTCACTTAATCCTTTCAAAGATCAGGGATAAATACCGCCACAGGGTTAGTTGAGTTTAATATTTCGCTGGAATTATATAAGACAAAGGGATTTCGCAGTTTTCCCTAGCTAAAAATGCAAAATGGCGTTGCGGGACGTCAATTGGAAAGGAAATTCGCAAACTGAGGTGTCAAGCGTGGGCTTGTGACATGTTTTTGCAGCATACCTCTTTATTTTTCACAGAATTATCGTAAATTGGCCAAGGAGTTCCATCCCGACAAGAATCCCGAGGAAGGTGAACGTTTCAAGGAGATCTCGTTTGCATACGAAGTTCTCTCGGATCCCGAGAAGCGGCAGATTTATGACCGGTACGGGATAAACGGACTGCAGGAAGGAGCTGACGACGGGGGGGCGGACCTCTTCACAACCTTTTTTGGGGGGTTCGGTAGGCGACGGGAGCCTGGCATGCCAGACATCCAGATGCGGATCAATGTAACTCTGGAAGATGTTTACAACGGCAACAAGGTGGTTCCCGTCGAATTCACCAGGACTCAAATTTGCGGCACTTGCGATGGCAGGGGAGGAGTGGAGGGCTGCACACCAAAATGCACGCTTTGCGATGGAAAAGGATCGCAACCTATATTCCAGTATAGGACCATGCACGTCATTGAGCAGGTAAACAAGCAAGCACCTATATTTCACACATGCTACCAAAAAGATCGCCGCATACTTTCGGTATTTTCAAATTTGGAAATTCATAATCAAGCAAATAAAATTTGTCAATTTCACACGCAAAATTTAATCCCCACATTTTTTTAATCAAGCCGGTTAGCGTTGCGCGATCAAAACTAGACCTATTATATATACTGTATTTAGGGAATTTATATAAAAAAGATACTCAACAGGTAGCTTTCAACAAACATCCTTTTATAACAAGAATATAACTCATGAGCAACGAATATGTAAAATCAGTTGAAATATTCCGTCAAAAATTAGATGCGTAAATAACCATTTTCGCTTTGTAATTTAGTTGATTATAAATGGGCCGATGAAAGTATTTCATCTTGTCATGCTTTCGAGAGAAAAAAACTTGAACATTAAAAAAAAAACAATTCCTCTTATGAAAGTTTATAGAAAAAAAAAGCGGACCGAACCGGTTTTGCTTGCTTATTCTTTTAACACAAAATAAAAGGTATCCAAATATCTACCTTTTCTATGAAATGTAAATTGGTAAATTATCTTTATTTATTTTTTTCCGCAAAAGGCAAACGATTTTTTTGAGTCTTTATACATAATTTCAATTAGATGAAAAGTTATAGAGATTTTTTATTTGTATGTTGGAAAGGTCTTAAATATATATAAATAAATAAACTTGCCAAGGCGGATGACATCCAGGTGCGTCGAGCCCCACCCCTCTTTTCACGGATCCGAATGCAAACTATGCGAGAATTATGTGCTAATTATGTGCCGAAAAAAAATTTTTTGTGCTCCAAAATTAAGTGCTTTTTTTAAACACTCAAAATGGGGGGTGTAGCTCGACGACGAGTTACACCCCCCTCAAATTGTGAGCAAAAACATTTTTTTTCTTCAAACTAGAATTATGTGCTTTTTATGTGCTTCAAGAATGTGCAACAAAGAAGTTTGTAAAGTTAACTGCAAAAAAAATAGTCGACATTTTCAAAAAGTGCGAATCCGATAAATTACTCGGCATGCACTAAATTCAATCAAAACGCGTAACCAAATTCTTTTCTCAGCAGCACATAATTCCTTCGTCGCCTTCAGTCGAATAATTAATTGCCAATTCATAAAAACCGCGATTCCGAGCTGCATCCTCCACCAAAAATATGGAAAATATTTCAAGACCATAAAAAATGCAGCACGGCAATCGTTCCTTGGCTTAATCAAGAGCACATAATTAGCACGTAATTGCTGTGCATTGATTTTACAAGTATAAAATTGTTTATTTATAAAAACACACGATGTCGAACTAGACCCCCCTCAAAAATTATTTACAAAGCTCCAAGTCGGATGGGATTGCAGCACGAAAATCGTTTTTTGGCTCAATCAAGAGCACATAATTTCTGTGCTTTTTATTTCCGAGCACATAATTATTTGTTAATAAAAAAGTGATGTTGAGCTACCTCCCTTCCCCCCTCCTGAAACTTTGAAAATGCTCCAAACTGGGTGGAATTGGAGCACAAAATTCGTTTTCGGGCTTAATCGAAAACACATAAAGAGCACATAATTTCTGTGCCTTTCATTCTTGAGCACAAAAATAATTGTTTAATACAATAGAGATATCGTGCTGCGCCCCCTTCAAATTTTGGAAATCACTATTAATCAAATGTATAAACACCGCGCCGAATCAGGCGTTGCTTATAATTTTTATGTTTGCGATATTTAGCACATAATTCTCGCATAGTTTGCATCCGGATCCGTGAAAAGGGGGGTGGGGCTCGACGCACCTAAGACATCCCTAGGGTGAGGCATGCAAATTGCATCTTCTTCCAATATTCCAAAAATCGACATTAAAGTCTACTAGAAATTGCCAGAAAAAACAAAATATATTTTTACCAATTTAAACTTCAAATAAACGATACAAATACATATTAGTTTTGGTTAGGTAAATATTTAAAAAAATTTGTCGAAAATCGATAGAGCTTGTTGAGAATTATATAGGTATACTTTATTCATTTTTCCTACTACATTGCCCTTGATGAAGTAGTTGCAGTATGGTGGTCTTTGGGAATAGGGTAACAGTCTTTGGGAATAGGGTAACAATATTGATTTCGAAATTCTGAATTTCAGCAGGAGTCAGTAGCATTAGAGGCATTCAAAAAAAAATCTTGGCCTTAAGGAAGCAATTGGAAGGCGATAGATAACATCATGGGCACTTCAAATTTCATGCCAAAAAATTATAAAATGTAGTCGCACGCATATTATAATCCAACATATAGAATAATAATAATGAAGAATCCCAAAAAAAAAAAAAAAACATGGATATGCGTGAAGAACATAACATAATAATAATGTCACATAGCCTAAGACCTTTGTGTTATTAAGACGAATCGATTGACGCTTCAGTTGTTAAAGTCCGTAGACTAGTTTAGAAGATATGCGCGGACAATTACATTGTCATCTTTTTTGGCTTCGCCGCACTTATTAGGTAAAAATATGATTTTTTAAATACATATGTCATTTTTCAAATATTGCCTACAAGGCAATGTCGATTTTTCCCCATTTGTGGGCAATAAGGTAGATAGGCGCAGTTTTATCTATACAATTATATTACATGTGGTGAAAAGTCCCGGGTCTAGTAATGAAAAAAAAATTGTTTTTGTTCCATTTGTTTTATTCTTCAACATATTTTCCTTCAAAAGCGATACATTTATTCCAATGGTCCTCTAACATTTGGATACCTTGAGAACGATTTGCCAAGGGCTCCAATATATACATCAGTTTCGGGGGGTGGCAGAGCAATTCGTTCTTAATTTAATTTTGCCATCGCTTTCATACATGTGTGACCGGGGCATTGTCGTCCAGAGAAAAGCATCGAAAATTGCATACCTTCTGGGAGTTAAATAAGTACAGCGAAAGAAAAGAGGCGTTCCACTTAATTTATTCTGAGTAATGCTACGTAGTGCCAAGTAATGCTAGTAATGCCGAGTAATGCTCATATGATTACAGTAATGGTGAACATTTTCGATTATTTTAATTACCATTACTAGTAATGGTACTGGTAATCAATTTTAAATTGCATTACTTATATTTTGTTATTTCAATCTCCAAGGTAAATTCCCGGTCTCAAGAAGTGCTCACAGAAAATCAAATGAAAGTTTAAAAGTTAAAACACGACTCCGCAAAAGCTGAAAACAAGCATAAAATATTAAAGAAGAAGGTCAAACTACTGATCCAATAAAAAGGGTCTTGAATTAAAAATAATTGTAGCTTTTGTAGAGGCTTTCCTTTAAATTCGTATAGTTTTAGCCGCCGACTTTCTCCACCAAGGTAATAAATTAGCGAGATGTGTTGATAAAAATTAAGATATCAAAGATTTTGGTTTGTTTTGGATCGGAAATTTAGAATGAATTAGCTTTAGTCTAGGTCCATACACATACCTCAAATACATATTGTAAAATTTAAAAGCTCCATATAAAGAGAGGACCATCTATCACTTCTTCTCCAAAATAGTATTGCTTAAGTGGAGTTCACCATTTTTTTGGCGAAATGCATTATATTCATATTTTACATTATTGCCGCTTACAGGTGAATCGCCCCTGTCCGGCATGCAGTGGACGAGGTCTACTGATCAAAGAGAAGGATCTCTGTCAGGAGTGCAAGGGCGGACGAATTTTCGAGCAGAAACATTCGGTGGATGTTCACATAGACAAGGGCATGCATCACATGCAGAAGATTCGCTTTTCTGCAGAGGGTAATCAGAACGTGAATGGAGAAAGGGGCGACTTGGTCGTGATACTTATCCAGGAGGACCACGAACTGTTCGAGCGTCGAGGAGTTGATCTTATAATAAGAAACGTAGAAATTAGCCTAACGCAATCACTTTGCGGGGTAGAGTACATTTTTAAGCATTTGGATGGCCGTGATATAGTGATAAAGAGCACACCAGGACAAGTGATAAAACCAGGAGACGTAAAAGGCGTTCCTGGAGAAGGAATGCCTTACTATAAGAACCCCACTGAGAAGGGAGTTTTATATATTGATTTTAATGTTAAATTTCCTTTGAACAACTTTGCAACTCCAGAGCAAATGCAACATTTAGAAACGGTCCTTCCGCCGCGCACACCTTTCATCATGCCGACAGGTCCTCAAGTTGAAGAAGTTGACCTTTCTGATTTTGAGCCGCGATCTTCGAATTCCTACAATGGCAACTTCTACGATTCTGACTTTGATGATGAATTTCGCGGCGGGAATGCAACCAGGGTGCAGTGTCATACTCAATAAATTTGACAACTACAAAACGGCAATTGAGTTTATTTTTCCTCTGCTCCTGAAATGTTTTTGTACTGCAAAGCTGAAACACGTGATTCTCCTAGGTATTAAGGCGCACTCAGTCTAGACGTACAGAGGAGCAGCTCTAGCGCTCAAAACGAACGTCGAAACGTTTCAGACTTAATTGTGATGTAAATTTTTTCATTGTCGCGATTCCGAAACTATCCAGCAAAATCTGAGTAGTTTATATTTACATAGCAGTAGTTTTACTCATGTAAAGTATATCAGGTGTAACTAAATTCACTTGTATAGCACTCTACCCTATGTACTTAAATATGTCTATAAAAACAAAACTACGCACGGATCCAGCTCTACGGAACACCAACAAGTATTTCTCTCGTTTTCGTGGATTTTGAACGAAAATTTCTGTAACTCGATAGAATAAGTAATTTATATATTTTCGGTCATAATTTTAATTTAATTTTTTCTGGGTTGGATGGTGCACTAGAGAGGCAAAACGATCTAAATATAGAATAAAAAAGTAGTTTAGTTTTTATTTTCATACCCTATTAAAATGATCCATTGAATGTGCCTTTCCAAAAATACAGGGTTCAGTCGGACCCCCGCGTCGCAGTATCGCCAGCTCATATAGGTTTACGCTGCATTGTTTATGTGCATTAGCATGGTCTAATTATGTTTAAATTTATGTAAACAAGTATCGTCGTGTAACGTGAAGATCTATGATCCCCAATAATGTTTTTTAACCTCGTAATACATTTTGAAAGGAAAAGGGACGTGGCGCGATACATATTCAATTGGAAAGGCGAATTTCAACTTTGAATAATTCCAGATTGCACTCATTTATGATTTGCCTGCGAAACAGTGACAAGTTTTGAATCTCGGAAAAATATGAGCAGAGTTCATTGAAAGGAGAGTGTTTGAATCTTTACGTTACGGTTAGATCTTTTAATTTTAATGGGTGCTTACAGTCCAGGAATAATAGGCATTCAACATGAGAGATAGCAAATTGTCTCAGTTAATTCGATATTAAATATTTTGGTCGAAAAGTTCACCGCTTTCGAGATATTTGCAAAAACAAAATTGTTTATCGATACACCTGCTGTGGAGGAATACATAATCATACATATAAAAAAAGTCTTGTTAGAATTATCGCTGGTATATATTTATTTTATCTTGGTTATGTCGAAAAGTTCGAAGCTTTTGAGATATTTGCAACTTTTGCTCATCTTTGTCCTCGCCCACTTCACGCATGTGTCGGACCGATAAGGAATTCTCACATATTTGTAACTCTAATATCAATTTGTATTCAAAAACTTAGACTGTTACGAATTATTCCCTTCCTTTTTAAAGGTTTTTTTTTTTGTATCAAGTTCTTTTGAAGGGTTCCGTACCTTAAAAAAAAAAATACGGAACCCTAATAAGATCATTCTTGCGTCCGTCCGTCTTTTCTTGAAAACGATGTTACGTAGGATTTTGAAATTTGGCAGATTGTTGATCTTTGTGACGCGCAGATATTTCGACAGTCAATGATTGTTATCAAATGTCTTTTTTTAAACATTTAATGCGGGTGAATTGGACTTTTTCAAAATTTATTCGTAATATTTTTTATAACTTGCCACAACTGTTTAAATTTAAATTGTCCGGTGTGAGCATTTGTTACGACTATGTATTTACATTCAATTCAATTATTATTTTTCACATTACTTGATTTCATCAGGTACATATGATAATTTTTCTTCATTTTCTTCCCTTTATTTGGCTATTTACTATTTCTTGCCCTCAAATGGAAAAAATTCAACTTTCATTCTAAAATCTTACAATTTATTGTTAAAGTTTATTTTCTATTTTATGGTGGTTTTAAAACAATGGAAAACATAAGTCTGTGGTAAGCTCTTCTGCTTTTACCAAAAAAAGAAATAAATACACGAAGAATACACTAAAATTCTAATAATAATTACACAGCCCAAATAAAAACGAATAGCAATATTAACACGTTAGCCACTGTTATCGGATATAGAAACTATTTAAAATTTCAATACTCATTACCACTGATAATCTTTACGTAGGATTTTAAATTAGTATTGGTATTAAAAAAATAACTTTGCAAACTTTTAAACAGACACTCCTCATTTATTCTCGGACGCTTTATTTTTTGGAAAATATGCATAGGGCAAAAGCATTTCAGTATACAATTTTTATATTTTTTTTAGAGATTTGTTCAATTTTGTAAAAATTAGCTTGCTACATACTTGAATTTTCAAATAATAAAATTCTATTTTTATTGCATATTCCGACTGTTCATTTAAAACAATAAATTTTAGGCGGTTTCACACACCCCAATCTGCAGGGCCTGATTTCAAGGAAAAATAGTTTTAATTAAAAGTTTAATAATTTCGAAGTAGCAATTTGGTAGCCTAACTAAATGTATTTATAAAATTGAAAAATAGGCAAATTATTGTCCGGTATAAAAATTTAATAAGAGAACCATTTCATCAAAAATTATAATAAATCATCTCCATCAGAAATTATAAAAAAAATGTATTTTTTAAAATTTATAAATGAAAACTATTGGGTAAAATTAATTGAAATTGTTAGGGGTTGTAAATAAACATTTAAGATTTTAACTAACAAAATGTATATAAAAATAAAAATCGACTTTTTGAAAACCTTTTATGGGGAAATATACTTCGCAGTAAGAAATGCATTTATAACAATAGTTGAAGAAGTAACACACATACTTGGGAGTAATGTTTCATAAAACTGTATCGTTTTCATCCCTCATTGCATGACAATTACCAAATACTTTCGTTGATTTGGTCTAATTAGGTATAATTCAATAGATTTCATAAAAAATTGATACACTCAAAACGCTCTATCTTTCATTAGTTCACACAATATTGGAATATTTATAGTTTATATTCATGTTGAAGGAAAATAATCTGTGCAAAAATTATTATTAGTAGGAAGTTAAATTTTCATAATTTCAATATGCTACCTTATAAAAGGAGATTGCTTATTTGCTTCTTGGTATTCAGGATCTAAATTTGAGGCGTGAAATCAGTTTTGCCTTATTCATACAAGATGTTCTATCGAACAAAATTAAGTACTCCTGAATTATTCCGCAATTACTTCCTCTATCCGCGTCTGAAAAGTGTCGGCGATTTTGATACTTGATGTGTGTTTCACAACATTATGGTAACAATTGAGCCAATAAGAAAATTTATTAGAAGCGATTCAATAATTATTAGTCGATTGTTGATACTACATTGGCAAGAGAAGAGAAATATTTAAATCGAACATTTTTGACAAATTTCATGTTAAACGAATTTATTCGTCAAAACTAATTGTAGACAATATTCACGTCTATTAGATATTTGCAATCGATAGATGAAATTTTATAAAAAAATAAGTAAAAATTAACCCGACTCCTCCGGTATAGAGTCTCCTAAAAGAAGCAATACTTTGATTTTAAGCAATTAACAATTAATAGCTAGAAGGAGCTGAATTTACAATTGTATATTTATTTTCCTTCTAATTCACTTTTGTGTTTTATTTTAAAATGTAAGTGTTTAGAAATAAATCTAAATTGTTGATGAAGCTTTTCGTAAATATACCAAAAAACACCAGAAAACGTTTGAACTTTTGTTAAAGGCTACTTGTTAATACGTCCAACATTTAAAAAAGACAGAGGATTTCATTATTGACTACTTTTCGATATACTTTTCAGAATACTAGAAACAACAATTAAATTATTGAAATGTTCTATTTAGTTATGAAGTTATAAACGATAAATCTGGTCCCGTAGACCGCACTAATGTGTTCTTTCAACTTCAAACGTTTTTTCTCGATTCTATTTATGTTTTTTTATGCAGTCTGCACGCGAAAAGTTGTCAATATCTTTTTAATTTATATTCTTTTTAAATCTTCAGACCTTAATTTTCTATAGTCTATGGTGCATGTTTTGATATTTCTTTTTTAAGATTTTTTATAAATCATAAATGAACGAAAATGTCATAATTTTTTTTAATTTTTCGAATTTCAAAAATTTGGCTCGAGTTTAGTTGCTCATATACTTATGTATGGAATTAACATGGGAAAAAATGATCCTTATACATAAACGTGAATAATTCGTTGAAAACAATGAAATTATTCTGAAGAATAAAATTTGTTAAAAAAATCGTTGAACTTCGTAATATACGAGTAATAGTTTACGAATTTAGTAATCTTAAAATACAAGTAGGTATGGTAATAATTGTTGAAATATTATGTATCCTGCACGGGTGACATGGTTTTATGAGCGCGACCTGTGATCTTTTTTATTTCACTGAATTAAATAAATGAAAAGAGTTAATTTAACGAAATATATAAGAGTTCTTCAATTGCACATCCACTATGTGCTTTATTATCGGCTAACGCGCCAGTCTGGAGTTAAGCCAATAAAAGTAATAATTACTGGGTTAATTTTATAAAGTTTTTATAAATGTAGCAATTTTTGAAAAATGATCAGAATAGAAGCCCATTGATTTTAAAAATGATTAGTAAAATAGCTTAATTATTATAAACAATTATCCAGCTAGCAAAATGTTATTCTATTCTCGTGTATCCACGATATTTTGTATTTTTACAAGCTTTTATTTAACTTGACCTGTTAGTACATGTTGGTCAAATCTTGCAACTGAATTGTGAACCAGTTCCCGTATCGGAAAAATATGAAATTCGGTTCACTTATGTAAACCTAAATCCAATATGGCGGACAGCCCAAGATGGAGGCTTACCTTTTTCTTCACAACCCCCTTGATATGGGTATCAAACGAAAGGGTTCAACGAGTAGAAAACGATAAGGCTACCCGACGTCATTCTTAATCTAATGTGGCGACCGCCACAAGATGTCGGATTATTATTTTTTCTTTACAACCTTCCTGATGTGGATATCAAATAAAAGGGTTCGACGAGCTTGTTTCTAAATTAAGAACTTATTATGTATTAGCTTAAGGTGCAAGCTTTCATTTATTTATTTTCAAAATATGGCACTTTTTAACTTTATTTTTCTTAAAACCCGTGAGTGATGAAAGATGCTGATTTCCCGATTTCCCCAAATAACTATTTCTAGCCCCTAGCAACGCCTTTCTGCATAAATGGAGTTATTGAATTAGAATGAATTTTTTACGTGGTTAGTGAACTCATCCTCTGTCTGTAATGGCTGATTTAATTATAATAAGAAATATGTATTGAATGGGATTGTAAATGAAAAAATAATTACATAATAAGTTCTTTGCGATGTAATGGAATAGAAGCTTTTGCCTGAGCAAGTAGACAAGTTTAAAAATTAAAGAATCTTATCACAGCGTGCGGTAGGTATGTCTTTTGTTCAATTATCTTAAACATTTTCGCGTGAATGCTCTCATTCGAATTGGTAATTCGGTTTCTGTGTTCAGACCGAAGATGATTCAAACAAAGAAACAAAGGGAATATCGCTGATATTCTTCCAATATGTTTATCAAATGGGTCATGCTTTGAGTAGTGGTTGCAGTTCCCAGATGCCGATAAATCTAGCACCCGAGGCGAGCCAAAGTTTCGGCTGGAGCGTGACGTGACTGCCTGAAAGGTGTAGTCCGTCATCCGATGACCTCTGTTATCACTCAGCAAACACTCGGCGCTGGCGATCGCATGCAGTGCCGAAGAGGTCTCCGAATTCGCGGCGTGCCGATCATGTTCGTTAAAAAGAAAACTACTGCAAGTGCTTCGCTTCTGCGTCTTATCTTCGCTTGGCACTGCACTCGAAGGTCTCTTATCAGGTGCGCCATTTCCTTCCCAACTCTTTGTGCTTTTCATGGAATTCTCATTTTCTATTTTTGCATGGGCTTCTCTATCAGAACAATCTCTATATCTCAATTGCAAGATTTTCAAAGCGAAAAATATGGATCGTGATCGTTCTTTGGTTAACATTTTGAAAAGATCTATTTGCTCATCTTGTTTTGAATTCTTTGAACGCAAAGTTGCGGGAATGTAATAAAATACAGAATAGAACATAGGCAGGTTGTTGGTGAGTGGTGTGCGCGCGCGGTATTCACTCAATAGATTTTCCAAAAGCCAAATCTCAACGTCAGGCTTTGAGCTATTTTTATCATCACATTTGGCTAGCTCTGGTTAGCACGGCTAGCGCACAGCGCGCCGTGGTTGGATAATTTTCCCGCCAAGGTGACCAGGTGTTCGCGAACCATTAGTAGTAGCAGAGGACTCTGCCATAAACCCCATAGTGGAAATCGTCTTTTTCAATTAGCGCAACAAATTGCCTAAAAATGGGGAAAATCGAGAAAACTGGCAACAACAATTGCCGGGGAGCTGCGCTCGAAGGCCGAGGCCAGCAAGCGACGAATCCATTAGATGACTCGTTAAGCTTTGAAAACTAATCAAAGTGGCGAGACCAGCCAAGTGCTTGGAGAAAAGTCACGTTGCACTTATCTCCTCAGAGTCAAAAGTTTATACTTTAACTTGCCTTCCGCGAAAAATAGCTTCAACTTATTTGTCACTGCTTTGGCGACCTTTCGGGCTTCCCATTGCCCGTGCGATTTGTGCCAGCGGCGTGCCTCGGCCAACTGAAACTCGACGGACACATATATTTGTCCGTCTATTGCCTCTATTGCCTCCACAGCCTCTACGCTAAAAATGTCTATAAGCTTTTCAAATAAAGTAGATAAGGAGCCAAGTAGAAACATATTTTGCCAGCCAGCGGCTTCCTCTTCGGGTATTTTGTGGTGTGCTTGGTCAATTGATCAAACCACTGGAGCTATAACTTTTGCTGGTGCAAAGCAGACCTTTCGGGGTTGAGTTGGCCACTGTTGCGCAACACGCCAAGATAATTCTACCGTGGCTAGCAAAACAAGGCAATAATTCCTGGGAAAACTTAATCAACTCATACAACTTATGTCACTGTTTCTTTGTTAGTGATAATAGCCGATGTTGAATGTGCTGCGACGACTCAACAAACCACCCTGGAATAAATTCTTGGTTTGCTTTGGAGAACCACCATTTTCCGAATGCATAATTGCGGTTTCTATCGAGCTGTGAGGCTATTTCGCTTGTTGCGTCTAGCCTCGCTGGACCAAACTGACTAATATATGTAATTAACATGACTTTTACAAGGCTAGGACTCAAAGAAAAGTAAATAATTTAGAACAATTTGTCTAACATAAATCTTATAGTAAAATTACAAAATTACGATTTTTTATTGGAGCCCTACAGACATTTACTTAGCAGTTTTATGGAAAATTCAAAAATGCAGATTGGAAATCATTGTTTTTCACTGGAGGCTCTTATAAAAATCAGTCATTAAATAATAGTAATAAACCACTGCTTGATGATTTTAAAATGAAAATTACTTTAAAATTATCGAAGAAAGATTTACTGTGGACCGAAGAGTATGTTGGACTTATGATGCAGAAGATTCAAGTTCGACCTTCAAACCTAACCGAATAATTCTAAAATGAATATGACAGACGAACATTTTGTAGCAGTGTACGGTCTTCTCAAATCAAAATAGAAAACTTTTAAACTTTCAACTTTTCAGATGTAACATTAGGTCTGCAAAATATTTAAAAAAAAAATCGTCACCAGTTAGAAGAATAATGTTTTCTGAGAAAAAAACAATTCAATTTTACGAAGTCATTTGTTTCCGCGCATGACTTTGTAAATTTTTATCGAATCAACTTAAATTTAGCAATATAATTTGAAATTTTGTATTTCAATGCAATTAAAAAAAAAACGAAGATATTAATTGTATGCATAGTTATTACAATGAAAGTATAACTTTCCGATGGAATGCACCAATGTTATTAGGTGGTCGCGAGCAAAACTGCTAGATTTTATACTTTTAAATAAATTTAAACAACCTACAGAATGCGCATTAATTTATAATTTATTCTACATATGTATAGAAGAGGCGATTAACTTTAATTTTATACATAATTTTTTTCAATTTGTTACACCTTGTTAAATTATATTAGAGAAAATCGGTCTTATAATTAGTGATATACTTCAACTTCAATATCGGTCACAGACTCACGCGACCCACATTAGTCTGGTAGAAAACAATTTAAAGAATCCAGCAACACAAAAATAAAACGATGTTTTTATAATAATTGCATATTTTCTGTTTTATACGTATTTACACAGGGCTCAATAAGAATTATAGCTTTGCAAGTATTTTATAAAACAACTTTGAAACCTTAAAATGGCTATTTTTTATGGTTTGGTGAGGACATCTCTCCAACCAACCAAACTGTTGGTTAAATTTAAATAAAATTTTGCAGTGATGTTGGGTACTAACCCATGAGGCTATTAGTAACCATTTTCAGATTTTTTAAAAGCCATACAAACCAACTTTAATTTTTTTAAAAAGAAGTTGCGATTAGCTGCTTCCTCTATAAAGAGTATTGACAGTATGAAACTGGTTTTGATCTACTTCGATAAAATATTGTAATAATTAGAGGCAATGAAACTGGTGAATTACAATTGCTTATTAAGTTAGTAGGTTTTGATTCGCATAGTTTAGAACTGATATATTACCTACATTTTGCAACATTGCTTACGTAGGAAAGTTTAATAAATTAAAGAAATCCAGGTTAATTTACCTGCCAGAGGTGATGCATTTTCATGATTTTATTAATTAATTAAGAAATACTATAATATCTAAATTTTAATATTATAATATAATATAATTCCGATTCGAGTTAAAATCGACATATGGAGGTTTTCGAAGTTATGCATTTTAAATATGACTGGCAATTTTTGTATAGTCCAGCGTTTGTTCGGATGAATTCGAAAACTTCTACATATCGGCACAATAAAATTCATTAATCGATTGAAAGTAAAAAGTAAACAGTAAGTAATTAAAAATTAAAAACCTTCTTTTCCAAAATTATTTTGAAATAAGTGCATTTTTAAACAAAACTAAATTTTTTTTAATAAGTGTATGGAATTAAATTAGATGTTAATTAAATTGAACGATTTTAGGCGTTGTGATTGAATATCTCTCGTACTTTTGAATAATCTGGCGATTCATAAGACTCCATCGCTTCCTAGACTGTTTTTGAAAAGAGGGTCTTTGTGATGTTATTAGGCCAGCAGCTGCTTTTCTATTCACGCTTATTTAGAAATAGGTTACTAGTGGCTGCTGTAACGCCAATTCGCGCGCGGAAATGGATCGCGCGCAGGCAAAATGTGACATATTTGCGATAATTCCGTGCGCGCGTATCTCTCCGCGCCGAACCCGGTTCCCTGCACTTGCGTCTGGCTCTTCTTGCAATTTAGTTCATTTTTGCTCGAAGCAACGACTTGGTAAGAACTTATTAAGGAAATTGCTGGGGCTTTGCGCTGAAGAGCAAAGAAACTAGTGAGATTGTGTACATACAGGTGTAAATGAGGCGATGTTGGGACAGATGTTTGTGGAGCAACGAGCGTATGATGTTGGTTTGGTATACAAATTTTGAGGCCGTTGTAATGTCAACTCTAGAGAGCAAAATATACCCAAATTGCAAACCTTCACCAAAATTATGCCCGTAATTGCTTGAGCGAACTCAATTGTGTCGTTATAATACGTTATTAAATTATACTAACGCACCTTTTAAGGGACAAATAAATATGTGATACCTACCCTTATATTTAAAAAACTTAAATTCAATTCATATTAAAAAATTGTTCATTGCTATAGTCTTTCTTCAAACTTTTGCACTAACTACACTTACGAGAAATACACACGTTAGTTAGCTTAATATTTATACCAAATTCAATACCTTATGCAGTCTTTGTGTCTTTGAGAAAAGCGATGAAACAGAAACGTGCTGATAAAACCTTATTGTCATAAAACCTATACAAACAAATTTTATAAAAATAATTCATATAAACAACACATTCCCAAATGACAAACCTCTGTATCTCGGTTAAAAATATGGTCGTAATAAGGTCCAGTAAGTCTCAAATTAAATATAATTAGTTTAATAAGTTAAAATAAGCAAAACAATAAAATGACTTCCGAGATATTTAAGAAATCCAACCCCTTTTACAATCTTTAAAATATCACTCTTATCAGATTTTGTATACAATTTCTACTCGTAGTATTAGCTGTTTGAGTCGTTTTGGGCTTCGTAATTTTAACAAACATTTTCGATTTCATTTTACCAAGCAATTGTTCTAAGATACGAACAGGTAAACAGCACGAACGCTCCTACTATTTCAGATTTTCAATTGTAACGAGATTACGATGAAATCTCGCGATTGTGTGTTTTTTATATCCCAAAAGTCACGTTAGACAAGACCATATGTATGAGCTCGCCTTCTTCAATAATCTTATTCTTATTTAACTTTGAAAATTATATGTGATAATATTTAACTGAAATTGGTGCATTTAATGTAAAGGTACCTACAAGACAGGTTTTTATATTTATGTTCAATACATTGATGGATTCGTTGCGAAACTCTAAATAACCGAAAACTAGTTCCTTAAATTCTCATTTCTCACAATCAATATTTAAGCTTGAAGGAACCCATTTTTAATGAAAATCCGGAATTATTTACAAAAGCAAATTTGGCGGCAGCTGTCGCAAGAAAATCCATTTTTTCCTACAGATCGCAATTTGGCATCTAAAACAAAAAAACAAAAAAAAAATTCTTAAAATATTGTTCAACACCGAATGAAGGACGTAGGATTTTTTGAAAATATTAATTAGAAAAAAAATTGCGTTGATTTGAGTCAAAAATTTGTTATTTTTCGAAAAAATCTGTCAAAAATCGGCTGTAAAATCAGTTAATGTCGAACAATCAAAAACATTTGTTTAAATAATTATAAAAAATTTACATAAATACACGTACAAACAGGTGTAAAAAAAAATTGTTTTAATTGTTTAACCGATTATGAAAAAGAATTTAATTAGACTCGCGGCGAGCAAAATGTGTAAAATCACAGCCATTAGTGCTAAAATACTTCACTTCATTTTTCAGATAAAAATTATTTTTGCTAATAATAAAACTGTAAAAACTGATTTTTCTTCAATGTGTTTTTTAAAAGAAATTATTTTTCTTTAGACTATTAACATGACATTGAGTCATTAATTGGTTGACCAATTTGAAATTGGATCTAACAATTGATCAACTTACTGCAGCTCTACACATTACTTAATTTTGTTCAGACTTTAAAATTTCATTAGTCATTGATAAAACTCAAAGCAGAAGCAATAAGCAATGGCATTAATAGCAAAAATAAGAAGAAGGAAAGTGGGTATTTTATTAACACGAGTTGTTTAGCTTTATATAATAAAACAGCAAGTCAGAGACTTCGTGTGTTTTGAAGAAAATTGGGTCCTTCTTACTACATAGGAACAAAGTCAGATCAATAGGCTGCCGGCTTTTATGGTTTTTGGCACGGGAACTCTAAAAATGATAAAAGAAAGTTGTTACTCTATTATCCCTATTTTTCCTCGCATTTCTTACCGAATCACCAAGTTTTGTGTATGATAGTTATTTTCTTCTTTTTATTTATAATTTTTATTTAGTTATTGAAGTCCAGCGAGCAATAATTTCTATTGTAAAAAATAATAAGTGAATTAATAGAATAGCATAGTTTGGTTCGATGATTTTGATTTTGTAAAATATTTGTTTTTTGAAGATTGTAAGTATACTAATGTTTACCGAGTAGAGCAGTTTGGGACAATTAGTTTCATCAATATGTAATATAATTCATAAATATAAAATAAGTTGTTGGAAATCTCATGTCGATTACTCCACGGCAATCTTTTTAGGGTGAAAAGAAGTATTTTTGTATTGTATGAATAATAGGGAGACATTTTTACAGTAGCATATTTCAGAATGGGTCTTACTAATCCAACATAAAAACACTTTGAAACATAAAGGTCTGATAAGTCCTTAGACTAGCGCATAATCAAGTCTAAAACAGATTTACTATTGTAGTAGAACAAATAAATAAACAAACAAGCTCACTTTCGAACTTATAATGTTAGTAAGGATTTTTTATAAAAAAAATGAAATTTCTAAAGACGTGAAATAATACAATTAATATCACTGGTCAACAAATTTAATTTTTTTTTTTGTTGCCAAATAAGTGGGATATTATTTCTATAGGATTTTTTCCTTAGGTCACGAATTCGTAAATGAAAATGCTCAATCAGCTCCCATTTTCGAGAAAAATAGAGTGAAAACATACAAAAGACCGTATTTTGGTAATTTTTAAAAAATCATTGAAAAATAAAGGTTCATCATAGAAGGTTTTAAAATGGCTTAAATGAAAGCCTGAGTCTTAATCTAGGAGTATCGAATACAACTTAGCTCTATAGCCTTTTTTACACATCTTGACGAATAAGTTTTTCATGAGTGTGCACTTGCCGTGTTCTTTATTTGTTATACACTGTATAAAATAATCAGTTTATGGAATAAAGTAAAATTCACTGATTATTTCGAAATGTTTCAAAGCTTTTTGTATTTTTATGTAAAAGCTTAATATTTCAGCTGTCATTTGAGCAACATTATAAGTTTCTGGATCAGTCCGTTATTTTGTAATGATTTTTCATAAATGATCAAAATATCGTATTTTGTAGTTTTTAATCCTATTTTTCTCGAAAATGGGAGCTGATTGAGCATTTTTATTTACGAATTAGTATTCTCCGAAAAAAATCCTATAGAAGTGATTTGCCATTTCTTTGGCAACAAATTTGGTGTTGACCAGTGTATTTAATATGGTATATTTTAGAACAAAAATTTTGCAAATATGTTATCAGAATTTTAAAATTCCGGATATTTTAAATATGACAGTATTTTTTTATGAAAATTGGTATGTGGTGGTTTTGGGGTCATTGAGTGTAAATTTCTGAATTTTGAAACGGAAGAGGGAGAAAAATTTTAAACACGATGGGTGTTTGGGGGGCTTGTACATATTCCAAAAAACCAGAAATGTTCCAACAAATGTTGGAACCCACAGCCCAGCAAGCGATTCTTCTAATGCACGAACAGGTAAACAGCACAAAAGTTCTGCGCTGCGCACCTTGCTTCATTTTCAATCGTAGCGAGATTACGATGAAATCGCGCGATTGTGTGCTTGTTATCTTTGAAAAGGTACGTAAGACAAGACCATGGGCGTGAGCTCGCCAGCTTAATTCCTCTTACTCTTCTTCAAGATTTACGGAAGAAATTATGCGATATTAGAGGGCTTTTTTTAAGGAAAGGAAGTAGTGGCTCCAAAAATGGCCAATTAGTAGGAAGTGGCTTTAGCCGCACAACACCTGGCCGCGCGATTCCTGGGCTTGTGCGCTCGAAAGAGGTGGATGTGGGGCGCCGCAGGGCTAGAGGAGAGTACCTCAGTGAATTTTAGAAAAATATATATACATATGTATGTAGATATATATTTTGCCTGATATGGCTCTAAATCGCAAGGCAAGTGTGTCACTCTGAGTTGGAGCTTCGGTGGCAAAATATGGCAAAAGCGAAAGATCCACGGGTGAGGGACCATCTTTATCTCATGCACGGAGGAGCTCTCGTTGTCGGTTGCCGCGCCGCGCCAGCCAGCAGCACCGCCACCGTCGCCGCCACCGCAGCCGCTCCAATAAATTTAGCTTTTTCTGTTTTTCTCTGCTGGGGCTGGGGCTGGCTGGGGCTTCGCTGCCGCTGTTGCTGTTGCTGCTGCTGCTGCTGCTGCTGAGGCCCAGAGCGCCCCGGTGATGTCTGCCGTGCCGCCCGGTGCTGTAATGCTGTGCTTTGCACTACAAGAGCCTGAGCGCCTGGTTCTGGTGTTGGTATGGTTTGGTTTTGGTATTTTTCAGTGAATCAATTCCTCAAGCAGTCAGTCATCTGAGAGTCGTCAATGAGTGGAGAGGAAGAGCTGTGGACGGAGACCAAGAAGTAAAATATACGCCAGAGGACGAACAAAGTTTGTTCTTTTAGCTGAGGGGGAGGAATTTATTCCATCCTCGGTATCTATCAACCTCATTATTTATAAATACCGAAAAAGTGGTGTGTGTCATTGGACAAAAAAGATACTATATTAATTTATTTATTTAGTTTTTTTTTATTTTTTTGGCGCATTTACGGAACGTGTATAGATATCTAGATAATTTGTCGCGCCGCCGTGTAAAAATTATAAAATATTTACCAGCAAATATGATGACGACCTCAAGTGTGGTATGAGGGTTGAGTAGGAAATTGATAATTAAACGTGAGCCCCGTGCCCTTTTCTGGGACTGGTGGCGCGAGCCTCTGAAGAGGGCGACACCGACTCACCGAAGTACTTGTTATCGCGGTGAATCACGATCCCAGCCTATATGTGAAGTGCATTTTGGGGCTGCAGTGGACCGGACGGCCGCCGCCGGAGCGCCTGATTTTTGTGCAGTTCACGTAACAAGTGGAAACTTTAAGTGTGGGAGCAAAGTGCGCACTGCGAAGAAGGAAAATCGGGCAGTGCTTTTGCCAATTGGTCGGAATTCCTTCAATTCCAAAGTGGGGCCTCTGGTCTCTAGGGTGCTCTTTAGTCGTTTCGCCCGCACCAAAGAAGAGGGCCCCGTCCGGAGCTTGCTGGGGCGCGATTGCAAAAGAATTTATTCTTTTTTTTTCTTCTTACTTACAAAAAAAAAAAGAAGAAGAACAGACCACACCAACGAGACGACGAGACCATTTCGATCTGCGCAAACTCGCCATGCTCAAACGTTGGTTGGGGCTTCTCTGGTGAAGTTAAAATAATTTCACGGCGGAGTTAAGTCGGTGTGTGAAGAAAGAAAAAAAAATAAAAAATAATAAAATCTACTTCGAAGCCCGTCCGTCGTACCGTCGCGCGGTGCAGAGTGCGGAGTTTTTGTTATAAGAGCGTGTGTACTCTGATTATAAATTGCGGTGGTGAGTGTGTTGAAAAAGAATTTTTTTACCCTAGCGACGGTATCGCTGTGGTCGTTATCAGCTCCTCAGCCCCAGCTCAAAAAGTTATTTATTTTTTTATTTGATTACATACATAACACACATGTTGGGAATGTTTATCCGTATGTGAAAATGAAAAGTTACATGTCTGCCTCTGCAATTCGAACATCAAAAATAGCCAACGCTGCTTGAACAGGCCCCGCGAGCGCAAGAAGACTTTTAAAAGTCTCAAGACGTTGACTAGAGTGGATTCGTGGATTCTTGTGATGTTCTTAAAGATTGCAAACTCTTGGCGAGCTGCGCGCGCGGGACACAAACAGATGTTAGTGCATTAGTCGATGATGTGTGGTTTTAAGCATCACCAGCTCGATAATCACCTTGATTGGGTAATAATTTAGCTGGATATTTTTGAAGACTATAAACTGATTCTGATACGAAAGCCGGTTGAAAATGAAAGTATTATCCTCGTTTTTTTACGTCCAACACAAGAGTACTTGCACTATCCACCAAAACGGAGAAAATTACGCGCGTGTCCATCTTTTGCTCCTGTGCTAGTGCGTCAACTTCTTGAAGAAGACTCCGAGCCCGAGGACACGGGCTTAAGAAATAAAAGAAACTTAAGAAGAGGAATTCTGCGGGAGTTCTCTCTTCTTCAGACTATCTCTTGCGCATCATCGTCCAACTAATATCCATCGGTTTCGCTTTCTGGTGCTGCGTGCTTCTGCTGACCGACATTCGCCGTCGTTGGTTCGCCTGTTACGTCGTGTGAACTGGAGTCTGCGTGAATAACAAGTAGTTAACGAGTAGGTGGAGTTCGCGGAAAGTAAAAATAAAGAAATAAAATCAAAAGTTATAGTGGCCCCGATCGCCTTAAGCACTTATAAAGAAAGAGAATTTAAATATTGTAAACACGATCGGCTCTCAGTTTTTAATAAATTAACTCCCCGGCTGTGCGAGAAGAGTGGCGGACGCCCCCCAATCATGTTAAATTCTTACAAAATCCCCAGCAGAAGACGTCGTCCGCAGCTTCTTATATCATCAAATATCTTGGAATTGCGCTCGATCGCGGGAGGTAAGTCGTGTGAGTTTTGTACGCCTATTGGTGGATTGTTTCATTTTATTTTTTTATATTTTTTCTTTCGTGTAATATATACGTGCTCTTGGGGCTCCACTCGAATCTGCTCCTCCAACTTGATTTGCTTGTTTCGCCTCAGTTTTGTCGAAGACTCTGAAGCTCCCCTCAAAAAGTAGTTGGGGACCGTCGCAGCTGTGACGTCGGCTTCTACGACAGCAGCCAACTCTCGCGGCTGCAATAATTAACTTTGCTAGATTTTCTTGTTTTTACACGTAACTATGTTTGACCTTGAACTTGATATATTCCAGGTATGGGTGGATGATAGCTGCATTTTTTCTGCTGATGTATGATATTTCATCAGTAAGGTGTAGCTCGCTAGCACTTCGCTGTTCGTGCAGCCGCCACACGCTTCTTGCGGATTGCACGAGCGATGAGGTTTCCGCTGGTCGAGGAGAATCGCCAAGATTGGGTTTTTTCTCTGGGGGCGAATGTTGGTCACCAGATTGCGATCCGACCTTGGGCATCTCTCGCAGTAATATTTGAAATTGAACTTGGGCTTGTGGTGATGATAACAATTAGCTGCTGAGCTGAGTATGAACCGATTGAAGTAGGCGCACTCGTAGTTATTTTAGCACTTGCAACAAAAAAGCTAAGGAGCTGACGTTCGCGACTGCTTCTTTTGCAGCAAGTTGGCTGCATTACATCAGAGCTGTAAAGTATTAATTCGTACCCAATTATACCATTACTTCGAATTGAAATTAGTAATGAGTAATGAATTATTGAATTATTAATCCTTATTATATTTTATATGTAATTGAAAAGTAATTGAAGGGGAATTAACTTGGAATTAGGAATCGATTTTAATTCTTTATATGGTTAGGGTAGTCCGGGAGTAGAAGTTCTCCAATAAACCTTTATAGCTCATTATTTTGATGACATGGTTGGTTGTTCTTCGACCGTATCTACTGAATTTTATTTGATAAAATACTAAATTTAATGCCATTTATAAATAATCAAGAAATTTAAGAGAGAGATCACTGTTTAAGTTAATTTTAAAACCACTGTCAAATTTATATTCTATAAAACTTTTCGTACAATCCACTCCTCATTACCACCGTCTAATAACTGACTGATTATACTAATCTCTGCATATGACCCACCAGGGAAGTCGCCGGCTAATCGGGTCAAATTTTGTATTATCCACACGATGCGTCACTGCTCTCGAGAATGCGTCAATATTGTTTTCTTCAACCAAAAGAGTGATATCCTATCATGTCATGTTTTTGCAAAAATTAGGTTTACAATATCAAAAACTAGTATTTCGGGTATTTTTGAAATTTTGTAAAAACATTATTTTTATTATAATGATTGAAGGTTCAAACTTTTATTTTAGTAAAATTATAATTTTCAGAAAGAGCAAAAGTACGGTATTTTATATTTTTCAACAATTAATGGAACATGTTTGTTACAAATTCATAGTATACACAAAAAACCTTTAAAAATAACATAATACATCATATTATAAAAAAGCATCAAATCCTAACCAGTTATCATTAATTCTTTAAATTGATTAATAGCCTTAAAATTACTAATTATTCGTCAAAATAATAAATATTATAATAGTTTCAATTCAATCATTCTTCCAAAAATAATGTTTGCATTTTGTTGATCATCATCAAATTTCCTTGGTAACGAAAAGTTAATATAATAAACTAAACTCTTCAATTAACTTCGATGTCACTGGTACAATAATTGCAGAAAATATAATGTAGATGAAACAAGTTATGTTCGATAAGAAAAGTATGAATATCAACAGGTGTCCATGAACGACATTTCTGATATATCTATGTGCTGTACGGAAACGAAATTGACGCTTAAACATTGCATATTTTCTATAAAAACAAGAATTTGTTTTCATTTAACGATTTTAGCAGGGAATGTCTATCCCCATACACATCAGTAAAGTGTTGCTTAAAGTTATACTTTAAATTGTATCTTAATGTATAAATCTCCCGAAAACTTTCTTATATGTATGTAGATAATACTAAATTTGTGTTCATTAATCATTTTTCTCAATAATTAGATAATATTTTTGTTAGACGTTGATTTTAATAAATTGTATTTTTTCCTTTTTCAAAATGATACATGTTCAAGATACTGTTCCCAGACTTTTATAAATAACATTCCAAATGTTGATTAATATGAACAATTTATTAATTGCTATTAGGTTAGAGGGAATAGTTCAACAAACTGTAAAGACAATGAAATATACGTTTTAAGTAAACATAAAAGAAATGTATACGTACTCGTTTATGATAAACAAATTATTGTTATATTCAGTTAGAAAAGATAAAAATAAATAAAATAAATTATCAAATCAATTACATGGACTGTGGAGTATGTGAGAAATTACAACTCCACAATTCAATTGTTGGAATGGTTATTGCATTATCTTTTAAAAGACAATTTACAAAATTTAGTGGAATGAACCCCCAGCGTAAGGTTTATATCGAAAGCTGGTAATTAAGAAATTTCATTAATATAAAAAAAAATATTCACAGATATTTCTAAGTTCGCAACGTAACACTTATTAATCAATTCTTCTGTCGTACTCAAGAAGTAGAGTTACACTAGATTCAGATTTCAGATGCGCCATTTGTAGTTAAGATTAAAAATAACTTACAAGTTACGCTGCAAAACAAATTATTAAAAAGTCGAAATCAATCATACCTAGGTAGACGTTTAGAAGTCATTTAATTAAATTTTGGAGTTTATTATATATCAGCAGAAAGACTTGATGTAATATCACGTGATTCTTGCATTGCGATGCAATGGTTGCGAAAATCTATTTTTTTTTTTTACCTTATAGCCTTACTCACTCCATGGCTCCATGCCCAGCTTCCGCTAGTGCAATTTCAGAGCGCTTCCTAGAAATCTTTAAGAGCTTTTGCGTCTTGTCGACTGCATGCTTCTGTAACAGCCTCCTTCCCTCTTCGCTTACTGTTCCTGATTTCTATGAAATAAGGCATTTCTTTAAGGCGAAATATCGCATTCTGATGAGCAAACAAAAGCGCGCCTGCAGAAACCAAGGTACGAACTCCATGGTCACCTCTAGCACACAGTCCCAGTTAGTGTGAGCCGACTCGAACTGCCTATTTTCTATCGGTCCTCAGATGCGATGCGATGTTAAAGGCCATCGCTATATTTGGCCGGACGAATTGACAAATAAGAGAGGCGCACTTGGTTGGACGGTTGGACGATCGTCTTGAGACTTGTTTTCGCTCTAAAGGTAGTAGTAGAATCAGAAAATTATGCTGCAAAAAATTTGCATAATCTCGAAAAAGACAGAAGCCCGCATCTTAAAGATTTTCCATGAATCATGTTCTTGTTATGTAACGAGATTTCATGGTCACTGAATAATGACACAGAGAGTACTCGAAACTAGTAATAAGCGCACAAAGATTTCCAAGCACTCTCGATCACATGGTCATCTCTGGCTGCTGCTCGCGCTGAGGACGGCCGAAGATCACCGCCGTCGTCGTCGATACAAAAAGCTCTGCGAAAAGTATCTCGTCGCGGAATGGAAGATTTTAAAAACAACCAAAGAGGGCGAAATAAAAAAAAGAATCTCCACCAGGCCAGACCAGACCTCGTCTTGATCGCCGGATTCCCTAGGTTCATTCCGTAGATCAAGAACATGGCACATGCGAACCGATCTTGCCGAGGTTGTCTTAATTTTCGAGAAGCTCCGGAAAGAGAAGATGAAGAAGCACCAGCGATCGTGCGGATCAGAAAATTGTCGAAAAACATCCAGCGCGGTAGCCTTGCTGGTTGCGAAGAAATATCGGTCGCTCTGGTGCCATTGTTTGTCACCTTGTGTGTCTCCTGGGTTTTTGGGTGTCTTACCATTGCAGGCTGTTTACTGTCTGGCTCGAAGAAAAACGTCTTTCAAGACGATCTTAAAAGTTCGGGCGAGGCCTCGGCGAAACAATAAGCGATCTGTACGGATATTACACTTTCTGGAATTTTGATTGTGCAAGCCTGAATTGATGTCACCCTGGCTTTGCGTCAGAGAGAAACTTGGATTGTGGGCGGATGTACGAGCACCGAATGCCCTTCTTCTGTGTTCCTTAGGATCAAAAGATAAAGTGGACAAACATAAGTATGCCTTTTAAACATTGCTTGAATAAAAGCGAGAGTGCAGGGTCGGTTTCATTCTACTCTTTCATAATAAAGGTATGATATTTTAGTCTTATTCTTATATTTCTTAAGAAAGTGCAGCTGGAAATTATTAATTACTAGGTACTGTCCATTACTTTATCCGCCTGGGATAAGGGAGAGATCTGTTTTTTTACAAATCATTTTCATAATTATAAGTTTATGCAATTTGTCTGAATCATAAAACTATTATTGAAAAATAGCCTTATGATTCAGTCTTTTGATTGCAAATCTGAGGTATATGTCATCGATCAGACAGACATACATTACATGTATACATACAGACAAAAACTTTAAAAACTACTATTTTGGTCTCAGTATCGTTCCTATTATGTCTAGGTACTGATTACTATTTAACAAATAATATTTTGGAAGCAAACTTTTTGAAATGTCTAGTAGTTACATATGCTATACTTACGTATATCCTGATCGGTGTCGTTTGAATAAGCCTTCAATTATTACAATTACACATCTAAAAATGACACCTTTAGTCGATGCTTCGAAATTGTATTTGAAACTCTATAAGTAAACTATTAAAATCAATTTTCTGTCAATAACTTTAAATCGAAGTTTTGGACGTTGAAAAATTTGTTTTACATATATCCATTAAAACAGAAGTAGACTTTTTAAGAACACCTAACAAATGAACTCGTGATCTAACATTCGGAATAATTTGAACTTTTTTTCTTTTTGAGAAACATTGTGTTTGCTCATTTTCCTATTATCAATAATTGTCTAATTTATTGTTATGAAGGTATTATGTGAACACATTTTGTTTACCTTTTCTTTAATATTCGATAATACAAAGTTGATTTATAAAAACATTTACTTAAACAAGAATATCTACGCAAGCAGTAAATTTCGCTTAGACGTAAGATAGTTTGAACTACATATAGGGAACTATCCAGTCCATGGGAAGGAAAATTATTTAAATTTTCGTTTCTAAAATTATAGGAAATCAGGATATACATGAACATGTCACAATAATTTGTTGTTAACATGAACAAATTCTATAGAGGTAGAATTTTAACATTCTGCATTTTCCTTTCCAAGGGCTTTTCCTGTTAAGGAGAATTCCACATCAGAGGAATTTCAATTTAGTTTGAAAATAGGTCAAAGCCAGATTAAAGAAGAAAAATTAATGAAATTTATCACGCTACTTAAGAAATATTAAGGTTGATGTTTAAAAAAATGCAAACAAATACAGGATGAAAGAAAGGGTAAATTGCCGCGCTTCTATTTTGATTGGTAATGATGTAAGTTCACATTTTTAACATGTCTAATTTAAACAACATCTTCGTTTAAATCTTAATGCATAATATAGCGACTCATATGTTTATTTTATTTTAAACCTTTAAAATTCAAGTTTAGAAAGTTATATTAGCTATTTTATTGCATTTCCTACTGATCTTGAATGTTCTTGATCTTAAACATACATAGTTTATGTAAGAAAGATGAAAACATAATATTGAAACGTTTGCGTAAAAAGATAAATTGTAATTTAAGAGAAGTTATAGACATGTGTAAAAAGGATTGGAATTATTGAAATGTACAATAGATTAAGAAACCTTCTGTTGTAAAAGTTGAAAATAGGAAAAAGAGATAGAGACTGATATAAAGAATTATAAATGATATAATAAAAGATATGAATAATTATATCATTTCCTGGTGTATTCGGTTTTCTTGAACGAATATGGCTTCGATGTTTGTTCTTTTTGCGATACCTAATTATAAAAGTAAATTGGAAGTTAACCTTCAAAACATTTTAACCTAATATCTTGGTAAAACATTCATAGCTAATGCGACATTTATACACCTGAATTATGAATAAACAAGATCTCTCACCGCTGAAGTTTAAAGTGGGACATCTAAGAATCTGTTCATAGACAGAATTTTATTCTAAAACATATTTTGTTCATATTTTTTAATTTAGTTAATATCTTACATGATATACATATGTATGTATAGTGTTATAAGGGCAAGTATATTTCGTAAGATGGTGCTCGGAGGAGTTTTTTCTTTTTTTTTAAATAAGCTCAGTAAAATGAATCGTGACCATTTAAGTAGTACCAATTCTTCTTGTCGTTAATCAAGAAGAGTTGTCTCTGTTAATGTCACAGCTCCCATAAAAATGCGAAAAGCGAGGACTGCAAGGACAAATGCAGAGGCAGCAATTTTACTCCAAAACCGGTCAAGGTGTATTTCACGGTCGGCTTCAAGCCGCAACTCCACCGACATCAACTTGATGCACAATTTACCTTCATCAGTGTCAGGTGGAATTCTTGCCAACCCGTTTGTAACGATGTTTACTACTGGAATAGTAAAGATTGAGCTGTTCGCGCAGCGCAAGACTGTCCCTCGGCCGTCGTCGTCGTCGTTGTTGTCGAGCCCCAGAGGCAGCCTGCGATGCAAGTGCAAGTCGGTTTGGGGCGTCATGACTTCACGAGTGCACTTCCAAAAGAGAAAAATTTGAATCTAGTCAATAACGTGCACTTGCAAAGCTGACTGACTTGCTTGGATTATGGCCTGCGAGTGCGAATGCAGTGGCCTTTGATGCAGCTAGCAGCTCAACTAAACCTGCTGCAGGTAGAATGCAAAAATTCAATCGGTCATGGTAATTGGGTCTCACATTGCATGCGCCGATTATAAAACGCAGTCAGAAATTGAAGTCAATGTCAGTTCACTTCTTCTCTAAATGGTCACGAATGCGGTCGGTTTTTTGCTGCAATGGCAATTCAAAGGCAATGCCTTGTAAGTCTTAACTGAGCGAGTGTACTCCTCGGCTCCTTAAATCTTAAGTGCCGAATTTAAGTTAGCTTCACTAGAGAGTTATTTAGAAATATCTAAAGATGACTAGTTACAGATTAGAACCATATGCACCTAAAAATTATGTTATGAACCTCAAAACGTAATGCAATCATCAAACCTCTTTTAAAGTAATTTTAACTCTTATAATGTATCACAACGTTATAGATTTATTGTAAACTACATTGATGACGTCATCTGTTATTATTAGGACCAGAACTTGCAATTGACTGGATTGCAAATTTACTTAAAGATACATTTTTATTTGGCATGGATTCAAAAATTGGTTTTTTGTATAATAACTCAAATGTATCCTCGAGATGAATTCTTAACGTAGAAATCAATTTATTCCATGGGGAGTATTAAAATTAGTTTATTATTAACGATATTATTTCCTTTGATAAAAAGTAAACGTTTAAATAAAAATGAAAACTTTTTTAGGGTTTCATACCTCTATATGAAAAAGTGGAATTCTCATAGGATCACTTCGTTTTTAGTCTATTTGTTCGTTAAAACCCTTTTTCTCAGGAACGGCTAGAGGTATAAGGATGAAATTAATATCAAATACTAAGGTCGACAGTCTCATAGTCCTGTTAAAATACATTCCAATCATTCAATCATCACAAGGAAATAAGGTTTAAATTTAACAGATAATTATAATTATATACATTACTTTCTACAAATACAATATTGTGTCCTAAAATATATTTCTTAGAGTATACTATGCTAACTATGTAGAGAATAACAAGATTTGGTTCTTATCTGGAATTTATTTTTTACCTTTGCTGAGTAGATTGAACAACTCTGTATCCGGCATTAAAAAGTTATGAGCGGAAAGAACTTGAATTTAAAAAAAAAAGATTTTCGATAAGGACTAAATTCTTTTGTTTTATCGCGAAATAACTCGATCAGTTCAATGGCTTTTCGATTATTTTTCCGTAGAGCAAAATTCACCACTGTCTCTAAGGGGGCCTACACACGATCAAACATTATTGACCAGATAATTATTGAAAAATTTTACCTCTTTCGTTCTGTTATTGTTAATTCAAATTGAGAAGCATAAGTAAGGGTAAAGTAAAATAAATCAAAAATTAATATAAAAATGGGTTCTTTTGCAACAATTTGTTCGAAAATCATAACTTGATGTAATATTCAGTTTTATCAGTAAAATGTTTTAAAATGTATGTACTTTCTTCTTCAAATATTTGGATGTAAACTGTAATAAAATCTGTTTAAGGGTGCAAAGTCTAAATAATCTCGCGGCTTAGCCCGGCGCACGTGCATTGATTTTATCAAAGACGCCCAAAAATTAGTATGCACCCTGAAGGTATTAAACATGCGTACGACAAGGAGTTCTTTGGCTGATGGATATTCCGATTTCCGATAGCCTGCCTATTCAAAACTAGTTGACCACGCTTGGGCAGAGTGCCCGAGTCTCGCAACCGCAACTATGGCACTTCCGGGGGTTAAAGTTGATAAAAGTTTTGAATAAAAGATTTTCTTGTAACGCCAGCTGTAGACAAGCGGCGTGGTTAGTTGGCTTATAATAAACGTTTGGCGATGCTCCAACAGAAAATAACCTTTCTGGCATGTGGTGGTGTTTGCCGCGACCGTAGACTGGACGCTCTTCAGAATTTAAAATCATGATCGCTGTAGAAGCCATTGAAGGTTAGACATCTTCGCAACAAGATCCCTCGTTCGAAGCTTTCATTGCTTTTTTTTCTCAAGTGAGGTAAGTCGTCTTAACTAAGTATTCTTGTTCGAACACTGCGATATTGCGGAATTTCGTTTTGAGTTAATTCTTGAAGGGCTTATTAGTATATAAAATAACATAACTTAATAATATTTAGTAAGTATAAATAAATCAATGAAATACGTGATGCTCATCTTAGCAACTTTTTCTTCAAGATTAAGTATTTATTTGTTGGAATCGAATTGATAGACAACTTTGCATATTTCTTCTAACTTTTCGCTCAACATACATAGCTTTCATTTCGACAATAGCCTCCTTAATAAAAGTGTAAAGATCTAAAAATCCGAAATTAAGCTTATGAATTTATTAAATAAATATCTTCAAAAGATCCACTATATTTGATTGGAATAGGGTTTTCGACTATTTACTAGATAAGCTTCATCTGATTATCTTAGGGTCTTTATGCTTTTCTCTTAGGTCAGTAGCTCGTAGATTAGTTCAAACTAAATTCGTAACTTAGTTCAATCAATTCAAGCCTGGTTTAAACTTAATTGGTGTGAGTCAACTTTACGCCTATGCCAATCCTAACTAAGGATTGGTCTAAGCCTGGCTTTTAAACCTGGAAAACTCCATAAAATACGTACGTAACCATACAGGAATATAGCCTAATATGTATTATTAAACGTGACGTCACATACTCGTTGATGACTCGTGGAGTTGTTATTGAGCTTATTTGATAGAAGAAAATATTGCTTTTAGACTAGTTGCGGAATTATTGCAAACATCTAACAGATGAAGACTCTATACCTCCTGTATAAGGCGACCAAATATTGCAGTTTGCTAAAAGTGTTCATGTTCATAAAACAATTTATTAGTAATGAATATCACAATGCAAAGTGAAAATAAAACTATAAAATTGAAATCAATTGTAAATAAGAAAATATAAATTTTATTTACTTTGAGTAGGTGGATAAATTTACCTTGAGGACTAAAGAAGCCATTTCTACAGCTCTCTATTATGTTCAAGTATCTATTAAGCTTATTTTATTTTAAAATGTGTTTTTTCTTCGAAGTGGAATGGAAATTGTTTCCTTATGCATTCGCGTTTAATATTTTATCCTTTATTCTATTTCGTCTGCGTATTAAATTTAAAATCTTTAAAGAAGACTTTTACATCGCACGCCAAATCTCTTTATAGAACACAAAATTGAGAGTGAGTTTGTTCTTTGAATGTTACACTCAATACGTACACAGAATGTTGCCAGTTTTCAATACTTAATTTAAACTCAGAAATCATTATTTGAATTATACGGATGATTTTCGAAGGCTGTATGTTAACTTAATATTGTAAACCGGAGGTAAAATCCGTCCAAAGAAGTTAAGGCTTAACAACACTCAGCCCAACATAGTTATTACCTTTATAGGAACTTGCTGAAAAATTTAATATGTATTTATTTGAATGTTCATTCGCGGTACCTAGTTGCTTCCGATTATTTGGAAAACGGCAGAAAAAAGATTATGCATTTTATCTAAAATTAATATATGTGATCTTTCGTGGATTCTAAAAAGTATTAGCATAATGGTACATTAACAAGTTTGGAGCTTAAGAAATTTACAACGGGAAAGGGTAGAGGAATAGTTAGGGAATTAATTAAAAACTCAAAGTATCTGCTATTGAAGTATCTTTAATAAAGATAGAATAGTTTGTTGTTTTTGTCGATTCTATTCAGATGAATTTTTCAGCATCTTTTTCACTTTTCAGAAGGGGCATAAAATGACGATATTTTCTCGACAAACCCTTCACTTCACGAAGAATCAAAATGCAATTATGGGGATACTTTAGCTACTACTAAACTTCTTGCTGGATGAAAAACAGTCAGAATATCATAAGTATATTTGATGATTCTGATACGTCTTTTCGTATCACCCTGTATTATTAATCTATAAAAGTCGGCAGACGGGGATTCCGTCAGGCAGCCTTAGATATTATGTTACTATTTAGATATTATGTTACTATCTACATCCTTTTTCTTGTATAATCTAGGATAATATTCGAAGTTTAAAAAGAAAATTGAAAAGTGACATCAACATCACGCGCTACTCATCGCAAATTTAAAAATAAGGTGGCTCTATCTTTGTCTATGTCAATACTAACTCTTGCAATCCATTTCGTTCTTGTGATCGACAGAATCGATGAAAATCAAATATCGAGGCCTTGAAGCCAGTTTAACCAAAATACCTCTATATAAATACATATAATGAAAAAGTACCGGGATTGTGTCATTTAAATCTTCCGCATAAAATAACATCTCTTTTTAATTTGAACTCATCAGAGTCAATTTTTTTTATGTGACTCAAGTTTATCGTCACTACCGATTTTTACGATGAAAAATTTATTGAGGGAAAGACTGCTTGAAATTTTTAGTTTCCAAAAAAAATTTTCGTCAAACACGTGGAAAGTGTTTTTAGTCCATAAAACGAAATTCGATGAAGGCTCTCAAAACCATTCCTTCAATCACCTATGAGATTTACATGGAAAATTGATTGGCAAACGTGTCGGCACTTGTGTACCATGCTATTAGACATTATTTTGAAGGGGATAAAAGAGATAGAATTTGAAAATATGTGTTTTATTAATCAATTGCCGGTACTTTTTGATCAAAGGGTAGAGATGTAGAACCGAACAACGTCAGTCTACTGCAGCCAAGAATGGCAGCGATCGGAGTAGAGCCGGAAAGACACATCATCAGCAGCAGTGCTCAGAAGATGTGTTATGTAACAACCATTAATCTAAGGTCATAATGGTCTTTTCGTTGGGAGTTAACTAATCATTTAGCATAAGCTGAGCGACGAGCCGGTCTCGGACCCAGCTGGGACCACAGACCATAGCCCCGGGGCGGCCATTGTGTCGGTCGCGGCGCACCAACACCAGTGATCGCAGCATCGCGGGGAACAGAAACAGAAGCAGAAAACAGAGTAAAGTGGCTGCTTGTCCTCTAAGTGTACCACGTCGGACCGCGTGAGCTTTAGCCGTCAAACGAAGTCGTCGAAGAGGTCGGCGCGCGGAGACCTATCTAACCTGGCTCGAATAAACAAGCACCTCCTGCGTCTTGCGTCTTGCGTCTGGCGGCGGCCGCTCGGCTCGGTCCGCTTGCGGAAAAAACGGGCAGAGCCAAGTGCGCACAGAAAGCTTCTATGCAGTAAATGGGTTAACGATTGCGCCTTAGATTTTCCATTCCGTAGAAGCTCTACGGAAACTGATGAGTTTTCTCAGCTCTCCGCCTCGCTGGCTTGTTATCAGATCGCCGACGAGAAGACCCTGAACGGCCATTAAATGCAGCCGCTGCTGCTGCTGCGCTTAGAGCTCTGAGATATGCCGCTGCTTTTCTTATTCTAATTACATAATCAAGAAAACGAACAATTTTTGTGTAATTAAACCATCTCATGGCGGGAACGCTGCCGCTGTTGTTGCATGCAGTGCACCACCGCCAAGGTCAGTCCGAGTGACATCATCTTAATTACAAATTACCTGGCCGCTTGCAGCTTTTCGCGAATCACGGTGCATCTCGCGGTGTGCACAACATGAATTTGAAAATTTCTCTTACGTGCGCCGCCATTTAAGACGTTGTCCAGAGGATGATGATATTTGTTGGGGATGGAATTCGTGTCAAGACTGCGCACCGAGATCATGTGCTTGCTCCGCCTTTTGTTTGCCTTTTATTTTTACTACGTTTCCTTTTTTTTAAATATTTTTTCGCGATCCTCGAATGGAGCTCACCACGGACTGCGACTCTGACTTAAGACCGTGATGGTCCTCGCAGAGCAAAATTGACGCACTCGAGTGATAGAAATGTCTAATGAAAGATTCCCTCCACGTACGTCTTTATCATTTAATAATTGACTGCAGCTATCGCTTTGCATTCAATACGCAATCGAACAATTGAAAGAAGTTCGATCGGCAAATGGGGCTTTGTCTGGATGCAAGTGGAAGGTGCTATTGTTGATTGGGTTATTTTGGGGTTTTAAATGACCATTAAACCATACCAATTTCCAAAGACATTTTAAGGACTTTCACCTCCAAATTATTATTAATAATACTCTTTCACTAATATAAGCTAAAGCAGACCCCAGGTTACATGTCTTGGAAGGTTCACATTACTAACTATTATTTTATTAGTTTAAGAACAAACGTTTCTATAATGTGAATTTGCGATACATGTATGCCCCACTTTTTTAAATAAATTAACGCTTTTTGAAGTATTCACAATATCCAAAAGAAACATATTTATTTATGTTATAGAACTTTAGTGCTTATACTGCTGAAAAAATAAATAGAAAATCAATAACAGATATTTACATTTAATTGCGGTAAAGCAATAATTTAAACCGACATTTGTCAATTTCAGTCATGGTTTTGAAGCACGTGTCAGAGCATACGTTTTCTTGGTGTAACAAAATTCGATTTTCTCCATATTTGAAAAACGTGCCACTATTCTTCACTTACATTAGGATAAAATTGGAACCAAAACGAACACAGATATTAAACTTCACACAATAACTAAAGAATTTGTAAATTTAATGATATTAAATGTAATTAATATAATACCTAATTTATTGCTGTATTTGGCTACAAACTTTTCAATCACCTTCGTTTGTGGAATAGATGGCCGAATGCTGCTTAAATTGCTGTGAGGATAGTTTTACCCTTAGAAATGAAAAATCAAAGTTTAAAAAAAATTAAAAGTGACGTCAACATCGCGTGCCGCCCATCGCAGATTTAAAAATAAGGTGGCCTTTGTTAATGCGATATTCTGATTGATATAATATGATGTAATAATAATATATTTTTTTCGGATTATTTTATAACATAAACAGACACGAGCATCTATCGTTTTCGTTAAGGAAAAATCCCCTTTTGATTTTAAAAAGGAAAGCATGGATATTAAAAAAATCAAAAACTTATTACTTTTTTCACTTACTGGACAGTGAGGGATAGTATTTTTTAAATAGGTATATAATTTTGCCGGTTAATCTTTATTTCTATAATACGCACTACTAGCTGGGACATCTATCATACTTTTACTATTGATATCATAATGTTAAGTTTAGAGAGTTTATATTACGGAGAATTTCACTTATAAAACTTACATGTATTATAAATATGATAAGATTTATGTCTTCAACTTGGCATATTCTTTTATTTTTGAGCATGTTATTATGTTACTGTTTGACCATACGCCACGTCACCTTGATTGACGACATGACCAGCTGCCTTTAAAATTCAAAACGCGGCGCTAACGAACTTTTAAGTATGTTAGAGACCTCGGCAGCTCAGTTGGTAGTGAACTTGTACTACGATTGAAAACCATTTCAAGAAGGCTCGGGTCCCACCTTAGCCCTGAGTCGGCGCGTTTCTCAAGAAAAGTGTGTGGCGATCATTAAATGACAGGCATAACACTGCTGAGTCACCTCACCTCCTAATTTTATTATAACAAAGGGTATTTCCCAGAACATTGGGTATGTCATAATACAAAAAACAAATTTAAATATGTACATTTTAAAAAATAAAAACCCATCTATTTTTGAAAGTTATTATAGTTTTGAATATATTTTTATTTTATCATTTCAACAGTGGAATAATAAATTTTCTAAAAACAATTATTTGAGAAAATAAATATAATAAGATCTGTTAAGAGTAAATATGTAGGTTATGATAGGGTCACATTATCTGATTAGAATTTCTCGAAGGAATAATGTTTATGATAATTTTAGAACTAGAAAGCGCATTTTGTAATAATAAATCTGAGATGAATTTTTACAAAACTTAATAACAAAAACGAGATGTTTTTACTCAGTATCAATATATTTACTATCTATATTATTTATGCAAATAAAATCGAAGTTGTTTTCGGTCTGTCTGCCACGTTTCCAGAGTATTTATTTTGAACAAAATCCAAATCTTGTGCAGTATTACATTACAGAGTTAAGAATCCTGTCCATATTTTAGGATATTTCAAAATGGTTAATTGTTTAGTAAAAATTTTTGATATTTCTAGAAGTTTTATTTCTTGGAGATTGGACTTGATTTCAAATTAATATAATTAATGAAAAATAAGCATGTGCAGTTAAAAAAGTTTAATTTGTTGGTTTGAATATTATTAGTATGTATATTCAAAATATTACATTCACAAGGAATTGCCGTGTTTTAATTTCAAAATTACCTCGAAATATATTTTTCTTTCGAGTAAGGACTCGGAAGTCAGAACGACCACTACCAAACTATTTTTTACTTTAGTTAAGTGTAATATTTCAAGAGTATTAAGGTCAAATTTTAGATGCTTAAATTAAAAATTTGTGATTTTGTTTAGCAAAAAAAATAATTTTTGTAATTTTCTAACAGTTTTTAATTTTTCACTCTTATTCAGTATTATATTTTTTTTCAAACAATTCTTATCTACTTATAATGGACTGTTTGCCTGGCAATTGTTTTAAATTAAAATAATCAATAGCTTACTCATAGTAATCATTTTAGTAGTTGGGGTACCAGACGACCCCAGTGTGGTAGCTATGTGATTCTGGAAGGATGTGGCAGCTCAGGGTTAATGGTAATTTCTTAAAAATGTTCTTATTATTTACTCTATTTGCTTATTTACTCTATAACACGACCAATATCGATTATTGATAAAATTATTCTCATTTCTGCTCTGATTAAACTAGAAATAATGCTTTTCATTTGATTCATTTTTAATTATTTTTAAATATTTCGATTTCTGGTCGATATCCTTAAAGGGAAATGTCTGCATAATTCAGTTCAGAACCTGATTGTTATTGTTTGCAATGTAGATATGAGTTATTGTATGCAATTGTGCCATAATAATTATAAAATGTAGCACATATTGATATATTTTGAATTTTAGTAGAAGGTTTGAATAGTTTACTTTCATTTGCAAAGAAAACGTTTTATTCATTCCAAATTTAGCCTTATGTGGCAGACGAATAGACGTACTCAGTCTCACTTTATTTATTACTTTTTATCCTTTTTAGTACCGAACCATAAAAAGACAACTTTTTATGGATAATATAATTATTATACTATTCTAGAAAAGGACACTCATTTTATTCAGTATTTTTGAAGATATTTGAATTTTACTGAAAATTGCTTCCAAGGGAACGATATGAATCCAGGGAACTGACGGAAAAATGAATTTAGGGGGAAAAAATAGGTCCCAAAAATAACAAATAAAATCATAATTAATTGAGAAATTACTTGCCAGGGTTACTGACATTTTGACTGACATAAGAGTTTCACGAAAATTGATTAACTTTTGGATCCTATTTGAAACTGCAATGCTTTTATATCCTGATACAATTACGAACAACTTCAGGTATAAAAGTTCAGAAAGTGTATCTTTGAATTCAAATCGGAAAATATTTGGTTGTATTTTTAAATCTTTATGTCGCACAAGTTAATTTAATTATTTAATGCAGTACATTGTTAATTAAGCTTTTTTGTTTCAATGTTTCAAATTCTTTTATAAAATTATAAATATATATTTAATTGATAATTAATTTCTTAATGAAAATGACTGTTCAAATGGTCAGTCAATTGAGAAAGGATTATGAACTTTAATTTTACATTGTGGAGAAACGACAAAACAATTATTTGCTTAATTTATAACGTGGTAACCTCAGGTTACCCAATTTTCGTGGAACTACTCGTATTACAATGTATATTAGAAAATTGTATTGCTCGAATTGTTGAAAAGGCAAGGCAAGGAAGTTATTATTTAATACAATATAAATGAAGTCGGTAAGCGGTAATTCTTCGTTAATTAATAGTTTAATCTAGATTTTACTTCTTCAATCTGCCCAAGAAGATTTTGCACGCAAACAGCCCTGTAACTAAGATCTGTTGCGTAAGCTCTCATGGCTGGCTTCTTTCACAAGTGTCCACAGAGGCGGGCAGCATTTGCTAAGCGCAAGCCTCGAAATATTCATCAAGTGCAAAAGATAAGGACGAGCCTGACTACCGCCGCCGCCGCCGCCGCCACGCAGTTAAATTTCTGGGACCCTCACCGCAGAGATCATAAGAAGCAATCGCATTTCGTGGCGGCCAGCAGTGATTGCTGAATGCTTATCTCTCTGGGTCAAGATAAGATTTCTAGTCGACGTGATTAAAGTCCCTCTGATTGGAACTTGTCGCCGAATTTCAGAGACAAAATTTATGACGAAATATGCGAGCTTTTGTGAAACAGAAGGAGTGGTACTAAATTGGTCAATAATTTTAACCGGCGAAGACCCTGCGTCTAATCAAACCTTGACCAACAAGCCCCAAGAAGGAATGTTTCCGCAAGAACTGCCGAGGGAATTCCAATTGTAGTACACATGGTGCCGTTATGGTTTTGCCCAAGACACTTCCCTGCTACCACTTGGCCAGAACAAGAATTTCACTTTCGTTGACCTCTTCTCGTCTCCTCTTTTCACAATGTTCTTAAAACGGCTTCGTGGCCATAATCAAGATTCCAGCAGCGTTGTCGCTTATGTTGGCTAGTTCGTGTTCGGAATCATTTGCGGGGCCCGGGAACTACGGCTAGATGTAGAACTAGCGTTCTAGATGCGCTCGTACAGTAGCATCACTTTCGATTGGAAGCGGCCCTTTAAAAAGCCAAGAAGCGAAGTCATCTTGCGATATGCGCTGCAGCGGGCCCATTGTTGTTAAGCCGGAAAGAACTAGCCGAAGAAAGAGTGTGTCTGAGTCTACCATAAATCCGCGGTGGCCAGTCTTCACGCCGTGTCTCCTTCCAGCAGCTTCTTCTGCTCGATAGTAAATTGAGAAAGGGCATTAGCCCCGTTTTTCCTCTCAAATGTATTCACAGACGGGAATTAAATTAAGAACGATGATGATAACGTTCCCGTCGTGTGTTGGACCGCAACTTGAATGGATTTAATCAGGTTCGTCTCAGGGAAAGTTTAATAATTTAACCTGATTCTATAGACATGATCTCCGAGTCTAACGCGGCTCTTAGCCTTCCACTTCTTTTGTCGAAACTCTGCTGACATTTTCGCAGACTTTTTATATAAATGTCAGTGGCAGCGGCGGCGCATAAATGATCATCGAAGTCGCTCTGCGCATAAATTTTAAATTCCAAGGAGATGAGCCTCCAACGCACAGCCTTGCGAACCGAAAAGAAGCGGAATTCGAGAAAGCGCACCGGAGGCACCGCAAAGGTCTCTGCAAGGTAAATGTCAACCAGCTCGCAGCCAATAGATTTTGCGGCCGCCAGTCCGACCAGGTGCTTGGAGATCGCGCGCCACATGCTCCGCTCCGCTCGCTTTGACAGCGGCTAAGGTCCCATCACCAATCGGACAGTTTATTGAGAAAAACAGCGGAAGGGTCGTCACTCGTCAGTCTTTGTTTTTGTCTATAAATGACCTTCCTTTTGAGCGATACCGTTATCAATGGTCAAATAAACTGCTCGGCCGACACCAGTCGTTTTCGAATTCCCACATTCTTTTGGGACATTGTTTATGAATTTTGCTATGTTTCTTTAATTTTATAAAATAACTACAATAGTTGGGTTTAATCGGTTTAAACTCGTGTAATACAAGTAATGTCATAAAAATAATATCAATACTTTACTTTTCGATACCTATCAAGTAAGTACTTTGTATATTCGATATTTTTACTCATATCAGAAGGGGAGGTTGGGCCAAGACGGGGTACTTAATATGTTTGATGATTAATAAAATTTCGTTGTTTAGTACCTACGTAAGAAAGTAATACCTTATTGATCAAACCTTTGATTATACAGGTCAAACCCAAATTTGCCGCCGAACAAATAGCACATCATTTCTATAGGCTTTTTTTTCCGTAGATTTCGAATTTGGAAATAAAAATACTCAATTGGCTTCAGTTTTTAATAAAAATAGGGTGAAAAAGTACAAAAGGCCCTATTTATATAATTTATGAAAAATCATTACAAAAATAACGAATTGTTCTAGGAGTTAATAACATAACTTAAATAAAAGCTTGAATCTTAAGCTATTACATAAAAATCTAAAAAGCTTAAAACTTGTCGAAATATTCCTTGAAAATTATATTTTTCTATAAACCAGTTATTTCATACAGCAAAAGGTGAATAAAAATCATAACAATCGCCCGTCCACGAAATACTTGTTCGCCAAACTGGCAATTCATATTTTTAGTTTAAGATTCAAGCTTTCAATTGAGCCATGTTACAAGTTTCTACGATAGACCGTTATTTTTTAATTAATTTTCAAAATTGGATAAAATACGATGTTTTGTACTTCTTGACTCTATTTTTCTCGAAAACGAGAGCCAATTTAGGACTTTTGTTTGAGGATTCATAATGTATGAAAGAAAAAATGCTCTAAAAATTACCTAAAAAATTTGTTCCCCTGTATGTCTTCTTATTCATCGTTCGAGTGGTATTTATTTTATTAGTAAACATTATTTTTTAGCTTTTTCTTTAATTTATATTTTTATAAAATAATTTATCTACACGTTAACTTAATTTATGATCAATTTATGGTATGATACAGTCATCAGCAAGGACCAGACAATCATGACCCCCGCTTTACATATGTATATGGGATGCCATAATGCCATAGTACGGAGAGCTCAAGGTGTCACCTCTACTCAACGGATCGAAAGTCAGACTATTAGCTATAGCTCAGCCGTTTTCACGTGATCCGCGATCAAACAGACAAAAGACTAAAAAAATTTTTTATTTTTGCGTCTATACCAAATACACAACAACAACATTTTTTCAAAAAATAATCAATGTTCAAACTCAACCCCTTTATTGCTTTATTATATACATATGTGTAGAATAGATTATTATAATAGGAACATATTTTAAAGACTATGATTTAAAGCTGTAATATATTAAAATTTCGGTTAGAATGAAAATTGTATGCTCAATAACATATGAGCGATAAAATATGAGCAGTAAAAAAAATGGCAATATTTTGAAATGAGTAGCTCAATAAGTACTTCAATGCGTCAAAATCCAATTGGGCAGTAGCGCGTAAGCAATTACTAAATTAGAATCTGTGCGATAGAAATTTTGGAATTCTATAACTTTTGTAAAAGAAAAATCTTCAATAAATAGTTATTTAGTATGCGTACTTGTAGAATATTCATAAATTAATTTTTAAAAAACTGCTGTTCTTCAGACCAGTTAATTTGCAAACATAATTTTTCACGGTTCTAAAACCAAAATAAATACAAAATATAATTAGAATTATTAAATTTGTATGTGGAATCACCCGAATGAGTAAGAAGGTAAGTATTGTAGAATCTAGTTTTTGTCTGCTTAATTGTATTGCTCCTTCGGATGATAATAAAACTGTTTGTAAAAAATAATTCTTACCTTAATTTTTTACTTGTAGAATTATGAAAATAACGCAGCTCGTCACAGAAATACCTTATTTCATCATTATGCTGTGAACTCAAAATAGCAAAACTTAGATTAAAATGTGCAAAAAGTACTCGAATTGGGCGGATTTTTATTTTAACGACGTATTTTATTAATTCTGAAAGTAAATGGGTGTTTTAAAACGTGTAATTATATTTTAGGACATTCTAACATAGGTAACCATCAGTATACATCTATAAAAAATTCGCTATATTCTGCAAATTCTAAAATACGTGGGTATGAATATAGAACCATAGAAGGAGGACGATTTCGACTAAAATTTTTGGTGTACCTACGCATTTTCTACTTTTAAAATATCATGTCTGGAAACCAAATACTTCATTTCACTCAGGTCCAAAATATTTCTCAATGATCAACGATAAAAATAATCCACATTAAATTAGGATCAGAAAACATTTTAAAAATGTTACACCCCTTCTGGGTGATGATGATGATGAAATAAATATAATGTTTCGATGTTATAAGTATTATAATAACATGAGCTTTAACGGTATTAAAGTTGTAAATTCTCTTTTACCATTTAATTATTTAGTGTAATTTAATTACATAAATCATAGGCAGGGGAGAGGGCCTTCCCTATATTCCCTAAGACAGTTTATTGCCCCGCATGGCAAACATTCAATTTAAAACTTATGTTGCCCAAGAAGTGGTGAGTCGAAGAGGATTGGCCTTCGTCGTTCGTCAAGCATCATTTACTGTAAACGACCATAATTTGCCGAGGACAGATATTAGCTCTTCTCGGGGGGCTCACGAATGCTCAAGAAGTTGAGATGCATTACCATTGAGGCCAATATTTAAAGTTCCACATCAGCTGGTTTCTTTCTATTGCTTCCGCCTCTGAAGCGCTTAATTAGTGTCTGTATGTGCGTATGATCTCAGCAAAGATTGACTACCTATACTGAGAGCATGAGGTTTCGCTTGTGCAAAAGGAAATTTGTTTTCTTCTGTAAGTGGTACATATGTATGTAGCATATGCTAGTTAGTATGCATCTCTGGAAATAAGTCTTTATTTTGATAAGGTAAACCGTCATTTTTCCTTAAAAATTATTTCACTTCTTCAACATGTGAGTACAGTTCAAATATTATAAAGGTTATATTTGGTGTTCCTCAAAGTAGTCATTTGGGCCTCCTATTATTTATCCTGGCTATTGATAATACTTATAAAAGATTACTTACTTACTTTTCGGCACTCACAAACCTCAGAGGGGATATTTTATGTCTAGTACATTTTTTAATAGACTTAAAACGTTGAAAAAAATTTATAAACATCTTTATATGTTTTACTAAAATCAAAAAATTAATATAGTGACTTTGTTTACTAAACAAATTATTAATTTTGAATGAAAAGTCGGAATAAAAATTAAAGTTAAAAGGCCATACACTACTATACTATAGAGATTCTCAAGATAGATTAGATTAACACATTATAACGCTAAAAACTGAATAAAATCTCGCTTACCTCGGGATTCTTAACATACTCTGCAGAGTGCACCGTGATGTCGTTCAACTAACTAATAAAATCAATTGACTTGCAATTTTTTGTTGTCAGGAATCGTCTGAAAAAGAAACCAAATTTTTTTTTAAAATAAATAAATAATGGTTATATGTAGCTAAAATGTAGCACAGGGAAAAAATCAAAAACACATTATTTTTTAGAAATGATAGTTGTATGAAAAATAAAATTAGATTTTGTCTTAAAAGAAAAGACGGACAAGTGCGAGTAGAAGGCAAAAACAAAACCGATCTTTTGAAAATCTCAATGTGATTTAACTCCTTAAGTATTCTTAGAACCATCAAAAACATTGTTGAGGTCATAACACCGTTGTGTTAATTTTATCGCCCATACCAATGATATAGTGACCAAGTGTAATTCTATGTTAAGAATTATCAAAAAAAAGTTTCGCGAGTTCGTCAATATTGTATATATACTTATATTTTTCGTTTGTAGAACCTAAATGTACGATCGCCAAATATCGTCATCTGGGCTACTACCATCTACCATCTACAAAAATATACAAAATATAATAATAAATATTTTTACCAAGGTATGTTCTACATAGAGTAGTAGTATTGTTTGTTTGTTTAAAAGTGCTGAAGGATAGAGATGTATACATGGATTAAAAACGTATTTTTTTTACAATGTGTGCTGTGAGTTTGAGTGAAATTTTTCCTAAAACTATAAGATTTATTTATAAAAATAAAAAGTGGGACGATATTTGTCGATTGTACTTTATTTGAGTATTCTAGTTAAATACCTCCATCTGGTCCATATCGATAGCATCTAATCTGCCGAGAGTAATTTCATCCGGTTCACTAAAGACTTGATTTTACATTTTGTTTACCAATTTCTCATGAGATCAATTTTCCTTTAAAGTGAACGATTATATTATAATTTAAGGCAATGACCTTTATTAAAATCCGGTCGACTGTAAACGAAGATTTATGTGGTATTAATATAAAAAAGGATACCTTAAAGAAATCTTTATAATTGTGTTCCAAACTCTTTTCCCTCTTTTAATTTTATACAGGTCACTTTCATGTGTTTTTGTTTTGTGTGTTGTATGTGATTACTAAAAGAACCAAATTGTGATGTAGTCACATACACGTGAAGCCCTGCTGGTTGGACTAAGTCGGTGGTTCATTATAAATTTATAATTGGAATCAACACTAAATTTAACTACTGCGTTACTTATTAAATTAGTGGACGCAAGCATGGTTTGTGATTCTCTTTTAATTGCTATATTTCTAAATGGTTCATGGTATAATACTTATCTCGGAAAAATTGAAATGCTAAACATCTTTGAGCGTGGTTTTCATTGATGGTCTGAATGCGTTGTCCGCAGCGCAGCATATTTGTATGCTTGCGGCCCATAGACCCGGAGGAGGCCCAGATTTTTATCTTTTTTCCTCAGATAGGCGTACATTGCATGTGCAAATCTTGTCCTTTCGGAGTCCCGCCCGCCGCCGTCGTAGTCGTCGCCGCCGCCTGGTAACTAAGGTGGGCTGCTCGAGGAGATCTACACTTCAGTCATCCACCTTGGGAGATAGTTGATTATCGGGACCATGGTGAATCAGAATTTTCTCGTGCCAGAGCACAGGAAGAGTCGATGCCATGATACTTGGTCTATTTTTGTACCGCCTCATAAATACCATTGTGAAGTCGCCTGTTAGATTGAGTTCTTTGGCGTGTTCAAGAAAAGTATCTGCTCCGCTGCTATTGTGGTGCGGTGTGGTGGTGTAAAAAACAAAGAAGTAAAAGTGTTGCTCGGCGTCATCGTCGTCATCATCCACAAGGAGTTCGAGCTTGGGTTTGATGTACGTTGGACGGGGGCGCTTTTGGGTTGGAGAAGAGCCCAAACCCGAGCCCCCGAGGTGGCTGACTACTGCGCGTGTCTCTCTCTTCTTTGGGGCTCGTGCTACTTCAAAGAATGGCATATTTCCTCATTTGCTGATTTAACCAAATTAGTGAAAGTCAGACTGGTGAAGTTGTTCTCCCCGCAGCCATCCGGCATTTCTGCTCGGGGATGTTGGAAAAAGTTTTTCAACTGTTGGCGGTTGTTCGGTGCCCGCGTCGTTAGCGCTTCATAAGACGTCGACAACAACGAAGACGACGACGACTACGACGATCGACGTCGTCGGCCTTGTCGCGCCCGCCTGGGTAAATCTTGTTTCTTTATTCGCGCCGCCACCGTTTTCTTCATATACGTGTCCGTTTTTGTTCTTCGCCTGCAAAGTGATTTTGACACATTTAACCAAATTGGCAGCCATCCAGAGCTAAATGTTTTCCCTGGGGAGCACGACTACGACTCGTTTCTGCGGGAAAGGTGAGTGTGGCAATAAACGTGTGTGCTCTTCTGCCATTGGACTTCCGCAGTGCTCGAGCGACGAAGTCGAGTTTCTTAATGTTAAGTCCACTTGTAAGACCACTGATGACGACAGTGGCGGCGATTATCCGCGGCCCCGTCGTCCTTTGTTTGCCTCTTCCTAGCCCACAAAGTGGGATTTAGCTCATCCTGGACTATCACATCCATCCAAGTCAATTCCACTTTTAGTTCAGGACGCGAATCCTCAACCCTTTTGCGAGGTGCATAACAACACCCGCCCTTGCACCGCGGCTAGAATGCTAGAAAACGATGGCGACCGACCCAACGACCTCGACTCATGGTCAAGCGCTGCCGTAGGATGTGAAAAAAAAAGGCGTAGTGCATATGTGTCATAGGTGCACGCGGGCCGTCATAATCGGCCGCACGTCTTCTAGCCAGCTACACCTCGAAAGGTGTAAGTCCAACGTGATAATGCTGCAAATTGAGCGGCCCCAGTGCGGAGTCGCTGCCTGAAATATTTGAACGCCTTCAGATAAGCCCGCGGCGATAATTGCGGGAAATGTGCCCAAAACTGCAATTAGACACGTTCCGGATTTACATTACAACGGCGAACTGGCGTGCTTCGTGTCAACCAGCTGCACCTCACGTTTCGCGATATGAAAGTGCTTCTTTGAAATTTTATTTATCTACCAATTTTTCTGATTTCTGGAATTCCACCCACCCATTCTTAGGACCTCAGTCGGCTCAAATGACTCAATGTCAGTCAAAATTGTTGAGACCTATACACTCAATTTGTTGAAATATGTATTAATTATTAAATCCGAGCGGTGCAGAGATGACAAATTTTTGTTTAAAAAAATAGTATCACCTTAAAATAATCAGAACCCCTAAAAAAGTATAAAATCCTCCATTGTTACTTAAAATTGTTATATTTTATTAGATGTTTCAAACATCATATCGGATTTTAACCAAATTTATATCAGACCATCCCCGCCCGGAGGTAAACCCTTTTAAATAAATATGGAATAATTAAAATCGGTTAACAAATAGTGGAAAGTCACGTAACATACATAAAACAATATATGACCGAATTGCGAATCATCTAGCTACCCAAAATATGACGTAATTAAGTATGGCACTCGGGTTTTTTGCTACATATTTATTATGAGTTCAAGTACAAACAGTAATTGTTTTAAGTAAAAATAATTTCTTCAGAGCCTGTTATGATTGTCGAAACGTAAGTGTCAAAAAAAAAATAATTCATTTTATGTAAGCTGCAGCACTTGTAAAAATTATCTGAAATCAAATCTTCAATTTCATAAAATATATGAAAGTGGGCGGAGGTTATACCAATAAAATTATTAAAAAGTCAAAAATTAACAAAATGGCGGGCAAGTATAATTAACATTACGGATTTTCTTCATTATTTTGTTTTCAAAATAATTATAAGAAATATTTATAATGAAAAAAAAAAATATTCTTTTTTAGGTATAAGCTCCAATAAATTAAGTATATTTTCAAAAAAAAGTAAGACTGAGTTGATATATTATATTATTTCGTTCAAAAATTATACCTTACATACATAATCTCGAAAAATGTGGTTCCGAGAAAATCGCGTTTAAAGTTTCAGCACGTCATGGTTTGGATAGCGAAATTATTTAGAGAGGTTCATAGGATGATAAAATAAAAATAACTAAAAAAGACTGACAAGTGCGAGTAGAACTCACACCCTGAGGGTTCCGTACCGTTATATTACGGTAAAACTTAGTAAGTAATTATTTTATATTTTCAATTAAATTTGAATCCTAGAAGAAAAAAAAAATTATTTTTTTTTGTGATGTAACTAGAAATTTACGGTTTTCGGATTTTTCCCTTTACTTGTGCTATAAGACATTGCTTTGTGCCAAATTTCATGATTCTATGTCAACGGAAAGTACCCTACTTTTATTTATAATAATAAACGAATAAAAGTATCATGGGGAGATAGTGGTGGCGTTTCTAGCGGCAAACATTGGCAGCCGTCCTCCTTCTTAGCTGCTATTTACGTATAGATTTTAATAAATTTTCACTTAACTATAGCAGTGCGACATTTGTTCAGAATTTGTTGTATAGTATAAATTATAATTAAGCTTAATTTGGTACTTGTAAGTTCAACAGTTTTTGAAATACAACCAGAACAGAAATCGTTCAAAATTTACTCTCTTTAGTAGAGTTCGATAATACTGAAATAAATAACTTACATAAATGTGGGGTACAAAAGACTTTTTATTTTTATAGTGAAAACCCTTATTTTGGGAACAATTGAATATTATTATTTTAAATTTTAAATCACCTCGTTTTCGGATTTATTATTATTCGCTTTGAATTATTAAACTTAAAACGACCTCATATAAAAATTAAAACGGTTTTGATTTTAGCATGGTCTAACTAAGATAGCAAAAATTTGTCTTTATGGCTTTCAAGCGAAATATGTTTTCTTACTCGCAGCCAGTATCTTATCTATACGGCAGTGAAATAGTGCAACCTTAATATGATAAGAAGGACCACTTCACTTCAGAGTGCTTAAATTTTGCGAGATCGGAACCCCTAGATTAAGCCAGAAAAAGCTTTACTTCTTAACTGCTGTGTGGTAATAAAGAGATTTAACAAACTTTAATTTCTTTATCAATCAGAACAATTTAAATTTAAAATAAATAGCTGACAGTTCAGATAATAATATGTGACCGAATTTCTGAAGAAGTTAAAATCAAAAAAATATAATCTTGGAAGCTGTATTGTGTTATTTTGGGAAATGATAGTTTTAAGAACTGCTAAAGTAGTAAAGTAGTAAAGTAAAAGTGAATAAGAACAAATGTTACACATATTCAATCCTCCTCCTCCCTTATTCCGTCCTTCAGTTTTATCTATCATTAATGGGCGTTTTCTCGTAATGTAATTTTCTATAAAAAACCTAGGTTCATTATAATCTGAGATTTTGCATTTTTCTTTGGCTTTTGAGAACCCCTTTCTAACGTTTACACCCATAATAAAAAATTATGTATGAGAAAGTTGTCGAAGATAGTCTGACTTTAGTCTTACCAACTTTTTGATCATTCAATTTCTGTTGTTGATCTCAAAAATTAGACTTCTTTAAAAATTATCTAAAAAGATGTAAAGAACCAGAAAATAGCAAATAAGTTTATAAGAAATTTAAGTTTACATACGAATCAGCTACCGATGGACCACGCAATTGTCCACGAGCGATTTAAGCCGAAATTACAATACAATGATTTCACAATTTAGCAGAAAATTAAAGCAGGACGGTTAAAAATTATATCAAAATAAGAGTGAAAGAATAGGTTCATAAACTTTATAAGTATAACGAATAACTTCGTTTCGTTTGTTATAACTGAATTGCATGTAATTATTCTTATAAGAAATTTTGCATGCCATTTATCTTAAACAGACGAAACAAAACAATTCGTTTCATTTCTCATAATAAGCCGTGAATTTAAAAATTATACATTAGCAGGATTGAAACAAATTCAAATATTACACTGAGCAAAATAGTGGAGTGAAATTTGTATGTTTTTATAATAAAGAAGTTTTGAATATGATTTTAAGGCGATTTTGGATCATCAAGTATGTATTGTATATATTTGAAATTGTTGTGAGAATAAATTGAACTAAAGTAGCAGCTTCATCAAATAATCCTCATTTTAATTCTAATCATGTTCCATTTTAAGACCATGTTTTCTCCCTCTGTACATACTAAATTAGAAAACATTAATTTTAGTCACTTCAGTTTCTCTATACCCTCTAGAAGTTCTTCTGTACAACTACAAAACGTTTTTCAAAGAACAAAAAATAATACAAATATTTTAATATCAAAACATTGATTATTATTTAATTTTTCAGAAATTCTCCATGTTTTATTTTTGTTTGTTTTTGGTTTTGTAGCATTTGATTTTTAAATATTTGCAAAATATGGCATGGCGAGTAACCAAAAATGCATTTGATTTCATATTAAATGGATGGAAAAAAATAATTAAGTTAAAAGGGTAAACAAATGTGACAATTTCAAATCCCTACAATTTTTGCTAATATTTTTTCTTTAATATGAAAATGCATTCCTTTATTAAATTTATATTATATTTTCACCCCGTTAATCAATCAGTGAAAGATAATTTCATAAACAAATTTAGTATTCCTGAAAATTTAAGGATAAGACATTCGTTTACTTACTAGATATTAATCTTGTCTAACTAGATTTACTATTCGGATGACTGATGATCTTTTGCACTACAACTACAGAAGTAGTAGAGGTTTTTCAGAGGTCATTATTTTCGTCTGTAAATGCTCTTTGTAACGAAACTAAGTTAATTTGCAGATAGATAAAATGTCTGCAATCCTACACAGTAAAATTCTGATCCCTAAGTTTCACAGACGCGTTCAGGAGAGTTCTTGTTTGTTCAAATTTCTTGTTTTTGAAATTCATTACTTGTAATGTGTATAGAATGAGAAATAATGCGGGCTTTTAAACGGCTTGTTCAGAAACATTTTCGCTTAATCATTGTTTATTCCTCTTATTATTATTATTATTATTATTATTGCTGTTGTTCATAATTAAACTAATACTGAAAATTTAAAAATCGGACCAGAGTTGGATAAAAATTGTAAAGCCAAATATGGGTAGTTGTTTCAAGCCATCAAACCGAGTGGGAGATGGTAATAGATTCTATGTCACGTAGCATAGCTGTGCTGAAGTGATCAAGAACAAGGAACACCACATGCATTATTAAAAACATTTAAATACCGTGCTATTATTTTGCACAGGTGTTTTCCGGACTTCAGCACATGTAGTTTTCAATTAACACGTAATTAACAAAGTGTATATAAGACTTTAGGTATATCTTAAGTACCTACTAAATAAATAACAATAATGATTCAAAATGATGAGATCGATGGCTCCAGATCCAAATGAAATATTTGACGGTTACATAAAATATTTAAAAAACATCATCGATTGAAAATTCATTCTGGCGCATCAAAATTTTTGTTCCACCCCGTGTATTCAGTTGAATTTACCTTCACTATTGGTTTTAACGAACAGTCATTTTCAGATTACTTTTCGAGTTCTGTTCAGAAGGTGGTGGGAGTAGGACCAGACGGCAATGCACCTGCGTACAATTCGTCTGAAGAAGATTGTTCCACGACACGCAATTTAGCGCTTTCTGCCTGTCCTAATTTACTATGCGTGGGGGGAAGTGCAAAACAAAGCTAAAAGCATAAAGTCGTAATTAATAGATGCGCGCATTCTGGCCTGGACTGGACGCTCAAGAATGCATTTATTGTTTGCAGTTTTGAAGCGCGCTAGCCACGACTCGACAGGTACAGACCACAGCGCAGCAGCGTTAAATTAAGAATTCTTGGGCGGCCAGTTGCAGTAAAAAAAAAGAAAATATATATGGGGAAAAATTAAAATAAAAAAAAATTTTCAGCAAAAACGAAGTCGATGAAAATGACTTTGTCGACTGAGATGACTCGAAGGCTATCTGAGCGATTGATCTCAAAGCCAATCGCACTGCGCTGCAATTTCCAAGTCAATTAGAAAATCTGGAGATGCAGCCGGTGCAGTTTAGTTGCGCTCTGTGGACGTGAGGCTTTGACGAAATAATTTTGCTATGAGGCTTGCATCAAAAGCGCGCCCGTCGGCGGTCAGTGAGGCCGGGCCGGTGCCCAAGGTTGGGCTTAGAGCGCTCCATTCTTTCTGGGCGCTGCTTCATACAACTTCTATGTACTTCTACTCGATCATCTAAAAATTTATTGGGAATTACGCGTGATTTTCCGCGCAGTTGAGCTGCAACAACATCCGACGGTCGGTGCGGGATGGGAGAGGGCACCCACTCCCCGGGCGTCCCCGCGAGCTTTTTGGCCGCACATTGAGCCTGCAGATAAGATGGAGATGGTCGCGGTACGGTGCAAATTTTCTTTAAGGTTGCCGTGCGAAGCCAGCGCTCGAAGCCGCTCTGCCCCGCTTTTGAGTGGCCCCACAAGCAAAAATTAAGTGCCCGATAGCGGCAATGGTCCCAATAAGACAGCGCGACCATTGAGCTAAAACGGGCCGAGGTCGAGCTGGAAGAATACACCCGTCTAGCTTTACACGCCGCTGCTTTTATAGATACCGCGCCGCGCGTCGCCGCCGTGGCGATCGCGGTGACGTAGCCCACTTCTGACGTCGCGATTCTGCAATAAATTTTTTATTTGCGCTTGATCAATGTCAGGTACGGCCGTAGTTTGTGCCAGCGGGCTTTTTTTCCGTTTCAATAGCACAGGTGCTCGTGACTCACGCTCGCATATTCTCATTGGGTTTTCGATTAACACAATGATCCCTAGAGGCTAGAGCTTCACTCGAAAAGATAGCGAAATTCTTTCTTCTATTTGAAATTCCTTCCAGTATTTTGCCTATTCGAAGAAAATTCTAAGATAACACATGTTAGATAATTGATTACATAATTACCATTTATAGAATTTAAATGTTTCCGCACAAAGAATTTAAAAACAAAGCCCTTACTAGTAGGTACCTACTAAAACTATAACTTCTTATGTCTGCTCCTCCATAAGTTCTAAGTCCATCAACCGATTTTATCAAACGCTCATCTTAAACACGACATCGAAAAGTATTGTCGAATCAAAAATATCGGTATGAAAAGTATCGATACTACGTTCTCAGTAATAGTGGCCAATGGTGCTAATTTAACCATTTGTGAATTGTGCTAATATTTTTTCTTGTATGACGGACAAATGGACAACAAAGTAGGTACTGTAAGTTTGTATTTAAATAGCAAGAAGCCCTAAAAGGTATAAATAATGTTCACTTTGGAGTTTAGAATTTTTCGTTGCTACTTGCAATATAACCACTCTGTTACAGAGTTTGTGAGTTTTTAGTATTATTAAATATTAAAAGACTACAATTTTAGATTCGATTTTTAAAATTGGACACTGAATTTCTACGATGCTTACGATGAATTCAAGGTTTTTAATTAAAAAAAAAAAAAAATGACTGGTCACAGGATAGGTTATACATACATACATATACATTAAGTATTATCCGGCTTAAGCCATGTTTAAGGAAAATCCTGAGCTAGCTTTTCATGAAACTTTCCTAAAAAGTCTTCCAAAAATTAATAAAAGGAGGAATTATATTAACATCTAGGCAAATCGAATATAATTTCTTTTTCTTATCCTTAAATTTAATGTGGCTCATTTCGATCGTGCCTTAAGGGGGAGGTAACGTTAATTCGTACAAAAAAAAGGCACATCTTTATGAATTTTTTCTGACGACACAGTTAAAATCTATTTATTAAAACTAATGGTACATTAAAATATAACATTTGAAGAATATTCTGTGAAATTCTCATGTAGAAATATTAAAAAATACGGCAATAGCAGCAATTATTCGGTAGCACCTCGAAAAAAAGTAGAATTGCGGTGTCCCTCATAACTCGGTGCTGGATCATTTAAAATCAAAACCAAAATTTTTTCGTTAGATAATCGCTTTCCCCAGGTAACGCTGGGACGGTTTTTTAAAATTTCAATTATTCATTTTTTGGGAACCCTTTGAAGTGAAAAACGCGATTTTCCCGAAAAAAAATCGGTTAATTTATTATTGTAAAAAAAAAAATATTAACAAATTTGAAAAAAACTCTCCAGTGTTACCTCGTAAATTATGTACAGAAATAGTGTTCAAAACTTCAAAAGAATCGGTGCAGTAGTTTTGAAGTTATGAGGGACACCGACTTTGAAAACGTGAGTTGTGGGAAAAACGCAATAATTTGATACAAAAATTAACGAAAACGAAGCTAAAATGTATGAGGGGTAGTTGCTTAAACGGCTGTAACTTCGTGAGTTTTGCTCCGATTCATCTGAAATTTTCACAGAATATTCTTAAAAGCTTCTCTATTCAGAAAATCAAATAAAAGAAGAATGCAAAAAAAGAGTTTAAAAACGTTACCCCTCCATTAAAAGAAAAATAAATTATAATTCATAACATTAAAAAAGACAAAATCCCAAAATAAGAGCTTTTTGTTTGTTCAATATCTTGGCTTTACTTGAATATAAGGCGTAATAATTTTTGATTCTTATATTATATGTAATTAGTTTTTTCCAACTAGACCCTATAACGAACAAAACCTTCCGACTGCAATGAAATCACCACTGCAATTCTTTTATTTTTGGAGTGCTTTAACTATGTGCGCCAAAAGCTATTCCTGTTTTAACGTCCACGACCATCAGCACACCAAATTCGTGGTAAAGAGTTTTGCTATGGATTCCAAGAAAGTATTTATTTAGTTTAGTAGACTTTTACGGTCTAGTTTGGAATACTTAAACATTCTTTTGCGAAAGCACCAAACGAAATTCCAATAAAAGAGTGCATGTGACAATAATAGAAGACTATAGCCGAAGTGTTTTTGGGCTATGTCGAAGTCGAATGTAATAAATTTTAGTCGATGTCATACTATACCAAATTTTAGTACATAGGCATATAAAATATTCTGCATGTTAAATCGTTGCACTTTTTTTGCATTTAATAACATTTGGGTCAGAACTTATGGCTAGACCATGTGTGTTGTAGTACAGTGCAATCGCGGGTGCTCTTCGACTTGCACTTGAATGAGTTTTTGATTTTATTAGTTCCGAGCTACCGATTTCCATTTCAACTATAAGAAATGTCGTTTCCTCAGATTGACTATAAAGGTGAATTGTAGAAGTGGTAAACCACATTTCTACATGTGAGCATATGTATTTTTTTTATGCAATCTTCTCACTTGTAATTCTCCGCTTTTTACTAGTTTCAGGAAACCATAACCCATCATGCAGGAAGTAAGTTTTTACGATTTTCTCGATTCTCGACAATGCCTTGGTTTTATACCGAGGGCAGATTGGGATTTACAATTTATCCATTCGTAACTAAATCATTCACCCCTGTCCCCTGCATACAACACCCAAAGAAGTTCCCTCTCTTCGTGGCGGGCGAATTGCTGCATTGGACCACAGTCCGCACCAAGTCTTAAAGACTCGGGGACCAGCTAGCTGCCGGTGTGTGTTCGAAAAGCGGCGATGTTTGCATTCGAAGGGCTTCAGCCCCGTTCGGAAAAGGGGCGCAGGGCCCCATTCAGCCGCCCTTACGCGGCCCACCGCCACTACGCCATGCACAGGCAGAAGGTCATGCAGACAGTTTGAGTCGAGTCGCATGGATTGGCTGGTGGCGGGTTGTTTGGTGGTAACAGCGGCATTAACGTGTCATCGCTGTTCTATTTTGGTCTGGGATGAGCGGGGGCGGAAAGGAGCTCCTTTGAATGTTCAAGGCGAACAATATTCGATGACTGCCTCCGCCCCGTCCCGTGCATATGTGCTCCTGCGGGCGAACGTGGACGTGTCATGCACACTTCTTTTGGTCCACCGAAGCTGCGTCCCTAGTCCCGGCCCCTCCCGACTTTATTCAGGGAGGAGCGGCGTAGGAGCTACAGTTGGGGCGCACAAAGCTTCCACGTGCTCATACCTTCCATTTTGCATGCAAATTTCTCTGCACAAGCGAAATTTTGTTGCAGATGAAGTTTTTGACCTCTTTGAAGGTGCTAAACAATGTATGGCAATCACTAACGATTTTTTTTACCTGGAAACAGCTTCCCATTTGTAACTTCTGATTAAATAGGGATAAAACGAATCAAGCAAAGTGTCCATAGACCAACGTTAACGCGCTCGCTTATCGTGCAGCATACCTTAAGTTCAATTCTTGGTTTATTAATTTTTATAAGAATTGTGAGGTACCTAATTATTTTCCAAACATTTTTCACAGCATTAGTTATTTCACTTATTTCGAGTCATCATTAGACACAAGGAAAATATTTCTATCCAATAGGCTTCGCTACTTCAGTTGCGATAATTCTCGTTATTTTATATTGAATAACAATAGAACATATTTTCGTTAAGCTTGTTTTGAGCTTTAATAACTCATTTTCAGCTTACGCTTGACAATTCTGGTTCATAACCAATTTCACAGATAGCGGTATAAATTCAATATTTAATCGATTTTTAAGAGTAGCATAAAGTTTATTTATAATAAAATATTACTAACTCTGAGTAAAGAAGTACATAGATTCAGTTTCCATTTTGCAAGTTCAATTTTGTTTGTACAAAAAAGCAGCCAAGAGCTAGTCAGGCTCGCGCAGTCAGGTTTTTAAGCTAAGTTCACACCTATGAATGTAGATTAAGGCTATCTCCAACCTTGGCTTAAACTCACTTCAAGCTTACCACAGTTCAAGTCTTATTAAGTAAATCCAGGCTTCTTCGTTCAAATCTATTTCAAGGCTGACTTTAGGTTAATTCAAGTCTTCAACATCACGATTTCAAAACAATTTGCTCATGTAACAGTAACTAAGCATCCGAGCTTTACTTGACTATTACTTGATTGAATGAATTTTCCCTAATGATGGGGTCTATATTTAAATCGACTTCTCGTTCCGAAAACCGCGTTATGCTGCAAATTTCATAAAAATCAAGAACGCAAAAGGATAATCTTCGGTTCTGAACAAAATTTTCTTCTATACTTTCTTCAAAATTAAATCTTCTCCTCAAAAATAGGGTTTAAAATGTGAAAAAAAAAAAAAATCAGAACTTTTCCATATAAGGAATTTCAATCAAAATATGCTCTTCGACCACTTTTTTCGAATCTATTATTAAAAATTGCAAATTCGAAATAGCGAATCTTATAATCGAACATGGTAGTTTGTATACCATTATTTAGCTAATTGGTGAAAAGGTGATTTCCAGGTATTTCAGTCCTATAATATGAGTAAAATTATATAGCAAAGTCTAACTCACGGGTTGAAGTTGAGCGATAAAAGTAGTTTATGCACAATTTTAAAATTGTAATTGGTATCAAAACTTGTTTGTTTAATTTAATCTAAGAATTACTTCATTTTTCTATTGGGATTATATAATAATAGTTTAACGATTTATTTGAAATTGTCTGCTAGCGGTGGCTCAGATGGAGTCGTTAATAGTTAAGGTCGATTTGGTTCCAACTTCCCATGTTCTTTTTATACTTTCAAAAAATTGTACTTACCATTATTTATGATGAGCAATATAATTTAAATTAGTAGTTATTTCTTCTATTTTCCTTTATACAATCTGAAAACGCCATTATTTGAAAACTCTCAACCTAGCAACCGTCAAACGAACTGTTGATTGAAAATAATCATAGGAGCTTTTTTTTTGCTCGGTTCAAACTTTTTCGTGCAAAGTGCACTATTTATTGGTTGTCAGAAATAGCACTTTATACTCCAGGGAAGAATCTTCAACCGAGCAGCACTGTAAAATGCGATTAGCAGCCTGCACTCGCCTCATAATATCGCAATAGGGCTTGACAGGAATCGCAGTTTGCCATCTGCAAGTCCTTCAAAATTCATTTGTTTCAATTGGAGCATTCAAGCTCCACTAGCCCACAAGGGCACAGCTTTTCTTAGAGGTCTTAAAAATTTATCTATTATATATATATCGTCGCTTTAATTTAAACGGCATTATTTTTTGCAGATCAACAACTCGTTAGTCACTAAAAAAAGCAAGAAGTTGAAGAAAATCCAGCGAACATGGATGTTCCATCGATGGTGCAACGTTCTGGCGATACTCTAATCGTGCGCAGTGTGGTGAGCGGTGACCAGATTTACCTGGATCAGGAAACTGGGAAAGTGATTAAATCAAAGTCCGCGGATCGATCCGATCGATTCCAGCCTGGAATGGGACTAGACACAGTTACAGGGTTACAGGGCGAAATGGGTGACGACATGGAAAGCCAGGTCGGACCAAAAGATGAGGGACTTCCACAATGCAAGATAAAGCGAAATTACTCTTGCAACTCATGCACCTTCTTCACGCAGAATCCAAGGTACTTCCTAACCCATTTGAGAGACGTGCATGGCGAAAAGATTGTGATTAATGAGTGCAAATTATGCCTCTATGCTTCCCGGCACTACCAGAAATTAGTAAGGCACATGAAAATGGTACATGGCTCAACAGAGGGGATCGAAGATCATGCGCAGGCCCGCAAGAGGCAGATTGGGCGAGAAGGACGAAAGCGGAAGATCGAAGATACTGTGAGTAACATTAGCCCCGCCCACAAAGCCAATCTTCTATCGCCTCCAAAGTACGACGACATTACAGCGGACGATGCGCCGCAAAATAGGCTCCTTAAATGCAGTCTTTGCGAGTACACGACGCTTTACAGAGCCCAACTGGTGGAGCACGAGCAGGACGAGCACTGCAAGACGAAATTTTTCAGATGCGAGAAGTGCACTTATGTGACACACATTAAAGCCAGGTTCAGTAAGCATGTCAAGTACCATTCCATGCCAATGATCAAGTGTGTTACCTGTGATTTTCGAACACCTTACAAATGGAATCTTGATCGGCACATGAAGAATCACGGCGGAACAGGACCCTTTAAGTGTGCCGCCTGTAACTTTACCGCTGATATTAAGCAGAGCTTAACCGTTCACGAGATGAATCACCATATACCACCGGTGGGTCACGCAGCAGGTATGAGCCTGAATCGCAGAAGGAACAAGGTGGGTGGCACAGATTTGGTTGACGACTACATCAGCGAGATCGGGGACCTGGAGGTGGAAGTTGAGGACTCGTTGAACAATAATAACAACATTGAAGACTTTGAGGAGTCCATGTCCAAGAGGTATAAGTACGAAGAGGACGATCAGCCAACTGATTTGTCTCAAAAGTCCAATAACGAAGTTGGTGGCCATACAAACAAGAAGGTAATGCGCCCTGTACCCAATTTAATTCCTATTCAAGCTGCAGCCACAGGGAATGCTTTGAATTTATCGAAGAACTTTGTTATGAAACTCCAAAAAGAATTCCCTGCTGAAAAGGCATATTTCTCAGAGTTGGCTTCATTTTTATTTGCGGAGAACAAGCTCTCTGAATTAGCAACGTCTACCAGAACTGAAGTTCCACAATTATCACCGGTTTCAAGTAGTTCTACTACCAGCAAAAAGAAGAATTCCAATTTCTTTGATAAGTTAAAGGAAACTTTAGCTATAGACGCTGCTCGGAGCGAGAATTTGAATTGTCCTTGTGGACACACTTCGAAATGCCTCTCAGAATCTATTTTACACCGAAATAGCTGTAACAAGGCAGATGCTGAAGATAAGAGATCGAGTTCCTCACCGATTAATTTATCGGTAAATAGTACTTCGACAAGGTGCCAATTCTGCAGACATAGGTGCAAGTCGAGTGCTGACCTGGCTAGCCATATCCGAAACTGTGCAGATGCGGCTAACTGCCCCAACGATTCTTACGACTCCCTTTCGGACATCAATGATAAACAGGAAGGCGACACGTACGAATCGAACGGTGACAGTCTCAACAAGCACCCCATGGAGAACAGAATCTTTGTGTGGAACAAACTACCCATGGTTAAGGCAGAAGGTTTTGGACGAGATGAAGATGGTGACCACCTCGACGGGGATGAAGAGAAAAAACAAATTGCCTTGAATTGCGGCGAGAACGGATACTACGGCGTGGAGACTGCTCCTGGCTATGGCGAGGTAAGTTCACTGTTATAGCCTTTGTTAAACGACTTTGAAACTAACCGCCCTAGGTTACCAAAAAGATGACATCAGAAGATGAGGCGGCGAACTCCTCCCTGAAGAAGGTGTACAAGTGTCCCCACTGCTCCTTCTGGGCCTCCACCGCTTCTCGCTTCCATGTGCACATCGTGGGGCATCTTAACAAAAAGCCTTTCGAGTGCTCCTTCTGCGCATACCGCTCAAATTGGCGATGGGACATCACAAAGCATATTCGGCTGAAGACGATCAGGGACCCCAACCATAAAATGGCCCGAGTGCTTATGAACGACGAGACTGGGAGGCGAAACTACACCAAGTACAACAAGTATATCACCCTTATGAAGGTTACGGAGGAGGACGGAGATCCAAAACTTATGAAATCTGGAGAGATGACCCCTCATCAAGAGGCATCTTTAGCCTTCATAAATAGTAGCAGCCTACAGAAGATGAAGTCCGGTGACGAGACTATGGATGAAATCCAGCAAAACGATATCGCAGCTGCTTCGGCAGCCGGGGTCATGGGAATGGATCCAACTCGGCTAATGAGGCTGCCATTCTTCAAGCAGGCAATGGGTCTGGCTTTACAGACAGAACAAGAATGTACAAAGAGAAGTCCACCACCTCTGCTGAAGCCGGCGGAGGACTTAGTGGCACAAAACACTGATTTTAAGCTGGACGGATCAGAAAAGAAGACGCTCTTCAGATGCAGAAAGTGCAACTATAAGTAAGTAATTTTGTGATATAAATATTTTTTTAATAACTTCACCCTTAACATCTCACAGTAATTTTTCTATCTTTTCTGTTTATTACATTCTTGCTTAAAGTTTAAGAGATTTTTACAGACAGTCAAATTAAACTACTCTAATAGTAAACGTATAAAAATTTTTAAATACCAGAGAAAAATGATATTACAAATACAATTCCAATTTTTAAAGGAATTACGAATAAAAGTTCATTGTTAACAAACTAATAATTACCAATTAACAATTATAATTCATTTTAATGCAATTCAACAGATCAATTATAAACTACAATTCTAGAGAATTCAGAACGAACCTGAATGGATTAATCTATTCAAATATTCAAATTTAACAATCAAACAATTGAAACAATATGTAGTACTTTTCTTTTGGCGTACAATTTATATTTTCTGAATTAAACAACCTACATTCTGAAATACAACTTCCTAACTTGTAATGCTTTCTGAAATATAATTTATTACACTAAATTACAATTAATACTTTCTGAAATACAATTAGGAAGACAGAGCTATTTAACATAAATTAGTAATAGGAAGTTGTAATAATCTGTAAAAAAAGAATTGAAAAATTTTATCTTAATAATCCATTTCGAACCTGAAAGTTGTAGAGTTTTTACGTGGGCTTAAATTTGCTGAACCAGACTTGCGTCGGTTTAAGTTTAGCACAAGCTTAGTGTCTCAATCTCTCAATTATATTTTAAGTTATTCTCAAATACCAAGAAATTCGAAATAATGATGATAAGGTTCATAATCTTTTGTTTCCAATTTGTGAAGCAAGAAATTCCAACAGCAGTAACTATCAGATGACATTCGAAACCAATTAAAAGGCCAAAAGAAAATTTTCCTGGCGTCTACAAGTTTGATTTTATGCAACATCAAGTCCAATGCTTCAATTAAGGCGATTTAGGTTTGAAGTAAGAAGACTAATTTTTATAGAGATGAGGTCTAACTAGATCGATTTTTCGTCGACGTCTGTAAATTTCATAAAAATTATTAGAGTTATATTCGATATTTAATTAATATATGTATTAAGCAATAATTGCTCCTAAGATCTAAAGATAGATAGACTAAAACAGGCATAAACATAAACGACTTAAGTTGTAGATTTGGACCCAAGTTATCGGGTCCTATATTTTTTTCTATTTTTAATTTAACCCTGTAGAATTAGTTCCGATCATTAAATACAATTTCCATCATCCTTTCAAATTGATTCGTTTCGTAATTCTAATCTTAAATGGAATAGTGTTTTTTAAATGTTTCCATTGTTGTACATTTTAGGAACGCCAGCCACGACATGGTGCTATCTCACGTGAAGGGGCACTACCAAGACGCCGGGATCAACTTAGCGCAGAAGTCGAATCTGTCCGCGGCCATCCCAGTCGCGGTCAATTCAAACCTCTGCATGAACAATGTGTTAGCCGCAATGTGCCTTACTCAGCAGCAATTGTCGCTGGGTGAAAAGGGGGCCAAGCAGCAGCAGCAGCACCCGCTGCTTTCTGGCTCCCTCGGTCAGCCCCCAGTGCAGCCGACGGTCTCTGCTCCTCAATCTGCGCACAATGCTCCCGGTTTGCCAAACAATCCCCACAACTTGGGGGGTGCTCCTAAGCCCAGTGAGCATGGTGAGACGGATGAGGCAAGTTCTGGGGTAGTAACTACTTCTGGTACTGGTGTGACCGGATGGCGAAGCCCAGCGCCCTATCGGTGTGGTCATTGCCATCAGGTTTCAAATTGGAAGCATGTCATCCAGGTATTTTACTAACAAGTTTCATATTCATTACTTTGAGGTTACCCTGCTTTTGGGTCTGGCCCCCCCGCTGGCCGCACTCAAGGGCAGGAGTCCCACCCTGTGCGTACTGAACATTTGTCCATGGTAAATACCTTTATTTTTGAGCCTAGCTTTGCTCTCTTGTTCGGGTTTGGTGCTTCATTAATTTGTGTTGGGATCTCACAGGTTCATGAGTCTCTCTTGGCTAAATCACATTTAGTAGAGTTTTTCGGATTTGTTTTTATAATCGTTTTTAACTTCAACACTTTGGATACAATGGTTACTAAATGTTTTTTAGCCTTCATTACCTGGAACGAGCGTAGAGGCTTTGTCAGGGTTAAACTGAGTTGTCCTTGACGAGTCCGCTGCGCACTAGTCACGGCTTTTTATTGTATAAAGGGTACCCTTAAGTAATGTTGTTTTTGTAATAATTATAAAAATTGCATGTCAACTACAGCAAGCATCGCCATCGTTCTCAGTGATCTGATCCCTATCGGACGCCAAAATTTCCAATTCTCTTTTGCAAAATTTAAATTTTAAATTGCAAAGAATTTAATTTGTTTTTTAACAATATTGTATAGTAAAAATATAAAAAAAATTATAATTTAGTGGGACAAGATCAACTGAGACTGGAGAATTGAATGGAGTAAAAGGAGAAAAATTTAAAGAAATTATTTTTATCACTATTCAAAAATAGTTTAAATAAAATTGTTCAGTTTCATAGGGGCCTTTGGTTGGGTTAAATAACGATTCTCACACTTGGACAGAATCTAATTAGCAATTACAAGTTCTAGCGCGCAAAGTCCTAAGGTCACTTCAAGGTTAAATTTAGATCTGTTGGATAGCAACTTACGCTTTATTGTGGGATACCGTTTTTAGGTTTTAATCTTATTTCCAAGATGTTTTATGTAAAAATCTAAAGGAGAATGTTTTTAATACACATTTTATTCGCAAATTCGCAATCTAGGACAAAATGAATGTTCTATTACCAATTTATTGTTATTATTTAGTTACAGATTTTTTTGGGGGAATCTGTGGATTAATACTGAAGTTAAAAATCAGGACACATTTTTTAATTAGGGTAAATGCACCAGTAGTCGACCATGCAACAATGAAGAGATGTAAACTCTTACGCCCAATACTTGAATTGAATAAATCTAAATCTAAATATATAAAATCTAAAAATTAATGACCAGTTGTTTAAAAAAAAAACCATATTAAAAAATTGTCTGTCTTTGTCGTACTCATATGGTCAATTATTGATCATAACATTTACATATAAGTTCCATAATGTAGAGCTTCTCTCCGATAGAAATCGTATCGAAACTGCTTTTTAAGCAGAATCCCTGGTGAATTACAGGGTAATAAAAGGAATAATAATTCATCTGCCTTCATCTCTAAAACTGAAATAAACACATTCGAATATTTTAGAATTTTTGTCGATAATTATTACTACCTACTTATTGATGGTATTGTATAGTTTTATGCCCTGAATAAAATAGATAGGTAAAGTGTCTTGCATTGCCCATTGTTTAAAAATAACTAACGTTACAAATTAAAAACTAAATTATTTAAAAAACAAAAAACCCGACTGCAGTAAAAATATCAACTGAAAAGCGAAAAACAAGCTCTATAATCTATAGAAAATTGTAAGAGCAATGTCCTTATAAGTAATGCACCATGCAATTATTTTTTGTTCGATACCTCGTTAACAAATAATACAATTTATACTATTATTTAAATATAACTTAAATATTGGAAAAGGTATTGCAGGCGGGGACCAATTAGTCCAAATGTTACTTTTTTTTCAAGAAATATGTTTTGTCGTTCATTGCTTGTCCCCGCCTGCAATACCTTTTCCAATATTTAAGTTATATTTAAATAATAGTATAAATTGTATTATTTGTTAACGAGGTATCGAACAAAAAATAATTGCATGGTGCATTACTTATAAGGACATTGCTCTTACAATTTTCTATAGATTATAGAGCTTGTTTTTCGCTTTTCAGTTGATATTTTTACTGCAGTCGGGTTTTTTGTTTTTTAAATAATTTAGTTTATTTCACACTTTTTTTTTGATTTTCCTGTCAAAATGGTAGCATCAAAGTGTTATAACGTATATATATTTGTAATGGGCTATTTATTAGCTTTCATTTGAGACCCATATTGTTAAAATAAAAAAACCTTTTTTTTTATTCCCCTCAATTTTTTTTTCGCGGAAGCCATATTGAAATATTATATACCCTATAGCACTCCGACAATTAAGACGAATCGAATGACACCTTATATGTTAAAATCTGTCAAGCCGTTTAGGCTGCAGAGCGACACAACGAAATAGACATACATACATACATACGCTCGAAAAACATAACCCTCCTTCGGCAGTCGGGTAAAAAGGATATTAGTTTAAATCAGAGTTGTTAAAGAATGCAGCTAAATTTAATTTTAATTCAAAAGAATGTAGCATTATTATTTTTCATTCTTCCTAAAAATTATGCATTTAAGTTAATTCCCATTCTTTCAAAAAATATATTAAAGAAGATGGTTTGCATTCCTCTTGAGTCTTTTGCGTTCATTAAAGTCACTTGTATTCTGCTAAATTCACTTAAATGCATTCAAGTCTTGGAGAAAAAGTTTGAAACAACAAATACAATAAATCAATTAATTTTTATTTCCATGAGTCTTCTTTTAGCTATTTTTATCTTTTTCACAGAAATAGTACAAGTCTGCAAAATTTGAGTAGTGAAAAGTTGTTATAGTCTGAAAAAAATTATCATCACGTAAGGTTTTTCAGAAAAATAGGTTTTAGCAATGTTTTTTTTTTGAAAAGTTAAAACACGAACGATATGAAAATGTGTACGTTATGCTATTAAATAAAAATAGTTGTCATTTTTTTAACAAATATTCAAAAATTACTAAAATATGGTTTTTTTTACTTTTGACCCTACTCTTCGCAAATGTGATTTGGAACATTTTAGAGTTTTAATTTATATTTGGTACGCAAAATAACATCAAAATTAGTTATTTAAACTAAAATAACGTTTTCATCACACACTTGTGTAATCAAAGGGAATGCGAATGAACTCAAATAAATGTTCTTCAATGAATACCAAAGCATTTGAGACAAATGTAGTCCAACTAATATATTCCCCGCGAAAACCTTGGCAAATTGCATTCTTTAACAAATGGTCAAAGTAAGGCATGATATTTGAATTTAAGATTTAAATAGGCAGAATCAAAACAGTAGCAACTTTTAAAATCAAACCATAGATGTATTCCGCGAAAAACCACATTACTTAAGGGTACATAATTAAAGGGGCGAAAATTCTTCTAATGTCGCTTATATCATGAATTCATCCAGGAGATGGGATATAACACATTTCTCTCTATCCACCCTGAGTCATAATCTGAAACTAACGATTTCTTTCTTACAGCGTCACTGTCGGCTGAAGCATAACAGCGACATCCGGATCGAGACCGTTGACCGGAACAGCAATAAGAACTCGCCGGTCTATCACCCGCTGGTCACTCCAGCGGGTGGTGGGCCGCCCAACGTACTTATAAATGCCAACAACGCCTCACAGGGTGCTAAAACTAGTGCAGGCAGCCAGGACGGCCTGGCCAGTAATATTAGTACAAAACCATATGCCTCAAACTTTAGCTACGACCAAGGCGGCGACCAAAAGGGCGTTGCTTCCCTAGGGACCAGAAGCGATCTAGAACCAGTTGATAAGATGAAGCAGCGCCGCCAGCAATGCCCTTCGTGTCCATTTGTTTCTGAGAGTAAATCTCAAATGAATTATCACGTCTCTTTACATAAGACCAAGCCAGAAATTTTCGAGTGCCAGACGTGCGGATTCACCACGTCGAAAAGACAGCAGTTTATTCAACATAAAAAGGTTGAGCATGATGAGGAGCAAATGGAAGATCAAGCTATAGATTTGCGATCGAATAACTTAGTAGCTGGCGACAGGGCGATCTACTTCTGCCAGAAGTGTCCAGGACGCTTTTTCAGCATCAAAGATCTCAGCGCCCATGTGAACTTGCATGGGGCGAATCATTCGTTCGTTTGTAAGGTTTGCACCTACTCAACTCGTCAGGAGCATGACCTACGCCTGCACTTGATGTTACACACCGACACATATCAAGAGAAGACAGAGCGACTTTGTATGAAGTTCGCTGTAAGTCCGGACCATGCTCGTCCCTCCTTAAAGCGCGAACCACACGGATCCTGGCTGGTCGGAAGAGCTAGCGACCAACAGAGCGACTTGGAGGACTCGATCCAGAAGAACATCATCGTTGTAGAGGATGGTGGCAATCATCAAGTACCTGCAGGTAAATCTTTGCTGAAGGCCCAGCTCGAAAACGGCGAAGCTCCAATCGTCGAGGGGACGTTGGAGCGATGCTCCGACTGTCCATTCGAGACCCATATTTATGACGAGTACAAAAAGCACATTCAGTGCCATGAGTGTGTGTCCAATTGCGTGGAGAAGTTGCGGTGCTTCGCCTGCGACTTTTCGACATCTGACGAGGAGGTCCTCAAGGAGCACAGGAAGCTACATGTGATGCCCATTGCTAAAGCGAAGCTAGTGGATTTCTACACAAATTACAATAGTCTGGAGCTGAATTTGGTGAGCGCATCGAACCATGGTAGCAACCAGCTGGAGAACGTGTACAAAAGTGAAAGCGAAAAATCGGACGAAAGCGGGGATCTATCCTCATCTGGGCACCGAGTCATTCTGGACGCGGCGACCGGCGAAATAATCGGCGAGCGCAGCTCCTCTTAGTCAAATATTGTTGTTTTGTTTGTTCTTTAGTCTATGTATTTAGCAAGTAACTGAGTCAATCGTATTATGCATTGCGCACTTGGAATAGTGGGGCCATATTTAACGTAGGCTAGGGTAGGACTAGTACTAATTGAAGCACCAAATTACACTTTAGGTACAATAGGCTAGGCGTTCGTTTGGGATTATTTAGCTACTAACAGGAGGTAACGGTCATTTTTGCAGATTGTAGGTCTGATTGTTCGTCGCCACATTTTCGAGCCGCCTCTGAATTTTTGCTTATACGGCCTTAGTAAAAAAAAGGTCAATTCCACTCGAAGCTGTGGCAGCGCATGATTCAGTTTCCACGCCCCATTTTGGGACTGTAAGCGGGCGGGAGAGTCATTGGAGTTACCACGGGAAGCCTTAGGGTTTTGGTGAAAGGAGTTCCTAGCGCAGTTGCAGGCCATTACCGACGCTGTCGAGAGCGATTCTATTTAGCCATAATTGTTATTTTTCTGTTATTAACCTCCTATCGGAGTAGGGAGCGCCCAGCGGCTCAGCCATCGATTCCCACTAATTTGTTTCTTTAGTTAGTCTCTTTAATTTTTTGTTAAACCTAGAGCGGTAGTCGCATGTGCGTTTTATAATATTTACACAGATAGGCCCGCGGGCTAGCCGTCAGTAGGGAATATTTTACCAAAGCATAAAATGCCAAATATTTGTAATCCTACGAGTAAGAGAACCAATAAATTCTGAGGAATACAAACTTATCTTTTTTTTTTGTAGGATTACACATCGAGTTCAATCACGCCCATCTTATTAAGATTCGATTTGGACCAACACATTTTGGTTTAACACATTTACATGTTAATGCTTTGAACTCGATACTCTTTAATAAAACCATTCATGAATTCGTTCGAATCGAATCGAAAAGAGCTTTTAAAAGCACCTGTTAAATTGAAATTCCTTAATAAAGTTCCTAATTTTTTAACAAATTCGTTTCAGTAATCTTTGACTTCAATTAATTTTTTTCGTTCAAAGAAGTTGAAATTTTTCGATAGAAAAGTCCAACTGAATTATTTTGACGTTATATGCGGAAAAATTAATCGAAGTCAAAGGTAACTAAAATTAATTTATGAGAATTTTAGGAACTTTAGTAAGGAATTTTTATCCAAAAAAGGCTTTTGTAAGCTCTTTTCGATTCGAACGGATTCATGAATAAGGATCAAAAGCCCCCTACTTATTTTCTTCAAGTTTTGATCAGAAAATTTATTTTCGTTTTCAGGATAAATTAACTTTAAAAAAAAAAATACTACGCGTTCGGAAGTTCGTTGGTCATTCCTATCATTTCCGAAGAGGTAAGTGCAACAAATATATCCCATAGGTTTTTTAACTGCTCAATGCAGAGATTGATTTTCTGAAACTAAATAGAGACAGTCGACCACAGGAATTGAATTCTCAAAAACGCTGTATTTTTCTTCCTCTAATCATTTGGGTGTGGTATGACGGAAACAAAACCCTAATTATTAGCAATTATGTGTTTAGATTTTATCTTTAGTCATGCCAGAATTTGCTTCGTGTGAAAAACTGATTCGTTTTCTCCATACTGCGAACTTCAACTTTTCCCATAAATTAATCACGTTATCGTTATCAATAACGAATAAAAATTTTCAGGGAACACTATCACCATGTTCTGCATTCTGATTGAAATTAAATCGAAAAGAGCTTGCAGCAAAGCTCCTTTTGAATTTAAATTTCTTCAAATTCATTTACTTAGTTTTTCCACAAAAAACTTCAAAATATTTCGATTAGATTTTTCTATCGAATTATTTTAACTACTTTGAACGAAAAAATTAATTGAAGTCAAAGCTAACTGAAATGAGTTTGTTACAATTGTAGGAATTTTATTAAGGAATTTCAAGATTAATATTGTGATCTTGAACAAAATTTATATACATCATAGTCCTCAAACCTCAAAAATACCATCATTGCTAAATTTGCTCTATGTATCAATTTAACGAAATTTGTAAGCATGCATTTTCTATCCGACCGACCGGAAATTGAGCATATACATATGTATGCATGTATTTATTTTCGGTAGGGTGTTTGCAAGAGGACAAAATTGCCGCAGTGGTTTTAAAAAAGTCGTAGAAATTCTATTTGGTAAGGAAATTCTGGCTGCTGAATTTTTCTGCTCATGATATTGTAAATTGTAACTATGTTCGGAATTGTTTGCTCAATATTCACTCAGTTGCTTAGTAAAGGAGTCAAAAAGATCTTTGGGAAGATTTTCTCACTTATGAGATAAAAGTGTTTTACTGTAAGGTAAGTGATGATCTTTATCTATAAAATGTACCAATTGTATGTTAGTTTTTTTTCAAAAATATGTTTATTTTTCCTCAAACGAGCTATTTTGCAATTTTTTATAAAGGTTAAATGACAAATCTTTTCCTTCCGTCTTTCTCCAAGTACACCGTTTTTTAAGAAAACGTAATGGGAACGGAACGAAAGGATAATTTATGGATAGAAACTTTAAAAAATAATAATACATATGAATTTATTTTTATGCCTATTTCATGAAATTTCCAGCAATTAAAAGAAATGGTAATTGGGATGAATAGAACTGTCTCTAAATTTCGCCAAACATTTAAGGGAAGAGCCTGGGTAGAAATTCCAAAAAATCGATTCTGTTTTCTTTAATCGATCGATAGTAATACATATTTACTATCGCAAAATATCCCATACAATTTCCAACCATTTCGATACGTGTTGCGCAGGTCGTATCTTAAGCCTCGAGAGAATCTTCATGCTCATTTCTTTGATTTCTACAATAATTTAATAAGTTGAAAATTATTTTTTAACTAGAAACATCCCGAAAATGTGTGCGGTACTGTGATTTTTAGAAACACTCCAATTCTTCGAGAACTCTTAGTTTTCCGAAGTATGCCTTTTTTATATTGGACAGAGGGAGGCAATCAATGGAAAGGGACACTTTGAAGATTATTTTAGCTCTGTATTAATTTCTCTCTTCTCTCGATCCTAGAAAAAGTATGGTTCAGAAAATTCAAAATTCCCGAAACATTGAAGAGGTCTTATAAATGTTCACAGCACTGTGTATCCTCTTCAGTCCCGTGAGAAAATTCGTGTGCAAATTTTGGTCTGTTTCGGATATACATATCATCCGTAATACAAAATAATTTGCTGATTTAATCCTCATTTTATATTTTAATCTAGGGTTTTGAAGAATCAGATGTTTAAGGTATAATTTTAAAGCATAGATGTTAACAAATATTTGAAAATTGCTATAGGTAGCTGTCTCCTTAATGATTTATTGTGTTAAGTTTAGGAATGAAGAGAAAATTAAAAGAACGTTAAACAAAACTGTGTTAGATGTGTTTATAGCTAAAAACAAGTTGAAATTTCAGTGTATCATTTTTGGTCTTCAATGGTATCTAACAACGAATTACTGTTAAAACAACATACATTTATGCAATTGTGTAATGTTGTTTGCGTTATTCTATGTAACGGTTGTTTCATTAAACCCTTTTAAGAATCTTTATAAAAATGAAAATTTAATTTTTAAATTCCAAGATACTTAAAGTTTTGTGTTTTGAGAAATTATTTAAATAATTGTAGTTTTCATGTAAAAAACAAAACAGATTCCTAAAATTCACGCATTGGACTGAAATTTTAAACCATGTTCTCGCCTTAACCCTTTGCGGTCCATTGATATTATTAGACTGTTTGTAGTCAGGTCTCAACACTGGACAGTGGACCGCAAAGGGTTAATAAAGCCTATACAACGACCAATATCTAGAGTTATAAGCGCCAAAAAATACACTACATAAAGGGAAATACCTTTTTTAGAGAAAAGACCTGATCCTATAATTTTTCAAAGTATGTATGTACTTGTTGTAATCAATTTTATTTTTTAATAAATCATTAGAATTGAATAAAGCCATGCAATGGAGCATTATTTTTATCCTGCACTGATATTCATTGTCCAACGTAGAAAAACTGTGCTTCTGAAAATTGGAAGTTCCCGAAGAATTAAAGTGGTTTTAAAAATTTTCAGTTGTTGATAAGCTACAACATTAAAAAAAATATATAAAAATGTAGTTTAGGGATTTATAATTTTTTATTTAAAATAATGACAAGAACATATATTTAAAAAATGATCCGAAAAAAATCTTTCTCTAAAATTATTTTTTAAATTGCAGAGCATCCTCTTTTTAAAAATGTATGTACATTGTTAGTGTTTTGTGGAATGTTTAAATTCGTGAAAAAATCACCCACAAAGAGATATGCAAAGTTTATCAAAATAAATGCTTAACGGAACGTACGTGGAAAGGATTCAAACGATCAATTTAAATATTTACTCTCAAGAGGCAATAAAACTGAATTACAGATTCAAAGAATAACGGTTAGAATTGGCAAATCGAAAATGAGTTGTTTTTCGCCAAGACAATACAAGGCCTCACATATCTTTGGTAACTCGTGGAAAATTGATAATTGATAGACTACAATCGTTCTGCTCAAAAATAAATACAAATTTGCTGATGACTTAAAATTATGAAACGCGTAGTAGTTACAGGATTTTAATCTATTGATTTCTATATATTTGAATTAAACTGAAGGTTGAGAACAGCCACATTTTAAATTTATTTTACTAACTTGAAAACATTTTTAGAAAAATCCATATTTTTACTGTAGTGTTATTACTGAATTTCAATTTAAGTCAGAACTTTTTTGTTCATATCTTAACTTTGGATACATGCTTGCAACCTGCAAAATTTTCTATTGACTTAGATAGGTGCAAAAATGTTGCTAATGTTATTAGGTGTTATTTTGAATATTAAAAAAAAAATTAACCTTTTCTCCTGCTAATTTCACGATTCAGACGGTTGAGACGTTGCCTTTTAAAATAAGTGCCACCGCTGCATCCTTAAGTGAGATCTTTTCTGTGGGCATGCGACTGGAAGACACGTGGATTGCGAAGTCTAAACGCCTTTTTGTAGTTCCAACACTTTTATTGAAAATAAGGACCTAAGGAAAGGTAATAACTGAGAGGTGAAATAAAACGTAATCCAATTTTAGAAATGCCCGGCAATGCGGTTATGCGTCGTTCTCGTCGTCCGAATACCAGGCAAGTCGCTCCTCATAGAATTTAATTACAATCTGTGGGCAATTCGTGTTCGCTTCTCGTGCAGGGACGAGCTCCGCCTGGTCTGTGCCTTTCCACTGCATGAGGAACATCAGTTCGCCGGAGGCGTCCGACGCTCCGAGAATTTTGACTGGTTCGAGGCCCCTTGCGAATCCGTTTTCGGCCTCTGATTTCAATTTGTCGGCTGGTAAATCCTTTTCTGTTCCCTCCTCGGTTTCACTTTTTGAGTTGCGTCGACGCTTGTCCCCAGAATCCTCGTCTGAATCAAGTCTTTTTCGTTTAGCCGAGTTTTTACCTTTGTCATCATTTTTTCGCTTTTGGGTTTTGGAAGCCGACGAGGACGGCTTCTTGTCCGCCTGACCATCGTCCACCTTACAATAAAGATAATCTTACTAAGCACCTTACGATTGACTCTACTTACTTCTTTTTTTTCGTTTTTGGCGCGCTCTGCTTCGAAGGCAGCTATCAAGTCGCCGCAGTCAAGGTGCTCCTCCGGTTCCCAGGTGTTCTCTTTATCACTGTAACCCTTCCACTTGAGGAGATATTCGACCTGAAAGCAGAGCCGCCCGCGTTCATGTAACAGTGCCTCCTAAGCAAATTGAGGTTATGTGCTCACCTTTCCCTTCCTGACCCTCCTGTTAACAATCTTCTCGACGGCGTACTCCTCCTCCTCCTCGCTCCCGGAAGACTCGTCGTCCCTCTTTCTGCTTTTCTTAAGCTCGTCTTTTTTTGGATCCTCCGCCTTTTTGGTCTTCATTATCGCGTGAACGAGGCGAGATCTGTTTCCTGCAGAAAATGTTCGCGGTTTGAGTGACCGAAAGCGACGCCGAATTGTTTGTGTTGCCAAAATTTCGTGTAAAACTACCTGCTTAATTTAACCGGTCGCAACTTAAGGGCGAAATGCACGTCCCTCCCCAAACTAATGCAACTAACTTTGATCCTGTTGGCAAATACTTTCCGGTAAATTCAAAGAATTTCAAGCTACGCACAAATCCTTGCGCATCACAACACAGCTCCTTCACGGCTTTTGTAAAGTTCGGTTCTGGGCTCACGTCCAGCCTTCGTGCCTGTCAGTGGAGACCCGCGGAGAGATTTTCCATACCGGCCGCGTTCGCAAATTCGCGTCCCCATGCGCGGTTTTCCTCGTTTCTCCCATCAGACTGCAAAAATCGGCGCAGGACCGCAACTCGTTAAATGTTCACGGCGAATGCATAAATTTTCAGTGTTTTCAATAAAATAATTTCGTATTTCTGTTGGCGCAGCTCTCGCACTCGTGCAGTAAGAAAACTGGTGGCGGTTGCTGTCTAAGCTAAATGCACAAATGCAACACAGTCGGGCACATAAAAAACAGCCAGGGAACGAAGTAAATTCATAATGCTTTCCATTTCAGCACAATAATGGTTTATTTTCGGTATTATGAAAAGGAATGAAATCTTTATTTGAATGTTATATGTACATTTATAATACATTATTTGAACATGTTCAACACTTAAACTTCTACTTAACTACTTCTACTACTACTTTTTCCTTTTTTATCTTCACTTTGAGTTGCTCTTTTTCTAATTTTCGTTTCAATTAAATATTCTTTGTGTATCTGTTAATAATACCTATGAGATTTTTCTCTTCAAGGTATATTTGGATCTGCTGGAATGGAACAATTTTTTGTGTCGGGCTATTCGGGCTATTTTTGGATGGCGCTTGAGAAAGGACATACCATTTTCTTCCGGGAATGTTGTCCTTAAATGTGGAAAAGTGTCTAGGAAATGTTTAACCATCGCTTGCATACCTTCCCTACATCACTGAAAGGATTGTTTATCAACCAGTCACAAATTCTTTCTTTCTTCTTCGTCTGATAGGATTGATGAAGGACCAAAGGATTGCATTTTCGACCTGTTGCAAAGACGATTCTGAAACGTCCTCCGTGGAATATTGTATTTCCTTAAAACGCCTTTTATCGGGCTGCGAGGCTTAATTTCGTCCAATTCATTTAGCAAAGTTTAGGTACTCTAAATACGCCCTGCTGTTTCGTGGCATGATTTTCTGCAATATATAGATTAATATTTCCTTTTGTCTCAATATTTTCAGGGCGCTCGTTACTGGGGTAAAGAAATGTTTTCTACTTTTTACCAGTAATAACGATAGTTGCCCAATATCAAACAATTTTTATTTCGCGAAAATAAAATCAAATTGCCTACTTTGCGTCAAAAACTTAATCTAAAAATTTATTTGGGTTCAAGGATTAAACTTTGGATGGGTAAATATCATGCCAATTTGATGCGCTATTCTCAAATTTTAAAATCTTGATATATGTTCAGACATACTCGTACATGACGGGTTTTAAAATTAAATTCAATACAAAATTTGCATTCTAACCTGAACCAGATAGGAAAATGAAAAAAAAACATACTTTTTGTAAGTAAAAAATTAATTTCACTATTAAAAGTTTTATGAAAGTTTATAGATTTAAGTGCCCTTTTGGTTTCGGATTGCTTATTAAGAGATTTGATTTACATATACCTACATTATACATTATAATTACATTATAATCATCGGGCAGATTTATTTAGAATTACTAATTATTAAAAAAATGCTTGATTCGTTTTGCGAAATTGGAATGGTTTACGCGGCACGTATCGCAAAATTAATTTATTGTTTTATTTAGCGCCTTATTAAACATATGGGGATCAAAGTTCAGTTTTTTCATGCAAGATTAATTTCATTAAGAATGTACCGCTCTTCTGAGTATTGTGTTTTGATGTTATTCATTTCGGTTCTTCCCTGTAGTTTTCGTTCCATCAGTTTCATTGATAAATTTTTTGTTTCCTGGGGTTTTTAACATTTGAAAATTATATATTTGTAAAACCGGTTAGATAAGTGTGCAATGTCGTCGGGTTTAATTTTTCAAAGACTGTTTTTGTTTTGTTTCTGCCGTGCTCATAGAAATCATTTTAACTTTTTAATAATAATAAGCATTCCTCAAATTATTTGTATTATTTGTGGAATATGCTTTACTTTTTACAACTGAAACGTATTTTGGATATAAATTTTCTACTAGCCTCACATCTTTGCTTTAGTATATCCCAAGTCCGAATCCAAGTGATTTGCTGCCACAATTTTATCAACCCGAGTAAAAATTTTTCGTTGGGACATACGCGCCCAAATGAGGTACAGACTCGAAGGCACAAACGCGCCCAAACCTAGCCCATATAGCAAACAAATACCCCCGCAACAAGCATTAAACAACCCAAAGCAGACATGAAAATTTAAAAAATATGCCCTTTTTCAGGTACGTACAATGCCCAAAGCAGGCACGAAAGTTGAAAAATACGCGCGTTTCGCTGGCACTCAGGATATACGTTCTTATGTTCACTGCACGTAGATTGCTACGAAACGAAACTAACGACAATTGCTACGTAGAATAATTTTTAACTGTCTAATGGATTGAGCCAAGCACTGTGCGCCACTTCGTTCATTCGGATTATTCTAGGACGTTAAATTTTTATCATGGCAATACACTTAATGTTTGTTTGGGACGCAATGCGCACCGTGACTCATTTGGGCAGCTTTGGGTGCGGGAGGAGTTATACGTGCCTGTGGTGGGTTACAATTTAACAACGGCGCACCGTGCCTCATTTGCCTTAAATAAATAAATAGGGGTATGTTCTTTTTTTTTTTTTTTACTATTTCATCGTTACCTTATTGGAAAACATTAAAGCTGCAAACCTTATGTTGATTGCCTATTCGTTATAGAAATTATCTCTGGCTAAACATTTCGTTACACATGTAGGGCAGAGCGGGGTCTGTTGAGCCGCGGGGTCTAGTGCGCCACCTGTTGTATCACGTACACGGTGCGTGATATCTACGAGCGGGTGACATTAGACGAAGCGGTGGGATAAGGATCCCAAGCCACTGTCACTTTAGTCACACGCCGGCGTTTGTTCTGGGTGTGAATGCGTAATTTTGCAAGTTTGACGCTAAAAGTGAAAATCATCGCTCCACGCAATTTTGGTTTAAAAATTACGAATTTCATCATACGGCCATCAAGAAAGTATATTTTGATTTCAACATGACTACTGGTAATGGCTTAAGTTTCAAAAATAAATTATTTTCAATTGATTTTTAGTTATTTAACATATTAAATGTAATTCGGGGAAGGGGTCATTTGAGCCAAAAAAATCGGGGTCGAATGAGCCATGTTCAAGTGACCCCTAATATGTAGTCACGCTACGCTTGAATATTTCAGGTGCGTCGAGCCCCACCCCCCTTTTTACGGATCCGAATGCAAACTATACGAGAATTATGTGCTAAATATGTGCTAATTATGTGACGAAAAAAATTTTTTTCTGCTCCAAAATTAAGTGCTTTTAAACACTCAAAATGGGGGGTGTAGCTCGACGACGAGTTACACCCCCCCTCAAATTGTGAGCAAAAACATTTTTTTCTTTTTTTTTTCTTCAAACTAGAATTATGTGTTTCAAGAATGTGCAACAAAGAAGTTTGTAAAGTTAACTAAAAAAAATAGTCGACATTTTCAAAAAGTGCGAATCCGATAAATTACTCGGCATGCACTAAATTCAATCAAAACGCGTAACCAAATTCTTTTCTCTGCAGCACATAATTCCTTCGTCGCCTTCAGTCGAATAATTAATTGCCAATTCATAAAAAACGCGATTTCGAGCTGCACCCCCCAAACTAAACTAATTAAGTTACTTTTTTTTAATTAGAAGTTTATTTAAGTTTGTTTTTGTTTCTATGAGGAATCTCAGACATTTTGTTATGTTTTTGTTTCTATGTTTCATATGTTTTAATGTGCAAATATTTGTATAACCCATTGGCTCAAGTGACCCCGTTGGGTGGTTCAATAGACCCCGCCTGTGGGGTCTAATGAGCCACATGACTTTTTTCATTATAAGGTAAATTTAGTATAGTAAACAACGGATTTGCCAAAGTTTTTTGATCTCAATATGCGGTCAAATAAATAAACGACTGATTTAAGAATAACTCTTTTCTTATTTTTTCTTTGAATGGACCTTACGCTGATTTGAACAAAATCCGGATCAAGTGACCCCGCTCTGCCCACCTTATGTTGATTGCCTATTCGTTATAGAAATTATCTCTGGCTAAACATTTCGTTACACATGTACATATGTAAATAAATGTTCAATAATAAATTATTGAACATTTATTTTCTTGAGTCCGTAATTTTGAAATTCTTAATTTTATGTCCATAAAAATTGTGCATATATTAAGTTGAAGGATGTATTGTAGTACCTTCAGACAAAAAATGAAAAATATGTAACCAACATTTTCGGCGTGATTGAGCAATAAACATCCAAATAAACAAATAAACTTTCAAGTTGACATGTACGGTATTCAAAATCGGTTGGTACCACTAATACGAATTTTAACTTAAATTCATAGAATTTCAAAAATTGGGGTGCCATATTGGGTCCGCCATTTTGAATTTCCAAATTTTGGTAATATATTTGAAATTAGTGGTCTCAAGATACCCTTAATACTAATTTTCACTTAAATTCGTTGAATTTCGGGAAGTTTGGTCGCCATATTTGAACCGCCATCTTGAATTTCTAAATTTCGAAAAGTAGCCTATATGTTAAGTCTGGATATGTAGTGCCTTCACTCCAAAAATGAAAATGATCGGACCCAGAGTTTAGGCGTGGTTGAGCAAATAATTGATTAAGGGTAGGTTACAGATTAGAAGGCCAAAAAAATAATAATTTTCAAGATTTTTTTTCTAAGCTCCTTTATTAGATATCTACATACGTTAATATAAAAACGCAGAAAGATTCATTAAAATCGGTTCAGTAGATCCAGAGATTAACTGTCCGCCATTTCAAAAAATTGAGTTTCGAGAAAAATCCGTTAAAAGTTTTAGGACCATTTATTTTTATAAGAAAAGCTCGAAAACGCGCCTGGATAAAAACCGGTGTATCTCCGGTTCTATTACGAATTTCTCACAAAAAAAATCGATTTTTAAAAATTCTAATCTGTAACCTACCCTTTATAGGATTAAGGTTCAATGACTCGTAAAGGGTTCTGTGATGAATTAAATAAAGGAAATGTTGTCCTCTAGTCATTTTGGGGCGTGATTTAATACCTACAAAAAATACTAGGAGGATCAATGAATTTGCAAGTGGAAGCACATTTTAAAATTTAAAATTGAAGGAAAATCCACGGAGTGCAAGGAAGTCAATTAATTGAACTTATTTTAAGTCATCAGAATTAGCTAAAGCATATGAGTTATGTAGAAGTACTGAAAATAAATAGTTATAATAAATAAAAGCAGCAAAGGTCCAAGCCCAAGGTGACTTAAGGAACACCAGACAGTCCAGAAACAGAAACAGAAAATGTAGAAGATAGAACAATATTCTTGGAAAAGCCAAGTTGTAGCAATTTAAAAATTAGCACTTTATGAGAAATATTGTCAAATTCCTTTCTAAAGCTTTTACACATGCAATCGATTTGGTTAAACTTCTCTAAATTCCTTAAGATGTAATTAGATAATTCAACTAAATTTAGTAGCTGCAGGCCTACCTCAGAAAACCATGTTAATTTTCGGACAAAACAGATGAACTATAAAAAATTAAAAGATTGTTTACTATGGTTTTGAAAAGCTTGGGGTAGGCGAGAGCTTAACAATGGGCTTATAATTTTTAACTAAATTTTTATTCCCTGTTTCAAAATTATCGATTAGGCGTTCGGTCAGTAAGGCCTGGTGCATTCAGAAAATTTATAGATAACCAGAATTCCTTAAATTTAGTTTTATAATAGAATATGCGTAGATTTGGAATCTTAGAATAGTCGTTAAATCGTCTCCGTAATTAAAAAATGTGTGGTAATTGGTGCAATCTTTAAGTTTTTGTTTTTCCAGAAGCTTTAGATCATTGAAGAACCTAATTTCTAATTCACAATGAGTGAAATGCAATACATGTGTCTGGGTGTTTTAGTTTTAATTCGAGTTTGAGTTGATTTAAGCATTCATTTTCGAAAATAGAGTTTTGGCCAATTTTTGGGCCCTGGTGTAATTAGACAATAACGCATTGGTAAACAGATTGATAAGACAGATTTCATCAATCAAGTCCAGCAGATGCGTGTCTAATTATAATTTGGGCATGCGTGGGAGTGATTCAGTCACATTAAAGGAACCCTGAAGTCGATCAACCGAAAAATCTTTTGAATGTAGTGTCGCTGCCTAGGGATGTTTTTATTTTATATTTACGAATTTTCCCAGAGGTAAGGCGCCGAACTCGTCTTGCAGCGGATGTCTTTTTGTCTGCATCCGTAGCTTCTAGTTCTAGCTTGTGAAGTCCATTAGCTGAGCCGGTGGAATTTTCGGCACGTTGCTCCTCGCATTCATTTTGCCGGGATGTCTTGGTAGTGCCATTATCGCTTTGCACTAAAAGTGATGGAGAGTAATTATAGTCAAGAAAGTGTCTCTTCTTCGGAATATATTTATATTTTTTGGTTATTTTTCACTCGCCGCCAGCTAAAGTGATTCAAAAAATTCGCGTTAACGATGCTCGGTGACCCATCATTCGCCAACATTGTCTCCCTCACTAAACTCCCAATAATTTTTACGCATTCTTTCCTTGTATTTTTATTGAAAATGTAGGAAAATATAGGAGGACTTTTTTTGTTGTTTCCTCTATTAGAACAGGAGTGTTGACATGGCTTGTTGAACAATACCATTGGCATTCTAAGTAAGCTACTATGGATGATTTAGTTGAGCACTGGTCTTCATTAGGTACGGTTCATTTAGATAGAACTATTCGCTAATAGTTAGAAACTCGAGAATCAAATTAAGAAGGTACGCTAAAAGTGTCCTGTTCGTGGGAGAATTTCTTATATTGGAATTGGTGCACCAAATATATATTCGCAAGATATGTGCAACTGCAATTTGGATGAATGGACTGATAAATTTGATCATGGCTAAGTGCGCGTAGTGAAACTCTGGCAGTTTTTCAAAATTCACTATGCTTAGATTGCGAGTGCTTAGTTCCTCCTGCGCTGCTTAGCGACGAGCACTAATTGCAATTTCTCTGAATATTTCCAGTATTTCGTTGATAGAGATTAGAGAAACAAGTGTGCCAAGATGAATGAAGTACAGAGCTTAATGACAACTTTCCTCATCCTCATGCTACTCCTGGTCGCACTTTGGGCCCTGCATGCAGCCTTCACGTAAGGAATCTGCAACTATAAAAAACAAGTTTTATGTAAGTATATATTTTTGGCATAAAAAATTCATATATACAATATAATTGTGGATAGCGCACAAACAGCCTTGTAAGGACTGCCTTGTGGATTTCATAAAAACGGTCGTTATATTTTTGAACTCCTTCGGGATAGCTTTGATTTTTTCGGTTTTATAATTTAAATTTTAAGGATCGTTTTCAGTGTCATTAACTTTTTCGCGATTTTCAAGTTATTTTTAGATTTCCGTTCGATATGACAAATTTTACAAATGTATCTATTTAAAATGCCTGCGGGAACATTTGTCCATCCTAGTATTATTACTTTTAAATTGCTTGGCCTAGATACATAAATTTTGGCACATAGAATAACTATTTCACCATGTGCATACCTATGTACTTGAAAAAATTTCCAAAATGGCGGATTTTATTTTATTATTTATTAATTGAGTGATAGAACATATAAAATTCTTTTATGCGCCATCATTCGGAAGGTCTTTATATTTTTTAAATGTGTTTAAAAAAAACCTCAAGTTAATATGTTTTATTGTATGTCTAGTCTCTTTATGTTGAAGCAAAATTCCGAAAAAAATTAAAAAAACGATATGCAAAAATTATATAAAAAAAATTATTTTTGTTATACTCTAGCTGCTAGAATCTAGCATGTCTGGGGACAACATTTTGACCGTTTATTCTATTTTTTTTTTATTAAAACTTGTCTTGTTTGCAGTTGTATGGCGCTCATAATCAATCATTTGGGTACGAAAGGACTTATCTTTGTCTCAGGCATGTGTAAAGTAAAAGATAATTTTAACCAGAACACACCGAGGTATGTCCCGGCTCGACATGATATATCGATCCGCAAAAATTTTTGCTCAAGCTCAATGCCCGGGTTCGCTAAACTGAAGTTAAAAAATTCATCCTATTCTCTCGACCTGGATATATTTTTCGGTTGGTTGCGTGGTGGCATTTTGGCGGATGCAACAGAAAAGCTGCAGCCATGAACGATTTATAAATGGGGCGCACTTAGCGCATGCCTCCGCAGACCTTCGAAATCTGATTGACGTTGAACCAATATCTTCTGGATCGAAGCGGGAAGAAACATTTTGGAAACAGATGCATCTCTGTTGCTCGAGTTTCGAATATGCTGGGCGTATTTTTGAATCACGATCGCACACACACCCGCGTACATGCTTCATCGATCGTATTCAAGAAAGCGTAGGGAAAAAGATGTATATTCCGAAAATTTCATTTTTTTATACGTTGAGATAGGAATATTTCTTTGGAATCGAAATGATTTCATCTTTCCATCAGCCAGTTTTAATTAAGCGCCCGATTCGATCGGACCAAAAGAATAGAATCAAAAATATACGGTTTTGTTCGGGTGTTTTACGCTGATAAAGTAAGCAGCCAACATTTTAGTGAAAACGATATATTGGGCGAAAAAAAAAGTGATTTTTTGACCAAATTTTTATAGATAAAAATCATCTCAAAATGAATGAAGTAAAGAGTTTGATGACCACCTTTCTGATTCTGGTGTTTCTGCTGATGGTCCTCTACTCGTTCTATGCTTTTTTTGCGTAATACAGTGGAATTCCTTTTTTGTTTTAAGGTAAACGATACACTACTTTTTTTCTAGTATTACTTAATTATTCTGTCAAAAGAGCATACAAAGTGACACCATTTAAATTTGCGATCACTAAAATAATTTTTAATAACATATGCTGCGCGTTCTATCTATTGGTATTTTTAGATATTCTCAAGTAGTTCGGCACACCGTCGAACTCTCCAAAATTCAAATTCGTTGAATTTATATTACACAATACAGGATGCGGTCATGTTATGGGGGGCTATAAACTATTCGATTTAAAGATTTAAACAGCAGCAGTGCATGTGGTTTCTAGGCGCATACATAAGACTGAATTTTGATTAACACGTAAACAGTCGGCAAAATGTCTTGTTTTCTAAAACAGAACCACTTTCGCAAATTTAGAATCGATGTGCGTCATTTTTGTTGTATCTGGCATATTTTCTTTTAGATGGCTTAAAAATTCTTTATATCTTAAATCCTAATTACAGAAACGAACCAGCTTTGTTTATTTCGAATAACTTTTAAAACTCTTAATTCAAATTTTGCAAAATATTAGCGAAAATAGCTGAATTAAATTGAAGCAAAATCTTTAGCTTTTATACATCTAAAAGCTGTTTTTAAACCTAAGAGTACGATATTTTTGTATATTACATTATTTCTTTTGTTTCGAAATTTTTTCCGTATACAACAGCCCAAAAACAGAACAATTAAAAGCTAAGTGTAATGAGTGGGTGGTACAAAAATAACGACACAAAAATTGAATAAACAAGAGCGAGGATTCAATAGAAAAACCTGGAAATTTCACAAGGTCACGGGAGCTCTTCATTTTATTCGATTGCGAAAATACGCCAAAAAATGGGAATTATTTGTTGGTTGCTGTCTCAAAAATTCCGATGTGAGACATTTTTTCCAATTTTTCATTTTCTAAAAAAGACCTCTTTGTTCAAAAAATAAAGTATATCCAAAGTCGTTGACATTAATTTTTATGTCCAATCAGTTCATTGGACAAGGTTAGCCAGTGACCACTGTTCAATGCTCTGACGCAATTTCAAAATATCATGTTAACTTTGGGGATAATTTTTCGGGTATGTTAGAATTTAAATCATCGTAGCGCATGTACTTGATATTTGACGCATTGCCGTAATTTTTGAGACGGTGGTCCATCGGGAGATCTCAAGATGAGAAGATACGGATTTATTACAAGTTTGATTGTATAATGACTACCACCCACAACTTTTCCGGGCTTACTCCCGGATATTTTTAGGAAAAAGCGATAATTTCCCTGGTTTCAAGCAGTGTCCATCACGCTTCATCCCCTTGCGGCAATAACCGACCGCTCTGGGATCTGTTTGCGTTGATTTTTTTAGATATTTTTTGTCAATTTTTTTTACTGAAATAACTTGTTGCCAGACCTGCCGGGCGCTTATTTTCGGACCGAAAACACCTAGAAAAAAACGATCTGAACCGAAATAAATAAGTTCAACAAAATATATTTTTCCCACCGGAAGATTTCATATTAAAATTAAAATGTGACTAGCAAACTTAGGCATTTGTCGAGTGTTTTAGTTCACTTGACTCATGGCAATTTCTGGAGAATGTCGACATATCTTTAGCACGAATTACCTGCGGGCAAGCATCTTCATTCGGCTTATTTTCCGTGGAGTTTGAGTAGTTGCAGATCCGCGGTAGCCAGGCCTCCATATCTAAATATATATTTTAGGAACACTTCTCTTGTATTTTCAGATGACGTAAGTGTGGAGAACAACACTTCAGCGGCTGACCCACCTGCCTTCTGCCAGCGAAAATAAAAAATAAATATGTGATCTTACTACGCGGCGCCGCCCCAGGCAGAATTGAGCCCCCTTCGAAGGCCCTCCAGCAGTCAGCACTTCCAGCGGTCCGCCAATTTCTGAGCTTACGTCATACTTCTCACGTTGGGTTAATTTAGATTTAGCTCTTCGAGTAGATTTAATGCCATATTTTAACTTTGTATAACTTCTCTTCATACTGTCCGGACAAATCTTCAGAAATATTCCAGATAGTGACCTTATGTATTTTTTTTTGTCTAAAGAATTTTGAAATGACCACCGCACCCGGGTGTATCTCTGAAGATGGACCAAAAATGCGCACAAGTCTTCATTTACTTTGTTTTTTAGTTAACAGGTAAAATTAGTCAAACTTTGGCTAACAAAAATGTACAGTCTTTAAATGATCTTCGGTTATTCTTTGTCATTCGTTTCGTTTTAACTCTAATAACAACTGTAAGGGCCTCCTTACATCAGCTAGCGTAGAACATTCATTCTTGCAATGTTGGAGAAAGCTCTCTTTTAAGTTTAAAATATATCTCTTGTAAAATACCAGTACTTCAACCATACTCTAAATAAAGAATTTTTTAGAATCTGTCTCTTTGGCTTTGTATTTTTGTAGTCCTTCTTCAGCTTCTATATTATAAAAATATTCTCATTGCAACATTTTATTATTATTTAAGTATTCCACGATTTTGGTCGCAGTAAAAATTTGAAAAATTTAATGGAGATCAATTAAATTAAAACATTAATCTTGCAACTTTTACTATGTGCAGCGGATACAAAAACATATAGCATTTACACTGCCACTACAACCACTTCAACTATATGCACAACCAAAATCCAATTCAACGACAACCAAATAAAAATGAGAACCAAGAAAATCAAAATCAAGTCCAAGTTTTTAAAGTAACAAACAACTTTTTCAAATTCAAATGTAACCATATAAACTTCAATAATAATTATTATTTCAAGGTGACAAATCTAAATACCATATATCATCTAAATACAACTAATTCAAATTCAATAAAAAGCAAACGAATTTGTTAATAAACACAGTTTAGGTAGTATAGCAATAGGGGAAAATTTGTTCTTGAATTTAAAAATGATGTTATTGTTTTACTTAGTACACATTGTTTTTATTTAGATTCTACGCTTGATATATTTATTTAGATTATGAACTGGACGGATGTTTTTGGAATTTAAATGGTTGAATTCGATTTGGTTGTCACTGAACATCTTTAGATATTGATCCAATTTTATGTTGTGGTGTCTACAACTTTGTCAGAGAGCTCCAAAGATAGAATGGAATTAAAAGTAGGTACATACATATATAAAAAAAAAAATGCATTTTTGTTTGCACAAATAATAGTTGCATTATTTGGACTGTATTTATAGAAGTCTTCGTGAATTCACTTGCATTTATTTGACCTGATTAATTCTTTTGCATCCCATTCGATTATTTTTGTGAAAAATTATTAAATCGCTAACACAATAAATAAATTCTATTATTATTATTTATTTCACTCACACATTTCACATTATCATTTTTAATTAGACAAATATGCCTCACATATCTGATTATCAAAAATTCAAAGCTGTATTTGTTCAAATCGGTTAAAAGTTGTCAAAAAGATAAAAAATACTATACCTAATATGTACTTACATACATAAATAAAGTATCTAAATATGTATTATATATCTGACGGAAGTTCGAATTTTGGCCAGCTTTATAACGAACAGAAGAATGCATTATTTTTGTACAAGAAAATGTGAGGGTGAATGTATTCTTTACTTTTTGAGAAATTACAATTCATTTTTACATTCAAAATTTTTAGTCATTATGATCTCAATACATGAAATATGAATTTTTTTTGCAAGGAATACGTATTGTGAAAATTTTTTCTTTTTTTCGATTTTTTATTAAACTTCAATATACAACACACAAAATTAACTTTTAATTTCATGTTTATAAATAATTGTTGAAAAAATGAGGCCATTAAAATAATGCTCTTGGTTTATTTAAGCTTTAGCTTATTCGAAATAAATTTGAAAAAAAAATCTAAACAGATTAATAAGTGTCGAAACACGCAAAGGTAAAGTTCCATAGATTTACTACATATAGGGATTACTTTTGTTACAGTCCGTACACCGAATTTCATCTTAATAGGTATGTAAATGAGAAGATGAGAGGAATTTGACAAACAAACAGACGGACAGATTGAAACTATTATAGTTGGCCACGGAGCACTAAAACTTGACAAAATAGCGAAGATTTTTCATAGACAATTACGATTTTTATATTTGTACTATAAAATGAATATTTTTAAATAAATTAGCAAATCTATTAGGAACGAGAACACCTAATATTTAGAACACTGTATAAAAATTTCAGATAAATCGAAATTGTTTTTTAACCACCATCAACTGAAAATATATGATTTTGAGAAATATGCGTTTAAAGTTACTTCGCAGGGCAACATTCTTCGCTTTTAATCAATAGATCATTACTTATACATTTATAAACTAATTTTGAAATGAAAACGTTATGCCATATTTGTGAACGTACATACATACTTTCCAAAAAAATTAAAAATTAATTTGTTTAAATTTTTTAAACCGGAATGATCTAATAAATTAATATTAGCTTCTTTTTCGAGTTTCCACTCAGATCCTTAAGTGAACAGACGGGGGGGACATCTGACGTTGGCACGCTTTGAAAATTGTAAAAACAGAATAATAATTAATAACTTAAATTAATAAAAGTTGAAATTTTTGCATATGCATTTATTGGCTCGATATCTACGTCATGTTAAAAAATTGCGAGGTTTGGCGAATGTAGAGGGGGACTTTCACTACGTTATATAATTTAATTTATTTCCATGTAGACCGTATATTTCTTAATCGGTTTTGATTAAACTTGGCTAACATATTTTTCGTGGCAATATCTCAGCTCGCAAATAGGGCGAATCGGTAAAGAGGGTGGGGAATTCAACATTACATTTCCTTATTTAAAAATCATTTTTACCACATTGAAATCTACCTTTTCCTTCTGGCTGCCGCCTAAAGGTCTGTTTTTTTATCTTATAGATTGTTCCGGTAACAAGTAAAATGTTAGTGCTATGTCAAGGCCGATTCAATTGTTGAGCTGATTCATGATCAATTCCGCTTAGAGTTGGGCTCGTTTCAATATTTCATCATTTTGAAATTAGCTTGATTACTTTCGTTACATTTTACAAAACCTAGTAAAAACGTTGCTGCTTTTTGTTATTTAGTTGTGTGAAAATAGTTGAACCCTAAGTTTAAATATGATTACTATTTTCCCTACATTTAAAGTTTTCATAAGTCACGTCAATTTCACATGAATTGAATTTCCCTATATTTAAATCTTAATTTGTTGTCTACCAAAAATATTTGATTAGTTACTAAAATGGCACTTATTGAACTGTTTTTAACTTTAATGTGATTGTTTTTTTATCTAAAGTATAAGCGAATCGTTATAAATGGTATTTGAATTGTTCTCTTTCCTTTATAAATTTGTTATTTCCACATAATTTGGCAATGTTCATATAATTAGATTTGTAAATTTGTTTTCCTAATTATTAAAAAAATAAAATAAATAGTTACACATGTCAGTTATAAAAATTATATTGAAGGCATTTTAATTAATCGATATACTAAAATACTCACGTGTTTTTATAAATTTAAAAAAATATTTGGGGCATTTTAATTGAAAGATAAATTGCTGAGTGACTGATAATTTTATATTTATATTTTATTTCGGGGTGTTTAGAATATTGAGAACTGAGTAAAAAAGTTGACAAACAAATTTAAACAATTTGTCTACGTTGCCAGTTTTATGTTCGGGAAAAAATTCTATTTTTTACTTTTTATTTAGATATTCTTATAATTTTGCAATAGTTTTTGTAAGAGCACTTAACAAATGGAGATTTAATTGCTTTCAAAAGTACTTTTAGCACTCCTTTTTATAATTACATACAGTGTCGGACAAAACAATAAGACCACCTTAACACACATTGAATATCTGGGCTGCATTTATTAAACTAAACTTGAAAATAACAAACAATCATGGCAACACGCACTCTTATTCAGAAAACAAATTTTCGTTTGTTTTAAATTGGCAGAACATTACACATTTAGCTAATGTAGTGTACTTAATTATTATAACGACATCAAATTTGGCGTATTTTGTATTTAGAAAAAAACTTGTACATAATGCCAAGACATAAATAAATATATGGACAGAAGGTGACAATAAAAAAATGTTTCTTGGTCACAATATATTAAAAATAGATTAAATTATCCTCATATAGACTAAGCTTGGCTAAGTTTATAAGAATTTTCTGACTTTAGGTCAAGTGTTAAATTATTGGATATACAACGTTTTAAGCTACATATGTAGTTATGCTATGAATATATATTAAAGAATAAAAAATCATTAAAATTGAATGGTAATTCCGCTCGAATATAGGAAAATGATTTTTTTTGTTTTTAAATAAATGAGTGATCGGAGATTTTTTTAGAATATTCTAAAAGGGATAGTCCGAAAATATATTTTCGTTAATATTCAAGGTTAATTTAAAAGATAACTATTACTAGAAATAACTGATTTTGGTTTAGACTATATGAAAGCTTATATATTTCAGGACTTTAAGCGAGTTGGAAAAATTAACCGATAAGTAAACAACAGCAATAGACACTTGAATAAAATAGCATTTAATCATAGTAAATTGATATTTCGTCATTATTATTACTTAAATCCTAATTAAGTACATATAATTTCTCAGGGATTTACCGGGTTTTTTTTTAAATTAATTTTAACTATTTTGTAATGCGTTTGAGTACAAAAAAAAACTATACTATACTTTTCCTGAGATTTTTGATGCTCTAAATCCGAATCCAACCTCAGAATTGCTCCATCACGTCAGGCTTCCGAGAGATTAGAACTTCTACTATAAAGTCGAAAAAACCCGCATTTTCGCTATATTTGAGGTAACATCACGAGGTACAGTAATATGGCAAACTCATAAAACTGTAAATATCATAGAAAATATCATGTAAAACGCTCTATACTTTCATAAATCGAAAATCTGAATTAGCTGACGTAAGCAAATTAGTTACTTATAAGCTCAATTTCAGGGTTGTTTTAACTTATGTATGGTGCCCCTGTCTGGGCTGACCATGCCAAAACACCTATGTATATGTAAATAAACTCCAAAGGACTCAAAATAAAATACTAGAAATTATATTCAACTTACCTAGGTTTTTCACCACAGGCGAATCACATCAAAAAGCAAACATCGATTTTGTTATAGTTGAAGTAAGTAAACTACTTAGCAACTTTATTCAAAACACCTTTGATTTCAAATTTCTCCCCCGGAATTAATTTTATAGAATAATGAATTAAATAGTTTTTGGATTCAGTAATTTTTTTCAATTCTTTAACTTTTCCCTTCGCTCTGTATAATAATCAAATAATAAATGTATGATTTTGCTAAATTAAAAACTTAATTTTAGATTGTAAAGAACTAGGATTTTCTAATAACTTTACCCACTTTTTCAAATTCATTGTACTCTAAATATTGGTTTAGTAAATTTTTAATAATAATAATATAACACGCTGTAAATTTAAATTGATTTTTGCACCACTTTGCTATCAAAGTTACCCATTTACATATTTATTACATTTTACATCTCTAAAGGTGTAAAAGATATAATTTCAGAGCGCCGATTTAGCGTTTTCGTCTACTGTGCGTCGTTTATGTTAAACTAAAGTTAACACTTCGTATCATACAACTAATTACACTGGTCTGCAACGAAATCCTCCTTCAAATAAAAGTATTATGAATATGAAACTTTGAACGTGCTGAATCTATATCCGCGTTCCATGTTTTGCTATCACGTACAAATTTTTTTAAATGTTTTTTTTTTATTTTTAATCACTCAAAATTCCATGTTTATTGCATTACGTTTATGCATTAGCAGTACTTTATTCTATTCAGCTCGTATATACTACACTATAACTATACAAAACTCGTTTTAACATTTTAAGAAAGAAAGATATTAAATAACGTTGCTTTTACACCAACGCATGCGCCAGCACTGTTCTCGCTGTAACTCCGTAGAAAAAATGAAAAGGTAGAAAACTACTAAGTAGAATGCTATTATTAATTGGATTGTTTTTAAATAATTGTAATGATGTTAATGTTTTAAAACTAATTCTAATGCTTTTTTTATAAATATTTTCATAATTAATAAGTATAAGATAATAATTTTTAAGCAAAAAACCCGTTTTATTAAAAATATCGTTTAAAAAAAAAGTATACGTGATACATTTTTTTCATTACTATATTTAGATTCACATAATCAAATCTATAACAAACGGGCATAATTATTCAAGGGGACAATTTTTTATTTTTTTTTTGCAGACCAGTGTTATTCACTTAAATGTTTTAAAAATTAGAAGGAAAAATTGGATTTAGTATAAAAATATCTTTATTTACAGTCATAATACTTAACACAACAGTCAAAGTTCATTTACACAACACACAAAATAAAATAAAATAAAATATATCTCACGCCTCTCAACAAGAAGCAGTAAAGAGTAAAAAGTGATCTAATTAAATTATGAAATTAAAACTAATCAGGATGATATCACATTTGTTTGATTTTTTGTGGATTTTCCTTTAAGTACGATCGTCTCATATCTCTTGTCATCTTGAAGGCAGCTAATGACCGCAGCCAGACGGGGATTAATTTAATTGTTGCGTACTGCGAGTAATTTGAAAATGCTTACTACATTTTAAATTCAGCAATTGCCAGTTATTTTACAAACCTGGAGCGCATGGGTCCAGTAGCCAGTTGTTGTGTTTGTCTTCCCTAAAGTGAAGACCAGAGATCTTGCATAGGATTTTACGTCTGGGATGAGGAATCCACCTTGCATCACTTTGCTCGAATACTCGTTCATCTTGGTGATCACGTACATCGGTGTCACGAGCTGGACAGCAACGTTGAATTCAGCTAATTCGTGCTGAAGGGCAAATGTAAGACTTTTCAGGTAGACCTAAAAGGATCAAATGGGCTTTTAGATAAAAATCTTTTTAGTTTCTAGTATCGAACTGACCTTGCTGGCGGCATACACTGCCATGTAAGGAATTGGTTGCAGTTCGCTGCCTGAAGATATGTTCACAATCGCGCCCTTTCCATTCTTCTTGAAGTGCTCGATCATCATGTGGCACATCATTGTCGAGGCGCCGACGTTGATGTTGATGATGTCCCAAATTAGATTCGTCGGCACCTTGCTCAGCTCGTCTGGGTAGTCGTACATGCGGCCGACGTTGTTTACTGAAAGAGGCGTACAAATTATCGTTGGCGGCTAATTCTTGTGCAACAAAATCAATTGGCTTCGATTAATCAGAGCGGCATCTTGCAAGCGGAGCATCACTGATTAAGAAGCAAGAGGCCTGCACGTGAAGGTTATGTGCCCAATAAAACCGCTCACGGCGCAGCAACGGACCTTTCTTTCAGTTTTGCAGTCAATGCCGTGCACTGGGAGGCAATTAATCCGCTTGTCTAACTGCGAGCCATGTAACAGACTTTTTGCTGCGCGATATGCTGCCATTAGAGCGCGGCGAACATTTCGAAAGTTTCGATTGTCCAACATATTTCATGCTCGACAAAGTGGCCTTGGGCTGAGGTACTTTCTGCAAAGGCGAGTGCCATTGACCCAGTGGCGCGGGGTAGATTTTGCAAGTACTTCAGATATTCTTTTGTCATTTTCATAACTTTTATTGACCGGTTATAAAAGTTTTAAATCAGGCAAACAATATATAAGATTTTTTATCTCAAAATATTTTTCTTCTGAACAATTCCCAAATTTTGTTAAACGGTTATATACATTTAGTACGCTTAAGAATTGGCACGTTTTTTAAACATCAGATCTTAAGACCGAGAAAGTACTTCGGTGTCTAAATAATTAAAAAAAAAAAATTACAACAAAAATTATTTTTGTTTTCTATTTATAATTAAAATTTCGAACGAATCGGTTCAATGTTTCTTAAGAAATTTTGGACAACGCATGTAGCACTGACCTTTGAATAACCAATGACGTCATCAATACGTTGACATCCAGATATTGTTTTTTTTTATTTAAAACCAAAGTATAGATATTGGCCTTTTATTCTAATATAAATCTTGATTAAAAAAGATATGATTTAAGAGGACCTTACATTTGCTCGGTTGAAAATTTTAATGACTTTCATGGGACTGATAAATTAAACAAAAACATTTCTTGGTTGAATACTTTAATTCTTCAAATACAAGAAAACATTTTTATATAATTTTTAAATTTCTTTTTTATAGGGCCCATGTATAGACGATTATTTAAGCAAAAATGCAAATGCACAAAATGGTGAACTTCCAAAGTTGGTGGTTTCAAAAATAGCATGTTCTTTTCAAAAAAAAACGTTAAAAATTGAGGAAAACACTAACAAATCTTATTTATTTTAGTCTATGCTGGGCTTATTCTTATGTAGAAGAACATATTAAAATTTCAGAGCGATCGGTTTTTAAGTTATCATGCACGCTAACCACAAATACGTTGTTTTGAGAAAAGCGCGTTTTGACAAATGAATTTTCACATACATACTTATAAAATCTACTTACGTTCAATGCAGCTATAGTCTATAATTTCAAAAGTATTTAGAATTTTCTTCTGAAACTTTCAGAGAATATTATTGAAATATGATACTTTACAATAGCATAATTTCTAAAAAGTCGATTTTTTCGACTCGAGAACTTTAGTTTGAGTTTTGACTTTCGGTGAAATAGGTATTTGATGAGTTGTTTAATAGAATATTTTATAATTCTTCCTTATGCAAACTTTTACACGACCTGTTACTCTTTTTGGGAGTTAAATTTCGAAAAATCTTTTCTTTAGCGGGTGCTTATCCATTTTCCGCGCCATCTTATTGTGCCTAATTTCATTCAAGTGAATACAAGAACAAAATTGTTTTCTATAAAAACTTCTCCACCCGTTTGCAACCATTTACGAGTTGAATTTTGGCAAATGCTGCAATACATGTTTCGTTATTTGTAATAAGAATACTAAGAGAGCTAAGTAAATCCGACTTGAACATATTTTTTCTCATATAAACTTTTGAACCGCCTTTTGCCCGCTTAAGGGTTGCATTATGAAAAACATTTCTTAGTGAGTCTTTCTACATTATGAAAGAAAACTACTGACCAAATTTTCTTATTTATAAATTCAGCATCGGGTGAAAAACTGAGACTGAAATTATTATTTACATTGACAATTAACTGAAAATAGACTGAAAACATATTACATCGAGAAAGTTAAGGAGGAATTCGGACTGAAATGAGGCTGACCTTTGACATTTTTATACTTTTCGCTATAGCACCTACTTTTCGTGTAACTTATTGCGTGTTTTATTAGCTTGAGTTAATAATTAATTTTTGAGTAGTAGGTACATATATATGTATGCACATTATGAATCAAATTTATTAGAATTGAAACACAAAATAAATGTTATAAACTATATAAAACTAGCTGACCCGTACCCGGCGTTGCCCGGCCACAACTATCCCTATAATAAAGCTAAACTTTAATAAAGACATGACTTTGCCAATTTCAAATTTGTCAAATGTCATTCTGGAGGTTAAACGCAGCAAGCCCATAGAATTTCATCTCAATCGAATAAATGATTTATGTGTGACTCACCATAAACATATATCACTGCTCAAAATCCCCCCCTCTGCTCCTTCTCATACTTTCCTATTGCAATGCATAGCCTATGTCACTCATGAGGTTATGCGCAATAGTAGAATTTCATCTCAATCGTATAAGTACTTTCCGTGTGTCGCACCAGCTCAACATTTTCTCCTCTCCCACTTCCTCTCTCTCCTTCCCCTTCCACACTTTCCAATTGCGATACATAACCTATGTCACTTAAGAGGTAATGCGCAACGTGCCATTAAAATTTCATCTCAATCGTATAAGTGGTTATCGCGCGACTCACCATGAACTTATCACTGCTTAACATTCCTCCCCCCCCCCCCCCCCCTCTCTCCTTTCCTATCCACTTTCCAATTGCAATGCATAGCCTATGTCACTCAGAAGGTTATGCGCGACATGCCCATGAAATTTCATCTCAATCGGATAAGTACTTTTTGCGTGGCTTACTACAAACATCACAGATAAAAATTTCCCCCTCCTCTCATCACCCCTCTACTTTCCAATTACAAAGTATTACCTATAGCACTCAGGAGCTCATGCGCAATATACGTGTAAAATGTATAAAATATATAAAAATATTGACAGCCCGCTATTTTGAATTCGTAACTTCTGACAGTCGGGTTGAAATAGCGACCACGAAAACCCCCCAGTTCCTGTTTTGGTGGAAATCACATAAACTTCAAAATTTGACAGTCCGCCATCTTGAATTCGTAAATTCTGACAGTCGGGTTGAAATCAGCGACCCCGAAAACACAAAAGTACCAATTTTGGTGGAATTCGCATAAACTTCAAAATTTGACAGTCCGTCATCTTGAATTCGTAAATTCTGACAGTCGGGTTGAAATCAGTGACCCCGAAAACCCCCAATTATCAATTTTGGTGGAAATCGCATAAACTTCAAAATTTGACAGTCCGCCATCTTGAATTCGTAAATTCTGACAATTAAAAAAAAAAAAAAAAAGTTTTCTTTTCAATTTAATTTGATTTCTAAACGACTTGATTTCTAAACGACGGGACGAACATCAAATTTTTGACAGGTAGGAATAGTTTCTAAGGGAAAGCCAAATTGTTGTTTTTACTATATTCCAAGCATTTTTTTCATATTTACTCACCTTTTAAACCTTCCCTGGACTCCCACAAATAATTCAAAACCAAAATTAGCCAAATCAGTCCAGCCGTTCTCGAGTTTTAGCGAGACTAACGAACAGCAATTGATTTTTATATATATAGATATATTATATGTATACTTTCGTCCAGATGAAAATTTTTTTATGAGTAATTAATAAATTTATCTATATTTAGTTTCGACTACTTTCAGTGTAATTGCTTTAAGTTTGGCTTTTGTTTCAGAACAAGCGGACTGAAAAGAGACTAATTGAATTTGAGATCAAAATATATTTTCAGCATGTTTTCAATTTTATTTTTTCACCCGGGTAGCGTCGACATCATAAACATATGTACATATATAGATTATATTTAAATAATTCTGCTGAATAAGCTTTATTTTAATAGAATATTTTGTAATTTTTAACCTTACTTTTCTCGACAGCGTAAAATACCAAAAAATTAGTCTACGGATAAAATTCTATAGAAATTATATACATACATATGTATGTACAACTTGTTCCAGAAATAAAATTAAATTACGCGCACTCATTGTTCCTATGGTGCTCTAAAAAACAACGTCCAAGAAAGAGACTGAGAAGACATGAGTCAAATTTGATCTCAAAATACAAATTCCCTGACTTTTGTTCTTTTAAAACCCGCGAAAATCATTTTTCGGTGTCAAGACAACAAAAGTGGCTATTTTACGATTTTATGTTCTGCAACTTACTATTGAAAAACGCTACAACCAAAAGTTATCAAAAATATTTCTCTGATGATTATCGTTTTCGCACACCAAAGAAGTAGTACCTATGCAATTTATTTTCTTTAACTTTGATTTTTTAAAAAATGTACTAAACTTAACTGGCCAAATATGCTAAAAGTTAGCGCATTTATTTCAGATTTTTAAAATGGTATAATACCTAAAATTTTTTAACTTAGAAAGAAAGACGTTATTATAATATTTTAGTAAGAACAGCAAATGTCTTATTAAAGAATTAAAAGAATGTTTCGATGTGTTTTCTGAGTAACATAATTCAAGTGGTACCATAACCATAGCTAAGTTTATCGTGAAAGCAGCACTAAATCTTTTTATCTAAAATTATTTCGGACAAGTTATATAACTAGAAGTTTTGGATATACACACACACATTACATAATAGAGGTGAAATTGCCCATAGTATCTATGAATGTACAGAACACTATTTTTGTGTGTTTCGATACGCACTGGAGCGAATTTTTAAAATTATTATTGCGTTGCAAAGCTTTTATTATTAAACCGTCTATGTTTGTTATACAAAAATATTCCAATAAAATTATCTCACTCGTCAGAGTAAAAATCCCGCCAAACGGAGCCCTATCCTTTTTAAAAAATGGTCTAGACAAAGTTCTCTTCTCCATTCGGAATAAAATTAAAATTTTTTTGGTTTTGAGTTTGAGTTTTCTCCATCTGTTTCGCAAAAGGTCTAAGGTACCTTTGTTGAGTGGTTGATATTAATTCATATACATAATTATTGCGTTTTTCGAAGCTAATCTATTAAGCGAAAACGTAATTTCTGAACTACTAAATATACAAATGCATTTACATATTTTCAACACACAGTAAATTTTTTGACATCTGAAGGAAAGATGTTTTTAAATTAAATAAAATAATTATGTTTAATAAGTATAATTTTGCGGACTTGACTATTACAAGTTGAAGAGAAGATGAGAATTTATCGGAATGCAATTTATGTTTATCAATATTGTATTATTCAAATTTATATAAATAAATTACTAGAAGAGCGTTATATGAAAGAAAGAAAAAAAAAGTTTTAACTTTAACTTAAGGTCAAGAAAAGCGATTTTGATCATATGGTTATAAGTTATTATAGAAAACAGAAAATATTATTAGATCTACCTATGCTTCAAAGTTATGATGCAGTCAGAATCTAAAACGCCATAGAGACAGAGAAGGTTTTATAGAATAACTTAGGAACTTATTTACATTTATGTATTAGATATTCTAGCTATATAATATGTAAAAATACTAGCCAAAGGTTGTGTTTCCACGAATGCTTTTTATTCTAATTTATTCTAATAAATTAAATTAAAAACATAGTGAACTTAACTACTTGATTAAAAATCAAATAAAAATGCTACATTAACATCTCCACCATTATGATTATCTTAGCAAAAGTAATTTGTGAATGCGTAACGAGTCTGATAGAAATGAAACATTCTTTAAGGGCATCTTAATTAAAATCTCTGCTTCTTAGAGCATTACCATAACATTTTTCGAGTTTATATAACAAACTCTACGATTTGCTGAAAAAATTTTATCTTACCTAAAATTCCAACAGGAATTCCGGCAATTTCACTTTCTATATGTTTGTAGATTTCCAGTCCGTTACTGAAGTCTGCTACGACCCACTTAGTTTTGACCTTGAACTGGGATTCTGGTGTGATAATAGTAATTAACATAAGCAGACAAAACATGTTGCAAGACAACTCACCAATTTCATTAGCTGTTTTTACTAATTTCTCCTGTGACCGCGAAATCAGCACGACGTTGATGCCTTTCCGCGCAAGTTCTAAGGCGTATTCTTTACCAATCCCATCAGTGGATCCCGTCACAACTGCAAAAAGGTGAAAAAGAGAAGAATTAATTAAACTTTCATTGATTCTTGCTTCGATCACGTCAGGTAATTCGTAAAATTCCTGGCCGGGGGCACACGTGTCAAGTGGGCTGCGATGCGAATCACGTGAATTAATAATTCATGAATATAAGCGGCTCACTTTATTTACATTTATCTCGGTTATGCAAAGGTCAATCCGCCTAATTCGCGTGGTTCGATTACATCACTTTAGTCAATGTTTAATAAATCAATAGGGCCTCCGAATGGCTAAAAGAAACCTGGAGGGCTTTTTTTACGACTTTAAAATCAAGTTATGCTAATTTAATGAAAAGAGTTTGTTAACATTGCCGAATTAAAATGCATCCTAAGTCCAATTTCAGAGGCCAGTAAGTGCATAAGGTGGACGCCTCCATCTCTCGGTGCCTTGAGATGCTGGTTTTAAATATATTTAGATTTAATGAAATCTTCACCTTTGGCATTGAATGCGATCGTTACACCGCTACATTGAGGCGTAGAACGTGTTTGAAATTATTCTTGAAATCGTATCGTGTTGACATTCTTGTTTCGCACTTATCACAGCTGATTCTTCTCTTAAAAATTGAATGTTAAGTTAAGAACTAGACTAGGCCTTGCCCAGAAGCTTAGAACCTGATTACCAGCAAGGTTTCAACTGGCTTTTGAGGCAGATTGTAGACCTTTCTGACCCCCAAAGTTTCTAAATTTGAATTGCTATTTTTATAGTCTTATAAAGAATAAGATTTGTATCTAGAAATTTAACAAATAGTAAAAGAAAAAAATTAATTGTTAGAGTAAGGTCGGTTAAAAAGGGAAAAAAGGTCGTAAACAGAAGAAAAATATATTAAAACCAACCTACAGTCAAGTTTTTCGTGATTTCAACATAAATAAGGATTTTAAATGTAGCCCCTTACATCTGGAATAAGGGATATATTATTCTTGTAAGTTTTATATTGGAAATCTGGAAAGAATTTAGAATACATATGTTTGTATTTCGGCCGGTTTTATTTTTATAACCTTGCTTCAAGTTGATAAGTTGTTATTTATGCAGAGAACAATTATTTGATGAATCACTTGAATTATATACTTCTTGAATATCTAAAAACGTATCAAATTTAATACATTTCTACACTTTTGTTATTTTTTTATTTTAAGTGTACTATTGTTTTTGGATATTCCTTTTTTGTAAAACTTTTTAGTAAACTTTCAATTGGGATGTTAATGCAAAATCCAAGTTTTATTATCATATCTTTTACAATTTCCAAGTAATTAGCCGTTTCTGCAAATGCGCATATGATGCCATATTTATAATAGACACGAAGTTAAATAAAAATTACATTAAGGTTCAATAATCTGAAATAGCTCAACATTTTGGACTTTGAAATTTATTTATTTATTTTTTTTGAAAATCTTAGTTAAAAGAAGATTATGAACTTTAAAGTAAAATATTTCGCCTGATTTAAAATCTTTTCTTTTCTTTTCTTTTCTTTTGAATAGATCCCAATGTCGATCTGTAGTTCTAAGATCCTTATTTTCAAGTTTGTACTTAAAGAGTTAGGGAACGCGAAACATACATTCAAAGGCTAATAAATATAATATATGTAATTCCTGCATCTAATCTTATAGCCATATATCATTCGGATAACAAATTTAATAGAAGTGAACTAGATTAATTTTGCTACTTTGATGGGGTCCTTCTATTATATTTTATTTTTCTGTATAAGAAACTTGACTCTCGAACGAACCATCATTACGATCTATTGATGTGCATGATGCTAAATATACCTTTGATAGGTATGGATTTCAGCTTCAAATGTATAGTTTTTTTTTAAAAATTACTTGTATCATTTAATTAAGGAACGAAAAAAATTATTTTGATTAAAGCTAATAAGAGGTTTTTGAAGCTGAAACTATTTTCAATAATTTTATGTTTTCCTGTTTCTGCGCAATATTTTTTATCGAGATATTTATCGGCAGATAAAAAACTTTAACAGTGAAGCTCGTAAATCGTAAATCTTGCGCTGCACGAACGTTCCATACGATTGATTTCTTTAATTATGATATTTGTGTTAAAATAGTCTAAAGAATGGGGTGTTTTTTATACGTTAAATTTAAGGGAATGTGATTTATAATCGTATAGTCTGTTTCATCGAGTACTATTCATAGGGTGATTCAAAAGTACATATTCTAATTTAAAAAACAAACCCGATTTCAACAAAACCTTGAAATCTATCGGTTTTTAAGGTTAAATTTTCTTCCTCTAGGTATATTATTTTTGCAAAGGGGAAAGGATTGATTCAATTTTCCCGATTTAAAGATTTTTTGAAGTAAGTTTTAAGTTTGTTGTTATTAATTCCATCTGTAAAGTAAGTGGGCTTGTTATTTCGTGGAATTTGGAATAAAAAACGCTTAAAGAATTGTAAACTAGCAAAACGTGTTTACAAAATTCTATTGGAAGATACACAATGGAATATGAACAGATGTAAAGACACCTATTAATTTTAAGCAAATATGCTAAGCAGGAGATGATAAATGCCGTCGTTTCGAGTCGAGAAAATCACATTCGAGCTTGTGACCAATTTGCTGAACTCTAGAGAGTAAACAATAATGTGTAGTGCTATGTTCAATAAGTTTTTTGTGATATGAATAATAGGAACTGTTTAATATTTACCTATACATTTATTTTTGGTGAATATCTACTTTTAATTTTCTGCAATTTTACCAATGCAAAAGTAGCGCAAATGCGTTTTTCTTGATTTCTTTTGATCGATTAATTTTAGATGACATTTAGTTAATAATAAATATTGTAATTGTTTAATTGCGCTAAACTTGCATTACGTTTTATGTATAGTCGATGATTTATTTACTTTTGTTATGCATGTTTATAAATCTATGTGATATACAATATAATTCTGAAGTTACATATATGTATATGTATATCTTTTATACGGGTGATTCCCCCAAAAATAGACAAACGGTTGGACTCGATATTTTTTAATTTGGATCAAATTTACTGGATAGCAAGTGGTGATTTTAAGGTGCACTAACAGATGATTTTAAAAGCGAACATGGGGCCCTATTTATGAGATTATTGGGACAATGGATCGTTATCAGTAAAAAATATTTTGGAATTTGTTTTTAGTGACATGTAAGAGGCAGAAACGCTCCTTCGGTGTACATTTCAGCTCGATAAAGATCCAAAACATACATCATTAAGGACAATAATGTATAGACCTAAACCCCATAGAGGACTTATGGAAAATCGTTAAAAACAAATCAGTAAGCGACATTCCAGAAATATGGCATATAATAAAGAAAGGTTAGAAAGGTTAGAATAAAAATAATATTGAAATTTGATTAGTTTTTTGAATTCACCAATCACTACATATGTAGTATAAATTAAAGTCCCCTGCCGCGTCTCTCTGTCTGTTTGTGCGCGCCAATCCCAGAAACTACTGTAGAGATTTCCATTCGGCTTTCACAAATAGATAGACTAATTCATGAGGTATATAATTTATAAATATTTTCTGTAAATTGGCCGAAATATGATGACATTTGTCGATTAAATCCGGGGTCTTACGAAGAACAGTTCCCGCAGCGACTTTGCCATTGCTTTTCATAATATTTTTCCGGGCTAATCTTGGGAACAGCTAAACCGATTTCGATGGGCCTTTGACTGGTAGAGAATTTATCGGGGAATTTTAGGATATTTTTTTTAAATTTCGTCTCTCTGTCGTTATATAAATATACATCGCTGCTTCGAACACGACCAAAATTTGCATGCACTCTCTCTAGGGCATTGGAAAACCCATGTGGGTTTTTGAAATATGAACAAAATGGTGGAATTCAAAATGGTGACTTCAAATTTTCATTTTCAACTAGAAGCGTTATGAACATAAATTGGAATTTCGGGAGTAGATTATGCCGTGCGTGTTTCTTACATTTGTACAAATGTTTTTCAGCTACTTGGAAAGCTCCTAGAAACAATTAAAATAGCTATAATTAGTTGGTTTTAATGAATTAAGCAACAGATCTTTGCTACAGTGGTCGTCTTTTACTTAAACTCATTACACCCCGTATTTATACAATAATATTAATTGGGATATTTGAAAACGATCTTATTGAAGTCAAATAGGGTAGCCCGGGCAACGCAGGAGTCGGTTTGCTAGTAATATACATATAAATTGAAAGTTTCAGTTCCTAATGTTTCTTTCATTAGAAGCGAAATTATGCTGAAAAATTACACAATATTTCGCTTCGTTTCACAACTGCTATTTTATAATTTTAATATCTAATGAGGGCACAAGCTTTTATTCATAGTCATACGAATACAGAAATACCGTGAAGAAATACGTTAAAGATATATTTTGGTTGAAATATATTTCAGGCCCAAAATTGATAAGCTTAGACCCTTCGTCAATCTAAAATATTAAAACTGAGGTATTATTTTATTAATTATTTCATAAAAATATTATTTTCAGCCTAAATTAAATTTAGCAAACACTTATATTTTGCTTTTTAGTATATTTTTATATTTTATTGTTAAATAAAAGCTTTTTTTAAAAAATATTTTTTTATTATGTAATTTTATTTTCTACTTTTTAGTCTTTTGAAATTGTGCAATCAATATTATATCTAGTATTTGTCAACATTTTGAAGGTGTTTAAAATTCGTTACGACCATTTTCACATAAATTTTACTACTTATTAGAAATTGCATCAATAAATCAGATATTGTTCATTAGCCAGTGTCTTATACTTTGTTGAGACTAAACATTTTTTAGCCATGGCCACATTCCAGCTCCATCATCAGGTCAGTTCCATATCATAATAATATTGCATTACCATAGTAGACGTCCGCCATATTGGATTTAGAATAACGTCACATTACTTATTGTGTTTCGCTTATCAAGCCCTTTCATTTGATACCCATATCATAGGGGTTACTATGAAAATTATAAATTGCCATTTTATAACGGCCGCCATATTGAATCAAAAATGACGGCATTTAAATAATCGTGCATTGTCACGTGAACCAAACGTGTGTGCCAAATTTCAGTCCGATAGCTTCAGTGGAAGTGGATGAAATATTGATTGCAAAATTCCAGGACGTACATACATACATACATACATACAAGTGATGTTAAATAAAAGCTTTTAAAAAGAAATTTTTTTTTTCATTTTCAATAAGTAGAACTAGGCCTACATATGTATAGTGCATCTGACAATGCAGACAATGGTCTGTCTATGGTGTTATCTTTCTTAATTTAAAATCGAATAAGAAAGTTAAATTTTTTTATATTTAATGAATGAAAATCGTGCTTTTGTTGGTGTCTTAATTATTTATTATACATTACAAAAGTAGAATGTCCCCGCAAAAGCAGAAAAATAGCAAGATTTAAATTTAGCCAACTGAATGAACAATAACTAAAAAATACACTAAAAGTTTTCTGAAGCTGCAAGTTTGACTTCATCCGCTATCGAATTCTTTATTCATCTCTGAGCGTGCAATTAAACAAATTATTCACCTGGTGAAACTTTCACGGTTGCCAATAAAAATTTTCTTGCAACGGCGCTCGAATGCGAAATGCTTTTGTGTTGTGCAGCAGTGCGGAGGGGCACCGAACCGTGCATTGTTTGTGTACTTTCGGTGCAATACAATTAGCCGGGCGTCAAGACTTTGTCTTAAAATGGCAAACAATTTTTCTCTTCTTTCTTTGGTTGGAATTATGAGAAGAAAATAATAAATAAGTAATGGGTTTTCTGCATAGTTTAATTGTAAAATAATAGAGATTTTTTTTTGCGATTGTCTGATGGAACCTTGTCATAGAAAGATAATCTGAGAAGCACAGCTTGATTCATTCAATGGAAGTAAAATACCTTTAATTTAAAAGGAATATGTATGTGACGAACATGGGTTTTAATTTTTAGATATTGGTGCACGTCGAGTGCAGAAGATGCGGGAAAAAAAAAACCATTGCATAATTTTTAATTTTAAGTTAAAAAACAAGTTTCAAGTAAGACCAACATCCACTTACTTTAAAAAGCAGTGGTCTGGATACATGGATGAATAGCATAAAACATATAACAATCGGAAATTGCAGGTAATGGCTCTGTTCGCTTCATTCATTCATGTTGAAAAGATGCCTCTTAATTGCTCCCAGCAACCTTTTCGCTTCGTGAATACTGCTGCTTGAGGTTTAGGTGAAAGTGGAAAAAAGGTATAAAGGTTTATGAGCCACAAGCAGCACTGTAGGCGACTTTAGCACTTTCATCACATTTGATGAAATAAAATGTGGCAACCGGTAAAATGCAGATCTCTAGATTTCTAAAATTATTGTACGAAATGCATAACTTCCTGTACAATGCAATTTTAATTTATACCGACGAAGGTATTGGCTTCTACTTCAGAGGCCATTGATCTTATAGCAAGCGCGAAATTAGCTATGGCCGCGAGTAACAGCTGCAAGACTTCTCCACAAAAAGACTGCAAGTTGGAAACCAGCTCGATAGTGGATTATGTAATTTTTACTCGCGCCAGGTAAGTTGCTTGCTAGAGTTATTAGCCGTTTCATTCATGCTTGGACTTTCTGCGAGGACCGCTTCTGCCGCTGGTGAAATCAGGTTAAAGAAGTTATTTGCGGCTTAGGTGAATTTCAGTTGAATTCGGAGAATGTACATTACACACATTATATAATTACTGCAGAGTACAGTGTTTGTTTAATTTTGGTCGTGGGTACATACAAGAAAAATATATAATTTAAAATTAATTTACATCACAACTTTTCCATACCCAATGTACGTATTTCGTTAAATCAACATTTTAAGCGGCAATTTTAAAAGTTAAAACCAATTAGTGCGAATTAAAAGATTGCAAATATCAGTTTAAGTGGTCATAGTCATACAAAAAAAGTATATCGATACTTTCCGATATCGAGTATTTTGTATTCGATACTGAAACTGTTACACAGTATTTCAAAGTAGGATCGGATCGTAAACTTATTTACTAGGTACATGCAAACTTATGTTCCGGAGTTTTCAACACTTTTTTTCAATGTAGATTGGACATTGAGCACATCGCACGCTAATAAATCCGTAGTCAGTGTAACCCATAAATATGTAGGTATATTGCGCCTACCGTATTAACTAGATATCATCGAATAGATATTTTTAAATGAGTTCAAACATACATATATCATATTCCATACCAAAACTGGGAAAGATGAAATCCTCTGCTGATCTAAAATGAAATTGCAAAATTAGCAATTCTTAGTAACCAGTGCGTAAAGTCTACTCACACTTCATTGGTTTTTCTGTTGGTGCCGCATTCCTGAATTATTAAGTCGCATTGATTGGACAAAAACATTGTGAAATTTGCACTTATTGAAAATAATCAAATAAAATTTTTTCCCTTAGATATACGGAATTCCATTTTTAAGTGATTTGACATGTACTTGATCGGGTTTGAATCTTTAAAAGTATCGATATTTTATTGACAGCAACACATTTTATTCGACCATACTAATAAATAAAGTATCGAAACTTTTGATTCGATGTTACCTATATCCTTATAATCATATTCATTCAGTTATAATTTGAAAGAAATTGATTTTTTCGTTTTGCATTTTTGAGCAGTGTGTTTAAATCTTTAAGAGGCCTACCATGCGGTCAAAAAATCATGTTTTGTTCTTTTCCCAATAAATTGCTACAATCTGCACCTGTGCCCGGTAGGTCGTTTAACTTCGCTCTCCACATCACACCAAAGACAGAATATTCGAAATTTGAGGATTAACTTTCTCAAAATTAACAACAATATTATTAGTAACAACCTTAGGTTCAATAAATTATTATGGGAAATTTTTTTTGTTTTTTTTGCGAGAGCCAGGTTCATAGTCAATTGGATCTATACCAATACACGATTTCATTAGCAGACTCATAACACTGGTTTACACAAATTTTGTTCCGAAACAAGTTATATATCATTTATATAGGATATTTTCCGTACATTACGAATTTAGAAACAAAAATGTCGAAGAGTACAAAATAGTTGAATAGTTGAAGAGTACAAAATATCGCATTTTTAAAATTTTTAAAAATTCGTTACAAAATATCTGGTTTTTGTAGGAGCTTGTAATGTGGCTCAAATAAAAGTTTGAGCCTTTAGCTATCATATTAAAATACTAAGGTCCTTCAGACTTTACGAAATACTCTGTGAATTTCACTTTCCTCTGTTAACCAATTACTTCATACAATTGATAGTGAATGAAAATCACAATATGCTTAGTAAGAGCTATGGAATTGTGGTACTTTTATATATCTAGATAAGGCTTTATGCTCAAAATACGATTTGTTTTAATTTTCATTCTATTTGTGTCAAAAATATGACGTGATGAAAACAAAAGAATTTTACATTAATGATTAGTTATCATTAAACAAATAAAAAAAAAAATCAATTTTGTAAACCAGTGTAATTAGTAAATCGAGGCTTCCAGATCTTTCATCGTAAACATTATTTTATATTTTCATGTCTTTTTTGTCATTCACCACGTAGTAGTAAATATGATTTAAATTATTCATAAAACTTCCCAAAAAGATTTAAAATATTTATGACTACATATAAACAAATTTTATGCAAAATTCATACTTTTTTCATAATAATCTTTGTTCTGGTCACATTTTAGTACGTTTTCACAGAGTAGGTCCCTTAAACGCATTTTTCTCAAAATTACATTTTCAGAATCAGTGACAACAATATCTCAAAAACTACTTGATCTTATTAATCCAAATTTTTGTACATTTTCTAGATAAGAAAAGCTACTAGTTGAATGAAGGATTTTGTTTTCATGAATAATTTTATTTTATTTCTTTAAATATAAATGAGTTTTTCATTAAAAATGCAGACTTTATACGTCGTGAAATGATACAAATAGCCATCAATTTCTATTAGCACTTAATTCAAACTCGTATTATTCCTTTGAATTTTTTATTCAAATATTAAATAGTAGATAAATATATAATAAAAATAATTAACTAAATATGTAAAAAATTGTTTAAAATTCTATAGACCGATAGATAAATATATAATAAAAATAATTAACTAAACATGTAAAAAATTGTTTAAAATTCTTCAGACTTTATACGTCGTGAAATGATACAAATAGCCATCAATTTCTATTAGCACTTAATTCAAACTCGTATTATTCCTTTGAATTTTTATTCAAATATTAAATAGTAGATAAATATATAATAAAAATAATTAACTAAATATGTAAAAATTGTTTAAAATTTTATAGACCGATAGATAAATATATAATAAAAATAATTAACTAAACATGTAAAAAATTGTTTAAAATTCTATAGACTGAGTTAAGAAGTAAAACTACGCCATTTGTTTTATTAATAAAGAACATGTATTACAAGAAAACTATTATTAGGGATGTTATTTCACTAAAACCTGTTTTTACATTAATAAACACAAATATGTCAACTTAAAAAAAAAACAGTGAAAAATATTTTACAAATATGAGACTTGTTTTGCAGCTCCTTTATTCGTTTATTTCCCTCAACAAAAAAAATCAAAACTTTCCGCATAAATTCAGAAATCTTATGGTGACATAATTTAATTTACTATTCGAAGAGTTCAAAAATTCACCATAAATACACACCCCGGCAAAATTAGCGGAACACAAAACAAGGTTAATTTCTTTAAAAATAGTGGGTAATTCGAAAAGTGGTTCCGTTATTTGAATTATTATCCTCTTAAGACATAACATTATGGGACTTTTTCACATTTTTCACCATTCTAACAGAAATTATACCCTCTTATGTGCTTGTTTACAATCTGCGCTTCTAAGTGTTTTTGATAAGAATGTTTGTTTTTGCAGTCAATAGTGGCCCTAGCTCATTTTGTTGGTTTGGTTTGGTTTGGAGTTAACATTGCATTGTTATTATAAAATTGGCGCTGGTTGAAGAGTGGGACAATTTGCTACAGAAAATGATAGAAAGCGTCATTAGGAGCACGGGCAGACGTATCCAAGCCCTTATAAGAAAGAGCTCGAGGAAGCAACACGCGCAATTACATTTTTTTTATTAAAAACTTTTTTAAAGATTTAGGCTCTTTTCGTACGCAATCGAAAAATTCTGAAATTCTAAATAATACATTTTTTTTTAATTGTTGTTCTATAAATAAGTTATATTGAAACCAAGTTTTCTTTTTTCTTACTTATAACAAATAAAGAAGTTTGAATGAAGTGAAAACCATAAATAAAAGATAGTGAATCTCAAAAATTCCGACATTTTTTTGTGTTCTTCTAATTTCGCCAATGTGTGTATATTAAAAAAATATTCAGATGTAACAAACAATTTCCTGCAATATTATATATGTAATAATATAACAAAAATGTACACCGTTTTAAAAGTTATCTCAACGTCAACTCATTTGAATGTATTGTGCTAACTGGTTTGACAAAAACAATAGCTGTGTTTTTTTTTTTCAAATCGGCTCCGGTTTTAGGTTTAGAAGGAAATTTTGCACTGAAATAAAAAATTGTTTAATATGGGTAACTGCTCATAAACTTCAATTCAGTGCAAAATGTCCTTCAAAACCTGGAACCGGATCCGATGTGAAAAGAACACAGCTAATAATATTATTAGGAGAAAAATGATAAAGTTTTTAAGTATAATTTTTAATACCTACGCAGATAATAAAAAAATATTCCACAGTCAGTTGAAATAAACAAGGGAGCTTGCCTCTTGTTCTTTTTTACTACAGTGTTACTAACTCGTTTTCTTGTCTGTCTATTCGGTAAAAATTTTGCAATCGATTTTAAACCAACTTTCCGATGAGTTAGATACTTCAAACTTTAAATATAGCACCGAACTGGATGCCAATGCAAAAACTCCCTTTTATACTTTTTAGTTCGTTTTAAAAACGTGGTATATTAAATTGTTTTTTTATGTAAACTATTACTTTACATGAAAAATTAAAAGAGGATTTGTTTGTATTGGCGGATAAACTTTAAGGGGTGAAATCATCAACAAAGTTAACATTGTATACTAAAAAAAATAGTTTAGATTCATTATTTATATTAATGAAGTTTTAACCTTTTTATTGTAGAAGTCCGCAAACTTTGGATGAGGAAAAGATATTTTAGTCTTATTATGGCGGTAAATATAAATTAATTTTTATGAAAAATTAAGCTAAAAGTAAAATAGTGTTCTGTTCGCCGGTTCCTCATATATAAGCAAGAAAATCCTGAAGGGTAAAGTGAAACGAAAATGATAAATGTTCTGCGATGTGTATACAAATTGCTATGATGGTGTTTATTAGGGTCACTGATTTCGAATCGGGTTTTCATAAAATTAGCGTCATAAATATGATGGCTTCTAAGACTGCTTTAAAAAAATCAGAAACGTAATGATCGGTTGTTCATACAATATAACATCCTAAGATTGTACTATGTGTTCGAAATCGACACGTGCCATCATCGAAAGTAGGTACATTCTCTTATAGGCATAAAAAAGTTTTATTTTGGATTTACCTAATTATTAATGAATGGCGGATAGTAACGAAAATGAACAGATCATCGCCATCTAAATTGTTAACTTTAATTACACTATGTGGAGCGAAAGTGCAAAATCATCTGCCGGTATAATTCTTGAAGATTCATACGCGAGATCAATCGTTTCACTATTTACAAATAAAAACAAGAACACGTTTACTTAGTAGAGTGATCGCACACTAGATTACAATCTCATATTTAGAGAAAATTGTGAATAGTTTTAATAAAATTGCATTTTATAGCGCAGTGAAATAAAAAGGCGAACAATTCTGGGTATTCATTGATGTAATTTTAATAATTAATTAATATTAAGTATTGACAAACAATTCCGTTTTATCGACCTTCGAAACACGCCGCTGAATTGAAAAATCTGAAAAACCTAGAACCATACAATTCTTGACAAAGCAATAACTAAATAGGCATCACCATTGAAATACGTATTTGCTTTTCGGATAAAAGTCAGATTTCGCCTATGCAAATTAGAAAATATTGTTGACGTGACGAGACCATGAAAATATTTAAATTTTAACCAGTTTTATGTTTCTGGGCCGATCATGGTCATGTTATTTAATATTACTACCGAAGAAGAGTTGTCTGCAAATTGGTCTAATAATAGTAATAATAGTGCAAAATAAATGCATATTCGCTAGCGCATTTTATACCGCGCATGTTATTGTCTAGCATATTAATGTTGTTTGGACTCAAATAATCGATGTATCGATGTATGTAAAAACCAACAACAATATCAATATCTTAGTAAAAAAACTGCTTCCTAAGTTCAATCGTTTCAAGATTGTAGTGATTTGAAAAATACATGTATTTGACCGCATCTATGCTGCTTTGTAAGTTCTATACGGAAATCTAAGCCATAAACTCTGCATACTATTTTTAATAATGTTAGTATATTTTTTATATTAATTTTTTATTTTTATTATTTACAAAATATCTTCAAATTACAGCATTAAAACGTAAACTCGCCATTCAACGTCGAGAGTCAATTTGCATTTGGTAGTACAAAGGTGGCGCAAATGTTGTCACCCGATGTTATTTGGCTATAATTTGCGCAAACGTTGTCACCCGATGTTCTTTGGCTGTAATTTTTTTTATGAATGAAAAACTTTGGTTATGCTTTTGGATTATGTTTATTTGATGTCTTAAATTTTTTTTCATTAAGTCGAGAAAATGATATCGGTCAAGTGACTGCCGTCAGAATTGATGACCGGGCCCGATTTATGGCATTTTCCATCACTCCTGCCAGAGGGTGATGACTTTTGCGCCACCTTGTATAATAATAAGGTATCCACGAATGGAATTGGAAAGAGTTTATTGTTAAGAATTTTTGTTGTCAAAATACAAATTGCAAAATAATACAAACTCGCAATATTTTGAAAAAGAACACTATAATTAAGGTTCACAATATGATTGCATAGCCAATTATCTAAATGTTTTATTAGAATATATTAGAAAAATTTAACTTGTTTATATTTTAAGGGATTATTTCGAATTAAATATTTGTGGAAGTATCTTTTCCATGAAATAACCTTTTGGATTGTAAAGACTTCATTCGAATTTATGAAGGACAGAAAATTCGATTTTTCGTTTTTTATCGTTTAATTTATTTTAATTTGTAAAAATCATTTTGTTCATTCCGAACAACTTATAATAAAGTCATATTCGTTTATTTTAAGGTTTTTTGCTGAAGGTCTTTTAATAAAAAGGCAGGATTATCTTTAACTTAGGAGGTAACACGGAACAGCATTGTGACGGATCCAATCAACATTTTTTTCCTTGCATTTTTTGAAAGTACATTAAATATGCGCATAATTTTTTAAGTTCTAATTCATAAAAATTACGATGTGGTTTTTTTAGTGAGCACAGTCAACACAGTAAAGTAAAGTAAACTTTAACTGTCATTTGCGTTTTTCTCGCACCGACTTTTTCGATCTGGTCGGAATCATAACTTTAGCTACAAATTGTTTGATTTTAAATTTTAAATAACGAACATTTTACTAATCGCAGTGGCAAGGCTTTACGTAGTCGTTTTTTATTATTTAAAAATTAGTATTGTATATTTTTAGCTTTTTAAAGTGAATTAAAAATCTTGACCAAATAATGTTTTTTTAACCCTCATAATTTTTTGAACAAATATTTTGCGAAAAAAAACGGTTACGAAAACTACATTTATGTAGAATCATAACATATTTGTGGTTTTTTTCAGACCAACCATTCACGCATTAAATTAATTAAAAGCATTTATTGCTTAAAATTAAAGATTAATTTTTCTTTTATAAAGTACACATTATACAGAAGTTTACGTTTCATATGAAATTTTTTTTTTTTTTTTAATTATATTGTGTAATGAAATAAAATTATAAAAATCTATAATATTCATGCAAACATTATTATTATAAAATACCTCTTAAAAGTTTTATAAAATTTCTACCGACATTTTTACGGAATATGTAAAAAATTGCGACAAAAAAATCTCATTTGCGAAACTTGAATGTTAAATATCTTCTAAACAAATATTTAAATATTCGACACGTTTGACCCAAATGAGCGTTTTTACAATGTTTCAATATTTAATTTTATAAAAGTATACCTATATTTGGTTACAAAGGTATAATCAAGGTTATTTAAGTACGCAAAATTATGCATGTTTTTATTTTACTATCACTGACACGTTCATATGCTAATGATTTTCCGTTCCTTATTAACATAACAAAGTATTTTTAGACAGAATTTAAAAAAAAAAAACAATCTACTGCACAAAGTTGCAGCCACGCATATAAATGAATTAATATTTTTTTAGCGGAATTTTAAGACTGATAAGGACGAGTTTGATAAAAATGCATTAAAATATTAGTACTATCTATAGTTTCCAACTAATTGCTCGTTATCAGCATGATTTGTAGAAAATGTTTCCGAAATATTATCATCAGTTATTTTATTACACATGCAAAATAAACGTTTCCTTACTTGCCCAAGTTCCAAATTTTTCTGAAAGTGGCACGTTTGCTTGAGGCAGGAAGAAGGGCTCGAGGAGGGCCTTGCAAATCATCACAGGGGACTTTAAGTTCTCAATCAAATAGAGCACAATCGCGTAAATCCCGACACAAATAAGAAAATACATTATCCAATCCAGCGAATTCATTTGCATGAAAAATGCCATTTCGACTACAAATACCGGTGAAAAACTATCAGAGACAGACAAATTCAAGACGTTTTAGGAGTTGTAATCGAGTCGCGTACTTCTTCACCGAAAGCTTCAATCGCACTGATAACGCTGCTGTCGATGACCGCCGCCTTTCAACCGCTCGGCGGCGAGTTTCAATTAAAATTGATATAAAATGGGCAAAGAGGGACAGTACCGCCTGCGGCGGGTTAATGTCGATTTCGCTCAGCTCAACCAAACTTACGAGCTCAATGAAATTCCATGTTGCGACGCACGAACCTCCGTGAAAGCCCCCACTGCAGCAGTCTCTCGCTCAATACTCGCGGATGGCACTCGACAATTGTTATGATTATGAAATATGCCGACTTATATACATCGCACTTCTTCTGTTCAACAGCATTTTTTCCGCTTTTTTACTTTTCCAATAAAAGTAGGCTTCCTCCGACCTTCACCTACTCTTCAGGAAGGACCAGATTATGCAACAAAGTCTTTTTTTAAATATTTCGCCAACATTTTGTGCACATATATGTATGAGAAATTCAAGGCATCGCGCCGGTCAACGACTACGACGACGGACGCCACGAACAACCTCTGAAATTTCTCATGTCCTACTTAAAAACTTCCTTAAAGTTTTGTTTTACTTCTAGAAGAATATCGCAGTCAATTTTCCTAAAGCACCTGTGGTTTTAGCCAGAAAATCACCTCGAGGTGAATAAGCACAGCTTTTCACTTTAGCAGTGATACCTATTAAAGCTTTTGCATTAAAATTTAGTAGTCTTTGCTAGGTGATTAGGAGCTTTTAAAAAATTTTTATTAAGCTTTTGTATAAAAATACATTAACGACAATAACTATAATGAAAGATTTTCTTTTGTTAAAATCGGAAGGAACTTACAGATTTTACTAAAATTAGATAGTAACAAAGAATTTATGTGTAAAAGAAATTTAAAATTTGAGAAGAGATAAAACGAAAATTGAAACATTTCTACAAGGTGCATTGCATTCGATATTTAACATTATTAGTTTTTATTTAATTTAAGATTTTTTCTATATGTAAATTAAGTCAAACGACTGTTTAGTTGTAGGGGAAGCGATCGCATTAAACATTCAAAATCCAACCCCCAGGTGATGGAATAGAAAGGCCGATACCCCGAGAGGAATTCATCACATTCTTAATCTTTTTGGTAGTTATAATAATTAAAACATATTTTGAAACCGTCAGGTTATATTGTCTCATTTTTTTATTAAAATAATAATATAATAATTTTATTAATATAATAATGTTTTAAAAAGTCCGTAATTTCCTTTGGTTGTTAATACATATGACATTAATTAAAGCGTTACAAATTGTAGATAGCAGGAAAAAAATTAAAACTATCCTAATGTGAGACAATTCCAAAGACATTGCGCCTCTCGGGCGTTTTTAAAACGAACTCATTCAGAATTTCATCTAAATTTAAGGGAGGGCTAAGCCCTCCCCCGTTCGTTTTGGGGGGTGCATTTGGCCCTACCTGCCCACCACTTCCGCGGCCGCTGAGTCCTAAACTTCCTAATCTGGGTGAAGTATCAAATTTGGACATTTTAGAAGTATTTAACTAAGTAGTATTTATGATAGATACATCGGGTGAAACCGAGTTACTCAGCTAATAATGACATAAAGGGAAATGGCAATCAGGTCATACTAAGCGAAAGTTCTACAAAATAGCATCAAATATTTACACAATTTATAACGAATAATTATGTGTACGATGTACCTTAAATTAAGGGGTCACACCTAGTTAGTTGGGTTAAAAACTCAGATTTTTAAAGTGTTGTCTTCTTTTAGTAAATCTCATCTGAAAAAAATTATTAAGTACCTACTGTCAAATTCAAATGTGGGTATCTTAAACACCACCTCGTTACTAACGTTACGAAAAATCCACGTTATCCAAAAAGAAGCAGTATTCCAAATTTCATTTGGAACATAGTGTTTTGAAATGATAATTACGAGAAAATTAAAAAATCAATAAAAATTCAACATGATATGTTTTAATACGAAATATAGACTCCAGCTTTGGAAATTTAGAAAACAGGCAATTGGTGTAATTTATACTAGTGGGTCTTGATACTGCTCAGCTCTAGTTCTTTAATGAAAACTTGCCAAGCTTGGTCTGTAAATTTATCAATTCACACAATATTTTTTTTGTGCTTATGAAAACACTAATAATTTTGTATAGGCAAGGAATTTGGTATAATTTCTACATTTAAGTTATTTTTTTCAGATAAACAAACTGACGAGAAGTTGGCCTATTTTTTACAAGTACGATTTTGGTGGGTTTAATTATATCATATTAATATCGCTTTTGTTTAAAAATAAAATACATTAGGTACCGCATGACCCCCTAACCGCGTTTTCAATTATCCGTGCGCGGGACTGTTTAGATTGTTCGTATGCGCAGACTACTAAAAAACGTACTATTAAATTACAAATATTTACAACAGATTCAAATTATAATCAAATTGAGGAAATAAGTAAGCTTATCGAATACAGTATCGAAAAACTGATGAGCTTCATAGGTACATTTATTAAAATTAAGACATGTAAAAGTAGTAAATTATGATTTTTAGAAAGTGTGCGTAAGTTTACCCACTCTAAATCGAAAATCGGCTGGAATCGACCATTTTTAATTTGGATGAAATTTAGTTGATACATATGTTTATTATGTATGGAAAATAAATTTTTTTTTAGTAGAAAATAAAATTTTGCCGATTCTTTACGTTTTTCAAGTTTCTTTTAAACGGTTGAAGATAAAAATTTAGTTTTGGATTCATTCTAAAAACGGGGGGAAGTGGATAATATAATAATTATATGATTTTTTCTGCAAATTGCTTCAAAGGATATAATATCTATTCTATACTGTTTCAGAAAAAGACAGTATATGTAACTCATAACAATGTTTACGATATCTGTGCTACTGTTAATTAGTAACTTGAAAAAAAACTTAAGTACCATCACTGGTATATGAGAGAAGGATATATGTATGTATGTTACATATTTGAAATTTGTTTTATTAAACAAAAAGTCTTTTAAAAACACAAGTAAAAGAGATTATTCGTTTACTCTTTGAAACAATGGAATTAGCCACATTTTTGCAAACAAATCGATTTTTTAAAGCCGTAGCACCCTCACCTCAACCACTTGCCTTACGATTTATTTTCAGAGAAACATGCGTGTACAGAATATTTAATGAGTTTTAGTGCAAGAATGTGTTAATATCATAATCATAATATCAATAATAATATACAGTATTGTGCATAAGTTTAAAGCCACCTCGGTTTTTGTACTATCCGTTAAATTTAATCTTGAATGTTGAAAATTCCGAGTATTCAAATATGATGATTAGAAGGCCAAATCATTGGGTGCTATTCTTGAAGTCGTTCGAATCGGATCGAAAAGAGCTTACAAAAGGACCTTTTGAATTAAAATCCCTTTCCAAAATTTTTTAGTAAATTCATTTCAGTTAACTTTGACTTCAATTAGTTTTCTCGTTCAAAGTGGTTAAAATACATAGTCGGATAGAAAATCCAATCGACTTAATTTGACGTTATGTACAGAAAAATTAATTGAAATTAAAGGTAACTAAAATGAATTTATGAGAACTTTAGCAACTTTATTAAAAAAATTTTGTCCAAGGGCTTTTGTAAGCTCTTTTCGATCCAATTCGAACGACTACAAGAATAGGGCACATTATGCACATTCATATCATTGTTTATAAATTATATGTAATTTTTATCGTTTTGAAAAATTTTGATATATCTAAAACGAGTGTCACATTTAGTTTTAACGAATAAATTGATTTACCATTACATTTTTCAATAATATTTGAGTTAACGAATTTATTTTCCAGTTCAGATTCAGACAAATTAATTCTTCCAATAGATCTTTTGTGAATAAAACACAACTAACTTCACACCTTAATAGCAGGACCTTATTGAAATTATGAAAATTTGACTTATGCATAGTAAATCTAGTAATTGTAAATGAGTTTTGCGCAGATTCTATTCTAGCAACGTGTGAAGCATAAATAGGGAAAAGGTATGAAATTCTTTAAAGTCGATTGTGTTATGCGTAATGAAACGGAGACAATCGATTGTTTGCAAGTTCTTCTACTATTGTCATAAGTCTTATTTTATAGAGTTAAGATTTTTACGATGAAGATTTTTTATGTAAATAAAGTGGTTTATTTTTTTTTCGTGTGAAATATCGGTTTTGGTTAGTTGTCCACCACTGTACATACATATAAGCGTAAGGTTGCAGCAAAAATTCGACTCCCACTTCACGTGACGGACAAAATATTTTTATGTGCAGGAAGTATTCAAACTTTGTATCATTTTGCGCTGGAGATATTTATAAATTTACATCGATGCACAATGAAAAAGACAAAGTGGAGAAGATTCAGCATAGACGCCAGAATAAGGCAAAGGCCGTACGGGAGCGCCCGAGTGATCGTCTACACCTGTTGTGATATGTCTTCTGCATAAGTAGTTCCTAGGGGACGTAGACTCGGGGCCCCGTCTGCAAGTTATTCAAAGCGCATTTCGCCGCCCCGTTCCCCATTTCTGCACGCCTCAGCCGGTGATATTTTAAAATTGTGAAAACCGTTGCGCTTCTCCCGGCGCGGCAGCCAGAATAGAAGACGTTCCCTTCCTCCTAGAAAACGCCCGGCCGAGGACTGGGTGCTCCGGAGGGAATCAGAAGAACTTCAAGTAACTAACTTTCCAATTCAGTTGGAGTTAGTCGATGCGGTGATAATAATCGTATAAAACCCGAGCAGGTATGAGCCGCCCGGTGAAATTGGGTCGAGGCGTGCAACAGTGCTTGCAAGCAAATTAGACGAATGCAGTTGCGAGATTTGTGACTTATCGCGCGGCTGACACTATTTAATCGCACTAGAAATGCTAGAAACCGCCTGATTTGAATTCGTGAGGCGTCAGATGAAAATGCAATTGACCAACCGGGCATTCCCATGAATTCTAATGTCTGCTCCTTCCAGCAGTGAAATTCCCACTGTCCAACAGAGCCAAAGTAGCGGGACGTAATCGTGAATCAGAGCGCGCAATAACGACACCGCCAAAGGGTTAATAGTTCAAAGATACGATTCCCAAGCACGACATAAATACCTGCTATTAAAAGAGATAAAAAGATGCGGAGGTAGATGGTCATAGGCGGCCCACTTCCCTACACTCAATTGTTTACCAACTTTTGGGAGCAATATCTCACCGGAATGACTCGTTACAGCCGCGTCCGTCCCAAACTTGAACCATCGCAAAATGACAAATGTTATTGCTTGCCATGCAGGAGGGGCATAGACCGCTGCCCTTTTTCCATCCATGGAAAAATCCTTTTCTGTTCCAGCCGCTGTTTCTGTTTTCATTTGATTTCATCGATGCTCTTACGAAATTTACGAGCTTTACCATTAAAACTCTGCGAGAAAGAAGGAAAAATTTCGGACTTGGCAAAGCCACTGCAGAATATGTTTTTGTCGTAAGGACTTCGTGGTTATCCGGGCACTTGAACCCAGCTCGAGATACCAGGAGCAAAACAAGTCATCCTCAATCAACTTGCCTGGAGCCCTGGCGCTTTGGCGAATTGTTATGGCGCAGGCATTTGCATGCCGCTTCAGTAAAATGTGCATGCCCGAACGTTACGACAGACAGCAGATTTCTGCTCGAATTGCAAGACGCTATGAATAGCAATAGCGCAATTAGCACTGGACTTAGTCTAGATAGTGTTCGTATTTGCATTTTCTAATCCCGAACTTAACGCCTCTGTCCCCTGGCCAATAGACTGCATATGTGGCAACTTTGGCCACAGGAGCTTTTCGATGATGAAGAAAAAGATGCCGCAAAATCCTCCTCTGGACCTCTGAGCAAAAACGTGGCAAGTTATCGAGTTTCCGGGTCATTAAGCTGACTTCGGAGGAGCAGAAGGTCGGTCGGGTGGTGGCTTCACTTATGATTGCTACATTGGCTTTAGGTTATCCCGGCGAAAAACCTATCACAAATGGAGTGCATCGGTCGCATCGGTATGAATGTGAGTTAGATACCTCCTTGAAGCCACCTTCCTCTCTACGACGAACTAGAGAAAATTCAGGGACCAACAAAAACGCAGGCAATGAAAAGTAAGTTGTCGCCAAGTCGCCCTGCACTGTACTAAAGTCGCGCATATATTTACCGGACTACGACCAGCCCAATCCTTCCGGTCCACAACTAAGGACACTTTTTATACCATCCTTGCCGTTTTGGGCTCCACTCGACTCTTAACTGGCAAATTTTTACATCCTCCGAGGTACTGCTTATCGAGACATCGTAAGATATGCAGTCGTCGCTACACGTTCAAAGTCGAGATCTATCTGGAAGAAGGAAGGACCGGCGGCATGTAAGGACCAAGGACTCCCCAGCGTTATTATTTTGGCTGCCGCAGAGCAAACGGAGTTAAAGTGATTTTCCACTTCACAAGCTTTTTGTTTATGCGCAACAAAGCCGGCCGAGGGTGAGGGGATGTCGGGGCATGGTGCTGAGTCCTTCGCCCCCGACAGACACAAATATGTATTTTACGCATTTATACCGCAGTGATTTATAATTCGAAGATTTTTTGAGATAAATAGCTCTAACATGTGTCCGCGACCCGCCGCCGGATACTTGGCTCGTGTACCCCAGGTCTGTCCTGGAAATAGAATGAAAAGAATAAATAAAGTTCAGGCGGAAATGGAAGATAACCCGAGACACTCGTTTGTCGAATTTCCTGTAATGGAGGAGAAAATATTTCTTAAATTGTTTGGCAGCATAAATATATAATGGAAGCTTACAAATTGTTTTGAACGATTTCTTTAAGATTGTAACACTTGACTCCATTACATAGTATCTTCAAATAAGTAATTAATAGCTAGAAGGAATTGATTTTTAACGTTCTTTAACCCTTAAAAGGTATCATGGATGAATTTTCACCAAAAGTGAATATCGTTTAGTAACTTTGTTCATTATTACTACTGTTATGTTACTTTGAATTCATTAAAAATAATTATGCCCGTACTTTTAAGTACCATTGAATAGTAATAAATGCTTAATAATATAATTGCTTACTTATTAGAATGTAAAATGACATAATATTTATCGTTGTTAAAATTCATCAATCCGGATGTCATATGTCATATTAACAAGCTTCAGATTACTCAGATCAAATTACTAAAAATGATTAACAATCTGCCATGGTGTTTTATCGACACTTACACAATATTTCGGAAATGCAACCAATAGCAGAAAAGTTCTATTAAATTAGATCATATGAACTAGGTATTAGATAGTTAGTAATAATAGTAGATAAGGTAGTTGTACGCAACCATTTCAAGGTTTTATAATTTTTACCTCATACTAAAACACTAAGAGAAAATGACTAGTACTGTCATATAATATTATTATATTTTTTAGTCGAAATATGTATTTAGCATAAAAACTCTATATGATACGATATTTGTTTACTGCTGACAATATTATATATTATAAATTATAAAGCGGAAAAAAATAAAATAAAATAAAATAAATCAATCCGGATGATACCTTTTAAAGGTTAATAACATTAGATTGGCTCATCAAAGTCAGGTGTTTAGGAAATTCAAAATACAAGCACTTAATATTAGATGTAAATTGCCAATTTTAATATCCTAGGAGGTGTATAGATTCTTGTAGATATGTATATAAAAAAGCAACAGTCAAGTTTAAATGAGATGATTAAGCAAAAATAAAATGTAAGCATAATCTCTCCTGCAGCACAAATGTGGATTTAGACTCAAGAAAAGCAAGTCTAATAAACATTTGAAAGATTTCAATTTATTATTATAATGTCACAACAAAATTATTAATTGTCCAACATATATTTATTTTACATATTTCTATTATGCATCTTGGTATGTACATACATATGTATATGTCTATCTCTTATCTTATTAAATTTGTAATAGCCCCTTTTTTTTTTATAAATGTATTTATATAATTCAATTTTATCAGTTATTTGTTTTTATAACTCCGGGTGACATATCGAAGGATACCCAGAGCAAAATGTAAGTTGTTATGGCCAAGACTCTGAACCTATAACGCTTCGAAATAACTAAATACATAGATACTCAATTGCATGCAGTTTTTAAATAATATACGACAATAACATTTTTCTGGTAAAATGGCAGACCATTTCTATACGTTTATATTTCAATATTGGAAATCTGGAAACAAAATAATTTCATTACATTATGTTTTTTAGAAAAAAAAATATATTAAAGTGTGAAATTGTTTTACCATATTTTAAAATTTATTCAAAAAATTAATGGAGCGTTGTAACACTCAAAACGAAAGACAAATAAATATTTGACCTCAAATAATGGAGTCCTTAGGGTATTAAACCAACATTTCCTAATCGGGCAAAATTTCATACTTTCAGTCCGTATTCATTCACATTCACGTGTAATCTTTGCACTAACTTCTAAGTGAATATGGCCCTTAAACTATAAGTATTAATTCTACGCGGATTTCTGTTTCATTCAAATTTTACGTACAGTATTTACATACAGATGCATACAAGGAAAGAATAAATCACATTTATTTGAAAAGGGGACAATCAAGACTTATTATTCAGTTGTAAAAGACAATCTTAGCGAGTTTTTAGGAGCTTTTGGAAGAACAGAAGAATTAATTCAAATATCTTTAATAAATCACACAATGAATAAAATTTAAATCAAAGCTAAATCAATGTTTGTTCAAAAAGGCAGACGAAAAGTCCTATAATATGCTAAGAATGTTAATCTTAAGCTCTTCTTAGGCTTGCTTAATCAATATCTTAGATATTTGCAGAATGAGGTTATCACTCGAAAAAGTTCTGGGCCACTTCCAGGCGGTAGATTTTTAAAGTCCAAACTTTGTATTTTGATTTAGAGATTCTTATTAAATATTAATTTTTTTTAGTTGCAGCAATTGTTGATTCTGAGAGAGTAATTAGGAATCCACATTTTAAAAAATAATAATAATAATAATAATATAATATTATAAGATTATAGCGTCTGTTTGAGACGATTAAAAATGAAAATGGCTGGGAGCTTTTGTCCTAAATGTTCAGTATGGCCAATAGCGTTGAGGAACTGCCTAAATTGGTTATCCTAAATATATAGTTGAAAAAGTGTTAGTTGCTTTGTGACCGAGTCATAGAAACAAAAATAAAAATTCAATCAAAAACATAACTACGTATTTATATTGTTTAAAATTCTTATATATCCACAAATTTTTTTTGTCCATTGCGTTATAAAAACATTATCAGCTTTCTGTAAAACTATTAGATAATAAATTGAGGTTTTCACTTACTGTCAGTCTAAAACCCTGGTTGTTGTTCTTCGGTCCCGATTGAAGAAAATCAGGACTATATTTGGCCATCCCCAAAAGTCGTTTTTTATTCATATGTATGTAGATCCATGAAACTGATGCGGAGGATTTGAAAATCGATAGAAAAATATGTATATCAACGTAAAAGCTGAAAAGCTGTAAAGAAAATAATAGATTATTTATTCAAGACGAAATTTATCTAAATTTGTTAATTTTTATTAGTTGTGTAATGGTTAGAGACCCAATTGAGAAGTTAAAAAACTTCAAATCAAATGCCAAATATAGATATTTCCATTATTATAATATTGTATTATAGATCAATGTTAAAGTACATGTTTTTAGTATTATAAGTTCAGCTTGTAAAGTACCAATTATCTTCTATGTTTGACTTTCTATGAATTATGTAATAATTCAAAACTCTTTTGACGAGACTATTGTTTCCTGACTTTGTTTGTAAAATGCACTTTATTGGTCCTTGGGTGTAAAATATAATAAGTATTGTATTCATCTAAAAATTGTAATAGAAGATTTTGAAAGGAAAATATGTCTACGTGTTTCTAGGTCTGCCCATTGGCCCCACACCTTAACAGCTGAGTTGATGTTGATCAAAATTTATTTCTAGGAGTATTTCAAAACATTCTTTAAGCTCGTTCTGCCCATTGATTTTAATAAAGAATTACAAACATGTAGCTGCTTATTAATTTTTACTAATTTGAGAGTGAAGTGATTTTGTAAAGAAAATTTGAAGGCATGTAGACTAACGAGAAGTCTTTGGCTTTCTTACAGAGGCATTAATAACCTTCATGTTCTCAACGTAACTTTTTAGAATTATTATTCACTCATTGTTTTTCATAGATCCTGTCCAATGTTTTAAATATACATTGTTTCGTGGTATGTTTTATTATTTTTAAAAGGGGGAAAACAAGTTGTCTTAAGAACCCTTGGAACAAAGGAACAATAATTCAAAAATTGCACAAAATGGGTTCATGAAATTCGCCTTGACTACCCACATCCTTTTTTTGCGCCAGAAATAAATAACCTTAAATATGGGATTCTGTCGCAATAAGACTGCTAGTCAACTCTGTAAATATTTCGTTATTGAGCTTCGTAGAACGGGGAAGCGATGATCCTCGAGGCATTGGTTCCATGAAAAGGAAACATTAAAATGACATATGTCTGCTGTATGCCTCCGAATTGCCTGGTTACAATGTTTGCTTTTAAGAAAAACAAAGAGACTATGGAAAAATCGGCAATTGCGAACTGTGGAATTAACTGGTGGGATGATGCCAACGCAATATTCGAGCCGAAACGAAACAACTCTTTTAATGACCCATGAAAATTAAGTGCGCCACTGAGGATTGCTTGTGGGTGCTTTCCGGGGTACGTGTCTGTTTCACGAAAACCGCGGCAATAATTTGGCAACACTTAGGAGGCATCTGCATGCAGAGCGACGTTTTTGCATCTTAAACGTGGCATTGAGGACCGGGGGTTAATTTGCCGCGGCCAGAGTGCACCACAATTTTGGCGTCTATTATAACAGGGATAGGAGCAGTAATGGCTGTAATACTAATCCAAATCTGCAATTAAGGAAAAATCTAGCGCCCTCCCGCACAGATAGAGAAATTGGCCCAACACCCCGCCTTTTCTTGATTATCCAAATCCCTGCTAAGTGTGATATATGCTCTTTTGGCACCAGATCCTGGTTACGAACACATAGACCCTCTTGCGATTAGCGAGCGCCGTGACTTACATTTTCCACTAAAGAGCAGAAAAGCAAAAATCTGATCTGGGAAAATCGTCCTTTTGGTATTTTATGGCCACCAGCAGCCTGCAGCAGAAGGATTATCGAGTTCCTGACGTCTCGGCCCGGGACCCAGGTTCGGAGGGCGCAACCTCAATCCATAAATACATTCAACTCGTATATTTAATTTTTAAGGGATGAATGAATATTTTTGGGCGGCCCACGCCTCCAACTGAGCATCTCAGGGCCTTGTCGTAGATTGTCTGTGGGTACGAACGTATCCTTGGCTACGACTAGAATCACAGATTGCTATTTCTATCGCGGAGCCTTCTTTTAGGACAGCTTGGAATGGGAATGTAGCCATTTTAGGGTAATTTATGCATTTGAGCATTTGTCAAAAACCAAAGGAGGGGACCTCGACGGCGCGCTGGGTGTCTTTTGATCGGTTGCCAAACAGTGTAATTAACTTAAAATGGGTCCGTTGCATAATTCGATCATAAATTCATGGATTTCGGTGCACCGACGTTGCAAAATATATATAATGAAAATGTCTTCGAATATCTACGACCAATCTAAGTCAAGGTGGCAATAAATAGTTTAACCTTGAAATCAATGCAATTTGGAAATTTCCACTTAAAGAATGATTCAATAAAGCGATTTGCACGATTTCGGAATTTTAATACAGCCGACAACCAGCGAGCGACCCAAAATGCAATCGTTTTCTAAATATTGTTTATGAAAGAAAGTAAAATTTTTATAAAATTAAAAATTTTTTCATTATTTTGTGCAACTATTTCTTTTATCAAAAGCAATTTTGATGCTATCTAATATTTTTTGAGAAATATGGCCACTGAGGAACAAAACGCAAATTCAGAGCTCTAATATAATTAATATTATTAACTTCAAAATTGTTAGAGATAATTGAATGAAGAGTGTTAATTATTTTCACTGGATATAAGGTTACAAAATATTTTGGATGATTCTAAAGAATTTAAAACGTGAGTATCAATATAAAAAGGATATAACATACCAATTGTGATATCGTAAAAATAAAATAAAATTAATTTTTAAAAATTGTAGGTACTATTTTAATCGTTGTACCTACTTTTTATGTTATTTATTAATGATTGATGTTTAAGAAACAATTAACCAACAATAATTTTTGAAACGAACTTAACAAAAGGCCAAAATACTAATTTCTATATTGCCTACGTTATTAGAAGAGAAGTCGTTCGGAACGGATACGGTTAGGTAAAGTACAGAAATAGTATACCTCCTGGTAATTGTAAACATAAATAACGCAATTCATATTAAAAATACCAGAAATTCCCGAACCGCCATCGATAACCGACACTCGAATGATAAAAGCAAAAATAAAAACAGAATTTGTCGCAATTTATCACAGATGAATTTTGTGGTATCTTTAGGTCAACATATTATATTATAATTTAATTGCAGGTTTTACTAGGCTATGAAAGCTAATAGTATTCTAGGATTCTAAGCGATTTAAAAAAATATATAGTGGCTATACAGGTTTTAAAAATATAGAACTTTCAAGTGAATACTTGTTTTTCGACGAATTTCAAGTTTAAACTAAAACTAAACTAAATGAAGTTACAGGCAGTTATATTATTGTAAATCGCTTAGAATTCTAGAAAATATTAACTTTCATATTATAGTCTAAACCAAAATGAGCTATTCCTAATAGTTTTCTTTTATATTAACCTTAAATATTGACATAAAAACATGTGGAATGAGAAATTTCATAATTTCCTCCCTAATTTTGTTAGCTCCTTCTGGGTCGTGGAGAGGGCAAAACCAGCGACAGTTCAAAATGGAATTTCATAAAAAATCAATTTAGGCATAACTTTGAGGTCTACTCACGGATTTCGATGAAACTTTGTAGGAATGTTTATTTAGGGTCCAAAGTGATGGATATGCAAAATCAATTTTTCGGTCGCTAATATTTCCCTTTAAAATTCTGAAAAGTGATTTTTCGCCGCAATTTCTCCTCTAATTTTGGAAATTTGATGAATTTCAAAGTAAAATCTTCTAGAAGTGTTCTTAAGATATAGAAAACAAGCTAGACACAGAAATCGACTTTACGATTGAAAAAAAACCATTTGCTCTGAATCCCAGGCAAAATTTTATGGTGGGAAAAAAGTTTAAAGCTGATCCCTAAGTATTATATAACCCGAAGTTGGCGTATACTGTGAAAGAAAAAAATAGTTATGACACTTTTCATAAATTTAAATTTAATTTACCACAATTTTGGTCAGACACATATTACTCTAAAACTGTTATAGCACTTCAAACTTTAAAAACTAGCTTCTGCCAAAGATGTATTGCATATTCAGGTTCGCAATCGAAAAAAATAATTTTTAAATTAAAATTTATTTCTTTATAAGAGCAGTTCTAAATATTTTTCTCGTAGGATTAATTATTTACGAGACAGTTAAGTAAAACTAAAATCCAAATGCAATCGCTCCTGCGAAAATCCTCCATGCAACAAATTTAACTAATTTTAAAAAAAATATTCCTAGCTTTAAAAAGGCAGAGTTAAATTTAAAATTGACAATTCTTGGTTGCAAAGAAGTTGGTATTTAGTTTTGCCAATAGACTAGACTCGGTTTAGTCGGACAAAAGTCCCGCATTTTCGGATGCTGATTCGAATTCTGAGGTAATATATAAGTAGCTAATATCCAAATTTTTCCTATTATTTTAATATGTTGAGGTAGTACTAGTAATGGTCTAAGTAAGTGAGGTTAAGTTTGATAAAAATATTTCAATATTGCAAAAATTTAAGCTAATAGTGGCGAATTTACCTTTATTTGTAGCGGAGAGTAAAATTGGAAGATTTTACTGGGATTTATAGTTCTTTTTAAGGTATGTTAAAACTGTGTGAAAATAATTGTCAGCCAAGTGGTAAGTGATTGACTCATGGTTGGCCTGTGCATTGGAAAATATGCATTACTCTTTTAAGGGTTGAAGGGATAGAAATATAAGACATATTTAATAGTTTGTAAAAAAAAAAACTACAAGAAGATTAATAGCGTTTTACAAGCACAGCATGCCTTTTTAATTTTGCAAAATTAATCTATTATATTATAAATATTTTAATGATAAAATTAATAATTTAAAATGCTTTCTTGACTATGGTATATCCTGCAGGAATAGAAAGAAAATGATATTTCGAATTAATGTATTTCAGGGTGTAGATAATCCTTTTGCGATGTTTTGGACTTAAAATTAACTATTCTGAGTTTTTTTTTTTTTGCCAGGAAGAGCTAATTGAATGTATTAATTCTATTTACTAATTTAAATGTTGGTATGAAATTTGTCAAAATGGGACTATAATTGAGGACACTATAGTCGAACAACAACTGACTATCTGAAAGCCCTAGACCTGTTGACAGTTGAGGTGTGTACATGAAATTGGTGTAGGTTTGAAGCTGTATAAATAAACAAAGTTCCCAATTACAAAAACCATCCTTTTTACCGCTTGTACGTACACAGCTAGTGGACGATTTTCGACAAAGTTATTTGTCCCATCTCATTTAGCAATAAACCACTCAAATTGTTAGGAGCATCCTCTGCAGTCAAGTGGGACCACTTAAACACCAACATGGGCCGGGCAATGTATGTGGTCACCGTATATCATAATCATTACACAAAGCAAATGCGATATCTAGTCCAGAAAGAGCCGTAATTCAAAAGCGAGAAGCAACGCTCTATAGAAAAAGCATTATACATGGATGGGATCTTCGGAAGGAAGCACGTGGAGCAAATAACCACGAAACATGCGCTCGCTGTAATAAAGGTGGGAGGGCGGTTGGTGGGTAGGGCGAGGGCGAGGACACAGGAATGGCGTGGATATACAGTGTTTCCGGCAACATTACCGCGTCCCGTGGCCTGTGGGCGCGCTCTGGACGAGTACAGTCAATACAAGACTGAAAATTCAAAAGACGGACGTGCCGCGGCAAAGACAAACAGAAGAAATTAAGTTTGGTAAAAAGGATAAAAATCGCAAGTCACGTTGTCTTCAGCTTTTGGGCATTCCATTTGCGACTCGCCGCTTTTATTTCGGAGACAGCACTAGCTGCGGTGGAGCGTGGAGGACCGCCCCAAAAAATTTTGTTGTAATACCACAGTTGAAAACAAATTTGTCGTAAGCTTTGGGGGGTTCCTGAGGGAGCATAGGCGACTTGGCGAATAGCGAGCTTGGCTAGTTGATGCAGTTAGGGACCAACGTGCTCTTTGGCGCGCTTTTACGTAATGTTGCGCTGCCATCTCGATGCCACACTATGCAAATGTAGAAAATGAGGGCCCCACATGTGTGTGCATCCAGGGAGCCGCGTCCACACTGCAACTGGCGCGTTTTATTTGCGGATGCAAGCTCCAACGACTGCTCCGTCGTGCAACCATGTGCAAATATGAAAGCTACCACAGGCTCAAGCTTTCTTTACGCTGCGAGCGAGAGGAGCCCCAACAAATTTAAACTTGCACAAGTGCTCACCACCAGCACAAACAATCGGGGGCCACCAGTTTGGGGCCGATCAGGTCTTGGAGATGAGCCAGTTGTTTGCAAATTGTTTGCCAGTGCAGTGTTGTGCCGCTTCTGGCACGGGCAACGTGCGCCACAATCGTGCCTTCGGGCACGGTTGAGACGCATCCAAAAAATCCGTTCCCTACACTTAAGCAGCGGCGACACATCGTACGGAAATCTTGGCCATCGCCATGGGGTCTGAGTATTTTGGCTTCCTGCTGACTGGCACCGGATTTTCTTTATGGGCGAGTCACAGCCAATTTGGACATCGGCTGAGGAAAGAAAATAGAAGATTCTTGAAAGACAGAAAAAAGAGGGCGATAAGGAGCCACCATCAAATTTTTGGTAACCAGCTGCGTCCCACAAGTCCGTCACGATCAACAGCACCGCTCCATTTATATCATTATCGCGGCCAGGAGGAGAGATAAGCTCTATCGTGTCCAAAGTCCAGAAGCCAGGATATAACGTATCCTGGCAGTTATCAGAAGGACAGTGACCCTCAACAGCCCTCGACAACTACTCGCCTTTCAACCCCAGCTGAAGCCGGAACAGGGCGATATTTGCGCGTTCGTTATCCGCCGCCATATATATCTAAAATAAATATTCGCAGTTATAACGTAATAGAAATAGTACCGTTACTTAAAACTAGTGCTCAAGTAGTTTACCGTTTAGTGCTAAGCTATGGTTTGAAGAGAGATTAACAGTTTAGTGAAATAACAGATTTAAGCAACTTACCATTACTAAAGATAGTAGTCGCCGACCGTATTCGCATAAGCATCTAGAATCTAGATACTCTGGGTGGAGTGCCGCCGGAGGAAGTAAAATATTAGTCGTAGCAACTTTAACCATAAATAATAATTAACCGACGTAGAACTATTTCGAGCAATTAGAGGATAACGCACAGTTCTGTTTCACTCAAGATTAGAAGCAATTAGACCTCTGCAGCACTTCAGAATCTCCAGGTAAGTTCCTTCCAGATATAAGTCATCTTTTTCAGGAAGTTCCTTGCTAGCGAAGTCTTTCGTTTTCTTAGTCCTTATCAAGTGATGATGGCACTATATGAAAATTTTTTCGGTTTGAATTTAAACTTGTTACAAACGCAAAATCCTTCTTGCTTGCTCCGGCGGGTATTCTAAAAAGAAAAGCATTTTTATTTCTTCTAATTTGAATAATACGGTTTGAAAAACTTTGTATGATAAATGTATCTAAACCTAGAACTAGAGCTGGAAATCTCGAAACGAAAATTAATATCCACTGAGCTAAAGATAAGTTTTCGCATATTCTTATTCCGTTGCACAATTTTAACCACACATTTGTAGGAAGTGAAAAAGTGATTGAAAATATGTTCCTATGTTCACTAAATTATAGACAAAAAGGAGAAAATTAAAATTCGTTAACAATATTTATAAATTCCTACATATTATAACTATTTTGTTTAAATTAGTAAAACAAAATAAAATTCGTACGAAAGTGAAATTTTACAGATCCTCAATTTAATTGAAAAAGTATAATAATTTACCATGACGTATAACATCGAACATTTTCAAATTTGAAATCCTTTATTCCACAAAAAAGTATTTTTTAAATACTTTAATCACTTTCGTGGAAAACTATATTTCATGTAAACACGAAAATTAGAAAAAGGGTGGATTGTTTACTATAAAAAGGTATAAAATTACGAAGACAACGAAATAATTTTGGCTACAGAAACAAAGGAAACAGCTTAAATTCGAAGCACGATTGATTCAGTACGTTTTTTTTTTAAATTACAGGAGCTCAAAAAGATAAAAATCTGTTACCAGAAAAAGTTATTTAAAGTTTCTAGCTTAAAATTAATAGAAGGCACAACATATTCTTTAGGAACATTAAGTTAATAAAGTTTACTGCCTGGCGCGGCAACTGAATTTTGAGATATATTTAATGCAAATTTAACATGTACCAATATCATAAATAACTAATTTCATTGCAAGAAAACATTGCTTCCGACAATAAATTAGCGTCTTAAATGCGAAACAATTAATAAACCTTAGACGGCATATGGCGTAGTAAAAACCCCAATACTTTCAAAGAATTCCCATATTTTTGCCAAGTGGTTTCTTCTGTCCCCCGTTTTTTATGGTTGAAATAAATTATTATAATAAAATCAAAGAGATATGTTTTAAAGTCAAAGAACTAAACTACAAAAACTGTTTAAATTTGACTTTTGTGACAATTAATGATACTAAACAAGGACAAATTCGAGGTCTCAAAATGCTATTGTTAAAAAATTATTTAACATTATCACTTGAGGACAAAAATACACTTATTTTTTTAAAGAATTATATCTTTGATGTTATGTCCTTTACAAACCCTGATTTATTGTACTTCCAATTAATTTGTTTCCCTGAACAGGGTTCATAATTTAATAATATTGTTCTTCAATAATAAATATTGGCTGACTTTTTATTCTATATCAATAAACACGTACGGTTGCCATTTCCAACACAGTATTATTCTACAAATATAATGAAAGAATCGGCCGAAATAGAAAAATTTTGCATTTTAACTGAATTTAACCAAATTTAACTCCAAACTGTTCATCCAATAACGCTTTTCTGGGCAGTGTATTTACGTAAGTGCAATTTTGATAAGCATTTTTAAAAGTCTAAAGTTATCCTTAATTTTCTCCATTTCTGGAGTAATGATAACAAAATTTCCGCAATAATACAATTAGTTCTTGAATAGGATTAGGAAGGATGGAGTTATGAATGGACAAAGCACACAATTTCTTTTTCTTTTTTCATCTTCCCCTGTGGAAATTAATTACTACATAAATTTCCACACCCCCGTGGAAGCCTCTTACTTAAAATTAGTAATTTTTCTAATGCACCACAGCATTCATTACTACGGATTATGTAAACTACCTTTCGTGTGGAGATGGATTAATATTAATATGTAAATGCATTCGAAACAATGTGTCAGTCTTCTTCCATTCGTGATTACAAAACGAAAGTGAAAATTATAAGTGACCCTGAATAAGAGAAGTACATTATAATTTTCCCACACGGTTTGTATGTTAATTACAGAAAAAAATCTGCACAATTTATCTGAGAATGCAGACAATGCATCATTTTCAACATTAAATACTATCGAATTAACATATATAAAAATACGCGCATAAATATGAGCCGTTCACTAGCGTTTTAATTTAGCTTGATTACATATATTTTTAATCCAATACCTGGTCAATTTGAAAATTACTTACTATTCATTTCTAAGTTCTTACACCATAAAATTAGTACCTATGGAAAGGCATCGGTATGTAGAATTTTAATCGAAATATAGAAAATTTGTTTACATGTATTTTAGACTATATTAAACATTTCACATAAAAACTGAACGCGGTTGAACACATTATTATTAATAAAAACGAAAAAGAAAGAGTTATACATACATGAAAAAATAAAAGCGTACAATACAAAAACGTCGTGTGTTCGAAACAAAATGTTTCTTTTATACAGATATACATATTTTTATTTGAATCTTGACTAAGGATATTGTTTTCTGTATGAATCAATCAAAATTTATTGTTGCACAATTTTATACATAAAAACATCACTACTTTGATGTCTAATTGAGTTTTCACATATATGCATAACGAATTATATTATAACAATTGTAATATAATTCGTTAAATCGCTTAGTGAATTTCATACTTTTTAAACTTATTATATTGCACCAGTTCATTGATATAAAATTGAATCAAGAAAAATCCGATACCAAAGTAAAAGTGTTAACTAGAAAATGCAAAAACGGTTTCTTTCCAACTTTTCATTTTACTATATCATTAGAGCGTTATGTTAAAAAAAATCGCAAAAATTAGCCGATGTTAAAAAGATAGTCTCAAAAAGTAACCCATGGACACTTCTGTTCGTGTAATAAGTGAAAGATCCTACTATTTTTTCTACATATTAACAAAACAAGTCTTCATTTCTGTATGTATAATATACGAATTCTTGTCAAATCTTTCATTTCATTTTTAGGTAAACATGTTTTAATGATATTAATAATGGATTTTGATGGATGTACATAGGTGTGTGTTTTAAAATTTCGAAAAGCGACACTTTTCCGCCGCAATTTTATACATGTTTCGATTAAGTTTTAGAGAGAAAATTGCTGGCTAATGTTATATTAAAGATAATGTCATCTTTTTTTCTGAAATAAATTTGCAAGAGTTCTGAAATAATAAATAAATCAAAATAAAATTGTCCAGTTCCTTGAACTGTCATTTCAGATAACAAATTCGTGCTTGTCATTCTTTATAAATCGAATTAGATTATTTACCTAATTCGTTGAATTCAAGAATTCTTGCAGAATCTTTTCCGAATTTTAAAATTAAATAGAAGGAGATACACTATTTCTTAAAAATTCATGAGGAGACTTTAAAATCAATCCGTTTATTTTCTACTTCCGTGGAACGATTCATTGATTTAATAGAAGATTTAAAATTTGTTTCAATGAATACTTTTTATAGACCTTATAAAAAAAATTTCTTATGCGTTTCGAAACAATAATTTTAAATTAAAAAAAAAAGTATCATTTAGTTACTAATCGCCACTTCGGACAAGTGAGAACTTTCCGGGCGACTTTGAGGAAGTGGAACGCGCCTAAGCCAATTTTCCTTTAATTTCTCATCCTCTAAGAAGAATTACCAGGGAAGCAGGACCGGTCAGCATCGATAGTTTCGCCCTAAAGCCCTGCAGCTGCGATTTCTTTTATTGTTGTTCCTTAAATAACGGCCATAAATAAAAGGGCGCCGCCCGGGCAGTCGATTTTGCCGGCGATCTCTCCTAATTTTTACACTTCTTGACTAAATGCGAGGACGGGAAGCTACAACAGCACCAAACGGTCCAGAAATTTGTAAAATTCTTCAGCACTTTTTTGCACTCCCTCAGAGTGCGAATATATTTTATATTGTCGTCGAAGGGGTGCAAATGCCGAAATGTGCAAACCCCGGACCGTCCTTGCTCCCACAACCCACCCCAACTTCCACCCGGCAGTTTGCTGTTTTGTAAGCTAGGAATCTGGGACTTTCGGCCTTCCCGGTCCCTGGCGAAATGGCCCTTTCCCGAGGGAAAGACAGTTCTCTATGAAATTAAAAGCAGTTAAGGAAAAGAGGGTGGACAGCACTTAATCTTCCACAGAAAATGTAATTGCAGCTCAGTGGGGCTTCGGGGTTCAATCGTGACTCCTCAGTCAATTTCTATCCTTTTGCGCGGACCATCTTTCACCATTGACCGGTCATTAGAGCCCCTTCGAACCTTCAACTTTTCTTTCTTTTCGTTTACAAAAGTTATTTGAGTCATTTTCCATCGCTTGGCATTTCTCAAAGGCGTCCACCTCAGAGGGCGGAATTATGTAAATAAATTTTCGCATTAAGTCCAAAGAAGGATTCGCTTTGTCTCCGAGAATTTCTGCCCACTCGAGTAATAATTTTGTGACAATTTTTGTGCTTTGGACATTTTGGAATTGTAAATATTCGGACTAGCGAAAAATAATTGCATCCCATTACCGGTACTAAACAAAGGATGAGTCAAAGAAACCACCGCGACAAGGAGCTCTGCACGTTTGCAGACTGCCTGCTTTTGCAGTTGTGAATATAAGCGATAATAGCACTTGGCAGTCCTTTGCTTTTTTAGGTGTAAATAATTTTAAGAATTTATTTTCAAATAATTATGGTCTCATGCACAAAGCTTTAAAGAAACATTTTATGCAATTTTTTGGCCAATTTTTATACTTTCTGCATAATGTAGGGTCTATAAAACTAATAGACAAATATTTAAATATTCTGTATGTGAAAGCTTTCCATAGTATTTAAGACTTACACCGGTCCTCAAAAAACTTGTTTTTCGTTAGTCTTGGTATATTTAATAATTTTTTTATTTGTCATATATCAAAATAATGACAAAATACCCACACCTCCTTAAAGTTTGCTGTTACAGTGTTTGAAGACCGTATTTTGACGGTTTTTGAATCATCATTAAAAAATAAAGGATCATCATAGAACTTTGTAACTTGACTTAAATGAAAGCCTAAATCCTAAATCTATTGTAAGAAAACCAAATGCCATTTATCTCAGTAGACCGTTTTAAACATTTAGTTGAACAAGTTTTTCATGAGTGTGCGTTTGCTAAGTACATACATACATATGTTCTTTATTCGCCATTTATTATATGCAGTAATTGGTTTATTGAAAAAAACCAAATTCATGGATCAGTTCGAAATGTTTTAAGGCCTTTTGTATTTTTATATAATAGCTTAAAATTGCAGCTATCATTTGAACAACATTATAAGCTCCTGGCTCAATCTGTTATTTTGCCATAAACCATCAAAACATAAACCTAATGGAGAATCATTTTTATCGTTAAAACTTTCATGACCAAAACTCCTTTAGGGAAGTACATACATACATCTTTCAGCAGGATGACACATCCCGAGATCTATTGAAACCTAAAAAGCTTAGCTGAAAGGACACGATATCCATGTTCAGTGTGCACTCCAAATGACCTGGACTTATCTATCATAGGGACTTTTTTGGCATCCTTCACAACGGATGACTGTAAGAATATAGTTGATAAACTTCCTCAAAAAATAAAATTTGTAATAAATCAACGTGGTAATTCCACTCTATCAATTTAATTTCTTGATGGTACAACTCTTTTACATCAAAGATCTTTTCGGTTTTTTTATTCTTTTATTATTAACACAATTTATTTTTTCCCAATTCTTGTTTTAATACGTCTTAAAATGAATGTGTATTAAATTTGCTAAATCAATCTTTAAATGTAACTTTGCAAATAAATGTGCGAGTACATCAATTTCATTTGGGGAGCACTTCTCAACAATCTTAAAAAGTTGATGAAGTGTTTGCTAGGTCAGTTTTCGCGCCATTTTTTAAGATATTCAGGCATTTAATATTGCGTTGCGAAGGGGCTCTCGAGGGATGTGATTTTATAATCAAAGTTGTTATTCTTAACTCGATAGAAAATCCAAAATTTGTAAACTTACTTTATAGGTTACAATGAATAATTTATTCATATAGGGATGGTTTTGTGTTGCCTTATTTAAAATGTGAAGGTCAATAGCTAGGTACTCAGAGAAAAATATTATTTTATAACTTAATGCGATCGACTTTGAGTAGAAGTTTATTTCACTCTAATGAAAAATCTTTATTTAAATATGAAACAGTTTCTATCGAAAGATTAAAGTTCGATACATTGAATGTGAAGCAGAAAATACTTTGGTATTTTATAGTGAAAAACCGAAAAAACTTAAACTAAAAAGAAAATGTTTTAATTTCAAAACGAAACGACTTAATTTCGAAGTTGAATCATTTATATCGAAACGATTTACGTGTGGCACATCTTTGCTTTTAAAATTTTCGTTTTTAATCTCCTTAATTTTGTGTTGTTTTACTCTGTGATAAATTGCATATTTAGTTAAGTTGTCTGGCTATATTTTGTACCATATTTATACTTTTTTAACTTAAACAAAAACCATTTTAAAATCACAGAGGACACATTTCAATTAATTGAAATTTAAAATTCAATGATCATTTTTGTTTTGCTAAAAATAAGAAGTAAAAAAACTAAAATAAAAAAAAGCGGGAGTCCTATTCTATATAAGAACTGACGTTTCCCTCTTTTCTAGTTAATATTTGAGTGTTTTCCGCAATCTTAGCGTTTTTTCATAAAACTATTATATTTAAAAAATTAAAAATAAGCTGAGAGAAAAATTAATTGACATGTTGTTTGTTTTAGTCGGACGATGCACAATAATTAAATTACTTGCACATTGAAGATATCCGTATACAATACTGAACGACCTTCAATAATGTTTAGAATTTTTATTTTTAGTGAATGGGGCTTTCATTACAATTGAGTTTGGAATTTTACTTATATTATCTAGTTATTTTTTATTATCACAAAGGGTATCAAAATGACAAATTCAATATAGCGATCGATTTATTATATATTTTCGATTTCAAAGATTTTCATTATAATGAAATAAGTAATTAGAGGTTTTCAGGTGTAGTACTTACAAAAAAATAAAGCACATGTCTTTTTTTGCCTATCTAGGAGGTATTTTAGACCTACATATGTAAAGAAATTTTCATTCAATTTAAACCTAATTTATTTCTACTTAGTTCTATAGCTTTTACTAAGTATGAGCCTAAAACTCCTCCCTACTTGAACTCTTACTCCTACTTTATTACTACGTTTTGTTTTTATTACGTATATTATTTTAGAATAATGAATTTATTATATTACGAGGTTAATAAATAAATTTACAATTGACATCAGATCACTCGTGAGTTTTAGACGTTTTTCTTAAACACGTTGAACTTTATTTTTGTTGTGTGATTTTGTAATAAAGGTGTTGTAATGAAAATGGCACGAGGAAAAAAGGAATTTGCGCTAATATGGTAGACTACATCTACAAAAAGAGATATAATTTCTCTATCATATTTTCCTATTAAAAATTGCAAGACGAATTCAGTGATTAATCTTATTTTATATCAACATTTTGCAATATTTTCAACCGTCGATTATACATATACTATCGTAGAAGGTAGAGGCAGTAAAGTAGGAGAAACGTCGAATATTCCGCTTTCAGCCTAAAATTGGAAAATGGAGAAAATTCTGCCATTTTTAGGAGCACTTTACTACCATAAAAGTGAGGAGTTCGGGGCTTAAAGTAGGATTAATATTTCGACTCGGCATGTAATAACAGCTCAAGAAATATGCGAAAGATTAAAAAATTATGTCATACTGAATGACTTCTAATTCTAAAGATTATAGTATATCGTCGTATTTTGTATTACTGATAAAAAAGTATGGTGTATGTGATACAGAGATACCAGTATTGACCAATTGACCCAATTGTTGCCTACTCATTAAAATTCTAGCAGATAACTTCATTAATACGCTGGCAAAAATATCTATGAATTGTTTTTATTGTTTTTGCCAAAATCCATATGTCACAAATTTTTGAAAAATTATCAAATCGTCTATTTAGAATTACACTCCGTTACCTTATTTCAACTATTCTGAAGAAAACTTAACTCACTTTTTGATACATATGTTATTACTCCAAAACGAAAGATATAAAATCTAAAAAGGGGCATAACTTACACCCATTCCTTAAGCCAGACCCTAGTTAAGAAAATAATCGTGGTAGGGAGCCGACTAGAAAGCGTCTATCCCAAGACAAATGTCCTGCGAGCCTGGAGCCCTATAAATATGGCTGAGGCCACAATTTTTGTTCGCCACTGACATCTGGTTTGATTTATTCCAGTAAGGAAATCATCTCCTCCGGCCTGAAGCCGGGCTGCTGTAGACTTTACAGTTGAGCGGGCATAATCACACAAAGCGTCCGAGTTGTTTACAAGGATAAAGGAGGCGTCGGGCTCCGATGCCATGGGGAGACTTAAAGAAAAATGAGTTCCTTACGGACTCCAAATAGGATAGGTTAGTTCTTGGCAAGTCCAAGTAAATAAGGGAGCGGCACAAGGCAGTTAGGCGGCCAAAAATTCTGTCGGGGACTCGTCGCATTCTAGCCGCCCGCGGCTGACACATTGAGCGCCTTCCTCGGGCGGGAGCCAATAAAAGTCAGGAGCACGCTTACTGGCCGTCACTGGGCAGTGACCAGCCAAAATATTTTATGAATGCGCCGCGATAAGCCAACAACACCGAGAAGCACCGGGTGTCTCCAGTGACCAGTGCCAAGAAGATTTCGAGGGTATGCATCATCAAAGCAAATTCGTCGGGAGCCAACAAATTTCGAAGTAATTGGCGACGGTTCAGACTGTAAGGCGCTAGTTTTCCTGGCCGACTCGGCAGCCTCTTTGTTATTCTTCTTTCAGCCAAAATGCATGGAACAATCCAACCGTCTTTGCTCGTGCGAAAGACGCCTTCCTTGAGTCGTTCCTCGGGTGTTACGTCACGGCGGTGCAGCTAGCTCCACCTCTGACGTTTCAGGCATATTTTTTCATTTGGCCGCCGGTCGAGTAGACACCGGTGCCAAGTGGAACTTTTTTGGCGACGGATCTCCAAAGAATTCCCCGTTCCAACTTGGCAGATTGACGAGTAAACAAACGTAGCGCAGCTCTGTCTGCCGAAAGGCGGTCTTCCAAACTATATGGTTTTTTAGTTAGACTATCTACCTGACCCTGACTCTACCAGTTATAAATTGAGTTTAGAGCGCAGATTTTGGTATATAATCACATTAGACAATCATTGGTTTTCGCTCTTGGTGTCCGCAACCGATTCCCGGTTTTTGAGCGGACCTTTGGAACGAAAATAACCGCCAGAACGCAAACAGCTAGAGCAATTTTAGACTCTGCCCAGGCTGTCTATTTTGGTGATTTGCGTTTTTACACTATCACATAAGGCGGGGGTTTTATTTTTGAACGCAATTTGGGATCTTTCGTTGCATAATGCTTTCATGTCTTATTGGAAAGAAGAGCGCTCCCAATGCATCTCGACACGGCCGCAGCCCAACACCAAAAAGCACAGGTTTCCATCCGTCGCTTTCTTTATGTCCTAAAAATAAAACTGCTTCATCATGTAGCGCAACAAAACATTCTGTCGTCTCTGGCTGGCCAGCGAAAATACGGCGCCGCAATAATCGAAAAACAACTTTTACGTTGCGAACTTGGTCTGTTCATCTTGAGAACTATGAGTCGACACCGATTAATTCAGCAAAATTCTTCCAAGCTTCTTCAATCGATCAATTGAAAGTGGTTTATTAAGAGAACCTTATTTATCTTATGATTGAGAGTAGGTTAACTAAAACAACTCTATTACTTACTCGAAGAATTTCTCTTCAAATCAAAACGAAGAACTCTATTCTTAGCAACTTAAGAAAACTTTTTGAAAGGCTAGTCTACTTAAGCAGAGTTCTTCGATTTCTGCAGTTTTGCATTGCGAAACTCGTTAGAGTCCCATCATTTCATTGTTTTGCATCCGATACGACTAGTTAAAAACACATTATCAAGGCTAAATTGGCAAATTAGCATTTTAGCTGGGCTTTTCTGATGCAGTAACAACACTCAAAACAGGGTCCATTAATTGAGTCCATGGTTGCCTTTCTACAAATATCTTTAGTGACCTAACTTTAAGACCAGAAAAACTACAGATTTAGATTTTATTCACACTTGATGCTCGTCCAAAGTTCGGTCAGCTCGAGCTTTTTGTTTATTGCAAGTAGGTATTAGAAGTTAAAAATGCAACCGACCTCTTACTCAACCGACAACCATAGACAGACTTGTCGAAAGTGGTTGTTCCTTGTAATGTCCAACAAGTATTCACTTTAGGCCTTCTTATGATTTTGTTGAAACTACTCCAATTTCTTTTATTATTTCAAATGTGTAATAAGTTGTCGAATTACCAATTAATTTTATTTTTACTTACGAAGGTTAACTAAAACACTCCATTGACTTGATTTGTAATATATCTTGAAATTGAAAATCACGTCTTTGAGTAACCCTTTCTCTGTATAAAACTTATTCGTAATGTTTGTGTTAATCTGATGGTTAAATGAAATGTAGACGTAAACTGTAAACTACACTGAGAGAAAAATCGCGTACCAAAATTAAGAAAATGTCTACTTATGTAAATTAAGACGGAAGCGCGTTTTATCAAGTCATCCTTGATTCAAATACTTTCTTTCTTAAGAGGCGTGTACTCGATTAGATAACTCATCGGTAACATCTCAGGAATCATATTTCTATGTATAACTTCAAAAATGACATCCCCTATTTAACCCCTTTAGGGGATGAATTTTTAAAAATCCTTTTTTAGTGCTCACCTACGTTATATAAGAAACTACGGTGCAAAATTTCATGCTTCTAGACCCACCAGTTTAGGCTGTACGCTGTCTGTCTATCAGTGCTAAAGTTGTATTAAGTAAATATTAACATCAAACAGAGTAAATTCCTGGAATTACTCTATAAAGTTGTAAAACTAAGAACGTTTAGCTTTAAAATGGACCTGGAAAGGCTACATCTGGTAAAACCGTACTGAAAGTAAACATGTATTGTGTTAAAAGAAGTACGTATATCTAACGTACATAGACGGGTACATCGTTACTGCGTGCGGGATTAAAATAATAATGCACGTTATTAAAATAAGATCGCCGTTTTCTGTTTAAACTTTCCGTACTTCGAGTAAATCCATGATTACGTCAAAATAATATTTGAAATTTGTTATTTTAAGTACGATTTTTATTATTATTACTCTTTTATTCTTGAAACCAAGAGTTAAATGTGTTCGGACCGGAGGAGGCAAAATAAAAGTTAATTTAAAGTGTACATATGTATGGTAGTTGTAAAAATAAAAAAAGAACATCAAATTACATGATTCAATTGTTATCAACTTACCTTTATATTATATTTCCATCATCATTAGCTAGCATTGTTTATGTATACATTATTCTTGTCCTACAAAGACTCTGCAATAAAGTAGACCTGATAGAAATATGATAACTTAAAGCCTAAAAGAAAAAGAAAAAAGATAAATAACTCAAAAAAGTTGTGGTAACTAGGTAAATATACTTTAGATTAGATTTTACAAAATTTGAAGGAAATCAAAACTGCTACTCAGTATCTAAAACCGCTTGTTAGACTAAAAGTTACTATATGGTATATCTTAAAAGAATTAAAGTATTAAATTAAAAGTAATACAAGATAGGGGTTTTAAGATATACATATATGAGATGATCAAGAAAATGTTTGATATTTTGAACTTGGACCTCTTTCAAAATAAACAACTCTGTAGATTATCTTGTTTTTGGAATTTAATTTCAACTATGGTACATATATAACTGCGAGACGGTAAAATCTTATTACCTAGAAGTAGACGAGGTGAAAATAGTTCAAACGAGTTATCGTACACTACAATTCAGTAATGAGGGGATTAGAAACGAGTTTGGAATGAAGCTATAAATCGCATATTCCGGCTTAGCCGTCATTAATTCTAGCCGCGCAACCATCAATGAGTCCAATAGGCCTATTGTAATAAAGCTGGATTGAACGTTTTTCGCATACAAATGAATTTTCATGACATTAATAGTGTCGTGAAGATGTTTACAAAATTAGCTGAAAAACAACTGTATTCTTATGAAATACCTTAGAACAACAGAATACCATTCCTTTATTTTAACTCGCTGCGGTTTATGACTTTTAACATTTTTGCAACCAATTTATTTTAGTTTTTGAATATTTTTATAATGAATGGAATTTATAATGTGGAAACAGGAAACAGACGATTATTCGTCTTTCTTTACGTTAAGGTCCTCTAATGATCGCAAAAGCCTTTGGAACTTTCTTCAGTATTGGTTCCAACTTGAGTGCAACATCTTGCATTTTTAAAACTATTTTGTCAGTTACAATCAATTTTTTAAGTTGCCATGTTTCGGATTAGAATATGGGAAACAAGATGACTATATGTATAACTCTTGATTTAAATTTTAAAATATCAACTTGAATTTCCATTTCAGTTCATCTATTATATATCTGCAGGTATCATTTTTTTGGCTATTACCCGAAGAGATATATGTATATTTATAATGTTTAACATTTAGCTGCATGATGCTAAGTATGCTTAACGTCTTTTTGTTGATTTGTTTTAGACTTTATGAATTTTTTATAAACTTTTTTCACTTATATAACGATATGAAGACATAAAAATATATAAACAAAACGGCTAAAATACCTATTTCATAAATTTCAAAAATTTTATAAATCAAGTTAGAAGGAAAACGACAATTTTTCATTTTCTAGTGACTGATTGTGATTCCCATGTTAGGTTTCTGAAATTTGAAATGGCAGATGCAAATTTTGAAATTAGCCGTATCTGTATAAAAATTTAAAAATTTCGACAAACATAATTAGAAAAATATGTGAATTTTTTAAATTTGAGTAAGAATTCATAATCATCATAAATATCCAACAAATAGTTTTAAATGTATCATATATATCATATTGGATCTGCGGTTTTGAATTTTTAAAATCAGACTTCAGATTTATAATCAACGATCTAAAAAATTCTGTTCACCCAGTTTTATGAAAATATTCTATAATAATATTCTATATCATGCCGACGAAGCAACGTTTTTTGAGTTGTATCTTCTAAGTAGGCCGCAAAACCACAGATTTGATCGAGTCTACTCGGGCAGATTTAAATTTACTAAGCTTCACACGTTAGAACACCAGCGCAATATCTCTAAAACTGGGTTTTCTTTTATTCAGTTATTTAAATTTTTTTATACGTAATTCTTTGGCGCTTATAAAAATTAAACTTCATTGAGAAATCATCTGAGAGATTTCTCTATTTGAAAATGAAAACATCTTTTCGCTGAGTTATCTTTAAAATCTTTCGCAGATAAGTATTTTATAATACTGAGATAAAGGCATTGAAAAGATGAGCCTAAGTAATTGATTTGGCTTTTATTTCTTCGGTTGACGAGGAAGTGTATAGTTTGGCATTGTGTTCTTTCAATAAGGAGTTTCTTAAAGGTATTTCATATTTAAAATTGTTTATAAGTCTCAAGTTGTGGATTAATGAAAAATTACAAGTATACCAAGCTATTCAAATTATTTCCTGAATCTGTTTTACATTAAGGGGGGCACCTAGTGTAACAGCTCAAAAAGCACGCTTATTTCAAACATTTTATTTTTAGACTGACTATATTTTTATGATATTTTAATGAATTAGGCCTTATAGAACATCTTTTAAAGTTGTTAAAAAAATTTTTTATTAATATTTTCGGTACAAAATGGCGGCGTGGTAAGCATTTCTATCAGACGCGTTTCAGTTGCGATGTCCAATTTGTGGGAGTAATTACAGCCCTTAGAGGGAACCTGGAACATCCATTCAAAAAATTTCTTGTTAATAACATTCATAATTCGTCGTTAAACCTATAAAATATATAAAAAATTGAAACAAAAAAGTATTTAATTTGAAGTTTGAAAAATTTTTTCGATTTTTCGCATCAAATGTTGACCTATAAACATTTATAAATAAAATTTATAACAATAATTTACCAAAAAAGTAGGTTCAGCTACGAATAAAAGTTGCTTTTTAAATCTGGTAAAAATTTCAGCCCAAAATCTTTAATAGTTTTTGAGATATTACTCCCACAAACTTCGAAAATAAGGTCTGATAGAAATGCTTACCACGCCGCCACTTTGTACCGAAAAAATTAATAAAAAATGTTTTTAAGCACTTTAAAAGATGTTCTATAAGGCCTGATTCATTAAAATATCATAAAAATATAGTTAGTCTAAAAATAAAATGTTTGAAATAAGCGGTTTTTTTTAGCTGTTACATTAAGTGCGAATTATGACTAAAAATTAGTCACTGGCTAATTCTTTCCAACCCTGTAAATTGACTTTCTAATGACTGTATTTTAAAAACCGGTTTTATAACATCTTTTTCGCTGTCCATAATGTAAAATAACTAAAATTTAATCCATTTCTTCAATTTCATTATTATATAAGATAGATTTATAAAAATTATACTCCACCTCTTGACTATGCATCAATTTATTAATTAAGAATCTAGGCAAAGTCTTTTCTTTTAATATTGTCGATTACCTTTAATACGTACCATGAATTCATTACAGTTCCTACTTATTTTTAAAGAAAAATAGTAATAAATTTCATTTTCTAGGAAAAAGATGCGGAATTCAGAATCTTAAAGGACATCCTTCAACCGCTTGCTGGGACTGACCACCCCTTCAGCGGAGATGCATCGGGTCGAGAACGAGGATATGACTTCATGCGCAAAAGTCATCGGGAGCTCTCAACGCGATGCACACGGATCTTTCACAGCCCGATGGGTTTACAGACCCGCAAGTTGACCCTCGACCAGTCAACTTCCGCCCTGCAAACCCACCGCCTGCTTGAAGGGCTTTCGCCACCTTACTTCCAGGAGAGTCGCAGGCTGCTCATCGCACAACCCCCGAGCCACGAGCCCTTGACCAGAGGCTTCTGAAGGGGTTTGTTTGATGCCGGCCCGCCTTATTCGTTTCCTTTTTTATTTTTTTGGTTCTCCCTTAATCGTAAATCGGAAGTGCGCTCTGTACATAAATATAAGCTTTCAATTGCAAACTTGGATACATCTTGTACGTTTAAATGATTTGATCAATAAAGTAGTGCTACAGGTTAATCGTGTGTTTTCAACTAATGTTTTTTTCATCCACGACAAATGTTATGAATACTTGGCTTTTTGTTCGTATGCTACACAAGCCGACGCGTTCCCGGCGAGGAGTTTTTCTCAAAACACTCCAGCACTATACGGCTAGACTACGATTTAGAGATTTGAAGATAGCCAAGGAAAAACTGAGGTAGTTCAACTAGACAGAAAAGACGTATTCGTAGCTGTGTATAGACAAATAATCGTTCGAAGAATTTAAGCAGTTTATGTACGAACGACTAAGAAACTTAGCAGGAACATGATTTCGTGCAAAAGTAACTCCGAAGGAAAATGGGAAAGTGAACGATTAACTTAAGCAGTAAGCGTACTCTGTTGTATTTTATGTATGCTAGGAGCATTCGTTCATATAGTTTAGTTGACCCTATACGTGTGAAAAATATCAATCCAAGCCGAAACATAAAATTGAATATCTTGATACTCGTATTTGTATATTAGGAAAGTTAGTCGATGTAGCCTGTAAAGTAGACATGAATAGAAAAAAAAAGGTATAATACCAAATGATTTTTTCATAAACAATAATAGAATTTAGTTTTCAAAAGAAGTACATAATAAAACAATTTAGTACAAATAACCAGGGGTCGAAACCGAAACGTTTAAAGGTTGCGATTACTGTTACGGTTACAAAATTTTTAATCGTTCGGGTTATGATTAGGGTTACGATTATTTATTTTTTAATGGTTACGATTACTGTTTTCTAACCGGTTACGTAACCTGTTACACTAGGGTTATCATGAGGAATATCAATAAGATAATATTTTACATGTTTTTATTCTTATTTTAAATGTTTACATGTTTTTATTCTTATTTTAAACCGAACAAATGATTCGCTCGAATTAAGGTAATCGCGTCAACCAAAGCACCATCTAATTTCGCTCGAAGATTGCTGACAGTAAATTTTAAGCCAGAAAACAATCGTTCAACACTGACTTGTGTTGCCGGGACACCAAGTACAACCCTAGCCAATTGATACAAGATAGGTTGGTTGATTTCTTCTGCGTTCCAATATTCCAGGACATTTGTACTCGATGGCAAACGTTTGGTGTTTGCGAAACCTTACAGCAGCGTTTTGATATCCACCCCGTTTCTTTGGTTCACCGATGACTCTCGCTCTTGATGTCGTTCAAGGCCACGTAACATCATTTCGAAATCATCGACATTTTCCACGCTTTGCTCCTCTGCAAACTCCTCAGCCTCACCCAAGGACATCCGTTCGGTCGTATTTGGCAAGTTCTGCATTCTGTGATATAATGATGACAATATTTCCACAGCTTCGGCTTTTTCTTCAGACAATTAACGACATTAGACTTTTTATGAAGTAAGTTTACAGGTAAAGATGTTGAATTGACACTTCACATGTATGACTATCTGTTCAAAAAGGATTTTTCTTTTCTTAATCGAGATTAGGGATTTCAAAACTTTCAAATTTGTTTCGTCTATTATTTTATTTTTGTTTCCTTTTATCTTTTTCTATAGGAACTCAGGTAACCCATTCGTAAAACCGATTAATAAGAGTTACAAAGTTATCGGTTACGGTTATTGATTCCGGTTCGAAAAATTCCAACGTTTGGATTAGAGTTACGGTTACGGTTAATCCTGTTATTAATTGATTACGGTTACGGTTATGGTTACGGTTTCGACCCCTGCAAATAACTTTAGAAAAGTTAAGTTTAAAAGATTTCAGTAAGCAGCAAATTGCTACAACTTTGCTTTGCAACATTACATTATACTATACAGGTAAAATAGGTTTGGAAAATACAATAAATAATTTACTACCACTTTAATATTTTACGACCTTTTAGTTTACCGAAGTACGCTTTTCCTTAAGGGAATATTTCGGCCTAGGTGTTCGATTTTTTAAGTACATATCTTTACTATGTATTTTTTACCTGACTGAAAAGATAGAAACAAGATATTTTACAATTAAATCTGTGAATGTGAGAAGAGATGCCCCTGATTTTATTCAACACAGCATGCTAGCAAGCGATGTTAGTTTTTAATCATCTCTTATACATACATACTGTTCAATTTATGACTTCAAATAAGTTGTAGCAATCGAGATCCATAATATTGGGATTGTAAAGTGAGAGTGCATCCCTTAGATGGTTCTAATGGGTCCCGACTGTTGCAACTTATTTGGCGTCATAAATTAAACAGTATCAGATGATTATAAAATAATATTGTTTGCCGTGTTGAATAAAATCGGGAGCATATCTTCGCACACTCACAGATGTAATTATAAAATATATTGTTTCTGTGTATTTAGTTAATCTGGCATCACTGTAGTCGGATTTTTTTATTTTTTAATAATGTTGTTTTTCATGCAAAATTGTTTAGGTTTAGGATTTAAACATATACCAGGATTTCTCATACATATTAGTGCACATCTTAACTATCCTTCAGATTTTTTTTATTGCTTTCTTTTATATAATAAGTGGTTTGCAGTAATAATTACAAGGGCATGTACAAAATAAAGTGGTTCATGGTACGCAAGATTGCGGCCGTTCTGTTTATCTGAAACAAAAAATCCAAAGACTTTTAACCCTTTCAGTACCCAAGTTTTGTTTTACCAGTCAGAAAATCTTATGTAAATATGTATTTTACATAAAATAAATAGAAAAACTAATTTCGTTGGCTTTAAATATAAAAACATAACCGTGATACAAAAATTAACGTTTTTTAAGTTCACACCTAGTTTATTGCACAGCGCTGTATATTTTTATAATGAAAAAAAATATATATATATGTATAAAAAAAAAAAAAGATGGGACCATTCTAATCGGCTGGCTCGCAATGTTTATTATTTCTATAGTGTTTTCAATTTACCGTTAAAGTTCCAATCGCTATAAAACATTTTTACTGCAATATAAAATAATGCAAGTTTATACTCGTTTGACAAGAGATGCCTGGTAATTTTTATTTCTACTAAAGAAGGTATCTAAAATAGTGTATACAAATTTCAAGTGGTATACTTTAATTTAACTTCGGCATCTTTTTTACAATTTAAAAAAAATAGACTCGGCAGAGTAATATTAGCATATAGTTTGCCCACACACAAAGTTTATGTATTTGAAAGAAATTTGAAGCGATATAAAACACTTTGAGCAAAACGTTCACCAGCTCTCATTTTATTACTGCAGGATTGTTTTCATTGTTTACAAACTCGAATATGAAACTGTGCTATCACAACACGTTATCGAAAAATATAAAACGCGAAACACGAGACTTGTTTTGTCTTTCGCGAGCCGTCACTATTCCCTGTGAATGAAAGGTACAGAAGGGGGACTCTCATGGAAAATTTGTGTTTTGAATAAATCTTGATATATCTAGTTAAGTTTTTATATCTACACTCTCCACTGCTCATACATAAATGAATTTGTTAATCCCATGAACAATTCTATTAATTTTTAAAAGCATTGTAAGAGAGCAGTAATTTAAGAATAAATGGAGGCTATTCAAAATAATAAATTTTTATTACAAAGAATTTTTTATTTAGCGCGTTTTTACTATTCAACTCAATAAAAAAATTTCAAGAAAATCCATTCATTATAAACTTATAAACAGAAGTTTTTCATTGAAAATTAAATCAAAACTCATTCATCACATCAGTTATTTGCGTACTTAATTGTTTTTATTTATTATTATTTTTAAAACACATAACATTGTATATTTCCCAGCGAAAACGTTGTGTTTTAAATGAATTTTTCAACATGCAGACACAATATTTTTTACTGTTTTTATGCAATGATAACTCAAAAATGAAGTATAAAAATAAACTTTTCACAGAATGAAAACAAAACAACTTATCTGAAAACACCTGAATAAATCAGTATACTGGCAATATATTTGGGTTTAAACTTATATAATAAGCTAGCTGCGTTAAGTGCAGTAATCGGCATCTTCTATAAGTATAAATTGAATTGCTTTAATCCATCAATTGAATTGCTTATCTGAGAAGTAAGCATAACACGATTTTTTTGAAGTTTATTGTTCCCTTGCTATTTTTAGCGATTCAGTCAGGTAGATCATGTAATCGATAACAAACAACTCGAATGATATTAAATTGTTAGATGGAGCTTATTTGATTGGCAAATAAAAAAAAAAGAATGTCAGTGAAAATCAAATGTTATGATAACTTAAAGAGGTTAAAAAAAGATAAAAACCGAATTATATAGATAGAAGAATCAATAGAAATTAAGGAAGCTTTGTTATCAAGTAAGCCGTATAAAACGATTTGTATTGGAGGAGTAATTTTATTTTGTTCATTCAAAGGTATGTATTATACTTTCCACTTTCCAAAATTTTTATTACAAAATATATAAAAATACAAAAATTAAGTAGACGTCATGAGACCACTCTAACAACACCCCAACAAACAACGCTTCTAAAATCTAGGAATTACTAATTACAAAGAGAGTCCAAACTGATAACTACGTCATATAGTACATATATCACAAATATTTTTGCTAATAGGCACAATTAACGGCCGTCATCCAAAGTCAAAACCTAAAACATCCTCAAGACCATAATCGAAGAGCTGAAAATCGAGTTCATAGACTTTGTACAATTTCCGAACAATACCAAGAGGAATTGGATCGAAATATTTTTTAAGATAACTAGAGGTACCAGCAGTCCGGTGGCCTGTAGGAAACGTGACACCATCAGCACCCACCAAGTGCAGGGCCAGGGAGGAGTCATCAAGGAGTGTTTCATATTTTCCTGAGCATAGATTGAAAATTAACAAAACTACAAAATCATAAAACTACTTACCGATCACATTGTACTTGATAGCGCAAGGATGACACAACTTCGAGGCTGGCTCCCAGTGCTCATTGAAAGATTGATTCGATTGGTAACTTTGGCTAATATTCGGCGTCAGCAGATACTGAATGAACTCCGTAAAAGACACATCGTGTCCATTCACCAATGACTCGTTGGTTGGTTTCACTCGGAAATTTTTCACGATAGTTTTGCCGATCCTTTTCTGGAAGTACCTCGCACTCTCGGTGGACCCTTCCAATTTGTTGCGGTAAGCGGAGAGAAGTCTCTCGAACGGATGTCGGACTAGTAAAAACTTGGTATATTCTGTAAGTATCTGCACCCGTTCCTCTTCAGAAAATGTGTTGAGTTTTTCAAACCTATATATGTAGATAATAATAATTTCACTTAACATCTTTAAACTCTAAATTATCTGTTTAAACAAAAAATTTTCTTGGAATTTTATATTAGCTTTTGTTTCTGGTTGTAGAAAATAGATTACAACTAAATTATTGTATTAAATATACAACAGAAGGCTATTTAACTTGTTTTTTTTTAAATTTTTCTTGGTTGCTATTTTACTTAATTGCTGTCGATATAAAATAAGTAAATATGTAATTAAACAAAAAATTAAACCATTTTCCCCATTACAAAATTTGTCTCTGAAGAGCCTGAATTGATTTTCGCTATATGTTAGTTTCATAAATAAATAAACAGATAAATAATAAAAGTAATCTAGCCGGATAAGCTTAAACAAGTGTCCCGACAATACTAAAGACAATACCACTTCTTGAAAATATTTTTCAATTAGGAGGAAACAAATTACCTTTTCTGGCGTTGTTTTTTACAAAGAATCTAAGGGTCAATTGCAGGAATTATCAATTAATTATTAAAAGCTTTAATTATGCAAAATTGTGTTTTGGAACAAACCTATAAGAAAAGATAAAACAGATATAAATGAAGTCTTTAGCTTTGCGTAGATTTTTAGGGTTCAAAATCTCAGTTTCTACAATTTTAGAAAAAAAATATTGAAGTACGCTTATCTGATTGGATATTTGGACGTATTTTTCAAAATTAAATTAAATTTCTATTTTTCATTTATGTATTTTAAGCGCCGCTTGCGATTCTTATGTATCTCTCCGGGGCAGCTCTCTGCTAGTGTATTACCCAAGGCTGCGGACACAGCTGCAAGTTCAAATAAACACCGGGTAGACCTTTAGGGCTGTTTGTTTATTTAATGCCACGTACTATTTTGTCGCTTAGACTCACTGTGCTCGTAGCTATTGGTACGCACTGTTCACTATTTGTGTTTACCATTGCCCCAAAATTAGTTGATTTCTCCTGGACTTCTTTTTCTGGGGTTCGCTGCCCTACCTCATCGAGAAAAAGATAAACCCATGCATTTTTAGTGCGACACCGATTTCCATCAGCAGTGCGGATGCATAATTGCATTTTTTTTTTAAGCCTTTGAATCTGATCTGAATCTTTCATGTATAATGTACGAAAATCGTAAATTAAAAACAATTGTAATTTTCTGGTTTGTGAAGTACGTCAGAAATGCCTTCTTATTTGAAATATATTTTTAAAAAATATCTACTTAATTCTACTAATTTATTGTACATTTTAGCTAATTGATTGGACCCATTTCTAATATTTGTTTAAAGGTACGGACATACCAAAAGCGAAGTGGCGCGACGTATACAATGCGAATAGCGCGAATAATTTTCACTGTCGACATCAAACACGTAATTATTTTTTTGTAACGCGTTTTTTTCCTCGTTGCCTCGAGTTTGGTGTGGACAGGAGTATTATATTTGCTACGTTCGCGATGCTTCCATTCGTGTTAGATGAAGACAGTACATACACTTGATTTACATTGAAAGCAAAGTTGAAATTCAGTCGCTTTGCTGCGCGAACGAGGTTTGAGTTTTTGATCGCTCTCTCTTGCTCGTATTGCGTTCTATTCGTAATCAATCGTAATCAAATTTTGCTGGTGTCATGCTTGTCTTTAAGTTTAGGCATTAAAATATCGGTTGCCTAGGCCAATGTTTCGTGCAAAAAATTGTGATTTTAAAATTTGATTAGAACAATTAATTAAAGTTGTTTTGGTTAACTTGTACTAGAATTTCTAAGTGTATATGTGTTCAAATGTTTTGAACTACAAAGTTGTACACAGGAGAATTAAATGCAAATATTTACATATATTGTTACAAGATTTGCCTTCGCTTATGATTCACACTTAAGAGTTTGAATCAATTGGATATAGGCACTGTCGTTCGGTCCACACGATCGTGGCATCTGTGGCAGGAACACCAAGCCGTAGCCACCATGAAGAGCTCAGCTTGGTGTTCCGGATCGAAACGCCAATAATATTTGGGCTCATCTGTTCTGGCGGATAAGCAATTAATTATTAAACAAATTTTTAAACGTTTTCCATATCAGGATCATAAGTGGGGGCCAGCCCAGCAGGTAAATTTAGCAACAATATTTACATAAAAACAAATGTTTGTAATTCTGACTTCTTGATGGGGTCTATTTTACAAAGCTGGAAAAATTTGTCTGACAACATAGTCCAGGTCTTTTTGTCAATAAGTTTTTATGAAAAAACTATTTTGCCACTCGACCTCCGAAATTAAACTGCATGTTAGTAAGTCTTATAGTATTTTAAACTAAAAGAGCTATCCAATAAGATCTTATTCCTGGAACTAACAGTTATTGTTATTATTAGTAGCGGGTCATAATTTCTCTTTTTGAAAATATATTGTAATTTTTTGTAAAGATTTCAGGTATTAAAAATAATGAAATTATAAAAGCTATAAATATAAAAAATAAAACCGGAAAGTTGAATATTTTTACGTGATTGCCGTAAGTAAACACCGATAATAGGTTAACTGACTTATTTAAAATTTTCGTAAAGAAGGAACAAATAAAGAAATTGTGTAAAAGTCTATTTTCCTCTAAGTGCGATCATGGAATAACTTGTTTTTTTTTTTTTTTATAGTAAATTAACCGACAAACTCTCTACAATTAATATAAAATTACTTACATTGACGGTGAATGAGCCAGCGATGCAGGGATCTGGAGAGGATCAGTACCATTTTGCCACTTTCCTGTTAAAATCATAAGTATTCGCTTCCAGTTTGTGCACGCGACCTGCAATATCAATTCATTTCAATTCTGAGCTAACTTTTAATTGCCTAGGAAATGGAGATGCTAATCAACCCGATTTTATAACTGGAACTTCAGCAATTTCTTATCGCGACTTGAAGTAGCTGCCCGCAGAAACGCGGAAGCCTACTTGGGCTACTTAACACTCCAGCGGAATATCGACGGCAGTATGAAATCGGTAAAGCTCTTGTGGTTTTGTAAAAAATGATAAGCAAAGGCAAGTGTATAAAATTTAATGCGATTGAAATATACGAACCTTTGGAACGTAGCAGTAAAGTAACTTGTGTTTCCTGTCCACTATTAGGTGCTCGAGCTGCTCGTCCTTTAAATCTTTCACTGTCTTGCTAGTGTATCCCATGAGCTCACACATTTTTTGCAAGAATTCCTGCCGTTGCAGATTTATGGTTTGCGTCAGCTCCAGACCATGTGGGGCTATTTTGACGATGTTGTTGTTACCGTCTTCGAAGCACCTACCCTCTAAGAGCAGCAGGGCTATTACACTCAGAAAATAAACTCCGCGGATTGTGCCATAATGTAACTTTGCCATTTCTTAGGAACCGAAGTCGTTATCAGCTGGACATCGATGTGGTGTGTCTAGCGCTTCCCTCGCAATTGACGAACTTTCGATCTCTTCACAAATCTGAGAGATGATTTGTTCGCTATTCCATAGTGCGAAAGTGATTGGCTGTCGTCAAACAGGGGCTGCTTTTCGTGGCTTAGTAAGTACGTGCGCCAAATGTAGCGCCATGAAATTTTCGGGTTCAATTTCCCCAAGGAGGCTGCGGTGTCCTTGGTGTCCCTGTGCTGCTGGAGCTCAAAAGTGCGCCTAACTGCTTTCTTTAAATCGGAGACTGTCGTTTCGGGGCCAGGTATCTGAAAGACTGCTGTTTAGAGGTGTTGTGGGCTTTGCGGGGCCTACTCACGATAACCTTAAGCGTCGGTAGCCTCTCCCTCTCAACATGCACCGTAATCGCCTGACCGTTTAGCAGTGCGACCTAGAGAAATCATCAAACAAGTTATTCTCTTTCCGCGAATAAGAGCCGCCCGCCGCAAGCAACACGTGTCGCGTCAGCAGTCCACCCGACCCAGTTAGCGGAGTCGCGCTAAGCTTACTGCTCGGAGCGCTTTTGGTGGCTGCTGACTGCGAGCACGCGCGAATTATGCGAGTTCTTCACTTTCTCACCTACTTATTATGTAAATTGGAATTCTTTAAAGTATACCTGAGCTTCGACTTCCTCTGCGGAGACGTCGGCGGGGATGTCCCGCAGAAGTGGATCTGCGCTGAACAGTTCACCTAAAGCCTTCTCAGTAGCTCTGCACAGGGCGGCGTGATCCCTCAACGTTTCCTCGCACTCGCTGATCAAATCCTGACCATAAGAAGGTGGCCCTCCGCCCTCGGGAACTGGAAGAATATTTTCCTCTTGCCTGTGGCTGTGACTGTGAGCCGCCCCCGATCCCACAATACTCATGCTAGCTGCGCTCTAACGCGAGTTGCGTAAGGCTAAGAATTCAACTTCAGCAAAATTCGCGAACTTTGGATCAACGCACGCATCGTTTTCTCCCCCGGGGCTCCGCAATTTCCCCCCACTTTACAGGGTTACATTCGCGTCAATTAACAGCAATTAAATGAACACCGACAGATGAAGCGCGACAGTGCGCAGTCCGGTTGAATTACTCCACGTGCCTAGTGCACCTTGAGACGGAGTTTGCGGGCCTTCGTGAGTATTCTAGGCAATCAATTGTAAACAAAAACAGAAAAGCAACGTAAACAAAAACCAAATTCTGCGACAGCAAGAGCAACTGTAAAAAAAAGTCACACTTGTGAGCAATTCCGCATCCGCCGAGTCTCGACTCGCTGACAAAATCAGCTGATTTCTCAACTTTCACATCGGGCAATCCGCAGGGTTGGAACAAATTCAGCAGCTGTTCCAGAGTCCAACTGTCAAACCGAATTGTTTTTGATCCTGGTTCCTCGCACTGCAGAAAACGATGGAATTACGCTCTAAAGTGATCCAGCTGTACAAAAACGTAGTACAAGTGAATAATTTGAAAAGCACGAAGAATACACGGAAGATTTTTCTAGCTGATTTACCTGAGCAGAGAATACCCGCATCAGCCTGAGCAGCTCCGGCAGAAGATTCACGACGCGTTCCTGAGAAACGCGAACGAGACGGATCCCAAGAGGATAAAGGGACTCCTGGCCTACGGGAGGTACTTCGCCAAGGAGCTGGAGGCCCTCTACGCCCTGAAGAAGTATCGAGCGATGAAGAACAGATACTACGACAAGTAGGAGCGGTATACGGCGACTCTATCCCACTTTAGAGTTCCTCAGTTTTGTAGACGTTGTTATTCACTTGTGGTCATTGTTTAAGAAATAAGCCTCTTTTTAGCTAAACTGTGCTTTTATTTACCTTTATTTTTATAATCTACCGCAAGCTTGTTAAATAGTCTTTTTAGCAATAGCAACTTTATTATTTTTAATATGATAATTTCAAGTTTGGCTTTCTTTATAGCGATTGTGATATTAAAATTAAGTTATTTTCAATTGGAATATTAACTCTTGCATACCTGAGTAAAAATCTTCAAAATATTGATTTTATTATTGGCATAAAAAATGCTATGGTCTTTATGCAGTACAATGCCGCAAACCGCATGTCGAAACTCAAATTCTAGCGCGTACAATGAGCCGGGAGGATTTTAACCACGTACGACGATTTTAACCACGTACTTTCAGAACTTTAAAGCTGATTTCCTACAAATTTTATTTTTTGGTGTCGTATAAACTGGTGGGCAGTTCTAGTCTCTGAGCATTCAACAGATCGGTCTAGATTCAAAACAAACTTTTCCCACCAAAAAATAATATTTAGCCTTTAACGAACCCAACTTAAGAAAATATTCTGATTATTGTTGGTTCTACAAGTAGTTCAGCATGTTGTTAAAGTATCCCCAAAATTTCCTTTTAATCGGTTGGAAGCTCAGAGACTATAGCACTACCTACATAGCAGTTTATGCGACACAAGAAAAAAATTATTTTATGGGAAATTGGTTTTAAAGTTCTAAAAGTATGTAAAACCTCCAGGCTCATTGCGCGAAGGATTTGAATGCGGTTTACGGCGGTGCACTTTGGAAGGATAACAATTTTTTAAGCTAACAGAAAGAAAATACATAGATATTTTGAATATTTTCACTCAGCTATGCCTCCTTAACGAACCGAACAATACGTCCATATATTGCGGTGTGGCACATACATATGGCAGCAAAATCATTTTATTGTTTTTATCACTGTTATTGTTGTCATATTTACAATTAACGCGTCAACTATTGTGTCACTGCTGTGAATTGTTTCCCGTCCGCATGTTATCTACGTTATCTCCTTGTATGAAAATTAGCTTGGATGTGGCGGTAAGTATAGGCATGAAATTCTTCAATCCTAAAGTCATATATATTTGTGCACAACAAGACCTATAAAATGTAATTCCTTAATTTTAAAGACAAACCTAACTAATGCGATTTATCAGAGATAAATTAATAACATTTTTTAAGTAAAGTAATTGTAAACACGAATGAATCAACAAATGTAAAATTTCTGTACACAAAAAAGGTGACAGAAGTGTGTTTTCAAACTATAGACCTGTCGCAAAATTGTGTTTCATTGCGTAAATTTCAATGCATGCCATTTTTGGGTTCTCTTTAGCATTGCTTTATCAAATGCAAATTCACCACGAACAAACCTTCAAAAGTTTTAAAATTTATGTATTTATAAGCTATAATTATACTATAAACAGCTGTGAAATGTTTGAACTTGACAAGATCAATTACTTGGTTGAATAGTTTACTTTTATGATAACTGAGAAAGTTAAGGTGACGAGTAAAAAAAGTGCAATATTTGCCACCTTTTTGTTTTACTCTATGAAGAAAAGCAATTTATTAAAAACAAGTCAAGTTCATTTCTTTATATTGTATTTAAATTTAGAACAACAAAACAATTCAATTTCAAACAATACATAAAACAAACAAAAAAATAATTAATTATGTTAAAGTGCATTGCACCACTTTTGCACGCAATGATCAATCCAAATTCCCTTCTTTCCCTTTAACTGCCATATTCGCATTTTTCATATAAATTATTATTATATTTTGTGGAATATTATTCCACTCCTCTGCTATCTTCCGCCAAAGTTAATTAATTTCACCAGGTGGCTCGGCATAGTTAGACTTCTTCCTTTTATAGAAAATATACATGGATTTTTGCGTTGGCCACTGAAGAAAACTGATTGTTTTTTGATAATTAATTAATTACAAACAACTTTCACTATGTGTTTTGGATCCCTGTCATGTTGAAAGTTTTTATAATTTACTAATGAGCTTTCTACAAAAAATCCTCCAGATGATTTTAGTATTTCACAAAAAATTGTCCGAATGATATTCAAAAAAGCGAAATATCATCTGATCTATAAATCATCAATTTTTTCGAGGTAGCTGATTTCAAATTTGTTATTATTAAAATTTCGAAATTCAGGATGGCAAATTTAATATGGCCAACGAAAGTTTCCAACTGTGAAGGATTTCCATAAAAATGTGCATGCAAGGGTTTTCGAGAATGCTGATTTGCTTTTGAAATTTGAAATCAGCGACCTTTAAAATCCCTAATTACAGAAATTCCTATATTATAAAAATTAAATGGTATATCTGAAATCAACGAATTTAAAAACCTCTAATTACCTATTTTCACAGATATCACCAGATATCAAGTTTCTGATTCATAAACTAGAAGATACAAGCTTTCAAAAATGCTTTGGATAATTAAAAATGAATTCGGTTTCGCGAAGTTATAAATGTTAAAAAATTTGAACAATTTTTGCATTTTATTAATTATCCTTTACTTTTGATGAGTGTAGTTTACATAAGAAAAAATTACACGATTTATCCCACAAAATTCTGATAGTGTGTAAAATTTTATTAAAATTGGTGATCGGGTCGGTTCATTCAATTAGGTACTCAAAATTGGACGATTTTTCATGAAGGTCGAATTGATGAATGGTGCTGTTTTGATTTTTGAATAAAAGGCACGGAAACCACAACGGAAATGATTTATTTACAATTTTCTTTATTTCATTCTCGTTACAATATAGCTTCACTTATCTATGTTTTGTAAATAGAATAATCTTTCTCGAAATCAACTGTCTTACTACATTAAAACTATTCAGAGTACGAAGAGTGTTCTGTCTTTGTGGTTTCGAAGCCTATCTTACATTTCGGATTCTACTGCGATTCCTCCTATGTTTCGAGATTAGCTAGTCGGCTAAATAAACACAATTGGGTAGGTCGGGAATGTTATTTTATAATATTTTGGGGTTGTACCGAACAATTAACTCCTGTCCTACACACGTCACTTCTTCGTTCGCGGGTGGGGGATTATTTTATTCGCTGTTACATTTTATGTCTGTTACCGGAAATGCTACGCCAACTAAGGATTTTATGTACATCGGATGAGTAGGGAATTTAAAGTGCAAAAGTATAATATGTAAAATGCTGACACGAGCAGCAGGATTTTCGATTAAAATCTCCGACATTATGTCTCCCTATGCTATGGTCATCTACCTGGCTATCTTATCAAACTTAAACAATACACAAACGCGCTTCGATCTCTAGATCGAGTGATATGAAATGCTTTGTCGTTTACAATCTACCTTGTTCCTCTAAGTACAATCTATGGCAATAACGTTAGTATCTTTGGTCTTTAGCTCTTTAGTGTTGAGTCCTTTACTAGATACATTAGCAAAATGCTGAATGAAATCTGATCGTGGTGCATGCTCACAAAAGGCCCTAACTAGTCGAAGAGAGGGTCTTGTAGCTGTGCAGGCTTATCAAAAAAATGTAGTATTAGCAGAAACTCAATAATAAGCAGGATATCGTTTAGAAAATTTAAATTTTGAGTGATTATTTGACACGGAAGCCGACTTGAGTGATCGACGAGCAAGTGCAGGGCAAGTGCAAAGGGAGGGTTGGAGCCAATCAAACACTCAACAGAACGGAAGACGGAATAACGAAAAGGTCAACCGAAGGCCGTCTCTTATCGCCGCGGATTTACAAGTTCAATTTGAAGCGTGCAAAGTGTCGGCTATCTCACATCATACATTGCATGTAACTGCTGTTTATACAAGGAAAACACCTAATAAATTCATATATCATATATAACTATTATTGTTCTTAATATTCGCTTACTTCTGTAATATTTATGCAATTCGTAATAGTAAACACACGAAAACCAGAGGCTTGGTGGTGGATATTAGTTAAGTGAAATTCCACTCATTATCAGTTATATTCATCGTCTGCAGTCCTGGCTCGATCGAGGTGTGGTAGGTATCCTCGCCACCAAATGAAACACCTCTCATCTCTGACGCGTCTTTTATTGGGTTATCAATACTTTCATTCTTATATGCTCCTTACGTTTAGTTATGCTTACGTGTTTCATGGGTTTACTCTTTATGGCTTAGTTGCTTACTCTTATTGAGAGGGAAATAAATTCTTATCAACAATAACAAATGATCAAACGATTTTTACATATATTTTACATAACAGTTTATGCGCCTACGGTATATTGGAAATTTCTGTCTCAAAATTCATTAAGAATTCTTTAAATATTAACGAAGTAGTAGAGTAGATTGAATAGCTGGAATGCTCCTAGGATGCGCTCCGTCCCAACACTGTCGGATTCGTTATGGTTGCTTGGGCGTTCCTTTCTGGGACTGTACCTAAAATAAATTACAGGGTGAGTGAGAAGCACATGGACAGCATTTTATGTGTTTGTCTGCTTGTCTCCAAGAATGTTGATCGGGTTGGGGTGCTGTCTTCGGTTACTTGCAAGATGTTTGTATTTCGTTAAATTGCACAGTGTCTTTGCATTTTCCCAACCCACTGGTGTTAAAGGAGATTCAAAAGTGTGCCTTTCTTTGCAATAAATTGATTAAGAAATAATTCAGCTCAGATTTTTATGATCGGTGTGCTGAGATCACTAGACCAGGCAGAATACAGTGATTTAAAAACTATGTTGCAAGGACATCGTTTAGTTTACATAAAAATTTAGGTGGTTCCAAACTATCATCACTAAACTCATAAAATGGGCTAAACGTTTTTTCAAGGATTTAACAGGGTGGAATCTATTTATTAGCAATATCGGTTATATATGGTTAAGAAGTTAGATAATAAGTCAAAGCGATAAGAAAATACAAAGAAGTTTAAGTAAATCTTAAATTATCCTTTTTTGTATTGAATTTTACTATCAATCTTAACCAAGTGGTTATTTGAGTTTGACTGCCGATAAGTTGTATTTTTCAAAACTCACTATTACAAGAAATTAAGACTACAATAAATGTCCATAAAACCTTTTTTAAAAAAGGAAAATATACTATCACTCTTAAGGGATTCGAGTGCAGATGACGGTTATTACCAATTGTACAGTGGTTTGATGAATTCAATTTTTAGATAAATATATAAAATAAGTACATGCGAATGTAAATAAACTTAACATCACAAGTAGCTTTTTCTACCATTTATCTGCGGGATATTTCAAATTTTATTAATTTTCACAAAAGTAGCGAAAAATTGAGATCATACAATTCTTTTCGATCGTCCTTTAATAGAAGCCAAAACTTCAGAAATGAATCGATGATGATAACGAAAACATTCTTGGTACTTCATGAAATTGGTTATTGCAACTTAGGAAAGACCTCAAATGGCATAATGGTGCAATTAGCATTGAAGCACTTCTGAGGAACTACTGATTTTAGAGAAAGAGTTCATTATAAAATTTGTTGTATTCGATCAATAAAGGTTACAAAAAGAGGAGAAAATCCAATTCTTATTGAAATCTCTTAAATTATAGTCCATATACGTAATAAACAACAAAGCTACAATTAAAGTAATGAAAACATGGTAGTTTTATATTTATAAAAAAATAAGTAATTGTAATAGCTTGTAAAAAAACTTAGTTAACAGAAAATCTTTGATACACATATGAATAATTACTAATTTTATACGAATTTTATAACCGTATAGTATACAATTATTTAGTTGAAATTCACAAAAATCAGTATTAATTAGTAAGTATACAATCGTAGCCTACCAATTTTTTTCTTATTATAGTAACAGAGTAAAATGCAATTTGTCTGATCATTTTAGAGAATAAAAATTCGAATTTATTGGAATTCATGTGAAACTACCTTTAAAGAAAAAGTAACATTGAAATTCCAAAAATTGTTATTTTGCTTTTAATCTTGAACTATTAAAAGAAATATATTTTTTTAAACATATGTATGCTTTTATCGTCTCGAAAGGGTTAATAGTCAACTAATATTTTAATTTTCATTCAATTTTAAAATTGTCATGTTGGCTACCAATAATTTTATTATTACAACTGGTATAAATGGTTTTGTTTTGATCCCCAACGATTGTAGTAATTAGGAATATATGTATCGGCGGGACAGCGCAGGCTCTGAATGAATTTGATAATTTCAGGGAAAGTATATTAATTAGAAAGTAATTAATAATATGTCTACATATATTCTAATGAGTATATGTATATTAAAACTAAAACTCTAAATTCCTAAACGCTAGGAGACGTGTTTAAAAAATGTTGGAAGCATTTTTATAAGTACATATTTGTATGTATATTTTTAAGGTCGGGTAAAGGGTTGCGGTATAATAAATTGCGATATAATAAATTTTAATCAAAATTAGCTATTCCAAATTTCCTTTTTAATCGGTTTTGTTGTAAACTGTCCTTGCACTTAGCAGTAGTCTGTATTTCAACCTAGTCTAATTACCCAAAATAGTTTTGTATGAAAAGATGGTAAAAATGAATTCTCGAATCCTTGAATGAATGCATCGTACAGACAAGTGTAGAAAGATCATGTGTATTGCACTGATCTTTCAAATATACATAACAAACCTGTGGGAACATAAGGGTTTGTTATTGTTTGTAATGATACCTGTTGCTTAATTTGAAGGGTGTAATATATAAAAAGTGGCAAGTATTTTTCTCGCCTTGAGAAGGAAATCCTAGAAAATGGGCAAGTGCAGTTGTTTGCTAGAACAGAAATTTAGCCACTACGAAAACGGGGAAGATACCTGGCTTATTTAATCCTTCTTATCACCGTCCTCCGGATCCTTGAGCGTGTGCCACTGGGCGATGGGTCTTCTGGGTGACGCCAACATGTCCGACCAATGTCTAAGTTCTGTTCCAGATGCGTTGTATCCTAAAATTACTCGTCCAATTGGCTCAGATGTTCCGATGCGGTCGTAGTCCACGACAGTGACGACTAGTTGGATTTTCTACGATTTTATGGTTAGTAAGTTTGTGCGGGTTATGAGTTGGGAAGCGCTCAATTAAGGTATTCGACTCAAAAAAAAAAAAATAAATATATATAATATATATATACCACATAAAGTGAACCATCAACAGAAAATAATAAAGTGACCGAACTACTGGCTATTTATCTAATAACTATTTGTGGACAGTGTGGGTGGTGGATGAACATTTGCATGCATTTAACTTTTGCTGGGCAATGAAAGGGGACTGTGGCGAGATGTGGGTGGCTCGTGTAACGATCAGTGAGCACCGATTGGTGAGTTTGGTGAAAATATTTAAATGTGACAATGATATATATATTATTTTTTTTGTGGAGACAGCTGTAAATACTGGTAGACGAAAATGTATAATATTCAATCCTATTGATTTGCTGTTAGTTATGTTGGTGTTGTAACTGGGACCAGGAGGGGGCGGGCTGAAGGCCAAGGCGTTTTTTTTTTTTTTTTTTGGGGCAAGGAGAGAGGTGGTCACGTAGTTGGCCTGCTTGGTTGGTTGTTTGAATCCGGTGTTGTTGCATCTCAGAACGACGTGTTTCTGTTAGCGGTGTATTATCCAAATCAGAAGACAGTGTCAAAAGAATGAACCCAGGGGTTTGACGCTTTGAACGTTGACACCGCCGTGGAAGGTCTCAAATGTTTTATAAATATATATATATTTTTTTGGATTGGTTTGTAATGTCACAGGTCGTGCTAGTTACACGTGCGCCCCGTGGAAGTAAGAGTGGTCTACAGGGTGGAAGAAGTCATCTCAAACAGCGGTTCGACTCCGAGGTGGGAATAGTCGCCAATTTGGCGGATCCTCAGTATCGAATCCGGTCCCTTTGATATGACTGCTTCATTAAATACAGGTGTTGGTTGCACTTGGCATTGGTCATATGAAAATCAAACTCAAAAAAATCGGTACAAAATGAAAGGCAGCTGAATCGAGGGTGGACTGGTATATTACTGCTCAACTTGCGCTTGTGGAGCTGCAACACTCTACGGCATTCATAATATTCGAAAAGTGTTGTGTTCAGTGAGTTTTGTGACTATAGGTACAGACGCTGGAGCGGGCAAGTCTTGCTCAGTCTTTTATTTTTTTTTTTGTTCTAAATGGGCATTGCCAGAATATTTTGCAGTTTCCTTCAGGTTAATTAAACGGCTCAACAATTAAATAAATAAGCAAAAATTATCAAACTAAACACTGACACAATTATCCTACTTTGAAAGCAACATGTAATACTGGTTGGCTTTATGTTTTGGTTGTCTTTCCTTCTATTTGTATTTATGTACATTTGAGTAGCTAGGTGCAAGTTATTCTAGAGGTTATCATTCATTCAGTTTGCTATTGGGACTGGTACAGAAAAAGAAGATAAATCAAATTTACCGCCTCGCAGTTTTGCGGATTTTTAAGAAATAAATTTTTTTGAGACTCTGAATGGGATGGGATATTTTGTTCAGGAATTAGACTGAACGGATCCGTTCAGAGTCGTATTTTGTCCCCAAAACTGCGAGGCGCTCGGAAACCGTCTTAACCAAAACATAAGTCTAAAAATAATGTAAAGCGGTCGAACTAAAACAAGAAAATAAAACCGCACGCAGCCCGCGGCTGAGGCCACGGACGCAAGGCTCTCAAAACTCAGGAAGTTACTTCAAATCATTGCTTAGTTAACACAACACAGAGAACGTTATAACTTTGGATTGCTTTGCTGTTTCTTCTTTAAACAAAAGGTGGGCTATATAGGATAGTATAATACATTCTCGCATACTTGTATTTGTTCAAATGGAACTTCGAATGAGAACGACTCATTGTAGTAGGGGTTGAGGGTGCATTTTTTGATACTTGTCTTCTTCTTTTTCAAACGTTTTCCATTTTGCATGATTGCAATTTTCACGTATGGATCTACAAAAGAGAGAATAAAATGAAAATAACTTTCCACTGTTCAAAACATTATCAAATTTTGTTAATTTTCTACACTTTTGGTTGTTTGTAAAAGCCTAGAAGCGCTCCTGACGACCTCTGTTGGCAGCACGGGCTTTGAGCGTGCGAAATGGCTGGAGAGACGTGGAAATGCGAAATGTTTTGTGAGAAGAAGCACTTTTAAGGGTCGTGCTGCCAACAGAGGACCTCAGCGGTTAAAGTTGTCTTGATGAGGTGCGAGTGATCGGCTCAAAAACAACGATCCCATTTTTATCCGGCAAGGGCTTCAAACAGTCCCTTGAGCACCCATCTAGCCGGAGCAATCAGCTCTGGATCTGTTATTTTTGAGCCATTTGGTGATGGCATTTTACCAGACAATCCGCCAACGTCCATCTTCTTTAGGTTCTTCGCTTCCAGAATTACGACGGTCAACTTTCCAGCAGTCGGCACGTATCGCAGAGAGAAGCAGATGTCGCCCAACTTGTTGTCCTGTTGCCATTGTTGAGTAACAAAAAAAAAAAGAAAAAGAAATTAATTAGAAAATTTATTAGCAGCAGGATGCTGGCGGTACAGGTTCTAAACTTAGCTTCACTTAATAATTACTTAAGTACACAACAATAATAATAATTAGCCATATTTTAGGCCATGTCGTTAACGTTGGTAAGGGAACATTTTGGGATATTCGTTATTTATATACAAAAACGATAGATTCGCTAATGTATGAAACGGAAAAATAGAAACTAAGGGATCTTAGGGAGGAACGATGCGGGCAGACATCAGAAATAAAAATATACATAAGAAACAAAACGGCTGCATTCCCACTAAACGCACTCATTCTATCTTAGCTTCATATGCGAGCTGTTTTCATATTTGAGCATTAGGAATGCTTTCTATTGGGAGATTCGTCTTAAAATCCTATTCTGAAGATTTGATATTTAAAAACTCACAACTTCTCATTCATAGAGAGGGAGCAAAATAAAGGATTGTAATAAATTCAAAAAGAAAGAAAAAACAAAAAAAAATTTAAATTTTCAAAACCTATCAAAAATTAATGACCATCTTGGATACAACGTCTATTGAAAATTAAGTTAAAAATAGAAACCAGTTATAAAATCGGTCACATTTCGATTTAAATACGATTAAACTCCTAAATTGAATGGTTTCGCTTTTGAAATAAAAAGTTTGTTGGTTTTTCACTATAAAACCAAACTATTTTTTGCTTCTCATTTAAGTTGTTTCAATACATCCAACTCTAACAATGTATTTTCATCTTTAAATCAGAACTGTTTCAAGTTTAAATGAGGAGTTTTCATCAAAGTGAAATCGATTTCAATTCAAAGTTGATCGCATTAAATTTTAAAATGCGAGATTTCTCTGAGTAATTGTACTTATAAACAGTCTCAACCAGTCTTTTTTAAAAGAATACAATGTAGTGCAAATTGTATTACACACTGTATATATCCTTTAATGTACATTTATTATAAAAAGATCTTGTTTTTTGAAAGTCCAATTAAAATCGATTGATTGTCTTTATTTTATGTCTAAAATTGGAATTAACTTTTCTAAGAAAGAGCTTCATTCTTTGTTGTGGCGGAAATTTAATTTTTATTCATATTTTCTAACAGATTTAAAGTTTAAAACATAATATCTAAGTATGTAATTTTAATTTCTAGGCATTCTCCTGGCAATCTCTTTTGTTGTCAGAAATTTTCTTAAGCCCAAAATTAATTAAATTCGGTTTAAAAACTTGAGATTAACACATTATAAAAGAATTAAAATAATTCTACCTAGAGGTATTTTATCTCGTAAACCGTTCATTGGTTCTTAAATTATTTTGAGATTTTTTTTACACTAAAGTGTCGAGCTTAGAAAATTTATTATGGCCCTATTTTGTACTTGCATTATTTCTCTTTTTACTAAATATACTTTTACTCTATGATCAATTCCGGATTAAAATATGATGACCGTTGCATGTGAATAAAGATTTTAAAATGTTTATAAAATCTAAATAAAAACCCTAATTTTGTTGTTTCAAACATGGGCGTCGCCAAGTTCTTATTTAGCGGAGGGCAAAACGTTGACAAAATTTGTAACTTTGACGTCGGCTAATCTGTGCAAATGAATATGCCTGTTTTATGACTAATTGAGAAAATTGGATTTTTCCAGAAAATAATATAGAGGAAAAACATACTTCTATACATACTCCTAATTTTCTTTATAAACATACATGATTCTCTACTTTTCTTTAATATTAATGCTCATCAAAAAATGTCATGCATCGCGTCTGTACATCGAATTTTCATTTCAATTAAGTTAAATATAGTCCGTATATACACATGTATTGTGTATGTAACTTCTAAAGGAATTTCAACTTGATTTTCTCTATCGTCCAACTTAAAGCCTTACGTGCAAATTTTAATTTATATTTTACTATATTTAAGGAAAGTGAGTTGTATAGACAGTTAATTTTAAACTTCATGAAGAAGCATTTCAAACGACGTCAATCTCCAGAATTAAAGAAACGACTACTGGTGAGCGCCTTCGTTTTCGAATGAAGCAACTCAAGTTGTTTGACGTATATTTCATATTTTATGAAAATTATTTTGTAGGAAAATAGAGTTTAAATTTTGTTCTTCCGTAAACAGGGGCTATTTACTCTACCTTGGCTATGTCCAGTGTTACGAATCTCTTCGAGTATCTACAACCGACCTAAATTATCCAAGGTCACTTGTGAAGACTTAACATGACTCTTATTAAACATTTACAATTTCCACAACAGAATTCTCAATAAATATGTATGTATAATCGTATAGTAGCCAATTTTAAAATATGTTCTTATATAAACTTTCATTTGTCTTATACGACTTCAAAGCTTACTAAATATCATCGTAATTCTTTTACATAATGTTTACAAAATTTTAAAATTTTAACTGCAGACGTAAGCTTAAGTGGTAGCTTAGGGCATTTCAACTCCTTATTTCAAGGTTTCTGTTTTTTCATAAAAAAAAAACAATTTATTTTTCGGAAAAGCTTGCCAAAAATACTTTGTTTTACAATTTATGATTAATTGTAAACAAAAGAAGTATGTAATTTAAAATGTTATTGAACTGTTAATTGCAAATTTCGGACGTTATTTACTGAGTATAAGGTTTCATAGTTAAAACAAGCATAAACCTTAAAGCTAAATTTTTTGTAGCAACGTCATCTCGAAATTCTTCATGCCTTATTAATTTTCCATTTTTTTAAGAGTTTTAGTTTTATTTTATAATAACTAGTACAAAAGATTTACTTAATTGCTAGGTATTTGATTCAAAAGTAAAATTTTGCACAGATATATTCAAATTAAAGTCTTTTTTTTTATAATAGGTTGAGATAATTGAATATCGAAAGTATTAGTTAAAAAATTTCATTAAAACACAGATGCAATAATGTGGATTGAAGACAATGCAATAATGGGGATTGAAAACGATGCAATAATGGGAATATTGAAAGATTTGAACGATAATATGCAACGAAGATTGGGGTACCCGGGTACGGGCACAGGGGTTGAAACCAATAAGACATAGTCCAAATAATTTTAAGTAAAGTTCCAAAAAAAGGACAAATTTTATAGCACAGGCATTGCTGAAGGAGGTGATTCGGCTGTTTGAGGTGCGTGTTAGTGGGAACAGCACAATAAAGTAAGAGTTAGCGTCGGTAAACAAGTTGTTAAAGCAACCATTACTTTTGATCATCTAATAGAGCTACATAATATTGCGTCTTGTAAACATTTAGAAATAATACAAAAATAAAAATAAAACAAAAACAAAATTGAACAGAAATTCAGATTACCCAATTGTTAGTTTTGAACGAATGGACACTTTAGAGCTTTGCGGGCTTAAACTAGGGAACAGTCGTAAGATTTTACTCAGCATGAAACCAATGATTTTTCCTCACAAAAATAATTGCAAAAACTAAATTTTAGGTGGAACACAAAACATAGACTGGGGGAGTGGAGTGGAAAGCATTTAAAGCTAATTTTACAGACTTTGCGTCATTATTTTATTTATTTATTATATTTGCATATCTGCCAGTGGCGCTTTGGGGAGCATTACAATGGTTTCTCTGCTTCTACGGAACAATACGGGAGGTAATGGCAACGTCCACTTTAGGTAAGTTTACGACAAGAACTTTCAACTATTTCTTTACTACTAGTCACTGTTTACTCTGGATTTATAGTAAAATAAAAAATATAGACGAAAAAATTAAAAGTATTTTAAGCTAGTTGGGGCTCTATAATTCAAATTCTCTTTACTTTTACATTTCAAAATCAAAAATAGGCGGCAACGAAACATGTCAGTAACAAAGACTAAGTTTTCTCAATTTTGCTGCATTTGCGTAGAGGTTGGGAGTGCCTCTTGTTTCCGAAGCACATACAATTTGAAATTTTCGATTTTCGTTTTTAAACAAATGTTTAAATGGATCAATTTTAGTCACCTATAAGTCTGTTTTAATTTTGTCAACTGTTTGTATTTAAACTTAATTGATGATATATGTGGAAGTTTGGACTGTTTGCAGTGTGATAGTTGGATGGAGAGGTACAAATGCAACAATATTGAGAAAATCTGTCGAGGCAATATAACAATACATTTGGCGATAAATCTAAGATTAGGAAATACGCAATGTTACCATTATACATGTTCAGCACAACCGCTCGACATATGGTTGTTACGAACAAAGGAAAATAGATAAAATAACGAAAAATCGCAGCAGGTACACCCAGCTCAAACTAGCTCCGAAATCATTTCAATCCTATAAGGTTTCCCATCGACATTTGATTTTTACATAATTCTAATCTTGCATCTAGCCAAAACACGTTCTAGCTAGATTAGGCTTCTACAAAAATTGTTTTTATTTTTATGCTGTGTAGAGCTCGGTTTAGAATATCGTGTGCCCGTCCCTGTGGTATTTTTTGTAGAGTGTAAAACGAGCAAAGGCTCGATATAACAAAAATGCAAAACAAAAATTATTGAACGGAAATGACTGAAATTAGATATAGATGGTAACAGTGGACGGATGATGATGAGTTGGAGTGTCGAAATCATAAGTGGTGTGTGGTCTGTTTCTTAGGCCTGTTCATCGTGGCGGAAGTCGTGATTATTATTATTAATTTTTTTTTTTTTTTTCAAAGAACCAATGAAGCGCTTCTCCCGTCTGGACTCTCTATAAATCGAAAAAATAAAAAATAATTGTCTAATAAAATGCTTGTAAATATTCTTAGGATATATCAAGAAAACGCAATTGCATTCAAATGTGTTACGGATGTGTGAGCATGAATGTAAAAGTCATTAAGCGCGACAAATGGAAAAAATCGAGAATCTAAGTAACTTTGGGGGATCGTGGGCTGGCCAATGCAGATTTTATTATTTATTTATGCTTCTCTGCTGTATTTCCATTTCAGATCCGGTATAATTTTGAAACTCCCAAAGCTTTCAAAGATTGGTTCTTTAGTGGCTAACAGTGTTGGATACTTATGTGTGATGTTGTCAGCAAACTTCAACAAAGATAGAAAAATACATACGGCTTTGTTGATCAAAAATAAATTTCAAACTAAATTTTTGGACGAGGAGTAATACCATAATTGTGGAGTAAAAGTTGGTTAAAATATGTCTCCCGTTTTTGCCTCATTTATGGTGCATTTCTAATGGCATTGCTCCTCAGTCCAAATGTAGACAAAAAATATGTAAAAGAAGTAAAACTCATTAAATTCTGCTGCAAGTGTACTGAGGAAATAAAACAAAACGAAACAAGTCTTATTGGAAAATTGTACCAAAAGTCCTGAACGTTCTAACTGTTAGTCTAACTACTCAATGAAGTAAGAATTAAGAGAAACAGAGTTAAATGTTAAATTGAGTATGAAAAAATAGGAGTTAAGAAAAATTTAAGAAATTAAAAGAATGTTACATGTGTATTCTGGGTGTCGACCGAATGGTCGCATCCACCTGATGTTGGACTCTTGGTCCGTAAGGTTTGCTTTTGTACTTCTGTATTTTGTTGTTCGTATCGGACGGTCCGTTTATTTTGCATTATACAATTATATTGTGAAAGAGAAATTTAATACTTAAAAATGATAAAATTGAACATAATAAAATATGATAAGTCCAAAGAAAGGGCTTTAAATAAATAAACGTAAACAAATGAAAGGTGAGCTCTTAGAAAATAAGGACGAAATCACTGATGAGTAAAAACTTATTGATGCAGAAATCAAATATTCATGATATTTCGCAGCTAATTACATCATAAATAGCTTGGAAGCTCTAAAAAGTCCAGTTTCGTCATGCTACATACCATCAGCTCAGCGCAATTAAATAGCCAAAACCAAAGTCAATTGTAAGAAACTAAGCTAACAGCAATACTGGCGATGTACCAAAAGCAAGATTAAAACTACTAAAGGTAACTGGCAGTCATTTACAGTGTTATGCTAAGGCTAGTCGGTCACGACGGTCAAGTCCTAGTTGACATGCTGCTGGCAGGCTCGACCGGTGCTATTATGCAAAATAGCAGCTCTCCCGGTGACCGTCTTAAGAAGTGCTTGCAAGACAACTCAAGATTGTCGTTGAAAGCAATCCTCAATTTAAGTCACCGCGCCGCGGAGAGCGGTCCACTTCGCGCTTGTACACGAGTTTGACAAGACCTCAGAAAGCGTTGTTCACATATGCGCACAGTATGTACAGTAGTTAGTAAAATTACCAAACACCAAATATAGTAAAAAATGTTTAAAAAATACTTACGTGAATGATTTGGTTCGATTGATTGCAATTTTTGATTTGATTTGATTATTGAAGCGAAGCATGCAAATTTGAATATTTTAATTGTTTTGAAATTTTATTGTTTTATGAAATTTTGTTATTTTATTGTTGAAGACACAACCATTCACAGGCGTAAGCACAGCAGAGAAAATATGAGGAAAAAGAGAAAATAATTTACGTCAATAAATGTTCACTCTTCGCTTTCGTTTTTTTTTTTTTTTAATTATTTAAAGAATTTTTGTGGCGTCAAATAAAACTTTATCTGATTTTTCCCTATATGGGGCTGATGGGTTGTGTTGAGCTGTGTTCCATGTGGAGCGCTATTTTATCCCCTGATTTGGTAGGATTCAGTTCGAAAATTTTATTTAGTACTGCTTTTATATTTTTAATAGTATAAAGGGACAACGACACCAAATCAAGGGACTACAGCTAGAAAAAATTAAAATTTTATGGGTTATCGGCACGAGTGTGTTCGATCTGTATGTGGTGCACATGTTAAAAGAGTATGAAAAGAGTCAGTCGAATAAGAGTGACAACAACTGCACGACAAACCCAACAACGTGGCTTATCTCTTTAGAAATGTAGGGATGTGGTAAATCGACAAAATGGTTAATTTTAAGAAAACTTGCATTTCGCATCGAAAAAAATAAATATATATTTTATAAAAAAAAAAAAAAAATGGTTTAGTACTTCTAATCCTTTCTGGAAAGTCTCAGATGACAAAAAGATGATATACATATAAGGAATAATTTATACACGTTCTGAGGCATAATCCTTGAAATAATCAAATTCGTTGCATGAGAAGTTGCATTCATTTTCAAAAGAAATTAACGTTTTGTAAGGAAAGTACTCTGATATTTGATTTTTTAAACTGCTAAAAAGCTATATCAAAGAAAGTGGATTGAAGTTAAGTATTTATAGCGGAAAACTTTAGGCTCAAATTAGAAAAATATTGAAATTATTATAAAATCCTTTTTTTTTTTATACAAAACATTAATATGTATTATACATAACGCTGACGTGACGCAATATGTTTTTCTTTATTTTTCTTTTCGTAATGTTAATAAGAAGTTATGACAAAAAATATAGCCAAAAAAATAAGTTGTGCAAACTGCGATTTTGTGCTTTACATGTCACGTACATACATACATAAATATAAAAATATTTCTTTTAATCACTAGGTAAGAGCCTTCTGTTGTTGGTTGATATTTATAAACATTTTCGTGACTTAATTGATGGAAAGCCAGCCATCATAAATATAGTTTTTTTTTGGGTTTGTTTTGAAGTTGATTTTCTAAATATGTTTTGTATATTAAGAAAATAAAAGATATGAAAAGTATTTACAAAAAATGGGGCAAAGTTATTTTATTTTATGCGATAACAATACTAACTAATAATTGCTTTATATATGTACATTTAATTAAATATCTCGATCCTGATAGCCTTTTCAGGCTAAAATGTTGTAATTCACGAACTTTGTGGTATTTTTAATTAAAGAATTCTGAACCCCCATCCGACTTTTATGAATGACTTTGAATTAATTTTAAAAGTTAATTTACAAAGGCTGACATTTTTCGGATATGTTTTTATGCTTTTATACAATTCTCCCTGGAAAATTGGAATTCATTAAGTAGGAAGGTCAAGCTATTTATTCTCATAAAGGTCGATGATGCTTTCTTCGGATACTTATTTTTCAGTTTATTAAATTTCGATCCATTTTCTATTAGCTTTTATCACAACGTAGTATTTTATGTTTGTACATGAGAAGACGAGCGACGTAATTTTACAATATTTTTAAACTTTGTTTTACAATGTTTGAAATTAATTAGGAACGAATAAATAATTTGATGTGATTAAAATAAATAATTAAGCCAAAGATACTTCCTCCATGTGTTAGATTCCATTCAATAGTTGAGTCTTTACTAATACACAATAATTATGACTGAATTTATGAAGTATTGATGAGCGAACTCCACTTAAAACTCTATTTTTAATTACAAGTGGGCGACAGTTTAAATCAGAAGATTAATGATAATTGTTTGAGTAATGATTATGAGCTTTGAACAATTTTCTAATTTTACCTTTTAACTTTAATTGGTTGCTGTGTCTTCGTCGCTTTAACCACATACCCTTAACATTTCTAAAGATATTTGAAGTCTTTTCTGTGGGTGGTGTGCTGTGTAATGTGTCGATGTGTCGTGAGAAATTCGAATAATTACCTGAGCGGGCAAATGGAAAGATTCAAAATAGTTTGCACAAAAAATGTTAATAAAACACATTCCGGTAAAATATAAGTATATATATCGAAAATGCTTGGCAAAAATGTTTTTAAATTTAATTATTGTTAAGTTCTGGATTTTGAGTTGGTGCGAATGAACAGAACTTTATTAAATATATATGTGAAACAAAACGTTTTCCAAAACAAATGATCAGCTGATACGGTGGTGTTTATTGTGGCCGCGCGTGGTCGTGTGGTTAACCAGGGAGAGAAAAAGTCTATCGAGTTATTCGTCTTTTGCATTGAGTAGTCTAACATTAACAAGGTTTAGCCTTTTGAACTGGGTGTTATTTCCCTTTCAATCATCCGCTTTAACTTGTTTAGTATCGGTAACAATTATCGTTAGAAATTAGTACTAGTTAAGGTAAAGTTATATGTATATTAGAACCGAGTAGTTATGCTAGGAGAGCTCCATAATTAAGAGGTGATACTGTACCTGGCCACCTTCGCCTTCGACGCTTTGCAGCTCACGCCATTCCTCTATTGTTTGCGCTAAGTCAACCGTGCACAGAGGCACCTTGACCTCTCCTATCTGGTCGTGCTTTGAAAATCTATCGAAGTCAAAGATGGCAAAGACAAGGGTCTTGTTCATGGCATCGGCATAAGGCAAGTTCTGGGTGAAGTGAAGACGATCTTGCTTAGTAAATGCCCTTTAGGTGCAACGACCGGTCCACGCTAGTATTCATGAGCGTGAAGTACTATCGTGGGTCGGTCCTTGGACCTTCCATACCTTAAACGTGAATGTCTCGTTAAAGACTGGACTTAGCGTCTTACGGTGCACTTTTGTCTCGAATTTCTTTTTCTTATCTGGGAGCAAATATACTTTAACGTAGGGATCGGATGTACCACCCATGTCCAACGCAGGAAGTTCTTCAGCTTGAATAACAGTCACTGACAAGCTGTTTGAGTTGAAGTCATATTCCAGCTAAAAATGGCAATTATACCTTAAATCTATCGTCAAAATTTTTGAAAATAATGTACCTTATACTGGAGTTTTCCCAACTTTTGCTCGCTCTGTTTACTTTCGCCCTCGTCTTGTTCCTCGGCATTCTCAGTCAATTCTTCCATATCAGGCTGGACCTGTTTGGTAACGTATTTTGATAAGGAGTCACACAAATGGAACGAGCTCACCTTTTCTTTATAAGCTGAACCTAGCAGCTGCACTGATTTCAAATCGACGCCCTTCATCCCTTTTTTCCCGTCTTTGGACCGTCGTTTGCGGCAGCATCTTCTTATGCAGAAGAAACATACTCCGAGAATTACCAGACAAACTGCAATTATAATGGCTACAAGGCCCCAGGGCGGTATACCCAACTTATTCGCAACATCTTCCGTAGTCTCCATGGCCTGCTCCCCAAGTTTAGCTATTTCACCTTTGGTTGGGGCTGGTGTGGTATCAACGCTAGAAGCTGTTTTTTTATCCATTAGAAAAGAATTCTATGTCCGATAAAGTTGTAGATACCTTCTGTGGTCGTAGACGAATGATGAATTTGAGCAGGTGCGGTTGGGGTAGTCGATGGCATTATCGTTGAAGTGTCAACATTTCCTGGTGTTACATTTTCTTCAATCGGTGGCTCGGCCTGCTGCGGTGATTCCCGCTTCCACAGTCTCACGTTAGGCGCCATTTTCTTTAATAAGTGAAAAAATAACATTTGTAAACTTAATTGATTGCTTTCAATTCATAGTGTATTATACATTTTATAATTTTACTCTTTAATTTCATCCTTCTTTTTTATTTTTTAATATATTGTATATATAAAGAGAGAGTGTAGTGTTTGTTTATATGCAAGAGGTAATCTCAGAAATTACTAACGATTTGAATAATTCTTTTATCAATAGAAAGCTTATAATTCCACGGTGGTTATAGGCTATAAATTTACACTAATTAACACTTTTGCATTAATGTACACTATTCTTTTGTGTCAGAAATAGTGCTTTTTAAAATATTATTTAGAGTAATCTCTGAAACTACTGAGCCGATTTGAATAATTTTTTCATTTGCATTTGTATTTCCATTTGTACACGAAAATTGGGTAACTTGATAGAAGCAAATTATTGTTATGTCAGTTTTTCACAATGTAAAATTAAAATTCATAATCTTCTGGCATTGCGCACTCAATTTAAACAGTTATTTCATTAAGGAAGTTTGAAAAGAATCACACCAAATACTAAATACATACATTATTCTTTATATTATACCCGCAATTGTCGAAACCGCGCTACAGCTACATACAACATAACAGTTTCCACGAACAATAGACCAATTTTCGTACAACTATATACGAAGGGGCCAGTCAAAGTGGCAGTTTCCCGGCAAGTAATTTCTCAATTAATTATGGATTTTCTACTTTATATGGCTTTGTTCTTGTATATACATATGTAGGTAGGTATTTTTTTCGTCAGTCCTCTGGAAGCCATTTTCAGAATAATCCAAATTTCTTCAAAAAATACTAAATAAAATTACTATTATTTTCTGGAATAGTATACTTAATTATTATTCATTATTATTCACCCCTACAACCTTTTCGTTAAATTTCTATCTTCAACCGTTTTAGAGATATGTAAAAATGAATCTTGAAAAACGCAAAGAATATACAAAATTTCATTTTCTAATAAATTTTCCTTTGGTGGAATTTCATATAATAATATAACAGATATATCAACTAAATTTCATCCAAATTAAAAATGGTCGATTCCAGCCGATTGTCAATTTGAAGGGGAATCACTCAATGAGTAAAGTTCACAGCGTACACTTTATAAAAATCATAATTTACTACTTTTACATATATAAATTTTAATAAATGCTCTTAGGAAGTTCATCGGGTTTTCGATACTGTAGTCGATTAGCTTACTCATTTCCTCAATTTGTTTCAAATTTAATAATAACATTGCTTTTCACATTTCAAAATTATCTAAACCAAAACTTTGAAGTTCATTCTCCGAAGGACACAATCGTCGAAGTTTAATAAGATCGGCAATTGAAATAATAAATATAATATGTGGGTGTCTGCTCAAAAAGGCATCATTTACAGTATATATTTTTACGAATTCTACTACAAATCTCTTTAGTTTTGATAAGAAGTCCTTATTTCTTTAGAATTATTGGACTTATTTCGGTGGTTCCATTCAGATTCAGTTATTTTAACTAGCTGAGATTTTTCGTTGAATAATGCTTAATAGTGTTTATCAAAAAGAGTTATTTCCATAATATTATGCTTTTTAGTAATAATATACTGAAAAATAAATGTATTCTATTAATAAGTGGCATTATCATGAATAACATTATTACAAAAAAAAAAATACTTCTGTATATAAAGTATTTTAAGATCAGTATCGGTTGTTTTCGATTTTTCTAAAGTTTTTTTTTGAGAATTTGAAACGAAGCTTCAAAAGTTTTTCACGAAACTGATGATTTTCGACTGAATGAAAATTCGTTTTATCTTAATTCGGTCTGCAATTTTGAAAAGTATTAACATTAATATTCCACTTTATATTTCTCAGTTGGTTTTTGACAAAGCTACATTTGATATCGTTTTGTATTATTTTTTGACTTAAAAGTAATGGCAAATCTCGAAAGGAGATTTTTCTTAAAATGCATCGCATATTATACGGTCGAAATAATTGGCTAAACTATAGTATAATTAATGATACTGCCAGAGTGTGGGATTCGAAAAATATCGTAGTACAAAGAACCAACAAGAATGTGGGGGATACGAAGATATTGCCATTTATGATGAGTTTTATTTGGTTCTTTGGGTGGGCAGGGCACCAGGAAAACATCAAACCTACAGCCTTGTATTTCGTAACTAATTCGCCGTTTTTAATTCTTATTCTCTCATTACTAAACAGTTGAACCTATGAACCTACTCAGGATAATAATTGTCAATTTTAGAGGAAACATCTTTAAATAAAAATAATAGGACTTTTGAACTTATAGAAATGATCAGAACTATTTTGTTCGCAGGTTCAACCATTACGGGAAATTTGAGCAATACTAAAATCGAAGATGTCGTCGAAAGAACGTGCATTCTCCTTTTTTTCCATCCAAGCCAACTCCACAAAGAATATCTACCCTTAAAATCGTATATCCAGAATTTTGATGTATTATGAATCTTCTCTTTCCGATTGAACACCTAGACTACCTTGCAACTGGTCGCATTGTGATGCAATTTGACCAAATAAAAAAAAATTCCACGTGACTCAAAATAAAATCCTTAAAAGTAGGTATACTTTGTTTACAATAAAAATATTGATAAACATTCAAGTCAATTGCAAATGCAATGCCAACCTTCCAAGCTTGCCTACTATATAGACAATAATAATTATATGTACGTTAGTTAGCTTAGTCATAGTGAATTTAGTGTATGTAGATAGGACTAGTTATAAACCATGAGGATTTTGCATTCATTTTTCTTAAATATTCAATATCAATATGTAGTAAATAATAACTTTTTCTTTAATTAATATGTACAGTGGCGGAGAAAATAATATATGTATAGGTACAAAAGCTAAACATTCAAAAGTTGATGTGGGAATCTCTTTAATGGGCGGCTTAATATAAATAAATCTTTGTACATTAAGTAATAGTATATAGTACGTAGTATACTAACAAAAATTAAAATATATTGTTATCTGTAACGAATTTTCATCTATTCGCGAAAGCAGCAATAAAAAAAAAGAAGCATTTCCAAGATAAAACCCCGGAGGGGTTCTTCAGCCTTGACAACAGGGCCAATGATTGGTTCCCATCAATGCTTATGAAATGATGGGTGTCAGTAATAGGCTACTAATTAGTCAATAATATTTGTTGTCGATAACAATTTCAAAAGTCATCTTATTCAATTATGTTGTTGGTAATTCTGTAAACAGATCAACACAAATTAATGATTATGGAAAACTTTCTTTTGTGTATTTTTTAATTTTTCTTGTAAAAAGTTAAAAGAAAATAAAAACCAATTATATGGCTAATTATCCCTTTGGTACCATCATTAGTCCAGTATCGTTGGTCATTCTCACAAGTGACTGTGATTGGGACCTAGTTATTATCTAGACATCTCGCACAATAGTTAGTTATTTCATTAATGGAATAATCATGATATTTCTCCTTTTGATTAATCACCAATTAATCGATTATTTTGATAAAAATCAAATGAATACTTTGTATCTTTGTAAGCAGGTAGTGCTTGTTAATAGTGTGACTTTTTTATTTATGTTTTTAAGTCTCACATTTAAATATCCAAGTGAACTAAGTGGACACGAAATCGTGGAACCTAAATAACAAACAAGGGACAACAGTTTCTTACGAGATTATGAGTACGAATAACCTCACTGACGATTAATCACATGCTATCTTAATCGATTATTTTTTTCCGATTTACTTGCAATAGAATTATTACAGCGGGATTTATTAAATGACGAAAGTGCTTAACATAATAGTCCAGTCATCTTAGTAAGTTCACCTCGGAATTTGAGATACCCAGCTATAAACTCGTATAAACTTGTATTTTGACATCCTAAAAGTTGTCACAAAACCTACATATGGTAGGGTGTCCGCGACTATTAAAATTCAAGGTCTAAAGTCACAAAAAACGATTTTTTGCACATTTTTTGCAAATATCTCGTTTCCTATGGGTTTTTCGCTATTTGTATTTATTATTAATATTGTAGAGGATTAAATTCCCTACAACTTTTGTTTTAAGCATTTTTTTATACGTTGAATTGTTTTCAAGATAGAGGGCGGAGAGCGCGCGGTTGTCTGTTTCTCCGCTAACTTCTTCTAAACCACGCAACGGATTTTGATACGGTTTTCGCTTTCATTTAGAGAATTCCTTCCGGAAGGTTTATATGTATAATACATCCATATTATAGTAGAGGAAAAACGACAATTTCAAAGATTTGTAATGATGTCGTAAAAAACAGCTCTAAACATTGTATATAAAGACATTCTATAATTATTAGTCACATTACACTGTACACCCGTGCGAAGCAATATCTCGAAATGGTTACTGTAGCAAAGAACATCTTGATGCAGTGCGCAAAATGCTGCCATATTTTCACGCCAGTGGTCACTTCTTATATGCAAAATCTGCCCACTTATATCTGCAAGATATGCTCAAGTTGGAAGAAACTATGGATGAAGAAACTTTTAACAACTTCAAAAATGGATTTTTCACTGTGAAACGAACAGACAAATTCAATTCAGGTACATGGACAGATATGGTGATTGAACAAAGTCTCATGAAATCAATGAAAACAGAAGGAAGATATCTCGTGGTCGAAGTACGCAAGAAAGTGTTTTGTGTAAATGGGTATATGCTATGTACGCCACAAACACTATTTGTGAGGAAATGGAGCAGTTCTGTAATATTTCCTTGGACTCGACAGAGCAACACGTATATTCCAGAAGATCAAGAGTAAAAATAGACAATATTGACGTAAATAAACTAGTTGAATGGTTTAAACTTCATGATCCTTTTCCAAATACTACACAGTTAATATCGTTAGCTTCTGGAATGGTTGGAAATGAGCAAATTAACTGTCACAGAGCTTACGAAATTGGAGTAGAGTCTATGACGAAGATCACTGGCTTACAATTTCATGAAATAAAATTTAAACGCTCTAAACAAGTAATGCCGCTTTCAATTGTTAACAAATCTGTAATAATTAATGATTGTAAAGTTTCAATAGATCCATTATTACTCTTCCAAAGAATTACTGTAAGCAAACAATTTGAAAGTAATCTTGAAGAATATCTTCAATATGAATTGAGTCCGTATCCAACAGCACTATTTGATAATGATGGCATAAGAAAAACCACAAAATCGTCATTGTATGACAATATGACGCCAATCGATTTTGTTCTCAATGAAAACAATGTGTCGTACATGAGTTGAAACCCCAGGAATGGGATTGGGCAATGCGTAACGAATTCCTGGAACCTATCACGACAATTTTAGCACCTGCTCCAGAGGAATTGCTCAACACAATATTCTGCAACTGCACGAGTGGTTGTGGTCCGCGATGTGGATGCAGGAAATCGGGGTTGCAGTGCTCTTTAGCTTCTGACCAGTGTAATGGGCAAGCTTGTCTCAATGCTTTACCATATCAGAGCGATGTCAATGAAGCAGAACCTTTGACCAAGAAATCATGGAAAACCTGGAGACAAATGTCGTTGAAGACGATAAAGAAGAGGACTTTGAAATACTACAGTGGTCGGAAGACGACGATGAAGAAGAAGATAATTTCCACAATTATAAGTGTATTTATCAATACGAATATTATTTACTATAATGATTTACAAATTCGTGGCTGAAGTCATAAAATCTGTATCGACTTGCACGAAAATCGGGCTGCCTCAATGCTGACTATGAATAAATATTACTCAAGAACAACATTTCAGTATTAGAAAAAAGCTATCGCTGTTCTTAAAATAAAACGATTTTGATTAAAATCAATAAATTAGCAATTCAGATGTCCTTTACATAAAACAAAATTGAAATTTACGCGGTTAATAAGTTAATTTAAACGCTTTGACTTCTTGCTGTCAATGCAGCACACGTTTTAGGTCTGTACTTCATCCCGATGGTTCACTAGACTATTTATCGAAAATCGATTTTTAGATAACATTTTACAAATCAATACAGGGTACAATACAACAACCTTTTTTGGTAGCATAAGTTTACAGCAGGTCTTTAAATTATAAGTCCTTTCCTTTAAATTATAAAGAAATTATAATCGATATAAGAAAATTATGACTTAATAGAATTTCCCTTATTTCATCATTTCGAGTATGCGAATATAGTTTTATTTTATTATTATTAATTTTTTTATAATACATATTGAAAAATTCTAACCCATTCTTTAAAATTGTTATTAAATAATCCACACGAAACTTGTGGAGGACAACAATAAAGTTTTAAAATTAATTGTTGTTTGGCAGCATATGAAAATAAAATCAAGCAAGTATTGACGATTTTAAAAAAAGTGGTCAAGAGCATGTCGGACGATTACTTAGTGAAGGGTTCCATACATGGAGGAACAAACGAAAACGGAGAGGCTATATCCAGAAAAATTTTAAGCACATCTCTACTTGTGTTAGAGAATTTGGAATGTGTGAGTTTCCCTTTAGTTGTACATATAAGGTGGCAAAAAACATGAAACGTAAACAAACTAGAAAAGCCCAATTAAAATTTAGCTTTTCGATTTATATATTTCATGTCGACAAATATAATTATCGACATTCACTTAAAAACACTTACATATTATTAAATAACACTTTATCTTCACTGAAAAACGATTTTCTAGCGGCATATCGCCGATTGTTTTTGGAGAAGAATACCACGAACTTTAATTAATAATGTAATTAACAATTTTTGTACTACAGCAAATAGTATAGTTTAAAGTTTAATTCCGGTACATAAAATAACACAATCAACAAGGTAAAATGCCTGTTTTGCAGCGCTTTCACAACCAAAAATGCTTATCACACGTACAAAGTTTTTACACGATATCTCCTCTCCGTTTTCGTTTGTTCCTCCATGGTTCTGTAGCTATTACTACATGCATATACATATACATATGCATATGCATATACATTCAGACACACATACACATACAAACAAGCGCACGGATAGTTTTTGCGATTTTTCCCGAACAGTTGTTTGAATCCAAATAAACATAACTTGGTCGGATATATTGTTATAATCCCGGTTACGACCCCGTACCCCGCGACGCGCAGCATAATTTGAAGAATCGCGATCGTGCGAACTTCTCATAGTCAAAATTCTCGCCTGCACCTGATGCACTCAGGTGCAATCTGTAAAAAGTGCTTTTGTACCGCTTTGGTACCACTCAGTATTCAGGTACTATTCCTAGGAATGCTTACCTCCAATTTTATTTCTTCTCACGCTGCCGATTGACCGAGGGACCCGAAGTCCAGAATATTATAAATAATCAGAACTTGGTAAGAGAAGACAGTTTTTTCGGGGACTAAGACCAAAGAGGTCATAATAAGAATAGCATTCGGTTGATTCGCGTTGTTGTACTATTCGGATTATATTAAGTAATTTCTATTCAATAGTGTCACTTATTCTACTTGTTGTATCGCTCAATAAAAAGGTGTTCCAATCTAAAAGTATTTTTTTTAAAACTTTCCGAAGACGGAAAGAAAACTATATATCTCGTAAAATATTAGAGTCTGGTAAGTCGTGTTTTTTTAAAAAGTAATTTCAGTCTATGTGCTAGTATTCTAGATCTTTTTCAGATTTTTTCGAAATGGCGTTCAGGGTAATATCTTAGCCGATACAAACCGAATCGAAAATGGACCATTTGAAGTCGAATATTTACAAAACGGGGCATCATTTTGAAAAACGATTTAAGAAACCTCATAATGATTTTAAATTCCCTTTTCAACTATACCCCACTCGATGAGGTAAGTAAACATTTTTTATTTTTATTTTTTCAAAATGTTAATACATATTTTTGTAGCGGGTATAATTATCTGTACGTTAGTCCTAATAGTCTTCGAATAAAATGACTGTGACACACGGACGGACGGACGGACATGGCCAAACTAAATGTAATTAATGCAAAAATAAATAAATAAAACTTGTAAAAACATTAAAGTTAGCGGTGAAAGATTAAGATTAGGGGTCTTTAAATAATTTTAATCAAGGTCTAAAACGTTTCTTTCCTTTTAAAGAGAAATTGATTGGCATATAATTTTTTACAATTTGTTTATTTATTCAAAACATGATTATCCAAAAATGTCTCAATCGATAAAGGTTTGTCTATTTTCAAGGAAACTTGCAAATTGATTATCTTAATTTGAAGTGAAGCTTTTGAAAGACTGCACAAGTTCGCGTTTAGCCAAAAAGTTTTTAACAGAAGGGGAACGAATGAAAGCCGAGCTAAAAATTCCCTAGGAGAAACCTAAATTAGAACAAGCATATCTATCTTATATCTGTTGTACTTTTATTTTCTTCTAGACTCTTGACATTCTGTTTCATTCGTTAGACATATCTTATCTAGATGATATAGTATACTGTAATCCATGATGACGTACCAATAACCTGAGATCCGCTTTGCTTAACCCATTAACGCCGGAGCTACTATATTTGGACACTTGGAAAGTGTGTTTTTTGCAACCTAGAGCAAAAATAGAGAAAAGTTCGTTGAAGACTGCAAAAGCACATAGTTTCGATGAAAAACGATACAACAAAGGTATCTTAAGGTCCGCTTGTTATATCGCAGATTGTAGAAGATAGAAATCACAGTAGTTTTCAATTCTTAGGATACAGGCTTATGTAAGTAAGCGGCATGCATTTCGACCTGGAAGATACTTGGCTATTTGCCCATTGCAATTGAGGCTACCACCAGCTGGAATGGAAAGATTTCTCCGTAAAAACTACACATTTTAACGTTGTGCGTAGGATGTCCTCATTTAAATAAAAGGGTAGTAAACAAAAGTGGTTCAAGCAGTTTGAGATAGGAAAACAATTATTAATTATTAAAATTGTAGAAGAAAGATGCACGTTGACCTTTAAAGTGATTGATTTAAAGTTTATACTTAGGTTTTCAACCTTTCAAGTACTTTGTTTTTGGCATTTAATAGCTCCTAAAAACTTCACATCATTTAGTAAGGCCATCTTTTCAAAACGTTGACTCGTTTTAAATTTATGATATACATACATATACCTATATGTAATAGATATATAATATATACAAGTTGCAAGTTTTTTTTTTAAATAAGCATTGTGTTTGAAGGGTTATTGTTTGGGTATTTCAAGAAAGCAACTTAAAATTTAAAAAAAGATCTGATTTGACAGTGCATAGTAATAATTTGGCTTGATGTTGTACACCTTCAGTCCGCCCGCAGGATACACGTAGGCTTGTTTAAGATTATTTGGGTATTCCAATTTAATCATTTATCGAGCATAATACCCATAGAGTTAATTTTATCAGAATACCCAATGATTGTGCCTTGGATTAGATATAATTGGATTAAAATCCTATCTTCTTGTAAAAAGATCAAAAAAGCTAACATAGTCATTATTTTTATCGGTACCAAGCACCAATGAATAAATTAATTCTATTAATTTATATGAAAACTTTGTTGCATAGGGAGATACACTTTACAAAATGTCGCTCCAATTAAAGTTGAATAATTTTATTTAGCAAGCACCTCGTTGAAGATTCTTATTTCGAGGTAACAAATTTTAATAAAACTTTTACTAAAAACTTGCACTTTGGGATTAAAACTACTTATTGGATTTAGAGCACTTACAAGAAGGTTTTACGGAGCTTTTGATATCCATTTGAATTTGTTCACTATTGTGCTTTGCTACATTTTCTAAACTATATAAAGCTTGAGTTATTTCATCTCTTGAATTCCAAGTTAATGGTACAATAACATAATAAATGAAGTTAGTGGTTACGAAGTGGCTCGTTTCGCCTTTGATAAAGTTCTTTCGGTTTCTGAATTTTACACGGTTTCCGAATACATCCGACATACACGTATTTCAATAAAACAAGATTTATGGGGAACTGGGCAATAATTTCAAGATTCAGTAATAAATGAAGCTTTAAGGAAGTGTAACAATGTTGCGTTTATAAAAAATTCAACGATTCAGCGTTTATAAAAAATTCAACAGCTTCTCAAGGAGTTTCGCAGCTCAACTCATTCGCTGAAGAAGTTTATTTCGCATTCAAATCGCGTTAATATCGGGCGGGGAGGAGTGCTACCCGTGAAAGAGCGATGAAATCAATTACTTTGTCAAATGCGTCCTTAATAAATTTCTCTCGGCTTCGGAGTGAAATGAATGCCCTTCTCGCCAAGGAAAATCAATGGCGACAAAATTCTAGAATTTTTCTCATTCAGTGCAAGTCGTTTTGAACAGCAGCCAAAGGTCAAGAAGAAGAAGAAGATAAAGAAGGTGGGTCCTTTGGAAAGTGGTCCGTGGCCCATATGCCCATGTCCTTTTTGAAATTATTAAATAGATGGGACTCCCGAAAGTCTGATAAGTATTTTATCGTTTAAGTCTTGGATTGCGGTCACTAGAGCCATGTCTTTTGAAAACAATCGCCTTTAGAAGGACGTTTAACAAAAGACTTGGTTATCGTCAGAAAAGGGCCCTGATATACCAGAACCGGCAAATTTTCTACAATAGTTGTTCGCTGTTTATTTTCGGTATGTTCACAAATTTGTAAATCGATTACGATAAGAAGTTTTTGCAGATTTTGTGATTTTGGTGGGATCCGAATCACCTCCACTTTCTTTCAGTCTTCTTAGACTTTTGCTTTATAATGGTTTAAAAAGTTTTAGGGTGAAAAGCTCCAGGTGAAATGCGTTACCAGCGTGGTTTGAGTGGCTTGCGGCATACAAACTCCAAGAAACCCCAAGAAGTTGGGGAGACTTTATATAAACGTTAAAGTGGACTCCACGTAGGTTGGCGAGCTGCAAAATAAGTCGTAGCATACTTATGCGGTATATCGATTAATAAAATTTAAGATACCCTTTTTTTTCCCCGGAAGATTACACAATAGTAAGAAATTTTGGCGTGTGTCTGATAAAGAATCGCCTGTGTCAGCGCCATGGAAATTGAGGATATTGTAACCATAAGGAAAGTATGAGGGCTCAAACTGTTCAGGGGTTAAGAAGACGAAAAGAAAGGGCCAAGTGCGTCAGTAAACATGTCAATCTGAAGCTAGATATTCCTCAGAGTGCGCAGAAATCGTTTTTGTCGTCCGCCTGCTCCCCATGGCCGAGTTGGAGCTTTTGGGGCCCATCATTGCGCAGGGAGGAGCACCAGATCAGCTGAAGGAGGCAAGAATGAAATAAAGCTGGCAAATTTGGCGAACCGAAAAAAAATAGCATCGTTTTGGTGCAACCACGGCGCGTAGGCTGGACACCGGGCCCCATGGGAACTCCCTGCCTCATTTGCAAAATCTGTGAGCTTTATTTTGATCCTTACCTGCACGCACGCATACATGCGTAACTGCAAAGGACAGGAAGAGCACTTAATGATTCTGATTGATTTATCGAGCACCCACTAGACCTCTCCGTTCCTCCGGTCACCTTTTGCAGTTTCCACCCACATTTTCATTCATTTTTTTTTGCAGCGGAAAGGTTCGCCGCCTCTGTCGACTCAAGGAGATGCTCAGTATGAAGAAAATGTTTCCTCCATTTTAAGGCGATATTGATTTAATTGTGGGATGAAGGGTTCAAATCAAATACAAGATTTCAACCCCACGCAATCCACGAGAACTTTCATTAATTAGTAACTAAAACTCATTTTGCGGTCTTACCTTAACAGAACGCAATAACAAAGTTACGTGAGTCGAATGTTCGGAGACCTTGGAAAAGACCAATCCTTTCCTCAGTCAAGCTCTTGAGACATCTTTTGTTTTGTAAAATTCAATTTAAATCGCTTCCCCGCACATATAAACACAATCAAACACTATCCTCTGTCCGCACTTAAATTTTTGATGCGCACTTAGCGAAAGAAAACTGCTATTTGATCAGGAAAACTCACAATTTCCACGCTCTCCGCGTACGAATCGCACTGCACGAAGGCAAAATTTCAGCTATAGGAAAATCGATTCTACGGAACTTGAGGAAAAAGTCCAGATCATGCGCGTTTAAGCCGCCGCACATATTTGTAAGCTTTAAAGGAGAAATTAGCCGAGTTTATATTAATGATTTTGAAAAAAAGATGGAAAATGTCCAAAGTGACTGTTTTTCGCTGAAAGACAACAAATGCTTCTGGTTTTGAAATTACATTCTATATAAAATTGTTAAAACTAATCTTGAATACTCACTTATGTTTTATTAGGTTCTTTATACAATTTTTAACAATAGATTTAGTGTGTTAATCTATAAAATATTGTAACAATCGAAATTTTTCTAATTCAAAAATAAAATTATTAAAAATTTGTTTGAGCGAAATAATTTAAACAGTTTGCAATTGAAATTAATGTATTTATAGTATTTTACCTACCTGCAATTTCCAATTTAAGCGAAAGTTTTTTCAGAAATTTTACTACCTCGACGCCACTGGTTTCGATATCTATATTTGTATATAGAAAGTATTAATTCAGGGATATCTACTCCCATTTGCGAGGAACTTAAAGCTTTGAAGCTTTCGGTATGGTTTTTAGCTTTGCAAATTTATATCTCCGAAAGTTTAGAACAAGCCCGGGTGGTTTTCGCAATTTAAAATTACCATAATTGGTGCTTTATGTGAATTGGTATCATTTGAATTTCGCTCTTGTTGCAGTTGCCCGATAGGAAAAATAACACACGAAAACCTTTTTTATTTTTCATAGTCCAATAAATATGATATATTCGTATATATTCTCAGGAAGAAAGGCAAAAGTTTTATTTTACTTACAAGGGAATGTTTGTCTTTCATAAGCCATAAGATACCAGTACCAATCAACTTTGAGGCATTGTATAATACATAAACCACATTAAAAGATCTGATCTGCATTAAGAAAACCCAAAGCGTTTTGTAGAATCCTAGAAACATTTTGTATGCGCACATTATTATTTTATTTAGCTTTGTATTATTCGTATTTTATCGTTTGTAGTCAGCTACGGAACTTGAAATCCAAGTTTGAAGATAATTTTACAATATGTATAGTATATACATATATACATACGTACAGTCAGTACATATATGTTTATTAACATAGAAACATTTCCATTTTCTCTACCATAAATGTTTAAAAGGAATTTATAGTGAATTTTGAACACAATGATTTTGAAGGAAATTAAATCCATATAAAATGTTTTTCGTGTCTTCCTATGGTACATACAATGTTTTCAGAATTACAGGCCTTCAAAGTTATATTAGAACAATTGTTAATTGAAATTAATTTAAATCGATTTGCTTACTCATTTAGCAAAGAATTTCCAGATGTTTTCTACCATTTAATATGACTTTATCGGCTAATTAAATGGGAATGTGCGCCAGCTCTGTAATTGAAACATAAATTTCTCGTTATCTATCTATTTGATGTCAAAATTGAACATCTAAGAAAATGAAACAAATCTTAAGAAAAATATCCTAGTATATACTTTTAAATATAATATAATATTTGTTTTATATTGAAAGTATCACACTCTTCTACCTTCTTCAAAAAAACTGTACTTTTGTATCTATTTGCTTTAGAGTAGAAGATAACGAATATCGGGACAATACCTTTCAACTTTTCCCAAATGGTCAAGCGAAGGTATGAAGACTTCCTTCGGAACAATGCGTTTTATCCTGTGTTCAATCACATCGACAAATTCGTGGAGGAAAGCTAAAAGTTTGGGGTTCGGCATATCGTAGTATGGCCCACAGATATAGAAATTTTACAAAGTAAGAGGCCGCCTTTTTTGGAGGACAAAATACAACTGAGAGGTGCTGTTTTTCAGCAGGATAACGCGCGCCCACATATGACACGATGGACTTTGTCATGGCTACAACGAAATAATGGCAATGTTCTTTCACATTCCGCCTGCAGCCCTGATTTAAACATTATTAAAAACTTGTGGAAAATGGGAGAATGTTAGGTGATAAAGATGCAAAACAATGTCCGAATGTATAGTAGAAAAATGTAATTAGAAAAATAATGGAAAAACATCTCCTTAGAAGCAATTCACAGCCTAACTACTTCCATCTCTGATAGCGTCCAGGATTGCATTCCAGCTATAGGATAATATTTTACAGGCTAAAGTGGTATTAATATTTTGCGTAGCAGTATTATTTCTCTTTTTATTTTTTGTTCCAATGGAATATTTTTTTTGTTTCATTATAAAGCTCTGTGGAATTAATAACATTTTATTTCTGCATTATTCATACCAATTTTTCATTTATCAATCAATCATTCTGAAATTACGGAAATTCTAACGGAGCGTTTGTAAAAATTCCAGTGTGATCTTAATTGTTTGCACAATAGTGCATAAATATGTACACACAGTGGCGGATTCACTTAAGAAACCGGCCCTGGCATGATGGAGATCACGGCCCCAAACTCAATATTGATATTATACTCACCTTTGGATCAGGTTAAAACAACTATTAGACATCTAGTGAAATTTAATATTTTATATTTACATATTCAAGTTTACAATAAATTTATAAATGGTTTTGCAATAGTTGTGATCGTAATCACCCATTTAAATAATTTTTAATACCGGGAGCCATATTACATATTTCCATTATAATGTCTTGCAATGTCGCTTTAGCTAGAATTTCCTTTTCAACATTCATCAATATTAATGACTCCAGATTGTCAGTACTAATTTATAAGCCATAAACACATTACTATATGTATTACTAAAAAAACTATATTTTAACAGTAACTTATATACACAAACTACGCAGTTTTTGCAGCACATTTTGATTTAGATTATTACGATTTATTATTTTCCAGGTGACTGTCCCCTTCTGAATCGGAATCCGAATTAGAGTGATCTACTGCGTTCTTAAGAGTTTCCCATTTGACAACCAAATCCCGATATTCATCTCGAAGTTCATGAACATTTATTTGTGCATAGTGCCCTAATAATTCCGATAAATAGTCGAAACTATTTGGTTGCAATGGTCTTGAGAAATTTTTTGGCTCAAGAATTGATATGTCTTCATACAGTTTCCTATGATCTTTGAATCTACTTTCCAATGAAGAAATTGTAGTGTCCATTATTGAATTGTACACCTTGATTTCAAATTGTTTGACCGGGCATGGGAAGTTGTAGTCGGAACAATGTCCGTCGTCCATTTTTTTAACTTTACGAATCCTCATGGCAGGTAGCTCATCTTCTATAATAACTTCACAACCCAAAGCTTCCAACTGGCTGTTACAATTGCGTGCAAAAGTTGTTGACGCGTTTAAGATTTCATTGTATTTCCGTGAAATTGCTTTTATGGAGTTAGTAGCCTGAGCGACCATGTTGAAAGCAATGGTGTAGTTCAACCCTGTACTTTGCAAATATTTTGTTACAGATTCTGTGTGACTGAAGATTTTCAAATATATGTGTGCTGTTAGAATGATCTTAAAAGTTGGCATTTTATCCAGGATAAATTTTACTGTTTGTCTTATTGAGAATGAGGTGGCCGAGAAGCTTGCATATTGGCCAAATTTCTGTGTGCAGCCATTAATGAAACACCTTTCGGCCCTATCGCATATTTATTGATTATAGTCTATAGACCGACAATGTTGATCAGCCCACTCGGACCGAAACGTAACCGGCCCACCGGGCAAATGCCCGGTGGCGCTATCCGCCACTGAATACACACATTACATAATTATTTATTAAAACGAAAGATTATACATTAACTTTATGGTTACGCTATTAAAAGTGAGTTTTTATATTTGTAACGTCGGTGTCGGTTGTATAAAACACTAATTAATAAAAAATTTTCGTTAAGAAGTAGAGACATTATAGTCCTTAGTCTTTTATTATATTTATATTATATAATTTAAAAACGAGTTCCAATTTTCGGCCTTTTCCAAATACTCTAAAACCAAGACCAGGTGAAGATTAAAAGTTACAGACAAGATTGTTTTTTCCCAATACCGATATCAATTGATTTTCAGACGCAAGTAATAATAAAAGCAAGAACTTTTCAAAAGTCGTTTAAAAACTAAAGTTTTGGTCGCCGACAAGTTGATACTTTTCGTACTTACAGGTAAATCGGAGGCTTAAAATAATCTTGGTGGCCATTAATAGGTTTTGAAGCATACTGTTCAGCGGGGCTAATGAAACTAGATTAAATCAAACTATATTTACTTTGGTATTATATAAATTTAGAAACAAGAAGAAAAATTAAAAGAATATGTCATAAGCTGTGGAGTCCATTTGGAAGCGAAATTAAATTATGCATTTGCAAAAGCAGGAATACGTTTTTAGTATTGAGTTTTAATAAAATTCTAAGAAGATACCACGTTAAGATTCCATATATGTTCCTACATATATTTGACAGCTTTCTTACAATAGAACTGAACTGAAATGAAAAAATAATAATAAAATGGGAAGAAAGAGTCGATTTAAACGCCGGAAGTAATAAAAAAAATGAAGAGCCAGACGGGCGAAATTGTGTACAATCTGCTATAAAAAAATGGCAAGAGATCTTAATTTAAATAGAGAAAACGGTAGGAAAAATTCTACGTGAGGACTTGAACTTAAAAGCTTTTAAGAAAACACCTGTGCACCTCGTGGAGGCAGTGAAAATTGAAAGAAATTTAAAGAAAGAAAATGCATCTGAGTAATATTCCATCGGGTTCGTCGTCCTTGCTTCTTGTAATACAGTTTAAAAGAAGCTTCATTTATTCCTAATGAAAATGCAAAACATATTAAATGAACCTATTCCCCTTATATTCCACCATGTTTTGCTTTAATAGAATGAATACTTTATCTGGTTTGAAAATACCTTTTATGATTCTTTCATTTGCAGGTTGCTTTAAAAGTTATGCTCCAAATAGAGCAATGGGAGGGAAAATTATTATAAAAAAAAAATATGTTTAAATATTTAGGGACGGTTTTCTTGCTTTAGTATTTTATATTTTGAGATAAAAACGCCTTTGTTTCTATAGTATAAGAGAAATGAAGGGATAGAAAGGGAAATGAAGGGAAAGGAAGGAAAAGGACTGCTGTAAAAAGGGTTGTCTAATTTAAATTATAAATACATAGCAAAGCGAGTTACATCACTTCGAATTTCTGAAAAATTAAATAAGTTTAAGTGGCGCATTTCTTAATTATAACACATTAAAATTTTAAAATAATTGAAGTGATCTTAATTTAATTTGTAAGTATTAAGACTATTAATAAATATGTACTAGTTTTTTTTTGCAAGCAGGTTTAATGTAAATCAATGGATATAAAATTTGAATATTGTTGATTAACTTTGAAATTTTTTGTTAATTAGATGGTGTTCAATGCAGACATTGATTTAGTAGCAAGGGACAGTTGTAAGTCATTTTATTCTTTTTAGAGCACCTCTTTTTTACAGATGACTAATTCCTCTTATTATTTATTTATTTATTTGTTATTTTTAAAATACAAGTTTTTTGTAGCGGGCTTTCAAGACTGTTCCATTGAAGAAATAAATAGTATTTATATTTATTACAGAGCAAAAACGAGCTCACAAAACGAAAAGTGTTTGGATACATTTCGGAAATAATGCTGTGCTCTGCATTCATTTAATGCTTTATTCGTTGACTCAAAAGTAATTAATATTTATGTAATTTTTCCCCTTAACGATTTTAAACGGATTCCTATAATAGTATATTATATACTTAATATACATATAGTATACACAAGCTAGTAAACATTTAAATTTACAAATGGTACCTACTATTATTTTAGATTTTTAAATCACCTTTAAGAAATTTGATTATGTGTTACAACGCATAAAACAGACATCACGAAAGCTGTTACCAATTACGGAATCGAACAAAATTATAAAAAATAAGGTATTAATATCTATAATAATAATTACAAATTGTATCTATTATATTGCATCCTTTAAGAGAAAAATGACGCATACATTGCTAAAAATTGATCTTTAAAAGTTTGAAATTACAATAACTCTGACTTCTAAGTTTCAAAAATTCTATAGTATAAGCTTTATACCTTTGGTACTTATCCAATTTAATAGTTTGGTCACTCACAACTCTAATTCTCTCCCATTTTTCTAGCGATTGTGATGACAGTTGCTACATATTGATAACATAAAATCAGAAATGAAGAATACGACTTCAAAAATCGCTTATTATTCTTCCATTTATAGCTGTATAATTCTAAGTTCTTGAGTGTATGTAGTCTGTATGTATATTATAACTACATATACATATGTATGCAGGTAACTAAATTTGCGAAAAGTGAGTTTGTATCTATTAAAAGAGTAATTCATATTGGCGTTTAAGGGTAAGACAAAGGCAATATCCAACATTCCCCCAGAAGAAATATATTAGTTTTAGGTGTAGGACCTAAATACTAAGAATTCAAAAACGAGCTCAATAAATCGGTTAAGAAATGGTTAACAACTGTATGTAGGTATTATAGGGTTAATTCTGAATAGTATTAGGGTCCTTTTTCACTTAACGGCGTTTGGACACCTTATTAGTGAAACAGTTCGTAAAGACAAATTTATGTACATAAAATAACATAAATCGAGAAGTTATTTGTATGACCTTTTAGGATCACCCACAGTTCGTTTCATTTATTTCACCAAAAACAATTGGTTCTGACTTAACTTATCTTCCTATGGAATGGCCGACCGATTGGAAAAGTGAAAAAGGATAACGTGTTTTAGTTTGAGTACATATGTCGAGTAGTCAGCGAGGTCTAACTAAAAACCGCACTGTATTTCAGTTTATAAAAGTTTTATTCCTTAATTTTACACAGGTTTACACGTTCCTTTTTACATTTTCTTTTAATCTAATTTATAAAATCTACGCCTCGACCCGTCTTTTTATTTTGCATTATAGTTATGTAATATAAGTATATTTTGTTTCGCATTGCTTACACTCGTAGAATATAAGTGTTTTATTTCGCATTGCTTATATTCACGGTGATAAGTGTTTTATTTTGCTTGCGAGAGCCTTAGTCTCCCGCGATATCTAATACTTTTACGTATGTTTATATCTTTGGTTCGATGTTATCGTGACCGCGTTCGAGCTCGAACTAACTTATTTGTTGCGCTTGGGAAAAGGATTCTTTTCCGTTGCGCAGTCGAAGTTGGGTTTTTCCCTTAATAAAGGAAATGCATTTGGTCACATTGTGCGCATTTTTGTACGCATGATAAGTACCCTTTTTTATGAGCTTGTTATTTTGCTCGGATACATTATTTTATATATTTATGACGGTCGAGGCTCCAGACGGTCGAGGCTCCAGACGTTTTGAGGCTTGAATGTGATTTCTTACATTTTCCTATTTTGAACATTTTAAAGACGCGACAACATATATAATAGTATATATTGTAAATGGTACAGAAAAGTAATGAATGGATATTGAAAAGAGTGTTCAATATTAGTGGTATAAAGTTTTGCTGTTGTTGACAACTGGAAGTTCCCGAGAATATTGCTGCCTTGGCCCCGCGCTGCCTTTAAACCTAAAGTGCCTAGTAGCACAAATCAGGACTCCGCCAGAATCGAAAGGAAGAAAAAAAAAAGGGCACGGGAGCAATCTCTTATGCCTGACAGATTACTCCCAGTGCAAGCAAGCTTTAGGGGCCCCCGACTTGAGGTGAAGGAAGGAAGCGCCCGTTCAGGAAAGTATTGATTTACCCAGGGATTTATGAGTCGTGCGGCAAATTTGTTTGTGCGGGTTATATAAGCCTACCGCACTCGTAGGGAATTATTACCATATGAAGTTGTAACGCTACATTTCATAGAATAACTTTGCGCGTCTACAGCAACCTGAGCCGCATAGGGCAGAGCCCTTCCAAACGGAAGCCAAGGGGAAGGAAGCAATGAAAAAAAAAAATAGAAGAAAAAAAAATGAAAATAACGTACTTCCACCGCAGGAGATTACTCATACCCCCGGCCCTTTCATAGTACCTGTAAACCGAACATAATACCAGAACGACTTGCAGTATTAGGCCCCGGCTCCATGCGCTGAAAGCAGCCCTTATGAACCGTGAATAAAGGGTCGATGGATGAAAAAGAAACGAGGTGAGAGCACTCAATAAAGGTCCATTGGCAGCCACCCGATCCCGCCGGAGCAGTTTGAATTATACCATCATCCGGGGCCCGTCCATTAGTCGGGAAAGCAAGCGTGACGATTATTTAAAAGATCAAAACGCACCCTACGATCCCTTCCTAAGGTTTGTAGGGGGGATAGGGAGGGGAAGAGAGAAATATGGGACCTCCACACCCCCTCCGAAGATGTTGAGTCGCATGCAACATTGCTATTACATAACTCCTGGTCGACTACGCGGCGAATTTATAGAAGACGAGTCCTTTCGATAAATCTCAATCCCTCGAAAAGAATGACTTCGCTGCCGATAAATCTTTTTCCGATTTCATAAAAACAGAGAAAATCTGGGCCATAATTCTGTTTGCTGATATAAAAGCGGACGTGGGCGATGCCTCCTCCGTGTAGAGCGGTGGTCGGGACCGGGACCGGGACCAGGATAGGGGCAAAGCAGGACCAGCGTTGGCCAGCAACAAGTGATCAACAGTTGTTCCTGGTTTACGCTTTTCCATGTGCTGGTGCTGCTAGGAAATTGCCGCCATATGAATTGTAACTGAATTCCAGAACCAGGGAGCAAAACACTGGAGCGAATCGGACCGTGTTCGCTCCTCTGGGCGCGTAGGGGGACGAGGGACACCGGGGGGAAGAGGTGCTGCACTGCAGGGCGAAGGGTCGGGCTGGGTTGTTGCAGCGTGTTTTACAAGCACCTTCCACCACGACTGACACCACCTGATAATGATTTCAATGCAATTTAGTTTAATACCCGGTTCTGCACTCCCTCCGGGGTCCCACTCCGCCCTTTCGGGTCTCGCACACCTATCTACATACCCTTCACACCATATACCATACTATGCACAATACATACAGTACATACATATGTATTTTGGTAAAATGCAGGTAACAGGTACAGACGCAGGACAAAGCAAGACGTGTCGACAAACGACAAACAGATTATGCTCCATCCGAAATTGACTGACTGCCGCTAACTGTTTACATAGGTAGTTAGAAGGACCCATGGATGGGTCTTCGGGGTAATCGACGATTCAGTTCTGCACACGCATTGTTTTCCCCACTCGTTCGGGCAAATTCATTCCAATTTTATGGGATTTGTCAGCCGAGATTATTATCCACTATGTCCGTGATTTATAGGTTGGTCCTGTGTTCCAGGCCTGGTCGGGGTTTCAACAACTGACTTCCTTTCGCTCCTCAGGGATCTCTTTGCTATTGAACGCAGGGCCTCTGAGACAATCATTGCGGTCCGGGTTAAGGATTCTCATGGTGGCCCTTGTCCTTCATTCGTTTCGTCCTTAATTTTAAGGATTCTGTACGAAAATGGAAAAAAAATTGAACACTTATGGGATGGACACCAGTTTTATGGTAGTACCAAACTACCACAAGGTTAACAACCTTAAAGTAAACTTTAATACTGGCTTGAAATTGACAGCTAAAATGTAATGCAAATAACATTAAATGTTAATGATCGTAAAATATTAAAAATATTTTGGGATAGTGCATAATTTTAGCATTATTTATGAATTTTCAAACCATTTTTACAATACATATCTCCTAAAATGTTTAATGAAATCTGCCATTAAAAGGAGCTGAAATTATGCGGTATAATATTTTCGCAGCAATATTATTGTATTGAAATTTATTATTAATCAGTATTTTGTTGCTATTTATTTTTAATATCTTAATGCTACAGTAACTTTTGTATAGCACAATTAATTCGTTCCGTGTTATTAAAAAACGCTGTTTATTCGATACTAATTATTTATATCATTTTGAAGATTACAGATCATCCCCCTTATGCCAGAGCCATTAATGTAAAAACTTTATATTTTTGGATTTATTAGTTAATGTAATGAGAGTTTTTGAATACCAACTTAAAGCAGAACCACGCGTACGCGGCAAATGATTAGCCTAATAAACAAAACGAGAAAGTGTTATGCAAAGCAAAAATTTTTCAAAAAACAATATCTACTCTCGTATATTATAATATATGACAAATTTTCAAATGTTGACGTTCATAGTTCTGGCTTAAGGGAGACGATTTCTTGTTATTTCAGGGTTGTCCCACTTTTAAATCGGATAATCGCGACTTATGTACAATTCGAGTAATGCCTGCATATACTATTTATTATTCCACTATGGGAAAAAGGAGATGTTATAACTAATAACTAACAAATTACAAATAAATTGTAATAAAAATATTAAAACTAACTCCAGGATGTATTAAATTAACCCTCAGAGCAAGTTGATGTAAGCACGCTCGTATCAAATGCAACTAATCTATGTTAACTCTGAAAAGATGGTCATGTAAAAACAGATGAAATCAATATTTCGCTCTTACACAAACCTTCTTATTATTTTTTAAACAGATGATAACCGGTAGTATGAAGTAGTATTTATGATTTTTGTTATATTGTACATTAAAAAGTTGGGCATTTGTTCTGCTTAATTCATGATTCAGACTACTGTGAGTTATTTCAGTGTGTACTGTACATTCATTGACGATTGGTGATTAATCAATTTCTTAATCGTTTTTGGTTTGTTTTTCGTTAAAAGTAATGCTTATTATATTTTCTACAAGATTTGATTCCTCACAAATTTTGTCCAAACTTTGACCAAGCCGCCATCACTGATGGACACTAAATGAATGTCTATTCTTCTTCTTGTCCAGAAAATCAATAGAAATAAATTTGGGTTGCATCATTAGAAATAATTTGTAACCCAAATACAAATTGATCTGTGTGATAGTAGAACCGAATCGATTCAAGAACAGAAATGGAACCGTAATCGGAATTCATTTTGTTCTGTTGACATAGGTTCTGCTTCTGTTTTGATTTCACAAATCATTTTTGACATGGCCATAAATAAAATAATCATAAGGGCTTAAATCACCTCAGTAAAATATATTTTATGGTTTTTTAGTGTTTCACACCCTTTATACCTGTATTTTTTGTATAAAATTTGTTTGAAGTCGCTTAAATGTTCAGAATTTTTTGTATCTGATAGTCCAAGGGCATGGGGAATATTTTGTATAGTATATGCATATAGTTGTGTCACGGTTAGAGTGTTTCTGGACTAGATAATTGGAATTCAGGTGGGTATCGAACCATCATATCTTTGTCAGGACAACTCTGCATGCAGCACACATATTGATTGCCCAATATCTGTCACACCCAGGTGCTGTGCTAATTGCGATGTGATTGCCACCCTACCGCCCACCCACGCACCGGAGGCCGCGGGCTTGGTGAGAATAAAAAACAAATAAAATTTGTTGGGCCACATCACATCACGAGTAAGTGCTCCCCCGCTCCAGGTCCAGAAAAATATATGGGCCCGATGGTTGATGGGCTCTCCGACCTGTTGTTTACTCTTTTGATTTATTGTCGGTGGACGAAGACCTGGAGCTCTGCACAGGAAACCTGGAGGAACAACGGGATGATCTATTGAATACCGCCTTCGTTTGACATCAGTAGGTAAGGCTGAAATAACAGATTCTGGGAAAAGGCCGGAAAAACCCCGAAACGTAGGTATGTGCTAACTTATACATAGGGCTGCTGTAGAAGTGCTCCAGCATGCCAGAATCAGATCTATTAGCAGAGCAATGTAAAAATTCCGCTTGAGGAGGTTTAGTTTTTGACGCACACAGTCCCTTATTATTTACCTACATACATCATAGGACAGAATTGATTGACAAAATTTCAGAAGAGTGTGTACACTGTGCATATACCAACATCGAGCAGAATTCAGGTTTGTGCTCTGATTTTTAATGCTGTGACAACGATGTCAAGCAAATTCAGAACGAAAATCCGCAATAAAGAAAGGGGTTTATGGATAAAATTGGGAAAGTAGGTACATTTACATCACTAATCAATCATGGTACCTTTTTCTCTATGCAATGCTGCTAATGCTAATTCCGGATTCGGCCCTTGCTCGAATTGGCAGGGATGTGAGTTTAATCGTAATCTAGGTCAAATCAATTTCGACCTAAATCAGGAAAATTTTCTTTGTATACCCGGCCAAGAAGGGAAGAAGGGCCAGGCACATCGGCTATTAATGCATTCATTTGCTATACTACTTAGGATGTCCCTTTGAAAAGGACACATGAGATTCCGTCTTTTATGGGTTATTTTCGAAATACCTGAATTTAACTTAAAGGAAAATTCTTTAGGGCTTACATATGTAGAACCGGAAATATCATAGGGCGGAAGTAAATCTAGAATTTCTACTGTGCAAAACAGCAACGTATAAGATAAAACATTATGTCGTTTTAGCTATACATGAATGTATATACAGGGTGTTTTTTGCAGGTATGTTAAAGTGAGTGGGATGCAAGATCTGAGCTAGACAAACAAAAAATTGTACGGCAGCAGGTTGGAGGCATGTCACCGTTTGGGAGTTACAGGGTGATTCGTGAATTCAATTTGTCATTTTATGCACATCATTATTTTATTTTATGTTTTGATCTATTCAACTCAGTGACATCCAAATCACGCCAAAAATCTACTATCCTAATGTGCTTTCCAAAAATGCCACAGCTTCTCTAAAGTGCACGGATTATTTCCGCCAAGTTTAGGTATACCTAAACATTTTTTAAGGGTGTGAAACATATAAGAAATGGTACACAGCTTGAAAAACTCGAACTTTTTGTTCATGCTGTGGAATAATGTTTTTGTATTTGCTCTAAGTATTTGAGCACCGTGAATTAAAGGAAAAGGGAAAAATATTATTTAATTGAATTACGTGATTTAAATAAAAATGTTCCTCATTGCATATTTCATCTTGTTTCTGTAATTAAAAACAAAAAGTACTTCAGAATCTTTTCGTATATTATGAGTTTCGTATGACATGCTTCATTTAATGCGAAGTTTCTGTGGAACCAGTTAACCGCATGAAACGAGGGATTAATGCATATTATTTTATTTCAATTTTTAAAAGATTTTATAAATAAATGAAGTGGCATGAATTCGATTTCTGGGTAGCTCGACTGAAATAAATCTTCAGTAAATTAAACATTTTGTGCAAGGGACATTTTCAGTGGTTTGATACAAAAAAGTAAATATTTTCATATAACTTTTGATCATACTTAATGGGTAATTTTACTGCTAAACTCTAAAATAAAGAAGGTGCTTAATTTTTCTTTTTGAAGAAAACGTAAATATTTATGAAATTCTTAAATATTATTTATTTCAATTTAAAAATCAAACCTAATTTTTTAGATAAACGAATTTCCTTTACAATAAATAATGAATAATAACGTAATACTTACTACACGTTTGAAAAAAAAAATATAAACAGTCAAGTTTTTTGTTGAAAAACATTATAATTATAGGAAAATATGAACGATTTGTGGTCACTTCCAAGCATTAATATGTTTTGATTATAGGTATGTGAAAAATTTGAAATTGATCCCATGGTTAGGTCTCTTTGTACGCCGTATCTGAATCATGTTTTGAGGAAAATGCGTTCAAAGTTTACCATAATATGAAGCGCGTTAATGTAAGATGTTATTGTGAGAAAGGTGTGTGAAAATTATGCTTCTCAATATAATAAATAAGCTACGATATACTTACATATATATAATACATATATTTTTACCCAACTGGCCCAGAAAGGGATAATGTATTTCTGGTGTAAGTTATATGTATGTACTATGTACAATGTTCATATGTTCATTTCTGTGGCGCATTCTGTAGTCTAAACGGAACGGCTTTATGTATTTTAGTAAGCATGGTGTCGTTAGATTAGCCTTAATGGTGCCTGCGATAGGATTTTTTGTTGAGAAAATCAAATATGGCCCCCATCAGCCGTCACGGGTATCAAATGAAAGGTTTTGATGGAATAAGTTCTATCATTATGAATTTTTATGATAATGTTCAAACAAAAAAATATTATAAGAATTTTTTTTTTTAAATTGGTTCTAAACGAGTTATTCACGTTTATGCAAAAAACTAATTTTTCCCATGTAAATTGTATGGGAAACCAAATTCTGTTTGTGTCGTTCATAGGTTTGATCGAGGATTAATTTTATAACAAAGAGATAAAACATCGGCCTATGGGACCGAAAAAACACAAAAACCAAAAAAAAACATAATATATGTATGCACGTAAGCCTCCGATACCTTTTAGCATTTAAATTAATATATGTAGTATATTTTATTTAATGTTTTAAGTAGGTATCGAACAAGAAAACATGTCCAGAGAGCTTGTGTTTGTCTCCTCAGTTATTTGTGTACTTGAGTTTCGAAACATAGAAAAATAAATAGTTGAAATTGACTTTTTGACCAAAACCAGGAAGTCAAAATTATCCCAACTTCGCGGTAGTCCTGATTATGCAGTTGTTTGCACGAAATCTTAAAGCAGTTCTAATTAATTTAACAATAATTTGGCATCACCTGAGTTTGCTTGCCATTTAAACCCACCCCCGGAAGACCCGCTTAAGTGGAGCACTTTTCCGCCCGTTTAAACTCCGGGTTCGACCGACCGACGGAGCAACGTATCTTTTCGCAACAGTTGCAGAGAGGTGCCTGTGGGAGCAGCCCGGAGATCAAACAGTTCTTGTTACAGCGGAGATAGCCAACTTAGATTCAAATTTAGCCCGGGGCGGCTGTGGCCGGCATGGGGCCCCACCCGTCGGGCTCCCGGGTTCCCTCACCTGGGCACTGGATCAGAACTTACAACTTCATCAAATTGCACCGGGTGAATTCCACATGAGAGACTTCGGGATGTCCAGCGACGGCAACGGTGGCCACTGCCCGGAGTCTGGCGGTGATAACACTCAACACTTTGGAGTAAGTTTGTCCGAAGAGTTTTTTAGCGTTGTTTTACTACTCGTTCCCGGTCGGCTGGTATCAAAAAGTTTTTCATAGTTTTTCCGGAGCACTTACAAGGGACCGGAGGGTTTTGTTTTCCGTGTGTACTTTTGGTACTTTTGTTGGCTGAGAGCTTTTTTACAGTACGCCGGACCAACTGTTCCCAGTCGTCCTTAGCCTTAATCGCTAAAGCATGGACTCACGGGGACGTCAGGATACTCCGGTCTCTAGCGCTACGAAATTTTATGACTCCATTCTTTCTGGCGGTTCCCTTTTATTTCCCTTTTTCGTATCACATCACTTTGGTAGCTCGTGCTGGCTGGAGACGTGCAGAAAGTAAGGATATCCTCCGAGGATATGAGTCTACTTTCCGCTGACCACATGTGTGCAGTAACGTTTTATTCGCCGAGATGTGAGTGAACGACGACGAAATATGTATGTCATATTGATGGCATATTTTATGCAGGACATCGCCTGCGGCGGCGACAACTCTCCCAGAGCTTTTGTGCTGCCCTGCGAGCGCCCCCCAAAACCCCGTCTGCGGAGTCTGAAAGTACGATGATATGGCGGAGTTTGGGGTGAAGCACGCCCGTAAAACACTTGTAAACTAAAGTTTACGGGCTTCATAATGGCGTCACGGCCAACTTAGCAATTTGCGTTTGCTTGAGAGTTATTACACTCGGCCCTAGTCAGAACTACTTTGTCTCAGAAAAAGTTTTGATTGCCTTTAGAGTCACACAGAAGGAATTCCGCGAAAGTTTGCCCTTTATTTTTCAATATTCCTCCAAGACCATTCGCGATTTGTGGCCTCTTTTGGGGGATTATAGAAAAAACTTTCTAAATCGTTTTGCTCTTTTGACTCCCGAACTTGAATTAAGCCCTCATAATTTTGTTTACATTTTCGCAGAAAGACACTGATTTTTTTTTCCTCATTTGCATACGCAATTTGAAACTTGGTTGATATAATTTTTACGAACAGGTTGATTTATTTCTTTGCTTAGTCCATATACGAATTTGTAAAAAATACATGCGTCATCTAGTGAGGAAGCTTTGTTATTGGAATTATTAGGGAAGGAACGTAATGGTTAATCGGACAATTTTGTTACTTTGGATATTTTATATATTTTTCATGAAACTTCCAGAACTATAAAGCCTACAAACTTGAAATTTAGCACGTGTAGCTGCGCTCAAAAAAAGAGCATTTCTGCAAAATTGATTCTTTGTAAAGATATATTATAATACAAAATTGGTGAAAGTAATTTTTTCGACAAAATATATTATGGAAATCTTCTCGACTTTATAGAAAATATTAAAACAATGTATAAGAAACTCAAATAATAATATCAATCTTAAAAATACATTTGGTCAAAGAAGGAGCATTGCTGCGATGAAAATTAAATGTCTAAAAAATATAAGCTGATTAAAAAAGAAAACACCCGACTACTTGTAAAAAAGGAACTGAAACGACATAAACATTTTTTTATAAAGCTCACACACAAATAATTCGAAATTTTGCAATTACTATTCTTATCATTAAGAAAGTATCTAGCAGGGTTAAAAATTTACATCGACTTTCTAAAATTCATGCTATCAAATCGTGACACACTTTCGGAGGCTACCAATTTACAATTGAGACCAAACATTTGCAGCCTCTGACTGTATGTCACGATTTGGTAGCGTGAATTTTGGAAAGTTGATGTAAATTTTTAACCTTATAGGTACTTCTTAAGGATAATAATAGTAAGAGTAAAATTTTTAAATTTAAATTTTATTTTTAGTTTTTGCACTATGGATTTTAAAATATATAATAATTTATTGAATACATTCATGACATTACACATAAATGTATACATACATATTTATTTGAACACGTTTCATCAAGACCTTTTACTTGATACTAATATCGGTTTGTTTGAAAATAAAAAATATACATGCGAGAAAAATCACGCCCATATTAAATTTTCTCAAAAATTGTATAACCTATAGCACTCTCACAACTAAAACGAGTCTAACGACATCTCATTTATTAAAATCCATAAAGCCGTTTCGGCTGCAGGACGTGCCAAAGAAACAGAGATACATACATACACCCGAAAAACATTACCGTCCTTACGAATCAGTCCGGTAAAAAGAAAGAAATCAAATTTATTTCAAAATATAATAACTGCCATCTTTATATTCTTAAATCTTATTAAAATCAATATTTCGTTTCTTTATCAGCAAAAAGAAAACCGGCTTCACAAAGTTTTCCCATAGAAATCAAAAGTTGTTGACCCCTTATCTTTTGAAATTTAACAAAATCTGGGATTGTTGACCCACTGCCCAAAGGCTTAAGATCCAATATTTAAATTTGCCCACCGATTTTCAGTTAAATTAAGATCTGCTGACTGACTCAATGAAATTGATCCCATTGACTCTAAACAATTCCTTTGCATTTTTGCTGGTGTGTTTTTGGTCATTGTCTTGCTGGAAGGCCCACATTAACGACATTTTATCAGATACATATTTTCAACGGTGCTATTATTTTGACTGCACTGATTCTGACCTTCATGTAATCCATGAGGTAATGGATGAGTAAATAATATAACTAAATTTTGCAACATTAACATTTTAAATTGCTTAATATTAAAAATACACATTTATCTAGAAAATATACCAAATATGATTGACATAGGATTTTGTTGGTGACATTACAGAAAATTCACTTTAATAATACCTAAAACATTAAAAATTCATAATTGAGATTAAAATTGCACACCGAAATATTTAAACACACAATTTGTCGGATAAATTTACAATAAAACCGGTGCAAAATTCACATAAAAGGGATTTTCCACTTCAATCCATTTAAAATCCCTCTATAAACAAGAAAAAACCATTCCTGTTTATTGTTGTTCTAGATTTCATCATATTTTCAGTCGGCATTAAAGGGATCAGTTGCTAGTTATTCGTTTTATATTATAAAAAAATTTGTGAAATCATTGTACAATTCAAGCCTAAATTTCAAAAATGTGTGCTCTTTTATTCTGTAAATAAACCTGACAAATGCTATACTTATTTTTAAAGTAATAATATGTGCTTTTATGTAATCAAAATGGCAAATGTTTTTCTTTTCCTTGTTTTTAAATTTAAGAGTGTAACTTACTTATGAAAAATAAGAATTGTCTGTGCAAAGTAGTGTTTAATATAGATTTAATTCTAATTTGTATGATTTATTAATTATCCTTTTCTCTTAAATGTTCAAAGTATCACAATGTTGTTAGCTTTGAATTTTTAAAACATATTAAGGAAATTAGACGAATGCTTGTTTAAAATTGAAACTACAATATAATTATGCATCTGAAAATTTGTAATTTAAAAGTTATTCTTTCAGCTTCCAAATTGCATTAATGTTTTAATTCATTAATCAATCTCATTCACAATGGAGAAAGTCAATGAAAATTTAATTTTACACTCTCAAAGTTTTTATACATATACACATATTGATTACTTTATATTATATTTAATTTTGCAAAGGAATTCCACATAAAATTGTTATTTTTTATTGATTAATTAGGTCTTAATGGAATTGCCTTTGAAATTATGGGCAACTATAGCTTCTGCTGTATTGACATAAAACAAATTGAGAGAAATTTTTCGATTATGTATATTAATTTTTTATGAATATTTCACTTTAATTTAAGAATTTTGTTTATGAAAACATAGTTTTTTAATAGACATTCAAACGAGAAGTGAAAACGTAATGAATTCAATTATTTACCGACTAATCAATTCCAAGATCCTACCTAAATTGGCTTTCTAGCTTCTTCATTAAGCGGATTTTCTTCCAGAAGTTGTTCTCTACGTGCTCGATATGATTTAATTTTAAACTTTCAAAATCGGTTTCGTATAAAACGAATTTACGCGTGCATCAGATCAAAGTTCGAAGAAGTTATGTTCCTAGGCTATAACTTAAGAGGTACTCCGAATTTCGCCTTAAAACTTTATTATGATATTTCTGAGATATAGCACTAATATTTTATGGAAAACAATTTCACATTTTTTAAAGTTTTGCTTTTAAGGGTATACGACTCTCGCTGTTTAAAGCAGGACGCGTTTTGAGATTAATGTAAAAAATTGAATCTACGCTTTTTTATATGTGTTTGTATGTGAACTTAGTTTCAAATTTAGGAAAGTCGAATTTTGGTTTTTTGTATATTTGTCTAAAATGCTCGTATACCATTTTAAAATATTTCGTTGAAATTTCAGGTTAATTCGACGAATATGAAGTAACCAAAACACGAAATAATAATGCTTAATCGAAGTTATATATTTTTAATTATACGAACAATTTAAAGTTAGTTCTCGTAAAATCCAGAGCAACATTTTCATTGGAGTAAATTTATTCGATGCAGCATGGATGACAGAATTGAAAAATTCTAATTATTACAAATTATTACATATTAATGAATACAAATAATTAAAATATGTAAATACATATTTATATATGTAAAGTACTTGATACAAGTAAAGCCTACTTTATTGAAAATGCTAACATTTCGATAAATACCAGTGTAAAGAAATGAAGGCAAAATTAATCTTTATTTTTTTTAATTTATGACTACCTAGTAATCAAGGAAAAATTTTCATTTTCTAATTTGATGTAGACAAAAGTTAACAATTCGAAAACCTTAACCACTGGCTGTAATAAATCACGGACACTTAATAAGGCATGTAAACTTAAGTTTAAGAAAACTTCGCCACAAGCTGTTTCGCATAATTTCTTTAGCTCCTGACATGGGCGATACTATGTATTTTTTTATGGTATGGCGCGTAAGTCTTATTTGATGGTATGGCATGAATCCAAAAAATATAAACCGCAAGCAAAACATCCCCACGCAACTTAAAATGTAAGAGTCCTGTGAAATAATACAATATTAAAATCAAATTGAATACAACAGTATTGATTTTAAATTATAAATATATGTTTAAAGAAAATAATGACGTTTAAAATTATGAAATTATGAATATACTGCATTATACAAAAAGCATTAGCTAAGAAATTTGAATTTTTAAATATTGAAAACTAGAATATTAAAATATTTACTTTTTTAATTAAAAAACGTTGCAAACATGGACAATCTCTGTGCACTGAGCAGAAAAATACTGGAAATTTAACAAAATTGGCTTAGTTAAAATTCCTACAATTTTTTCAAGCCAAACAACGCAGCTGCTTGGTTTGGGCCCAATGTTATAGCCCAAACTATGCAGCTCTGTTTTTTTTGCATTTATTGTTGATTTTGGATAGTATGAGGGCATTTTCTAAAAATATTTTCAATCGAAACCGCTCCTCCGCTGAAATCTGCACTATTCGCTGCGATAGAAGAATGCCGATTTTCGGGTACTATCAGAATTGATAGACATTAGTTAGCTACCTCAGAGTTTTTGCATTTATTGCTGAGTCTGGAAAGTGAATGAACAATTAGTATATGTATTGAAGTTAAATGGCTCTTATTCAATTAGTCCAAAATTAAGTACTAAAAATGTTAAGGTTACGGGGGTATATAAGAGCCCCCATAGAAAAATTGACTTTGGTGCGAGTATTTTTATCCTAAATTATGATTATAGAAGGAATGAATAAATTATAATAAGTTTAAGATCTTTTCACAGGTTCTGTTGAAACGTTGTAAAATCGCCGCAATTTTCTGCATATCTCCTCAAAGTTTTAGCGGATTTTCCAGAAAATCCTTAAGGAGGAATGAAAACAACTTCATTTAAATTAAAATATTTTCATTCTTCCTTGTTGATAATTCTACAAGAATTCTGAAAATAAGCAAATTGAGAGAAAACTTTACTTTACTTTAATCTGTCATTTCACAAGAGATATATGTACAGTACATCCTTGTCACCGTCGATAAGTCGAATAAGGTATTTTTATTTTCCTCTCATTCGTTTATTTTAAAATTTCTGAGAAATCTTGTACAACAAAAACTGGAACTTATTTAATAAATTTTCAACGAAATTTTGCGGAAAATATGCTGGAAATCTGTCCAAAACGAGCTACACAAAATGTTTTGCATATTCGTTACTCTCACATGAACGTTCTTGCAAATTTCCGTCAGGAGACTTTAAACTCAATTTATCCCCTTATTCGTAATCAGTGTCTCCGAAAATGCATTGTACTCGTAAATGTATTTAAGTTCGAAGTAGTTAAGAATATTTACATCAGTTGAATAATGATAGATAGAATTGCAAGGTTTAAACAATTTAACTATGTACAAACATATATATGTACATATGAACGACGATAAAAGTATTAGGTAACAAATCGATGTTCTTTTCCTAAGGTTTTGAAATTTATAATATTTTTTTCCACAAATCAATTGGATAAGGGCTAATATCTTAAAATATTATTGCAGACTTCAACCAACTTCGTTGGTAGAAACTTTTTGAATGAGTGTATTGTGAACATCCCGATTTTCATACTTGTTTTCCTATCGCGTTCTATTTTTATTAAATATCGAAAATTTAACGAAATTCATCGTCGGTTCCATAATCTGCTAAAGTTTTCGTTGTGACAACAGACCGATCGTAAAACTATTTGTCAAGTTAGAATATGAACTGTGAGTGTACCGGTCATAAACGTATAACTAAACTAAAATAACTAAATTCATCAGAAACAACTCGGTGCTCATAACTAAAGTTATGACCAATAATCTTATAACGATTCCATAGCCTTTGATGAATTCCGTAAAGTCTGTCGCAAGTTTATGACTGCTTTATGGGTACTGCATATTGACTTGCTCTGTTAAAACTTAGAGAGTATTATGCAATAATTGAATAATTTAATGGAAATACCTAAAAGCACTAATTGGCAGTGGCTACTTCGGTAAATTTACATTAGCTTGCATATTTTAAAGACCACATAATTTCCACTTTATTGTTTTCTCGTTCTTTACAGCGTATAGGTCGATTTTGTTAGGAACATGTTGTATCTTGAATAACTTTAAAAAAGATTTAAAATTTTCTAAAAATAGCATCAATTTGCAATGACTTTAATACATTTTTAAGTCAAAAATTAATCAGAAAAACGTTGAAATCGAGATTTGAAGTTTTGCATTAAGGTACTATTCTACTCTAGAGCGTCAAAAAAAGGCTTTTTTCAAACTTTTATTTCTCAGCCGCTTTATTAAGTATTGTCATGAAACTTTCACAAAATGTAAATGGACCCTTTTCATATACAAACAAATTTTTAGTTTTGGCATATTATTATTATTAAATAGAGGGCGCCAAAGTTAAGTGTCAAAAAAAAGATGGTTCCATGGCCGCAAGTTAACCTCCGAACTGGTATGTCTGAAACAAAAAATTCTAATGGGGTTTTAAAAAGAAAGGTTCCTTACGTGACAATTCACCACCGTTAGTCAAAAATTCCAACAACAAAAAAAAATGGCGCATGTTTGAAAAACAAGTTTGAAAAAATGACATTTTTTTACCTTATATCTTCTGCCATTTTTTTTCTTTTATATTTTTATGCAAAAATGTGGTGAATTGCCATACACGACACTTTAATAAACAAAACGCACTAAGGTTTATTGAAATCGGTTCAGTAGATCCGGAGATTAACTTGCGGCCAACTTGAAAAATGCCATTTCGAGAAAAACGCGTTTAAAGTTTTGGTAAAGGCCGAGTTCTCTCACGCGGCTATATGTATATAGTGCTATAACGTTTTTTCTAATCCGAATTTCTCTACAAATATTTGAGAGGTCATTTTTGAAGATGTAAGGAATCGAAGAATGCAAAAAAAAAATTTCGATTTTGTGAAAACTCTAGAGTAGAATAGTACCTTAATAAAAATCATGGCAATTTGATGCATTTGTTGATGCAAATTTCAAATACTTACTAACCCGGCCTTTACACGGGTCAGTTCTACTGACTCTGACCCGTGTAAGTACCCACTGACGTGTATTTTTTACTGACTAGTCAGCACTGAGCACTGGACAAAATAAAATAGATTGGGTGCACGTTTATGGAATATTAAAGAAAAAAAAAAATAATTTACAATAATTTTAAGAAATAATATTGCTGTCATTGAAGTTTCTACACTTGCCGACAAATAACTGAGTTGTCAATTTGCCGAAGGCAAAACAGCGAAAGTAGTTTTTACAATTGAAGTCAGTGTTGACTCCCAGTAAAACTGACCCGTGTAAAGGACGGATTACTCTGGTGGATTGTTAATAAGTTTCAATTCAATATAAAATTGTCTATTGTTCTAGATAGATGACAAAAAAAAAAAAAACACATCCAATGTACTATCAATTTTTATACGTGCTGTTTAGCTATGGCACTGGCACACATTTAGATAACAAATTGTGTTTTGTTTTAAAAATATTTTAAAATCGCAACAAACTTTTAACTACGCATCTAATTCTTACAAAATGAGAAAAACATATATTGGTTTTTAAATACCTATAAAATAATGAGCATACTAAGTGAACTTATTTAACTTGGCTTACACATTATGACATAAATTACTTGGCGTCTGGGCTTAAGAAAATCGAATGGCATATTTGAAACTAACTTAATTAATGACTTCACGGAGAAATCTTATACTTATATGTTAAATGGATCATTTTATTTGATCCGAAAAACCGCCAAATGTAAATTTGTAATGTCTTTAGTAATTCCGTTTTCAATTAGCGTTTAAAGCCCCAGCTTTACAGAGATGAGGAAAAATATTAGAAAAGCGCTGTAGATTGAAAAAGTAATTCCGCAGTTAATTAATATTCATGTTATGGTTGAACTTGCAATCAGTAAAATGCTATAAAATCATTAATGGTATGGTAATTTTATATCGCCATAAAGTGGGACAAAACGATTTTGCGAGATGCTAAAATTACTTTCTATTAAACTTTATGTTTAATTTTATACAAGTACAAGTACATTTAAGTGAAAAGTTAAAAACGCAAAACGAAAAATAGGTAGCAGACCATAAATGATATATGTACATAGTAATTAAAATATTTCTTCAAACAAGATTTTAGCTAATCGTATAACCAAATTGTCTTATTTGAAAATGTAATTTTAGCAAAATTGGGTGAATTCTTTAATGATTTTGATTGATGAAGTCTTACATATTAGAGATTAAAAATATGATTGGTCAAGGTACAAATACATCGAAGGTAACGCTTCAGCATTTTTCCCCTTTATTAATTATATAATTTAGTTCGCTAAAAAGGATATTCGTTTTTAAAGTGGTGAAAAATAAGATAGATATATACATACATATATAATATATAACATATATATATATAATGTTAAAATTAAATTTGCTAACATATATATATAATATATAACATATACATATATAATGTTAAAACTAAATTTGCTAACTTAGTTTAAAAAGCATGATTTTGAAAAAAACTACGTTTAAAATTTTACACAGATATAGTTTGATCGCTGTGCATTTGACTATAAAAGTCGATAACTTTGAGAATTTATTCTAGAAAACCAATATACATACATATTAATAATCGCTAAAAAACAGAAATTAATTTTTTGGTCTGGTAAAAGGATTCCCCCTACAACCTACCATAATATAACAATATTTTATTTGAGTTAATTTCCAATTTAAGATACCGAATAAATACATACATATATTTACAGTCCATTAAAAAATTATGTCAGCTTGGCATTTGTATAAAATATCTATTAAAATAACCATCAGCTTAGTCTAAGCAGTTGATATATCAATACAGTATAAAAATCGAAAAAACAAGGAAATGAAAGAAATTTGAAAGAAAAATACTAAAGTGTAATTTATTTTTCTATCACTCTCTTTATTTTGAAGGAAACGTAGTGAATAAAAAAATAGGAGAAAAATAACATTTAACATGTACCCATTCAGAGTTGGAAACTTGAAAATAAAGATTGCACAAATGGTTTGTTATAATATCGAATGAATCGAAATGCTCTTTAAGTCAAAAGCATGCAGCATTGTGAGTGTGTGGCATGTGTTTATAAGTTTACGAATGTGCGAATATTATTTATTATTCTCGTACTTCCACTTTTGTCGAACCTGGTTCGCTACGGACGTTATTTCCCTGAATTAATGAGGGACATGATAGAATTACTTGCTTTTTATTCATTAGCTAAAGGAAGAACCCGAACACCTCATATTTTATACATCATGTTCACTCTGCTTCAAGACTAACTAATTTATTATAGAAACAAACTTCTTGGTAAATTTAATATCACAATTCTAAAGCTAAAACTACGAGCTCTAATTCTGGATATAAAAAACAAGGGAAATTGAAAAGAATAAATTAAAAAACAAAAAATTTCTACGTTCGTCCAAGTCATTAGCTTAGTCAGCTCAGAGTGCAAACCTACTAACTCAATAAATGGTAACAGGGTTACAGAGAAGTAAAGTACTTAATAAACAAGATTTTCCTTATTTTAGGACAACACCTTAAATATAATTCGGCGAGCTTTTCAAAGTTTTGTCTGTTTCGAGAAATAAAAGGAATTATAAGATCCAGATTTATAATAATTTATTAGCATTTTTGTGACTTAGCAAGTTTTCAAAACTGAATAAAATGTATAAAATAATGGAATAAGCAGGCTTTCTGCGACAACAAGAAATTATAAATAAAATATAATATTAAATTTTACAGTTTAAATAAATGTTATGCGGTTTTTAACATACATATACCATATTATCAATAATTAGGTAAACCATCTCTATAAACTTAAAATAGCTTATAAAAAAAATTAAATTATAATTAAGATACTTGCACAAATAGGAGCAATCAATTTGTAGTCAAGATATGTTACGTCATAAGGTTTTGGTTTCTTTCGACCTGATTGCAGATATCTGCGGGGTACAGTACAAAATAATAGGCGCTCCACACTAATCTCAAAATTTTATGTTGTCAACAGGGGAAAAGCAGTATAGTATTATACCTACATTGTATTTTGATTTCAAAATTTTAAGAAATACACTTATTTTTTTCGTCAACAAAGGAAACTAAAACAGTATGTAAAATGAAAAAATTTGTTTGTCTTGAAATAAATCTTTTGTTTTCTTCTATACATATTATATGCAATAAACCGAGAAATGAATGTTTTATTTTTAACTTTAAATACAGCAATATATTTGTTGTGCATAAAGTTAAAATTTTTAAAATTCACACAGCGATGTTTGAAATGGACTCAGCTCTTTTACTCATCTCGCGTTTTGGGGTATGGATGGATTGAATTTAACATAAAATGTTGGCATAAATTGAGTTTGAGGTCTCGTCACGTATTTTGAAGTGAAATTTGTCGGTCACTTGTACTTTCGGAGATATTTAACTTAGAAATTTCGAAAATTGACATTTTGCTGCCAGGACTTTTTCCATATTCCCACAAAATTTCGTTGCAAATTCTATTTATACCACAAATTGAGAACATTTCCACATTTTCATTCTAAAATATTGTGCAAAAATTGTTGAAATTAACGAATAAAGGATAAATATATTTTTCGACTTATTGACAGCGACGAGCACGCATTTGTCTTATGAAATGATAAATCGAAGCAAAGTAAAATTTTTCTTATTTTCAGTACTCGTGTAATTTGTTTTACAGCAATTCGGTGGAAACATTTTTAATTTGGCCTTTCCATAATTTTCACCAAAAGATTTAAGGAGCATGGAGAAATTGCGTCGGAAATTTATCGTTTTTCAGAATTTTAAAGTTAAATAATTTAGGAAATATGTATAAGCGACCGACAAATTTTTTTTTGGTAATTATGGAGTTTAGGGGCATCACCTCCGATGACCTTGAAATTTTAGTATGTTGTAGAGTTTAAGATGCTGCACAGAAATATATATACATGTTGGGCGCGGAAAGCATATCTACACATAGTTTTTTAATGTTGAAAATGAAATGAAATGAAACATTGATATTTTGCGACCATCCAGAGTTGAAGAAAGTATAGGGTATGGAGGGGGGGTTTAGAAGTTTGATCAAATTTTTAACACCCCCTCCCCCCTCCCCTCTCCACCCCTCCATACCCTATACTTTCTTCAAATCTGGATGTTTTATAGAATTTTGGAAAGTAGACTAAAATGAGAGATTAATTGACAAAAACCATCAATCGGACATTTCCCCCACTCCATCCATGCGCCAACGGGTCGGGTGTTACCTCAAGGTCAACATAGTTCAAGGTCAAGGTCAAGGCCGCCAATGACCTTGACCTTGAACTATGTTGACCTTGAGGTAACACCCGACCCGTTAGCGCATGGATGGAGTGGGGGAAATGTCCGATTGATGGTTTTTGTCAATTAATCTCTCATTTTAGTCTACTTTCCAAATTTTATTCTACTTTCCAAAATTCTATAAATCAACCAGATTTGAAGAAAGTATAGGGTATGGAGGGGGGGGGGGGAGAGGGGAGGGAGGGGGGGAGAGGGGAGGGAGGGGGGTGTTAAACATTTGATCAAACTTTTTAACAATCCCCCCACCCCCCATACTTTCTTCAACTCTGGATGGTCGCAAAATATCAAGGTTTCATTTTCATCCATTTTCAACATTAAAAAACTATGTGTAGATATGCTTTCCGCGCCCAACATGTATATATATTTTTGTTCAGCATCTTAAACTCTACAACATACTAAAATTTCAAGGTCATCGGAGGTGATGCCCCTAAACTCCATAATTACCTTTTTTTTTGTATATTCGTAACTTTTGACTCTAAATAGCCATTCCTACAAAGTTTCATGATTTTTGCGATTATCTAAATTAAGCAACATACATATTGCGATTTTTCTTGAGAATCGCTTCCATTTTGTTAAAAATTTGTTATATTTTTCTTTCAAACACTAATTACTTAAAAATTAATTAATGCGGTTTTAATGATTTCCTAACGTAGAAGGGAACCAAATTCTGTAAGCTTTAACTGCAGTACAAACTATCAAAATTTTGTTGATTCTGAATATTTTACTTCGAAGATTCATAATGTAGGGTACTAAATATTTCTAGAGTCTGCTAATTTTTATTATCCTATAATATTGAAGAATATGCAGTTTTTTTATGCTCTTCAACAGCATTAATACCAACATTTCATGCTGAAATCAGTTTATTACTATTTTTTAGGTTTAGTTCAAAACATTGTAAGCAGGTAGAGCTAATTTAATTAGTAAAGCAAAATTAAATCCTTTCTTTACCTACATATATTAAAGCAGGTATCTAATTTTCGAATAATCTGGTTTTAATTTGAAAATTTCATATTGTTCTATTGTGGTCAAATTGCTAGATTACGTCTTTATACGTGTGAAATATTCGGGAAGAATAGCTGGCGGGCACATACCACTTCCGCTGCTAATGCGGGCCGGGCTCAAATTACTTGGTTCAAAAAACCCATGTAAACCCACGTAAACCCACGCTGCGCTCATCAGGGCGGGCATCAAGCGGTTCCTAATGGAGTAATTAAGCACATGAAACCTTTTATTCTCATTTCCATCGTCGTTGAAGCTCCACGGCATATCATATGCTCCGTCCCGCACTAAATGGCTATTTATTTTTGTAACGAAATTTTTGCCACCGCTTAGCCCTCCATTACCCTTGACCCAGATTTGTGCCGCTCTCACAGCGATCCCAGAATGCAAAATCCGAGTCATCGCAAGAATCGCAGAAATCGCACTGAATTTACTTCATGAGCAAATTTGTTTTCCTCGAGCAGTTGAATTTACGCGCGAGGAGAAGAAGTCAGAACACTTCTCAGCCCTCATCCTGACCGGAGGGCGGGGGCGGTTGGATTTCCTTCAAATGGATTTCTTATGAAAATCGCACCAAAGCCACCTAAGTTGCCGGCAATCGCAATAAAAGGAAATTATCCCATGCAATGGATCAACTCAGCCAGCACCCGCTTCATCTTTACTTAATTTGACTTGATCTGATTTTATTGCGTTCCATTTCATTTGAAGAGCTTTGCCATAGAACGAGGTTCCATGTCTTTTTATCCTTCCTTTATTTGGCCGTAAAAGACATAAATTCGGGCGCTATCGGTGAAAAATAGTCCGCGCGCCGCTGAATGAATGACGGGGCTCCGGACCGAAATGGGCTCGCAGGACCCCCCTATCTTTCACGGCAACACGTTGAGCAACACTTTTCAAACGTGAAAATTTGCTGGTTCGATTTGCCGGTGGCCTGTAATCCCTCATAGCGCGGCGCCTTTTACAGCCCTTGGCTAAATCTCCACTTTTATTGCAAACCTTCGGAATGGCGGCGCCAATCGAGTCGCAGGTCCCTCATAAACAGGGGGGCCCGGCGGGGCTCCCCAGAGCCAGTAAAAGTTACAGTGGTAGTGTAGGGCGTAATTGAATTGCCTTCCTAGGAGCCGAGCGAGAAGAATCGGCATTAAGGCGGCGGAATATTCATTATTATTGCACCCTTTTTGGCGAGCCCTCCGCCCACGTTGGGCATCCTAAAAAATTCCGCCGTTCCCAGAGTAAACACATTTTAATCAATTTTCGACTCTAAGCCCACCAGTCGCAGTGATCGCAGGCCTCATTTGAAACGGGGCGCAATTTGAACAGAATCAAATCGATTTAGGACGGGACTGTTCGCGGGAACAGGGCCCTCGGGAAAACATCGATATTTGTCGATTTGAGGAGACGGCATCATCAGCTCTCAACGTCCCATTTGAATTGAAGGACAATTCAGATTCACTTTCGTTTCCTCAAACCCTCTGCCGCGTCCTTTAAATTTATTGTTTTGCTAACGCGCAGCACTTTTAAGATATTCAAACCTATTGAAATTTATCTTAGAGACCGTTGGTGTGGTATCTCATCAGCTTAAAGTAGATAGATATTAATCACTTGACTAATAAATGACTAATATTAAATATAGACGACAAGCTATCAGCACTGTAATTCAATATTTTATCAAAAGCCATGATTTTTAAAGCAGGGGATCAAGCACAGAAATTTCGTGGAAAAAGGTAGAAAATAACACAATAACAAAATAAGAATTATTAATTCTAATGACACTGTTCTGCAAAATTTTTCCCTCGAATATCTAACAGATTAATTTTACAGAATTTTACCTTTAAATTATGGTTCCAAAAATGAAAATATTCCAGCACATCAAAATTTCAAGAAACATGGGATTGAAAAGTAAAAAAAGCCATATGTTGGTCACATTTGAAAATTTCTTAAAAGATAAAGGATTATCGAATGAATTTGAAATAAAACTAATATTAAAGTTTAAATCCTTAATTTATATAGATAAATTAGTTATTTATAAACTATCTTAAAATTATTTTATGGAATGAGTTTTTCATGAACCTATAAATTTACAGGGGATATATAAAGAGGCCTCATATGCAAAAACTTATCTCCTGAAAAAAAATCTTGATAGACTTTTTAAATAATTGATAATATAAAAATGCAGGTAAATACTTAATCTTTATGTATATTTATGTTTGGAGCTTCTACGCCATCCCAATATTTTTTAATAAATTTTCAAAATTTAACAAAATAGGGTTTTTTGTACTTTTCAGCCGCATTTTTCTCAAATACGTGATTAGATGAAATATTTTCATTTTCAGATGAATACAGAAGTCTGACAAAATTTTGAGGGGAAAGGTTGTTGAAACTATAATTTTAACAGGTTTTAAGAGTTTTGAAAAGTTACTTTTTCAAATCTTTCGCCTACACCTATTCCCAATCAAAAGTCTTCGAAAGCACATTTGTGTCCTCTGTCTAACACAGGCTTTTTTTTCAGAAATTGAAATAAACAATTGACATTTTTTAACAATTGTATCAAAAATTACATTTTGAATTTGAGGGTTAAATGGGAAGTTATAAAAACATTTTTTGAGGTCATTGTTTGGCGTGTGTCAAATAAAAGCTATGTAGTTGAAGAACGAGTTCAAAAACATATGTCTAATACGTTACTTTAAATTACTTCTTTTAAATAGTTTTTTGCGAAAAAACGCTATTAAAAATTCCTGTTTCACTTAGAAAAATCTGAATATAGTAATGAGGTTTGAGAATAACAAAAAGTTACCAGGATTTCATTTCGTTAAATAGTTTTTTTGTACATAAAAATAACAATATTGCGTTTCTATTCTCTTTTTAATGAAGTTAAAGTGGGGAACACTTATTGTATGAGTTTAGGTAACTCACACTGGGCCAGCTTTCTTTTATGTTTTAAATTCCTATTTTCAAAATCCTATCGACAATGTACCTTCCGCGGTGGTTTGCATAACTAATCAAGAAAATGTAAATATACTTTAAATGCTGTTGCTAATTTTTGGCTTTAACTAATTAAACTTTCATTCATGCTAGAAATTGCTTTAAATCCTTTATCGTCATCGAGTCAACTAAGTGACAACTTCGAAAAAGGGTCTGAATATATTTAATTAATTAAGACGCGGCAACCAGGATTAGTTAGATACCCGAATTATTTTATAAACATTTCGTGGTGGATGCTTATCCAAACCAAATCTTCAGATTTGAGGTGAGTATTTTTCATAAATTTTGAAGTTGCGGTCTCCTAAATAAAAAAATATAAATATCCGTTCATAAAAAGAGTTAACAAAATAATGTTTGGATCATGACTGTCCTGAATGAATATTTTGTTGTACCAAACAATTAAAAAAATAAATCATATTTTATATCATAAATGATTTAAATTTTATGTTCCTTTAAACGGTGTAAGTGCTTTTCATGCTTCTCTGTTAATCTGACACTAAACTTAGCCTTCACATTTTCAATATAATATTCATATAGTAGATGTACAAATTAAAATTTAAAATAACACTGGTCTGGAAAAGTTTTATCCTAGATATCTGATAGGCTTATTTTATAAAATATTTTTCTGCTATAGATTATAAAAACCAAAACGGAACTGTTCTATCACATTTCATTTTCAACAGAGTAAAACCATTTTTGGAAATTTCTTAAAAAATAACATTTCATCGAACAAACTTGAAACTATGTATAACTCAAACAAAAAATGAAATCCTTAAATATACTATAGAGATATTGTTATTGTTTTTTTATATGGCATAGTTAGGTATTTTAATTATTATTTTCTTTTTTTTTTTTAATTATTAGGACTGAGGATTTCACCCTGCACTAAAATGTAAACTTTTTTCAAAAACTAATAAATATCAATAGATGAAATTTGGTACATATAAAATAAAATTTGATTCTGCCATTGCAAAATTTTTTAACTTTAACAGGTACTTACATGTGAATCTTTGGTAATGTTTAAAATACATATATAATTCTTTCTCTTCTTAATGTATTGTAAATTATATTCTTTGATTCCTTGTTCTGTTAATGACAGTATTATTCATTACAGCAACTTGTAATTTGTTAGACATTCTTCTAACCGTACCTTAATAGATATTAGTACGAGTTTAAGTATAGTTTTTAACATATACCTAATTTTAGCAACTCCTCCATTTAAACCTTAAAGATAGTTGTCATGCATTCTTTCATAAAGTATTCTTACATATGTACATCACTTTTAATGTGTCATATATAAAAGAACATTTCGTTTATTTATGCGATTTTATAAACATTTGCGCTGATTTTACTTTTGTCATATACTTTTTTTCTATTATGTATTTTCCAATCATTCTCACCATACGTCTCGTTTTTCAGACATAAAAGGGGAAATTAGAGTTATGCATATAAAAATGATTTAAAAGTTAATTGCCAAAAAATTCTATAATTTAATTAACCATGTTTAAGTACAAATATTTATACAATTAAAATTACTGGCTCTAAACCTATCTAAATTTTATTTCAATTCAAAAGACTTTACACATAAACTTAAAATTGTAACTTTTGTAGCAGAACTTAATGTTGATTTAACATTTAGCATATAAATATACATATGAACTTATGTTTCCACCAAGCACATGACGATTTGAATACAAGATTTGTCTGCATGATAATGTTAACAATGCACATGTTAATGTCTTTGGAACATGAAAGTTTTTAAAATTTATGAGGGATCATAATAATTTGGCCCTGTCGGTCCTTATATGCTAGCTAGGGTTAATTACTATCCACTAGCTACCCTCCCAAGCCCTTCATATAACATAGCATAGTATAGGTGGATATGTATTCACTATCAAGCCACAATTCATGCAAATCCCTCTATTGCAGTGTAGCCAGTCCCTCATCCTCCTCTTGCTTCCGAAGGGTCTTGACAATTTTCACTTAAAAGAGAGATTTATTCCAAATGCGGAAAGGGAGGCAATTTATGGCTACGGACAACTCGAAGAAAACTATCAGCCGAATTCGAAGTGATTTATGGCCGATGTAATCGCCACTTATCATCGTCCGACATGTGCACAATATTTGGGAGGACAAATCGATTTCAATCTGAAATTAAATTGCAAATTTATGTGAGAGCTTCTTAAGATATATTTCGTCAGTTATAAATCCATTGTGGAGTGGCCCCGGATGGCACCGCTTTTGGGAATTCTATTTCTCGCCATGTATCCGATAATTTACGCCGACAAAAGTGAGACATACATTTCATTCGGAGGGCATTTCGACCGTCCCCTATGTAACTGCCCATGAGTTTTATTTGAATTTTGGCTAAGGTTTCGATACTTTTTGTAGACCCCATGCCAAGGACTCTCTGCATTCACATTTTCAATTATACCATTTGATTAAATCAGACATTGTTATGTTAGTAAAATTATTGTTTGCATTATTATACAGCATTGATTCAATTTGTAATCTAAGGAAGCTTTTGTGCATATAGTAAAAAGTAAACAATTTAGATTCTTAAGTGTATACATACAAATTAGGGTGGAGTGAAAATGTATGAAGAATTATTTTTTTTGTTATTTTGTAATCGCATAGTAGTAAAAAGCTGCCTATGGATGAGCAAACGAAGTATGTTAAATATCATTTATGTATTATAATGGTGCCCCAAAACGAAAGAATTTTGAAAAAAAGTATAATTTCATTCATTTTTGACAGCCTCATTCAGATGTAGGTATACCTTAATAATGTATCGGAATAGTATTTTTCATGTTGTTTAAAACCTATATTTTTATGTAATAATAAAAATATATGTAAAAGTTTGGAATTTATGGTGCCCCAAAACGTCTTAAAACAAAAATAAATCAAGAATTTTGCAATAAAACTGCGTTTCATATTTATGAAACATTTATGAGAAAAATGTTACAAAATAGCCAATTAAGTAGAAAATTCGCGTTTAGTATTATAAAAAGGCATCATCTGACCTGATGACAGTCTGGCCCTGATAAAACCATCATTTTATGAAGTTTAGCATTTGGTTTTGCACTATCGAACATTGACAAGTTTCTGATTTTTTTTCAAAACTTTGTCCCAACGGGGGCACCTCTAAATATAAACCTAGACAAAAAATATTTCCGCTATTGCTTATTGTGCCTATCGCGCAGCTTTTTGCGGGTATGGCATACTAAATATATAAAAAAAATAATTTCACTCCACCCTAATACACATGTCAAAATGTTAGTTCGAATCACAAAAAAATATAAATGATACTTTTACCTATCTAATCGTCGTCTAATTTGAAAAAATTAACAGAAAGTCTTCAGAGAGTTTTTTATGATATGTACATAAATATGTACATATGTATATGTCACGTAGAGATTATTGGAAAAATAACACTGGTCAACAAATTTAATTTTTTGTTTGTTGCCAAATAAATAGGATATTATTTCTATAGGATTTTTTCCCTAGGTGGCGAATTCGTAAATGAAAATGCTCAATCGGCTCCCATTTTCGAGAAAAATAGAGACAAAACATACAAAAGACCGTATTTTGGTAATTTTAAAAAATCATTGAAAAATAAAGGTTCATCATAGAAGGTTTTAACATGGCTTAAATGAAAGCCTGAGTCTTAATCTAGGAGTAACAAATATAATTTATCTCTATAGCCTTTTTTACGTATCTTGACGAACAAGTTTTTCATGAATGTGCATTTGCCGTGTTCTTTATTCGTCATCCATTGTATGAAATAATCAGTTTATGGAATAAAGTAAAATTCACTGAATATTTCGAAATGCTTCAAAGGTTTTGTATTTTTATATAATAGCTTAATATTTCAGCTGGCATTTGAGCAACATTATAAGTTATTTTTTAATGATTTTTCATAAATGGTCAAAATATCACATTTTTTAGTTTTTAATCTTATTTTTCTCGAAAATGGGAGCTGGTTGAGCATTTCCATTTACGAATTAGTAATCTACGGAAAAAATCCTATAGAAATGATGTGCCATTTCTTTGTCAACAAATTTGGTGTTGACCAGTGTAATAAGCTTTTCAAAATTAACAAATTTCAGCTTGACACTCCTGAGATGTAAAATTTCCAAGTTGTGAAAATTATAATCGATTCTATAATACAACAATCAGTTCGAAACTGATTTCAAAATAATCGATTGATTCCATTTATGTTTTCTAGAAATGCAGATCGAATTAGAAAGTTTGTAGCGAAAAAGTTGATGTAAAAGATTAGTTCTTTTTGGTCGCTTCTAAATTAATTGCATTTTATGCAGTTATTAACTAATTTATTATCGCCTATATAACATGATTGTGTAAGATTAATGAATTCTTTCTTTGACTTGATAATAAATACAAGAGTCGATTCAGAATGATACATAGTATACAGGGTCTTTCTTAGTGGGCATGCCAAAATGAGGGGGTGATAGATCTCACCTAAACAAATAAAAAATTGTATGGCAGGGGGGGAGGGGGCATGCTTAACCATTTAGGAGTTACAGGGTGATTCGTAAATTTCTAATTCCTATGTTTCACCACTATTTTATTTTTATCTTTTTATCTACTCAACGCAGCGACCTTAAACCTACATACTTCAAAAATCTACTATCCTAATGTCCTTTCCAAAAATGTCAACAATGCTGACCTACCACCACTGCAGGTATAGTTCCTTTCGAAAGTGGAAAAATTAATTTTTCTTTCTCCTAAAATTCAGGTTTTCGGCAATTTTACTCCGAAATTCATGTAATTAATACACCTTTTTCTCATTTTTATCAAATCGCCCACCCAATTTTCTTTTCATAGAGGTACGACATGTCCAGGTAAAATAGAGGTTTAAACATCGTTTCCTTAGGAAACCTTGACTTGTATTTTGTTATTATATGTATTTTATTGCCCGCTAATTTGAAAACTTTTAAAACAAACAAAATATCTTCAAATAAGTTCGAAAATGCTTGTTTAGTGTAACAGGTATTTAATTTTAATTATTGCTGCAAAAAAAAGTTATAAAAAAATTAATGGATTTTTGTCTTATTATTTCTCAGAAAAAATCTCTACGAATAAATTTGCATATTTTTTCTCTACCTCGACATGTTGTACCTTTTTGGAAAGGAAATTGGATGGGCAATTCGATAAAAATGAGAAAATGGTGTATTAATTATATGAATTTCGGAGAAAAATTGCCGAAAACCTGAATTTTAGGAAAAAGCGACTGTACTTGCGTGGGTGGTGGTAGGTCAGCATTGTTGACATTTTTGGAAACGACATTGGGATAGTAGATTTTTAGCCGTGAGTTTGATGTCGCTGCGTTGAGTAGATAAAAAGATAAAAAATTAAAAATAAAATAGTGATGAAACATTGGAATTTACGAATCACCCTGTAACTCCTAAACGGTTGAGATTGCTCCCCCCTGGCATACAATTTTTTGTTTCTCTAGATGAAATCTATCACCCTACTCATTTTGTCATGCTCACTAAGAAACACCCTGTATAGTTTTGGACGCATTCTTTTAAAAAGAGAAAAATACCAATCGCAAGACAACGTTTTTCGTAGAGCTTTCTTTATATGAAAAAAAAAAAAACTATTTAACGTACTGCGATCCTAATGTTTTCAATGTTCATGTTTTTTTCAAATTTTTCTGGGCGTTACTTTTTTAGAAGAGGTGGGGCAGTCATTTCTGAAATTTTTTTTTGGAAAAAGTGTTTAAAAAAAGTGACACAAAGCAACATAGTCAATGTGGATTTAGTGGATGTATATCTCAATTAAAAAACGAAAAAAAAAAATTAATAAATAAAAAGGTTTATCTGCTCATATAATACATTTAAAGAAGGAATGAATTTTTGTATTGAAGCCGTATTTTCATAAAGTATATTGTTATCAGCTGTACAATTTCTAAACTGTTTGACTAATACAGCTCAAAATTTAGATATAGTTTAATAACCTTAATAAACTCGCCTGCAAAAGAGGGAATTTGATCAATTTTGTTGCCAGAGTGTTTACTACACTTGGCGATAGTTCTGGCGAAATAGCAACCAGCCTGTGAAATACGTAACAAAACAAAATTGGTCATATTCCGCTTGTTTACAATATTATGAGAAGAAAAGAATCAATCTTCATTATCATATCTATACTCAGAGAAAACTCATTGGTAAAAACAAATAGAAATGGTTATAATTTAACAATTTTCCTATTTTAGGAAAATTAATTCATTATGGAAATTGTACTCCAAACAGCAAAATCATAAGAACTTATTACAAAACGAGGCAGATATGTAGATTTTATACAATGTTCTAAACGAGATATATGTAGTTTTGATATTTTGATGCGTATAGGAAGTGCAACAAAATGTGATCACAATGATTTAATTACAAGATAAATTAATCTTTATTTTGTTTTTCAACATTATAGCTTCAAAAATTCTCAACACATTGGGATATTGAGAATATTGCTTTTATTTTATGTGTTGATAAAATGTATAGCTCCCCAATTAATTTGAATGTTTAAGTTAATGGGGATAAATGTATTAAAGCGAAATATTGTTAAGGAATAATTTTTTTTTTATTCTTCTATTATAGTATTTATCCAACGTTAAATTTTGGATGTTTATCAATAAAATTTATAAAATTGATATGCGTAAAAATTTATTGTTAATTTAAAATTTTATTGTAATTAGCAGTACTATTTAAAAAACCTTTGCTTTTATTGTACTCGTTGAAATAAAAAACTATTATTATTACTATTATATTATTATGCGAGGCGCCGATGTCAAGATAAATGACTTCAGAACCACATATGCGTGATTCGACACAAACTTGGCTGGTTCTTAAAATTTTTATGGAAAACGTTATTCTGATTACCTACAAAAAATAAATAAAGTCTTATTAAGACAGGATTAAAATGCGAAAATAAAACGATGGAGTGGAGTGGAGTGGAGCGGGTCATTCTACCCTCCCACGCGTGATCCGAAATAAGCTAAAGCAAGCTTCTTTCCAAGTCTTGGGTGGCAGGCTGAGGTGCCTGGGATAATCACCTCGATACCTCGATTAAGGTTCGCAGCACGGGCGCATACACAAAATGGTCGCAGCCAAATTTGCGGAGGTAGCCATGTCGTCCTCCCCGAACGCCACGGCTCGCCTCAAGGCCCGGGCCTAAGCTATCCCGGTCATGGGGCCGATGCATTAGGCCAGTGCCGCTGCACTCGCACACTTAATAAATAAGGATAGTCGTTAGGGTGGTAATAGAGACTTTGACAAACTCGGCCCACATGTGCCGGTCGAAGTGTACAAATGGAAAAGGACATAAAGTGGAAATCACCCGAATTTCAGAGCGTAATCGAGCTCCATTGAACGTGATTTCTGGGCAATTTATGCGGTTCGAAATGGGAGCCATTATCCCTTCGCATTTGCGGATTTCGCTAAAGTCGCGGATGTGCCGCTATTATGATACGTAACCGCACTGACCGCACACTTCCATTTAGTGTACTGACTGTAAGGCTCCATAAATAATGCAACAGAAGGGATTGCATTCCTGTTTATCTAATTTGTATGCTGATGTTCATATTGTCGCCGGCGAGCCGAGCATATGCGCGCCCGAGATATTCACGACCTCCCAGGCAGCATAATGCCCTCCCATTTGAATGGAAATGTTTGGCTTTTGACAAAAATGAATTTTTCGGTCCGAGCTCAGTGTGACCCCCCCTTCATCTGCACCTACCCTCATATTTAATTGTTCTGTTGGATGGTGTGCAAAACTAACTATTTAATTTGATTGCCGCGCCGATACGCCCGCTCGCGCAGAAATTATGGTGCTAGCGCACGCTTTTTATAGCTTTGTTAAGAATTGCAATAAATTTTTAATTTTAATGGTCTACAATTCCAGAGCTAGTCTATCCGGGTGTAGGGGCTATTCGGAACGAATCCAGGGAACCAAACTGTTGCTCAGCACGAGTCTTACGATGTTTAACGACTGCTAATGCGAAATCCAAAGAAAAGGAGGTGATTTCTAACGTAGAAAAAGCTGTTCGCCCAACATCCTTCAAAGCTTGTGCATTTTGGAAGGTATGTCTTTAAGTCGCCGTAAAGTGGTAGTTTTAACCCAGCCCCTAGAAACTCATCTGGTGTACCGAAGTGCTTAATGGATGTATCTTATTTACCCTGCTGATAGAGTACATTTTACCAAGGTGTTTCCAGGAAGAAAAAAAAGTAAGTTTGCTTTAACGTTTTCGTAACGGCGGCGTTCTAAATAAAAATGCCCTATAAAAACGAACAGTGGCCTTCAACGCTACCACACCTTTTGCGTCCATTTTTCCCTCTTTGGCAGCAACCCGATGCCCTCAGCTCTCAGCTCTCAGCCCTCAGCCCTCCCGACATTGTTATCCGTAGTGCAAGTTTTATTACTTGAGCAATACTATTGAAAATATGTACGCAGATCCTGGCGACGTGGGGGGTAAACTGCGGCAATATGTGAAAGGGTCACCCTATTGAGGCGTTCCGCCCTTTTCTTCTACCGTTTGCAGTGGACGGACAGAAAACACGTTCAGGTGGCTGCGTTCGAAATTGATTTCTTTATCCGTTGACAGTAAATTCCATCGGACATTTATGAAATGTGAAATAAAGCAATTTCGATTTATGTGGGTATTTATATGTTTGGGACTCTATGTATTGCTCACCATTTTGCGATATCGAAATACTTTGCTCCTTTGGTGTTCCCTTTCTTTTGATCTAGAAAGATTAGCCCATATTTGCAGTATTGGTTCAGGTTGCTAAGCAAAAGCAGCCCTTTGTTTCGTAACTTTAAAAGTACATTCTTCCTTTTCATCAATTTATTTCAAAGTTGCGAATGAAAAGGTATACTCTTTGGGAACCCCTTTAGAAAATCTCTTATGTGAAGTTGGTATTCAATTTTTGATAAATCTTATCTTGATTATATTTATTACTTTTTAATAATTAATTTTTCACTAGAAAAGCCACAAACCAAAAAACTTAAGTTAAATGTTTTCGCATTTTAATTTCAACAGCGAAATCATTTAATTTAGAAGTTAAATTATATTTAAATCGAAGTGTTTTACGTTTCGATTATATTTTCGAAGTGGTGCATCTTTGATCTTCAAATGTTCGTTTATTATACATAAAAAAACGCTTTATTTTTGAGCTGACTTCTTTAATTTTATCGTAAGTTGTTTTCTTCTCAGTGTATGATCGGAATTTAAGATGTAATCCTACTTTAAAAATGTTGAATACATTTTCCTTTCTAAAGGGAAAAATTTGTATTCTATTGCTTATAAAATGAGATAATTTAAACGTTATCTAATCCTGTTCATATCTACTAGTGTCGGACCTTGAATCGCTATATAGATTCCCTTATAAGTTGTTTCTATCTAAACAATATTTCTTAAGTTTATCCATCACAATGTACTATGAAAAGTAAATACAAATATTGTTTTTCTCATTGTTGCACATTGTTTTAACAAGTAAAATATTTAATGACGGACTCTGGTTCATAAGATAAAAGATAGGTGATACCTAAACATTTTATTTTGGTTAATAATATCAAGTCCACTATTTTTAAAAGTTTAATATAGATATATTTTTTACATGTTTTAAAAGTTTAAAAATAATTATTTGAATCTTAAATAAGAAATTAACATACAGATGATGATTACCACATTGATGTTGCTGCTTCAACCTTGAGGTAGATTATTTTTGGGAAATATAATATGAGTAATAGTAATGTGAAAATATGAAGAATGCTTATATTTTTAGAATATTTTGTAAGTACATGAATTAAGAAAACTAAAAGACATAAAGAAAATCTTTGAAATATATCATTTTTAAAAGGAAATCGCAATTAAAAAAAATATCGAAACATTTTGTTAACAAAAGTTATCTACAGAGAGATTTATTATTGATTTGATGAAAAATGCTAACGAAGTTGATTAGTCTAACTGCTTTCCTTTTATTTGTCCCGTCTATTCGAAAAATGTGGCTTCAAAAAATAAATTCAATTTTGAAAATACATACTTAGAATTTTGTATTAAAATATGTATACAGTTTATTATTTGATAGTATTATTATCGTTTAAAGCAAATAAATCGATTTTGATCTTCCAAACCAGGTTCCTCCTTAAGGGGTCTTTACACTATCTCCGTCGAAAACTTTAGTGATTTTTACGGGACTGATAATTAATAAAAAACATTTTTTTTGTCCGTAATTTTTCTGACGTATACTTTAAATTCTCAAATACAAGAAATAATTTTTATATTATTTTTTATAGGGGTTTTGTGCAGCCTCTGAAATTTTCAGAGAATATTATTTAAATATGTGACACTTTCCAATACGATACTTTCTAAAAAACCGATTTTTCCGACCCGAGAAAGTGTAAGGTCCCCTTAAAGTATAATAAAACATAGCCTATGTATGGCTATCCGCATTAAATTAGTTACCGGCGAGAGAAACATTATTATTTATTATTATTTTCAGCATTTGGAAAATTCAAGATTTTTGACGAGACTTTCCTATTGATATTGTCATATTGAAATATTTTTCTCTGATTATGGTCGCCATTTTGGAACCGCCATTTTGAATTTACAAGATTGATAGTATATAATTTAGCGAAACTGAAAACTTCTATGCATATTTGTATTCATGTTCATTGAACCTTCCGTAAGTTGGATGAAAAAATTACTCCGTGAGCCCATTAAGGTTCAGTAGGCGCCGGGTACAAAATTGTTAAAATATTCGTATTTAGCTAGATTTCCCTGCTTCAAGAAAAATTGAAGTGTTTCGGAGTTTCAAACCTCACGGCTCTCGGGAGATAAAAAATTTTAAGGGGTTACATACCACTGCAATTTTCAAAAACTCAAATTGTTTTGTACAGATTTTTATTCTCTATACTTCTAAGAATTATTCAAATAAAAAATTTTAGGAAATATCATTTCATTACAAAATTATAGTATTAAATGTGACCGCGCGTCGGACTGGGATGGCTACCTATCCGAAACTTTAAACGCAGAACTATGTTTTCAGATACTGTCAGAACGATAATTCAGTCAATTCTCAATATTTTTAAACTTTTTGTTTTTTAAATCTCGATAGTTATTTTCTCTATAGTCTGACGAAAGTGTTTTTTTAATTATTTGGTTGGACAAGTTTTTATAAGCAAGTAAAAATGTTTTGTTCAAAAATTGCAAACTTTCAGTGAAAAAATGTAAATTTTTATTTAAAAAAAAAATCGTATGTCAGACCATAACTACTACATTATTTTGCAGGATTATTTTTTATTTTTGCTATATTTTATCCATTTGACCCCATAAAAATTGATTTCAATATTGAAAATAATAATAAATAATTTTAAGCACAATAAAAAATGAAATATTAAAAACTTTAATTGCGTAATAAATTAATCTAAAAGTCTTTATGTATTCATCAATCACTAAAATCTTTTAAAGTTTAAAAATGTGTATCGTTACATTAAATTCAATATCTACATAAGTATATAACATAATATTAAAATTTTGATAGCAAATTTCAAATCAGCCACAACGCAAATTCACATTTTAGGTAATCCTTTGAGATTTAAATTATTCGGTCATCAAAAGTACAACAGTTTGGTGGCAGGCGAAAATGTTTTTATAATTAAAAGTTATATTTATAATGTTGATTTATTACTATTGGTATTAAATTCGGTTTTTGTAGGTCTTGTTTTTGTTTTGAGGTAACATGTGAGCGTGCACACAAACAGTGGAATTCATTGCACATACATATATTAAATTTATTATACAGAGGTTTTTTCTGTAGCAGTATGTAATAAAATTTCATATTCGTGATATGGCGTCAGACCTATTTGCATATGCATATGCGCCAGAATACCTAATTCAAATGTTGGTATTCAACGAAGAATGTCCTTATTTTCCCGGAGTGTGAAAGCTTGAAATTTAGAATTTGTGGGTGAGTGCATGAGCTCAGTACGCCAAATTGTCCAAATAGTTTAATAACCAACTTATTTTAAATTGAATAGTTGACACCTCCTATGACTGCCTCTCGGAATCGCTTTATTTGAATTACGCCAGGGACTCGATTTCAGGGATTTCTGGTGGCATGCTACTCGCCAGGAACATGGAAAATGGAAGCTCCCAGCTAGATAACACCTCGTACCATCTGCACTAACAGTGGCAGAAAAAAAGACAAAAAATGGCTTCAGAACCCTCGTAACTCCGGTCTTAAAATTTTAAAGGACCACAACTCCGCCCGCACTTTATCTTCGCTTTAACGTGCAAAAGTTGGGAAATGTGTTTTGAACGGAATATACCCGGGCCCGATTGCCCCGGGGCCGGGCCGGACGCAAGTAGAATTTTCATCAAGGAACTACGTTACAAAATTAGGAGTAGTAAATTCGCAGGATTAATGACTGCGATAGTATTCAAGTTGTGCATGCGAATCGTAAAAATCTCCGATCGGACTCTACGTCCTCTACGGCGGCGGCGGCGGAGGCGGAAGCGGGTGGACCGGCTGAAGGGACTTGTTAGTAGTGGGCGGGGGTCAGGGCGGAAGATGCCGGTCTTCCAGAAGAAAACTCTAATGCGACACGTAGCAAAAGTTTCCCTCCGCATATCCAGCGGATTATAAAAACCATCGATATACAAAGTTTGGTTCTTCAAACTTTTTCCATATCTACTTAATAGCCGGCAGTGAGTGGGTCCATCGGAGCCGCAGGCAAATAAAGGGCGGAGCGCCGGTCGATGTGTGGAAAGGATTCTCGAATTTAAGTTAAGTTTATACAACAACCATCCGAAGCGACAGTGTGTAATGCCTAACAATCTTACAAATCGGATAGAAGTTGGCTCGTCCAAGTTCAAACATCTTGATTTTCTGCAACTGCACACATTTCGTTGGGACAAGAAAATATTTTTCCATGTTTTAGTTGAATAGGCTGCCGGGTGGGACTATAACCGTCCACCCCGGATCCTGCGGCTAGAAAGAAGGTCGTCAACAAAAGAAATGCTTGTTTATACTGTTTCTGCGGAGAAGTTTCAGAATGAACCCGCTGCCTCTACACCGCCACTGTTGTTGCCCGGTACCCAGGAGCCTCGAACAACTCAGCGAACAGTGTCTTGAGCTATATTTGTTGGCTTTCTCTGGAATATATGATTAGTTTTGTGGCCCTTTCATACATTCTTTAAGCGCACTTAACCGGGGCTTACCACCATAAATAGCAGGCCAAGTGCACTCAACCACAGTGCCATTTTCTTCGAGTACAATAATGAAGTAAATTGCTGTTGACACAGATATCAAGGATGAACGGGCGACTCATTTGGGCGCAGTGTGTTCACGGCCCGCAAATTGCGATCCTTGTAATCCAAATTGCATTTAAGACGAACTGCAGGTCTAGCGACGCGCTAAGGGAGTGCAACATGTCGCATAATAATGCATGTCTTCTTCTAAACCCCTCGTTGCTTTGTTTATGCAACGAACCCGAGAGTATTTCTGTTGCACTTCGCTGTAATCTGGGGGCGAATGGGTTCTGCCCGGGTTCCTTAGCAGCCCATCTTTGTCGTGGAAAGGTTCGCTAGCAAAGCAGATTCGCTGCGATCTTAATGAACTTACTTATGATACTTACTACTCGTAGTTTAGTTACTTCACTATTTCGACGAGCTCTCAATGCTTTGCGGTGATAAATTCGCACGGTCTCTTCCAAGTGATATATTGAGGCACTTTCCAAAGCTGCTAAAGGTTTCACCTTGGCTAGAAATTGCATAGAATCTATAGCTTTCATTTGGTAAATTGACAAGGAGAAAACAATGATTTACTGCATTCTGGTCAGGTCAGGATTGAACAAATCAATCTTTGCTATCAAGTGTACAATCAGAGAAGGTTTTGGCTTTTAAAGTTTTCAATTATTTCGTTTTATTTATTTCATTAATGTATGTACTAGCTTACCCAACTTATTGTATAAAAGCAGAGTGTAATGAGTTAAAGACGACCAGTGTAGCAAAGATCTGTTACTTAATTCATTTAAACTATTTATAGCTATTTAAATTGTTTCCATGACCTTTCCAAGTAGCTGAAAAACATTTATACCAATATGAGAAACGCGCACAAAAAATATCTTCCCGATCGAAGCAACGGTGTCTATTTGTATAGCGAATAAACAAACAGACAAATTTAAAACAATATATCCTATAACATGCTTGATAAATCCTTTACCTTCTAGTAATAGTCCCAATGAAATCGGTTTAACTGCTCATGAAATTAGCTCGAATGAATAAATGAATAATAAAATAGACAGACCAAAATTTTAAAAACAACTGTAAGGGATTCTTTTATGTGTAAATAACCATATAAGCTTATATGTAAAAAGACAGTTGTATATGTCTATATATCAATCTGTCTATCTGTCTATATGCCTACGTCTATGACTTTGTCTATGTCTACGTCTATGTTTTTGATGTTTGCATTACTTATAGCCTAAGGCCTTACCGAAGAACTCTGAAAGTGGTCAATAATGTTTGACTTTATTGTTCGATACAATACAATACAATACAATACAAATTGATATAAAACAGTTTTTTTGGACAGAGTGCAAAAGTAGCCTAAATTATGCCTAAGAAAATACTGAACCTTCCCGTGAAAGTCCCGGACAAACAGACAGACAGACAAAAATTGTAAAAATAATCGAATGATTTTTCATATCATGTAAATAATCATATAAGCTTATAAAATGCCAATTATTTTGAAATCACAGACAGACACTTCAATTTTATTAATATATCTAGATAGATTTAAAATGGATGACGCACTGAGAAATTTTTTTATGGATTTGAGAGCAATAAAATGGTCATAATATCAATAATTTTTGCAATATAGTAAAATACTCTATAGTTATAGATCTGGCATACACAAGATAGATGAGAGAATATAATTTTATAGTTCTGGCATCCGTAAGATATAGTCCATCGAACTATATTTATGGTTCTCCCAAAACATGCTACAGTTAAAAATTTCTTTCATTGTGCAAATAGAAATTTTCGAAATATGTTATAACTTCTGTTCTGTTCAGTTAAAATTAGTAAAAACTAAAAACCTACAAGGCTTTAGAAATTGAGCTTTTACATCAAGAAAACAAAATATTGCTAAATTACGTTTACATCAAGCTTGGGTAAAGTATTTTGCATTGATGTTTATACTTACAACTAGATATCAATTTCCCTTGCATTTTGTTATTTCAAAATAAGCTGTTTTCTTTGTTCTTAAATATCTTTGATAAATTTACCTTAGCATTTGAGAAAATTATTACCTAGGGCTTAGCGATGGGCGATTTGGATCAAATTTTGTGTAAATAAATGTTTGTTCTCGTTAAATGAAATTCTGCTTAAGGACTTTGGAAAAAAATAATGTTTAAAAATGTATTAAAAACATAAGTTTTGTCGGTTTATCAAAAGGGTGTTTAATTTTTGCGGATAAAAATTTTACTATTATAGTATTAACTAAAGCAAATGCAATAATATTTATATAGATCAAATGAAAAATAAAATAAAAAAACAATCTTATAAAATTGTCCTTAGGAAAAACATTTTTACACAAAATTTAAAAAAAGCTTTTTTTTCCAAAAAGCCTTTGGTGGAATTTCATTTAATAACTCTTTTTAATTTAACATCACAAACATATTCTCAAAATTTCATTCATATTATAAATGGGCAAGTTCAACAGTGTGACGATTAGAAATGGAATCACTTGTATAACATTCTGCAAAATTTTCTTTTCCGAAATATGTATACTTTCGTGTTTAGATGTGATGAACTTTGTTGAATTTTTAGATTTTCAAAATCTGGTGGATTAATTATGATGTGCTTAATTTTTAACGATCTAAAATACAGAGAGAATACATGAAAAAAGATTGTTGTTGTACATATATATTTTTTTTTTTTTTATTAGTTGAAGGTTTATAAAATAATGAAAAATCTATCATTTTTATCATTTTACAAGCTTTTATTTAACTTCACCTGTTAGTTAGTATGTGCGGGTCAAATCTTGCAACTGAATTTTCAACTAGTTCCCATTATCGGAAAAAATTGAAAATTACACTTTTGTAAACCCGATGACAATGCAATGTAGTATATTTAATATCGTCCTAAATCCAATATGGTGGACGCCCCAAGATGGCGGCTTACCTTTTCTTCGCAACCCTCTTTTCATGGGTATCAAATGAAAGGGTTCAACGAGTAAAAAACGATAAGCTACTTAACCTTAATCCAATATGATGGCCGCCATAAGTTGCCGGATTACCTTTTCTTCTTTACAACCCCCTTGATATGGCATGATATGAAACTATTCGACAAGTAGAACGTGATAAAAGAATGTTTTTAAAAGTTTGTTTTTAAATTAAGATTTTATTTAATAAAAAAAAAGCCACATTTCGTTGTTGCGTGGTAAAATTTCAGTATGTTGTATAAGTTATTGTTCAAACGAACATGAAAAACTGTACATATTAAGAGTTTGTGTATTAAAAAAGGGCTCGATTTTGATAATATTTGTCTTCATAAAAATATCAAAGGAAAGACAGGAAACGGATTAAAAGAAATTTTGCATAGGGGAAAAAAGCAAATAAAATCACATGTAAAACGTACGAGAAGTGCATTTGAACATAAATTTCTTAGCTAACAGCATTCTACTCCTTGGAAGCAAAAAACAAACCAAACATGGTATGAACACGAATTATACCGAAAAATGCAGACACATTAGCAGCAGAGAGCAGGGGTTGAAGTAGAGGAGTAATATTTTGCCACGGTTTTGCGGTGGTGTTGTTATTCGTGTGCTATACTTTGGTAATATTTTCTGTTGTTAATGTTTCTTCTGTAATCATACGAAGAAAGCCAGTGCTGCAAAAGTTACCGCAACTTCAGTACTACGGATAAAATTGCAGATTTGTTTCTGAGATTTGTGTTTTGTTAAAATTCTAGAGAAAGAGAATTTAATGTTACGAAATTAATAATTTCAATCATTTTGAATTCAAATTCATGCAGAAAATTCTAAATCCATTTTTTATATTTTTCACTTTGCACATGCATGAGCAAGTGTAAAATTGAAACCATTCATTCAAAAAATCTGAGAAATAAATTCTCACGGATTTTGATGAAACTTTGTAGGAAAGTTCATTAAGATAAAAGTAATGAATATGCCAACAAGATTTATCTTTTACATATTTTATGTAACTTTAAAATTTTTGAAAAATCACAGCTTTTGTGTACGGAAAATTTTATTGAAACACCTATGACCTATGTGGTATATTTTTTTATATTTGCCGTATACGACAACTATTAAAAAAATATATTTTCACAATTCGTGTATGACAATTATAAACAAAGGATACGTAGAATGCATGCGAGATATATCTCATTTATAATGTGGCATATAAAATTGAAATACTTCCCAAGTATATGTACATATTAAAAATATTTCATAAATATTAATTATAATATTTTAAATATCTTTTGAATATACCTCAATGTGAAATTTATATATACAGGCAGTCCTCGTACTTACGGCATGTTCGGTTTCTGAAAAATGCGACGTACATCGAAACGACGTAAACCGAAACATATTCTTTCATACATTTTCATATAAAATAAAGGAGTTAGATTCTTTAAGATTATATAATATAAAAAAAACTTCAATTTTATATTAAACAATAACACTATATTAATAAAACATATACTGTTGTACAATATATTTGGTACACATTGCATTGAATAATAGTAACAAACATGATACAATCTAAATTACTAAGTAAAGATGATTTTCAGCTAATAGTCTTTACCCCGTAAGAGCTGACGAAGATGTGAAGTTTTAAAATTTGCGAAAATTCCAAAGAGAGGGTAGCTAGGACGAAAAAGTGTTAATATGAACGGTAATGGCTCTGATTGGTGAAAAGTGTATTGGAAGGGGGGAAGATAAGAGGATGGAGGTGGTGAAAATAGGGCCTTAGATTGACCATTTTGTCGGTTTGTATCAATAATTGGGGCTATTACCTCCATAAAACGGTTTACAATCCGTAATATTCGATGAAAATGTACGTATTTATCGTAATAAAACAATTTAAATTGATTCACTGCAAACATAAGCTAGGAATTTTAAAGACTGGGAAAAATCCTGGCGACAGTTAAATTATGACGACTGAACGAAAAATGAATTCGCTCATGATGTAACTCGAAACAATTGACGTTAGATTGAGCACAGGGGTCAAAATATTCTTAGACGTAACTCGAACTGACTTAAGTCGAAACGACGTAACTCGTGGACTGCATGTACTTAGAAACTACATATATAATTTTATATGCGAATAAAACATGATTTTCGTATATTCAGCACTTGGTTTTGAACCTTTTTTATTATTTAGATGGTTTTATTTAAAAGTATAATACATCCATTTATATTTTAATATAGTTGATATAATTATAGGAAATATATACATATATTAATATGACTTTTTCCAATAAGTGTGCCGGAAAAGGAAGGCAAAGGCAATGTCTTGAACAGCATTCATAAGACAGGTCAACAGAAAATTTTTTCTGAAAGGATTTGCGAATCATTTCTATAAAAATTGTCGGTACATTACGAATTTTTAAATTAAAATGATCAATCAGCTCCCATTTTCGAAAAAATAGGGTTAAAAAGTATTATACAAAAGACCATATTTTGACCATTTATGAAAAATTATTTCAAAATAATTTATTGAAAACAGTTCGAAATGATCCATGAATTTGACATTATCCATAAACCAATAACTTCATATAATAAATGGCGAATAAAGAACATACTTAGCAAGCGCACACTCATGAAAATCTTGTTCCACAAGATGTTTAAAACGGGCTATTAAGATAAATGGCATTTGATTTTCCTAGATTAGGATTTACGCTTCCGTTTAAGCCAAGTTGCAAAGTTCTATGATGATCTATTATTTTTTAATGATGATCCAAACACGGTCAAAATACGGTTTTCAAAATTTGTATTATATTACTACTAACACTACTGAAGCAAACTTTAAGGAGGTTGTGGGTACTTTTTCATTATTATGTATCAAAAAAAAAAAATTATGAAATAAACAGAGACACAAGAAAAACATTTTTTTGTTTGTAGACCGCTATTATACATAGGTCGATTTTAATAGATTTTCAGGAGCAGTACCAAAACCAAAATTCAATTTTTGTTCGACGTATCCCAGTAGTACTTAAAAATACTATAACTGTGAAGTGTTGTTAAATATGTGTATTGGCCTAGCTTTTTTGATATGTAAAAGACATATTGTTGCAAGATTTGCCTTCGCTTATGATTCACACTTAGAGTTTGAATCGACGGCCTCGCCGGACGGGCAATAATTTTTAACAAAATTTTAAAAAGTGTCCCTATATCGACAAATTTAGCAACAAAGTATAGAGTAAATACATATGTATGTTTCAACATGCATAGAATACATATTTCATATATCTTAAATGTACGAAAAGCGGCAAATTTTATGTATGCACGAAAATATATTTCAGACGTATATTTTTCTATATTTTCGCATATATTTTTAATTAAAAGTATCTATAATTTGCAATGAAAATTTATGAGGTTGTGAAAAAAAGGATGATCGTGGGGTTGTGAAAAAAAGGATGATCGTGAAAAGAAATCACTTTTCGACTTTGACTCCAACGTTCCTACAAGGTTTCATCAAAATTCGCGAGGAATTCTTAAGCTCTCATTTCCGACAGTACTTGTGCAACAATAACTCTAAAATGTTAGCTAAATTTGAATAAAGACTCTTAATATGGAATAATATTGTTTGCACATACAATAAAACTTGACATGTTTATTTTTGATATATTCACGTAAATATGAAAATAAAAGCATTTTTGTTTTGTTTTTTCATGGAAATATGATACCCGAATTTAGTGTTTCATAATTGGATACGTAACTATTCCATATTAGTAACAGCCCAAAAAGCAAGTAATCTGATAAAAGCGTTCTATCCTTTCATAAATCGCAAAGCGGAATTAAGTGATGCAAACAAATTAATTATTTATAAGTTCACTTTTCGGGCTGTTTTAACTAATGGTGCCTCTTTTTGGGCTGACTATGCCAAAACCCACATAAGCAAACTGCAAAGGACTCCAAATAAAATACTAAAAATTCTGTTTATGTTATGCCAAGGTTTATCCCCACACGAGAATTATTTAAAAAAACAAAAATCGATTTATTCAAAGCACCTTTATTTCGGACAATTCACTAATTTCAAATCTCTTTCTCCAGAAATACATATGTAGCAACTTTAGAATTTCCATGTTGGTTTTTGTAATTAGAAAATTCTTGGGGACGCTTAAATGCATATAGAATTAATCAGAATTAGTTAATACAGTACCTATCAGTGCTCCTCAATATCACCCCTTATATGATTGAATAACTTTTCAATGAAAATAGGTGCATAATTTATGTTAAATTCTACCATTTGTTTTTAAAGTAGAAATATACTAGAAATATATTATATATATATATGTTACTGTACTACGTTTTCAAATTTTTAGTTTATTTTCGTCGTTACATTAAAACCAATAATATTAATTTTAATGTAGTTTTTCTATTGAGAACTTTGTAATAGAATTCTTGCTTAGTACCTATCTATGTCAAATAACTAAGCATAAAACTCCTAGTTCAATTACTTCATATTAAAGTAAACTTTATTTATTGACATAACGAAATATTCACCAGCCTTTTCTACTTCGTATGCAATTTTACTTTTATTAATACTCGACACCAAAAAAACGTCCACTTTTGCAGATTACAAAAGACAATGTAATGAAGTGACTTATCGATGTCGCTCACGCTGTTTTACCAGAAATGGGAAGCCAGAAGTTTAAATCTATATTATAGTTGTGACATCTATCATTGTTTTTGTATAGTCAAATGATCCTTAAATATTCTCAATTTTAACTTTTATGTGGTCAAGGGATTCTTAAATATAGATGCAAATGCGTTTAACGAAAGAATAAATTTTATTAGAAAGTGCCCTTCAATAATTTTTAGGAAATGTGGGTTGCGTCCAAGATTCTCGCAGCTATCTTAGGGATGCTAGAACCATAACTATAAATTCAAGTACTATATTGGAAAACTTATAGATTTCAAGACTATTTTATTGCCCAGCAGACCATGCAAGTCCATACAAATTTTTATCAGTGCACCATTTCGTGAATTTTTGCTCAAAAGTAGCAATCGTAGTATATGCTGGGGCCATAGTCATACTTTTTCTAAGGATATATAATATATTCTTGTCTTTTTCTAACGTGTTCCAGTGAGCCGCAGTCGTTCACGCTAGCATATCAAAATTTTCAAATTGCCTCTATAAGGCTGCACAAAAACCCTATAGAAAATAATTTAAAAAATTATATACAAATTTTTTCTTGGATATATTTGAAGATTTAAAGTATGATATATGTATGTTAGAAAAATTACGGAAAAAGTATAAGGTCCCCTTATATTATTAAACTATTTTCATTTAAACAACCTACCACAGGAACTGCCAGCCCCGTTTTCCCCCAAATATTGTGACCCACAAAACAACTTTTAGATTACGAATTCAGATAAAAGACTGAAAAATAATTAAAATAATTTACTGGAGCTCATCTAGTTAAATTTCACTAGACAAATTTCTTAGTGTTTTACTCTGTATAATGATAATATTTCTAATACATATATCGCTTTGTAGTTGTTGTTTACATTTGTAGAATTTTGTTACATTCTTTGAAAATTGTATGAACCCTCCCCTTATCCCTCTACTTTCCCCTACTTTTAATTTGAAAAAAATGTTTACTTTCAGCGATTTTCTTGGGAAATGCCAACAATTTTACAGGTTATTGTACGTATGTACGTTAAAAATTAAAGTCGTACATATGTATGTATGTCAAAAATCGTTAGGTAGGTACATTCCATCCCCGCGATGCTGCCCCATTTAATTGGTTGCTACAGTGACATTTTCGGCAAGTTTGTGCGGAGAATTGAAAGTATGTACAATATTATCTGCGGAAAGGTTCGCATCATTAAAAGTAAACTTTCTGCTGAGCTACCAAACCGATTACCTACCCGTCCTCAGGTTTTCATAACCTACAATTCAATTCGGTGGGGGTTTTTCGTTTGGAAAGCGCAACGCCACGAACCCTTGTTCGTTCCAAACACCGAAACTCCGCTTCAGAGGCCCCCCCCGAAGGCGAAATGCTTATAATTTCAATTCCGCGCTTTTAATAATAACGCGTCTCCGCGTAATGCTGAGATCTCATCTTTTACTAGAATTGCCGAAACACGGGGCCCCGGGGCGAGTGGACGTTTTTCAGCGGCTTCATCCCAATAACGACTCATTTCCGGGCACTCTTAATATTTCAGCCCCTTATCTGGGCGTTGGGGCTGCCGTGGTCGAGCTGCCGCTCCACTTTAATCAAAACTTAATTTACTAAAAACGAAGACGCCTGCGACCCTCTATTACGCGGCAAACGGCGAAATTAAAGGCACTTCGCAACCACCCTGGAGATGTTTCTCATATTGTTGCGTGAACATCACTCAGAGGATTCAGTCCGATGGAATTTTTATTCAAATTTCTGAGAAAAATGACTCCGCAAAACATCAAACGGGATTTTTAGAGGAGCCTCCGCGGTGCCCCTCCCGGCCCGACTCCTCCAGCTTGGAGCCGCCCGGTTGGCTGCTATTAAGCGGGAAACGACGAAGCGGGGTTTTATGAAGACATTGCCTGCATGGGACGGATCTAATCTATGTTACTGAAAAAGCGAAAAAGCCATAATGGGGCCCGGGCGCGGCGAAGAAACAAACAACGCAGCAGCCGTAAAACAAATAAATTGTTACGCAACGTGGTTCGGTTCCACCCAGTGCACCGCGACCCGGACCCGGACCCGAACCCGGACCACCCTGTGCCCACCAACTCTTTTTCTGCTGAGTGGCTGGTGGCCCACCCCGGCAATTTCCAGAAATGATTTTTAAACATTTTTCTCCTGAGCTGTTTTTGGCGGCATTTTGATTTACTGGAAATTAAATCCGGGGGGACCTTGTGCTGGGAGGGTCCCACGCCCGGGACGTGTGTGCTTCTTCCCAGCGGCCCCCTTTGCCTTTGCATCCTACACCCAGGGTTGCAATGATAAGACACCCCCTTTTGTTTGAACCAGAAATTGACGAAGCTAATCATAAAGTGGCTATCGGCTAATGGCTCATAACATCGTTTTGTGCCTCATTTGAACTGATTTCCTTCATGCAATCATTAGCGAAAAAATATTACCTTTAGTTTACAGACTTTCTACAGATTTAATAACACTGGTCAACACTAACTTTCCGAAAATTGGCAAATCAGTTCTACATGAATTTGTTCGTAGATTACGAATTCGTCAATGAAAATGCTCCATCAACTCCCAATTTTGAGAAAAAAAAAAGGGTTAACAAGTAGAAAATACCATATTTTAATCATTTATGAAATATCTTTACAAATGTTCATGTATTCTCAAATGATAGCTGAAATCTTAAACTATTACCTATATTAATAGATATACAAAAGTTTCAAAACATTTTGTAATTTTCTGTGAATTTCATCCTTTTCCTTAAATCGAGCTGAATCATAAACTACGGAAAAAAATCCCAAAATTTTTTTGAAAAAAAAATTAAGAAATAAAAAACATTAAATTTGTTGACCAGTGTAATTAACTGAAGTACATTAGGTATGAACACGAGCAATGTCGGACAAATTTCTTTTTCGTAAAATTAAATACCTATTTATTTTCATAAGGTGGTTCAAACTATAATATTTTAGGAAATTAAATTTCATATGTAAGTATACATTTTCAACTACTATTTCTATAATTGCAATTTATAAAAATGGCATAAAATGTTTAAATTGTTAAATTGTTAAGCAAAATAGGATTAAAATTAAGAAATTGCGTATTTCAACTATTTTTGAAAATTTGTTCAAATAAAATATAGTGTAGTGTACAAAGAACTCAAAAGCATATTCATTTGCAAGACTTCACCCTGTATGCAACACGAATTTTTAAGCTTTTAATTAAGGTCTGAATGTTTCTGTTAGTTACTTTACGAAATTCTATGACTATCAGCTATTTTTTAACCTCTTCAGGGACGAATTTTTTAAAGGTGGAAAAAGTGGTTACATGTTTTATTTGATTACTTATTTACTTATTTTTTACCGACAGCTACCCAGTAAGTAAGAAAAATTTGCAAAAACAATTAGTATAAAAGAGAAAAATGAGTTCAAATATTTCAAAGGTCATCTTTAAATAAAATTTTTAAAGCACCTAACATTTTCTTTTAAATGAATCAAGAACCAGATTTTTATCTTAAATCGTTTTCGAGATTTTTAAAGGAGAAACTTGAAAAATGGTTAGAAGTTAATTTTTTCATAGTTTCCGAAATAATTGTTTTTCTCAAAATTCGTTGATGGAATTTTATTTAATAATATAACAAACATATCAATTAAATTTTATTTTCAATTTAAAAATGGTCGAGTCGAACTGTTTGTCGATTTGAGGTGGAATCACCCATAGAAATACTTTTTCAAATTGTGTCTTCCTGTATTTGTTTTGATTTAATTGATAGTAATACTATTAAAAAATATACTATAAAAATTTAATACAAAATTATAAGAACATCTGAAAAGTTCAAAATGCGTTTTGCATAAAACCACTGTTTTCGAATTGGCGACCCGACACGTAATCAGAAAGACCAATTATTATTATCATGAGATGAATTACAAATTAAAGGCTTTACATTTTCCACCAATATATATATACCTCAATGTTGGGTTACCAAAAACATATAAAAAATATTGTGTTAAAGTTATAAAAATATTGGACTTGATATTTTAATTTAAAAGATTCAACCTATTTTACACCTTTTAAACCAATTTTTGACTCAGAGGAAGAATTTAATATAAAATGTGGTAATTTAATCTGCTATTTTCACGTATATCTGTATGTATGTAGTTATTATATTTTATCATAAAGTGTCTTACAATTTCGTCGTTGGGTGTAAATAGGTTTGTCGTCGAGGCCCGAGGGACTGAAGGGGTGTCGTGCTTTATTTGTGGTACGCGACTCCGCAAAGGGCTGCAGTAGGTTTTCTGAAAAACTAAGATTCATACGGGGGAGTTGGGTTGCGCTCGTTTTATTCTGGACTTGTGCTTGGGATGGAGGAGCCATCCTTAGTTTCCTAATAAAAATACGAGCTGGGGAAGTACATCCTTTCTTAAACGTGCCCAGGATCACGTGGCCGGCGATCACGGGTAAAACCACGAAAAGTCCCTGGGGAGGGACGGGAATTTATGGTGACAAAATGTGTGATTTATTGAAATGAAAATTCGTCGCATGTGCCCACTTCCAGCGCGCGACCCAGCGCCGCCGCCGGGAACAATGGGAGCGTTAAGCTGCCAGACAAAGGAGCAACAGGAACTTGTCGGAACCTATTTAGCAGACAGGAGCGGGGTGCAGCTCAGGCTCATTAACCGCAGCTGTAGGACAGCTATTTACGGCCTTCCGAGGCGCCCAAAGTCGATTGCTAGAAACCCATTTTCTTGGCTTCTCGCTGGCTGCCAATGACACAGATGAAAACCCAATTAACCGCTCCGGCACTAGACCTGCTCGGAATTACATTTTCAATTTACAATCAGCCCATTCTCCTGTATCTCCTTCATTTCCTGGCGCACATTGTATCTAGCACTCTGATAAATTAGTCCTCTCAGCGGTGGAAGCTGGGCCCGGATAAAATATGGCTTTAAATAGATCTGGCTGGATCCAACATTTCATCCGGCATTGTGTGTGCGGCAGCCCTGCCCGGCGCAGCCCGAACCGAAAGGCTTCAGCCCCATTCGCTCCGAAAGGACGTGGGTCGTGGGCAGTGGCCGTCTGCCCGGGGCCCGGAGCCCGGAGTCCGGGCTCCCGAGTCCCGCCCGGCAGTTTGAGATTGCCTTGATTTCCATCTGCACAACTACCTGGCCTCTAAATGCATGTCGGGCACATCTCGATAAAATTGAATTTAATTTAGCAGCCCCCGATAACACCCGGGCATTTGTCATGTTTTGAAATGTATATCGGCCCGGTAATAAATTTATCCGATTTTACGATTGATTTCATTTTATTGGCTTAATCAAGGTGGCTCCTGGCCAAGGAGGGCGGCCGCAAGAGTTATGGATGCGGCCATTCCGTCGAGCAAAATTTATAATTTTGAATTGATTTTAATTAAGGCGGGGCGCGTAACTAACGAAACTGAGCTAGAGTCAGGGTGGTCCTAGCTCCCTTTTCGTTCACCAAATTATTACAACAATTAGAAATATCATCAGTTTATAAAATATTATACAGTCAAGTCTCCTATAACGCGATTAATTTGTACCGCGTTATATGGAAACCGTGTTATAAGAAATTCAGAATTAATATGGAATTTCAGAAATAAATAAATTGTACATAAATTGTACATAAATCAGACCTATATAAAAACTGCATTCTCAAAATTGTGATTGATGCGGTTAATAAATAAAATTATATAATAGAAATGGCAATGAATATGTACATTTGTACATATTTGAATTTAGATTTATTGAATATTAGTTCATATAATAAAATTATAAATTAAATGATTTGTTCCAACAAAAAAACTTAATTTGATACGTATTAGATTGTTTTATTATTCATCATCACTATCAAATATTTCCAGTCTAACATTTTTTTTTCTAATTGACCGAAAATTCTCATCAAACCATTTGAATTGTTGGAATGCTCTTGTATGAAAAACGCGTTATAAGGAGACCGCGTTAGAGGAGAGCTGTTACTGTTTGAATATAAAGACAACCAAAGTTTCATTCCCACATGTTTAACCTTGTTTGTTGAGTATCAACCTAAAATTTGTATTATATCTTATTCTATTCACGGAGAAAAAAATTTGCTGATATTTGAAAAAGTTTGATGTGTATCATTCAAAAACGCTATTGGTTTCGTGTCGATCGTTGTTAATTTTGAAGAATCCATTTGTTTAATAATGGAAACATAAATAATTCTTATTGTGAATAATTCAGATGAACACATTATTCAAATCAAAGCTATTTTTTTCTAATATAAGCAACTTCAATGGTAAATTTGAGAAACAAAATTTCATATTTTAAGAAATAAATTATCAATTTATTTAAATAAATTTTTGAATTGATACTCGGTTTTTTCTACACCAGTAAAAACATTTGCTTGAAATCAGCTGAAATCAGGCTTATTTAAGAGAAAAACAGTGAAAAATTCAACAAGTGCTCACCGAAAATTCACTATAACGAAATGCTATTTGCTGAGATCAAGAAATATTATAAATAATAACAGCATAGAATAATGCGTAAAGGCGATATGAATCATATTCTTAATCAATTTACTATTTTGAAGTGGAGATTTCCTTGATTCTAATAAAAATACTTTTATTTACAAAGAAGTAGATATTAAACAAATGGTATTCAATTTGTGCTCTTGCTAATATTCTTGATTTTATACAACGACACTTATTTTAACCAAATTTTTGTTTGATTCAAGTATTTACGGATAAATAAATTAATCAAAATGTATATAATGTCCTTTATCCAATAAAATGCGTTTCTTAAAGTTAGACAAACTTTCGCTTCCACAGAAAAACATATTTACAACATAAAATGTTGGCAATTAATTGTCATCACTCAAGATGTAAAATTACACTCCAAAATTTTAGTTAATTTTTGATTGTAACAAAACTATTGCCACTATGTCAAATTTATTCTAGTCCAGCTAGTCAAAAAAATTGGCTTTCAGAATCTGGATGTAAGATAGCGTTACTAGTTATTTCTTATCGATCCCAAATTGAACTAATTGTTATTTTTATTTAATCAGAAAATCTGTACTTCAAAAGCAATAGCAGCGCAATTTTGCAATTATAACAATCATTTTAGTAAATTTTCTGAGCTGGTCGTAACATAAAGACCCGGGATGTCCCGGTTATATTCTTGGCTATGAGTTTTGGGTCATTATGCTGTTGTTTCGACATACACTTCCATAGTAGGCAAACAGACCACCCGCTTCCATAATTATTTTTAAACCGCTATATTTGACTATTTCCATTTCATACCTTGGTTGACGGAGCTATAGTCCTATAAAACAACAATCTAACTTTCGTCCGACCAGAGTATTACCTAACAGGACAAAAATTGTTATATAGTAAGCACAATACTATTATATAATTTTGAAGACATCTGCATGTATTAAATTAAATTAAATTAAATTAAATCATCAAAAGTCTCAGAATGATAAAAGATACAGGTAAGTTTAACTTTTATATTAATTCATTTTTGTTTTGTCTAATTATTACCTAAAGAAGATCGAAGGATTAGCAGACTTAATAAACAAAAAAAAATTCATTGTGGGCAGTGAAAAGTTTGGGTCGTTTATAATTCAATCAGATTGGGATTGTTAGGATTTGCGTTTTACATAACTCAAAGTCACACCAATTTTTCACTGTTCTGGTCTGGCAATTGTAAATTTAATTTATTTTTATTTGTTTAATTCACCTTCTTTCTTCAACCCTGTCTTAATTCGAGAAAGAATTTTCTTTCCATATATTTAGTTCGATTTTAGATTTGTTAAAATTTATTTTCTTTTATATGATTATAAAATAGTGAGAATTGTCGTTCTGTCATTTCAAATTCTTCGCAACTTTTATCACTCAATCGGAAAGAGTTGCCTGCAACCCATTTTATTACTCACAAACTAAATATCGTAAAATCTGAAAAATTATTTTGTTTGCTTCTTTTACACCTAGGGAGATTAAATCCTATAATATAATGGCTTATTTTTTGTACGAAACAAACTTTTCAGGACTGAATGGGTTAATTGAAAATTTAAACATGAAACTATTAAATAAAAATATTAAAATTTTAAAATAACTTTTTATTTATCATAGAACTTCATAGAACAAAAAGTGTATTGATATTACTTCTGGCACACAAACCCGATTCGAAATCAAATAGGTACAGTATTTGAGGCTCGTGTTATGTCTAGTTTTAATTTCATTTAGTTTTTGGTTTTACCAGTTTACGATTTTATGAAATAAATCGTGAAAATTAATTGTTTTAGTTATAAATGCAAAATCAAAACGCGAATATAATTTTTTTTCCCCTTAAAAATGATAAAGTAAAGGTGATTGTCGCGAATTGGTGGCTTAGATTAGATTAAAGTAGAGATTAGATCCACTTTCTCTATCATACAATTTATTGCTTGTTTTGATTTCTCCTTTTACTGCCGTCCGAGTTGGTAAATATCAGTTTCAGCGCTGTATTTAGGATGAGCAGACTCTTAGGCTGAATCTGTGGTACGGGCCATAGGTGGGGTTTTCAATTAACCTGCAAAAATCACATTTATATCAATTTTCTAATGAAGAATTTAAAAAGAAACATAAAGTTTATTATTAAATTGTATAAAATTGTTTACTCTACTGCATGCAGAAGATAATGAATAAAAATAAAAATAATTGAATATCATAAATAACTAGCCTAGCCTAATATTTGGATTATCCCTTCTGTTAATAATAATGATACATGTAAAAATCCCACATAAGTCTCATAGTCTAAAATATTATAAATTGTTCATTTAAAGTTAGGTACCACAAACAAATATTGTTTTAAATGTTTTTCTTTATGGGTCATTGTTTTGTAAAGACGTTTTTGTTTTGTTTTATTGGTTTTATTGTATATTGTAAATGTTTGAACTGATATAAAGGTATTTAAAAACTAACTAAAATTATGATATGAACAAGTATTATTTAAAAAGAATATAAAATTGAGCTTCAGGTCTATATGCAAAAATCAGTATTTAAATTTTAAAAATAACATAAATACATGTTGTCATTCTAAGTAAACATGTTAGGCAAATGCAAAATAAAAAAACGAAGGCGCAAATTTTACTTATATGTAGGTATGCAATTCAAATACAGCACTTTCCCAAACTATTAGACTTGAAATAAAAGTGTCAAATAATTTAAGGGCTAATTGGTTTCCGCCTACAAAATATCTGCGCACCACAAATAAAATATATTTTTTTGTATTTTAGTCTAATGCTATTCAAAATTAAACTTTTTAAACAGTTTTATGGTGCGGGCCCCTAGGCTGCAGCCTAGCTAACCTATCCGTAAATACGGCCCTGGTCAGTTTAAGTAAAAATGTAAGTATAAGTAAAGAAAGTTTTTTTACTTATTCTATAAAAAGTTTTATATTCTATAAAGAAATGTCACAAGAAAGTATATTGTGCCATTATTTTAAAAGCTAATGCTCCATGGACAAACGCAAAGGGACCTCTCTCCGAAGACAAAAATTCTTTAGTTAAGCCTATGGGTAAGAAGCACTTTTCCAACTAGGCCAAAGGAGCTGACGGCGGAAGGATGGCTCAGGGCAAACCGGGCCCAAGTGAGGAAGACGTGTGAGGGCGCACTGTCGTGCTTATATTTTAGTGCAGCGCGCTCGCTAATTTCAATTATACGCGGGGTCGCCTGCAAAAATTGCGCTCGGAGGTGTGGAGATCTCGGCGGGCGGCACCCAGAGTCGGTTATTTGAGCAGTTAACCCCCAGTGGGACGGGTGGGTTGGAATCTGACGTCCTCGTCCTCGTCCTCGTCCTCGTCGTCGACGTCATAGTCATTGTTATAGACGTAGTCGTTGCCGTGGTTCCAAAAGTGCGGCGCGGCTACTTTGCAAGAACATCAGCGCGACGAAATATGTAGCTTGAGAACTCGCATCCGCCCTGCACCGCACATTTGCATGGTTTCGCAAGGAGGTCGGGACTCGAGATATTGTCGATATAATGAACCAGCTTCGGTTGGGATTATAACGTAATTCGCGATAAGGAAGGCCGCGCGGGGGTGGCAGCAGTGCGGCCTGGTGCATTGTTAAAGGAACTCCTCCGCAAGAAGAATCCTTTGAGGTACGGCGCACAAGAGCTCCGGGTTATTTTGAGAAATTGCCGCAACATTATCCCACATTCTTCGGGGGGGGGAAGATAATGTAGGCCTATGGCGGGCGTATTTTGAGGAAACAAACCCACCGCGCCGGGCCAGGTAACGAGCCCACTCGCGCGCCGCACAGAGCGCACCCGAACACGCTCGCATGCATAATTTAGCGAGGCGCACTCATTGCAAAGAAACTAGCGGAAAACTTGTCTTTGAGGCGCCCTGCCTATTAGCGTTATAATCTGGGCTCTGGGAAGGGGCTCCCCGGTCCTGGAGGAGGTGCTTGGGGCCCCCGGGGAGCGCGAAACACGTACAATGGGCGCAGAGTCATATTAATTGCTTTTGAGGCAGCCAGCGCAGCGGAGGCGCTAGGCGCCCCGCGGGGGTGTAAGTAGAGGCGATGCGGAAAAGCCCACTTTTTGGATCCGCGCCGAGGCCGCCCCCGCACCCACACAGGTCGGTTCGTTAACATCATCTCTGGGATTCAATTTACGTCAAGTAAATGTTTTTAATTTACATTCAAGGACGATCAATTTTGCTCCGCTGCACGTGAACCGAGCGTCTTCCCGGGGAATTATATGTTTTGCATAAAAAAAGAGCCTTAATCTGGGACGATTGCTGCCGCGTGAATCGGGCGGGGGTCTTCCACTCTCTTTAGGATTCAGTCACTAACAGGGTTACCACTTCATGGCAATAGTGGTGAATTTACCTCTAGTTTAAACTAACATTTTGTATCTACCAATTATCTATAAATTTAAGGTGGAAAATCATTGTCAGCGGCCGAAAAATGGTTAAATTTTACGTTTTCGGTTTTCTTAGTTAACGTATTCCCATAATGCTGCATGCAAAATAGAGGTATTTTCAGGATTTTTTAAAAAATAAATAACAAGAATTTTATTATCGATAATTTAAAATGTTTATTGTATATTTCCCAAAACTAAAAATTGCTTGGCAAGGCTCTGAATTCGGAATAACGAAATATCTACTCTTTTTTTAAACTTATTCATTTAAAAAAATATGAAATTTTCAAAATAACAATATGTATGTATATGTAATTCTACTATGAGCGATAGCCAGAGAGTTATAGAATTATAAATTATAAATTTGATCCTAATTGGTTCAATATTTCTTTTTAAATCGCTTGCGCAAGCTCGAAAAATACTGTTTCGAGAAAAAGTAGAAGGCAATGTAATTCTGCCGTATTAAAATCGTTATAACTTTTTTGAGTTTTAAAAATTTAAAAATTTTTAAGAATCATACTACTTTAAGAAAATGAAAAAAATTTCTATATTTATTATTTTAGAACTGAGCTGAGGAAAAAATATGTTATGTGATAAATAATTGATAAATCTGATAGGGAAGAACACTTCTTGTCGCAGCCGAAATGAGGAGAATTTTAAAGATTAGGTGCACAGGTTTACAAGAAATTTTGTATTTTCCATGAGATGCATTTATTTAATTTGTTTAATGATAATTAATCAGTAATGTGAAATTCTTTTACGACGTTTTTTAGAAAAATAGGATGAAAACTAGACGTGATGGGACATTTTTTAATTCGAATTTTTTGAAAAAATATTACATATACCTATAAATGAGGAACTGTAATGATTATGATCAAAAAAATGTAAATCAACCATCAAGTACCTAATAATTAATTATTATAAATATTAATAAGAAACGATTTCAACCGACTTAAAATAAGAAGAGGCTATCATTCCGAATCGAATCTATCTTTTTGTCTTTTACTTTTCCACCACTCCTTCAAGGAACGAAAATAATAAAATGAGTTTTATTTCGAACAATCAAAAAATAAAATTTAATTCCTAATCACTATCGAGCGATTGAAAGATAAAAATGACTTGATAATCGTTATTATCCAATTTATGATTTTTATTTAGCCAAACAAAATTTAAACTTTTTATTCCAAATATTATTGAAGGCTACAATGAAATAATTAATTTTAGCTTTGTATAAAGTGATAATTTTTTTGTTTTAAATTTTAGAAATAGTCATTATTTTCCGACCCTTATATAAATGATATATCATTTTTTTGGGAGCAAAATTAGTTAGTGCAGTATGGACGTGAAATGAAACATAAATGTGTAAATTTTGCATTCATCAAGGGGTCATGCAAGCACACTGATGGAACTTTAATCGCGTTTTTCGCAGAATCAAATTCAGAAAATCTTGTAAACTATTCGATAAATTTTTGTTTCAAATTTTACATTCATTTCCCTTGAACGAAAAAATATTATATAGGTAGGTACATCCCACGAAGTAATGATAAGAAGAAAATAAAAATAAAAAATATATGTGCTGTATATGGTATTGTTGCTAACGTTAGATTTATTAGATACATATTTATATAACTTTATTTCATTTCTACATACTTATATAACTTTATTTCATTTCTACACCATTCGGAATTAATCACATTTTTGGGATTTTTAATGTTCCCAAAATGTCTAGCATTTGAAAAACACACTTTGATAGTATTTTCTAAATATTATCAATGAGTTTCAACTCGGGGCTATAAGCACGCTATTCTAAAAAGATACAATTAAGCTGCTCAAGAAATCTTCGATTCGAATCATTCGATTAATGTACGGCTATAGTCATGCTGAAAAATTCAATTACCTTCGTTCGAAATATCGTCACTAATATTTAAAAAAACGTTGTCCAGCAAGTCCATATAATTCTTGCTGATCATTTTTGTAGAAATCACTCTTTGTCAAAAAATTTATGATTTTCATCGCTGAACTTGTTGACTTATTGCACACCAATTGTGCAATTTCCCTTAATTTTCCCGTAATTTAAGTCATCCCACTACAGCCGTTTTTCTTCTATTTACACGAACAGCAATTTACCTTGCAGTCGATTTATTTTCTCGATATGATTCCCTTCTCTAATTCTGTTACCACGACCTATACGTATTTGAATATATACTTACTTAATTTTGACTACCTATAACTTAATTTAAATAAAATTGGTTTTTATTGTTTCACTCTTTTTAATATTGAAATACCAATAACAATAAAATATTGCCAAAATAATTAGTATCTAACACGAGTGTTTTTAGAGTATATTGACGTGAAGTGTCGGTATATTGAAAAATATCCTCATTTCTTACATTTCCTAAAAAGTTAACACAGTCGTTAATTTTATCAAATATTCTTGAAAAAACTGCACATTTATGTATCTGAATAGAGTTGAATAATTCTAACTATGTAAGGAGTATATAGTAATAAAAAAGTCATTTCTGGGGAAGGTGACTATTTTTTCTAAAAGCTTTACATTTCTCAATAGCAGTCCCACAAGCTTTCAATTAAGTTTTCATTCACTCTAAACCGCTTTTCAGTAAACGTTTGCATTATATAATCATTTTTATTTATATACAAGAATTTGCTATAAATGAGAAAACTGTTTTTAATAATTTACCTCTTCACGAGGAAATTTACGATTTTTTTAACGTTCAAACTATGAGAACAGTTTCATTCAGTGATGGCAACCCTACGGGTTAATCCGTCCTGAAGAATATGCAGCGTCGTAATTTGCATGAAGTTTGAACGAGTTTCGACATTTACATTCTTAAAGATGCACCCTGCTCTCGGTAGGATTCTAAGTGGGGGTTAATTTGCGGAAAATTTAAAATCAGCGCGTTAATTAGATTTCTGCGTGTGTTGGTGCGAAAATTGCACTGAATGGGATTATTAAAATCTGTGCAGCACAAATGGGCGAGGGACCTGCACAAAGTCCTTTCAGCGCCGTGAACGCAACCGGCCCCGGTCATTCAGACGAGGAGCCCCCGGGCCGTCGTCGACTGCTGCACCGCCCCCGCTGCAACCGCTGGGGAGCTAAATAAAGCGAGGGCAGGTAAAATTTATACCCACCATTGGCCAGATTCGTCATCGCTTAACGAGTGAACTTAAGGACTTTTCGCTGGAAGTGAATGGGGCTGCAAATGGCTGTCGCATTGGGGAGTAACGAGCAACTTTCTGCTCGTACACGGGCTGCAATCATCTGGGGCAACACGCACGCAAAAGTTTGAATTATGCAGGGGGCCCCCCACCGCCCACTGCAGCTCCTGGCGGCGCTGGTGCAATCGAAGAAATTCAATGAATGAAAAAGTAGTTAGCATTTCGCTGCCAGTCTGTTCTCCGCAGAAAGTTGGCCGTTCGAAGCCCCCGGGAACACAGTCGAATTCGAGTAGAATTTTGCCATCGGCGACGACAGACCCCCGCGCTCTTTCAATTTACACATTAAGGATGGAGTCACATTTCAATTCCTTCGTAATGTCCGAATAATGAGCTCTTAAATTACGGGGGCCTAGGGCCGGACTCATTTTGTAATCATTTGCGCCAATAAATTCTGGCACAGTTGGGCGTAAGCGCTGCTGCTGGATGTCCGTCGGACCATTCCTCTCCGCCCCGAATGCCCTTCTATCACAGCTGCTAAAGGCTGATATATGACCGAATTAAATTTATATAAAATGCAGTCGTCCGCTGCGAAGGAGGTCTTCGTTATCGGTAATTATTTCAAACGATTTAACCACCCGGCCATCCGTACTCCTTAACTGCCCTCTACCTAATTTTTTATTAGATTTCGACGACCGATATTTTTTAAGTATTTTTCTTCGTCCTGATTTCTGTCTGTTGCCATCATAAAACCTGTTAATGTTCCCCAGGAAGAAAGGTTTAGGATTTGGAGAACCTTTACTACGAAACTCTTGAAAGAGTTGACTGACTCTTTTATTTATTTATTTACAAAATATTGTAAAGGAAAAGGAAAATCGGCCGCGATGCGACAGTGAATTTTCTCTATCCATTTTTCATTTGCCAACCGCCACGTCTCCTTTTTTGATTTTCTTCATCGATCAGCGCATGTATTTCTTATGTTACATTCTTGTTCCTCGTAGTTATTACCCTGCTAACTATGCTCCTACAAAAAGAGCATTACTAATAAAAATTACTCGGTATTACTTAATATAATCTAGCGATACTTACAAAATTACTTGATATTAGTTAGCACTTGTTAGCATTACCCAATAGTAATTTTGAGTACTATCGAGTAATATGCTGCGCAATGGCAAGTAATAAACATTTTGGATCCGGGCTGGCAAAATATTAGAGCAAATTGTTTGAAGCAATTTTAAATCCGGCAAATTCATCAATCACTACGTTGCCATTTAAAATGTTACATGTTTTCGGAAAGTAAATGATGCCAAAATTCATTTTAGAGGTTGTAGACTTCAAAAATAAAATTTATTTGTACATAGATATACATATATGTATGTATATACAGAGTGTTTCTTATAGCGTATGCCAAAATGAGTGGAATGAAAGATCTGACCTAGACAAACAATCAATAGTATGACAGCGACATCCAACTCACGCCAAAAATCTACTATCCTAATGTGCTTTCCAAAAATATCAACAATGTTGACCTACCACCACCACTCTAGGTACAGTCACTTTCGAAACTGAAAAACTCATTTTTATTTTCCTAAAATCCAGTTTTTCACCGAAAATTCCCCGAAATTCATGTAATTAATGCACTTATTTTTTATTTTATCGAATTATCCATCTTATTACCTTTCCAACAAGGTACAATATTTCCAAATAATGAAAAAATATGAAAATTTATTTGTCGTGTATCAAAATGGTGCAGATTGGTCAAAGGGGTGAAGGGTTACATACATCAGTTTCTAAAATTGATTTTGTTACTGCGATAATTGCTCCATTTCTTAATGGATTTTGATCCAACGTTGCGTACGCATTCATTGGTTTGATATCTAGGTCATATTAAAAAATTGCAGGTTTTAGGGAAGAGGGAAGGGGACTTTCGTCTCACTATATATTTTAATTGTAGATTAATTATACAAAAGCGTATTTTTTTATTCCCAAACAATAGGCATATTAATTATATTAGATACTTTTTGCAAACTGCAAATAAATTCACAAATGGTTTTCGAGAAAATAAAGTGAAATAGCATAAAACACCTTATTGAAAAATCTCTGTAGCTCTCTCTGATCATCTTAATATATGTATATTATATAATAGCCTAAGGTTCACAATGTCATTTGAGCCGCGGTACAAATTTTTATGACAGATCTTTGATGTGAATTTTGAAATTTGGCAAAAAATACTGTATTTTGTATTTTTTCTGTACGTAACATTTTCCAAAATACATGTTATCGTTTATGTTTCCAGACTTAAAATCAGAGAAATTAATGTTTTAAGTGTATAATCAAGATATTTTGGCATAGTAAAGCCATTTATAACATTTTAACTTAATGTAATAGTTGCTTTGACAAAATTCAAAGTTTTCAATCTTCAATGCCACTCACACCAATGTGTTGAAAAAATCGAGCACGAAATCATCTATTCGAGGTGTAAGATGAAAAGTATTATACTAAAATGCCCTAATATTTTATTTGATTTGATTAGTAATTCCCTTAGGGTCTAGGCCTTAATGGCTTGCCTATTTACTGACTAAGATAATTTTATATGTTAAATTTCAGTCAAATACAATTTTCAGAGAATATTAAATTCATGCAGATTTCATATTATTATCAACGACGGCTCAAGACAAATGCACTCGTTAGTGAAGGCTTATTGCCTTATTATAAGATTTATGATTGTTGAAAAGGTGACAACTTTTAAGGAATCTACTAGCTAGATGGATGTTACTCTTAATATAAACGAATCTTTATACGACCACACATCATATACATACAACATAAAGGCTCACATACCTTCATAAATTTGCATTCAGATATTTCCCCTGAGTAGGATAAGAAAGCCTTCTTTTGGTACTTTCTTTTCAGTTTTTCAGTTCATATTCCTTTCATACATGCGAATTCACAAAGTGAAGGGGTTCTTTGTAAGTTGTCAGGAAGGATCTAATTATTTTCTTAAATCTTATTCTCTTAAGTTCTTTGAGTTTCGTTGCGTTCTCTGCTTTAACATTATGATTTATTTTATGGGACGCGTCTTGAATAGGCATATACAAGTTTGTAAAGTAAAGAAAATATGAGAGATTTACAAATATTTATTAAAAAGAATTCAGGTAATGTGGAGCTATAAGGTTCCAAGCCTGAGATAAAACACAAAAAAATGGTATTTTTACATAGCTTTTCAAGGAATTTTTAAGGCTCCACGCCTCTTAGTGCCAAAAGGGCTAGAGTTCTTGAAAGTTCTTTATTTATATAACTATTAAATTCCGTCGGAATTACAAATGCAATTAAATATTATTTTTTCCATAATTTTTGGAACACTGTTTTCGAGTTTCGCTGATTTAGTTAATATAGGGCTAAAATGAAAGGAATGGCCCTCAGCAACCCAAAACACAAAACTCTCGAATTTTATAAAGTATCTAAATCCTTTTCACGGAAAATAAAATAAATTGTATGGTTATAGAATTTAGTCAATATGCAGAGAAGTTATATTAAACACTTTTATCGCGAACTGCAACCTTTGGTTTTTATTATAACAATCTCCTGCATGGGTATAAACAATTCAAGTAAGGTATTACTTTTAGACTTATTTAATTATATAGGTTATCAAATTTATTTAAGTAATGCACTAATCAACTGATAAAACGAGAGAAAAATTAAACCACGCAGGAAGCCAAAGGATACAAATTTTCTTTAACTAATTTACTATTTATTTTAATAAACCCGTATGTCAGTTTATTTTTTAATGGAACGTTTTAAAATAGTATGTGCTTTTATTAAAATATACCAATAATTTTTTACAAAAAAGGGATGGTGCAATTCATATCCACTAAGTTACGTATTTATTAAAAAAAAAAAATTTCATATGATTTTAATTTTTAAATATTTTATACATATGTTCTTTCTATGTAAATATTAAAGCGCTGTCATTTTGAAATAAAATACACAGGGTGTTTTGCTAGGGTCTGAACAGGGGTATGTCAATCGATTCTACCTGGTCTCCTGATTAACGTTAAAAAATCTTTAAATCTAACCTTAAAATTGGTACTTCACCCCTAAAATTGTAATTGAAAATTTTGAATTGAGAAAAGCCTTCTCTGTCACGTGTCCTTTCTCAGAAAACAAACCGCACTCGAATCCGACGTCGCGTTCTTAAGTTATTCGTGGGTAAGCACCATGGAAGTTGTACGATTATATTTTGCTGAGGCAGTATGCTCCTTAAATCTCCTTTTTAATGTTCTTTTGGTCTTTCTAATATAAATTGCTTCACAATCGTTACAATTTATTTTACATGTTTTATGTTTTCCAAAAATATCTATATTCTAACTTATTATTTTTTATTTCAAGCTTTTATTTACATAACTTTTACCTGTTCATATTTGTTGTGAAACCTTGCAAATTGATTTTGACCCACTTCCCGATATTTGCTTGAGCTGAAATTTTGCATACATATGTAACTCCGATGACAATGCAATATTAAGATACTATTGAACTGGTCTGATAATGGAAACGGAGGTGGTTACAGGAATTTCACAATAAAATAACGTAGGTAAGCCTCTCGTTAAGCTCGTTTGATTCGGTCGTAGGTAGTTTCCAGGGTTTGGTGACAGAGTCGGAAGGTGCTTATAAGAACTCCAAAATGACATTAATTAATTATTGAAGCAAATACGAAAACTTATTTGTTAAAAAGATTTATTTTTCTTTAATTTTTATTGAGATATTCAGATGATTAAGTTATAAATTATGAGTAATATTTTTGAGATACTACTTTTTTCTAGCAATTTAAGTTTTTTGTGAAATTCACCTTAGTTAAGGGTGATTTTCAATAAACGTGCAATCATCGGGTGGAGAGAAACACTTCTATGTTGTGATTTCATTAAAAAGGGATAATTGCACTAAATATAGACAGCTTAATTAATTATAATTTTAACTAGAGTTGAGAGACGAGTACTCAAGTTAAAAAAATCGAATTTGAGTAAAGGAATTTTATTTTAAATCCGAGTACTCGAGTACTTGAGTAAGCAAATATTAGAGAGTATTCGAGTTTTAGAGTTTGAGAGTAATCAAGTACATACTTTAGTATTTGAATCCCGCAGAAATAATGCTTTAAAAATTAAGAATGCAATTTAAGGTTTCAATAAGTAAAAAAAAGGTACCTTGTGGCATAACCCATAAGAATGAGGTTGATTTCGTGTATCCGCATTTCTTAGACATTTAGTGTGGCACGGAATGTGCTCGGAGCACTTTTTCGAAAGCCCTTTAGGAACTCCTTTGGGTTTAAATATCCTTCAATCAAAAGTCCCAGAAATTAGGAATAAACAGAATAAAGAATGCATGCCTTAGGACTCAAGTTTTCAAGTACTTGAATATTCCCAAATTTCCATTTAATTGAGTACTCGAATATTCCATTATTCGAGTTTTTAGATAATTCTAACTTGATATGTCCATTTTTCGATATTTTTCAATAAACATATGAAAATTCGATCTTGCCGAAATCAATAAAAAATGTGCCTGTACCAAATTTTGAAGGTATAATGACAATATGTGACTAGAACATCATTTGATTCTCCAAGTTATTGCATAGGGGAAAGTAGTCAACAGTGGATCAGTTGTACACACTGAATATAACTACGGTAACATCTAGATATTTTATAAAAACAAAAATACACATAATAGTGCGTTGGTTATATACGTCTCGTATGCCAGTACTGCCCTGACTGCTTGATTAGACATTTTAGGAGGTTTTATATAATTTTAGTGTTCTGAAAAAATGAAAACGCCAGTACAAATTTACGTATAATTCCATAAGTATTGAGCTAACGTAATAGATGTTTATTTGCTTAAAGTGGTTATTAACCCACATTATACAGGTATAATTGTGATATTAAGCTAAACTATATGGTTAGAATATCACTTTGAATTCAAAATGGTAGTGTGGTACACACTGGATCATATACTTCGTGGTCAACAATGGATCATAATTCACCATATACCATAGGCCAAGTCTAGCAATAATATCAGCGGTTCCAAATTCATCATGTAATTATATTACAGCTTTTTATTCTACAGAATGGGCAAAAGGATGAACCTGGAAAATAAAGTAAGGCAAACATACAAAAGAATAAATAAAGTTGATAAATTTTCTTTTCTGTATGTTCTGCATGTTAAGTATGAGAATAAAGACTTTATATTTTCCTTATTATATACCGTGAGTATATTTTATTAGAAATCGTAGTTTATTGATGTATACTATACCTATTTGACCCAGTGTGTACCATAATATGGTATGTTTCATATTATGATGATTCATTGTATACCACCCCTGGTCCACAGTGGATCAAATGCCATTTTTTTTAAAAACAAAAATTATAACTATAGTTCTCTCTGTAGACTTCCCAGCAATTCATCAGTTTTTGAAATTCTTAGTAATCAAAGTACATATCTATAGAAAAAAAAAACACAACAATTCGACAAATTTCGTGATTTACAGGACTTCTAAAAATTACTGAAACACTATTGACCACTTTACCCTACCACATTTTGTAGAAAAAGAGAAAGTAACTTAAAGCTATGTTTTAAGTTAATACAGTACCTTTGCCAAGTTAGATTTCGAAGTTATGAAAATACAATATGGAATTAATATATTTTTTTTATAAAAAAAAAATGAACTCTTTTACTGAAATTTCTGAAAGGGCTCTTTGAGATGAAATTCTTTATAACTTCATAATTGTTCATTAATATACCAAGAAAAGACTACCCATTTACCGCACCCTAACTTTGTCTGGAATTCTTTTCAGATGGTGGAAGGGTTGACAAAGTTGAGAAGTAAGAGGGAGTCGTAAAGACCATACCCAGCCATAAAACATCTAAATGATAGACGATACTTAGAAAACAAGCTTTACAAAATGTATACACCCATAAACTAAAGAAAAGTGTTTATTTTGATCTACGGATACAATGGAAAAGTAAAGTTGAATTGTTAAATCGAAGGCCGAAAGGCTCTTGTCTTTTGAAAATAGGCAAATATCTTTCCTCTTATCGTTTGAATATCGCTAGGATAGGCATTTGTTCCTTAGTAACGACATCCACTTAAATTTTGAAGAGTTCGCGTTCTCCGCAAATCAGATCGAAATTTTAAAGTACAACCTACATTAAAAAAAGAAAAGTGTACTCGGAGCGATACAAGAAATAACGAATCGGTTGTACAGCGTCATGCCACCGTTGAGACTTTAAGGAGCCCTCCTTGAAGAAGTTATCGTTTCTGCGTTCAACTTGCACCGGCATCCGCCTCGCGAATGGAGCATGGAAATAAATCGGATCATGGCACGAAAAACGATTAAGGAATTTGCTGAATTCCATTCTTTGTGCGCAGACGGGGGGAGGGGTGGGAGAGGAATAAAATCGCGAACAATTCTGTTCTGCTTGGAGAGAACAAAAAACAAAAATTCCTCTGAGGAAAATATTAATTAATTTGAACTGATTGGCTTCAGGGCCCTTGTTAATTTGACAGGGGTAGGGCGGGGGGGTTGGTCCAACACCTCCACCCGAGATGCTGGAAAGCGCAGAGCCGAAGCAACGAGCTCCAAGTACCTCTCCTCCGAAGGGTTCTTCGTTGTAGGTCAATGCCCCGGCTCCTTTGGGCCCTTTGTGCAATTCGAATTGCTAAATCCTTTAAAGGGTGGCACTTGGGCAAAGCCGAGCTTATGGCTCTGATGCGGAAACGATAAGGGTCTTAGACTTAGACGTTGCATGCTAGGGCCTTGTAGTTAGTGCGTTAAAGTCAGTCATTTTCTCATTAGGCCGGCGTTGCATGCGTTACGCTTGCAAATTTCGTAGCCGCCTCAAAGGATGTAGGCTGGCTCCTTCGACCGGTGTTTAACAATTAAACAGGAGTCAGACGTGCCAACTTGAGCAGCACAAGTTCAGTGGTGCGAGTGCACAGCGGCGATGACGGCAACAAGTCGAAGTGCGGAAGGTTCTCAGTTCTCCAGATCTGGCCTACTTCTAGCGCTAGCCTGCTTAAGTGGAGTGACAAGAATTGTGCCAGCCGCAGACAATGCGCGCCTCGGCGCATTCATAATCAGCGCCCCGTCACGCCCCGCTTTGAAGGCGCGAGAAAGTGAAATCGCGCGGTGGGTAAACATTGCACGCGTGGAGTGCGGTGCATGCATTAATAATGGACCGTTATTCCGGAATCAATATGTACTTAAAAATACGAAATAGTGTGGCTGAAGTGCCGCACCGAGGCGTCCTTGTAACTTTGCGAGGCTGCGGAAAAGACAGCGTCAGGGGGACTCCGGCGCGATAAGTGTGATTAAAGTCGAGCACCAGCCCTTATCAAATCTGAGTGGTGGCAACGACCTTAGACACAGTCACTCACGGGTGAAATTACACACCCATTAAGCAAAAATGTAATTAAGGGCTGTGGAGGCAAATAAATTAAAATTATGTAGGCGCGTTTACCCCCTTCATGTAACATAAGTAAGGAATAATAATTAAAAAATTGATTTACTGCCGTAGTCATACTTTCCCTGTTCTTTTCACTTTTAAAATTGTTTACCCAAACAATTTTTTAGGCTGCACCCCCTCCGTGAGCAGTGGCGGCGCTAATCAAACGACATCTGCTTTGCTTTCTTTCATTTCTTAGAAAATGTACTAGCTCAAATTAAATATGCACACCTGGACAATCAACTAGGTACATGACCCTAAAATCTTCTTTTATGCAAATATTAGCCCTAGTTTCACTTATTTCTATATCGTTCGGCGGTTAAAACAAAATAACTAATGTGATAACTCTGTTTTTAAACACACAAGTCAAACCTTTCTGAGAATTGTTGCAATTGGAGAAGTTTTGTAATAGTGTTCTAATTTAATGTAGACAATAAAATAGGTTCTAATTTAATGTAGACAATAAAATAGGTACAACGTCACTTTGTTTCCAGCAAAAAGTTAAAAGTGGTTCGAATGATTTAATTTAGGTATTTATAATTGTATAATTACGATTTTTGTATGTTAGGATTATATTTGTAAAAATCTTTTAAAAATCTTGTTTACAAAATTGAGCAAAAAGCACTCTAGAGGAAGCGGCTTGTTCGGAGATTAAGAAAAGAGATCCGATTTATTGCAAACATTTTAAATCGGTTGTTAATTTCGTCAGTAATGCTCTTAAGCCAGAAAAAGGTCACGAAATGGGTGGAAAATAGAAAAAGACTTCCCCAAAGACGGATGTAAGAATTGTGGTATTGGTTAAAATAGACCCATTTCGGTCTTCAAGAGGTATTGCTGCTGAGACTCAGTTTCCGCACTGTACGTCGAAGGCTAGTGGATGCCAATCTACCCGACAAACAAATTTTAAGTCAAGGATACAATTTGCGAAGACCACCTATCTTAGTCCCGTCCAGAATTTCAAAAAACGTGGCGTAACGTTCTTTGCAGCGATGAGACAAAAATCAATTTGTTTGTTCTCTAATGACACTTAAAGGCATTTTTGTCGTCCTAGAGGAAAAGTATTCCACTTTCGTTTCACTGAAAAGACTGTTAAACATGGTGGTGGGAACATAATGGTTTGGGGCGGCTTCTCATGGAATGAAATAGGTTCAATTCATCCTATAACGGACACTATGACGAGGTTTGTATATTTAGACATTATGATGAATGTCATGTTACCCTACGCGGAGGATAACATGCCCTTAGTTTGGAAGTATCAGCAGGACAACGATCCTAAACATACTTCCAAACTAATCAAAGATCGGTTTGTGCAGGAAAATGTCCCCGTTATGAATTGGCCAAGTCAGTTTCCTGATTTGAATCCAATTTAAAATGTATGGGGCGAATGGCGAAACAAACCTTTACGAATAAGGAGCAATTATGGATTTCTGTCCAACAAATGTGGTGCAACATACCCATAGAAATGTGTCGTAAGCTTATTTCCTCCATGCCCAGAAAATGGCATGTATACTTAAAAATAAGGGTAGATATACTGGCTACTAATAACTACAAAATGGGTGTATGACCAATAGAATTAAAAACTACCATATATTATTAAAAAGGTATTAAATTTTACGTCATTTCTTATACGAAAATGCAGGTATAGGTATATGAAAATCTATTTTGATTAAAACTGCCAATTCACTATCATAGGTGTGTCACCTTTTACCACTCCTCCTCCTTCATCTCACCCCCTCTCCTCCGATACTGCATTTTATGATGCTCGTTCAATCAGTCGTTATTTACTCGACTTGTTGTTTGCCTTAAGAAACTAAAAGACCGAAAAAGGGCAAAACTTTGAAAAAATCCCAAACAAAATGGATTTTTCTGGAGACCAAAGTAAGTACGAGTATATCCCAAAAGTATTCTTAATTAACCAATGCTTTTTTAGGGGTGAAAGAGGGTGAATTCGTGAATTCTTTCACAAATACAAACATACATATCTCGAAGAAAGCCATTGGATCGGAAACTTAAGAAATTAAATGGTTTGTTTTATTCTATAATTCTTTCGTTTAGTTATAAGATTCGCTTCATTTCATTGTGTCACACGAACCCGGTGGATATTACATGTGAAACACTGCTAGATCAAACCTGTGAACGGCACAAACAGAGTCTAGTTAAACAATAAGATGAAAAAATTTACTCTTTTAAATAAACGAGAAACGATTTTTAAAAAAATTTGAGTGTTTTCGAAATGAATTTTTTAAATGAGTTAATACACGTTTATATGCAAAAGAGTAATTTTTTACACTCTGTTTTCACCGTTCACATGTTTCATTTAGGAGTCTGAAATTTGGGCAAGATTAGTGTTAGATTTAGAGCTAAAACATTGGCCAACATTAGGACCGAAAAAACAACAAGATAAAAATCACCCTAATACACAGAAATTACTAAAGACGGACTTTTCAGTTTTTCGCTTTATTGAATTTTTTTAAATTAACTCGTAGTTTAAACTAGCCGTTTAGTATTCTAGTGCTTTACATGTAGCATATCATAGATTTTTGGTATATACTGGAGTCTCTGAGGGCATCAGCCAACTTTTCGTAACGATCCAAAATATAGGAACGTTTTAAGAATTATGCTGATTGGTCTATGATGATTATTTTATCTTTATATCTAATTTTTTACTAATAAAATTGATAGATCAAATTTAGTTTCAAACACATCATGTGCGTCTTTTTGGCACGATGTGTTATTCGGCTCGAATGGGTTAAGGTGCTACATGCATAATAACCCTTAAAAATAATTATATGTAAAATATAATTATTTTTAAGGGTTAATTATATGTAAAATATTTAACCAAAAATGTAGCAATGGAATCATTATTTTTTAAACCTTTTGGAATTTTTATTGTAGCTATTTTAACATTTTTGCAGTTCTTTCCATAATTATTCTTTTGTATTTAGTTACTACTGCTACTCATAATTCCGTAATTCAGTTTTCCGTAAAAACAGATTGACTAATTTGAAAATGAACCTCGGAATTGCCCAACATACATATCTTTTTTTCTGTTTCTTTATTATTTAAAATTCGTATATTCTTGTCCAGTCCTAAGAAATCAAGAATCAAGTCCGGTCACTCTATTCGTTCTCATGAATAAATAAAAAATATTATTTGTAATATTATTTCAAGGTCACAAATTACACCTAGGAGAAAAACAATCTAATTAAGGTAGTAAAATATTTATCGAAACTCTCAAGATTCTCAAAATTTCTTTCATGCTAGAAAATTATAAACCTCTATTTAAATCCGTATACGTTTTTGTATTAAAATTGCAACGTTCAAAGAGATTTTATTACTATTGACCGTGACTGCACGCATTATGCCTCTGAGTTTACTGCGTTCATATTAACTATAACCTAAATATAATATCAATATGTATGAATACAACTATGATATTACTTACAATCGTCCTGCCAGTTTCATAACGCGCTCATTCATTCACATTATATCAATTTTATTGTTCTTGTTGTATTCACGATAAATCGAATGTAACGTATTGATTTTATGGGATTTGAAACGACCTATATTTGTTATCAGTCGTTTTTATTTTCGAAGTGCTTGTTCCGCTAATATCATCAACATTCTATTCAGAGTTCCCCTTGTAACGCATTCACTTATTAGTGGAAAATTATTGCATATCTGCACTCTCAGATAAATTGTGCAGATATTTTTCTGTAATTACAAACCGAGTGGGAAAATTATAATGTGCTTCTCTTATTCAGGGTCACTTATAATTTTCACTTTCGTTTTGTAATCACGAATGGAAGAAGGCTGACACATTGTTTCGAATGCATTTACACATTAATATTAATCCGTCTTCACACGAACAGGTAGTTTACCTAATCCGTAGTAATGAATGCTGTGGTGCATTAGGAAAATTACTAATTTTAAGTACGAGCCTTCCAGGGGGGTGTGGAAATTTATGTAGTATTTGATTTCCACAGGGGAAACACATGATATGTTTAATAATTACAGACTGTAATAAATCCACTTAGAGTAGCTCATAAGTAAAATGCAATTTATAGACAGAATCGATTTTTTTGCTCATGTAAGGGAAGTTTGAGATTTCTACTGCTAGACTCTAAAAATTGAGTATAAATTAACACTGAAATTTAATTCATTACAGGGTGACACGATTTCTTCGGAATTTATTCATGATTTTTACAGGAGGTTACAGCATTATGGGGATATATGTATGTATGTAGGTAATACAGTATTCAAGTGATAAAGACTACTTAGCGAATAGACGTATGTATATAAGAAATTATTGGTTATGTATTGGATAAAAACAACCAATGTATGGAGGAAAACCTCTCATATGTACATATATAGTTATAAATTGTAATCAGGCTTTTTGCATGAGTCTTACGCACTAACATTTTAAGAAATTGACATTAGTTCCAATGGCGACTGAATAAAATTCGCGATAATCTTGATTATTCTATTAACTCAAGGCGATGTTCTAAAAACTTCAACCACAAGATGTTTTGCTTTATTTGTTATCTGTCACATGTATACCTATTTATGTTAAAATTGAATAAATTCTACACAAAAGTTTTAATTAACTCTATCAGTAGCAAGAGATCATCATTGAATATCTCGAACCTCATTATCACCATTTCAATCAGAAACTTCTACAAAATCAACAACTTTTCATTAGAAGAAATTGTTTCTGTGATATTTGACTGCAATTAAATACCGAAGTATGTAGTAGAAAACTAGTGATTTGTCTTTTAATTATAGTGTCCAAAGCCATAAATCATTCACTTATAGCCAGCCACACACGACGACGGTTTTTGGTGTACAAATTTGTGACAATCTATGTGACAAATTCTGTTTTTACGCCATTTTACCCTCAAACGGTGTTAGTTTTCGCGACTCCACAATCTAATGTCGGAGTGATTTATCTTGACATATGATAAATAAAGTAAAACCATGGAAAAATCAAAGGCGAGAAATATTTGGGACGGTATTAAGTTTGTACGCCAAGTTGCCCACACACGATCAATCTTATGTTTGTACGCCAATAACCGTCTCGTGTGTGGCCGGCTTAGGTCTGACTCATCTGGATACGTAATAGAAAAGAAAGAAACCGCGTAAAAATATATACCGATTTGTTTAAAATAGAAAATTTGTTCTAAAATCACGCAAAGTATAATACAAAAACTAATTTAAGAGATAAAAATATACATATTCAATGACAATGTTTTATTTTATAAATATATTTGAAAGCACCGCGCAAAAGTTGGTACCAGGCGTAAAAAAAAGCCGCGCAAAAGTAAATAAATTGTGTAAACGAATTATAATTATGTAACTGTTATACTAAATATCGATATGTAAAAATGTGCAAAATGATTTAACATATTTGCCCAATGTTCGACAAATCGAACATCAAACTTACAATTTTACCTGCAATAAATATTCTGGTTAGACATTGCGACAAAACAAATATTTTGGATCTCTTCACCACTTTCTATTGATTTGTTTGTTAAGGTACCAGACTTACTTATGGTAACATAAAACATTACATCATTTCTTTTTATATTTTTCGCAATAAGAATCCAAAAATGTTTTGCGAGAAATCGAACCGCGGCCCAAAATGTGTTAAGAGCGATTTTACGTTTTTTTCTGTGGAATAATTTATTACGATCGTAAAAATATACATTTTTGGTATAATTCAGCGGTATTAAATCAATTTAATTGGTGTAAACGTGCGCATGAAAATATATAAAATTACGGCAAAATGATATAAATCTGCGACCTAAATTTTCTCATTTAAACCCTATTCCAGCGAAGTCCTTTCGTCAAGGTATTTCTTGCAGTCATGCTTTCGAAGATATTTTGTTTGTAACGAATTTTAACTAACTATAATCGTTTTAGAATAAAACCTTATTGTCATATCAGAATATTAGCGTTAATTCAAACTCGACTTTGCTTTGGCGGATTGTGATAAAATCTTTTAATTAAATTCGTATGTGACATTTGGTAGCATGGAGATGTTGGAGACAGGCTTCGGTATTTTTTATTTGAAACAAAATAAGAAATAAGTATTTAAAATGAAATGTTTATGTATGTTATTCAAAATAATTAATGGAAATAAAAAATTATTTCAATTAAATTTTAACATGAATTCGTTAGTACCTATTTGAAATAAAATCTGAAATAAATATTTCAAATAAAAATTTATTTAGTGAGAATTCAAATAACTAGGTACATGTATGAAACAAAATGCAAACGAAATAAAATTTGACTGAAATGTGTTTTAGCAGTTAAAAATGAGATAAATTTTATGAATCTTATCGGATGACTATTTTGAAGAGCTTATTTTATTTACTCTGTATGTACTTAAGTAAAGTTGATTCATAAATCGATCTCATTTTTAACTGCTAATGTAGTTTCCATTAAAAACAGTTTTCAATCAAATTTTATTACGTTTGTATATTTACAACGTTTTATTTTTATTTCAAGTAAGAGACATGAAGTTTTATCAGTAAAAGTTATTTTTTCTATGATATGAAATTTGATTTGATTCATTTTTATATAAGCAGTTATTTGAAATAATTGGTTTAATTCATTTTGAAAGAATGAATTATTTAAAATAATGAGATGAATTCATTTTGAAATAAAATTGCTATTTGAAATAACAAATTAATTCAATTTGCTCAGGCTTGGTTGGAATTATTATTAAATGAATTAAAGGCATAGATCCTTTACGAAGAGTTGTTTAATTGAACACTGATTGCGCGTATTTGAGTACTATTTGGAAAATTTCGTTCACATTCACTTCATTCAAGCGATAATTGCACGGAGCTTGGAATTTCACACATGCACTGTTAGCGTGCACACTACACGAGCTTCTACTGAGTGACTTATACTAGTGAATCATTTTAATTATTTTTCAGTAATTTTGTATGAAAATACAAAGGTATTTCGATAAAATGTCTAGCACATTATCGAAAACCCTAATAATTTACTACTTTCTAACTGCAATTCTAGTGAAATGCACTAGATAATCTGGAAGTTATTTTGTGAGTCCCAATATTTACTGAAATTTCCTCTAACCTTAACTGAAATTTAAGTGATATTCAATTATAGCCACAGAAATTTAATAATTTAATTTAATTCATTTAATTTTTTGCAATATACCTTTAAAAATATGAATGTTGTTTCTGTATATTACCCGCAATACTATTTTATTTACCGATCAATAGAAATTCAATAGGAATAAATTCTATGAAAATCATTCGAATTTTTGTTACAGATGAAATGTTGCGATTGACAATTTTAGTCCAGCCAGAAAAATTTGCCTTCGTTTTTTAAAAATTTTTTCACTACTGTTTTAATGTAACGAAAATTAATAGAAATTCCTATATAATCAATTAGAAAAGGATTGTTTTAATATGTTTTCCTATATGTATAACTTTAATAGGACGAAAACAATTACTTACCAATAAGGCAACCTTTTATTTTAATATGATATATTATTAAAAATATACGCATACATACAAAATATTTTATATGTTGTACCATTTTAAAATAATAGTGCGTCCCATTAGAAATTAATAACTTTAAACTATTAAAATAACACATTAATTCCGGAATTTGAAGAAGTTTTGGATAATAAGTGAATAACAAAACAAGAAAATGGAAACAAATAATTGTGTTATTCTTATAGTGATCTGGAAAAGTTATTATCAGAAAGTAGTGAAAATAAATTTGTAAGTACATATGTAGTTCAGAAGTACAAGGCTGCAGTAAATCGTACGAATTGCTGGTAAACAACGATCAGCACGATGACGAATTAAAAGAAGTTGTGTGTACAAACACAGAGGAGAGAAGCTAGACTTTGCCAGAAAATACATATGTATTTTCTGTCTTTTTCTCTGGTGGTTAGACATGAAAGAGGCTAGACTTTGCCAGAAAATACATATTTTCTGGTAAAGTCGAGCTTCTTTCCTCTGTGAGTGGCGGTTAGGCATGGTTTTCTTTTAAGTTTTGTCCATTTTATGTTTGGCGAAGTGTTCAAAATACGTGCAATGTGACGAAGTGTTACGGGAAGGTTTAGTTTGTCTTTAATTTGTCTGCAAGTTAGCCGGTTTTGGGTTGCTTCCTGGCGAATTTGACATAAAGATAATTTTTTGTTTCTCTTTTTTGAAGTTTTGACGCCATATATTTTGCCTTTTTAGAGTTCCGTACCCAAAGGGTAAAAACGGGAAACTATTACTAAGACTTCGCTGTCTGTCCGTACGTCTGTCCGTCCGTCCGTCCGTCTGTCTGTCACCAGGCTGTATCTCAAGAACCGCGATAGCTAGACAGTTGAAATTTTCACAAATCATGTATTTCTGTTGCCGCTATAACAACAAATACTAAAAACAAAATAAAATAAATATTTAAGGGGGGCTGCCATACAACAAATGCGATTTTTTTGCCCTTTTTTGCTCGATATCAATAATGGCAACAGGTAGGCACTTGACATATTCACAAAATACTTAGTTGTATTTTTACTTTTATAATAAATAATAAAATTAAAATAAAATAAATATTTAAGGGGGGCTCCCATACAAAAAACGCCATTTTTTGCCTATTTTTGCTCGATATCAATAAATGGTAACAGGTAGGCACTTGAAATGTACCTACTGTTGTATACCTAGTCAATGGTACGGAACCCTTCGTGCGCGAGCCGACTCGCACTTGGCCGGTTTTTTAAAAAAATGCCTGCTGAGACTTTCAGATCGACCAATTTTACTTGCAATTTGCTTGTTGGATTAGTCTTCATCCTTAAGCAATATTATGGATAGCTGCTCCGCATCACTTAACCGCTTTCCAAAAGAAATTGTTACAAAAACAACATTTAATATGTTTTCTCGTAATACACATATTTTATTGCAAAATATATTATGCACAAACCTATTTAAAACAAAATTTGCAGAAAATGTTGAAATTTTGCGTCCTCAGCTGGAAAGAAATTCACAGAAGTTCGATGCGTTCATACGAATGTCGCAGCTAATAGTGAGCTCCATTTAAAAATTTTCTAATTTATTTCTCTTTCATCATTTTTACTGTATTGTATTACTCATACACAACAGTCTTAGCAATAAGCAAAAAGGGATTTACTTAGAAGGATTTTACAGTGGGGAGCTCAATTTATGATTCATTTTAAGATGCGTTCACACGAATGTCTACCACTGTATTAAAGTTTGGTTTGTTTGCGCAAGAATCTGTGTTTTTCTGTTCAAATATAAGGAAATGTTTTTAAAATTGTTTTCTACTTATAATTGTTCCACTTGATCTGAGATATTTGGCTACTTTATTTTATTACAATTATATTTTATTGTATAAATGGTTCTGCTCAATACTACCTTACTCTTATTGAATTCTCAACAACCACTTATAAGTTGATGCAATACCAACTATATGAAATACATAATGTATTTTAGCTGAAATTTACTTAATTTCTAGTAAAATCAGCCAGAATTTAACAGATATTTCAATAAATTTTCCTAGATATCAGATGATCATTATATTTCCTAGAAAACCGCTAAACTAAAATATAAATGCAGGAAATAATTACAATAGAACTCTATGATTTGCTTTTAACTAAATTTTGAACTGTATATCTATGAAACCAAATCTAGTTGATATTCATTGCATTCTAGTGAACATCGAGATATGATATGTCCCCTTAAATAAGCATCTGTAATTTAAAAATATGTACTACAGGAGTAGTTATGTCTAAAAATTAAAATTTGTTATATATGTAAATTAAGCAATTTTTCCGCCATCCGTGTTAAAATTAAGCATAAAAATTGATTTTTTACATAGACAATTACGTAATTTTTCACTCGGTGGATCAAAAATACTGCTTAATTAAATAGTTTTGAAATGTTGGTACTTCAGCCAGATTAGGAAGTATTAGTTTTATTAGAAGTATTACTAAAAGCTGTGGATGTAGTATATAGAATCGTCGAAAACGAATTTTGCCACCACCGTCCATATCAGAAGGGCTCATAATATAGTCGTTACTTATGCGTTTCCATTGTTAAGTGTTAAATAAATAAATAAGGGTTTTAAATTTTTTTTTTTTTTACCATTTTATCTTTCCCTTATTGGAAAACATTAAAGCTGCAAACCTTATGTTGATTGCCTATTCGTTATAAAAATTATCTCTGCCTAAACATTTCGTTACACATGTAAATGTTCAATATAAATTATTGGGGTATTGAATCAACCATTCTAATTTATTTTCTCATGATATTACTTTCAAAAATTTCTCGCCATATTGAATCTACTATTTTGATTTCTAAAGTTTGAAAGCGGATTTGCAATAAACATCTCCAAAAACTCCAAATACCAATATTCATGGCAATACATTGAAATTTACAATTGCTGGCCGCCATCTTAAGTCCCTCATTTTGAAACTCTTAATTTTATGTCCATAAAAATAGTCCATATGTTAAATTGAAGGATGTATTGTAGTACCTTCAGACAAAAAATGAAAAATATCCAACCAACCTTTTCGGAGTGATTCAGCAACAAACATCCAAAGAAAGAAATAAACTTTCGAGTATGCACGGGATTCAAAATCGGTACCACTAATACGAAATTTAACTAAGTCCGCCATTTTGAATTTCGGGAATAAAAAGTAGCCTATATATATTAATTCGGGATATGTAGTACCTTTACGCAAAAAATGAAAATGATCGGGCCCAGCGTTTAGGAGTGATTGAGCAACAAACAAATAAACTTTCGTTTTTATACTATATACATATTTATTTAGGGATATTAAATTTCGGTCCTAAAAGAGGGTACATTACCTAAAACTTTTTAGAGTGCAATTTATCTGGAATCAATTCGGTTTCTTAGAAGGGGAGGAAAAGTGGGTGTTTTAGTTAAAAATACCTGATTTTAATGCTTTTCATTTATTTAACAAAACAAGTGAAAATCGAAACATACATTTTCCACTGCCGCACAACCAACTTAGTCGTGGAGACGGGTGATATGCTCTGGTAGTTGGGAGTCCGGGACTCTCCCGGATTCGCCTAATCTTCATCGAGTTGATGTAGTCCAGGGGATAAATGTGGTACAAATGCAATTCGAGGATCGATACGAAGTCTTAGTCCTTAACTTACGCGAACTGGTTTCCTATAGTCGAAGTACTCTATACAGCTAGTATGCACTCGAGAACGTGTCTGACTGGAATTTTTAAAAAATTTAACCGCTACAACCCGTGGCACCTGCTTCAGGTGGGAGGAACGTCCCCTTCGAATGACGTAGTAACCGAGATGTGGAAAGGGGCTTAGTCTTGAGTTAGCTCTGGAAGAACTCCGGCTGCGAGTCGTTTAGTCTTTTCAGCATCGCGTTCCGATGGAGCCAGTACGGCGGAGGGTCTGGCGGCTGTCCCGGCAGAATTGACTTGTTCTTCAGCATCTTCGGGTTCGGGTGGTCGAGGACCAAACTGCTCCCGGTGATGGCCGCGTTGAAGATCACAGGGTCAGCAAACTGCGCCGAGTGGCCCAAGGCGCCCCGCAGAGGAGCCTCCTTCTTCCGGATCGACTCGCAGGTCTCCTTCATCTTGCACAGCTGCTCCTGGAGGTTGCGATACTCCTCCAGGAACCTCTCCAGCTGGGCGGCGTGATAGTCGTACGCACTGACGGTGGACGTTGACGGAACCAGCGCACTCCTGCTCGTCAAGGACGAAAAATCGAGAAGTGGCGTAGCCGCGGAACTGAAGGCCCTCTGGGACTCCCGGACTGGTGACGAGGGAAGACTTGGGTTTCGGCGATGCGCTTTGCTCCCGGCGGAGACCAAATTCAGGAAACTATTCGATCGCTGCCCCTGCTGCCCCCTGGCCATCGTGTGGTGCACGAAGGGATAGTTGGAGCAAGATTCCACCGAATACCGCCGATTCGAGAACTCCGAGAAGGTGGAGTCCCCCAGGGTGCTGCTCCCGTACTTGCTGGAGCTCTCCGGGAGAAGTGGGGACTGGCTGTCGGAGGTCGCCTTGCAGTACTTGCCGGAGTTCCGAAATTTTCGCGGTAGCGTGCAGAAAGCACTGGATGTAGTCACGTTGTTGTGGGTCGAGGTATCACCAAAAACGGATACCTCGAGCAGATCCGGGTACTTTCTTTCGTGCTCGTAGAGCTCGCTTTCGGCCGGCTGCGGGGTGCAGAACTGGTTCGGCATCACTTCTCCAGAAATGTTGGCGAAGGGCTTCGCCGCGCTATGCTCGCTGATCCCGAGAGCAGCCTGCTTTTTACTTAGGGCCTGATTTGCTCGCGATTTGGATGAGTGCGCGGACGATGTGCTCTGCCTGTTTACTGAACCAACCTGGCTAGAAATGGAACTTGAGTTGGAATCCGTGTTGGAACTGGAAAACAAGAAAAATGTTATTAAAACACTTCCTGACTCCCGTCTCAAAGTACCTAGATTAAATACATAACAATATTTATTATATCTCAAAACCCAAACCCAGAAGTTTTCAATTTCGAAAACGATGCGATTTCACAAAAATCGTGAAATTATTATAGCACTAGACGCAAAATAACTAGTGCCTACCTACCTACCTAAGTATTTCATAGTTAAGAAACAAAAAAGGAAACCAAAACTAAAGGACTGTGATTCTTTAAATGGAGTTATCGCTCCTACTTCACATACACATGTATGTATGTTATATATGTACTATGTATAGTAAAATTAAAATTATGGGATAGAAATTATTAATGGCAAGGAATATTCTAAGGACTCTGAATTTTTTCGAATTTTTATTTAATTTTTTTTATTTATAGGAAATTAAATTTAAAATATGAACGCCTCCATTTTGGATCCGCCATTTTGACTTACCTACTCTTGTGTAATTTTAGAGAAATTTAGTATGAAACCGCCACCGCAGCCTTTTTGTATATATAAATAATAAATCGCCGAACATTTAGGAGAATTTCATTTCACCCCCTCTTCGGAATCCACTAAAAAGGGAATCTTCATAATCGGATTATTCATCTCGGATTAATGGATACTCATATTCAAAATAAAAATATTTGAAATTGCGTACGCGATGCGACATTTAAGAAGTCGGTTAAGGAATTTGATGTAAATTGCATTAACGAAATTTGCTCAAAGCACCTATGCACATTATATTTACATATACCACATCAACTTTAAAAATCTATAGTTGATGAAATGATAATTTTTCAGGTTTAAAGTTTGGGATTAGGTCGGAAAGACCCAGTGTAAATTTTAAGAAATCAATTAGTAGCCATTTGGTTAGTTTTATTTAATTATTGTTAAAGCACCTTAACATTTTCTTGAAAAATCTACATACGATGCGTTTGTAAATATTATAGAGCTGATCATAGCCTTGGTAGAGTCATTGGCGACTCTCATAACTTTAACCTTTATTTTTATAAATATTGCAAGTTCTAGGTGTATATATGTATATCGGTGTTAAAGGTCTAAAAAGGATGAAGTTTCTTGAAAAAATTTAATTAAAGTTGATCAAATTTAATTCTATTGTATGTATTTTTATTCTACGGGTTTTTGTATTATCTCAAGCTGCTTTGGGGAGAAAAACGTGTGACATTTTTTTCACATAAGTAATTGAACCCTGCCAGATCAAATCGAAAATCAAAGAGTTGGCTACAAAATAAAGTCTATGTTTTACCACATAAATTAATATTAAGTGCCAAAAATGTAGTATTAATATTTAATTGCTAGCTGATAAACTTTCTAACACTTTTAATATTTTGACCAATTATGTATGTATGTCTACATGCAATGGGAAAATAACAATGCAAAATGTTTTCTGTATGGGGAAAGAATTTAATATGCCAAGACCCTTCCTCAAAACAACACGCTTTTCGCATTCAAAAGCGCAAAATAATTATCCCTTTTGAAAAGGATTAAAAACGATTTCTCACGCAGCTCTTTGAGCTTTTCAAATGTTGTTCCGCATTCATTTTTTTTATTATAAAAGGACCACATATATTTTATTTAAGCGTTTTTCGCTTTAAGCGGGATATTTATCCTAATTTATCTATAATAGTTGAGCTAAAACTGAGTTTTTAAAGCAGAACTGTTAAAGCTTCACTGAAAGAAAGTTTTAATTATAATATATTTTGGGAGAACCATAAATATAATAGGACTATATCTCTCGGATGCCAGAAGTATAACTATAGACTCTTTTACTATATTGCAAAAATTATTGATATTAACACCATTTTATTACCCTAAAATCCATAAAATTGTTCTCAATGTTTGTATGTAATTGAGACAAAGCACTACTACTTCACTTTATTTGAATATTCAAGATATTTTTAAAAATAAAGCGTGGTTGGTTACTTTCTACGATTATTACATGTCTTTACGAGCCTGTAGAGTGGAGAAAAAGCTATATGTTTACCTTTTAGGGGTTAGTTGCAATCTGTTGTCTTTTAATTATGAATTGTGTAATTATTTGTAAGTACAATTCTAAGTAGTGGCGTTTCCTATCATATTTGGGTTCTTTCCTTTTGACTGAAGTATGTATAGTACCAATCGGTAAGTTAAAGTAGGTATACCTGTTCCATTCCTACATACATACATATATGCGCCTGTTTTGTGCAATATGATACCCTGGTTTTATTTAAGAATCGCAACTCTAAGGGTAATTATATTTTTACGTTTGGAAATAAAATGCAATTTATAAGAAATTAAATTAAATTAAAAGTTTGATCAAACAGCGGTGTTAGAACTAAAACATAATATGGGTTCACTCTCATTATTTTTTTGTTTAGTTTCGAAATTTGTAAAATTAAATTTGAGGAAAAAGACTGACCTTACTTAAATTGCACTTTTTGAAAAATGAAAAGGTATAGGTACTGTCTATTGTGTTTTATTAAAAACAACACGCATAATACCAAAACAAAATATGTGGTCAATCCTTTGGTATGTTCTATTTCTAATTTCACATACAATGTATACCTTATTAACAAAGACTTTTGTATATAAATAGAATTAAAGCTCTTTTTTATTAATAATTTGTATAAAACGCATGTAATAAGTCATAGAAATGCAGTTTTCTTTTCCTTAAAATCAACTCTATATCTTACTGGAAAAATGGCATAAGAAATACCATTTAAAACCTGAAGGGTACCAAAAAGGCGGTAATTTTCGGTATTTTTACATCTCTATATTTACTTTATTATAGTATTTAAGATTAAATTTAGTGAGTTAGATTAGATATACTAACCTTATGTCTATCAACCTTGGAATGTGAAGATCGGTTTCATCTCCCTTCCCTTGTCGAGATCCTTGCGGGCTCTTCAGAGAATTCCCTTTCCACCGCAAGTTGTTGTCTTTTCTGTGGAAGTTGACAATATTACTTTCATTATTGTCCTCGCATCCTGTACCGTCATCGTCTGTAGGGACATTTCGATAGTCGCCATTCTTTTTCGTAGGATTGACTATGGCAATTCCACTTTCCGGATGCGGCCGAATATAGCCGTTTTCCTCATTTCTGAACGGTCGCACCTCCGGTTTTCTACTCATCTCAATCTTTTCGTAACTATCACTTCTAGTCGGAGCGCTCCACCGTCCTATTTTCCTCTTCTTCCTCAGTGAGCAGAAACAAATTGCCGCAAACGACGAGCCTATCACAAAAAGTACGGCGACTAGGACACAAATGAGTATGACTTTAGCACCCAAAGGGGCTTCAGGAGGTTTTCTAGAAACGGCCAATGTTACGCTTGCCTCCACTCGTCCTGCCTTATTCTCAGCCAGGCAGGTGTAAATACCTGCGTCTTGGACATCGGCCATCAGAATTGTCAAGTTGCTGGCATTTTTAAGGAGGTTCACCATATACATTTTGCGACCTTGACTTGCAGGTTGAACGGTCTCACCTGTGAGGTTTGCGATTATTCTGTTTTTGACCATCCACCGCACATGCGGCTCAGGAACTCCTTCGATTAAGCAGCTCATAGTTACGTTTTTGCCCTCGACACCGTGAGCGCGGGCATCTGGGGCCATGATTTGCGGGACGCATGCAAAATCGTCTAAATCTATTTTATCCCAAGTTTTTCCGCTCAATCTTTGCGGTGACTTACAAGACGGTGGTATTCCGTAAGGTATATTCTCCTTAAGCATCCATGCGCGAAGTGGACGCAAGTTGCAGGAACAATTCCACAGATTGCGAGCTAGCTCCAATCCGTGCAGATTAGTCAGTCGGGTGAGGGTTTCAGGTCGAACTTCGACCAGTTTGTTGCCATCTAATTTTAGCCACTCTAGGGAAGACTCTAGGCCAGCGAATGCGCTGGGCTCGACCGAAGATATTTTGCAGTCGGACAGCTCGACTCTGACGAGCTGGGGCACTCTGATGAATGCGTCGTTTCCGATCCGCTGGATGGGATTTCCGCTCAATTTGACCTCCCTCAGCTCAGGCACAGAGTCGAACGTGTGGGATGGCACCATAGTGAGGATATTGTAGCTTAAGTCTAACTCTACCAAGTTGTTGAGTTTTCTGAACGCGTACCGCTCGATCACCTTCAGTCTGCACTTTGACAAGAAGACCTTCTGGAGATTAACGAGACTGGCGCTAGCGAACGCGTCGTGGGGTATGTTGCTAATATCGTTCCCGGTCAGATCCAGGACCTGGGTACCGCCGTCTAGTCGGCCCGGGATGCTCGACAGGTTCGCATTAAGGCACAGCACGGACTCCTTTCCACTCTTCCACTTGCATTCACAGAGGCGGGGGCACTCGCCCATCAGTCCATTAAGCGAGCACAGAACTACGAAGAACACCGTTGACACTGTCGGCAGCCTGCGGACTAGCAGAATAGTTGGGGCCATGGCACATTAAGCTGGTTCTCCACATTTGGTCGACGCTGCCGCCTGGAACATGCCATAACTCCCGGTGGAAATTGCACGGCCCCAGCAGCTCACACCATTCCGTCGCCAGGCCTGGAAGAAAAAGCAGAGTCACTCAGTGTCGTTTCGGGTTCTCAGTAGCTACATATTTTTCATGGCCCCACAAAATAGAATTTTCAGATTTAAATGAGGATGGGTAATGGCCATTAAACAAAATCACAAAATAACCGAAAATACTTCCGGTTTTTTACATGTACCCAACAAATTTCTCTTTTTTTAGTTACTTAAACAAAATGAAACCAGAAAGAACCCTAAACAACGCATTTCTTTACAGGATACCCCAGTCGAAATTTGAACTCATCTCTTTTGTAGGAGATAAGGGTGGTAAAGTAGGCGTACAGGGTCTCTTAGGTCTCTTACTTTGCTCCTAAAAATTAGTGATGAGCAAATTCAGTCTTGGTCTTGCAGTCTTGGTCTCGGTCTTGCAGAAAATGTAAGACCAAGACTAGGACCAAAACCATACGAAACTTGAACAAGCTCAAAAGGCCCCTTTAAACGTTTTAAGCTTTTCAAAACAATATGATACACATTGAAAAATAAAAATATTAACATTTCCTCTCCACTTTTAGTAAACACGTCTTACATTTCAATGAAGTCATTTGTTACGACTAAAATAGTCAACAAATAAGAAAATACACGATTTTCTACATTCAACATAAATTTCTGAATTTTAGAAGCGTTTTTAAATATACAAAACAAATTTAAAAAAAACCACTAATTTTTTATTAACAAAATTCAGTTTTACATATTTATTTATTATTTTTTATTTCTACTTGAAAAAGACATTTTAAAAACATTACATAATTATTATATACCTACATAGTTTTTTAGGATTCCGTACCAGCAAAATTCTTATAGAATCGGTACACACCGGGGTAAATTAAGCTCCAGAAACTTTTTTATTTCTATTTACCTATACATTGCTGATCCAAGTCAAAAATAAATTATTTTATTTATTTGTTTCTTATATAAATATTTTTATCAAAATAGCATGAAGAACTTCGGATTTCAAGAATTTTTCTAGAATTTTTTTTCAGGTTAAGTTTATAAACAGTTTCCATGAAATGAATTCCACATCGATCAATAGTCAAAAAAAAAGGAAATAAGGAGATTACTTCAATAACTAGTTCAGTAAAAAAACTTTATCATTTTCCTCTATATATTTTTTTTCTTGTTTGTTTGTTGACTACTTAAACAATGTGAGAAATTGAAAGTTATTTAATCGTTTTACTTAACAGAAACTTCCCAAATACGAGTAAATATTTGGGAAGAAAATACAAGACTGCAAGAGTCGACTATCAAAGTCTTGGTCTTGTTCTTATTTTGCTCATGGCTACTAAAAATGTTGGAAATTTCCCCTTTTTTTAGACTGTAAGTAGGAGCAAGTTGGCTTCTATTTTACAACTTCTACTTTCTGCGATTGTGGAAAATCCGGTTGAAAATAGCCGCGAAATATAGAATTGAAGTTAAATTGGTAATTGCGTTAAGCCCCGAGTAAAATTAAAAATTGGCTTCAACGAGCCGATTGCATACCTACTTACGTGCCGAACAGATAACCATAGCAGACCGAAAATTATATTCGAATCTAACGCCATGTATGTATATTCAGAATATGTTGCTTCCCCGTTTTACTTCATATAAATACTAATAAGAAAAAATTATAGTTATTTCGGAAATTTCCACTTTTCCACTTTTGCACCACACTCAGCGTACGTGAGCATTTCGTAAATACATCGATACTGAAAAAAAAGGGAGCGATTTTTCAGTTTTGTTCTGTTCTTCAAGTCTTATGAAATAATATTAACTTTCATTTTAAATGAATGAATTTTTCAGCCGGTCAAAGTTGAAATTCGTAGTAATATCCGTACACGATCGCTATACCCTAGTTGAGTACAATTCAAATTTTAGAAAATTGCACAACTTTATATGAAAATTGTTTTGTATTACCCCTAATTCTATTTTATTTACTCACAATACTTTACAAATTTAATTTCAAAACTCTCTCTATTATTACATATTTTAAATTCTAAGAATTTCATTCGAATCTTTGTTAGTGCAGATGAAATGTTACAATTGTCAATTTTAGTTGGCTTTAACTAAGTGCACAAAAGGTTCTGCTCAATACTGCCTTAATTTTATTGAATTCTCAGCAATTAGTTAAAAGTTGCAGCAGTATCAGTTGTACGATATAATGTATTTCTGGCGAACTACAAACTAGAAAAGTAAATTTTCCTAAATTTCAGATGAATTTTACTGGTAAAGCAGGCAATAGCTTCCCTGTCTTTCTAGTTATACTCGTATTTCCCAGAAAATCACTGAATTCAAATAGAAATGCAGGAAACAATTACAATAGAACTCTAGGGATACGCTGTTCACTCAATTTTCAAATGCATATCTAGGAAACCTACTCTAGTTTAGTTAGTTCACTGCAATACTACACCTACTAAAACATTCACATGTATACAAAACGTAACAGCAAGTCTGGAGGAGTTTGAATCTCATAGTAGGAGCTATAGGACTAAGTAGAAGTCAATTTAGTTTAAACTGAATGAAAGCCCGTTAAAATAGGTCCAAAATGTCGTTTGGACGGGCAATTTGGTACACCAGACCAAAAGCAACGTACCTTATGTCATTCGAAAGGGTATTTTGTATGAGGGCTGCCAAGGCTAGAAGTGCAGCTTTTGAAAACACATATAGCAATTACTAGGCTATTTAATTCTGGTGTAGATTTTGACTGTATTATTATATTTCATGAACAGAAAATAGTAAACAGAAGATTAATGATTGGCGTCTTTAAATGAAAATTAAATTTTATGTAGTTAAACCATTTATTAAAGAACAAATGAACATTTAATTTAAAAATAATTAGTAAAACTTTTAACAACTTAAATCTCAATTCAACTTAACATAAATTTAAAAGAATATTAGATAAAAACCATATTTTTGTGGCCTTTCAAAAGTATTAAGTTGTTTTTCTTTAGATAATTAAAGACAATATAACACTTTAATTAATTAATCAGCCATTCAAATTAGGAACTAATTACTTTAATTGGATAATCAGCCTTTAGACCGCATTTACGCTATCATGGGCAAGGAGATACAAGGAGCGAAAAATTCATGCTCCAAATAGTTTTCGAGGCTGCTTGATACATGTTCGTGAGCGAAAATTGAGTCAAGGGGGTTCAGAGAAATTCGTAAACAATGTTCATGTCATTCCGCATTTGGGCCGAACCCGAATGTCAGCGAAGAACATCGAAAAACTTTCGATTAACATACTTTTTTATTTTTATTATTTTACATACATATGCATTGCATATTTACTTTTTTCAGTGGTACGTATTTAAATTGATTTCATTTTGAGTCATTATCTTGTTAGCATCATTATTGAGCTAAAAGAAAAAATAATGTAGGGAGCACGGAAAATGATACAATACAGTGGAAACACGCGAATATCATTTCAACGGAATCAATTATACACCAATATTTGTATTTTTATTTTAAAATGTTTGTTTACTATTTGGTATATGCACTAATGTGATACCATCCAGTGAAAAAGTCAATTCGAAAGCGCAAATTTTTTTTTGTATTAAAATATAAAAACTTGCAAAGGAACTTCTAGAATTACAGCAAGTGCTGTTTGTTGTCTTAAAAAATAATTTTGCTTTTCGTTAGCCCTTTCATACATTAAAATGTAAACAGTGAGAAATGTCTCAACATGTATTCGCCGTCGTCTTTGAAGGAAAGAGCTTCTTTTGCCTTCGAAGTTGACACACACATAAAGTATCTACCTGTTCAATGCAAATAAAATTTATATTTTCTGATTTATATCTGATTTAAAGTTTTTCAATTCTATTTACCCTTTGCAATTTAATATTAAAATCAATATTAATAAACTTTATACGAACATTTGATTTATTTGTGAGCACGATTTCTTAATTGATGTCAATCAAATTTTGCGTATACATTCATTAGGGTTTGGTTAAAGGGGCGGAGAGTTGTTTAAGTATAATATTTGATTTAGTTGGCGCGATAGCACTCGCATTTCTTAATCGCTTTCAATAAAATTTTAATCAAAATCTACCTATTTCTTTTCATTACTGTCTAAAGATCTTTTTCCTATTAGTAACTCAGGCAAAAAAATGGTAAAAACATGATTTTCTCTTTCTTTTCGTGCTTAGTAATATAAGTAACATGTTTTAATCCAGCTAAATAGACAAAAACACAAAAAAACGCAAGATAAATATCATAAAAATTTCGATACAATGCCCTTTGACAGCCAAATGAAATTCATAGACAAATGTCTGAGAGTAGAATTTTTTTTTTATAATTATGTATGTAAAAAATAGACTTATTAAAGTCTTGGAAAGAATTTTGTTTGTTCAAAAGTGTTAAATTGAAAAATCAAAGAGATATTTGTGTAGGGAAGACAGGAGCTGAATGTTCCGGTAGTGAGTTATTTCGACAATCATTATACTCGCTAAATAATTTAAGGACGGAAAATTCTAACGATTTACTATACTTTAATTTAATTATAGAATGAAGTCTATTGATCATTCGCATTTTGGCCGGCAGTTGCAATCAGTAAAGTAAGTAATCCAGGTTACATGAAGATGTACTTTTGAGTTTTTTAAGGAAATTGTTTTCAGTCATTTGCTTTTGGTGTAAATTGATTATGTAACGTTTAACCTTAAAATACTTTGTGCTCTGAATGGAATTACATTCTGGAATAATATATATGGGTTTGCATTAAAATATAAACAGAAAATATTACACATAGGAATGGGCATTTTTCAACTTCTAATTCACAAAAATTACGAAAATAAGTGGGCACATAAATGACCAAAAATTATTAAAAAAAAGAAGAATTAATAAATAATAATAATGAAAACGCCGCACAACAATAGTTACACCGATAAAGATAAATAATATATTTGATTTTTTAGTTTTCGGGTGAACTATTACCGAGATATCGAATGAACATTGTAATTTTTGAAAATAAATATGTATATCTATGGTATTTTTCAATAATTTTTCAAACTTCAAAGTACATCATCTAAAATAGTATATCCTTCATAGAAATCATATAATAATTATTAAACAATAACAACAAAATTGTAAAATGGTATTCCCCATAATGATACAATAACATAATTAAATTTAGCTATGATAAATTCTAGTAGCCAGCAATTTTCTCAAAATGCATGAGCAGACCTCAAACTAATATAATAATATAATTTTTAGAGATAATGTTTTTGGTGTTCGGAGGGGTGAAAAAAATCGATTTAAAAAATTCTAGTTCCAACGAAAAAGGGACGTATAACAAAGATAATGAGCACTTATTATTTAAAATTGGTTAATTATAGTTAGTTATTATGACGGAAAAATTGAAAAAAGTGATTTTTCAGAAATGCGATTAAAATTTCAGGTACGAATTTAAGGTTATTAGGCCGGTGCGCGTTCGCTTATTAATTCTCATAGGTTTTCGAATTTTCAAGATTATTCAGAAAAGATCTTAGAACGATAAAATTACTTTTTAAGTTAAAAAGAAATTTGAAAAGTGTTCAATTTAAAACTTGAAATTTTACACGAATAAAGGTCATGGCATATTCTTGTATATTATTCCAAAGGCTTTTGGGCGACAGCCAGAAGGAAGAGGAAGATTTCAATGTGGTAAAAATGATTTTTAAATACGGGAATGTAATGCTGAATGTTAGCCAAGTTTAATCAAAATCGATTAATAAAGATACGGTCTACATGAAAATAAATTAAAATATATAGCGAGGTGAAAATGCCCCCTTTTTTTCCTTAAGGGGGTATTCTGATCTAGAGGCAGAAATTTTAGGGTTTTTTTCAATTGTGATAAAAAAAAAATTAATTTATGAACGTAGTTTTGCTCAATATTTATTTACAATTTAAGGATATACAAAACAATTTTACAAAAAAAAAAAACAATTCAAAATTCAAAAAATTACAGGGTGGTAAAGTGGGGGGTTGAAAAAAAAGGGTGCGTCCTTATTGACACGATTTCAACTCTTCTAGTCATCCGAAAAAAAAACCGATTATTAATCAGTAAAGATGTTGTAATGGTCCCAACCTCAGAAAAACAGAAACATTTTTTTTTCGCGAAATGGAGATTGTTTAAAATCAAATTTGTGTTTTAGCTATTACTTTTTTGCTGGTTATTATTTTTTACAAATAGTAAAAAATATTTTTTTAGAAAAATCTTGGTAGGGACGATAGAGCGTTATATGAAGAAGGTGTGTACCAAATTTTAAGTAAATCGGTTCATTGGAACTTGAGATATCGTGTCAATAGAGTTGAGAAACGTATTTTCGAGAAAAACGCGTTAAAAGATTTGAGCATAGTCTAGTCTAGATCATATAGACCGGTCTAGTTGCCGCGTCACTAAAGCAGCTATAACTCCGTAAATAATTGGAATTTTAAAATTTCCTTTGGAGGGTATATTCTTAAAAGTATATACTTTGAAACTATGCAAAACAAAATCGCTTTTTTCAAACTTCTAGACCAGAATACCCTCTTAAACCCGCAATTTTTTAACATGACCTATATATCGAGCCAATAAATGCATACGTAAAGTTCATTTGGAGTCAAAACTGACGAGTTTGCAAAAAACATTTATCGATCACTTGTACTTTACGAGATATTAAACTTTGAAAATTCGAAAATTGACATTTTGCCGCCACGATTTTTTTCATATTCCCATAAAATATTGTTGCAAATTATATAAATACTATAAATTAAGGACATTTTCTTTTCCTTTTCATTATAAAAAATTCTTGAACAATTTTTGAAATTAACGAATTAAAAGTATCTAAATATCTTTTTTGATTTATTGACAGTGACGAGCACGCATTTATCTTATGAAATGATAAATCGAGGTAAAGTAAAATGTTCCTTGTTGTCAGCACTCGTGTAGATTGTTTAACAGAAATTCGGTGGAAATATTTTTAATTTAAGGTTTTTCCATAATTTTCACCAAAAGATTGTGTGGGCATGATGAAATTGCGGCGAAAAACTTATCACTTTTCAGAATTTTAAAGTTAAATATCTAAGGAAATATAAGCGACCGACAAATTTGGCCTTAAATGGACATTACTATAAAGTCTCATCGAAATCCGTGAAGAAACCTCAAACTCAATTTATGCCATTTTATTTTTGAAATGTTCCAGCTATGTATGTGACGAAATTTTGCTAAAAAGAGCATTGCATAAACATTTACACTTACTTTTATTTAACGTCTACAAAAGACTCCATCCCTCCCTGATGAGGCACCTTCGCGCTGGGCATAGTCTGCACGCCCGCTGAGGGTGGCTCGGAGTTCATTAATCAAACGCCGCCGGGACGATTTAAATGGTATTAGGGCGACTTTTCGGGACGGACAAGTCAATCATCTTAACAAAAACATCGCCAGTCACGAGTCACGAATACGCCGCCGCGGGCGACGTCGTGCAAATATTGTCGCTGTCATGTCCCCGCGCCCACTTCCGTCCCCCCGAGGCCGACACTTTTCCAAGAAAGCTCGGCATTGGGCTTTCCCACGCCACCCACGCCCGCCTCTTTTTCTATCACGGCGCATTCCACGGGATGGATTATGTTTTAAGGATTTAATTTGTGTACACGGAGCGGTGGGGCCCCATCGGCCGCCACTGGGCGCGCTAGGCGAAAAAAACGCGAGGAGGCCACCGGAGCACATTAGTCAGGCACCGGCGGTGTAAGGAAGGCACCCGTGAAAAAGGGCCCTCACCCGAACAAAGCACAGTTGCAGCATGTGCGGGGGTGGCGGCGCAGTAAATTGTGAAGTTGTGGCCGAAAATATTTCATACTAATGTCCCCCTGGCGTTGTTATAACTCAACATATCTTGCCCTGGTTCGGGCCCCGTTTTGAGTTATGGGCCGTTCGCACGAAACTTAACCCTATCACGAGAGCTCACTGGGCTAGGCGGACACTTAAAGTTCATAAATAAAGAAAACATGACGCAGTCATAAATAGCCCCTGCCTTCCGAGGGCCCTTCAAAAAGGCCCCGACGAACCAGCGGAACGACAAAAGTTTCCAGGTGCCGTCACCTGCTAGCAGCGCCGTTAATTGAGACTTCTTGGCGGAGGTGAAAGACTACCGACCGTTTCTAAGTAGAACAGGAAGGCTGAAACTTTCACATCCTTGAAAAGTTTTAGACGATGGCCTCAAGTGATCTCGAGCGATGCACACGGCCCACCGCGCGCCGCCGCGACGGCTCTGTTTGGTTTATAGACGTTTCATCGGACCCATTTTAAATATGCATGAGAAAAACCTATGCCCAGCAGTTCATCGATATATGGAAATTTCTTTTATTAGTTATAAAGTTCATGAAAAGAACAATAAAGTTTAAATTATTGGGATTCTAGATTTACTCAACATAAAAATTGTTAAACAAATAAAACAAGAAATTATTGTAGCTAACTATTAGGGTAATTATTACGTACATTTCATAGAAATATTATCAATTGCAGCCTACCTCATAACACAATTTCAATAAATAATGCCCAATTACATGTTAGACGTTGTAGACATCAAACATACCCCCACCCAAATGTTTACATAATATACAATAATAGATCAATAAGTAAGTACCCATGTTTGAAGACAGTTGGCGTTGTTGAGGGAAATTGGCAATATCTAAATTTCAGATTGATTTATACTTACCTATAGGTTAGTTTTGAGTTGACAGCAATTTGTATTAAACGTGTTTGGTGTTTTTCGGTACAATGAAAGAATAAGAGAAATATCGATTCGTAATTCGCTTGGAAAAACGTGCAAAGAAATAAAAGCAAAGTTGGATGCTGTCTATTGGGGACCCTTCACCATCTATGACATGACAACCGTGACATATTGGTTCAACGAATTTGAACGTGGCCATACATCCGCTTTTGATTAGGAGCACCCAGACAGCGTGGTTACTGAGGAAAAAGTTTGGAAATGTTCACGACATTATTCTTGCCGATCGCCGAACGCGTGTCGTATTGAACGGCAATCACTATATTTTACATGACAAATTTAGAATGGGATAGCTGTCGGTCCGATGAGTGCCGCGATTGAACAACAAGCGGATACGACAGCGTTTGGACCTTTTTAAATAAAATCCGCAGGCGTTTTTGCGTCGAGTCGTCACTGCTAATGAAATCTGGCTCTATCACTAAAAACAATAGACTTTTTCTGGCGAATTTGCTCCGAAGAAGGCAAATAATGGTCCCGATTGGCAGAAAAGATCATAGTCAGTATTTTTGGAGAAAGGAAGCATGATCACGGGAATTATTGGACCAACGCACGCAGCCATTTGGCAAAGAAAAAACTGTCCACCACGACAAGACAATCTATCAACTCACACATCCGGAATAGTCGAAAAAAAAATCAGCTCAAACGAGGAAGCCATTGTCGTGACTAAAGTCTATTTTAAAGAGTTTGACAAATCGTATTTTTTGAGAGGGTTAAAGAAGTGGCAAGATCGTTAGGAGAGGTATATCGTCCTAAAAGGACATTACATAAGAACAAAAAAATTAAAAATAAAACATTTTGTGAAAAACTTGCGTATTCACTCCTTACATAGGTACCTATTTATTGATACACTTTCGTACATGCATTACATACATACATATGTATGTATTATATATAAAACGAATCTTGTGAACACAAAATATAGGCCGTATTTTTAACTGATTTTGATCTATACTTTGCCTACATATTTATTGGGCTAATATTTCGACTTAGTTCATAAATGGGGTCTATGTTCTTTTCTGTAAAAATGGTTTGGATCATCATTCACCAGATGTATGTATTTCTAAGTCTAAATTAAGGGTAATATCCTTTCAAGATTTCATTAGAAGCTTGTGCAAAAATCCAAATTGTTCGGATTTTTTTGCAATTTTGCTGTTTTTGAGTCTTATTTTACTGGACTGTAATAAAATTATTTAAAAGTTAATCAATTTATATGTATTAAGGGCATGCTTTCAAAAAAACCAAGTGTTTTTGTTTTTTCACAAATTATGCTTATTATACAGGGTGTCGAAGTAAAGGCCCCAAAAAAGAGTTTGGTACGGTCACTGGGATAACTCCATTCCAGGGCATCTGAAACAAACAAAAACCAAACGTTTTTTTGTTTAGAAATTGTGTCCTGTAGTGGCCTTAGTAGCATAAAGTCAAAATTTTCGTGCAGTTTAAGAAAAAATCACATTTTTGGGATAAAAATACGGAAAACTATATAAAAAAAAAGACGGACAAGTGCGAGTAGAACTCACGCCTTGAGGGTTCCGTATCGTTATACTTTATAATTATCTATTAAATTTGAATTATAAAAAAATATGTGATGTAACTAAAAATTTAAGGTTTTCGGAATTTTTCCTTTATATGTGCTATAAAACATTGCTTCATGCCAAATTTCAAGATTCTAGGCCGACTGGAAGTACCCTTTAGGTTTTGATTCCCTTGCGAGTAGTTGCGAGTTTGAAAATATGCGGCTTAAATTGCTGTTTCTTTTGATTGCGTTGACATAGAAGTTTGATTTTGTTACAGCTTAAAGGTATTATAGACTTGAGTATTTGATATGAATTTCAATTTAATACCTCTACGCGTTCATGAGGAAAGGGATAGTAAGTTAAAAATTATTAAAAATATTTTTATTATATGATGTAACTAAAAATTTACGGTTTTCGCAATTTTTCCTTTATCTGTGCTATAAGATTTTGCTTCGTACCAAATTTCAAGATTCTGAGTTCACGGGAAGTACCCTGTAGGTTTTGATTCCCTTGCGAGTGTCGAAAATTTGCGGAAATTTGCGGCATAAACGGCTGTATCTTTTGATTGCGTTGGCTTAGAAATTTGATTTTTTCACAGCTCCAAGGGACAGTAGACCTGAGTATTTGATATAAATTCCAGCTTGATACCTCCACGCGTTCCTGAGCAAAAGGGTCTTGACAGACAGACAGACGGACGGACGGACGGACGGACGGACGGACGGACGGACAACAAAGTGATCCTATAAGGGTTCCGTTTTTTCCTTTCGAGGTACGGAACTCTAAAAATTGTTTCTTGAAAGATATTTTGATGTTAAGATTTATATGCAAAATCATATTACATATACATAGTATTCGGAGCGAAATAAGAATTTTTCGAAAATATATTTACACGATTTCTGAGGCTTTAATTAATAATTTAAATTGAAAATGCGCATTTTAGGGCCGAAAATTACCAAAAAATTGAACAATATTTTTTTTTCTAAAATGCATATAATAACAAAAGAGAAAATCGTCCGTCAGCCGACTATAATAAATTGTAAGCATATTTTTAGTTTCTATTTCGGAGTAAACATATGGTCCATATCGTGTACACCATTCGACTGTGCGCAAAAAAGAACATCGGACGCGAAGTTAAATAAATATATAGGTATTAATATTCAAAAAATGATAATATTTCAATTAGGTAACTCCTTAATTTCATTATGTATACATAATACATATGTATATATTTATGTTTTAGAAGAGACATGAAAAAATCACGCCTTTTGGTTCTTTAACAAAAGAAAAGTCATATAACCGAAAATTGGGAGCTCGCAAAACGAATGATAAGTTTACGTACACATTCTTTGCCAAAACTCGGGACTATCCCAGCCGTTTTTTTCTTCTGGCTATCCCAGCTTCCAGAAAATCCCAGCGGCTTCAAGTCACACCTTCCCGGCTAATTCAATCCCCAGTCAGCTCGAATTACAATAGCCGCATGCGTCACGTCGGTTTAATAAAATTTTCTGCTCGGAGTGGGAAATGTTTTTGCCGGGCATAGATTTCGGGGTCTACCCTGGTCCTGCGGAGCCGAAGGGAAAGTGCAAAGCTCCAGAAGGCCTCGGCTCTTAATGGTGGCAAGTTTTATGTAAATCGGATCACTTCTGGGAAACCGATTTTATCCTCAATATGACTGCGACATTGTCAATCCCGAAGACTATGAAAAGCATTCGTACCTGGGCCGGGGCGTGGGTGTCCTTTGGTCCAGTCAATTCCACTGCAGGAGGACAGACAGGCGGTGGAGTCAGAGAAATCGCACAGACGAAACGAAAGGGATTCTTCACTTTAGCAGGACCCTCATCAAAAAACGAGTCCCGGGAACCTATTCCAATTTTATGGATAAGGATGGAATTTGATTGACAGCGGACAGCGGGGGGAGCCGCTCCTCTACTCCTTTGCGAAATGGCATAGCTTCGAGTTGGAAGTCACTCAGCCCCAGGCCGCCATTGCTCAGCTAATAATAAGGATTAACCCAATTCAGATTTCGGCTATGAACGGAGACATTCTAGATATCGATAAATCACGTCCACTACATCGGGGAATTTTATAAGGCGGGAGTCTGTGCGGAATTATTGACGAACTCGAGCAGAGTGGTCGATGCCGCCTTACCTTTAGGCTGTAGCTTCCTTGTAACAACCCGTGCCAGGGCTCTGATTTTACTTGGACTTAGGGTGAAAACACCCGATTTCAACTCCCCTTCAGATTAATTTTAATTTCTCATTTCATTAAAAATCCTGTCGCAGATTCCCTTAATATAAAAACTTCTGAATAAGCACTAATTATCATGTTTGAAAATGACTAAGTTTACTTGAAAATCAAGACAAAAATTAGTAAACACAGGTTAACAAGGTTTTATCACTATTGTCATAGCATATTTTACGTAGATTGTACGGAAATTAAAATTTTGCTAATTGCAAAGACAATAAAAAAGTGAAGTAAACTGTATCTTAAAAGTGCTATTTAACTGAAATAAAACTTGATTCGTAATTTTCTTAGGGCAAATATTTCATGAATAAGGTACTTTAACTCAGAATCACAAATCTTTTCACAAGATATTTTAGTTTTGGCGAAACAAGTTAAAGGTAAGTACTCTTTTAAATTTCAAGTAATTTCCTATTTTGTGGAAGTAGTTTAAGTTTCACAGTTTTATTTTTAATTTTTAAGTTCCTTACCTTGTCTTTTCCCAGAAAAGTTTAGTTTCCGGATTGCTATTTTAAAAATTATGAAAACATAAACGTAATACCTTGTAAGGCTCAAATAAAAATTTGAAGTTTAGACGTTATATGTATTAAACGTATATATATACATATATTTGTTTTAATCCAAATAGACAAAGTAAGTGCTCTTTTACTGATTTTTCAGAAATGGTATTTTATATTTTAAAGCCATATTTTTTGCAATAGTATGACCTAATGAAATTATTTTAGTTCAATCGATATCTTCGGAAAAAACTCATAAAAAACAATATTAGAGACAAAAAAGAGACTCAAAATTAAATTTATATATAGAGTATAGCATAAAAAAATTTTTTCTTAAAAGATTTCTGACCTTTAACCCTCAAAAGACCCTCTGCCGTATATTTGCATAAGAAGCACGCTGGGTATGCGGTACACAAAGATTTTTCTATCTCAAGATTTAACTGTCATAATGAAATTAATTTTTGCTGTCTTTTACTGAAGAAATTCAGAACAAATCTATCGTTAACAAGATCTTTTACATACACTACCATTTCAGCGGCAGAAAATATATATGTACATATAAATTTACTATTTTACAGTAGAAAATGGAATCATAGAAATTTTTCATAATTCAATAGTGACCGTAGTTTTTACAAGTTGATTGTCCAATAGAAAATTAAAACAAACAATTTTAATTATACAATGACCTCTTTACAAATCCACTACCAAAATACTATAAAATAACAAAAGAAAATATAGAAACAAAGGTAGGTCTAATTAATTTTAGTATCATAAGCGGGTCATTTTATGGCAATATTTGTAAATTACAAACAATTATGCATACTTTCAGTAAAAGATTCTAGCGATTTCATACATTATACCAAATGTTACCATAAACGAGGACTCCTACTTTCTATAGTACAGATCACAAGATTGTAACATTAATCTATGTTGCGTCACAATATTAATTTTGAAGCAAAAAACTATATTTGTGATAGCAGAACTTAATTTTAAAAGATGCAAGTTAAAATCTAGATCACTGCTTGCATGAATTGATTTTTAAGCCACAGAAACCATGGAACTTTTCTGTTAACAATAGTAAAAATAGTTTTAAAATAAAAATTTTAACGTAAGGAGCTACTACAAATGCTTCGCTGCTTTTTCTAAATTTTTATAAAAAGAATTTTCCCAGTTTACAAAAAATTAGTCTTACTTTCGGTCCATGTAACAAAGAACATCAAGCATTTAACAAAACAACGATTTGACCTTGGTTTTAAGTTAATGAAAATTTGTAGATATATGTCTATGATTTTCATCTGATATTTTAAGAATACGTAAAAAATTTTAATTTCATAGATCTAAATAGAAAAATTCTACATATATCCATGTTAAATATATACAATGATATTTGTAAAATTCAATTGAAAATGTCGTAATAGTAATTTAAAATGTAAATCCTATAAATTAACATTTTGCACTCGGACATTTTCATTAACATTCATTTGAAATGACTTTACAATGCCACTTTTCTCTGAGTGCAGTGTTCAATTCACCAAATGAAAATCTAAGGATATGAATATTTAGTTGAGGTATTTGTAACTCAACTAGATAGAGAACGAATTGTCTTGAGTGGAAGTTTCCTTTTGTTGTTTCAGTTAGGTATTTGCTTTTAAATTAAGAAATTGAATTTGCCCATTTTGTTTAAAGCAAATATTTCTCTTGGCTGTATTTCATTGTAAAATTGATTAGTTGAAACAACAGATTTTGGTAAAAAGCAAAGTTTTTTGTTGAACAACAATAAGAAGTTTACTTAATGAACAACTTGTTAAAAATGACATAGTAAAAAGGAATGAAAAAGAGTGAATCGTAAGTTTCTGGTATTATTTCGAAGTGAGTTTTGTAATTTCTAATAATTCTGAAGTAAGTTAGGTAACAGTCGATGATATAACGACAAAGTCATACACATCTCCGATATAGTATTATCATCTTAAATTCAATTTAATTCAAACGTAATCATCCTAAGTTTAGTGCAATAAATGTGAACGTTTGCCTTTACAAAGGTCTGAATAATCAGACTGTTGTTTCGTGAATTTTAATCTTAAAGCATCTTCAATTTGTAATCGGTGGCTATGTGTAGTTTAGACATACACAAAAACGTTTAGAAATCAAACCTTCTTTTTCCATATAAACTTTTTTAAATCGCCCATAAAAATGGGAACTATTGTTAGTAATTATTCAAAGTAATAATTATCCAATTTCTAATTAATAATTTATTTAAAGGCAATAGAAATGTTACGAACGAATGGAAATAGCTCTCCTTGAACAAAACTTTACTGACTAAGCCATGCTAATATGAGAAACAGCAATTTTTGATGAAAAATATTAAAATGAAAAATTGCACCTTTTGATTGGAACTATAAAAATAAGGTTAATATCAGTTGCGCTCAAAACATTTTCAACTGGAATTGATTATAACAAAATTGCTACATTATTTCTGTAATAAACAACTCATAAAGATATTACTATACTACTTAATTCCGTAAACAATAATATCCCTAAAATCCACAAAACAATCGTTTTTCTTATCACTCAGTAACTAAAAAACACTTGGGTAGCTCAAAATATTTGCAATTTAGTAAATTCATGTTAAGAATAGAATGAAGTGATGTAAATATGTCGGTTTTAATATTTTATAGAATGCCCTTTATTTCTAATATTATGACTTCGGCATATCTCTTGGGCATTGACTCAATTAATTTTGCAACCGTAACATGTGAAAAATTATTTATTACATAAATGCATAAATTGTCTTCTCTTTTAAAGACTTGTTTTCCAATTTTGTATTTTACAATATGCCAGAGATTCTTAATCGGATTGAGATCCGGAGATTGAGCAGGCCACTGTAACACTTTCAGCTTATTACTTTCCAGCCAAGTCTTCAGTATGCATAGGATCGTTTTCATGTTGGAAAATCCACGAAATTGACATTACTTCTTCAGCATAAGGTAGCATGATACTAGTATTCTGAAGGATATCCTTATAACTGTCTCCTGCTACGACCTTTAATCCTTTTTATGGGACCCAGACCTTGTGCGGAGAAACAGACCCACAACATCATTATATTTCCTCCGCCAAGAACAGTACGCCATTTTTTGTAAAGTCCAGTCTTTATGTTTCCTTGCGAAATCTAGTCTAACATTAATGTTTCTCTTTGAAAGATGAGGTTTCTTTGCCGGCTTGTAAGCATTGTATCCTTGCTTTCTAACTCTTCTTTTTATTGTTGCTAAACTTACTTAAGTTCATATCGTTTAAAAGTTTCCTTTGCCGTTATTTTGGGATTTTCTTGTATTTTCCTCATCATAAATGCTCTTGTTTTTCGGTTAATTTTCTTTTTCTAGGAACCACCTTTGTAAATTGTCTCTAAATTTTCTTTAAGATAATGCTGATGATGATGACAACATAATTATTTGCAGCCATTTTACATCACTACAGTAAAAATAATTAATATTTTCTATTACTTTGATTAGTATTAATTTTACTTAGTTGATTTTAATGTTATTTGGCACAATTCTAATATTACAGAGCTTTATAGGTAACGTTCTTAACTTGGATGGAAATTTTCTCCTTGTAATGATGAGAACTACGCTGAAAATAAAGAGGTTTATTCTAAGTCGCTAATGTTTTGAGCTGGTGAAACAATACTCAATAGAAATATTTATTTCCTATTGGTTGCATGATGGATGGATAAGGAACAAACGAAGCTTGTTGCTTTTTGTTTTGCTACAGATTGGTTAATCCGTCGAATAGACAGACGATTCAAATTTACTCAAGGTGCTGGCAACTAAATTTTTAAATACACAGAGAAGAGATAAAATAATATGAAAATGCTCAATGAATCAGTTAGCCATTACTTAAGTGCACAATAATTAAAAAAATTAAGATTATATAAAATAAATGAATAGTAAACATATAATTATTGGTAAAAATATTTCGTTTTAAAATGTGGATGCTATAGCATTCACGTCCGCGAGCGTGTTAATAAATTGGTACAATATTGTGGGTATCAATTCTTTTTATTACTGAAATAATATAACAATGTAAACATCCATTTATAGTTGCAAATATTTTAATTTGATGTTTTTGATGGTTTTATACTAATATTGAGTAAAATCTCTGTATGATTCTTGCTAATTTGCAGGGCTTGTCGCACGTACTCCCTAAGACAACCTCGCGTATCTCTGGATGTACGGCATGAAAAATGGCACATAATCCTAGGTGTTTAAAATCTTGGAAAATGCGAAGATCTGATTTCAGAATGAGTGATATTTTACGCTATGTGTAGTTGGCAGATAGTATAAACACCCGGTTCTCACAATTTGTAAGAAAAACATAAGCTCTGTAATTCACAACTCATAAATAGCACAGCGACCTGCAGCGTCTACTGTTTGTTGACGCTTATCTGACACCTCTAATAAATCTTCTACTCTTTCTACATACAAAGTGAAGAAAATCTGCGGGAATGTGCAAAAAATATGAAAACAGGACGGCGACGCCACATGTCTCACAGATCAAAGCAACCTTGAAAACCTTTAAAATTGATTCGTTGCTGAAAAGCTAGGCGCTCTCTAAAGGTGAAGACACACGAGACTCACAAAAAGGATGAGCGACGTGTGCGTATACCAATGAGGTTGAGACTTACCCAAACCTTAAAGGAATCAAAAGAAATTCCATTGCGATGGCATCTACACCTCAGAGAAATGTTGAACCGAGTTGGCTCCATAGCTGTCGAGTGTCGGCCGTCTACCCTTCCATAATTTATAAGCACACGTGCCGAGCTCGAGGTAGGAGGAGTCCTTGTCCTTTTTTTGAGTCCAGAATCCCTTCCGCCACTTTTATGAATGCATAAAGACTGGTGTAGTGGACAGAGGAAAGTCTGCAGGCATATAATCATATTGCACCGGGTGGCTGGCCAACACGGCGGGTCCTTGGACACATCTGAGAAAAATTCGTAAGTCCCGAAAGACGAGTAAAATTATTCAGAAAAATTAGGTGGGAACGAAGGGAAGGGCTGGAAGCTGAAAAAAGGGACACTCAAACGAATTTGGAAGGTACTCAAGTGAAGGAGTCCCGCTTGACAGCTCCGGGTAGCACGTCCTGTAGATAATAAAAAAAAAAAAATTCACAAATGGGACAATCCCCCACAAATGAAGTTGACGCTAGAGGATTTCCTTAAAATTCAAACAACTTCCCAAATCCCACCATGTTGCACCCGGTTCTATGTAGGTTCGTACATACACACCCTATATTAAGTATAGTATGTCCCCTAGGGTTTCTTTATCCATTTGTCTCCGCCGGAATGGATTCAGTTATATACTAAGCCGGAAAAAATCAGGACAAGTTGATTTATTCCCACGAAAGAATATAAAAACAAAACAATAAAATGGAACGTCCCGAATGGGCAGAGCGTCCCGGGGGCGGTGTCCCTTCCCGCGCCCGGGTATGTCACCTTAATCAGAGGGCCACCTTTGCCCGGCGATCCGGGATTCTTAGGTCCTTTTACGTAACGAACGGATCCGATGGCGATGGCGTGCTCAACGGACGACCAAGGTGTAGGACATGGCACGACGGCGGCAGGACAATTGCGAACCGGTCGCCGGGAAAAATCACCCCGGAGACTAGGACCCGGGCCCCGAACCCCGGGATCGGGACCGGGCAGCCACCGTGTCCCACACGTCCGACGGAGCTTTTTCGTCCTTGCCACGACAAATTGAATGTTAAGCTCTTAAGCCTGACGTAGTACGGATAAACACATTGTTGACACAAGATTTGAGCTGGAAAGTGCCGATGAATTTTTCTTCTTGTCCAGCGGGTCGTTTGCGGCGGGTTCGCTGCTCGGGAACAGCGCCGCCAGCCGCCTACGCCCGGGGGAACGGCGGGACTTTATGCACCACTGCCCCTGTCCAGACGGGCGATTTTAATTTCCGAATCGGTCGATGCATGCTTTTGGTTTCGAAATAACATGATCTAGAATGGCGTCGGTGGAAGCCACTTATGAGGAGCGCACTCGTTGTGGCTAGTCCCAGACTATTTTACGAAATAGCCCAATATGCCAATCCTGTCGATTCCTCAGGGAGAAAAACTATACCAATATATCAAAAAGTAGCTTACAAACGAACACGAAATCTCCGATTTCGATAAAACTTCGCAAAAAGTTACCCTTAGTGAGACATTTAATAAACAGTTTTCAAACTTCTTTATGATGCATTATCGCTCTCTATAATAATTATATATTTCAAATTTTCGAATATGATTTTCTTGAGGAAGGAAAGCTATAAATTATACACTTTCTTTGGAGTTTATCTCAATAAATCCTTTGCGAACATGCTGAATTTCTCGAAAAACGCGCAGAAATGGAATTTTACTTGCATATTTCAAAGGAATTAGAAATATGGGTGAAAATTTGAAAATGGGGTCCAAATTCAGATATTGTCGTTTTCTTAAGATGGTTTAGAAATTAAATATGTCTATTTATCAAAATGAACTGCCGTTTTAAAGCGCGAAAAAGTTTATCCATCTGATAGCTATTTTAAATCACATCCAAGTTGATTATTGAGACCATTTTATTCAACGAATAAATTTATCTGACGATTGAAAAATTGGCCGTTAATCTCTTTGGTTAAAACCAGATACCGAAAATAACTGGTATTCTTAAAATTTTGAAGTTGAAGAACGTTTTCATAATCGAATATAGATTCTTGTTAAGCTCTTCCAAATTTAGCTTTCATTAAAAAAACGATATACATTTAAATTATTATTTTTATCCAATTTTAATTTGAAGCAAACAAAAAAATCAAGTTGAGAAGCAAACATTTATGTTTTTTCTCATATAACAATTTTTTTTTTATAGAAAAAGTACAAAGTCTCATTGGCTTTTTATTTTTTCAAACTGGAGTTATAAAATTACAACGATTCAAATTCCTCCTATATGTATTTTGAGTCAAAATTATGATTTCTCCTATATACTTTTATTTTGATCGTTGCATTTCTAAACATAGCGTTATTTCTTTATCAAGAAGTAGCACTTATTGTAATGAAAAAACTTTTAATCTAGAGAAATTACCTTAATTTTTAGTCTCTACTACTATCTTATCTTTCGCTCTTCGCAAGATAATCAGTCAATTTAATTTTTGCATGAAAACACAAAATTCGATAGTACCTTTCAAAAGGTTTGAAATATATAATATTTTGTATGAAAGGTGTCAACAATAACACTATAACTTATCACTTAAGTGATCAACCACTATAAATACCAAACTTTCTTAAATTTTCCATGTTCTAGATCAAGTTCACTTTAAAATGGTACATAAATCTCGACATCGTGAAACAGCGCTAAAAAAATTTAACTAAACCTTATAAAATGTGTAAAACCCTATATTTTTGAGTTTACAAATTTTAAATATTTTATTAGTGTGTTCTTCCCTACTGTTAATTTTTCTATAATATTATTTTTATGAAATTGTATTGTTAAAAGAGTTGTTTCAACAAATATAGGTCTAAAAAGGTTCGACGTTTATAAAATTATTTTTATGGGTTTTCTGTAATAAAAAATTGTAATATTGAATATGGGACTTTTAAACATAACAACAACAAAGTTGTAATATTTAATAAAACAAAAATTGCAAGCTTTAGTTTTGCTATGATAAAGTCAAACTACTTTTTAAAAAAATGATTTCTTTAATAAAAGAAATATTTACCTATTTATATTTAGTATCATAATTTGAAAGCTTATATACTCAGTATTATGTATGATATAAAAAATTCCATCCAAATATATCAACAAATGAAAAAGTTACAGATTTATGAGTTGAAAAACGTTGTTTAGCCTCACTGTGCGTCGTCCAGCGAAATGGATATTAATTTTTTTAGAATAAGTATGTTATAGTTTTATTACTATAATATTATTTGTATAGCGCTCACACATTTACGGAATGAAACCCACTCTCTGGAAGTGAAAGTATCATCCTGCGAATTCAATTGATATTCATCATAATAAAAATTTTCCAATTTCGTTAAAAAGATTATGTTCTTTCATATGGAACAATGAATTCCACGCTTCACATCGGATTAGTTGAAAGAATTTTTGTTTCATGGATAATTATTTGTTTCCAGTCAATAATTCTAATGTATTAGTTGATTTTTGTATTTGGAACTCAATTTCACTGCTCATAAAATTAAAATTAATGTATACATTCACAGCCATTGCCATTGGACTCTCTATTTTATTTATTCGAAGAGCAAAATAAAGTGGAAAGAGTATCGATTCCTCTCGATATATAATTTTTTTAAAAGCCGCTAGTAAGTTAGTTTTTGGCAAACATAATTGAAATATTTATAACCTTTCTAGAATATTATACTAATACCAAATATTCAAAGGGCTAAAAATAATGGAAAACGTGTTGATCCCTTTCGAGTAGGGATTTAATTTTGAAAGGGTGTGACTTACAAGAAAACCGTCCGAATCCTCCGATTTTGTCCTTCTTTTAATATATTGTTCTCTCTCAAAATTTAATAAACACTTAAATATTTTATATTTTTGGTGGATAAACGTTTCCAAGCGGTAAAATCAATCACCAAATTTCATATCTTAATAGAGCAGTGTTTGCATTTCAATTATTTACGGGAGAGATATTTGAATGATTCCAATTGCAAAATAATATTCATGTTGAAGAAAAATATGTAAAAGTTGCAAAAGTTGTAGAACCTCAATAAAATTACTAGAAATTATGATATTTTTTCAACAAAACGTACCCCTATAGTCTTGTAATTTTTAACAGTTTAATATGAAGTTAAGGGCAATTCTAGTTATTCGTTTGGAAAATTGTTTTGAAATAAGTCCGATTCGAATATTTTAAACTCATTTATCCTTGCATTTTGGGTAGAGCAAAATTATATTGTATTTAGGTAGAAATAAAATTGTGCGTCACAGGAACAATTGAACATTTTTTCTTTGACACATCTTAACACTTTTAAATGTATGCATAAAAGCTCAATTGACCGCCCCAAGGCTGGTAGTTTCCAGAAGTATACATTTAAAAAAGTTAAGACGTGTAAAAAAAAAAATACTCATTAGTATAGGTACCTAATTTTATTTCTATACAACGAACAATGTTATTTTCTAATATGAAAATATTTCTGTTTTTTTAATTCTTAGTAAATTTGTTTAAAACTCTTCTTGAACAAATTTGTTGTTATATTTATATACATATGCAATTGTGTGTTTTATTTTTTAGCCTTTAGCTCTGTACATTTTGTACCAACTAAGAATTTAGGGTGACATCAAATATCTTTTTGTATTCTACTCTAACCCTTTCATTTGATACCCATATCGAGGGGGTTATGAAGAAAAAGGTAATCCGCCATATTGGGTATATAACGATTTCACATAGTTTATCGCATTCTACTCGTTAAACCCTTTCATTTCATACCCATATTAAGGAGATTGTAAAGAAAAAAATAAAAGCTTTTAATTCCTTCGCTTACAATATCGAAGCAGGCGTTGAAAGCTCGTCGTAAAATGGCTTTGAGCTAAAAATAATAGAAATTGATAGCAAAATAATCTTGTAAAAAAAAAAATATCATTACATATTTTTTTAGGGGGTTTTATAACGTACAGTTCTCAGTACTATTTTGCAAATTTTCCCAATTTGTAAGGGTTTTACAGTGCTCGAAGGCCATAGATGAAAAACACATAAATTATTTTTAATTCGACAATTCCTTTTAGTTTTCATCGTTATATCATCCCTTCGTTATAACACCCTAATTACATATTCAATTACAGGTATTACAATGAAGCAACCTGTAATTAAAATCGATGCCCGCAGTTTCATTTTGATTAAATGATATTAGATAAAGCCAGGAGTGATAGTAAATACTGTGCATTATACATTTTTAATTATTTCCAATCTAATCAAGCTTATTATGTTCGATTCATTCCAAAATATTTGTAGTATGTATATTCCGAAATTTTTTCAATCAGTTTCAGACATGGTTTATTTAAAATTGATACAAATAGGCCTTGGTTTCTCCTCGTGAATATAATAAAAGAATAAATAAATAACATGAATGAATGAATGAATGGAAAACGCTGCCTTTTCACCTAATCCAGTGAGACTTTGTGCATGCTTTCGGTGCTTTCGGCCGTTCGGTTTTAATTTCCGAATCGGTTGATGCATGCTTTCGGTTTCGGAACAACATGATCGGGAGTGGCGTGGGTGGAAGCCACTTCTAAGGAGCACACTGGTTGCGGTTTACATCGAACCGTTTCATGCAATAACCCAAAATGCTAGAGCCTCGGGCAACTGGGCCACTGAGTGCGATTAAAATTTTGTTCTGAAATTGGACCCGAACGTCCCTCGACTGATCGGTTTATTCATAGGGTTAGGTAGGTATGTGGAGGGGATAGGGGGTGAAGGGGAAAGGGAAGAGGGGGCAGAGGGGCAATCAAGTATTTAGAATTCTCGCATCGATATTCACCCCCTGTGGGGGGATGATGGAGAGTTTTATAACTTTAAATTGGCGCCGGTAATGAATTAAAATGGAAAATGAATTTTATGTAATTTGCAGCAATCAGGCCATTAGAATGCAGTTCGCTTTTTGGGCTGGAGTTATTTGCGGGTCACGCCATCTGGACATTGGGAGGGCGGCATATCAAAGGGAATTTCGAGCCTTTCGCACTATGTGCTGCGCATTCATATGCCTCTTTATACGCAAATAAAGCTCTGCACAGAATTCAATTATAAGGGAAAATCTTCACCCACTTTGGTCGCCCTAATTTTGTTACACAGGCCCTAATCAGATGCGGCCAGGGTGGGGCTTTCCGGCTAATAATTGAAATGTGGCTCTGTGCGGACCGCTGTTGGAGCGTTGCTGCAAAGGTAAGCTCCTGCAGGAGTTTCTAGCTGCGAGTGCAGTGGACGGTGCGCGCGCTAGAGAAAAGGCTGACTTCCACCCCCGCGGGGCAATCTCCGCGCCCGCTATGCACACCGCATCTGAGGAGCATAGCGCACGGATTATGATCCGTGCATTTTTCATCCTTTCCCTCTGTAGATGTGCCTCAGCCCTCAGGTTGAGGTCGTCACTGGGATGCGGCTTTGTCTGCATTCTGGTGGAGGAAAAGCTAAGCCCCGCGCGACTGGGTTCTGGGGGAGCGCTAGCTAAAATTGAATTAAACAGGAGCCGGCGGGAGCAAAAAAATGAAGAATAAAAAAAAAATATATATATAGGTATAAAGCGGGCGCCCTGCGGGACGCTACAATTTGTGTGCGGTTTACTTTTCAAAACGAATTGACATTACAGCAACTTGAGAGGATGAACAAATGATTTGTTTGGAAAGCACCAGGAGAATTCGTAATCGGATTGGGGCCGGATTCGACGTGCGCCTTGGAAACACCTGAACTCTTTTGCCCTCTGCGGAGGTATCCTCCTTGCTTTTTGCGCTCTCCCCGAACGTGATTTGGTTTAACGAACTTAAGAGATTTCTTTCTGCGAACATCTCCCCGAAAATATATGTTTTTGTTTATTCAGCTCCGGAGCACCTGGGTATCTCGGCTCGTTATAAAAACGTCCAGCTAAGCTGACTTTGTTCGAAAGGAGTGGGCCAAGGGGTGCTCAGGGTGCTGAGGGTGCTCAGGGTGCTCCCATGCCAATGTATGTCATTAATCGCCGATAGGTCCCGGCCGGGACAACGACGACGGAGCTACCGGGTGACTTTTTCGATAGCTCGCCACACCGCACTTTTTACATTTTTGCTGTGCTCATACTTTGCAGTGGGGTTTTTTTTTTCTGTCCAACTTTCTGGTGGGCAATTTAACTTTTATTTATGCACATTTATTTTGCAATGCCGATGTGCTAGGAATGTTTAAAACAAGCGCGCATCCCGCGACTACCACTGCCCGGGTCAATGACCTGGTCACCCGGTGCACAACTCTCTGCCACAAATTTTGAGATGCAAAATCGCGGTTTAATAGGATGAAAGCGTGGATGTGCCTTGGCTCCACCAATTATTCAAAATTCAATCATTTCGCAATCATCCTACCATGCCACACCAATGCAATCGAGCCATTTTTGAATAATTAAAAAAGTTTTCCAGCTCGGGGACGAAGGAGAGTTAATGCTTTTCAATTATGATCGCAATTTAGCTAATTAAATTCACACCAGGCCCAGCTGCAGACCCATGCTACCCGTACCTAGATGAATTAAATTCACATGGGAAGTTTTTACAGGCACTTCCCTCTGGGCGTTTATTCAGGGCTTATTAAGGGACAGGCTATCGCACACCTTTCGATATCCCCCTGGCCCCTGCCCTTGCGAAGGGTGCAGGAAATAGCACAATACTTAATTATAGCAGCAGCAAATCAGCCGATCAAACTTCTTAACCCCTTAAGGACCTTCGTTTTTCAGTGAGAGGGTGCTTAGCAGTTTTCTTGGGATTAAAGGACTCAAGCAAGAGATCAGCAGTTTTTGCTGAAAAATAATTCATCCAGAAAACGATGCGAATTAAGGAAGCTTGGGAAAAGTTGAAGTTGAGTTTTTATCCCTTTCGGAAAGGTATTACAAGAAATATCGCTGTGCCAAGAGCCTGAATAGTCGGGCTCACTACCAGACACTGGTCAGCCATCATCAGCTTCAGAAATTTGTGCAAAATTTTCTGTTTAAGAAAGTTTTCAACTAACTATTCACAAAAATATATCTAAATTAGAACTTCAGAATGTTCTCCTAAAAACAAGGAACTTAGAACTTAGAACACAACTTCAATTAGAAACTCTATAGTTTAGAAAACTACCAATAACATGAAAACATTATCTTGTTGCTGTGAAATTTTATAATAGTAATTATTTAATATAAATAGAGTTTTAGAAAGTTGTTACTCTAGCTAAAATTTCAAGTTATTACGTGGCGGGATGGACGGATTCGAGTCTTTTGCATCTCTAGGCTTGATTTATAGATTTATACAGAATACAGTAAGATTTATTTATTAAGGCAACTATAAAATAATTAATGAAATAATATCATAGAAACAATCTTTATCCTCAGTATTCCTGCAACATATGTATGAATGAAATTGATGTAAAGTTACCCATTACAAACATTTTTAAATTTTTTATTTCGCGATAATAAAATCAAATTGCCTGGATTTATACTCACTTTGTGTCAAAAACTTAATCCAAAAATGTATCTGGTTCAAGGTTTGAAGTTTGGATGGATAAATATCATGGCAATTTGAGGCACTTTTTACACATTTTAAAATCTTGATATACGTGAGGGCTTTTAAAATTCAATTCAATGCAAAATTTGCTATCTAACCTGAACCAGATAGGAAAATGAAAAAAACGCAGCTATTATAATGCTGTTATTAATGTTATAAAGTTTGTATTTATTATAGTTTATTGGGAAAATATCGGGAATATTCTAAAATTAATATTAGTGTCTTATTTTATTACTAATAGCACTTCACGTATAATTGTAAAATTAGTTATTCATTCTAGTTATATTGTTTTTATAAATTTTTTTTAGCTTAGTGAATTGATGTCCATTTGAAATATAAAATATATAATCAAACAAAAAATTGATCTATTGTCCTCCGTTTTAAAAATTGTCTGATTTATAATATTCGTAGAAATACATCCCTTCAAAAATAATTCAAATTTTTAAATTGTTGTGATAATTCCTTATTTTCTTTTAAAAAGTATGGTTACATTATACTGAACTTAATTTTTGGTAGATGTTTAGGTACGAAAGTATTTAGTGTTGATATTTTGGAATAGTTTGTAAAAAAAGGCTTGTTGAAAAATATTTAAAGATTAAAAATATAATAGTTTTCTTCTATAATAGTTTTCTTCGAATATAACACAGTCACCTTTAGAAGACAAATCTGCTAAATAATCAAATTTCTAATATATATAGAAGTCTGTACCACCGCAAAAAAAAAAAAATGAAGGTAGTGGAAAGGTTGGTTTTATACTGAGAGATATATATAAAATAATATGGAGCTGATTTCAAATATGTTGTATAACAATTTTTCTGAAAATTTCATATGGAACTTTTTTTGTAAAACCAATATTTTTTAAGGCACAGCGCGATGAATGTCGAATGACAAGCAATTCGTCAGGTATATATCTCAATTACCTAAATCAATACCTTAAGTTAAAGACATTTCCACCTTTTCATTCTAAACAATTTTTCAAAAATCTTTGAAATTAAGGAATTAAAGGCAAATATCTTTTTTATCGATGGTGATGAGCACGCATTTGTCTTATAAAATGAAAAATCGAAGTAAAACTAAAATTTTTCTTATTTCCAGCACTGGTGTAGAATTTTTTGCAGAAATTCTGTGAGAACGATTTTAGTCTAAGGGTTTTCCATAATATTCACCAGATTGTCAAAAGGTTATTTTAATTTTAGACTCTTCAGAATATCGAAAAATGCAAAAAAAAATTTATTTTTTGAAGCTGACACACCAGAAATTCCCTTTAAACTAAATATTTAGATAATGGTAGCCTTGCCAGTTTCAAATCATCAAAACACTGACAACAATAACTAAACATCTAAAAGAAAACTCCTCCGAATTACATGACGGCAGACATAACGCTCGAATGGCAAATTCTCTGTCAAACTATCGTCAGCGGGTGGAGTGAAGGCAGTCGCAGAGTCCCTTGGCGGAACATGCTTCAAGAAACTTAGGAAAATAACTCCCACAATAATTTCAGATTTGGCTTGAATTTCTCGATAATCTCCTTTATCTGGGCTCGCTCCCCCGTACAACAGACTCCGGCGAGATCGGCTGCAACGTCGCCGTAATCCTGCCAAAAGCCGGAGCAATATCGTTGCCGGAACGCGACATGTACCCGGGCCAGAGTCTGAAGCCTGACAGTAATCTACTGAAATTACATTATAACTCGAAGCGATGATAAAACGTCGTGAAAGGCAGGCCGCCCCCCATCCATTGAATTTCTCCCTTAAAATTCGTCCTGACAACTCCTGACGACGCGGTACAGATTTCGCCGAAGAATGTGCGTAATTGAGCTTTCATTCGAGCAATTATCGTCGTAATGTGCTTTTCTAGGGACACATTAATGTAATACAACAAAATTAATATAAAGCGGAGTGTGACTGAGGCGCGCGCCTCCAGCCACCCGAGCGCCCCCTGGCTGTTGCCGCTGGTACGTCGCTTCAGACCCCAAATGAATTATCTCGATTATTGTACTCGTAATTAAATTTTACGGTTGAGTGATAAGTTCCTCCTTGGGATGTTACTTGGCCCCGGACCCAGCTCCGGTCCCGGCCCCGGCCCCGGCTCCAGCATCGGATCAAGCTGATGGTTCCCCTCGTTAGGGAAGATTCATAGCCTGCGAGGGCATAAATAGAGAAATTACTCTCGATAATTCGGTATAAAAATCCAGGGCACGTTCGATTTAAAGCAGCACTGGAGCTAAGAGCCCCCTCCGCCCCCGCTGCACATCGTGGTAGAATAAGTTTCAAAAATGGGGGAGGGCAAATGACTCGGTTTTATTTAAATTCCGGGGCTGTGCTCAGCCGCAACATAAAAGCAGTTAACCCTCCCGGGCTGGGCTAAGCGAAGTGCTAAATTGCGAGAGCTTCTTTGTATTCTGGACTAATGAAATCCACCAGGTGAAATAAGAAGTGGAACAGAGCGCAGATCCCATTTTGCCCCGCAGCCGCCCTCCGGACTACGTTTCTTTTACTATCACGAGATATTTGGGACTCGCTTCGAATAAAGAACGTGCGATTTTACCTGATCTACCTTCAAGCGAGGCGGCAGCAACGGAGGCGGCATACCTCCTCAGAGTGATGGGCCCCATTACGCAGCCCTTTCAAATTTTATGTGAATTCACTTCATCTGGTGCAAAATTCACCTTTTGCTGAGTTTCCTTCACATATGCGATCTACGTGAGCTTTAGATCAAGCGGTTAGCAATACCGCTCCCCGGATCCGGCGGAACGATGCACTAAAGTTCTTCCTGCCTCACCTGAGGAGGAGCACCCGGGTGAATCGCACCCGCACCCCTCGCACGCCCCCGCACTGTTCGGGAAACGCGACCCACAGCCCCACGGAAATTGAGGAACTAAGCGGAACTAGACGCTCCCGCCTTATTCACGGCAGCACTGACGAGGGTGAAATTAGAGAAACTTTGCAAAATAATTTGACTTTTTACAGTCGAATTTGGTTGCCTCGCAGAAAGCAGCCTCCGCCATAAGTAAATCGGGGCGCCAAATCGCGGGGGAATGAGTCCCATGGACCTAAAATGTTTGCCTTTCAGGTCACATCACACGTACGTGAGGAGTTAAATCTTGATTTTGTTAACACCCTGCCAATTTATAGACATGAGCGCAACTCATGGCTAGAAACAATTTTCGAATTTATAACTTAAAGCAATTACCGCCAAAATTTCTGGGCATCCCGCCAACACAGACCAATTAAACCCCCACTGGTTCGTGCTGGCGTAGAATCTATGGTCCGCTTTGATCGGAAAATAATTAATTTCGGCCCCATCAAACTAAGCCACTAGAAAAGTCCTTCACTTCAGATTCCAAGTGCCGGCCGGAGCTGTTCATAGTTTAAAGCAGTTGGGTGAGACTCCTGGGAGGATCTGCTCAAGAGTTCCCGGAAGTGGAGGTAGAAGTCCTCATTAAGAAAACTATTTTCAATGATGGTAGTGGTTTTCCATTTACCGGCGATTGCAGGTGTGTTACGAGTCCCTTCTTCTCTGGAAAACTCTACAAAATCCTTTTCTGGATAGATTTTAATAGCCTGCTAAAAACATGTCCACTTTAACAGACAGCTTTACAGCAATTCCTGAAGGTAATGGAACGATGGTTGACCAGGTTCCGGAAGCAATCTATTCTCTTCAGGTCTTGTCATAGTACCCACGTAATGCCTCATTGAAGGATGAACGATGAAAAGAATTTAGCTCTGAAATTATTTTTATTTAATTTTATTTAAATTTTTTTTCCCGTATTTTCGTTTTAAGGTTCAGTAACTCAACAAAAATGGAAAACGAAACCTAATTTTGTTCCCATCTGTCTGTCATAGACCTCTTAATTTCTAACCCATTAGAAATAGAGTTGAAATTCGGCACAGTGCACACATAAAGTAGTTTCGAAATAATATTGGCTATTTAAAAATGTATTTGAAAAATGGATGATGATGGATGATTTTCTAAATCATTTTTATCACATTGAAATCTACCTCTTCCTTCTGGATGCCGCCGAAAAGCCTTTTTTTGTTTTTTATGATTTAAAGCATATTTATTATTTTTTGTTTTTAAATTTAGGTACCATAGGTATACTTATATTATTTTATGAATATCACAAAAGTAAGCAATTTTAAAATTTTGTGAATAAATTCTAACGTTTCTTTCATGAAAATTGACTTTTGACAGTATTTTTAAAATTTACATAATATTATATACTCATATAATTTGAGAATCATTACAATTTTTACTTTTTGTAAAATAATTATTTTTTAAATGATTTTATTTAGCTTCACATTCGGTATATTGGTTCTTCAAATATTTTGCGGCCGATTTTTCAACAATGTTCTTCTACTTAACGGGTTTTCATTAAACTTTGCACACGTATTCAGTCCCTACGTCATTATGATAATTAAATTTAATTGATTAATTAATTATATCAGATCTTTAATTTAATTAAGCTTAATTAATTAATTTAATATTTGCTTCAAATCTTGCGACCAAGTTGTTACCTACTTTTACTAAACCGATTTTAAGATATAGCTATCTGGTGTTTTCAAATTGGTAGAGTATACCAAAGATATGATGTTTTAGTACATAATCGAGTGTACACTAAAAGTGTAAGTATTTTTAATCACCCTTATTAAACTCGCTATTTTAAAATTCTTCACATTAAAGTTCTGAAATTATGAAACAATGAAATTAGGTCTTAAAGCTGCGTTCTTTTGTGCACTTGTTTCACGAAAGCCCATACATTTGTTGTTCTGGAAGTATTCTGTAAACTTAACGGAATAAATTTCTTGTTCTGTTCAATTAGTTGTTCTACTAAATACTAGGGGCACTATACATATGTACATTTTTGGGGAGGTTAAATTACTCGGAGATTGGTAGAAGTGAACTTATAGCTGTTCAAATGTAATAAATATGTTAACAAAAATTTACATGGAATATTATGAAGCTGCCTATTTCTTAGGTAATGAATTTTTTGGATCATCATCCTCCTCAAGCGGTCTTGTCCGAATTCTTATAAGAAAACACTTTTCTCAGGACTGCTTACATCTCCGAGCAGAAATTATGTTCTGAACCCTTCTTTTGTGCTGTTCTTGTTCTACCCTCCCTGGATAGCGTGCACAAAAGAACACAGCATAGATATTAATAATTTCAACAATGTATAATATTTTAACATGATCGTGTCTATTAGCGAATCTTTAAGGTTTACATTTATGGATGCTGCCCTGGAGGTATTAATTCTAGAGGATTATAAACATTGGCTTTTTCAAAAAGGACTAGGTACTTATTGGCGGAATTTTTGTTTCTGTTTGTATTCGCAAACACTTGTGAACAGATTTGAATTGAGGTTTTCACAATTTTATAACTTAGCATTCATAACATTAACAATAAGAGTTAAGTTTTCTTACAAATTAAGTTTTTATAGCAATACAGTTTTTAACGAGTTGAATTTTTAAATAAAGTAATCGAATTTAAACTATATCAATTCTCATTTAAATTTCCCACGTTTTTCCACTTTAGGTATGCCAATTAAAATAGCAGTGAACATTAGACGGTGTATGTCGAGAGAATTTAATGAATGAATTCAATTATTTCTTCGGTTCTCGTAGCACTTATATCGATTCCTATTTTAAATAGGGTGTTCTGAGTGACGTTATTCAATTCGGTGAAAAAACTGCTTCTAATGGTTCTAGAAAAGTTTTACTTTAAACTCTATAATCATTAGATCATCCCATGTTGCCATTGCTGCTCGAAAAACTTAAAACTCATTCCGTGGTGGAAGGCGAGCTTGCAGAAGCGTTAATTACATATGAATGTTGATTATGCCATTGCACTGCACAAATTAAGAGACGGAATCCTTTGAGTGTAAAGGAAAAAATTCCGAAAGTTGTCCGAAACTACGGCCCTTGGCAGCTGTACAAACCCATAATTAGAAATTACTAAACACAAAAACTCTGCATATAATTTTGCAGGTTTCTTAGAAGGATAAATCCATCCCTGATATCATATTTTATACAAGAGGAATTTCTGTGTTAAGTCATTATTTTCCTTTTCGTGTTATGTTCCTACCTCCCATACATAAGCCAAGTAAAAATTAACAACAGAAATAGATTTTTTCGTCCTGAGAAATATCTGAAATAATTTATGATTTGGTTGTGTTCCATAATTTTCGATAATTGCCCATTTATATTTTATTCCTTCAATCAAGACATTGATTACTTCTACTGTCCCTTGGCGTAGGAAATCAGTAGTGGATTTTCTATATTTAACTATTTGCGATTAATTCCCTTACTTACTCTTACTCCTTGTAACTCTGCATCTAAACCTCTTTAACTCTTTACTTAAAAAGTAATACCAGAAATAGTTTTATTAATCTCGATAAATATCTAAAATGATATAAGACGTGCTTTGCTTGTGTTTTGATATCACTGTCAAAATTATTAAAACAATGGGTTAAGAGACCCAAATTTGTCAATTTCTCATGGCTAATGTATGCTTTTGTTTTGCATTTACCATGAAATTGAATGAGTTTCCCGGATTGTACATATTTATGTATGTGCTTCAAATTGACTTTTACTCTACGTTTTCTATGTATGCTTCTTCGTGTAGCGTATATTTTTCTTCAATTGCTGGGGAAATGTACCAAAATGATATTCTTAAAGTAAAGAATTGCATATCTAGATGAGTTTTTAGTGTTTTGATTACATGAAGTGGTATTTATGTAAGTCAGATTTTTGTTGTTTGAAAAACGACAACTTCCTATTGTAATAGCATACTTACCAAAAATCTGTAAGTCACCTTCGGTTATCATAATCATAGAATCGTCATATAATTTAAAGTAGAAAGTAAAAAAATTTTGGTAATTATTCGGATTACCTGTCACAAGGCCAATGACCTTGACCTTGAAATATGTCATTTTTGAGGTCTTCTGAGCAACTTTGTCCACGGACATATGTTGCGGAAATGCCTCCTTCATATTTTTGTTTTTTTGTTGAAATTTTTCATTTCTTAGATATCACGACAGGCATTTCTCCGTAACATTTTATTATTTTATATGTGATTTTCGATATTTTTCAGCATTTGCAAAGCAGATTACTTGGTTCTGCCCACAATACCCCCCCCCCCTCCCCTTTGGTTTCTAACTCTGGTAATCGTCTTGAATTCGAATTACTGCCGGTCGTATTTGATGCTATTCTAAAAAAATGTAAACAAACTCATACATTCTACACGCTATCAATCGGACATTTCCCCCACCCCATCCATGCGCCAACGGGTCGGGGGTGACCTCAAGGTCAACATATTTCAAGGTCAAGGTCATTGACCCTGTGACAGATAAACCGAATAAATTCCAAATTTTTTTATCTAATTAGTCAAATGTTTGTTCAGTGGGTTTACTCAAGTAATTCGAAATATCAATGTTTCTCAGGTATTTACCGCGTTAGAAGGGTTTTGAGAACATAAACCCAAATAATTACAGGTAGGTCCCATTATGATATAATAATTTTGACATAAACCACAGGAGAATAAAGTATGAAAAAATCAAGTTTTAGATCAATATTTCAAATAATAGTGTTTCGTTATTAATATTTATTTAGCCCACATATTACAAAAATCAAGTAGACATGATATTATTTACGTGATGTTTCACGAATAAACTAATGTACCATTAAATTTTTCAAAAATAGTTTTTCCATTATTTTGAAATCATGGTGTGAAGATCGCGGAGAAATATTTTGTATCAATTATTTCAAAGAGAGGATTATTTTATCCGGTTGGGTGGGTTTAAAAGCAAGTTAAATATAGGTCCAAAAAATTTATTTTTTGTTTTATACTTCTTTTACAATAATTCATTAATAACTTTTTAATTTGAATTTGAAACAGAGTGTGTAAATAAATTTCTGTGTTGTTGCTAACAATTTAAGTTAAATGCAATGAAGCCAATTCTGAAAATATTCAGAAATCGGTGCTTATTTCCATTTCCTCCAAAAGCAGATGGAACTTCCGCAAAAAAAAAATCCTAGATCCCAACATTTACTATCTATTAGGATCGATGGTTCCGATGGTCCCGAGTGGGTATGGAGTTATGGTAGGAGGTCCACGTCTAGAGCAAAGATTTTTTAAAATGACAGTGAATTTCGGTGGAGGAAATTTAATGATTGGGGACAGCACAGTTATAAACTCCGCTATAACTTCCACTTTGGATATTAAAATTAATACTTATTTAAATAATTCTAACATGACAGTGACCCCAAGCACGCGGCCAGGTGCTCAAAAGAATTGCTTAATTCTCACGGATTAAAAATTTAAAGTACTAGATTGGCCGTCCTAATCATCGGAACTCAGATAAGCTCACTCAAGAGGTAACTTTTTAAATTTTAATCTTTTTTCAGTCCTCGTCGATTAAATCAACCAAAAAATAATTGTTATTGTTTTAAGTATACTGCAATTAAGTCTATAAATAGATATGTATATACAATATGCATATGGGGCATTTCACGTGAAGCGGACAACGAAAAAAAAGTGAGGTTCTCAAATTCGTTCATATTGGGTATATCTGTAGGGGATATGAACGTGTTCACATAAACATTTTTTTATTTGACGCTCCGAGCGTGATACCTGTCGCTTCTTAACGCCGGTTGATGATGTAAAAACACATTAAAACGTTCGTTATATTTCAATAATATTGATTATGTATTATTGTCTTGCCTATTTGTGTTATTATGAGGATATTTAATACCTAAATTTCAAATAAAATCACAAGAAAAAAAATTCATGAAAACCTGGAAGTTAAACATTTTTTTTTTATATTTTATCTGTCATGATCACCATTGATCATGGTTGGAATGCGATTCCAATATTTTTTCAACTCGAAAAAAAATCACTAAAATAAAAAATATTCGTTTTTTCGCGTTTTTATTTTTTAAATCCGCCATATTTCTTTTGAGTGTCATCAAAATGCAATTTCGACCCCGGCAATCGAAAAAACATACCCAAAAATAGCCGGAAACGTTATTAACATCCATTTTCACACTGTTTTTCTTATAAAGCTTAAAACTCAAAGATTGGTTTAAAAATTTGTGGTTTTGGGCGTTAATGGGTTAATTATACATACCTACTTACTTATGTGGCATGAATATAGTTGTTTTTCACGTCGAAATAATTGTTATTGGATTTTATATCGTTGCATTTAAAGAAAAAGTTTTTAATTATTTTAAAAACTTAGCCTTGATTTTAATTTGATTGAGCTTGATTTTTATTTTGTTGTCGTTGTGATTGATTTGGTAACATTAGAAATGTAAATGGTGTACAAGTGAGAAAGTAAATAATAAACAAATAAGCTTTTTCGTTTTATATGCAATACACAGAAAAACGTTTATGTATATTGTATTTGGCTACAACCTCTCTCAACCCTCACAGAACAATGAAACGCCAGAATGATAGACTGAAGTTTTTTACTAAATTATAGCTAATTAGAGCTTTGTGACAACTCGAAATGAGTTTGTCGAAAAAAAGAGTATTTTTAAGATTTTATATTATCGCCTTGCTTCTACAGATTGTTCTGTGGCAACAAAAAACCTGTCCAGCATTTGCCGACAAGTGCCAGCCACTGAGCTGAAATGTTCCTTCAATTTGCCCGCAGGAGGATCCTTATCCACCCCCTTCCCTGCGACAATTTGAGAAGGACTTCTTCCGCTCGTTCAGAAATTTTTTGATATCAACTGGCGATGGGGCTCCAACGACACCGGGCCTTGCAGTGACGGACGTGTGCTGGATGCAAAAAGTGGGTTTTATTGCAGCCAGTTCTCAGGAGGACTAATACGAAGTGATGAAATTCCTTCACAATTATGGCGAATCTACTCGAGAAAATCACCGGACTGCGAATTATATAATAAAGAGGATCCGGGAGCCCGGAGCGGCCACCTATACGTTTCGAATTTCGCACGGGTCTGGATCCTGGATGTTGCCCGTGGATATGGCCAACTATAATTGGTATCAGATTTTCAGCATCTGGAGTGGATCAAATAAAGTTGTCAAGGGTGTTGCTCTGTTGCACTCGCTTGATGCGAGTGCTCTACTCTCTGTAATTGGATCGCAAAATTTAGTTTCGCTCCACGTCTAGCGTAGTGCTGAGCAGATTGGCTTACAATAAAAACCAAAAAAATTCTCAACTCGGCGCATCTATGTATATAAAAAAGCGAAAAACGCAAATAGTCTAGCTGGTCCGCAAAAGTTGTTCCAACTGGAAATATACAAAAATTTCTGTTCCACATTTTCCTAGCTGAAAATAGTTTTCCATCAATTCCCAGTTAATTCTGCGCTCGCCAAATAGAGATTTCGGAACAAAAGCGGCTCCGTCGAGTGCATTAATTAAAAGAAAACACGATTCTTTCGCAAGGAGAACGAGTGGTTAACGCCCACGCGTCCAACCCTCTAGCCCTATTTTTTCTGTTATATTTTTCGTCAACTACTCCCCGCCTCACACCCCCGCCGCAGACGTCGAAAGAAATAAATTCTGGGGACGTGTGGCTTTTGTGCAGCAGCGGAAATGTTGCTGCCAGCAATTTGATGTGCACCCACAACGATGAGATCACACTGCAGATAGTTAGGCAGCAGCAAAAAGGGTTTTGACCGCGATCTGTTTTTGTTTGTTTTCCAAGGGTTTTCGCTTGACACTGCATACATCCCCTTGTTACTGCTCCAGTTTATCACTTAATCGCGGTATTACGTTTGAGACCTGTATTGCGACCTTCCCGTCGTCGGTTTTCTTGCTTCTTACTTTGAGTTTGTCGAAGGAATTAAAAATATTTAGTATAAAAACCTTATCATTATTTTCGAAACATTTGATCTTCCTGCTTAGAGACAATTTAGTTCCACTTACTTTTTCTAATAGCATACCTAAACTGCAGAATAGAATAAATAGAATTCCCAGGGTAGAAACTGTTATACGTAATATAAAAAAAAAGATGCAATTTAATTGTTATAATGATGATTTTTTTTTTGTTTCGAAAAAATATATATAAAAGTTATCAGATGGTTTTTATATTTCCGGATTAGGAATAAAATTTGCCAGCTGACTTTAACTCTATCCAATTAAGAGTAAAAGTTACAAGAAGTTATAAAACTTTTCTTATAAAAAAAAGCAGTAAAATCAATAAAGTTCAGTGCACTGTATTCCGAAACAGACGCGACAGAAACTTTAATTCCTAATGTAATGAAATAAAAATTATCTGATAGCTGTTATTAAATTCAGTATAATAAAAAAAAATAAAACAGCGATTTAATTTTAATTTATATATAGTACTAAAAGTTTGAGACTAATTAAAAAACAAGGTAATGGGCTGGCAAATCCTGCTTTCCTGACTCTTTAACCCTTTCAAACCGCATTTTAATTTTTTTATTTTGGTATTGAAATACTTTCTGACCCTTACAAATGCTTATTTGGAACAAAAATATTATAAGTTTAAAATTTTAAATCAAATAATTTAAAACTGAAAAGCCACATATCTGAAGCGTTCATGAAATGTAAGAGACTTAAAATTGATAATGAATGCAATTTTTAAAGTAATTGATGCCTTGAAACTTATGTTAAAGATAGTAAAGAATGTTTTAAATAATAAAATTATGTATGTATTATATGTATATATATCTTTTTCATTTAATAAAAACTTTATATCCTCAGATGTTCATAGTGGATTTGAAAGTGTAAGAGGAAAAAATTGATAAATTTTAGTCGCTATTTTGAAATCGTCAATTTGAATTTGTAAATTTCGAATGCGGATTTGCAAACCTCCAAAATACGAATTTCTATGACAATATTTTAAAGTTTTTTGTTTCGCCATTTTTTGGCCCGTCATTTTGTATATAATGCAAATAATAAGTTGAAGTATAGACAGCTTCAGTCAAAAAATAAAAAATATCGTACCAAGCGTTTAGGCGTGATTGCAACAAAACTCCAAACAAGCAAATTTATATTATAAGATGAAGCTAATGACACCTTATTTATCAAAATCAATTCAGCCAATAAAGTTACACAGAGAACTAAAGAATCAGACATATGTATGTACGTATGCAAAATATTATTCGGGTAAAAAAATTCGGAAGTTTATTTGCAAACCTAGTAAAACATAACTATCATACTATTTATCATTAAAAATAAATAAAATTCCTTCTAAGGAGTATAACATTTATAGTACCCTTTGTTTAGCGCCATCTATAATTTAGGTTTGTTAATAAATAATTTTTGCGATTCGTTAGTTGGTTTTGTAAGAAACATTCTTATGAATGAAGAATAATTGTTTCTAGATAGTACTTAGTGAATCCACCCTGGTTCTTATTAATAATATAATTGTTATCGTTACAGATGTGTATTGGTTCAATTTGCTTTGGGTTTTGTTTTCACAAATTAGCTCAGATCAATCGGAGTTTATTCACCTGTCTGAGCTGGTGAAACTCTGCCAAAAGTATGCTAGCGACAATTGGATTTAATTTAAACGACAGTAAACCACCTATCCACGCCAACGACCGTCGGCAAGGAGAGCACGTCAGACGGCAAATCTGATTAAATTGAAAGGCACGGCGAGGCAAACACACGATTTTTGAAATGCGACTCGCTTAAGCGGGTTCAGGGTATCGGGTTACCTGCCGGACACGGGCATTGATTCACAGCTCCATTTGCGGTGGCCGCTGCCGGGTTTCTCCCGACTGAAACCCAAATCCTGATGGACATTGGGCCCATGTTGGACTTTGGAGACATTCGTTTCGTTCACATGACACTGAACCCGGCGGATTTGCGGATTGCGGAACTGGGGAGCGCTAGTAAGCCTTGCATTTGCCGGAGATGTTCAAAGTCGATCCGGGGATTCACTGCGGGAAATTGCAGGACTTGCTGGCCTGTAAGCTAATTCGCGGGTTAAATCAAAAAGTTTTCTTTTTTTTTTTGCTCAAAAAAAAACGAGTACTGCGGTGTGGGCGCTAGGACGTCAAGCGCTGATTGCCAGCAGCTGGGAGTCGGCAACTTTTTCAAGCTGGTCCGCCTCATTGAAAGGCTAAAAATGGTGGAGAGACCGCTTTTATATATGGGTCGTCCGTAAAATTTAATTGACTGAAGATAACTCAGCAAAATATTCGGCCCACCGTCTGGGCCGGCTTGAAATGAAATGTTTAATGAACAGCAAATGCTTAATGGGCGCGCTTTGCGGGCGCTCGGGCAGTAGATGTAAATGGGCTGACGACTCGCACGTTTAGGGTACAGGAGACTGAGTTGGTTGGTTTAATGGCAGGCAAAAGTTCCAATTTATTTCTTCTTGTGCCCAATCCGAGCCGGATGGATGTCTATTCTGCGGTTGGCAAACACCCACCGCATACAACAGCCGCCGAGTTCCATTCGACTGGTGTTCACTCCCTCGGAACCCTTTTTCCTCTTGGGTAAATTTTTCAACACCAATTTGGGCTTGTCATATGGTTAAGCAAACACTTCACAATATGCCGCCCGGCTGGGGTTATTACCGCCGAAATCACATCATCTTGCTCCGCTGGCTCGGGGGAGGACTGGCACTTGTTAAATTGGGTAAAATAAATAATTTTGGAAATCAGAGCGCTTTCGCTATGTCCTGAAAGGCAAATTCCACCGTGTTCCGGGAGGCATGAATATATCGTCCATGTCGCCTCTACCACCCACGACCGCAGAGCAAAGGGGCCAACTGAGACAATACCCTGGAACTCCTGCCACTAAACAGCTGGTTTCTTAAACCAAAAAAGTTTTTGAACGTTGAAAAATATATACAGCAAAATAATTTAGTAGGTAATATACTTTTTAGATTTACGTTTAAATACTTAATTTGAATAAATTTTTTCTTTTCTGCCTCCAAATATACCTATACCATACACCGTAGTAAAATGTTTGGAATAAAGTTTTCTATTTCTACAATATGTAAAATATTTAATGAAATTAATGAAAGAAACGATAAAAATTTTAAAAGAAATATAGTATGCGTAAATTCGCAGAAAGCGAAGCTTGAAAATCAATTAAAATATGTCTCATATCATCGTCTTTAGTAAACGGTTTATATAATGTACAAATTCGTTTAATAAAATTTTATTGATTGTGTTTTAATTCAGCTAATAAATGTCGATAATGGAAAACAGTTCAATATTAAATAGACATTTCGACTTGAAACTTCGTAGATAATTATTTTCCTAAAATCATTATTTTCCAAAAATCAGCCCCTTAGAATAGAGAATAAAGACGGTAATTATATATTTTCGCTTGAAAGTTGCCTTATTTCCGTAAATATATCTAATAATTAATATTCTTGGTAATGCTGAAAGTCAGTAAGCTATTATGTTATATTTCGGTATAAAATTTTAAATTTAAGAATTTTAGTTGCATTTTTACATAGTAAATATTCCTGAAACCTACTTTCGAAATTGGCTTTTCGAAGTTATAAAATATACCAACTTTTTTCAATTTTTATAATAGTAATCTATATAAATAAAATCGCAACTCGCTTGGTGTCTGTGCGAGCATCATGGAAAAACTATCGAAGGTATTGTGATGCGGCTTTTATTAATTTTTTGTAATAGTTCAGTGATTATTTTAAGCTGTATTTAATGACAACTCAAATATAAGATAAAGTAAAAGGAAAAATGTATCGTTTGCCCGCTAATTTAATTTCAGTTATTATATTTTGAATTGCGCTTCGTAAACGCTTCTATACTATTGAGAGTAAAATTTAAACTGACGGTAATCAATTAAAGTAATAAAATTAATATCACGCGAACGAAGTCGCGGGCATTTGCTAGTTGAGTATAAAACTGAAGAAAGCTATATGTAATTATTCAATTTTAGCCGACCTATAAGACTAGTATCTCATAACAAAATGTAGGAATACCTTTTGTTATTTTCTTATTAGTTTCATAGAGAAAATTTATTATTATATCAACATTAACAACACATAACTAAACGAAAATTGAATAAGTGAAACAAAACTTGTGCCCAGCAAGTATGTATTTCACTTATCCATTCTCAAATATAAATCCTATCACTACTAACTTTTAATAACGTGATTTGTCCAGAGCAAGAATGAATATCTTGACCGATAGCTTTTGCGGTAAACCGATGCGCGTACGCCCTGTTACTGGTGTCAATGCAAGGTCCTTTGAAAAGAACGATTACGGTGAAAGAGCGGATTTCAGCCCTGGTTGGAAATTCCACGTGGTGAAACGACTGCCATTGGTGTCACCTGGAGAGCAAATCCTGGTAGAGTTTCACGGTGCATTGCAGGGAATCGCAGGCAGCACTCAGGACAGATGTGGTTCCTAGACGTGAAGTGGCATAGTTCGATAGACAGGCCACCTGTACACGGCGCCGTAAATGTCGTCCCTACTCCAGAAAGTGCCATGGGACACAAATGCTATTATCACTGCCACGAACAAGGACTAAGGAGCTCTGCAGGCAAAGGCACATGTTCGCCTTTGTGACGTGCAGTTGATGATAGCGTACGTTTACAGTTGAACATGCAACGGAAGACGTACGGCGTGTCAAGGTGTCACGTAGGGTTGCACCGGTATAACTTAGAAAGCGTTCCGTCTCATGTCGACCTGTGCGCTAGGGTTAGACAGCTAAACCTTCGTAGGGAGTAATAACTCTTGGGCTAGGTCCTTTAATTACGACAACAAACCATCGAATGTGGCGACTCGTCAGTCCCAGGGTTTACGAGCATTCACTCAAATTGATAGAGTTCTGCTTGACCAGAGATTTCAACTTTGAGCCAAAATGTTCGATAACATATTCGAATTTTTTTTTCGGCTGAATATAATTATGGAATTATTTTCAAGTATCATCACATCGAATTAAACCAAATATGATTGCTTGATCTCCTGTAGCCTGTAGAAAATACTTAATTGACAATTAATTGACTATATTATACTTGTATATATCATTTAAACAAAGAAAATTCTGCCTTGAAAAAATTAATAATTAATGGACTTGTAAATTTAAAAATGCTTCAAACTGTATGCGAATTGATGATTGAAAAAGACAGTAATTTTGTTTATTCTTTGATTTTAGTTAGACATTTGTTGACGCTCCTCAATCTAAAGAAAGTTTTTAAAAAACTGTTTAGTATTTCGTATAAAAGCTATTAAATTTAAACTAACACAAATGAAAACAGCAGAAAATAGTAAAAACGATAAAATCAATATATTTTGATTACCATGCTAAATTTGTCAATAAGATTCGAAATCCCAAAAATTCCTTAAACATTTAAAATGTTCTTAAATCTTTGAATCCACACTTTCAGAATTATTAGACAGTGGTTGCAAGGTGTGATAAGAGAAGGGGAGCTAGGTTTGGAGGAGGAATTCCTATGTAGACAAACAGGTGTATGGAAATCATTATTAAATGTGTTAAAATCTGATTTTGTATGGAATAAAAAAGAAACAATTCCGTCTAGACTCTAATTACATACAAGATTTATCTTTGAAGCTTTATATCTCGGAGTCAAGTAGGAGTTTAAAGAACATATTTAATGAAAAATTTTGATTGCTCTATTCTCCTGTGTTTTTATTTGAAGCTTTGTCACTGGCCGCACAAAAACAAAAAAGCGTTAGAAATTGAAGGTTTCAAAAGTATACTGACAAGATCACTAAGATTTGGTGCAAGACCAAAACCAACATCTAGATCGAATAATATGCAAGACCATGCTATCATACATACGTGTGGTCTGGATCTTCCCGGGTAGAAATTTTAGTTTTTCTTTGATCTGTTGAATTAAACTCCACTTTTTAAATTTTAAATCCTCGAAACAGTTCTCAAGGATCAAAATAGAGTTCCTTGTTACTTCTCATTTGAATCTTTTTATCGTTATGTTGATAACATGTAACCGAAATTAAAGATGGCGGATCCAATATGGCGAAAAACATTGTTCAACTTCAAATTTGAATGAAAATTAGTACGAACGACCGATTTTTATGAAAACCCAGACACGTAATTCGGTGGTACTGAATTTGTAAATTCAAGACGGTGGATCCAAATATAAATAGTCAAAATTTTTCTAATTGAAAGAATTTTAATGAAAGTTGCTGAGGATATTTTGCAGGAAGTATTCCAAAATTTACTATTAATATGACTACGTTTATGCGACAGCCCAAAATCATGACTAGAAACCAGTTGTAACCCAAAATCTAGGCTGTCCGTATAAACGCAAAAACTGTACTATGTAGGACATTTGCACTATATAATTATCTTACTATCACGCACAATTATTAAAATTTGTTTCACCTCCTCGAGACCCCAAAAGACCGTTCCTCACTATAGCAGACGCCGCTTTTACTTTATAACATACACAAACATTCAAATAAATCAGGCCTAGTTCCAATTCAATTTACAAATGAGAACAAATATTTATAGCCTCCGACTATATGTCACAATTTGATAGCATAAATTTTAGAAAGTTGACGTAAGTTTTTAACCCTACAAGGTATTTTCTAAAGGATAAGAATAGTAATGGTAACATTTTTAATTTTTTGTGTCTGAGCTTTATAAATACTTGTTTACCTATATCTTTTTAGTTCCTTTTTTACAAACAGTCGGGTGTTTTTGGTTTTTTAACTAACATTATTTATTTCAAAACAGAATATAGAGGGAAAAGCATTATACTCCGTACAGTCGGCTAAAAAAACAATTTCGTAACAAATCTATGAGCAAATTGTTTCGTACGTTTATTATATAAACATTAATGTACATATATCGTTTCATCAAGACCTCAATCAAGAATATCCATATCGGTTTGTTTGAAAAAAAAAAAAATATCCTTGCGGACATATTTATTTATTTAATTTTTTTTTTTTTTTTTTTTTTCAAAAAATTATTTAGCCTATAGTACTCCTCCGACTAAGACGAATCAAACCACACCTAATTTATTAAAATTCATCAGACCGTTTAGGCTGCAGGAAGTGTCCAAGAAACAGACATACATACATGCATAGATGTACACACATACAGCCGAAATATATTACCCTCCTTCTGGGGCAGTCGGGTAAAAACCCTTCAGATGTGGTCCGTGGTTTCAAAATTAATTTTGGACTATAGATATAGAACTACATATGTACGTACATACATATGGAGATAGTCCAGCGATTTTAGTAACACCTCAACTGGGTGTATTACCAAATTTGAGGATTTGAGAAGTCTTTAACTAAATATTGCAACTTAAGAACCCCGAGTGAAAGCGGGTTGCTCAGCAAGGAAATTATTAAAATATGTATGCTTCTTTTTCAACTGGGTATTTATAAGACTCTGATTGAACATGACCTTTCTGGAACGCTTTAAGTATTGAAACTTAAATTTCCAGGTATAACAGAAGAGTTAAGTGTTTTTACTTGTCCATTATTTACGCGCCTTGTTGCCGCAGAACGTCTTTAAAGAGGTGTAACTTGTGAACTAATCGCGATTGTTGTTTCTCAATGGGCGAAGCTGCTGAGGGCGGAAAGGGTTTTATGGCGGGCTCGACCGCGCCACTGCCTCCGTCGTCTTCCCGCATCGAAAGTGGGAGAATTTCCGAAACCCTAAAGACTAGTTGTTGGCAGGATGGGTGCTCACGGGTGCCTAATCGCAGGCCCACTGTAAACGAGGACAGCTTTGTCAAATGGGATAAGCTCGAACTCGAAAACTGCCACATCGAGTAAATTACTCTTGAAAGATTAAAGCGTTCGACAAAGTTGTGCTGGTGTGGTTTTCTGCAGATTACTGGGGCACTGTGTGTGTCGCCACTTGAGCCTCGCGTTAATAACGCACACAATCCACTCTTTCATCATTTCAAGGCGATATTGATTTTTTCGCCGTTTATTTAAAGCCCATGATGCCAGAATCTGACTGTGGAAGGCGGGAATATTTTCGGGACGTTATCCCGAGCGAACCTCAGTTGATATAATCTGGTGCAGCCTGGACATTTTGCGTCGTTTAATTCAATTCCCCACCTGGTAGAATTTCGCCCACGAGTCCTGTGAGGCCTTTTACTTCGATGCTCTGGCTTAATTTCGAGCGGAAGTGTCATTAACGCAATTAAATCAAGACTCTTCGTTGACCTGGAATTCAGTTTTCTCGGAGGTAGTTCTCTTTGCCGAAAAAAAAACTATTGATGGCCGGGAAGGAGGATCTTCACTTCTGTGCTCCGTCGGCCTTAATGCCATTCAGATTTCAAATGGAAGAAGGCACGCGGAGGCAGCGACGCGGAGTTTTTTTCATCGCACGGAACTGGGTTGAGATATTTCCCATTGTTGGAGTTACTTTTCTTCTCGAGTTTTCGTGGCGGAGATAACAAGACATAGCAAGGAAGGATGGAAGAAGGGACAAAATTGAGGGCAACAGTTTCTTCGGGCCGAGCTGTCTCACTCAAGTGGGCACAATAATTAACTCCCGCTGCTAAACGCGAACACAAAAAGTCTCCTCATTGTGCAATTCCGCGCTTTAATTGCACCTTGATTCTCAACAAATGGCGCGCCGATCGCTGCTAGAGTTGCAAACGAATTCGGGCGTTGGAAATTATTCGAGGCAAATGCCTGCACAAAAGCAACGAAAGCTAATTAATTATTTGTGAATAGCCCAGGAGACGACAGGACATACAAGAAAATTGGTAACCATTGAGAGTTGAAAGGCAAAGGACGAAAGCTTAGTGCAGCACACAACGTCATAGGAAGCTTACAATAAAAGGATCTCAAGTCTATTGCCAATTAATATTTAAGTAGCTCCTTGAAAACATCTCATACATTGCGTTATTTCGGTAACATTGGGGTACAAGTAATATGAAAATGATTGTGTGGACACATTTCTTAACATTTTGATCCCCTCGAAATGTTTCAGTTTACCTACTATCTGATTCTTGATGTTGAAGACATAAAATACATACTTGTAGAATAAGCATATTATATAATTTATAATAAAAGGACCTCTTATGAAAACGACAAGCAGATATAGTTTTTATAACTTTTGATTTCGAGAAGCTTTAAAAGGATTTCGATGAAAGTCGAGGGTGAAATATCGTAGAATCGGATCAGGAATTTTAAGAAATCTGTCTAAAAAACGTCTCATAAAAATTTCATACACGATATTTTATCAAACGTTCCTACAAAAAAAAATCTAATTATCGTTTTGAACCAAGCATATTGAAGTAATTAACAAAACATAGATGCGATTCTGGAAATTTTCTACGAAACTTTTGATGATGGTAGTATGTATTTAGGGGCCAAATAAAAGATACCACCTTTAAAATTTCGGGAAATCCACGATTATGATCATAAAACTCCTTTATTTGCTTCAGGTGCCCTTAAAATGTTATGACTGTTGCACAGCTTAACGTTCCGGCCGACACAAGTGAATATGTTGCGACAACATACAAGTGAACAAAAAAGTGTTATTTGAGCATTAAGCCAGGATTATTGCCGATAAAGTGGGATGTACCCATGTTACAGTTCTTAAAGTTTTAAAAGCTAAGAATTTCAAGAAATTATTTCAAAACTGGGTCCACTGACAGGAAGAAAAGGATGGGTCTACAGAATCGAAAAACGGGCACAAAGTAGGGTCGTGTTCTAAAAAATTTAAGCCTTTCGAGATCGGTAGAAAACGTCGAGGGAATTTGCTATAGAGTTCCAGGAAAGTTCAAATATAATAATAATATTACAATTTAAACAGGATACATGAACGAGGATAGCTTCATCAAGGCAATTAACGACCATTAGATCCCATCGATGGAAAGACTGTACCCTGTGACTTACGATCCAATTTTCCAGGATGGCTCTGTTTATTATCAAATTTTTATATTAGCATTTAAGTTAGTTGAATAAAATTGACTTTTTAGATATCTAGTCAAGAATAAAGTTAATTATCGGTTTTTATAAGAGCATAAAGTTTTTTCTTAATGACGGTTTAAATGTTTGCAATCGATTTTTCCAAAATTTTAAAAGTGGTAACTTTTATTTGGCCTTTACTATACTCGCATATGAAAACATTTTTAAAGACGAAAACCTCTAACAAAGTTTGTGGAAAATACAAAAACAGATTTTAACAGGGATTAAACCTATGAAAATTATTTTAAAAAGTTTTATAAGATCCCCGTACAGTATAGTCTCACGTTCTATGCTACCTACTGCAAGAAGATTTTATCTTTGGTTTATTTTGGGGAGTAAAACTTTAAAAAGCTCATTTAGTAATAAAGTCTAGAAATTAAAGCTTACTTACGTAATATCACCTAATAATTAGGATTAATGTTCAGTTTTAATAAATTTTATTATCTAAGTATCTATTAATTATTTGTGTTCTTAGAGCAAATATCTACAATTAGTCTAGTAATTGAATGAATGAAGTAATTTTGTCGAACAGTACCAAAGAAGGTCCACAACCATGTTCAAAATGGTTTTTCGTTCTATTTGGCGCAGTTTTTCAACACCCGGGGAGGTGTAAGAATAGGTTGTAATACCATTTTAAATATTAGGGGCTTATTGCCAGTATTTAATAGAGAGTGACACTTTCTGAGAAGGTATAGGGCTTTTATTAATTTCTTTGTCTTTTCTATGGTTTTACTAACGTAGAGGGAATAATAGTCAAATCACTTTTAAGGAATCAGTAATATGGCATATAAGAAAATAGTAATTTAATCGCTTTATATATATGTATTATACATATAATACGCAGGTAAAAAAATAAAACTGATAACAGACTGAAAAATTGATCAACATTTTATGTTATGTGGCAATCGGGAAACGAACTGAAAGTAGACTGAGGTACTGAACAATACACGGAAAGTAGACTGAAAATGAACTGAAAATATACAGAAAATGAATTGAAATTCGACTGATAAATATGAACTGAAATCAGGCGCAAACAATATGTATTTTGCGTTCAAAGCAAGTCCAATATTTGAAAAATTTATAAGTGCTATAGCGAAAAAAATGCTATTTTCATAAGTTGAAAAACTTCAATCTCTCTTCAGTTTATTGCTGGTACTCATGAAAAGTAACTTATATTTCAATCTTGAAAAGAATAATGACCGCCTCATTTCAGTCTGAATTCCAAAATAATAATTTCTGTTTTCCACCTAAAATTCAATTTTCAGTCGCTTTTCATTCCTAGTTTAGTTTAATTTTTCCCCCGGTTAAAATCATATATTTATTTACTGTCAACAGAAATGAAAAATTACGTAATAAATTCAACGAAAATAATTTGAAAAACACGTGTCTCGTAAGTACCTACCTCACTATTAATTTATGTTCAAAACATATTCAAAAATCATATAGAAGCATATATTTTTGCAAGATCCATCCCGAATTAAAAACCAGCATTTTTAGATGTAAAAACTTGTATTTTTTTAGGCAATGTATAAAAACAAATTTAATATACCTAAATCATGAATACTTATTTAAATGGTTTCAGAAAGAGATTTTTCTCGCGGTAAACCCTAAGGGAACGATTAAGTGCCAAAAGCGTTTTGGAAAACTGATTAAATATCAAAAGTGAAATACTCTAATAGGTTTCATCTCAATTCACTACTAAGATTAATTTTATCCACTCCACTTATGATTCCTCCCCACTAACGTGGTATCTATAATACTATATTTATTAAAGTTTAATGCAAACAATATTTTCTCATCTTTAAATGCCAACTTCCAACTGGTAACAAGGCCATTAAATAAGTACATGTTAGACGCCCACAACCTTTTCTGGAAGCTGAATTAATGAACTCTGACCTTTTTGTCAACATTTAAGGCAAATAAAAAAAAAGTTAAGCATTTCAAGAAATTATTTCTTGGAAATTATTATTCAATCTTTTACGAAAGAGAACGAGGGTATGTTTACAGAAATGTAAATAATGATATTAATAATCGACTAGTTTCACTCCAAGCAATAAAAAACAAATTTATTCATAAGTTCATAGTTTCAAACTTTGGTGTTATGATACCTATGTTCTTTAAAACTTTGTGACAGATTTTCTAGAATATTAATTAAAGTTTGCTCAGATACAACTTGAAAGAACTGCATTACATAAATATTTCATTATCAAAAGCAGAAGTGAGTGCTGCTTCACTTGATTATAAGTATGTATTTGTTGTCCAATACAATACTTGTTAGGAAAAGTACGACTACTAAAAGCCTTCTTACATAAAATCGAAAAAGGTCAGTATTTGCTGTAAAACGTGAAGTAAATGCTATTTACTTGCTCTTATTGAATCGATTCCCTAATTCACGATCAAAGCAAATACTTAGAATGACTTGTTCTGCATCACCTCCTGCTGAATATATCAGAAGTCAATAAATAAAGGTTGGGAAAAGCAAAGCAATTTCACACATGGACATGGCCTTCGAACGTACCTCCCACGTTGAATGTTTTCCAAGGTATTAGCATTACTCCCGAACAAATGAAGAAAAATAAATAGAAGTAAAATGGTCCCTTTGCAAGCCATCAGAACTTTCCCTTGCCCCTGGAGCGATTGCGAACTTTTCCCAGAGGTCTTGCTTTGCATGCCTCGGAGCAAACGAAGCACCGAAGTACCCTTCACCAGGAACTGATATAAATATCTGAGCAAGTGTGCACCCCCGCGTCGGTCGGGACCAGCAGAAAGTTTTCCATGCCATTTGCCCTCTAATTAGTTAACGTAATTAGCTCTAATCGAGTACTGCCTCTAATGACGCCTGAACATGCCGACGAACCCACCGCCGCGGCGCACTGATATATGAAAGCGATCAATTACGTGCCGATGCGTCCCAATCAATCTAGACGCTAATAAATCAGATGGTGGCATACACCCGCATCTTCTGGGAGCGTTTCTTGAGGTATCTTCAACGGCTATTGCGGCAGAAAATTACACTCCCTCTGTTGGGATTTCTTAGGAAAATAAGGACAAATTCACTCGAGACTCTTGGCAATCTTAAGATGGTACTCATTTGTCCTCCGTAAATGCTCCTGGAGTGCGGTCATCATTTAACTTAACGAACTTTAAATTTCATTTGAAGTTTTGCTTTCGACCATGTCGTTTCCTGGAGGGGACTAAAGGGAGTCCTGCAAATGACCCTTCTGCAAGGGCTGGCGTGTCCGGCCAGGAATGGGACTAGAGGGAGTTCCCAAAGCAAGTGAATCGGTTCAACGAAGGAGCAATGAATACCATGAAAATGACCATCTTAGAGGAAAGCGTGCCCGGTGTTACAGCAGATATTCAAGAAGTGAATGCATTTCGGAAAGGATTTAAAGTGGCGCTCAGGTGAGGCGGACAAGGGACTTGTGAAGCCATTCAGAGCAGAAAATGTTAGAAACGGACAGCCATTCTTTTGAAAGGACTCGACAATAATTTTTAATGCCACCCATTGGAATGGTGCTGCACTTCCTGTTACTCTTATAGAAAATTTTCTCGGCTGCGGTGGAGAAATCTCTTAAAGACGTCGATACTGCTTTCACAATTCGGTCACATACGAAAAGAATTGTCGAGCAGAAATTTTTAAACCAATTGTTAAGACTGGATTAGTTTAGGTCCTAGAACTCTGTATTCACTCACCAACACTAAAGTTGCAACCATTTATATTATCCGGGACGGTCGAATATCTCGCGGCGAAATACACATCGGATCGAAAAACTTAAAAATACGTGTCAAATATGTTTTGAAAAGCTATCCAATGTCATCAAACTCAACTCAATAAGACAGATTTAATGTTTCGAATTTACACAGGAACGGCTGTTCATTTTTCAGTACATATTAATCCACACATATAAAAAAGAAATACACATTTTTTTTTAGGACAGTAAACATACAGGCTTATAAAATATAACAAAGCGTAAATTACCCTATTAATTTTCAGGAATAAAAACTGCAAAAACCATGAAATTTTCATAAAATTATAATAACATCAAAAACAAAAACTTCACACCAATTTTGACTTATATTTAGATGAAGCGAAATATTAAAAATGGTTCTCCAATACAACACAGAATTATGTTTCAATTAATTTATAGTATAAACAAAGATATAATAATAACTTAAAATATAAGTGTGTATTGTAATATTGAGTTGTCATTGAGAAGTTATTAATATTATTATAATAACATTCTTTTAAGAATGAAATTACAAAGTACGTAATTACTATTCGATTTACATTGTATTTTGCTGGATAGACATGAAAAGGGAATTCGTGAATTGAATTGGCACTTTGGAAATACAATATGAATTCATTGCTCAAAATAGCTCTGAAATATAGATAATTGGAAGGATTATATGCATGTACATTTATTTTTATTAAAAAATATTCCAAGCACAGTCTAATTACTAAGTCTTTATGTTTACAGAGAACACTATTTTCGTCGGAGTACTTTCACTTTTATGCTCATATCGACACATTTAATTTCCGTTTCTAATTCTAGTCTTCCAATATTAATTTTCTAAATTGGGATATCTAAAAACGTTTGTACAAAGGAGGAATTTTGGGGCCAAATATAACAACGTCTGTGTTTACGTAGTTATTGAAGATTTTTCAATAATAAAATTCAGTTTTATAAAAGTTTAAAATGTAACCAATTTTTAATTAAAAATCTCTTTAATATATATCTACATACATATGTATATGTCTTGATTTGAAAATTTTCTCAAAATTTTTAACCATGCAAGGAAATAGGTTTAAAATATGACATTTATAATATTATACAGATTCAAAATAATTTAGATTAGAATTTTAATTTTCGAGCTATTCTAAGTTGTTAAAATTAATATAGTAAATTAATAAAGGAGATAAAATTAAAAAGTAATACTAAAAACAAACTTTTTATTTTCAAAATGTTTGTACCACTTTTGGGTACCCCAAACTTAAGAATAAAACATTAATATTTTATGTGTATGATATTTAGACAGAACAGAAATACTTGTGAGAACGATGCTATTACTAGAAAAATCTAAGGTTTTCGCTCACACTTGAGCCATGTTGAATAAACATCGAATGTCGCAAATTTAGATTATAATACCTTAATTTTTGATTAATGTAAATGTATGCGTGCCGACCCATACTTTTAAAGTTAAAATTTCAATAATTTAAAATCCTTTAATAATAATTCCAATTGAAATTTTTGATTTACATTCTAAAAACTAGAAAAAGGTTTCCGTATACTTTTATTATAATAATTATTTACAGTAAGTTTGGGTTTTCTTTGTATATTTTTCGTTCTTAATTTTTTATTAATTGTATTAATTTTCAATTTTATTTTTAAGCATATTTATGAAAACTAATCGTAGCTTTTTCGAAGAGTTTAAATTTGAATTTTTCGAAAGTAACATAAATGCATTTTGATAAACTTTGAAAAAATATCATGATTTAAGTCTGATGCTATACAAAATTTAATGTATAAACATTTTTATATCATATAAAATCATCACTTTACTCAAAGTAAGTCCAAAACAAGATGCTTGCATCGAATCATATGAGTTAGAACAATGCAGATTTTAAAGAAATTATGTACATTTATCGATGAACAAAGTGCGTAATAATTACAAAAATTTAATGTTTTAATTTATTAACTCTGATATATAATTTGAAAGTACATTTTGTCTTTACCCGCAAACAAGCAGACAATAGGATCTCATCATAAAGTAATAAGTTTTGGACAAATATACATAATACATATGTAGATCGTTCCTCTCAACGCTAATCAGATTATGCTTTGATAACCTAATTACGTTCTGATCTGATCCCAAACTGCTGAGAGGACGTCATACTTAAATTAAATCTGCAATAATACGAAACGAATATGAGCCACATTCTAAAGCCTTAATAAGTTTCATCCCAACTTAATTTTCTGCACGATGGTGCTCCAATATTTTGCTCAAAAACTGCTAATCGACCTGAATCCCCTTAAGCAGTGGATTGTGGAAGGGCGCTATGTAGCTGACTGGAAAAGATCAAAAACTTTTTTTATGCTATTCACTGTTGGCTTCCGCCCATCATATCCTCATAAGATTACCGCCCCCGCCCTCACAAGCCACCTTCTTCCGCCACGCAACGTTCTCTTTTAATTTAAAGTTCGCGGGGAGCTGTATGCATGCAAACATCTTTTGGAATTTTACCCGCAGGATGACAAGCAATTTATGCGGTGCATGTAACATGTTATCCCTGCAACTGATAATCTCGTAGAAGGACATTCGGGAAGAATTTCTTGAGGAAATATTGCCAAGGAATGTGAAGTTTCTGGAATGAGGCGGGGGCTGCAGATGACCCGGATTTATTACTGTAGTCTGGAAAACTCGGTTTTAGCATTAGCGCTTCTCGCTTTCAAATTCAAAATCCTCTAAATTCTCTCTCCCTCTGCAAAATATTTATGATAGTATATCTCAGGAAAACTTTCTAGACATTTTGGCCACTTTTTACACAAATAATTAATCGGGTGACTTGCCGATCTAAACCCAGATGGGATTAACATTTCATCCCACTTTTGTGTTCGAAAAATGGCCTTAACATATACATCGTATACTTTTCAAACCGATTGGGAAAGAACAACGACTTTAAAACAAGTTTTTGTAGTACCTGTGCACTTTTACACAATAATAATAATATAAAGTGTTTTCTTAAAAAATATGTTGAGTCTTATTATGTTTATACATACACATAAGCACCGAAAGTATTACAATCTAAAACAACTTTATGTCCCATTCTAATAACTACTATGGGAAGATTTTGTCCGTGTGCCATTTCAATCATTTCGTTTTCGAAAACAAGGTATACAGAATGATGTATTTGAAAGCAATAATTTCATTGACAGAATTCTTCAATTCATTGACAGTTAACAAATGCCAGAAAATATTAAGTAAGTAAAATTAAACTCATTTATCTCAATATCTAAATATATCTATAACTTATGCCTTTTATTATAACAAAACTCAGGTAATATTTGAACAGTCGAGATGAAACTTTAAAAGGAATGGCACACTTGTTTTAACATTGAAGGCCCTTAGAATAGATATTTTTACCTATTCATTTGTATCTAATGAAGGGATTAAAATTGCTAAATTCTGAATGAAACACCAAAGTGAAAGACAGTATTATATGCTTAAGCATTAATATTGAACAAAATTATAATATCTTTAAAATTTTGTATCAAATTAATATTTAATACATACATTAGAATTTTAAGAAACTAAGGTATATGTACAATTTCATCAGCGTTTTTCACGTTTTGGTTATAGAATTAAGCGAATTGGCAACTGAACTACTCTATTCTTTTAATTACATATCTTCAATGCCTGCTGCATATTTAGACCTTGAATATGTTCAGGACATTGTCCGCCCATATATTTTTTAAATATTCTATTCATTTATTATTATCAAGGTTTATTTCCTCTAAATAACACTTAAAACTCACAATACTCAATTGAAATAATCAGAATCAGCTTCTAATCTTTAAGACACTTTATTTTAAAAACAAACATTTTCAAATAATTGTTCCATCAATCATCGTATTTCACCTAGAGACATAAAACACTATTATTCTATACAGGGTGACTGGAAATTGCTGGCATTCCTCTCGGGAGAACAAACTATGACTAATTTGGAGTGATTTTTCCTATATCACTTAGGGGTCGAAAATGCGCCATTTTCGAGAAAATCGACTTCGTATATTTTTTACAAAAATCCGAATTTTGGGAGTTAAAAATTAAAAAAAAAAAAAAATTCTCACTTTTTGGCTTGACTTTTCCCATGATCTGAGAGCTTACTAGTTGGCCAACCATCCTAAAGCTAAAAACCACGGAATTTACTGTTAGATTTTTTGTTGTGTGTTCAAACTTACAATAAATAAAAAAAATAAAATTTAAATTCTTCATAAAAGTGTCATTTTCACAAAAAAAATGTCTGGAACTTGTCGTAAAAAGCATTGTCATTACATCTCAGTATCCTCAGCTATCCAAAAAGGTACAATTTTCAACAAAACAAATGGTAGTTTTTTATTTTAATTTGAAAATGTAGGAGTGGAGCAGTGTACAATAAGGTAAAATTTTAATTAATTAATACAACAAAAATTAGGAAAAATGTTCATTTAATCAAAAACTTTGCAACAGTTACAAATCTTGTTCAAATTGTCTACCATGATTCCGAATGCAAGCTTCCGAAGCAAGTTTTTGATTAAATGAACATTTTTCCTAATTTTTGTTGTATTAATTAATTAAAATTTTACCTTATTGTACACTGCTCCACTCCTACATTTTCAAATTAAAATAAAAAACTACCATTTGTTTTGTTGAAAATTGTACCTTTTTGGATAGCTGAGGATACTGAGATGTAATGACAATGCTTTTTACGACAAGTTCCAGACATTTTTTTTGTGAAAATGACACTTTTATGAAGAATTTAAATTTTATTTTTTTTATTTATTGTAAGTTTGAACACACAACAAAAAATCTAACAGTAAATTTCGTGGTTTTTAGCTTTAGGATGGTTGGCCAACTAGTAAGCTCTCAGATCATGGGAAAAGTCAAGCCAAAAAGTGAGAATTTTTTTTTTTTTTTAATTTTTAACTCCCAAAATTCGGATTTTTGTAAAAAATATACGAAGTCGATTTTCTCGAAAATGGCGCATTTTCGACCCCTAAGTGATATAGGAAAAATCACTCCAAATTAGTCATAGTTTGTTCTCCCGAGAGGAATGCCAGCAATTTCCAGTCACCCTGTATAGTGAATATCATGAAATATTTCAAAAATATAGTGAATTTCATGAAATACTATATGTATTTTGAAAAGTTGTCTAATTTTTTGTAGTTTAATATAATAGCTTAAACTTCAAATTTATCTCTTAATAACCTTTCAAAATTAATCAAAATACGGTCTTTTGTATTTGTCTATTCTACTTGAAAACGGGTACTTATTTAATATTTTAGTTTGCCAACTCGAACATCTTCGAAATGACTGAAATTCTTTGTTGGTATTATTTATTATAATTTTTATTTTTAAACAGAAAATGTAAGACTGTCGGATTCAACCAATAAATTTGTAAGGGACACTTGCAAAATTTGGCACGAAAATGTTAAGCAGACATATTTAAGCTGCGATCTTTAATATATGACTTTTGGTAGTGGTACCAGTGAAATCCCCATTTTTATTCAAAATGCTAATATTTAACAATTTATAGTCACCCTATTGAAACGCGCCATTTTGAATATGTAAATAATGTAAATTTTGATAACAGATCCAAAGCCGGACCTTGAAAGCACTTGTGCGACAATTTTCATGGAAATCGCCGTTTTGAATCCACCACCTTGAAACACTATGTTTTGGAAAAAACAACAAAAAATTGGAATATTAAGAATATTTGGGCAGAAAACCACAAATATTAAACTAGCCGTTTGGGAGTTAGTGAAGGATAAATAAACATTTATCAATAGTAGGTATGTCCTAAAGTACATATATCATTATGTATCATCTATCGAACAGTGAATTAATTGAAATTGAAATTTTCATATAAAATGCGCAAAGAGTAACAATTATTTTAATAACACACTATCGTTGGAGTCAATTTCGATAATAGTTCCTAGTTTACTATTTCTTTAGTATAATATGAAAAGTGTTGTATTTCAATTGATTTGAAAGAAAATAATTTCAATAACGCTTCTTCACCAAACTTATCTACTATGAAGACCAGTCAATGTCGTTGAAATTTAATGTTCCTAGAATATTTATTTTTCAACGACTTTTTAATATTAAAAGTCTTATTTATATAGGGAATAATATATAATAAATACAATATGTTTTAGAGAAAGTTTTACCTAAATTTTTGAATTTATGTATTATGTTCGTCTAAATAACTCCAATAATAGCATCATCTCGAAAACTCATTCCACAATCAATCTAGACACAATACCTACAATTTGCAGTTCAATCCTGTTTCTACTTAAAACTCAAATTGAATTCTACGTAAGGGAAACTGTGTGAAATCAGAATCGAAAGTGTTGGATGTATCAAATTATAGCGGTTAAAATGGCTTAATCCAATTTTCTATTTTGAAACAAAATTTGAAGAGAAGGTGGGAAATGTTTGGTATTTAATTCTGAATATGTTGTAGATATGCGAAGGGCACAAACACGAGTTGGAAGGACTGCAGTCGAAACCAAGAGCTCAGATAATTGCCAGGACCATTGTGCTTGCGTGTTGTTCCTGGTGTCCTTAATCTTTCATCAGAACACGATGCCTACGAATCTAGGCACCAGCCAAATTTATTGAATGTTCTCTGCACCACGTAGGCACCGAATCCAGGTTGGGAAGGAAGTTCCGGGGGACGCGAGGGGGCCAGCTAAAATGCATTCGGCGCTCCGTTTCCGACCGCACCATTCGAAAATCGGGCTTCTGAAAAACAGAGCAAACATCCGAAGTAAATGCATTGGGGCTGCACTCCACCCCGTCCCCGTTTGGGTCTAAAATAGCCCGCGAGTCGATTTGGCCAAAAACCACAAAACTCGGGCAAAGGAGGGCCGTGGTGCAGCACCGCCAGCACCCACCACCACGACCACCTGAAATCCCCCGCGTACTTTGCAGCCCATTCACCAGTAATTTGCAGGTGTGCGCTCGCGTCTTCGGAGATTAATAAATCATGATGCCCGGAGGCTGGGCGCCCAAAATTTCGTCCTCCCCCGCAGCGCGCCACCGCCCGCAACCGTATCTCTTTATTCCCGGCAATGCAGGCGGCCTTCGGGTCTACGCAAAATAAATAAATTCCAATACTCACCTGCCCTAAGCAATCCTCAGTTCGTAGGTCTGGTCTGCTGGCGGCAACGACGAGGTTCTTTCGCTCTCGTGTATGCCGTGCCTTGCATACACTCTGGGAACGCCGTTGCCGGCGGCGAATAATCCCTGCTTTAAATTATGATCCGATTTGTAATCCAATTTGACTCGAGTTCCAAAAAAAAAAAAAAAATATATAAAAAAAAATATATATATATGTATGTATGTATAAAAATAAAAAGGAAAAAATCCCCGTCTCGTATTATATCCTGTTGTATAGGAGGCACACACCACTACCACCTCACCGACTTTTATTATCGGGCATCACATTCATTTCAATTTATCTCTCAGCACTGGCAGCGAATTAAAGATCTTGTTAAAGTTGATTGCGCTTAACTATGGATGTACACAAAACACTGACACCAATTCCTTCGCAAACTAAAGGCATCGCAGCACCACTTTGAATTATATTGAGTGCCCCATTCGGCCAGCGGCAATCCGCACCGCAAGCGAGGACCGCACCGTCTCTGGTGGAGCACCAGCCACACGGGATGCCCTAGGAGAAATCTCTGCCTTCTCGAGGAGGATATTTTTGAGACTCCGGTAAAATCTCCGAGTTTTGGGCCACTGAACCCAGAAGGAACTGAAAAACTCCTCAGCAGATTCCCTCGATACGATCCTAAGAAAACTGAACGCGACCACCTCGGCGAGGCATGGAAATTCAAACGCTTTTCAACATTTCATGTAGCTTTTCCAAAAGCGCTTGGGCGCAATCTCGGGATCCCCACCTGGGGAACTTAAGCCCGGATTCTAGTGCATCGAGCCATGGAACCCTACTGTTGGTCGCCGGAACCCACACTTCCCTCTGGGCACCCAAAACGAGCCGCGCTCCTCAAATTATTTCATTGGCCAGCTGCTGTCGAAATAATTAACTTTTAATGGCACTAGTAAACCCCAAACACGCCGTGCAACCCTAGCACCGAGCCGAGCCCCAGCCGAGCCCCCGGAGCACCCCCGATGAGAGCACCCTACGAGGCAAATTTTATTTTCATTAACTCTCGGCTGCGTTTCAAGCGGCACAAACTCATGGTTTACGCCTCGTTCCAGAGCGACGGCGGCGTCGGCACCGGGGAATTTTATTTTTACGCCGAGGTTATTCCGCTAAACACAACCAAATTAGATTGCGGCTCGCTGGGGGCGGGTGCATAAAGCTAAACCAACTTTGAGCCGCTTTCTCTAGGAGTGCGGTCGTTTCAGGAGCTTAATTTACCGTTAAACCGCCTGTGTAGCTAGTCTTTAATCCGCCTAACCCGGGAATGAGAATCGTCACATAAGCTGCATCTCCTGCATTTGAATTAGCCCCTCCCCGCAACCCCCTAACCCCTTGCCATGCATAAACCACTAAAGCCACGACTAAAATCAAAAGCACGTCCCGAGAAACAAAAGTTTTCATTGAATTATACCGGATTAGGCTCCTAGGTCCTCGGTAGCTGCAAATCTGAAAACCAATTCAACTGGTGGAGGAGGACGCCGATTTGTTATATTCTGCGCTAACCTTATGCCTCCTAATCGAAAGTAAGCTGCGGATAAACTAAATTCAACCAACCCTTAGGCCAGTACCCAGCGAGGACGTTCCGAAGAAATGTATAGGGGATGAAAATTTCTTCATTGAATGTTATAAATTTTAACTCTAACGTTGGGATGGAACAGATTGACTTTGAGGTCTCCTCACAGATTTTGATCAAGTTTTGTGGGAACGTTCACCACAGCTAAAAAGTGAAGAATGCAAACAAGTTTTGTCTGTCGCAATTTGTTTCCAAGATATTCGAATTTAAAATTTTTAGAAACATTGCTCGACGAACATGTTTTAATATTACGAATTAAGCTCTATAGATTACCTACTTTACTTTGTTATTGTCTCTACAGTTTAAACTTTCAAATTGAAATCATTTATTGCGGTAGTGTAGTGTATCTAAAATAAACAATCTTTTGTAAGTCTATAGTTTTATAGTCATACATATATTTGAATTTGAATTTGAATTTTAAGCTTTCATTTACAATGCGTTAGGAATTTCTATAACGTTTTGTTAATTTTTGTAGGTACATATTTGAAAAATGTACCAAAACGAATTAATTTACTTTTCGATACCATTTTTTTCAAAAAACGTACGTCTTGGCGCATTTTCGTTTCCATATTCTCAAAGTATAGTAATACTTAATGCTATAAATATCTTGCCACATTAACTGTGACAAAATCCTTGTTGATCAATGCTATTTGAAAAAATAAAAATAAAAAGGTGGCTCTACAGTCAGTAAAGATGTGTTTATCAAAATCCAAAAAGTTTTAAAACTTTTCGAAATATGCCGTGAAGTCGATTTTTTCAACGAAACATTTACATATGTATATCATATACTAAAAGTTAAATGATTATTATAACAAGCGCCCGCCCACGAAAAACTTGTTCGTCAAATTGTTTTGAAAGTTGTAAGACTTCGAATTTTTGATTATTATTCAAGTTTGAATTGAGCCGCGTTACAAGTTATTCTATAAAAAACCTTTATTTTTTAATTATTTTTAAAAATGTCTAATATATGACCTTATCTTTTTAAATCTATTTTACTTGAAAACGGAAACCAATTTATAACTTTAGTTGCAGTTATAGAAAAATTGCGATTTTTCTCACGGTTGAAAAGAAATAAAAATTTGTTTCCCTGTGTTTCAAAGCTATTAAATTACAAAAGACTTATGGCAGCCTTTTAAAAAAGAGAATATTGGTTTTTTCTTAATTTTTTGGTAAATTTAATCAGTGTAAAATATAAAAATTATGAATTGAATTTTATTTTTGTAGTTCCGAAATTTCAAATTTCAGAAATAATCATTATTTTCGGTCCCTGTTTTAATTTGCTAACACTCACTGCCAGTAAAATTAAGAAAATCTCAAGCTAACGTTCAAAAGTGAAAAGAAACTAGCCTTATAACAATTAACGATTTACATAACTTCACATTAGCAGCATTCGAATTTTTAAAGACGTGAATTCATATCAACGGTCGCAAATGTGTATAAATATGCATCTGTCAATAAATAAATTAATAAATAAACTCAACGAAATTATTATGTTAAAGATTAATTAATATATTGCCTTGCACGATAATCGGATTTTCTAAATCTCACCTACCTAGTCATACCTATCACATATGAAACTCATTAAATCACAGCAAACCAAATTATCTAAGTTGTCTGTAATTATAATTAGTTTATCGATATTATCGGTAATTTAGACACAAATTCGACGTGCTTCATGCCTGAAATGGAATCCCTTCCATTTTCAATTCTTTGAACTAGAATCGTTGCATGTAGGCAAGAAATTTTAATAATACATAGTTTCGGCATCAGCAATCCCAATATATTTACAAATAATCGAATCTCATAATTAAAATTAATTTTTAAAATTAATTTTTTTATGAAAATGTATAAATATTTTGTTCCATTAAAATTTGTTATTTTCTTAGTATATTTCGCAATGAAAAGTGGAGGATCTTAAACATGGACATGTACATATGTAGTACATCCTTACAAGCTTACTGTCTCCCTGACACGAAATTTTTAATTTAAGCAAATAAACGATACTATTGAAATATCGAATTTTGGTCATAATTACATTATTTTTTATAAGAGTAGGTGATCTTTATTTACTTATAACAGCAACTAAGAAATCTTATATTTAAGATGTAAAAGCAGCCTAAAAGAGTTCTTGCATATCAATAAAAGCTTAATGATGGATAAGCTCGGAAAATATTCGAAATAAATGAAAAATTAAACGTTTTCGGAGAGAAGTACTTTTCATTTACAATATTTGTATACATAATAATAATGGATAAACCGAGGAGAAAAGAATCGAACTGATGCAAATGGTTTTATTTTCTCAAACAATCCGTGTTCCTGTAAAATGCCAGCGAGTTTCTTTAAAACCCCATTAGAATTAGTTAGAAAATCATAATAACAGGAAAAGTTATGAATTTTTATAACAACACAGTTTCTCGTCCAAATTTTTTCTGCTTTTATTTTCAAAACTTAAAAAGATTTCTTGACTCTTTATTTTTCTAAATAACTTCGAAATCGCCAGAACTTTTCTTGGAAAGAAAAGTTTTACTAATACGTATTGTAAATGTATAAATGAATATTTTCGGAAATTTAAAGAACTTGAAGGTTTGAAGTACTATATTTTTTAAATATGTTATTTCGCTTTTAATGCGAATCAGGTGCTTTTAATATATTTTTAATTAAGCCCTTTTATATTTAAGAATTTTACATGTTTCCTAGCTTATTTCGTTCTTTTAAGTATTTAGCATCGTGCGAGTTGTGCAAAAGTTTTCCGGCATTCCTGCTTTATTTTGTGAGCAAAGTTATAAAATCATAAGAGAAAGCGAGTACAACTACATACATATGTATATCATACATAGTTCTGGAATTCTATTTTCAAGACCTTTGATTTAAAAATTTTTAAAATTGATAATATGACTCCCTACGCCATTTGAAATTTTAAAGATTTAAAGTCACTCGTAGCGGCCTCAAAGCTATGAAAATTGTTTGAGCCAAATTTATTTCAATTCAATTCCTTCAATTATTAGTGATTCCAGATACACAAGTAAGCCAACAATTAATTTATCTCATCAAACAAAGCAGCTTTGCTAATTGCTTCAGGTTCAAAACGAGCGAAAAAATAAAAAATGACACACGCCAACAATAAATCTGACTGTTTGTCTAATAAGTGTTAAGGAAAAGTTTTTCTTGTCTATTTTGAGTCCTTTCATAAATTGAGAAAAGTAAGGTAATATAAAATTGTGTTTGACACGAAAGTTTATTGGCTTCCTAAATTAATAAAAAAGACATGAAGGAGGACATCATGAAAATATTTGTCCCAAAGATTTTTCTGAAAAATGTGTCATGTTGCTCGGCATCAATTTCACTATGGGCGTGTTCAATTTATACATAAATAAACTTAAATGGGTACTTCAATGATGTTCATATAATTTAGATCAAATAAACTTAAATTGATAATTTTTATTTTTAATTACGGTTCTTCCTGACGCTTTTGATGGACAATCGATGAGATGAGTTATATTAGCTTTTGAAAAGACCAAATACTTTACAAAGTATGATATTTTAGGACAAATTTAGGGCTTTGTAAAACTAGACTCCAAAGAATTAACGATCAACAATAATTCAGTGATCAAATTAATTATTTAAAGTAATAAAGTAGTATTAAAATGGTATTTTGGATTAAATTAAAATACCAGCCAACAAAACTCGTTTGTCTGATTTTTACAAAAATTACGCAGCACAAAAGACTAAAATTAAAACTATTTAAAAAAACACGTACATGTTTTAAATTCACATGTGTAAGGGACTGACGATGTTGAGTACGGTTAATGCTTTAACTAGAAAAATATTTCTAAAACTTATTTCAAAATTGAAATTACGTAGTTGATTCTGTACATTTTATATGGAGTATCCGAAAATATATTGAAAATAAAAGCAGCTGTATATAAACTTAAAAGTCTTAAAAATATGAACACCTAATTGTTAAGTCTTTTAATGATGATACGACAAGGGATTAGGTAACATTTGTGACAAGTAAATTTTTAATTGTTAAATGGTATTATCGAATTGGTAATTGAAACAATTCGATTTCTTCCCATTTTGCAGACTAACAAAAATACGAATATACAATTAAACACTTTTGTAACATTAAGAGTACGAAAATAATACCTTTAATGGATTTAACCCTTTGAAGTACAGCGGGTCAACCAGAGACCCATAAACATAATGTACATATGTACATATGTATATGAAATGTTGAAATTATTATTGTTAGTAGTAAATAAATAAAAAAACACTTAAGACCAAAGCTTAGCTGTATTTATTTAAAAAACTTGTGTGCAAGGGTTTTCGAAGCTACTGATTACGAATCCACTATAAGATTTTTCAAATTCAAAATTACAGATCCAATATGGCGGACAATATTTTGTAAAGATTTTCAATTTTTCTAATTGTTTTTGGATTTTCAGCTATCAAATTTTACTATTTTTCTGAGTTGAGTCCTTTTTCAAATTGTAAATCGAGGGATATATATTAAATATAAATGAAATAAAGTATGAAAACAATATCCTAAAGCAGTGTTAGAATCTAAATTTTCTAGCTAAACATGCTCTTTAAGGGAATATTTGACTCCCAAGCTCCGATTCACTGAAAATCTGTAGTCCAATTCAACTGGTAGAGAAGAGAAGCGCCGATTTGCGATATTCTGTGCTAACTTAATGCCTCCTAATCGAAACTAAGCTTAGGATAAGTAGGAAATTTAAGCAGCCCTTAGGCCACTACCCGACGCGGAGCTCATTCCAGAGCTGCAGCGCGCGGAAGATAAAAGTCCCTAGCTCACATTCGCCGCTGGAGAGGGCTCAGAATGGGCACATCGTGTGTCCGTGCTCCGGCATGCCGTGACGTACGATTCCCATTCCCCAGTTAATTTCTATTCATTTTTTACGAAATTCATTTGTAAACGGGCAGAAAAATGCTTCGTCATTTCTGCAATGGACAAAAAGCTGAGAACAATTTATTGCTCGAGTTTTTCACGAGCAGGATAAGTTAGCCGGAGTTCTTCCTGCCTTCGCCAAGTCTCGCCCTTGCATGCCGCTCGGGCGGGCGCCGCGACGCAGGAACGATGGCCACGGGAATGGGAACGGCGGCGCTCAAATATAGTTGGGCTTAATTAATTTGTGCCATGGACTCCTTTGAACACTGCAGCACGTTTTTTACAGCAGTAAGTGGATGCAGGAAGCCCGCCCGGCCGGCGCTCCTTCCTTCCTTTATTGCATGTTTTACTTTGTTGCGGCACTCGAGAGCACGGGGCCACTGATTCGCAAGGAGTTTAATTTCACAATCAGCACAATAACACCCCTGTCCTCCACTATCCTCCAGGAGTTGTACGGCTCATTGGACTTACCTGGGTCCGGGCGGCTGTTTCCGGGTGCACACTCCACGCCCGGCCCGGAGGTGCATTTCATCCCTGCCGGGCCGGGAACGAGGAAAACTTCGCTGCAGCGACTGCACCTTGAATGCACCGGCAACGTGGCCAATTGTCCTAAGACTGAGCTGTTGAATTAGGACGCGGTCGACTTTGGAAGTAAGTCATTAAACACTTGTTCCTGCCGGCGCACCAAATTTGCTACCACGCAAACAATGCTCTTCCGTCTTGACTATCGCTTGCGGCAACGCTCCGGGGCAAGTGCAGGCATTCTTTGCAGAAAGCTTGACAATGAAAGCAATAAGGAGGAACATTTTCGAAAAGAAAGCAAGTGCAAGTAATTGCGTCGGTTTTTCTTAAAGACGATGTCTTACATAAGCAGGTTGAACTATGTTGTCTAAATTGCAGCCAGAACCTTTAAAAGTACTATGTTACGTTGAGATCTTGCAGTTTACATACGACTAGTGACCAAACTATCTCCAAATAATAATATACAATTCATTATTTCCGTCTTTCGGGTTAAAAACGAAACAAATATGGTCTGCACGAATTTCGAAATAAATAAAAATATAATAGAGGTAAAATGGGGTTTAAAAGTTTGTATGGAAGCCCGTTATTTTCAAAGTTAGACACTTATAATTTGGTATTAAGACTGTTGGTTTGGGGGTTTTAAAAAATTAACCCTACCAATACCAATTTTCATAGTTTTAATCTTAGAAATGACAAAACTCGTATACGAACCTTCATCCCCTATTTTATCCCCTAAGGGAATGATTTCCCAAAAACGCTGAAACACGTCATTCTTAATTTCCAACCAAGAGGCTAAATACTAATTTTCATGAAACAACTACAAAAATAACAGAACTCCCATACAAACTTTCATCCCCTATTTTACCCCCTTAAGGAATAAATTTCTGAAAAATCCTGAAATACGTCTTTCCTAATTTCTAACTTAAAGGCTAAATACCAATTTTCATGGATTTAACTTCAAAAATAAGGGATTTTCATACAAATTTACATCCCCAATTTTACCCCCTTAGGAGAAGAATTTCGTAAAATCCTTTCTTAGTGAGTGCCTTTTCACAAACGAAATTTGCTGTCAAAATTTCAGCCCTTTAGGTCCAGCGGTTTGATCTGTACGTCGTCAGTCAGTCAGTCAGTCACGGAACTGTTTTATACATTTATATCACATGCATAATATACATATGTAAATATATTATATATGTATGTATGTAGGAATTGTTTGAAATAGCAACGATTTTGACCATGAGCCCATCGAATTGGCGCTGCTCTGACCAACTGAGCTACCCGTGAAAACGTTTGCCGCCAGTGCCTGTCGAACAATTTTTAAGTTCTGATGGTAAGTGTAATCGACCGAGCAAGGTAAAAAAATATATTTTTTTTTAATCTGTAATTTAATCCAATGACCGGCATATAAATGCATTTTTCCTAGGGAGGTCCAAATCGATTGGACACAGTCACGTCTAGTGGCTGTTGTATTAATTTGAAACATTACGAAAAAAAAATGAGTTATTATTTATACCCATATAGTTTCTAATTGAATATCAAAAACAATTGAAAAGCGTTAACTTTATAAACTACTTTAAAACGAAACACTTTTTGTTGTAATGAATTTTTTTCAATGCTATTTTACAGCAGCCAGTTTGGGTTTTTTAGGCGCAAGGGATATCACAGGCTAGCTAATAATGCACATTTTAAAAAGTATGAATGATTTTGAATTAATAAATATTTTAATTTTTAATAATTATAAGATACAGAAATGTGTATTAGGTATACTTATTTCATTATAACAGATTCACGTTAAAATAAAAAGGTATTATTCTAACAAAATATCATTAAAATTAAGTTCTTCATGGGGTTTTTCTATAAAACATAATTTTCCCAAATATTGAATTCACCTTAATTATAATTACACATCTGTTAGACTATATAATAATAATACAGTTGAATAAACATAGATTCCGGCACTAACTATAAGACTTTTTCATTGTATGTAATTTTTTATATGTTCTATTCCGAAATAAATAAATAAATAAAAAAATCATTAACATTAGTCAATTTGTTCTTATTAGCTTGTATTAAGCGAAATTAAATAAATTAGGTATATTACAATACCTATACTTTACCTTATAATGAGCGTTTTCAAAGATTTTTCACGTTGAATATCCAATTTTGCGCTACATGGCAGTAATTAAAAGCTGATATCGCTTGAGCTGTGGTAATAAAGCAAAATTTGTGTTTTAACTTCAACTACAGAGTGATCTTCGCACATTCCTTTACCCAGTGATTATTTTATAAGACTATCACTGTCACCTGCTCTTATGAAAAGCTTAACAACCGAAACTTTCCACCGAGCAATGAAAATTACATAAAGTTAACTTAAACTCCCAATTGAAACTTCTTCTTAGGCAGGCACTACACAATTTCTACACCTTCAAATATACAACACATTATTTATATAAAAAATATTATAAACATTGATAACCTGTGTTAATAACGAAAACTAAAATTAAAATTATTTTAAAATCAAATCTCCAGTTACAAAATTACTCCACAAAATATAGTAAAAGCTATATAAACATTTTTTTTTTTTATGGTAGAAGTAGCCCACAAAAGCATTATAATAATAATAGTATTATTTGTTTGACAAATGAAACAAAAGCTATACCCCACTTTTAGAACTGTAACTGATGGAACGAATTTCAGAAATATTTAAAAATTAATATTAAATGTAAATAGTTAAAAATACGTTTAAATAAAAAAGAAAACTCCCATATTAAACAAATCACATTTTTAGGTTTACTCCCATAGTAAACAAATCATATTTTTGTTTATGTTTGTTCCAAAGAAAGACAAAACAAAAACTTACTAATTTTTCCAGAGTCTTCAGAGATAAAATAGTTTTAAATATTTCTATGCTAAAAAAAACGTGGCAGTATTCTCCAATCGTTTAAATGAGTAAAATTGGTGTTGTCAACTGAAGCAACATTTTCTCCACAGTAGTAAATTTTAGAAACTCATATTATATTTTCCATGGACGAAAAAAATCATTCGTCGTATGTATAAGAATCTTTTCTTGTAGATTAATAAAGATAATAAGAGTAAATTAGAAATGTTTGGCCTTTTCCACTTTGGCGTGGAATGACCCAAACAAACCAAACAAAGCATGCGAAACGATGCCTACTTATTTGCATGCACATTAAAAATGCATGTGCAGAACATATGTAGGTATTGTTTTCCAAATTTATAAACTACAAATAATCCATCTGATGTAAAAGGCCTAAAGTGAACGAATCTGCTTCTTCTATTTAGTCATACAATCTACGCCGATATGATCATTGGGAACTTCAAACTTCGTTCGCGTTAATTCGCCCAAATTGTACCTGGCTTTTTAAAATTACATTAAATTAATTTCTTTAAAACAACATGACCTTTCCAATCCCTCCGCTGCTGGTTTCTTAAAAGTTTATTTTGTCTTTGATAGTTCTATTACAATTAATTTGTAATAGTAATAGTAATTGTAATAGCACGAGTAATTTGTAATATGTATTTCATTATATTTTAGAAAACTTAAAGGCGAAAGAGAAATAGATGTTCATTGAAGAATAACAAAATAATATCAATAATTTCGAAACATTTTAAGGCAAAATAATGGAGTAAACAATTCCATTGTTTGAGTACTCGCCACACAAACCGTTTAGTAATAAAATAACCATAAATTTGTAATATTCTGAAATCTTTTCTCTAAATTGCAAAATAAATTGTAGCTCACTTTACAATAAATGCATATAAAATAAATCTTTAATATTCCTATCGATCTAAATTATACTCCGGACAAAATGCAGCAATTCACATAATTCTTAATTATTCGGTTCAAATTGGTGTAAAACAACACGAAATGCGCCCATTGTTCTGATGGGATTTATTATCTCACTGACATTCGCTTGACCTACCGATTATTTAGTGGGTTTGTGGGTTACGCGAACGAAAATAGCATATTTAGTATAAATCAATTAGGAAATGAAATGTGGCTTAATGTGAAAATTAAACGAGATGTACATACAAACGTATACAGGTAACTCGATACCGTGGTACTTCCATAACGCGGTTTCGACATACTGCGGTTTACAAATTGTGAGAAATTCCTGGTTAGCACGAACTTCTATAAAACTGATACTATACAACGATCAATTTTACCTCGGAAAATGCGAAAACTGGGAAATTGTTAAACAGTCTAAAAAGTTTAATAAATGGTTGAAAATTTTTCTAGCACTATATGTTAAATTAATTCAGTCGCATATCTAATTTCTTAGCAGTGAAAGAACCGCGAAGTCCACGTTCAACAATCAAGGCTGTATCGAATGACGAAAGATGCCTAAAAAATAACTCAAATTTTAAACGAAATTTTAATTTAAATTGACAGATATTAATTTCAGTCATGTTTGTATCTTACATAATATTTCATTCATTCATCGTTTTTGAAAAACTAAACTTTGTCTTTCAATAAAAGTACCTACATATTTTAAATATTTCACTTGAAAAAACTAATATGAACGTGAATCCCTTAAGTATATGACTTTGGAATAACGCAATTTACATATGTATCGCGGAATTTTTGTAGAACATATTTTTCACATTATACGAACCTTACTTGCTTGTAATTATGTATGTATTTCGTAACTATAAGTTTTTCAACATATAACAACCAATTCTTTGATATTAAAAATGTTATTTCAATACTCAAAGAGCGAACAAAACCGAAGGCGCGAACATGAAAATCGGTTTTTTTTGTCACTCAGACCACGAAAATGTTTACACTTTTTCGTTTCCATTATAATGGCTACATATCGCACAAATATAGAAAGTATTAATTTGATATTTTTCAAAATAATCAAATAATCGCCGATTTATCGGAAAAGAAAAACATCTCTACTTTTAAGCAAGTTCATAATCATTATGAACAAAATAAAAAAAAATTAACTATAAGCATTATGTTTAAATTTATATTATAACAATATAACAATAATTATTAAAAGTGATTTCTTTTTTTAAATTACTAATAAAAATTAGATGTGCATTTAATTTTTTTCGATCAAAAATAAAAATGTCACTTGAGTTTTATTTTTTCTGACAAAATATAAAATGAAAAGTCAATCTTGAGTTTAATTTCGTTTAATCAATAATGTATTGATTACACTGTGTCAGGAAAAATAAAACCCAAGATAATTAGCAATTTAAAGAATAATAAATCAAAAATAGACATAACTTTATGATTTAAATTTTATAAATTACATTTCCCTATTCTTCCGCAAAATAATAGCAGACGTAAAATTATATGCACCCAGTTTAGTACCGAGAAATTTTTCATATACATATGTATGTAGTTTGTTAGATGAGTTTTGTAAGCAAAAAATTAAAAATATAATAATATTTATTTTCGGTCTCTGATTTGAAGTCTCCCCGCGAAATTTTCTAATTTTGAAATTACGTTAAAAAGTCAATTATACGCATTTTTTAATAAACCGACCGCCATTTTGAATAAAAGAAATTATTTTTCAAGTACAAGTAGGTACAAATAAATATTTTCCGAAAAATATGTGTAAAATTTTAAACTTTTCAAAATTAGATAAATGAAAATTCCAAGCCAAGCCAAACCTAGGAGAGTCACGTTCATAGGCTATAACATCAAAAGTACTTTGAATTTAGTTTTAAAACTTCGTTGAGATATTATTAACTAATATTTTATAAAAAAATATGTTCGCCTTAATTCGATTTTTTTTTTTTTGGCAGGGATACAATGATCTAAAAATCACTAAAATTTGCAGTTTTTACTATTTTAAAGGATCTTTTGAGGAGTGTATTTCGGGAAGTGCAAGTTACCAACAATTTTTTTTATATATTCGTAACTTTTGATCCCAAATCAAAGTTTCTACAACGTTTCATCAAAATCCATGAGTAGATCTCAAATTCAATTTCCTCCGAGATATGTACATACATATATTTAAAAGATTGTCAGGAAACTATTCAGACCCATTATGACCTCTATTATTTGATATCCGCGACATTCAATCCATAAATGCATCTGCCAAATTTAATACCCATTCGAAAACCCTAGACAGACGGCGCATTAATCGGGTTAAACGCGATTAACTGCTTGTTACTTTATTGTGCATACCTACGCCTCCGGCTACGCCAGCCATTCATAAAACTATAATGGATACTCATGGCTCCTACATTTTTGCATAATGCCAATGCGATCTCCCTTCACCCAGTAAAGGGCAGCGATTTCCCTTCACCCAGTAAATCGGGACCCCGGTTTCTTTGGTATTTGGAGTGCCTGCAACACACACACGCAGGGCAGCCAGGGCCCGTTCGCTCTGCTTAGACATTCTCATTATTTTAATTAATTTGTGCCAATTCCAGCCGGAGGCCCTTTTACCCGCGAACGAGTTCATCGCAGGGCCGCTCGTCCGTTTATTCAAAGTCACGAGCCCTGAATAATTGTCGCCCTCAGCGCGGGGATTAGGGGGCGGCTGTTTGCACTGAGGGATGCAATGGAGCCGCACTCCGGGTGAATGAATCTATTTAGTCGTGGCCGGGATCTGTGAAAAATGCGTCCTCCGGGGGTCCCAGAAGCGCTTAAGACCGACCGCGGCGGGAGAGCGACCCAGTTAAATGACAAATTTATGAGCCGCACCAGGAAGATGGTCAATTCGATTCAGCAAAAAGTCCATAAATAAATCATGCACGGGAACATTGATTGACACGACTCAAATTTTGTGGTCTAATTGGTGTAATGAATATTCAGCTCGTCATCATCGCAGCAAGGATTGACGTACGCCGTGTCCTGCTCGTTGCTCGGAGCATTCCCCGAGCAGTTCTAGGGCGATGGTCCCGGAGCCGGGACGGAGCCCTCGCCCGGGTACCTCGCATGCGGCATGCAAATTTCGTTGATTTTGCACTGTGTGAACCGGGCGAGGAAAGGATTTGCATGCGGCTGTGATCATAATTGAGTTTAATATGTGAATTTTAAAACTCCATCGCTATGTTAACTCGCATCTTTAGCAGGGGATAATAAAGAGGCGGTTAATGCTCAATTGCTGCACGATTCATATGGTAATCCTCTCCGCGCACGTGATGACCTTAATTACCTCTCCGGGTCCCGGGCCTTGATCCTCTTTCGGTGTCTGCAGCGCCGCTCGACGAGTCAAGGCTCTGCTCTGCGGGCCAGGGATGCTGGATGCTGGATCCTGGCTGCATCCACGCAGGGGATCCTCGTCCTCGCTAAGGAGCCTATCTGAATTCATCTGACGGAATAAATTCATAAGCGGCCGGCAAGGAAAACGCACTCGTCCAATCACTTTATTGATCCTGGTTTATCCTTCGCCGGTTGCTTGCCTTAAAGTTGCTCCTCTGCAGCAGGCACGGGCAATTTCCAGGCAGTAGACTCGCGAGCAAGTGCACGGTTCTTTAAGGATCACACTCAATTAGGAAGCAAAAAGGGTTGCTTAAAGGGATTTGTTTTCCAAAATTATAATAAGCACCCAGAGAAAACTGACATTGTAAAATCATATCAAATCAATGTGAATTAAAACATTCCATATTTTACATTGCAAAATGTTAATTTATAAGATTAACATTTTAATTTAACATTACGACATTTGTAATTGAAAACTATAGGTTAATTTGACAAGTTTCAATGTATATTTAACATGGATATAGTATGTCTCTATTCGGATCTATGAATTTGCAATTTGTTACGTATTTTTAAAATATAAAATGTAACATCATAGAGCGGCATACAAAAAACATTGAGATAAAACCGAGGTCTAATCATTCTATATAAATTCGTTAAATTTTCATTTAATATAATTCAGATGTAAAGTTTTAAGTTGTACTTTATATACAATATATTTTGTATACCAATTCCTAAGCGGATCATACCGAACGCAAGGATAATGAGGATTGGGGCATGGAGGGTAGGAATTGGGGAAAGAGAAAGGGAAAGGGGAATTATAAAAGGTCTTGAAGTAATCTTCCCATGTGTAAACTCCATCTATAATAATAAAATCATTTAGATCTATCTCTGTTTCTATAGTTCCTTTATGTTATTTTATTACTTTACAATACCTTTTTACTACTAAACGTATTCAAATGTATACGCTCGTCTCGTTGTTAATTTACAAATATTGAGAATTAAAATCACTCTGTCAGTGAGCTTTAAAAAAAATCTATTATTTATACAAATAGAATTTATATTACTTATGCACCGAAGGCCAAAAAAACTATCAATTTATAGGTAATTATGATGCGAGGATATACGCGTGGCTCACAGTAAAATATACTTTAATACAACATATTTGAATAGTAGTTTCGCAAATTTATATTGAAACTTATAATACAAATATGATACATGCGTAAAGTTAAGGAACTTCTGAACTTTACTAATTATAATAAAAAAATACACGCAATATGCACACTGCACAGCCTTAATATTTATTGTTTAACTTTGTTTTTTGCTATAATGTTTGTATATTCAGTGAAGTAAAATTCTCATATCACTCACATCTAAGTCCAAAAAGCATAAATTTTGCAATTCAAGCATATACCAAACTTTTTCATTCATTCGTCCATATATGTAAATACTCGTAATCTGCATTAATAAAATATACATTGAACCTCGTTAAGTATTTTTTCTTTCTTGGTTAATCTTTTTTAAGTATTTAAGTTATTCATTATTTGTTATTTCGCAAATCAAATTGACTTTTTCAATCAATAAACAGTGGTCGCTAAAACTTTACAAAAGTAATAAGCCTTAAAAGCTCTATTCTTGAATACGACGGAATTTAAATCCATTCGCAACGAAAAAAATTTAAAAGCAAGCTGTAAAGATTAGAAATGTTTTCAAGTATTAAAAACTCAGAGTTTCTAATTCCTTATGAATGTCCTATACATTGCGAATGAACATGAATTTCTTTGGTTTTAAAAATGGAATTGCAAATTTCGAGCACTCTCTAACATGAGTAATTTTAGAAACATTGATTGAATTTGTTTACAAAGCCAATATGTAATTTTACAAATTCATGCGTAATTCATTCACACTATTGTTTATTAAAATTATACAATTATTTTGTAATTTTGTTCAACTAGCTTAAAATAACTACTATATAATATATGTATGTAAGTCGATATTTCGTTGCCTAGCTTTAAAGTAGTAAATTGTGTAATTTGAATGAATGGGCTTACTTTTTATTCTTACCCACATTTTTTTCAAAAAACAAAAAACGGGTACGCATTACTATAGATAACATTAATTAAGATTAATAAAATAATCGGTTTTTCAATTTACATGTACTTTATTACCGAAATATCGAGTGAACCATGCGAAGGTGTATTTCAAAGGACCGCCATGCTAATATTGTAATTGTTTAATATTTTTCAATAAAAATTTGTTTTGTATCCACAATAACATATCTTGCAAGATACCTACATCCCCATAAAAAAAAAGGTTCCGATCCATATGTAAGTGTGACTATGATATTCTTATGTAAAATTATACGCCGAGCATGATTCCCTCATTAAAAAATTCTTAAATCCTTACCTTTTCGAGTTATGGCCTAAAAATAGGGAAAGAATTGTCTCCAAGATTGAAAAGATCTAAAATATTCTAAAAAAATCTAACAAATGTTTCTGTTTGATGATTTTATTAAGAAATAAAGTCTCAATTGGTTAAGAAGTAAAATACACTATTGAGGGTTGTCCACCACCCATGTAATAGAGGGGATTTTCCACCAAAAATAAAAATAACCTTAAGGATTCTAAAAAGAAATCTGAAAAACGTTGGTGATTTATGTAGAAAATAAAGTCTCAATAAATTGAAGATTATGCGCTGAGCACCAATCTCTCATTAAAAAAAAATTCTTAGATCCTCAAATGTTCGAGCTACATATAGCCTAAAAATATGGAAAGAATTGTCTCCAAGATTGAAAAGATCTAAAACATTCTAAAAAAAAATCTAGCAAACGTTTCTGTTTGATGATTTTTCTAAGAAATAAGGTCTCAATTGGTTAAGAAGTAAAATACATTACTGAGGGTTGTCCACCACCCCTGTAATAGAGAGGAGTTTTCACCAAAACTAAAAATAACCTTTAAGATTCCAAAAAAGATCTGAAAACCTTTGGTGATTTATTTAGAAAATAAAGTCTCAATAAATTGAATATTATGCGCTGAGCACGAATCCCTCATTAAAAAAATTCTTAGATCCTCAAATTTTCGAGCTATAGCCTAAAAATAGGGAAAGAATTGTCTCCAAGATTGAAAAGATCTAAAACATTCTAAAAAAAAATCTAGCAAAGGTTTTTGTTTGATGATTTTTGTAAGAAATAAGGTCTCAATTGGTTAAGAAGTAAAATACATTACTGAGGATTGTCCGCCACCCCTGTAATAGAAAGGATTTTTCACCAAAAAGAAAAATAACCTTTAAGATTCTAAAAAAGATCTGAAAACCTTTGGTGATTTATTTAGAAAATAAAGTCTCAATAGATTGAAGAGTAAAATCCGTTACTTAGGGTTGAAATTTTTAATTCAAAATCCAGCAAAAAAAACTACAGCGTTGTTCTCTGGAAGAACCATAAAATAATTTAAGCCAATAAAAAAATCGATATTTTGAAGGTTTACTCAGATTTTCCCCTAAAGTTTTTACTATAAGTACATTAAGTTCTATTATTTCCCTATAAAAAAATTCAGATCAATACCAATCGGAAGTAAAAAAAAGGGGCAAATGATAGAAAATTATTTAACGGACATTAAATATCAGGAGTATCAACCATACATTATACAAACAGAAAATTCTTCGTAAATAAAGAAAAAGAGTTTCTTACTAAAATTAAAGTATCACATATGACTAACACGTCGCGACTTTAACTCGCACGGATAAACCAAAAGCATAATTCTTCTGGATGTTTATTTTCAATGCACATGGTGAGATGAAAAGGGCCAAGGTCACCAAAGTATTTTAAAAAAATATATAAATCAAATTACTGGGACCATTCTCTGTGCACCAGGAAAGAAATAATTTTAAAGTTATGACGTGAAAAGTCAACATATTTACGAGCGCAACATATTTGCTGCATAGTACTTCCACCATATAAAATGCAACATTTTAAAATATTAATGGTCACCTTTAATTTAAAACTAGGTTCTCACCAATTTAAGAACTTACTTTTATCAAGAACTCTTATAACTGGGGTACATTGCACGGGAGGTGATTTTGTGGTGCGACAAAATGTTGAGAAAAATTACTTGCCCTTGTACATACAATGCATGCGATTGTTGCCACATGGTCAATCGTGTTAAAAATTTGATGATTAATGCAAGCATATATTGTTTTGTATTAATTGCAAAACAGCTTCTTCCTTCACCGCGTCAATTAGTTTCCTTCAGCAACATTAATTTTTTAACTATTTTTCGGGTTTCAATAAGACTCAACTCAGAAAAATAGTAAAATATTTCAACTACAATTTCTGATAGTAAATTCACGTACTATTTATTAATAGTATGATTTTTTTAAAAGTAATGTTAACATATACACTTGGCTTGGTATGCATACAAATTTTTAATATTTTTTATAAATACGGATTTTCTATTTGTACGGGGTCGAATTAATACTAATTCTGCTTTCTTTTTCGCGCACTCGTGAAGTAAGCTCATGTAGCGCTATCGGTGTGTGTGTTTCTTGTATTTTCAACCAAGGTTTTCATGTGGGAATCGAACACACAGTAACCACTAATTTTGCATCTCAGCACAATTCTCGTTTCTATTTCTTCTTAGAATCAAACTGAAACTGGAATTACATTTTTTCGGTATAAACTTCCAAGTTCCTCCTCCGGCTAGTTTTCTTGTTATCGAATTTATTTTGTGGCGCCACAAAAACGTATCGCGTCCATTGTATCTCAGCTTTTACATTTATGCTTAAAGGTTTCCATGTCAGGTTTTTGAAGTTATAAAATATCTAATATATACTAGTATAAAAAGCAATCAAAGTCATAATACTCCACTAACTTTTCTTTACTTACTAAACGTGATTGTTCTCTACAAAATGGAAATTGGTTTATTCTAATAGAGTGCGAAGAGAAACATAAAAGAAACAGTCCGGATTGAATTCAATCCCCTTTAGAATTTGATTAATAAAGCTTCCTGCACCGTTCGATGCACAGTGCCAATTTAATGAAACCCAATCGCGACAATTCACTAATTTGGACTCGCATTAGCGGTTGAAAGAGCCTCTCATTAGCCCCAATCAAATGAGCCTCACCCACTTGGAGGTGACGCCGTCGAAGCCCGTCGATCCAACGGCAGGGCGATGTATCAGGTAATTTTGGGGAACCGCGAGGTAATTTCGTATTCGTCACTTGTCAGTGAAATCTGACTGAACCGAGCTGCAATTACCACCACGCAACTTGGGGCGTTTTCCGCGAGCACATTGTCTCATTAGTAGTGGGGCAAACAATCGGGCTGAGTCTGAATCGCGATCTCGTCCCGGGAGAGCCATTTGCAACTATTATTCTTAATTAATGTCGAATAATCTTAATAGCGCAGCGGGTGCTCCCATAAATCCCTCCTCGAGACCTTTATCTCGCGCGGCGCAAAGTTTTCAAACTTTCCGAGAGGAACTTTTCGTCCCGGGCAAGTTGGAGCCGCGATGGAGCACAGAGCCCCCGTCCTAGAATAACCCTTTCAACTGCAATCTTTCCAACTTCCCCAATGTATCATAAAATCAATTACCGACTAGTTGGCATTTTTCACTCAGCCGGCGGTGGTGTTTGCAATCCCTAAAAGGATTCACCCGCGACTGGATCGGGGCCCGCCGCGCGCCGCGCCGTTCGGCAGCCGTAACAAATGGTCCGGGGAAGCTCCTTTTGGACAGCACTTAATATAAGTTCGCTCCTTTCGTAAGGCGGACGTGAACGGCTTTGTGGCGCTGAAAGGAGCACATCACCCCGGTCCGGCCTGTGACAGATTGATCTATAACCCTTTTCGGAGCTCACGTTGTGACACAGATCCGGGTAATGTATTACGCCCGGCTAAGGGTTTAAAGCCACCCGGCCAGGGCGGCACGGGGGCAGCGTGCTCTAGCCGGGCGGCACGTTGCCGGGGAGGTGTGCACATATCCAAACAGTCCCCGGCAGCAGCCACTTCCTACGGTGATGGATTCTAAAAATATTTCAAAACAATTTTAGGCAGGTCCGCGGCTGAGGTTGAGCTTAAAGAATCCTGCCCTTTGCCTTATTACATGAAAATGCCCGAGCCTACCGCTTTAACGCAAACAGACGAGCTGAGGATGAGCCCTGGATCAATAATGCGATTGGAAGAGTGCGTTCTCCTTTCAAGGGAATGTCGAGTTTTGTTCATTTCAGAAATGTTTACCTCTAGTAATCTCTGTTCCCATTAAAAGAAAGTTCAACAAAAATAACACGCACGTTGGTCAGACTTTTGCAGTATCCACTGGAAAGTATTACTTTTGTGCCGAAAAGTGGCTTAGAATTTCATAGTGACGTCAAATCTATTCTTTAATTGCTCAAAAAACAATTTGGAAGTTCCAATTCAAAAGGGTTCAACTTTGTCTTTTTGACAAACTTTTTTCTCCTTTTCTTCCATAAATTATCTGTATAAAAGTTCCCATCTTTGTTTAGATTTTCAAGCTGTTTTTTAGGGCTAATTTTTCAAGACTTGCATATTTATTTAAAGTTTAAAAATAGTTGTAACTTTGGACATTGCAACTTATGAAAAGATATCTAAATAGTATACTTTAAAAGGGATTGTTAGCAGTTTAAAACGATTGCTTTCAATTATAACACTATTATAGTATTTATACCAAACAGCACTTTGTGATGAAAACTATTAAACGTAGTTCAATTGCAAAAGTCAATGAACTAATTGATTGAGCCAATAACAATAAAGCTAATATTTCTAAGAATGTAAGCACTTTTGAGTAAAAGTAAGACATTTTTACGTAGTGTTTTATAGTAGTAGTGGAATTAGTAAAAAAAACTTTGCATAACTATAATCTAGACCAGAGAGCATCAAACTAACATATTAAATGCATGGCATAGCCAAAAAAGAATAACCGTGTTTTAAAAACCTTTTTGAAAAGTTTTTATTTCGAAAAAATAATGAACCCAATCGAAAATCATGAAAAAGCCTCTCTGAGATTTTTTGTCAAAATTCAATTTTTTAGTATAAAATCGTCATAAACAGTTGCGTCATGAGAGATGAAATTGGTCCAATGTAATCCCAGGCCGCATTTAGAACACTATGTATTTTTTTTTTCGGCTAGGTATTCCTTGAAGTCAATAGTTAGTTTGATACTATCTGGCTTAAATTCGATTTGAATTTTAATGGGTTAATTTATTAAAAAGAAAATCTTCAGTCGATGTACATCTTGTAAAAGGAAAATATTCTCAATAGGCATTTAGTATAAGGGAAATCTCATTCGTAAAGTGTAAACTATCAATTTTTAATTGCAAACGATCTTTTTAGATGTTTGTAGCGTTAAAACTAATCATTTCAATTTCGTAATTGAAATTATCTTTTTTTTAACCCTTGTATGCGCACCCAGGTACCCGAATACCCATACCATTTGATTGGATTATGAATTTTCTATTCATTTATTTGATCTATTCTCGTACAATGTGTCGCGCAATATTAAAATATGTACATGAAACTAATATAAAAAAAAAAATCACTTTTTATTACATTCTTGATATTCTCAGCAAAATTTACTACATGTTCATTCCGGACATGCTTATTACTTTCAGAGTAGGTCATTCGTATTTTTTGTCTCGTCTTAATTATCTGAGTATTCAACAACGTAAATAAATTTGGGTGCGGACAAAGGTTATAGTATTCAATAGTCAGATAAATTTAAAAAAAATCATAAATTAAAGGTCTGCATATTTACTTTCAAAAAAAAAATCTGAGTAAAAGTTAAAAAAATCATATTTTGATTGAAAGAATAAAAATAAGAAGAACATTATATCTTTTGTCTAATGATCAGCATCTTTTAAGTAAGGTCTCTTTAATATCGCTCATAAAATATAGTTTCATATTTCTCTAATTTTATACCAAAAAATCTGATACAAATAATACCTTTCAAAAATACTCAATTAAAATCAAAATAGTCAATCAATTGATAAATTAATAGTGTCATGAATAATGAGGTTTAATGCATCCTGGAACATGGGTAGCAATATTTATTTTTGTCAAATAGGGTAAACAAATAAACTGTAAAATTTTTGTTTTATTTGGAGTTAATAGAGAGAATGTGATGAAATGAAAAACTTTCGAGTAAATACATAGCTAAAAACTAATTTAAAATCAAAGCTAAGTTGATTATTGGAACGACTTTATTAAATTAATAAAGGGTTATAATTATTTAGGGACATTGCCTTTTTTCGTGGTACGTACATACGATGTGGAGGACGTTAAAATAAACAAATTTTCACTATTGAAATATTGACTACTAATTAACTACACACAGATTAAGGACATCTTTATTCCTGCATAAGTAACATATGTACATATATAAAATTTTTTCGTAGATTTTTACTTGAATTGTGAGTGCTTTGTATTCGCTCTATATGTGAAATATAAATTTTATAGTATTGTGAGAGGAAGTATTAATTATAGTTACATGAAAACATGGGTTTTATAATTTTGTTCGTACATTATGAATTTGTTAATAAAATGCTCAATCAGGTTCCGTTTATCATAGAAGTCTGTAGCTTCGCAATAAAAGCCTGTGTCCTTATCGTGAAATATCAAATACAATTTATCTCTACCAATAGTCCTTTTTACACATTTTGGCGAACAAGTTTTTCAAGAGTTGTGCGCTTGTCATGTTCTTTATTCGCCATCTATTGTATGAAATAATCGGTTTATAGGAAGAAGTCAAGTTCACAAACTGTTTACAAAAGTTTTAAAGGTTTTCATATTTTTATATTATATATAAGGCTTAAGATGCACTATGCAGCTATCATTTGTGCAAGAGTATATGCTCCTGAATCCATCTGTTATTTTGTAATGATTTAATTGATTTTATTTACAAATTCGTAATCTAATAAAGAATCGAATTACAATTTCAATTACTGGTAGTGGTACCTCAGCATTAATGTAATCGGATGAGCATTATTCGGCATTACTTTGCATTACACGGTTTTACTTCACATTTTGAAAAATCGGTACTGCTGAAAGCAAACAATTTCACAAAAATATTCTGATACTATTACTATTTCAGAAATAGTAATAACTCCTCACATTAGACACAATTTAAGGACTACTCACTTAAAAGTCAATACATATGTCTATACATTTGTATGATACTCGTAGAATTCAACAAATATCCTTATTTTATTTTATTTCTTTTTGTAAATTAGATGGGCAATATCTCTGGATAAATATATTAATTAATATTCATGAAAACTGTGCGCTGCAATATTTTTGAGTATTACTGGTGAACAATAATTAAAAGTAATGCTAGTAATGATTAGTAATGCCGAGTAATGCTAGTATCCGAACAATGTTAAATAAGGATAAAGTACTAATACCAGTAATTATAATGGTAATTCGACTTTTTGATTTAACATTACTAATTACTAGTAATGTTACTGGTAATTCATTTTATATTGCATATATGTATATCTGTAATGGTAATGCATGTTACTGGTAATGCTATTGTTTATAGTTCTGACTCTACATACATAAGTTTTTGTTTTCTTTAGATATTTCCTAATTAGTTAAATTGAACGAACTACCATTGTACGCAGCGCCGGATTCAACTTGTTGGTGCCCTAGGTTTTTATAGTGAACGGTACCCTAGTTTTCCTCTTTTCGTTGTTAGATATATTCACTTCAGATCAATTTAATTTTTTTCTTCGTAATACATAAGACGTTTCGTTTTACGCGTTTTAAAAACTCTCTCAACAGTTCGGTCTAATGGAACAATTTTTAGAAGTCGTTTAAGAATTTTTGAAATTTTCATGAATTATACTTGTGAAAATACGCGGAGTATGAAATACAAGAAAAAAAAACATTGCAATTGTTGATATCATACAAAATTACGGATCATTTGATTTTCAAAGAAAATTATTACACTGGATTTTTATCATTTTGAATCAAGTTTCAAACTCGACCAAAAAAAATGCATTTAATACATTTGTATGGCGAGAGATTTATTTGTTTTTTGATTGACTAGCAACATGCTATTTTTCCCATAAAATGCAGCATAATCTTGACTTTGTGTAGAAGATATAATAGAAAATAGTATGTGGTACATGGATAGTATATACATGTATAAAATCTTTGCCTACGTAAATTTGTTCCTTTGCTTTTGACATGATACATAATATACTATTTTTTGTTATTATTGGTAATAACATCTCAATTAATTGAAAATATTGTTTTCACCTAGATTATTTTTTAGTTTTTATTATAATTCTTATCATTAAAAAGTTCTGAAACCATATTGAACTGATCATAAATGCTATAAGTCCTGTGGAAACATATAATTTTTAATCAGAAGTTTAATAACCGAAATATGTACTTACATAGTTCTAACTATTTAAAAAAAAGTAATCTCTTTTTGTGGTGCCTCCTCTGAGGCGATGCCCTAGGCCGGTGCCTAGTGTTGCCTTATTATAAATCCATCACAGATAGTAGGTATTTTGAGATATTAAGACAAGTAATAAATTACCCATTTCAGCCTTATGAAGGCTTTTGAAATTTTTAAGGACGGTTTAAAAAGATATTTTTTTCCAGCATAAATGAAATAATTTCGTGGGTGGTTGAGGCATCTTGGCGAATTTTAAAATGCCTTTTTGCCGAATTCATTGCTTCTTGAATGCGACAGCACTAAAAGCTAGCACTAAAAAGGGGAAATGTGCCATTTGGTCGAATTATGTTGGCCTACTAAGCAGACTTCTTCCCGCTAATTGTTCACGCTGCAGGCAATTCTAGCTTCTTGAATTTTACTTTTATTGGCAGTTGGAAGCCCGAGGAGATCTCGTTCGCCCATCTGGGGGTTTTCGACGGTCAAACAGGCCTAGCCCTTTGTTCCCCGGCCCTAATGCATCCTGACTTTGCGTCACAACGGGAGCGAAGTGACCACCAACTCGGGTCGTAAGCATTAATAGGATACCGCGGGTCTGAGCGCTGCCGACCCTCATCATGGAAGTTTTTAATTAGGAAATGGTATCCTGAGCGTTTCTTCTTCCCGGGAATTCATCCCGGGTGTGGTGAAAAATAAACCCTTATGGGGCCATCTCTGAACTTAATTTGACACATTTTTTCTGCCACTCGACCTTCACGAAGAAGCTAAAAAGTTAATAGACGGCTCTGACATAAAGCGGACATAAAGTAAAATGCAGGGGAACCCAATTGATTTCCCCACCCCGCACCCTCGTTTGGCAATCACCAAAACCATCGACGAACGCGCTTTTAATTTGCCAAGTGTCAGGCGGGGCGGGACGGAGCGGGGTGAGACGGGCGCTCAGTGGAGGCACAAGGAGCCTCCCAAAGCCCATCGCCTTTAATTACCCCGTACAGCTTTTGGCTGCTATTGACTGTCTCGATTGTGGAGCTATGCATAATCTCCGGTGACAGGTGTGTTTACCGTTAGCCTAGGCTTCGGCAGCGGTGTAACCATCCCGGCGATGGGGGGCCGGCGACTGCGAACAACCATAAACAGCCAATTGTGGTTAATTTGTCGAAATAATTACGTTCGATTAAACTCGTAATTAATAAACAGCTTGACCTCAATGAAACTGAATTACATATTTGAGGGATTTGCAGTTGGCTGCGTATGGAGGCCGCATGGTCGACTCTGTGCAAACATGTGCGGCGGGCGACACTCCCCCCTGCGACCCTATTTTGTGGACTGCCGTTACATCTGTTGAGGTGTTGCACCACTTAAAAGGGTCACCGTTAAGAACCCACCCACCCGCTATCGGTTAACGGCAGCGGTTTGACCCTTGCTTTTTACCCTACATTTCAAAGTAATGTTTTTGTTTCATCAGACTTTCGTGTTTTTGTACCACCGCTATTAATTATAAAACAGCTGGACCAATTTTAACAGTCTTCAGGTCAAACTATTTATTTTTTACTTTATTTCGAATTTTACATATATTTTTTTAATCTTATAAAATTGTATTTTTTCATTAAGTTGGACATTTTCAATTTTATTTAAACCATCTCAAACGAAAACGTGTCCATTTCACCGTAATTAAGTTGCCGCAGAAAATTTAATATTTTTAATAATTTTTTTCTGAACAAAAAATGCTCCTTAAAAGCTCTCCTAGAATACGAAATTGCTCCAGTCAAAATATTTTATTTAATTATATATTTGAAAACAAAGAAAAAAATACAAACTTTAATTGTTTATGTCAATAAATTGGTTCCTTTAGGAATGGCAAATTATGTACTTAAAATAAACAAAAATTTAAAAATTTAAAAATATTTAATTTTTAAGAACATTCGTTTTTTTTTTTATTTTCCTAAAATCTTAAATTCCACGTTTACTAAATTCTAGGGGAAATTTCTAATTTTATAGAATATGTCCTCTACAGACTTTTATGTCCGTTTTGTACCACTCTCCTCGGTTTTAATTAAAAATATTACGTAGGTACCTATATGATTGGATATTAGTCAGTAAATATAAGGAACTAGAATAGGTATGCAACAACTAAAAAAAAAATTTTTGTTTACCTATAGAATCAGCTATTTAAATGTTATTATAGATCCAATTAGATAAATAAAATACAGAAATAGCTATTCATATTTTTTACTGTAGAGTGTAGATCCATCCTTTGAGAAATCTTTCCAATTTTAATGCATAACCAATATTTTAATAAATTTTCATGAATAGCTTTAATATCTTAACCCTTTGTGATAATTCTAATTGAAGATGTTGACGAATCCTCTAAGGTATGTAGGTACAAAACAGCAATGTTTCTTTAAAAAAAATGTCCAGTAATTTTTGCGCGATGCGCACAAGTGATGAAAATGAACTTGTAATAAAACTTAAAATTTATTTTTTATATTAAGTTGAAAATAAATATGTATATCTGAAGAACATGAAAAGATTTTTGAAGACCATTAGTATATAAATGAATAAAAATATCAGTATAGGCAAATCTAAAATAACTAGGTAATGAAGCAATATTTTAAATAAAATACTCTACCTATTTTCACTGGATCGTTTTTGTAGTAAATGTTTACCATATCAATTGTAGTGTAACATTTTACTAGTTTTCCAAGGACAAATAAAAATAATTCGTGATTCTATCTTCAAAGTACAACAAAACACAAACTTCTAATATCCAGGTAATTTTTTTTATTGCATAAATGCAATACCACATACGATTATTTCTTAAATGAAAAACTATTGAAACTAATAAAAAGAATATCAAAAACATAGATATAACGCAACACACGGCTAATTTCTCGAACCGACTGAGTGTAACAAGAAGATAAAATAAATAAAAAATGCTCAAAATACCTTCGCGCACTAATTAAATACTCGTAAGTTGCATAATAATTAAAATAAAGGCTGATTCCTGCGGTTGGATAATATATTCAATATAAGTATGTATATATCATATATATAGTGGTCTTCAACTGCAAGCACCAACGCAATTATTTGCAATTATATTCCATTGAAGTTCGAACAATTCCCGGAAAATCCATTGTGAATTTTTGCGATATTTCAATTAGCAAACTCTTATGGAGAACACAATTTTGCCATAAAAACTTGTTCACTCTTTTTCTACTAATATCTCGGAAACGATATGATATTTTTCCATCATGCCGCAGAATGACACAAAATCATTCAACTTGAACCATTCGCTGAACGTTTATATTGTCATCAGTTTTTAGTGTGGTGAAAAATTGCTGGTACAAATTTAAAACTACACGAATGTTTGCTACACTTTAAAGAAATAATAATACAGTTAATGATATGCAGGTTGTTTCGTTAAAATCTGAACAGGGGACCAATCGATTCATCACCCCTAAAGTCGCAATTAAAAATTTGGAGGTGGTGAACTCAGAAAATGTTTTATAAGTTCTTTCAGCGACATCGTAGGATTTTGGTTAACACATTCCGTACCACGTGTACCGAAATCGGTACACAAATTAAAGCTCTCTATCAGCAAATACATTTTTACATGTTAACAAACAGACGAGAGAGGTCGGATCAAACTTCGAAAATAGCAATTTCAATGCCCAAATTTTACTTTGGCCCTTCGTTCTGTCGATTTATTATATGGAAAGATCGACATTTTGTTCTGAGGAAAAGCTTCCCTGTTTTGTGGCCTTTATACAAAAAACAACCGCACTCAAATCTAGCGTCGCGTTCTGAAGATATTCGTGTTAGGAGCATCGACCTAGCCGCGTTTGGTTGATTAAGCTCATAATTAACACGAGTTCCTCATTTTCTTTGTGAAATTTGATGCATGAGGTTGGCTTAGGAGATTTCGTGTGAATTAGGGATTTTTTTCTACACCTGGAAGGTCCATGAAGCTGACCAACTCTAACTGGCTACCACAGGTGCGAATCCAGGGGGTGAGGGGAGTAATGAGGGTCATGATCCTCTCCAGAAGCTCTACTTTTTTGAAAATGAACACATTAAAAACATGCACGATAGACTATTTTACCAATTTTTCTGGAAAAGTAGCTCAGACTGGATCTACATACATATGTGACACCCTCTATTTTCTCTTCCTCTCAAAATGTTGCGATTCACTTGCTTTACTGCAAATAAACGCCGAGCCATAAAAGGGAAGTAACTTCTTATCGTATTTAAAATAACCATATTCTTATTTTCAAAAAGTGTCCTATGTATACATACAGCCCGACCCAATATTTCGGTGTGAGGTAAGTATTAAGTGCTCGCAGACCCTAACCTTCAAATCAACATGTTTTATATAGTAATCGTGCAAAATTAAAATTATGAAATGCCATTCGAATTTCTAAGAAAACTAAAGAACTTATGTAAGTTAGCGGCGGCGTAATCTGTTAAGGAATTTATGTGGATTTCTTAAAGATTTTTTATAAACATATTTTATAAAAATATAATTTATGTTCAGCTGAGTGAGTAGTTATAGAATAGATACGTAGATAATAAAATGCGTCAAATACACCAAAGGGAATATCTAAAAACTAAAAATAAATAAAATAACCAAAATAACTCTTAGCTGCCACACTTCTTCAGAATCACATAGCTACCGCACTGGGACATGAAACGTCTAATACCCCAGCTAGTAAAATGCTTACTATGAATAAGCTATTGATTATTTTACTTTGAAAAAATTACCAGGGGTTCTTCAAAAAGTAGAAACGATTATTTTGGGAAGATATAATGCTGATTATGAGTAAAAAACTAAAACACTCGCAGAAAAACAAAAAAATTAATATTTTTGCTAAACAAATCTTAAGTATTTTAATTTAGAGAATTAAAACTTGACCTTGATACTCTTGACATATCACTTTAAGCAAAAAAATAGTTTGATAGTGATCATTAAAACAAATATGATTCTGACATTTGAAGTTTTATATATTTTTCGATTAAATCAGGTCCATTTATATAAAAAAAAAATTAATTAATTAATTAAGTAATGTTTAAAAATTATGAAATAACACATCAAAATTAAAATTTCAGATCAAATAATCAAACATCGCTCAAAATTAATTCTGTTTTTCTTTTCTATCATCTTTGTGAGTATCATATAACAAAAACTGAATGATATTATTTTTTCTTGAAAAACAAAATAAAATGTAAAGAACTAATTACTCTTGTAAATACACTGATCAAGAAAGAGTAACCTGTATGACCAAAAACAAAAAGGTAGTGCTCTAAACGAACAAAATAAAATTTCTGCTACACATCCATTTATCTTAGTAACCTCCCCGAAAGTCGACTTCTGGATCCACGACTGGGCTACCAAGCATCCATTTAGTAATTCTGCATCCTTCTTAATCAGCGTAAAATGTAACTTTCCATATAATGTTATCTTATTATGTTTCGTCCGGGTAAAGTTTTTTATTCCGAAAATTAAAATATGAAAATTTACTTGCCTTCATATTAATGATATATTATTTTATGGTTCATTTCATAAAAACGGAAAACAAAATATTTATGATATTCCGCTGTGGAATCGATTACTACTTTGTGGACAGCTTTTCAACTCAACCCATGTACATAAATTATAATTTTTTTTTTTTTATATTTACAACCGACGTGGAATATTAAAGCATAACGCGAGCATTAACTTCTTTAATAGCTTTTGCTGCTTTTAAGACGTTTGGCTATGAAAATTCTGAAATATTTCAACCATAGTTACTGACGTTCGAGAATATTCATCAATTTGTAAAATTTGATGAAAGTTCACCTTAAAAAAGGCATTTCTGATAAAAATGCACAAACATATATTAAAATATTGGTAAATAAAGTAAATTTAATTTTTATAATTTAATAGGTATTAAAAATACTTTTTGTTCCCTAAATTTAGTTTATCTGCTTTTCTTCATCAAACCCAAGCGTAGTAAAAAATTACACTAGGCATTTTTATTATTCACTATTTATACACGTATAAGGACCAATTTTGATTATTGAAATCTCACGTCCAGTCATTAAGAAACTAATAATCTTTTTTAAAACGTCCATAACCAAAAGAGAAAATTCAAATAATGTGCGTAAAATTAATTGTTCCTGAAAAATGATCAAACACACTTATGAAAACGCCATTTTTCGTGTAGTTATTTAAAGTTTTAGCTAGTTGTTTGTCAGTTTAACTTTCAGCCAGGAATTCAGGAATGAAAAAAAAGTACTGAAAGAAATTCGTTTGCATTATTAAGCTATTTAATATAATATTCTTAAGGCCTTCTAAAGATCATTTACCTTTAATTTCAACTAGTTTATCTTAAAAACGTCAAAACGTCTTCGTGTAAATGGAAAACTTTATTCAAGTTAAGCAGTAATGAATATTTGAAAAATTTAGGTACGTTATATCTATGAAAATGGAGCCTTATACTTATTCTCGACTGCGTTCAGATAAAATCTAAAACGAATGTGAACATAAGCAAGACGAAATGAATTACAAACCTTCATGTAATTTAACACGCAAATGTAAAATAACTGATGTAAGACATTTCACTTAAAAGCTTGTGAATTTTAAATGAACGTATAGCTATTAAAACTACTGCTTTTAGCACATCGGTACCAGAATATCTCAAAAATTCACTTTGGATTGCATATCCCTCGAAAACGGAGATTCTGGAAACCGAAAAATTATATTACCCAGGCTTATGACTAAGGAACTAATTAACTACTCTCAAAGTAGTAAATGAATTTTACTGCAGTACCCTGGGATTAAACATCTAAGTCATGCATAACTTGTCACATAAGTGAGATTACCAGTTTGTAAATGGAAATGCTCAATCAGCTCCCATTTTCGAAAAATAGGATTAAAAATTACAAAATGCGATATTTTGACTACATATTTATGAATAAAAATCATTACACAGTAACAGAAACTTATAAAACTGCTCAAATTATAGATAAAATCTCTCTCTCTTGAAGAAATAAGACCATATATTCAAAAAGAAAACACTAACATGAGAAATAGGATCCCACCAGAAGAACGTCTTGTGGCAACATTGAGATTTTTGGCTAAACACCTGACACGATATCACCACACTCCAAAACTTTAAAATTGAGTGTCAAGTGGAATGCAGGAAAAATTGGCGTGTGATGTTGACCACATACATAGGTACGGTACGGTGGCATAAAACTGGCAGATTGCGTGGCGCTGCAATTGGCGCCTGAAAAAAACTCTTAGTGTATGGCTTACTAATCAGTGAATTTTACATTTTTCTATAAACTGATGAATAAAGAATACTGCAAGTGCACATTCATGAAAAACTTGTACGCCAAGATGTGCAAAAAGGACTATAGAGATAAGTTGTGTTTTATATTCCTAGATTAGAACTCATACTTTCATTTAAGTTTTTTTTATGTTTTGAGTCTATTTTTCTCGCAAACAGGAGTTGATTGAGCATTCTTATTCACAAATTCATAATCTACATAATATGGCATTAATACATATTCGGAAAAAAAATAATAATTTTATGGTTTAATGTAATCGACTGTGGTAGACTACCACTGGTAGTATGCAATATTTTCATATAATGTCACAAACGATGAATAGTCGAATGTACCAGATTAATGAATTTAAATTCACAATTTCTTAATATCATGCCACTTTTATAATTTTTAAAAATTTCAAAAACGCTCTTGTGAACAAATACAGAATTTTATTAAAAAATTGTATGCAAAATTTGAAGTGAATAGGTTGAAGGGGCTGTTGAGTCCCTACCATCTTCGGAAAAGTAGTTTTGATAATAATAATAATATTTTATTGACATTAACTTTACAGTGTTTTGTCCCAGGTACAATTACCTTTGAGAAAACTGTGTTTAAAAGTTTTGTCTATGGTTCGCTAAGGAATAATCTTTTGCCATTTTGCACTATATAAACCTTTTCCAATAAACCGAGAATATAGTAAGTAAATCTAAAATGTATTTTTAGATATATGTATGATATGTATGAAATTATTTTGAAAAAATTTTTATAGTATAAAATAAAATTCATTTCTTAGAGTGCAGCCTAGTGCAATTATTGCAAAGGTAAACCCATTTTTAAGCTTTTACATGCCGGACTATAATCCACCCATTGCGATGGAGTGCAACGGAGTCCTATAAATAATTCCGAAAATCATTGGGAGCCCCAGTCTCGAGGGACTCCTTCAATCATCAGAATGTAGGAGACCTCATCAATGACTCAGGGAGGACGACCAAATGTTCTGGACACGAATGGGACCAGCTCCATCCTTGGAGCAGATCAAGCACTGCAGCCACATGACACATTAATGAGCCACCGCTCGGGCGGATGTAAGTAATCTCCGGCAATCGTCAGCCATTATTTGTCCATATTTGATGAAAGCGACTACTTTGCACCAGGTATCCCAGATCCATCGCTCCTCCTTTATTATCCTAGTTATGCTAAAAAAAGCAATGAGGTTCTTGGGTTTATTAGAAACATTTATCTCTTTAAGTTACCTGCGAACGTGTACCACGAAGACGAGGACGAGGACGGGTTCGGGGCACATGTTGCCTTCCCGTCGAAATCGGAGGCTCCGGCTGAGGCTGAGGCTGAGGCTGAGGCTCCGTACGGCAGCGAGCGCCAAGTGCTCCAGACTGAGTCCCAGTCCCAGTCCCGGTCCCGGAGCGCCCGTGTGGACGGGTGGACGGGTAAACGGGTGGCCGGGTGGCCGGGTGCCCTGGTGCCGGGTGTACTGTATCACTGTGTAAAATGAGTAACCGACGTATCGGCATCGGCACGTTTGTGTAGCTGTGCACTTGATACACGTCCGTGCAGACCCACAGAGCTGCTGTGCTCAAGAAAATCCCAAAGGAGTCTTAAAAATCCATTAAACGGCAATTTGTAATAAGGACACGTTCCTGGTATATCATGAAAACTATTATGTCGTATCACAAGTGGCTTTTGAACCGGGTAATTTGTAAAACAAAATGTCGGGATTTTGGCGATGGGTCGACGGTCCTCGCTGCAAGGTAATAGGAAAAACGTCGCCATATTTTATGAACCTAATAGAGTCACTCCGATGCCGGGGGGTGCTATTTGGAAGGTATCGGCAGGACGTGGGAAGCGGGCCAGATAAAATCTATGACGCACACATTTCTGGCCTGTGAAAAGGTTACTGAATGCTAAGCAGAAGATAAATTCCCGCCTGATGAACGAGCGCAGCCCTAATCCCCATCCACCTTCTAGGCTCTTAGCTCCAGGGAGCTAAAACTTAATTATGACTTAATGAACAGCTCCCATGGCACGTCTAATTTATGAACTGGCACAACTCGGGCACCTTCGTCCCACTTAGCTGCCAATTATCAAACGATAAGCATCACTGCGTTTTTTCCAACCTCGGATGCAACTTTTTTCCTTACAAGCTAAGCTCCTTCTCGGCGGGATCAAGCAAACAGATGCAGTTGTGTAGAGCAAACCTACACATACATAAACCTCAAACTCTTAGGTTAAAGGTGTTAAGATATTCAAGCTGGTTTGGTTTATTAAGCAACCATCTGAAAGCTTTTAGAAATTTCAAGTCTTTTTCACTGAACTTGTTTATTTTGGAAATATCCAAATAAACATCTAAAATCAACGAGAAGAGCACGTTATTAGTGCAGGATAACTCACATTCCAGATGAGAGGGTCGTTTTTAGTCGAGTACGACAACCCTACCACATAATCAGTGGCTGATTAATATTTTGGCGGCCGTAAGCATAGAGATGGAGTTTTCGAGGGCTTCCGTGCTTCTTGAAATAGAGGGTAGAAAATAACATTTAATAAAATAAAAATTATTTATTTCAATAATTAAGAGGTGGAATTAGAACATTTTTTTTATAGTAAATTCCGTGATTTCACGAAGTATTTCTACCTCAATAATTATTTTTGCCAAAGAATTATGTTTGTCTTCACCAAAATATGATCGTGACTATTTTAACTCTTTAATGGCATATACATGCACATTCCTTCAAATAATTTTTTTATAAAATTTGGTGCAAACCGTTTTTCAAAATTCAAATTGCGAATATAGCAACCTCAAAAACTCCCGGTTATTAAATTTCAAGAAATAATTGCATTCTTTCTAATAATCTTTCGACTGCAATACATGTCTATATAAAACAGTTAGTCCTAATTGATATTCAAAATTAAGAAATCACCCAAACAATTTAAAAATCTTCATAATTTTTAAACTTTCGTATCTCCGTGCTCACTCTGCATATTTCATAAAGTTTGAAATTACTTAATTTTGACACCTACGTAAGAAAATTTTTACTTTTCATGTTGTTTAAACTTTTGGTTTGCCAATATTTTGACTTTAAAACTATTAATCTATTGTAAATCCTTCATCGAGTACTTCGACGACTTTGAAATAAAAGAACTACTTCAAAACAATTTAGATGAAAAGGACTCAAAACAATGATTGGAGACTATTTTTCAATTATAATTAAATTTTTTTTTTTTTGGGAATAATCGAGGAATGCAAATATTTAGATGAAGTATTAGTGACCTGAATAATACAAACCCGATACTTGTATAAATACATTATGTACATAGTAAGAAATAAAATGCATTTGTCCCAGGATTGCAAAGTCGCGTTAAATTGCGAATCAAGTTAGGTTTTTACTCTCCAGATGACAAGAGAACGATATTCAAGGACGACATTTTTCTTCATATGAAAAATCGAATTTTAATTATATCTCACGGAAAAGATACAGAAATGACAATACACAGACATCACTTGTCGATTGATTGCTGTAAAAAAAGCTTAAAAATATTATATTAACTAATATAAGTGTATAATACCTATGTACACACACATACTTACATATATACATATTTATAAAGTGACTTAGGCGGAAATTACAGACCCTTGCCATTTGAAAATAAAAATATATCAAAACCCGCGCAGAAGAAAAACTTCAGTCACAACTCTTAAATTTATACGCGAACGGCTGGTAAAGCTTTAATATTTAAATTATTTGGGACGTGATTGTCGATTGAAAAATTGGCACTTAAATGGATATTTTAAGTATTAACACACCGAACCGAACGTGCCGAATATTGTTAAATAATGGCTATGTTTTTAATTTCTTAAGATAAATTGAAAAAGTATAAGCATCAAATTGTCTCAAAAAATTAATGAAGCAATCCTCGTTTTTTTCATTTAATCGTTATCTCATTTTATGCGGTTTTATACATATCTTCGAATTTTCTTGCTTTACATCGATTTCCACGGTTTAAAGTTTAATTGAACATATCCTTCTATTTTGTATGAATCATGTGTCTCGTTTCACTCGCTTTCGGTTTGTACGGTTTTTTCAGGAACGTATCTACCGTGTAAATTGAAGAGGTGTATTACGTTTTTATTAAATATTATCTTTTAGATATCAATAAAGAATGGAAAACAGGAAAAAAGAAACGAAATCAAAGGAAAACCACAAGTTGTATTCTAATCTTCAACTTCTAATAGTCAACCATCAAAAATAAATGGTGTTATACCTAACTTATTCAAAAGTTATAGACTTTTCCCGAGAAACTTCCACTTACTGAACTTTGTTCGCTGAGCTATGTATGTAGATCCATCTCACCAAATGGACGTACCTTGAGGATTTAGCGACTGGGATAACTGGGACGTGAAGTGATTTGCTGCCGGCACGAATCACAAAGTTTCTTGGTTTGGAGCGCCCCTGCCCCGGTGGCGGAATCACCCGGGCAGTCCGGCAATTGCCCAATTTAAAATGTACCGCAATCAATTCGGCGCTGGCAGAGTCGGATCCTGTTTTACATTAAATTAAATCCGCCCTACACTCGCTACTAAATTGCTTGATTCAATTCCCTCGATGAAAAATAAGCAGAGGTCTGGAAAATCCCGAAATCCCCTTTCATTCGCTGTATGGCTGGAACGGAGCCGGGATAGTGCCTATCCCCGCGGGGGGCAAAATCGACCTCCTCATCGGAGCGGGAGCGCCGCGCACGGCAAGATTAGAGGAATATAATCAGAGCCTAGATATGGTTTCTGCGTATAAATCTTCAATTACGCAGATCGTTAGGTTCTTATTCAGCACGCGAATAATTAACGACGCAGGATGAGGACATGGGTATAACTCATTCAGAGGTAGACAGTTAGATAAAGCGCCAAAGGATTCGCACAGTGGTCCCGGACGCGCTCGCAAGACACGACGGGCACGGAACCCGGCACCAGCCAGGCCGCAGCCATCGGTTACTGCAATGACTGAAGGCTTTACATGATTGATTATAATTTGATCTGTCGCAATCAATTCGAGTTGAAATTAATTCAACAGCCACAGATACAACCCTGGGGATTAGCGTCATTAGGCGGCCGCTAAGTGCTGCTGCTGCTGCTCCTCCTCGAGAGTCCTGCTAGCCTGCGGGCGGATCTCTGTCTTCCCTTCCGCTCAACGGGCGAAATCCTTCGCCGGCATACTTCAGAGCAAACGTTATCGAAAGTGCAATGTCCTGGTCGGAATTGGTGGTAATAAGATTTTTTTTCTAAAGAAACTCGATTCTCTAGCCTCTAGCTAGCCGCTCATGCCAGGAGTGCTTGCGACGTGATGTGCGATGCACCACTTGGTAAAATTGAGATGAAGATAGACTATCCCTTTAAAGCAAGCACGTATCCAAGCAGTCCGAGCACCTCCTCAAAACCACTTGCAACTTCATTAAATAGAATGATTATTTTTAGATATAACAAGTTGGAGGGAAAAAAATCAAAATAATTTTCACGAGGCAATACAAATTATGTACTATATTAGCTGGCCAACCACAAACTATTGAAGGTTCTATTAAATAAATGAGAAAGCCAATTAAACAACTGCGAACAAAATTAGAAACTTCAGTTAGTTTCATAAATTAGACTGCATTGAAAGGGACCCGATTTATGAAAGAGGCAGTGGCAATAATAAGGAAAATCACCTTATGCTTTACTTAATATTAATAAGTACATGTATGTATGGATAAGTCCATATCTGTACTTTAAAATTAATTTTTTAAAACTAGTTGAAAATCAATAGTCTTACTTTTTTTTTCTTAAAGATAATTCAGTTAAAAATTAACGCTTCCAGATAATTCAATACACAGAAAAATTTTTATGGATTTGCATGGTCCCCGCTGGGCAATAAAATAGTCTTGAAATCTATCATTTTTGCAATATAGTACTTGAATTTATAGTTATGGTAAGATAGCTGCGAGAATCTTGGAAATAAACCACATCTCCAAAAGATTGCTGAAGTGCAGTTGCATCTGTATATTTAAGAATCCCTTGACCACATGAAAGTTTCAATTGAGAATATTTAAGGATTATTTGACTATACAAAAAGAATGATATGTAGATGTCACAACTATAATATAGATTTAAACTTCTGGCATTCCATTCCTGGTAAAACAGCGTGAGCGACATCAATAAGTCATTTCATTAGATTGTGTAATCTACAAAAGTGGACGGGTTTTTCTGGTGTCGAATAAGTATTAATAAAAGTAAAATTGCATACGAAGTAGAAAGGCTTGAATATTTCATTATATCAATAAAAAAAGTAGACTTTAATCTCATAACATACATTAATGTTATATCCAATGACCGGCAGGAAAATGATAAATTTTATAAAAAATTATTCAGTAATTGATATCTGACGTCCATTATTAAGTTGCATCTAAATATGAATTAAGTAGTTTTGGAAATATTTGTACATATAATATGTATGTATATGCAATAAATATACCATATAATGAAATATGTAAAAAATGTTTAACTTTTTTCAAATTCAGGGAGCATCAGTGAAAATAAGCTAAATTTTATTTAAGTAGTGACTTATAAAGTGGTTACTTCTTATAAATTTAGTTAGAGAGGCTACACTCTAACAAATATTTACTACTATTATTGTAGGCAACTTGTTTCCTGTTTTTATAAGTGTAATTTTACGCAATTGTGCAATTTTACAAAGTGAGGGGAATATTAAGCAAATCCGTTGTAAAATATATACGCTTGATTGCGTAAAATTACAAAGTGATTATGTAAATTTATTTCAAATAATGCGGTAAACTTAAAGCTTACAGTTACAATTTTCTTCCCTTCACTGTGTATTTTTACACTAAAATAGTGTAAAAATACAACAAAAACGTGTTATTGTTCGTCTTTGCTCTGTAATATTACACAAACGAGACTTCTTGTTCCAATTTTAGAATTGAATTTTAATTTTAGGGATTTTTTTTTGTTTGCGGATAAACCCTTCAAAAGAGTGAAAACACCTCCCAAAGTTAGCATCCTAATCAAATAGTATTAACGTTTCACAGTTGTATTTGATGATGCGAATAATAAGAACAAAAGTTAAAAAAATGCATTGTTGAACATTTGACTTCTTCATAACTTGCAGCTTCTATACAATTTTTGATAGTTTTGTCCCTTTAGTATGAAATAAAATGTATTTTTCATTATTCCGTATGAATATTTTTTTGCAATTTATTCTGCAAATGTGTGAAACTCAAATATTATTTGATTAAGATATCATATTTAAGGGGTGATTTCACTCCTTGGAAAAGTTTATTCGCTAAAAATAAAACATACCTATACATATGTCGTCTCACTATCTCTTCTTTTTTCTCGCCGGCACCATCATCGAAAAGTTTAGAAAAATTCTCTGAAATGCTATGGACAATATACGAAAATTTTGCAACTGATGGAAATGTGGCACAACTCATTTTAATATATATATATATATTTTTTTTTTGTGTTTGAAAAAGCTGTATCATAAACTTACAAGATCAAAAGAAAGAAAAATTAATTACTTTTTTTCTTATGCACATTCAATGTATCTGTTTATAATAAGAAAATGCAATAGTAAAACATGTATTTGGTAATCAATCCTGTTTTTATTTTAAAACAATTTTTTAAACATAAACATTCATACATTCATAAGGCCATTATGTAGTAAAAAAATAAATGAAAGTTGGTACACATTGGATATTATTACTTTTTAGTTTTCAAACGTTGAAAGTTTTCTTATAAGGTTAAGTATTTTACTTATATTATTAATGTGATTTTTTTTGCCACGTATGCATTCGGAATAATGTTTTAAAAAATATCGAACAATAAACTCTAAGGATTGACAGATATTTTTGTCGTACAGTAAATTAAAAACATAAGAATACGCAATGACGTGCTGCAACGCTATAGGAATGGAGAGCCTTTCTTTTTGGAATACTAACTGTGTTTCAATAAAAATGTATGTCACCACATCGCTGGCAGGAGTATCTGTAAAATATAAAAATAATATGCATCAAATCATTGGCGTAACTTAAAGTGCTGAAATATTTTTACTCACCAACTATTGCAATCCATGGTGTATTTGTTGGATTTGTTTCTTTAATTCTACTTAGGGTTGTTCCAAGCTGTGTGGAAGAAAAAAACAATAATCCATAAATTTAAGTACTACTCATGAAATATAATTTAGCTTACCTCATATTTTCCGATTAAATATTTTTCGTCTTCTTTAAAGTATGTAAATATTCCTTTTAAAATATCCATATCATCTTCGGTTTTTAGGATGCTCAATATATATATAAGTTTTAAGTTTCGTAAATAAAAGAGCAAATTTATTATCGAATTGTTCTTCTGATTCTGCAGAACATGAAATATTATCCTCATTGAATGTAATATTAACACTAGTAGAGTTATTAATTTCTCCTATAGAGCTAATGTTAGTTAAAATGGTATCATTTCTTTCTAAATTTCTTAAACAAATTTTCTCATTATGATTTCTATATACATGACTTTTGAAAGCATTTTTATTAGAAAAATTTTTTAGACAATTTTCAAATGGACAAATTACAGTTCGGTTTTCCTGAAACTGTGTTAAAGCAGAACGTAAAAGACAGCGAAAGCAGGAAAGCTCCACGATGCACTTGTTGTCGCACTTATAGGCATGTACGTTCTTGTTCTGATCTGTGTTCGTGCTATGAATAGTTTTATGTTTTCTGAAGAGGTGCGTTTTAAATGCACAATATTTTCTAAAAATTTTATAACAGTTTGAGAAAATGCATTTAAATTGAGCGTCACGTTTGTCTCTGTGCACATATGAATGACGATTGTATCCCTCACAGTTTTTTGCTTTAAAGGAGCACATCGGACAATTGTACATTTTTTCGAACTTTTAAATTATAAGCATATTAAATTATATAAAAAAGAAATAAAGGTTTTCACCAGCTGCAGGCCACAAATGAATTAACACCAACCACTTTTATTTTTATTGCAAGAAAGTCTTTCAATTCGAATCACTTGCACGTCTTCACTTTATGACAGTCGCAACCAGAATGAGATCATGATGCTAAAGCGCTTACCCACACTCTTATTGTGCATATGTATTTTACAATAATAAGAATAGTAAAATCACAATAGCAAAGATGCTATTTCACATTGTTACGTTTTTCAGTCGTAAAATAACGACGGCGAGGCGTAATTTTACAACTTAAAGATTTATTTTTACATCTTTGTTGAAAAATAACAGTTTCTTAGCGGTAAACATGTTATAGTTTGGCGTAAAATTTTAACTTTAAAAATTATAGTTGTATTTTTACATAATGTTGTACAAATACACTTTTAAAATATAATTTTCCAACTTAGATGTAAAAATACTACGAAATTTCCCGCTTTGAAAGCAGTAATTTTACACACATTTTTTAGAGTGTAGATTTTAAGGACATAGTAAGCATAATTCTGATCACAGTAACTATATTTTATAGTTACATTGTGAATAATATAGTTACAATGGACTGTCCCATTATCCAATAGGATCAACCATAGAATTTTCAGAAATTCGAAGGGACTAGCTTTAAGGATGGAGGGATTTTTATTCTAGTCATAGCAACTAGAGTTTATAGTCGCAGTGAAAGTGCATCATTTAAAAACTATTGAATTTAAGTTACCAAAAAAATAATCGAAAGATGATTGTGTTATTTAGTACTTATCGTGAATTTTTGGACAGATCTGTTAAACTTTCCAAGATTTTAAAAATAATTATAAAAATTCTAAAGGTATTACAATCGTCTATGACATAAAGAGAAATCAAAAAATGCTAAGCCACAAAAAGCATTGCATTGCCATTTCATTTTTAGGAGCAATCATCTATTTTTCGTTAATTAGAATCTTTAAGAAAATCATAATCATAATAAACAGTCACACAAATTTACTGTGTCCTTATTTAATAATTGTTATAAGGGCAGGCTACTGTAACAAATTCCAAAATTAGGTCATTTTTAGGACTTTTTCAAAAACCATGTACTAATGACCATCAAAAGCTACTTACTATAAATTAAAGCCATACCCAAAGAATAAGGAGAAATACAATCCTTAAGTGTTTTCTAGATCTCCTGTTTTACGATAGACACTCTTGTTTGGGTGATCTGAAACAGATTTCATTGCAAATCAGATTTGATACATAATATAGTTGAACTAAGATTTAAGTCAACGAAAAACTTAACTATTATTTATTTATTTTTAAAAATCAAATATAAACATTTTTCATATAACTATTATATAAGATTTTACGCTTAAAATATCTTTAGGACAATTATCTTGTAGTTTAACTAATTTGTACGCTTGGGCAACACCATCTAAAAAAAAATGATTAGTTACTGAATTTTTTACCAAGACTTCTCTTGATAAATGCATAAATTCAACTTGCTGCATAATTATGCCAAAATTCAACTTGATGCATTATAACGCCAAAATTCATACTACGATGACTGTAAGAGACTAGTTGGATTGAGACGGATTCAACGTTTTACCCACGGCTAGGTGAATGCTCGAGTTTAAATCCCATTGAGCACGCATATGGGAATAGATTTCAAAGAGGCATTCAACAAGATTTGTCATCAGTTGTGTCCACAAGAGATTAATGTGCTTTGATTCAAGAGTAGTAGAGACTCATGCCACATGATTTACTTGACAATTTAATTCTTTCAATGTCAAGGAAGTGGTGTTTCATCTGCTAGTGGGATAACCTTTAAAACAACTAATATTTGTGACGGTTTAAACAAACATTCAAGTGGTAAGTGGTACAATTTGAAATATACTAAAATATACTAATATTATAGAAACAAATAGTTAAAACAACTATTATTATTTTTAGAAAATACAACTCGTTTTAATAGAATTACTCCAGTTGTTTGCAATGGAAACTAATTCGTAACCAAAAATTTCCTTTGATTAGATCGCTCATGTGCATTCTCTCAAAACATGCAATGTTTGATATTTTAACACATAGACCGTCCAAAACGCATTTTGGCACTATATGAAAAAACAAAATATTTCATTTTTTCACTTTATCGCACGAAGAGACTTTTTCTATAAGTACAAGTACTAAACTAATACAAAACAAAAACGCGTGAACAAATTGTGCAATGATAATTCTCTTGCCTATAATATAGTTATTAGGAAATGAGCCGTTTATTTTGAAAGTGGCATAAGTCAATTTTTAAAAAAATATTTTTAATAAAACGACTCAAATATTCTCGTCTTAAAAGCAATTGATTTGAAATGAATTAAGACATGTCAACCAGTGGCACGCCAAGAATCATGCGGTTACGGTTGGAGAATCACATGGAAAATAAGGAAATTGAAAAGATAAAAGTTTAGGGGAGCAACAAAACTTTTTATGTACAGTCAACATATTTCGACTATATTATTTATTGTTGCCCCAACCAGTATCACCGTGTTGCTTCAATAAAATTTGCTGTGAATAAAAAGTTTGTTTTATATTTTTTAACTAGACTTTGCTGGTCATGCTTTAGTAATCTTGTTAGGTGCAAATCAAAAAGAAAATTAGTTAAATGAAGCACAAAATTAGTTGTTTGAAGAAGAAAGTTTTAAGGATGTAAAAAAAAAATCAATATTTTTCACTCCCTAGGAGTTATTGAAGAAAATTCCTGGTGTAATTTTAATAAAGTTCTTTTTTAAAGGAATAACTTTTGAAGTATGTTTACTTAATCCTTCGTAGGTAGGTACCTTAAAACTGAGATTTACAAAGAGCGGGTTTTGAAAGAACTTTAGGGTTGTTGGTTTGGATGGGTTGGCAACTAATCCATTCTTTGGTGTATTTTCGATGTCTAAGCCCCCGCGCTAGGGGGCTTTTCCCATAGTCTCAACTGCCTCTACGTCGGCCCCGCAAATTTGCATCAGGCTCATAAATGACTTTGGGCAAACCCCGAGCAGCCCCTGCGGCAGTGCACTCGAAAAATGCAAACGAACTTCAACTTCATAATAAATGAGCGCAGGCATCCCACACACTGCAGTCAAAGTGGTTATAAAATGCACACGCACAGCCTCCTCGTTCGGGAAGTTCGCCCCAACAAAGCGGAAGCGGAGCGCTTCTAATTAAGCAGGGCTCTGAATTAATCCGCATTTGCACTCAAATTTGTTAATAAGAACCTGGGGCGGGGCGGCGCGGTGATGCGGCCAGGTATGAAATGAGGTAGATGCAGCGCAGAGATAAACAAGGACATCTGCTCCAGGTGATAAGCGACTTCACACATTCAATTTAAAAAATAGCGAAGGTACTGCGGAGTCGACATGAGCCCCTCTCCCAAGACTAAAATCACCCTCTAACGACTTTGTCATTATATTAAGTAGGCTGTAGCATAGACCGGCAAATTTTAGAAATATACTCGTATTTATTTCAAAATTATTCTGAATATTTATATACAATATTTTTCATAGAACCAAAACAAAAACAATCCATTACATCGAATTATAATGAAGCGAGTTTTCGAACAATTCGAATTTTTACGATTGGATTATTCCTCTATTCCCCTATTCCCTTAGAGATTAATTTTAAAGGAAGGAAATTGATTTTTGGAACATCCTGTATGAGTAGCCATATCATGTTAATTTTCAATTAGAAATAAAATGAGTAATATTAGTTTTGGACATTATATTAACAATACCAAAACTGTCGACTTTTTACTTGTTACTGGAACTCACTCAGCAGTTTTGCTAAATATAAATGTATATCTTCTTGGTTCCGTATTCCTTACCTAAATTGACAAAATTGTTTATAACAATGCGTAATCTGTCCATTCTCAGCGCAATTTGTCTATTAGTGTCCTTGTAAGCTTAAACAGCAGCTCTCTCAGTTTCACTTAAAGCTTATTTTCGACCCATTACTATATAAGTCGCACCCATTTAACAAAATACACACTTTTAGAAAAAAGCAAAGCACTTACATGATAATATGATAAATCTATAAATTATTTTCTAAAATTTCTGCTTCAAAATGTTCAAAAACTTACTGGCTTTAAACTAATTTCGTGATTAACAACACGCCGTAAGTAACTGATTTCAATAAATGCAGCCTATCAACTACCAAATAGATAGGAAATGAACCATGAAAATGTTTTCAACAAAATACTTAATTCGTAAGTGGAAAATGTGTATGGAAGAAAGTAAACATCAAAGCCACAGCCAGTTACTTTTGTAAGGAATATTTTTTAAAAACTATTATTATTTAAATAAGTTAATAACGGGTATGACCTCAAAAAGTCTATTTTGCATTGATAGCACCAACAATTGTAAGTTTTCTGTCGATATTTTAGACCATACCTTTTGAAAAAAGTCTTACGGAATTAAATTGCTTGCTTACCATTCGTATTTTGCTTAACCATGATGCCCCATAAATTCTCCATTGGGTTTAAATCAGGGATGATCGACGTCCAATCAAATAAAAGGATGTTTTTATCTTGAATTCAGCTTTTTACCTGCTATAACACGTGTGTAGTAACGTTGTCCTGTTGAAATGTATAGTCTGGTCCAATTATATCGTCCGCGTTTTCAATGAAGAAATATTCCAGAAGCTCGGTATATTTGATGGAATTTATTTCTTGGGGTATAAAAGCTAAGGGGAGCTTTTCATGGAAACAAAAAGGACCCCAGATCATAACTGATCCTCCACCAAAGTTGTGGAAATATTTTATAAACTTGTCGTTTCTCAGATCATGTCAATATTTGAGTCATGTCATCATTATTCCCTAAATAGCAAAATTTAATTGTACTTCTCGGTTGCGTTGAAGGTTTATTCAATGGTTTTCACCTTATTTATTAGCTATGATTTCTTGCCATTTGTCTTATTATATGTAATTATCGCTCAAATTTCCGTAATTTATTGCTAACACTCCTTGACCAGTAATAAAACTAAAATTTTATTTGAAATAATTATTTCATATGTTATTTCAAATAACGAACTCAAATAAAAAATGCCCGAATCTGATTTGTAAGTAATATTGAAAAGAAAACGTTTCTTTTTAATGATTGTAAGTTGTTAAAAGAGGTGAAGTCTAAATCATGAAAAATTTCAAAGTGATCATAATTCTTTGATCACCCAGTCTAGATGTACCCGGTGGCTTCGAGATTCCATGAGGCTATCATAAAAGCTACTACCGATTTTTGTTGTATATCATAAAGTTTTAGGAGATGATTTTTTTTTTTTATTTCTTATTTTCCTACTTCTAGAACTAAGGGAAGGTTTGGCGGGTAGGGCCACCTCAAGTTGCGCCATCGCTCCCACGGCAGCAAACATTATTGAAAGTGCAATGTCCTGGTCAGGGCGGCGAAGCGGAGGAACAGGTGACATTTCCTCTTCCGCAGTCGTCGGCCGGGCCGGGCCCGGTCGGGGACGAACTGTGGGAAGTTTCTGTGAATTCTCGAGGCCCCGACGAAATTACGGGCTCTAATGAATGCCACCGAAATGCGCCCACAATGAATACATTACTAGCTAATAAAAGCCCGACAAAAGTTTTGCACTCGAGGGAAAAGTTTGTGTACTCCTCTAGACGCTCCCAGCAGGAACTGTGCCCGGTACCCGGGTCGGGGGCTGGGTGCGCTAGCCGGGGACGTGTGGGCGGGTATGCCCTTTTCTATGCTATTGAACGACGTCGGCGACAGCGGCCCTAATAAGTTTTGGGGCCTCATTATTACCGAGGTAATTCCTCTCGGGACTATAATGCAAATTTAAAATAATTAAGAGTACTTAGACATTGTTTTCTTGGCGCAACAAAGCGCAGCTCGACCGCCCGCGCCCTCCCCGCCCCCGTCGCCGTCGCCCGGGGGCACTTGCGCGCCGGGGCCCGGAGCCCCGACACTTTCTTACAATTTATGTCACATTACTTCTGCTCATTTGTTCTGGCGCTCGGGCGGGAGTGCGCTGGAGTGGCTGCCGCTGCATGTGCCGCCGTTCGGCGCGGCTTATCGCTCCTTGCAATTTGCTGTACAGCGTGCGACGCCCCGCTCCCGGGTCCCACCGACGCGCATTTTCTGGAACTTGTACATTTGTTTGCCCTGTGCCAATGTGCGGGGGTGCGCCATGGTTCCCGGCCGCAGGAATAAGCTGTTTGAACTCCGAGTGGCTTGCTTGCTCATCTCTTGGGGCGCGGGTGCTCCGCTCCCTGATACAAGATGGTTTGGTTTCGAGTAAAATGTTACATCCGCAGGAGCCCCACAGTCCCGCGGCCCCCTCGGGCATGGCATCCAACCCGCCATCCTTCACGCCACCGTCCCCGACGGCCGGAAACATTGAATTAAGTGAACTTAACTAATTTAACTTGAGCTTTAAGCAGAGATAACGCGAATTTCGCGAGCCATGAATCCATGATTTATGCTCCTCCCTGCGGGTATTTTCTGTCTGTGCCTGCGTTCCGGGATGCGGCATAATCTCTGCTTCGGCATCTCTCGAGCCAAAGTGGGGTCTGGAGGCATCGTCAAGTCTTATTTTTGTCGGTTGCGCCAGCGTCTCGTGGCATTGGGGAGCATAAATATGGACTAGGATTGCTCGGATTGCGGTGGAGCCCTGAACTGAGAATCCGCTTAATTCTGGCTCCTCGCGATTCTACGAGTAACACGACCGACTTTGGAGCTCAGCTGCTTGCGATCGCCCCGTGAATAAAAACAAAAAACGACGATGATACAGCTCTGTTTGAATTTGCTCACGGGTCGTTTCACTTAATGAGCCTTTTTAGGGCAGAATTTGAAATTTTAACACCCTAAGCTATGCGATTCATACCGACTTTTTTTATGAACTACACTTTGTTGAAAATTTATAAAACCACTGGGAGTATGGATGTTTTTTCTATTTCTCCACAACATTTTAAAATACAAGCAATACTCCTATAACAGCGTAGATAGATTCATAGAAAATACAGTGTTATATGAAACATTTTATACGAGACTAGCAGCCAGTACAAAACTTTTCGGAACTTCGAACAAACGTTGATCAGGAGACCATTTAGAATCGATTTGCATTCCCCTGTTCAGACCTTAACGAAATACCCTATACTAATGCCTAACGGTTCCTTTGGCTCAGTGTGCTGGCAAATTTTTATAGATTCTAACACACTTTTGTTAGATTTTAGAAACATTTTGTTGATGGCTAGAATTCTAGCAAGTTTTTGACATTTTAATAGAAATTCTATTAGATTAAGTACTAGAACGCTCCAGTAAAAAACTGAATTGGAATTTTCATCTTTTACTAGTTTACCACTAAACTTTACAAGAAATATTTGAAACGTAACAATAAAACTATTGAAGTAACAACGTTATTATTTTCAATTTATATTGTCGTTCTCTACATCAACATTTAGAATTTCGCAGTTGTTTACAAGAGCGGCGTTGTTGAATTAAGAATTCCTTTCCTTATTAGAATACAGTTTTACTTTTGACTATGTAAAAACTTTTGCACATTTGAAGTAATAATGGCTCTTCTAAATTAAGCACTAAAAATATTTTAAAACCAACAACTTTGAATTCACTTAAAATATTTTACCTGCAATCTAAAAAGTTTTCACTGTAGTAGATTCTGTTATTTTCAATATGTATGTAGCACCTAACTCTTAATCAATACCAGAAACAATAGGCTTTCAATTCGATCTCTATTTATTTTTTTATTTCTTCTAGCGCATAACTTTAAAAATGAAATGAAAATGATAAACTATATAAAATTCTTATTAAAAATGACTACATTGGGGTTTTTATGGTCGCTGATTTCAACAAATTCAGTGCCCGAAACTAAAAATTCGAAATGGTTAATACGAATGCGGTCGGTTAACACAAAATTTCATTGAAATCTCATAAAAATAAGTATGTGGGGGATTTTACGTCTCCTGATTATAAACTCAGTACCTAATTTTGTAAATTCAAAATGAGAGTTTTAAAGTAGTAAATTATCCAAGCATTCACAAAAATCGATACGAGAAGGTTTTTGGGTAACTGTAAATTTCATGTTTGATGCCGAATCTTAAAAATTCAATATGGTGGATCGAAATTTTTTTTTTTTTTTTTTGTATAATTACAACAGTGTTCTCCAATTCTTTCTTCTGGAGTTAATCGTTTGGCCAGTGAATGGCGCATATTTCGATTCTGACTCATTTGAAAGCATAATCTTATATTAAAATGATTGAAATGATCGGCATGAAAATTTGTCTGATTGTAAATCCAATATTATTAATTATTTATGTTTCATAAATGCCTCATCAATTTGGACAGGAATTAAGAATTGGATGAATTTATTTTAAAAACCCCTATCTCTGTGAAAAAGATATAAAAACAAAATGTTATGTATGTTTTGCGGTCAACTAAATCCTTTCGGGCTACTAAATTCTTTTTATCTCAACAATTTTTAAGAAAGAGTCAAAATAATAGACTCTCATGCAAACGTTTTTCGAATAATATATGTACAATTATCCAAGTTCACTCTATTCTACTTATTTACATATATGTATGATATTACATTTACTCGAAAATCTTTCAAAAAATGATTTTTCTCCGCCATTTTAATGTATGTAGCGGGATTGTTCTGAAAATGTTATTGTTGGGGAGTGATAACAAAATGTGAATGTGAGCGTGATAGTGCACGTTCGCTTTTTCAAGTCATCTTAAATCCTCCAAGGACCAAGATCCACCCAGAGGCAGCGAAGTGAAAGTAGGGCGGGTCACGGGCGATTGAGGGGCCATCATTTAGGTAATACATTCAGGCTCCCTGCGGGCGAAGGGCAACCATTAAACCCAGACCACTGCTCGAAGGTCCTTTTTTTCCGAAGCAAGTGATATATTCGCCGCGATATGAACACTTTAGCATCTGCATATTAAAATACTACACGCTGGCCTGCCCTAGCGTTGGCGCGTTGGCTTCTCGGCGCGGCAGAGAAGACCTTTTTAAAATTCCATTTATTATCAGGGGGACCCGAAGCTCCTATAGTCCGAAAAACATTCTCCTTAAGATTTTTAGTACTTTATCCCCAGCGGCGGCACTAGCTAGCGACTTTCTCTACATCGCTCGCAGCCCCATAATTTTACCTTTTAAATATAACGACGTGTTTATCCGCGGAATGACAACTTTTGTTATCCTTCGTGGGCACCCTGTGTGCAGTTATTAACGTGGCGGGAAACAGTCTCGCACTTGGTAGACACCCTGTTTGAGGTTTGCGTTTACAAAGGAGTATTGCATTTTCGAAAAATACGAGCTAAGGGTGAGACGGGTTGGGTTTGAGGGGTTTTGCGGGCAGATGAGGGCTGGGCGTTAACATAAAGCACCTGACGACACTGTTCTAAGGAAATGGAGAGAATTCCGCGAGGTGGATATAATCAGCGAAAGTTGAGAGTGATACAGGTGTTTCGCGCCGTAAATGTGCGTCGTTAAATCCCCGGCCACGTAATGTGAATAAGTCAGCCGGGACGGGGGCCATTATTTGCGTTCAGGGTGCGGGAGGGGATGGGACCTAGGCAATTTGGTAATATTCTTAGAGCGTTTGTCAACGACGACGATGGGCGATGGCGTCGCCTAGATTTTGCAATAAAACTCCTTCGAGCGAAAGACAGGCGACATTCGCTTGTCTTCGCAGCCTCCGTGGAGAATTCGTCGCCCGGGATTCTCTCCCCGGGAACGACAAGGCGAAACGAACAGCCCGCAGAACTATTTCCGTTTTACTTTGTTTCGAAGCTTGGGTTCTTGTTGCAGGACCAAATGTGCTTCCCGGACTGGGGTCCGCCCCATGTCGTCTGTGATAAAAACCATATTTCGAGCTAAAGTTGTCTGGCGGTTTTATAAATTGTCCTTCGGAGCAGATCCGGGACTCCACCCGGTTGTGGGAAAACTTCATGTATTTACAGCGCCCGCCGCCGCATCTCCCCCCAGCACTTGTATTTTTCTTCCTGAGCCGGGCCATTTGATTCATACTCGCAAAGACCGGAGCCGCATGCGAGTGCTGACCGCCGTAGAATAACATTTTCCCATCAGATGAAGAGTTAGATAAATAGTTGGATAGATGGTATCTGCCCGAGTTGGACATGACACTTGCAAAATGAAGTGCTACACTTACACAGACGGGCTGAGGCACCGTCTAGCCGCCACCGAGTCCGCCACAACCCCCTCCAGACCCTACACCCCCCACCAATCCACCAGACCTGGGTCCTGGCCTGCTAAAAGCCTTTAAGTGATTAGTGTGTGAATATAAAACGGCTTTTCGTCCCTAATCCTGATAAGAATGACCATGTTAGGGAGATTACTGCGACAGCAATGAATTCGGAACGGGTGGCAAATGGCGCTCTCACTTGCAATCCCAGACAATAGGTTATAATTGATGGCGGTCCAGAAATTCATTAACCACCCGCCGTTGAGGGGATGACTTAATTGCAGGCAGCTTTTATCAGCGCCGTAAAGCACTATGCCCGTCAAGTTGACCGGCCTGGGCGCATCGTGGCAACCCCTAGATTTAGGGTGGGTACACGAGGGGGGGTGGAGGATGTAAGTCTGGATTAATCGTCGACATGCTCAGGGCTAAATTAACATTTCTGGGCTAATTTGGCAGAAATGCAATAAGTGGAATCCGCTTTATCTACAATATAACTTTGCGCTTAATGGAAACATGGCTTCACAAAGATTTTTTCTTCCCCAAGGACCACATACCATCAGGAATTTGGTGTCCAAGGCCCTGAAGAATTATGGTCGTATCTTCCAGGACAACGATTTATATGATGGAATAACTAAAGAATAATGTTTATTAGGTTCGAATGCAGGGAGGACGGAAATTGTCTCCCTACTGAACCTCGACCGAACTTCTTAATTTCATCTAATTTAAAGTCGTCATTGTCATTAAACGTTGACAAAAGTTATAGCAGTCAACAGAATTGTGGTAATTATTACTCCTAACCATTTCCATTACCAGTAATGAAATGGTTTTTACTTGCCATTAATGCAATGGTAATTGTAATGGTAATGGTAACTCTGGTACAATTACTTCACTATAATTAATTATTAGTGAAGTTTCCATTACCATTACACATTGCAGTTGAAGTTGTAATGAAGAAATTTAAATTCGTAAATATGTATTTAAATTTTCATTGGATACATTTGTCCCTTGTGGAAATTCTTAGTTATTTTCTAAAATTTAGATAAAATCAAGAGTATCAAGAGTTAATTTCATTAAATTTTGTATACATGCATAGACGTTTATATATTTTATTTTTTCCAGGGGAAACTGGGTATGATTGAAACAATGCGAATATCTCCTAAACTTTTAACGAACACGGCTTACGTCTGCAAAGGAACCTTTTGTGTTTTTTCGACCAAAAGTAACTACATATTTTCCATTGATCTCGGCATTGAGTCCATTTTACGGTTCTAACATCGGTAATGTTCTTGTTTTTCATCGTAGATTGCCAGGCAACGCGTCATAGGGTCTCGAGAGATGAAAGTGACATTTTGCAGTAGAAAACTATATTTGTAACTAAATTAAAAAAAGGACATATTTGATAACAGCAGCAGGGATGTACGAAGTTAACTCTCATTCGCGATACAAAAAAAAACGATATTTAGTTAACGAAGAAGATGATGAGGCTTAAAATGTCAGTACAGGGGTTGTAGCGTATAACTTTGCGGCTGACCAAGAGCAGAGCTACTTTTAAATTTCAGATTAAAAAAAACAACATTAATTGAAATGCATAGGTACATGATGTCTGAAAAGTGCCAGAACAGAAGATAAACTCACCGGGATTTTCATTTTGATGGAAATGTTCAATAACAAACTTATAAGATTTTCCCCTAGCTATCTGGCGGTGACCTTAGAATTGAACTTGACTTCAAGGTCATTTTTCAAATACGACCCCATTTTTTTTTACCCCAGAACCAGAAAGAACGGAAAAATTACGATAAGGTATAACCTCGAGTACCACCAAAAATCTCTGAAGGTCACCCTAAACTCATCGTAATTTTTCTCTCTCTTTCCAATTCCAGGGTCAAAAATATGGAGTCCCATTTAAAAAGATGACCTTCATGGACAAGGTCAAATTCAAGGTGACCACAATACTTTGCAAAATTAATTTCAGAATTTTCCCTCTTATTATTTTAAATCCGAGGAAATTCATTCACTTCTTTGTTATAGATGAAATATTGCGCTGCTCAATAATGCTTTAATTTTAATGAATTCTCTGGACATGTATTTCTGGCGAAATTTACAGAAATTCTAGCGAAATTAACCAGAATTTAACAGTGATACTTACTTTACTGATAAAGCACACGAACGATGCCCTGTCTTTTTAGTTAATATATACATATATGCAGTGAATTTAATTAGAAATGCAGGAAATAATTATAATAGAATTCTAGTTATTCGGTTTTCACTAGATTTCGAACTGCATATTTAAATATGTACATAGGAAACCAACTCTCGTTGAGATTCACTGCATTCTAGTGAGAAAAAATTTAGAGTGTAAACCTAAATATTTTTGTGAAAAATAAGAGTTGATTGAATATTTTCATTTAGGTACAAATTCATAATATACCTACTAACAAAATTTTATAGAACAATTTACCAATTCTTCGGATAAAAATTGGTGTTGACCAATGTTGTTTAATTTTTTTTTCAGTGACGCATGATAGAAACCATAAATTCCCAAAATGTTAAGCCTTAATATCCCTTTCACGGACAGTAAAATTTTAATATGAGTGCTGAAAGACGTACCTCTCCTCAAAGTTGTCTTAAAATTTAGAATACGAAATTGGGATAGAACAATTTTCAACAGATTGCAAAATTTGGCATTTAGGTACTTTTTGAAGTTTTATTATATTTTATACTTTCAGTATAATATACTTTGCTCTGGTAAATTAATTTTTAGAGGCCAGAACTTCAAATTAATATGTAAAATAGTGAATTCGTTACACAGTTATCCTCTTCTTTTTTAAATTTCGCAGAATTCGAATTGATGTGTTTTAGCGGACAATTTAAAATCTAAATTGTAAACTATAAATTTTTACTGTTTTTTCCAATTACATATTTTACAATTTTCTTCTGCAACTCAAATAAATACATAAATATATTATATAATATAAACACAAATTCATAATATCTCATTCTGTTAAAGATTCTAAAAATTGGCTTGATTTTTGGAGTCAAATTAAAAACGTTTTTTCTTCATTATTTTGAATTTGTGACCTGTGACGAAAATCGCTTTTGAGATATTCAAATTTAAAGTGATCTGCCTTTTTCATAATCTAATATGAATTGGATATAATAATAAATTATGCCGTGAATTGAAATTAATAAAGACTTCATAACAACAAAACTAAAAAATTTGGAAAAAACTTCTAATAATTTTTTAACTTTAAGAAATGAAATGTTGACAGGTTAAAATCGGCACACATCCACTCACTCCAGTGCAGTATTTTCGATTAATATTCTAAACACCCTAAATCTTTGGAAACTATTACTAACTTAATCAGCTTAGCACCCAAATCACTAGACCAAGAAAGAGTTTCCTCGAAAACTTGCACAAAAATTGCTCCCTCTGAACAAAAACCTGAATCCGCGCCTGAAAATGGGAGCATATATTTATAACCCGTAATGGCAAGACGGAATATGGATTTTTTAAATTCTCTGCACCCAGGATATGTGAGACGAAACGAATAAACATTGCACCCTCACATTCGGTGTAGCCTAGCATGAAAATGCAATAGCACAACAGCAATTCTGATGAAATGTAATTTGCAATACCTCTGCAGGAAAGGGGCGGATTCAATTCAAAGACCGCCAGACCTCAGACATATCTCATATGAAAGATCTCATCATTCGATTCAAAACATTTTATGCTACGGCGTCACCTGAGATACAATATAACATTTTGTGTGAATTTTTCCACAAACATTTATATTGCTTACGAAACATGTTTCCCGTCTATTTCTCTTTTATTTTATTATAATAGTTAGATTAATACTAGACACTGTCAATATTAATTTAATTAATTATAAGACCATATATTATAAAGTATAAAGTAAACCAGTCTGGCTCTATAATATTCCAGTTAATTAAATTATTATAACATTCAAGTATTTTTAGAAAAATTATGTAATTCAAATGTAATCAAATGACTGATAATAGAAAGATACTCGTACCTTTCGTTACATATGTTTTCAAAAACACTGAGCTCATTTCGGAAGTTGTTTTATCCCTAAGTGTGATATAAATGAAAAACGAGAGGTTCTAGTTTTTATATTTATATTCATTTCATTATATCGTAGATGTGGTATGATAATAATGTAATTTAATATTATATTTTTCATTTTTGTATTATATTATCGCAATATTGTAACAATTAATTTATTAATAAAAAGAATATTGAATAATTAAGTAATATATTTTTTGTTTTCAAAAACTGTATTATAATTTTATAATTATTTAGAAGATAATTAATTCTTTTGCAAATACAGTTCAATAAAAATATTCGAAACTATTGGCCGGCGCGTTGCCACCTTAAGGACGATTTTTCCAATTTTTATTTTACCTCGTGCATTTACACGAAAATATATGATTCGCTACTATCCGCGATTTCAGAAAATGAAAGATGATGGAACCAACGCCTCATGCATGATATATCGGTGGTTCTACTGTACTATGAATTTGTAAAATTTAACATCGCTATTGAAGCCCTTTACTAATAATTGTAAGCTTTCCCGCTGCTGCGGAAATTCATTCATCACTGAGGATTATGTAAACTACCTGTACGTGTGGAAACTGGAAACGCATTAATATCAATGTGTAACATCACTTACATTGTGTAAATACATTCGAAACAATGTGTTAATCTTGTTCCATATATCCAATTAAAATACAATTTTTTTTTCCTGCTTACAAAACGAAAATTAGTAAAATGAAGGAAAAAATGGTATACCTACTTTTTCCAATTATGTATTTTGTGCACAGTTTGTCTGAGCGTCCAAACTACATATATTTACCACATTTATGACTTAATACACAAGATAAATGTGTAGAAATGTAATTTTATAAAAATACAAACCGAAAATCGTTCTGGCGGAATTAGTAGGTACTTCTAAAAAACTAAATACATAAATAATAAATACTAAAATACAATATTTAGCAAAAATAAAAACAAGAACCCTTTTCAACGTAATAGTTAAAAACTTAAATGTGTAAAATTACTTTCTTCATTTTTATTTAATTTTACGAAATACGTATAATGCAGTTTATATTTACTCGCATTTTTTTTCGACTATTTTAAAATAAGTAATTTGCAATAAATTGTTTACTATCCAAAAATATACAACACTAAGAATGGAATCTTGGTCCAGTCCCAGGGGCATATTTACGTCGATTTAGCGATCAAGTACAAGTTCGACTTGGGCGTATACCATGTTTTTTTTTTTGGCATTGCTTCTCCAAACGCCGTCATCACTTTTTCAGAATGGATATAACATTGGTTATAATTTTCCTAATAATTTCAGAGATAACAGAATATCTTTTTAAATATGTTATTTAAAATTACGAACAAAATATTTTTGCTCCCCATAACAAGCCCTTATAAATTATATTCCGCATGATATTTATATAAAATTTAAAAAACAAATGTCTCCCTTTGCTCTCTCCGAATTCCTTAGTTGTGCTTTCAGTAAAAGCAACCTGACAAAATGTAGATATTTCGGATTACAGGCATTCCTCGACTTACGTTGTCAGCTTGTTCCAAACAAACGCAACGTAAGTTGAAATCGACATAAGTCGAGGCAAGAATTTTGATAAATTATGAAAGTCTTTAAAGTATACGTATATTACTCAATTTATTAAAAACGACAAATTAAGACCAATAAATTCAATTGCACATAAAAAATGTGTTAAAAATCTATAATATGAAGGTATACTATGTAATATTTTCCCTTTGATAAGATGATTTTTTATTGGGTACGGATAAATGTTTGAATCTTTAGATTACGATAAAACATTTGTTTTTTCTGATCATACAAATTCTTCAACATAAGAAGGCTCCAGAAAAAAACTCAATTACGAGTACTTAGATTTTTCTGAATAGTTGTTTTAGATTCTCTGGCTAAAAGAATTGTTGACGAATTGTCAAATGTAAGTTACAAACAAAAATTCCTCCTCCAGTGATTGTAGAAAGGCTCAATAAATAATTAGACTTTGATTTAGTCCAGCCAATTTAGTCTCATTTACCGTGTTGTCGCTTCATACATACATTTTTGTGCGTTGTGTGACCAAAAGCTAAATGAAAAGTTTTTTAGGGTTTTACAATTACAGCCATCCCTCGAGGTAGACGTAAGTCGAGGAATTCCATATATTCAGATTTGATCGACTTCTTCACAGTCACAGGTCACAGTAGACCCGAAGAAAAGTTCTTAAATAAATAAAAGTAAGTCTAAATAATCGCTGTTTTGCAAAAAAAATTTGTTATTATTTTTTATAATTAATATTTTATGCCAAACATGTGAAGAAATGCTGACGGTGGTGGCAGCCCTTGTCGTGGGACTGAAGAAAACTGAAAGTAGACGTTTTTACTTAAGCAGCTAATTAATGTTGGACACCCTGCTGAAAACACCACTGAAGAAGTTGGTCCTTTTGTATATTTTGTTATAAGGTCTATTTATAAGTAGGTATTTAAGCGTTGATAGTTTCCAACAGTTCTTGAAACTTTCCTTGTAATTTGGGTTTACGTTTCTTAAAGTAGCCGCCTCGTTGTCGTGTTTCCATGGGGAGCATTTTCTACTCGTCGGCCTCGGAAATAAGCGGTGTGCCGCAGAACCCTGCCTTAATGATCGGGCCTAATCGATTCGCTCCTGGGGGCTCACTCCTGATTGGAGTGACTATTATGCGGCAAATTGGTATGGTATGGTCCTCTCCTCATCGATGTGATTACGTAAGTTAGGAATGCGGTGGACAAATTCGACCTCGCCCTTCTGCCGGGGGAGAATCCAGACACACCCTTCGAACGGAGGGACAAAGGATAACCGCGACATAAATCCAATCGTCGGCTTATGCCGCCTTTTTGATACCGCAGGGCGGTTAATTGATTTCGGCTCTGCGTTAACTGCGAAATTCTGTGGTAATTTGCCCCCTCCTGCCCTGTAGCATGTCAAGGAACAATTCTCTAAAGGCAGGGCCACAATGGGGTGGTGTCCAGTGCCCCAAAAAAAAAAAAAAAAAAAAAAAACATCGCTCATCTCCCGGCATATGCGGGCCGCTCGGCTTGACTAATGCTCGCTGCGGATCGATGCGACAAATTCCAGCTCTTATTAATGGGGACGTGAAAAATGGCACTCCTTGCAACCCCTGCACGCTTTTTCCTCCGGCCGGTCCAAGACAATGCGGTTATTATTTATGGAGGCATGCCCTGTCCAGTGTCACCTCAATGCGCCCTATGCTCGCGTTCCTTGTCGAGGAGGATTTATTTTATAACTGTAAATGCCACACTGCACCAGGCCCTGGAGGAGTTTTAAACACCCCCGCCACTGTCTTGGCAGACTATCACTGGCTGAATCTTTGTGCGCTTCATTATCGCTTCGAAAGTGGCGCTGTATGGAGCCGGTGGCTCTTCGCTGCCAAGAATTCGCTCAAGTGATCATAAAATACCCGGAATGTCTCGAGCAGACGACAATGCATTTTTCTAGTTATGGCGGCAACTGGCACAGTCATACAAATTTCCCCGGCGCAAAGAATTCGTAAATCCTCCCGCTTTTTACAACCTCATTCTACAGATATTTATTCGGTGTTGGACCGGCTGCAATGAGAGCTTACCCCACCCCGCCGCTTGAGATAATTAAAATAATACTCGAGGGCTGCTGAGCGACGAGACACGAATTTAACTTTTTCAGATCTTACTTCCGCTAAATTTAAAAGGCACCCGTCCAAATGAGTGTGCTGCTGAACTCAGAACTACCAATCTTTTTACTATTTCAGAAAGCACAGGACTGTCCCATATAACCTTACTTCACCCTCCTCGCAATAAACTTCTTCAGGAGATCTAATATAGTGAAGATTGTACGTATGGTCCTGGATTTAATCATTCCCTCCTTTCCTTTCACGTACAACGTATTTATCATTAGACAATTGTAAGTAGAAAGACAGCAATGCAATGAAGCTTTATTTTCGTTCAATTTTAAAAAAATACATACTCAAAACACGTATTTAGGACAGATTTATGTGCATATAGACTAAAGGCGCGAAATAAGAACCACCCCAATATAATACATACAAGGAGTGTCTCTTCAAAAAGAGTTATTTACACTTTTGGTCATTTAACGTTTTTTTACTAATTCCACGTTTAATCTAAGATCCTACATAAATCTACCATTACTTTTGTTCAAAAGTGCCTAGTTTCTTACTAATAGTAACCTTATTTTTATTGTCCCAATCAAAAGGTGCTATTTACGCCCCAAGGAGAGCTATTTCTATTGGCTTTGAACATTTTTCATAAAACATTGGAATATTTAGAAAAAGTTCATATCGAAGAAGAAGGTTTGATTTCTGAATGTTTTTGTGTAAGCGTAATTTGTGTAAACACTGATCAAAAGGTGCTATTTCCATTTTTGATTGTTTATTATTTTGTTTGTTAATAATAGTGCTGAAAATCAAATTAGCTGTACAAAACAGTATCGCATTCATAAATAATGTTATTGAAAAAAAAAAAACACCCGCGCATATAAATAGTAACCACTAAACGTTTTTATCGGTTTTTGTAAAGTTTGCTTATGGTATAAATAGCTTCTTTTGAACAGACACTCCTCATACATACATAAACATGTAAATACAGGGGGTCCTATGATCAGTGGTCCTAGAAACCTTTTGAACGGCATATGATTTAATATAAAGTCTTGGATTATAAAATAAGTAAGGAACGGCTGCGGCGTTTAAAAACCCTGTACATGAGCGACCACTTTCCTGAAGAACGGGGCTAGAGGGGTATAGCCTTATTTTCAAAGTATTAGTAGTGTCGGCGTGTAACTGAGCAAGAGAAATTATTTTTGTTTTAGCAGTGGAAGTATGGGTACAAAAGGTACAAATTTGTCTATTTTAAATTCAATTTTTGCCCCTCTCTATATGATCCTAAAATTTCGGCTTGCACTGAGCTCAGCCTTTCCATACTGTTCTAAGTACATACATATAAAGTTCAACAGTTTTTTAATTTTTGCAAATTTCGAAGATTTGTCATAAAAATTGACACTGTGTCTTAACAGATAAAACTCTGTCTCAAAATTCCAAAAAAAAATTGTTTATGTTTTTACTTTACATTTTTCGCAAATATTAACCTTGCAAGATAATTGTTTAAAATTATTTTTGAAAATTCGCATTTCTTCAAATAATATAGTGTGTCAAAAGTAATGTAAGTTAATCAGGTATAGTAAGGTAATCAGTCGTATTTTGTATTGGAAAAAAGATATGTTTGTAATTTTCAAAACAATAAGATATTATTCCTCGTTATTATAAGACTATAAAAAGATTATTAATGAATTGGTTTCAATTTTGTCAATAAAATTTCGATTTTTTTGTAATTTTTTTATATTAACGTGTGTCTATTTTGAATACGTGAGATTATATTATTTCAAATGTCATGATTTCTTGTAGACACGATTCAGAAATCGTTCAACTAAAAATAATTTTAAAAATCGTTTACTTTTTATGGGGCCCTAAACGTAGCACTTGCGATTTCACACCTCTGGTTCTTATAAAATATACATTATCCTTTTTCGGACAGTTTCGTTGCTATTGACAGAGGACAAACTTTAATAGTTATTTTTTAATACGTTCGATTTCGGGGATTCCATACAAAATGTTTTCAAGGTCTTAATAATATGCATTATTTGGATTTGATCAATTCCTTCGCATCGCAGAAATTCTGAAATAAATAAGACTCAGTTATTATTTTTTATTATATTTTAATGCAAACATGTGACGAAATACTGACGGTGGGGCAGCCAAATTTAAGTATCCCGGGGGGCCACTGACTTGAAAAAGAAAAACTTTCATTACGTTTTTCTGGGCACCTACAATTTTTCAAGATTTACCTGACCAAATTTTGCGCACCTCCTAATTACATACATACATAGTTCTCATCTGAATCATCAAAATATTAATCTTTTAGTTTTACAGCCTTTTAAATGACAAATAAATCGAAAATATCTGAATTTAAGTTTCAAAACGCCACAATCTTTTTCGAAATTTTTCTGTACCTAGTATTGTTCGGATTCTTAAATTGAATAATTCCCATATGTATGGGAAATCGTGGCATGACTAAACCGAAATAATTTTGCACGAAAGAATCGCTAAGCTACTTAAAAAAGACAGTCTCCCACAGGAATATCCTATATTTAGATGAAATTTAGCACATATTTAGATGCTTTGATAATGTAGTTTCGTATTCAACACACAATTTTTCTTTGAAGTTATTAAGAATAAATATCTCAAGCTTCTCGCTTAAATTTTAGATTCCGACAATATTAATATATATATAACAAAGGCTTTCTTATTTCTTTTCTCGGAGCTTCAAAGTTAAAATATCTTAGAAAATACAGGCAATTAACAAATTTTTTTTACATTATGTATACATATACATACATACATATACATACAAATATATTTGTCACTTTTGTCCCAAATGAATGTTTTTACGACATTTCATCAAAATCCGTGAGTAGACCTCAAACTCCATCTGTTCTAGATGTTTAAATTGTGATAAGAAGTACATAGTATATGATTTTACCTTGAAAAATTAGATATAATATTCAGGAGAATTGTACTGTCAAAAACCATAACCATTTTTAAATCATACGAAAATCAAAATATATAATTGTATTGTCAGCTCGCTAACTCTTATTAACATTTTTTAAGAAATTATAAGAAATGATTAGCAGAGCCTAAATATTACAATTTCTCAGTGTTGCGAACTGGAACTAACAGTTTTAATTATATTTGCTGATTTCATGCGAGTGATCCTATTATCAAATCTTAGTGTAATTTCTGACGAAATCGATCCTTGCCAATCCGGGACCGGTAAACTAGCCAAGATAGATTCAGAAGATTGAAATGCTATAGACAAATTAGTATTTTAGAAGTCGATTCGAGCCGAATATAAAGTGGTGCTCACAATAGTCGACAATGCCTGGTACCTATTTTGAAAAAATAAATGGCAACCCTAAGCGAGGGGCCCAATTGCTCGTAGTCCCGCCATTTCCGAGCCCCAAGGCTGAGTTCCAATTTTTTCCCTTTTTAAATTGTTCCGCAAATTTCTACACAACCAATTTGGAGCGCTGCGGAGGGTGAAAGTTACGAGCCCGAATGGCTCGACGACCGCTAAAATCTACCCTGTTTATGCAGCCCCTGAATAATTCTGCAAAACTCGAGCGGTGCTCTAGTGGCACGGTGTCCCAGGTGAGTGCACGGGGAGCTCCGCAATTTATTTGCCCCGAACTCCTCAAAAGATAGGAAGTAGTTTTGGTTAATTTGAGCGAGGGCGCTTCTCGCGCTTCAATACTCAGGTGGCGACACGGGAAGTTCGAAATTAGGTGACCTGGATGACGAGAGCCTGCTGCAGCGGGCCTCTGTAAATTGTTGTCATTTACATAAACTACTCCTGCCAGTGGATGGGCTCGTCCTGGCAATTCTTCCCGTCATTAAGACTTCCCCGAGTACGTGATATTTACCATAAAATTTACACCCTTTAACCACTTCTTACGTGGATTTAGCCCCATTCTCAAGACTCTTCAGTCAAAGCAAACAAAAGCGCCCGTGTGACGGGGGCCCGGGTCCGGGTGCAAGACGGAACTAACGCACAAATCTACGGCCCGAGGCCAAAGCCGCCGTCCCCGTTTTCCTTTCTTAGTTTTTTCCCGGCTGCGCTGACAATTGTTGCCCCGGCGGAGTTACAGCCCTTGGTCCTACCCGCAGCATCCGCACCCCCGCCCGACGCGGCCCTTCTCAGGGAGGCTCCGCCGGGACTCAAAGGTCGGAGGCGCACGATCCCGTTTAATTGTGCATAAGAGAAATATGGCACGGCTGCAGCCAGGCGTGAATTAAAGCCCAAGTTGTGTCGCGCGACTTTTAGACTTAATTTGTGCATTTTGTAATCACCATCTTTTCGGGCGACCTCCATGAAAACTGGCGCTTTTGCCCTGCTCTCACCCCCCACGGCCGCGGTTCTTTTGGCCCGGGAATTTTCGTTAAAAGCCTGCGGCGACCGAACCGAAGAAATCAAGTAATTTGCAACGACGTCTATTAAGACGTATATTGAGAATGAGAACTCTAAAAATCTTCAAGGGCCTTTAACTTTGTATGTTTATAATATTTGTTTAAATAACTTAACTGAAACCGCAATCAGTGACGGTTTTGTTAATAGGCTAAGTAGACTTTAGACTTGAGCTGCAAAATTTGGGGTTCGCACGTTTTATAATAATTATATTTATAAAAGAGTGTTAAATTAAAATTAAAAAATAAGTTCTTAATTAAATTTTTTTTTAAAAAACAAGCTCTTATCGCATTCTACTCGTCGAACCTTTTCATTTAATACCCATGTCAAGGGGATTGTAAAGAAAAAGGTAATCCGTCATCTTGGAGTGCCCGCCATATTGGATTTAGAATGACGACACGTAGCTTATTGTTTGCTATTCGTCGAACCCTTTCATTTGTCAAGGGGGTGCGAAGTAGAAGAAAGGAAGTCTTTAAAAAGCGGAAACTAATTATTTTCTACTTTTTCGGGTTCGACTATTTCTTCGTTCTGTTCTGATATTATTTTATAGTTTTCGGTTACATTATTTGTTTTACTATTATATTATTTTTGTGATGGTTGTACCAGATTACTAAAGTGGAAATAAACGCTTTTTTAACATCCCAGGTGAAAAAATAAAGCTAAAAACACACCTTTTTTCATTAAAAGGCAGTCGAAAAACGATCGGAAAGTAGACTGAATCCCTGAACAAGAGATGAAAATGCATAGACGGAAATCAGTCGGAAATATATATTTCAGTTATGAACGCAAAATATGTATATTTCCGTCCGATTTTCTATAAATTTCTTTCTCTTTTTCATTGATTCAGTCTTCTTTCTGATCGTTTTAAGACTGTCCTATAACAAGGAAAATATTGGTAAATTTTTTAGTCCGTTTTCAATTTTAATTTTTACCCCAGGCTGGACTTAGAAATTTTTTAATAGAGAAAAGAAATAATTTTAAGTCTAGCAGTTAAATAAGTCCAATATCTGAAAAATTTCTAAGTGCTAGAATAACGAAAAGTATTCTACGTCTAATATTTGAAAAATTTCCGACTAATTTTCGTCTCTTCGCAGTTTTTTACTGAATCCAATATTTGCAAAATTTCTAAGTGCTCTAACGAAAATTTCCCTCTTTTTTAAGTCTCCTTTCCGACTGCAAAATATTCCCGCCTTAAGTTTCTCGAAATAATAATTTCTGACTGATTTCCAATTGGATTTCGTCTAAAATTCAATTTTTCAGTCTCTGTTCCCTCTTATTTTTTCACCCGAGATAAAATATTTTTTATTATATATAAATACCTCTTTTACAAAATGACTAATAAAAGGTAATAACAAATTTTAAATAATGAACATAATACTCTATGTAAATATTCACTGAAATAAAAATTTACTGGCTCGTTTTCTAAGAATTAAAAAAAAAGTTAGTGATAGTGTACTATTATCATAAATTGAATTTATGCGTGTATCTTTTAGTATTGCCTTGTAGTATTTCAGCAGAGCAGATGTTAGCCTGCAGAAAAGTTATAAGAAAAGTAAAGGTTTTTTAAACATTTGCTGGCAGGACATAGAAATCGAAAATGATAGCAAATGAAAGTGTTGCCGAAAAATAATTTAATAGAATTTATAAATAACTGATGTTTTGTATTAGTTTAGGATTTCAGCTTAAAGCATAGATTACAAGATGGACATTTGATTATTTAGTTGAAGCAATTCTCTAAAAATTCATATTTTTGAATTTTTTTATTAAAACTTTGTCTTTACATTGAAAACAGAGTGTGGAAAATCAATTAATAAGCGAATTATTTAAAATCAAAAGTAAACCGAATATTTCACTTTCTATTGGTTATACGCAAACAGTCATTACAAAAATTATTTATTGGAAAATTCTTTACAAAAATGTTACATGCAAATTTTACGCACGAGACAAAAAAGTATGAGCTACACAATGCGTTTCCTCACCACCTTTTAGGCCAACTCGATATTTTATTTGCTCCAAAAGCTATTCGTCGTGTGCAAACATTTTTTTATAGAGAATTTTCTATTAAACAATTGTTTTAATAAATTTGCTTACAATCAATAAAAAACGCTTAGCATACAAGATCTTGAAGTGGACTTTTCACGCTGTTTGTAATGTCAAAATAAATGTTTTTTTAAAAATTCGTCGCCAGTATTTATTTAGATGCTATACCTTCTTTTTACCTAAATTGACTGGATTACATACGGTGATAAATAGCTTACCTTCAAAAACTGTAACAAAGTATTGAATAAATAAACGTACAAATGCCAATCATTTTAGTTTTGCATCAAAATTCTTCCTGACTCTTCGTAGTCGAGGTAAAGTAGATCCCAGGAAAGATGGTTGCCATAGAATAAAACTATTTTTCCCGGATCCATAAATCAGGTCTCAATAAAAGTAAAAGTTTCGCAGCGCATTACCTCGACGGTTGCTCGTTTATTCGAAACTCGAAATTTAAAAAGACATATCCCTTCCCTTTTGAATGCCGTTGAATCCTCCCGCGGGATCCAAAAAAGAGGACACGCTGCAGTTCCCAACAGACCCGCACCATCATGCATAACTTAGGGATTTCGAAGGCTCCAGGCTGCCTGGTCGAGGCGGGCGGCGGGCGGCCGCTTAGAGCGCCAAGTTTGAAGTACAAAGGTAGGAAGGCCCATTGTCGGCGACGAGTCCCAAAACTCCAAACAAGTCACAGGGATCCCTCTTAAGCTCCTGGCCCCATAAATAAGTCAAGAGCCTCCGGAATAGTTGACTGTGGCAGCTTCTGCTTATCCTGGTGCATATTCACTTTCACAACATATTTGACTGCCCGGGGTCGGAGATGGGTGCATTCACCTGCTGGTGGAGGAGGACGGGTCCGGGTCCGGGTCCTCACGTCGGGCACATGGAAGACCCCCGGGGACACAATGGGGGCAGAGGAACCCTCGCTCGTATTCGAATTGAATTTCTTTCTTCGACAGTTTATGTCTTATTTGAATGGCCGGGCGGACCCTAAACAGCTGGGCCAGTATGGGGCCACCAGAAATGAAAGCCCATAAATTTTTTAATATACATCGACAGTAGCTAGAGTGGGGCGCTGCGCTGCCGCCGGGAAAGTCGCTATTTCGCTAACAGAGCCTCTTAAGCTGCCACGTTCAATTTCTATTGTTCCCTGTGGCGCAAACTACGTGGACTGGTTTTTTTTTTGCAGACTCAGAACGCGGCGAAGAAGTTAAGAGTAATAGCGTGCGCTGAGTGCGAACACGGGACACTTACGGGTCCTAGTCCCGAGTCCTGGAGAGTCCCGGAGTCGTACCCTTTACCCAGGACCAATATCCGAATGCAGGCGATATCCGAGGCAGTAAAACATATAACAGTTCGAATCAACCGCTCCCCTGGGCTAGATCGAGGACTGGATGGAAACTATTTGAGCGGTTCGGTCTCTGTATCGCAAATCGATTCCCGGCTTATTCCAGAAAATGCCATGGACTGGAGACTGGGATGCGATTCGAGCAGGAAACTGCTTCAGCGAGATGTGATAAGGTGGGATAAGGCGGGGGTGTCCCGGGGATCTCGAGCTGCTTATGCATACTAAGAATTTCCTGGCGAATCAATTACTCGTGCGTTGCTCGCAGTTCATCTCTCCTTGGGATTCCCGAGCAGACTTGTTATCCTCGGATGTGTTTACGGGAGCTAATTTTGTTTGCCCGTCACCATCCCCTTCGAACAGTGCCCTTTTGCGGCATACTAAGCATTATTTTCGCCCCAATGGTAATCGATAGGGAGCCGATATCCATAAACAGCGGCATTGGGATTGATTCGTCCCCATCCTTTGTGGAGGATTTTTGTTTACAAGGAGCCGCGTCCCTTTGTGCTACTGCTAGCAAAGTGTTTACAAAACAGGGCCCAATCCGCCTGTGGATGCTCGACGGCTGCCGCAGCTGGAAAATGAAGTGATCCTTGATCGGCAGAGACAATAGCCCGCGGCGGATGGGTTTATTAGCGACAACAAAAGTAACTAAGTCAAGTTGTAGTGGCTGTGCCGCTCTCGAGGAGATCCCACTGGAGCATTCTGGAGCCAGTAATTTGCCCATTGTTCGGAGGCAATTAAATCGGGCTCGTCGCGAGGAGCGCCCCAAATAGGGATCGCTCGCCCTCGACTCACCCAGCCGAAATTGCTGAAGCTGCTCAAGAAATTGCTCGAGCGGCCTCGTCTTTGTTATTTATTCAATAAGTTCGCCTGGGAATTTCTTTTTTTCCTATAAGTGCCGAGTGGAAGTGCTGATTTTCGTTAAAAGGATTTCTGAAGCACCTGAGCTCCTCGCCCCGGGCGCTGGTAATCGGAATTTCTCGTGAGCGCTTTGCATCCGGAGTTTCTGTCTGAAGTGAGCTAATAAACGTTGCTAGGCCGGGGCCCAGCGGCCCTTGTAGAGGGCATTTGCTCAAGGAACCTTCCGACATGCTTGAGTGCCGTTATGATTCATCTTCTCAAACCCTATGATTAGTTTGCAGTCTCCAGAGGAGCGTTACAACAGCATGCAGGCCCTGGACCGGAGCTGATCAACTATGGGATAATTGGGAGCAAATATGGGAGTGATGGATATACATGAATTTCGGACACTTCGGTCCTCGAATTTCTTATTGGAATTATTAAAGAATTCATAAATAGCAACACAAATTTAATCCCAATATCCAGGCTCCTATACCACCCAAAACCCAAAGCCAAAGCAAAACAATAGAACATTAATTTATACCATGGCGATTATTGGACTAAATGGACTCAATACACTATTGTTTTTAACTATTTTTCAGATTTCAAAATTAAAATTTTATAGTTGGTTGAACAACGATTTGTAGTTATACCTAAATATCGACATTAAACTATTCTGAACTATATTTCAACAAACTCCTATTTTCATTTTATTTCAAATTTTACTAAAATAATAATTATTGCAACTATTTCAGTTTTTACTGACAAAAATAGTTGTAGTGACAACTAACTTTTTTGTCAGTGCACATACACCCTAATATTATCTAAAATATTCCATACCGTGAATTCGAACTGACAAACAAACAAATTTCTTACGTTTTGCATTATTTCGAAACCTAAAATACTTTCTTTTAATACCTAATTACAAAACAAAAGAACTTGCTAAATTATTATATGTAAGTTAAAATCAAAGGTAATTTAGCCATTTTTTATTTGAAATAAAATACGAAATAATTATTTCAAATGAAATGTTAATGCATGTTATTCAAAATAATTAATTCAATTAATAACATTTTAAATGGAAGCGAAATAAAATTTGACTGAAAAGTGTTTTCAATGGAAAGAAAGTACATTAGCAGTTAAAAATGAGATCGATTTATGAACCTTATCGGGTGACCATTTTGAAGACCATATTTTATTTACCGTAAATAAAAATGATTCATGATATGACATTTTATACAATTAAAGATTAATGTTTTCTATATTTTTTAATTCACTTTAAAATAACTGATAGTTTGAAATAATTAGGTTAATTCATTTTAAAATAAAATTGCAATTTGAAATAACAAATTAAATCAATTTGCCTATTTATATGGGTGATTTCACATTAATTGGATGACTTGATGTCTGTATTATTCGAGTTTGGTGTTGTTCTTTTCTGAGGAAAATACTCCGATCGTTTTATATAGATTTTTTTTATTTTATTCGCTCGACGTTTCGGGTCCTATTGCGAAACCCTTCATCAGGAGCTACATTAATACAATAAACAAATTTTAACAATTTATAATAAAAACATTAATTTTAAAATTTACCTTTTTTATAAAAATTTGTATTATATAAACTATTTATTATATTACAAGAGCACAACTTTTAAAACATCTTAACAGGAAAAACAAACAATGTGAAAAGTCGACGGTGGAAAAACGTATCTGTCTGTATTATTATCTAAATAAAAGGTAAAAGGTACCTATCCTTTTTGACAAGTTCACAAAAGAGATTATATTTTTTTAAAAGCAGGTCACCACTACAATCAATCAACCAATATTTCCAGTCATACTGAAAGTAAAACATTTTTTCCTAATCCTAATATACTTAATATTATAAATGCGAAAATGGGTTTGTTTATTTGTTTGTTTATTTTTAATTGCAATTCTAATAAAATGCATTGGATAATCTAGAAATTATTTTGTGGGTCGCAATATTTACTGGAATATATTTTTACTTATCTGTGTACCGCTGGGATTCGAAGAGATTGCACAACTTTATCGGTGCATGTTTAACTAATTTCGTATTCATAGTTTGTCATTCAAGTTTGATCTCTCAGTGCAAAGTAGGTACGTAGCGTAACGCATGCAATTATCGCCACACAATTTAATGAATTAATTTAATTTAATTAATTTTCTATGTAATATATCTTAAAATATACATATAAATATTGTTTGTGCATTACCCATAAGTAATCCTATTTTATTTACCCACGATACTTTGCATAATTTAATAGAAATCAAAGTTTTCCCTCTTACTATTTAAAATTCTAAGAAACTCATTCGATTCTTTGTTACAGATGAAATATTGCATTTGACTATTTTAGTTGGATTTATTCAAGTGTATAAGTGGTTCTTTCAATAAAACAGGGCACATTAAGTTGGACATTTATTGTAATGGAGTCCATTATATTTAGGTGACCCACCTACCCACTTAATATACTCATGTAAGCGCTGTTCAATACAGCCTTAATTTTATTGAATTCTCAGTACCCACTTAAAAGGTACAATACAATATCAATTGTACAATATAATGTATTTCTGGAGAATTTTACTGAATTTTTAGCAAAACCAACTAATAAATATTCCTTTTCAGATGAACTTCACAGCTAAAACAGGAAAAAGTTTCCCTGTCTTCCTAGTTATACTCGTATTTTCCACAAAACCCCTGAACGTAAATACACATAAATGCAGGAAATAACTACAATCGAATTCTAGTGACTCGCTTTTCCATAGATTTTGAACTGCTATTATACATATGTAGGAAACCAACAGTTGAGATTCAGTGCATTCTAGTGAGAAAAAATTTAAAGTTACTTCAAATCTATATGTATATTCACCATATTTCAAACTGCTATGAAATTCATTGACAAAAGCGATAACACTATGAAATTTATTAATACATATTAAATTTAAAAACCAGCAACAAGTCATTTCTCATCGTTGCCCGAGCTACCTATAAATTGACTTAAATATGACAGTTCTCAAGTATCCCAACTAGTTTTTTATCATAATATAAATGTGAAGAAAGATCTATCATATTTATGGCAAAGGAATACTATAAAATTCTTTTATGTTACGGCATTAAATGTTTAGTGAAATTATTCTATTATATAATACATTTTTACATTTTTAAGCAGAAGACCATACACATTGTTTTGCATTGTTTTCGTCAGTCCCCTGGTCTCATGTCAGGCTCCTGGAAGAAATTTGTAGAAAAATCCAATTTTCAGAAAGAAATTCAAATATCTTCCTTTTCTGGAACATTATAATTATTATATTGCTCACCAATTTTATAATAAAAACATGTTCACTTAATAATTAGAAGATACAATATTTCCTTCAAAGCTTAAGCTTCCATTTTTCTGGAATCACCTATTTATGTAACTAATGGCGTTTTCAAAAACGGATCTAACAATTTTGATGAGTTTTACAGAATAAAGGATTTGGTTAGGTCTCATCAGAAATATTCGGAATTCGCTTACATTTTAAGTCGAAACTTAAAGAGGTGGTAGATAAAACGCTTGGGATTGGTTCGTCGGTAGATTTTTAATACAACTAATATGTCTTTTATCTAACTCTTTCAAATTCTATTTATCCATTGGTGTCCAAAATTGATTTCGTTCGAACGAGGTCTAAGACGGCTCAAATGAAAGTTTACATGATCTGCTTTCAAAAGCCATGTGGCGTATTCCAAAATTTAGTAATGCGGTCCAAATATGGCTGCCAGGAACAACTGACGTCCGATTTCCTTTTTTTTTATACCTAATTCGTTGATTATTCATTTCGATTTTTACTCGAAGTCAAAGTTATGAACTTGGAAATTAAAAGTATTAACCGGTGCTATTAACATTTTCGGGCCATTTCAAGGTCATTCATATAAACACTACTTTCTTATCGCCTATGCATGACCAGATTTTGTGAACTGGAGTGACCCGAAAATGTGACCACGGGTCAAGCCAATACCAGCCAATACCGTCCATACATTTTCTTTTTTATTTTAAACTCCCGAGGTACTTTTCGGTCTTAAGAAATGCTCATATAGAACAAATTTGAAAAGACCTTTACGATATTTTTCTTTTCTAAATATTTGTAACTTATAAAATTTCAAGGAAATCGATTCAGTGGTTCTCGAGGAACCTTAGATCTGCCGAACGAAACTCTAATCTTTAAATAACTGATGACGTCATCAGTATGGAAGCACGCAAAGACTATTTTTCTATGCAAAAGCATAGTAAAGATATTGGCTTTTAATTCAAATATAAAACCGCAATTCACAGTCATGATTAAAAAGATATGATTTTGTAAAAACGTGCAAGTTTTCCAAGTTTCTATAGATGGTATGTACATACATACATATAACCCTTAAAGGGCGAAAAAGACGATTTTATCTTTAAAAGGTCCGTTTTTGGTATGAAGCTCGTAAAAAAGAGAATTGAAAGCTTTATGGAAAAGGATATGGAGGAGATAAAATGTATACGAGAATATTATGCCTTTAATATTCCCTTCTTTCATGTCTAAGAAGTTATTGATTTGTTGACAAAACAACTCCAAATAAAACCCCTCCTTGAGGCAAAATAAAAATGTTTCTTAATCACTGATTCTAGTGCAAAAAGTTCGATCTGTGTGTCCAGTCGAAATCTCGATTCCGGAAACTTAAGTCGCAGAGCACATGTGCGATTAATATAGTTTTTTTTTTCTGCCATGATAGAATCCAATCACATAAAACGGACTCCAAGGACTGAATGGGGAAGCGCTTTTAGAAATTACTCCGTTTCCTGGCAGCAGGGGGTGCGGCGAACAGGGGATGCACTATAGTCTTTATATGCATTTATTTCCGAGCTAAATTAATAGGCAGGAATATCCCTTACATCTGCTGATGATTGTGCAGGGTGGCGGATGTAGGTTTATAATGCCCGCTTTCGCGATATTGTCCCCACAGCGCGCCCATACACGCCGTCACTATTCAAGGCAAGAAATGCCTTTTTGTTGTCCGAATGAATGAGTTCATTTGCATCCGAGCGGCAGTTAATTTGCGCGTGCTGCTCGCCACGGGTTACCTTTTCACGGCAGAAAAACCGGCGACTGGAGAAAATATTTTATTTTTTGGTGGAAATGAGATCGGCTCTAGCTCCGGCCCGGGATCCGGCTCCAGCTCCGGCTCTGGCGTTGTCGTACGACAATCCATTCCGGGATGACTTTAATTGTTAGAGCGCCCGTGCAGTCTTCAAAAGCCCTAAAAGGCTCGCTGCCAGCAAACAAAGTTGAAGAAAGATAAAAGACGCCAGCTAAGTGCAGCTCAGCGCGAAAAATGGGAAAAAAGTGGGAAAACATCAAGTCATGTAGGGGAGCCGAACGTTCGCTCTTGATGTATACATAGCTCAGGGGGAGACTCCGAATCGCATTTATCTTATTTGTCCCATAATTCATCACTTAATATCAAAACAACATCTGTTTGCGTAGGAGGCCGCCTCCCGAACGACCTTTGTCACCACCGCACCGACAACCCCGCCACCGTCGGCGACGACCTCCGGGCTCGGCCCGGTCGATTTTTACCCAGCGGTGCCGTGTTATCGGACAATAATGGGGCCCTGCTTGTTCGAGGCAGTAAATCAATTCTCGAGCGATCACATGCAAAAGCGGAGGGCTCCTCCCGTGCAGGGTTTCATTAAAAGTTCAATTAAGTGTTTACACGAGCGAGCTGAGGAGCAACACCTTCGCCCGTGTCTAGGCCGGGGCTGTTGCTTTCCAATTTCCTCCTCTCCGGCTTAATTGGGCAAGTTCGGGACTCTCCGGGTGGAAGTTTCGACGGCACCGGGCGACTGCGACATACGGCCGCATCAATGCAAATTGAATCCCCAGCAGAAAGTTGCCGAATGAAAACAAAATTCCACCGCACTTCTTGTAACTGGGGTCCGGGCAGGGCCAACAGCCTCCGGGCGGACGAGGGATAAAGTTCGGTTTGGATTTGGACTCTTGAGAACTACAAACTTTGAAAACCAATTTGATTGCTCGGCCGAAGTTGTTGCATCCGCCTGTTGTCGTCGCCTAAGCCTCAGACCCACCCCCGCCCCCGGGGTGCTTAGTTTGCCACTGATATGATGCCGAACTAGTCGAACCCGCAGGCACAACTCAGTCCACGTTTTCTAGTTCACTTCATACAGTGGATTTGTAGAACGAAAATATTAACTTCTACTGTTTGAAAATTAGTTTAAGTTTATAGTCAACTTCTATAAGCAAACCTCTCCTCTGAAATTCGAAATCTTAACTTCAAAAATATAAAGATCAATGAACTTGAAAATGTATTTCTTTAAACCTGCTCAGTCATAATTTTTCAAAAATCAATTGGTTTTTTTTATCTCCAATATAGTACGTGACCCACATGAAGTAAAATGCCCGTCTTTTAAATTTCGTATTAAACGGATTCAGAAATGTCACAAAGATGCGTTACACTTCAGTACCTAAAAAAGTCAAATGTTTGCCCAGCTTAGCTTCATTTTGGGTAAACTTGTCAGTGTCGTCAGATTTTGTGCTTTGATTGTTTCACAATAGACGTATATTAATAAATATAATATAATACATGTATGTACATTTCTTTCATTACATTTCTCTAATAAGGTCCATTTAATTTTTACTCAGGCCTTATTAAGTTAAGACTATTGAAATTGACTATGAATTATGAGTCACTTTTTTAGTCCAAAACCACAATATAAACACGTACTAAACATTCTAACAATTTAGTCCAAAACGCAATTACTAATGTTATTATATTTTAATCTTATTTACTTTTTTGTTAATTTGAATTCTATACATTTTCTTTTTAAGTTTTGACTGATCTTAATTTCATAATTGATAAAGATAGTAGATTTACGAATAGAAAAGACATTTTGTTACCATGGAATTATTTAAAATTAAACACTTACATATATTTTTTTCTAAAGATAACTAAATAAACAATGATTCTAATAAACATAAAGATTTTTTATTTATCGATCAAAACGCTTCAAAATTCAAAACCCAGCTTACAATTCTTGAGTAATTAATGGATTTAAATAATTTTTAAGGTTTCGGAAACTCTTATAGGATCACTTTCTCTTCCACCTGTCTGTCCGTCAAAACTCTCTTTCTCAGGAACAGCTAAAGGTATCTAGTTGAAATTAATACCAAATACTAAAGTCTATAGCCCTATAGTCCGGTAAAACAATCAAGTTTCTAAATAAAAATATACGACCTTTCAAAATGTATTTACATACTGACAGACTAACTCAATTCACTGACTGAAATATCAAAACCTGTAGGGTACTTCCTGTTGATTTGTTAATTTATTGCAATTGATATTTATTTTTAAACAAAACAATACTATTTTGGACCCTTTTTTTTTGCAGAAACTTTATACAAAGAGAATAAACCTTGGGCCGACTCTTTAAGTCCAATAGTTCACGAAATATTAGTTTCCCAGCAGTTAATACATAGTTGTTTGCCATTTTTGACCCTTCCAGTTACAATAGCAACAGTTAAAAGAATTTTCTAAATTAAAACTTATTAAAAATTTATCTTAGAACTTCTACGGGACAAGAGCGGTTATCGAACTTATCAACACTATCTACAAAAAATGAAAAACATGAAAAACTAAAATTTTCTTCAGCTGTACATGATATAATATACGTCGGCGAAAATATGTACATACATAGTCATGAAAAGGTATTTCTCAAAATCCTTCGTTCAAAGACATATCTATTATAACAAATAAGAGTTAAGATTAACCTATTTCGTTTTTTATTTCAAATGATTAAAATCTAATAGAAAACTCAAGAAGTAGATTATATAATCACTAAAATTACTAATCAAAAATTATCCTTTCTTAAAATGTTGATATTTAATATTTGAGAGTGACTATTTTCACCTTAAAAAACGTGAAACCAGAAACCAGAAAAAATAAATTCATTCAAATTACAAAATGCCTATTAACTAAAGATTTTCCTTTTACAAAATGCCTACTAACTAAAGATTTTCCTTTTACAAAATGCCTACTAAATAAAGATTTTCCTTTTACTGTGAATTTATTTTTTCTGGTTTCTGGTTTCACGTTTTAAGGTGAAAATAGTCACCTCCTTAATATTTAAAGATTTTCAAATGTATAACCTTACTCTACTTGTATGTAGAAAAAAGAAAACAATAGAGAATCAAAAATATGTTTTAATTTGCTGTGAGCTTATGTCAGCGACAGCAATCAAACAGGACTCGAAGCTATACGAGTAATTTTGACAAATTAATTAGCAAACATACTTTATTCAGTCATTGTTCTACAAATTAAAGGAAAAATTGACATTTTACATTTATCATTGAATACATTTTATGCAAAATGTTTTGTAATTTAATAGAAGGTAAATAAAATTGTTTTCAGAAACAAATAACTTGTCCGACCAATAAAATGTCTGGCATAATAGACAAGGTGACAGATAGACGGATCGTTAAATTTTCATTAAAAATATCCATCGCAGCTAACCAGCAACGAAAAAATGTTGTTAATGCGAATTCATCACCAATGAAATATAAAATATGTAGTTAATTGTAATTATTTGGTGATGGCTTTCAACTCGTTTTTCTGTCATTTTTTTTCAATTTAATTACATATATGTACATATACTCGTACAAATAGTAATTTATAAACGGGTTTAAATATGAATGCAATTGTTAAGATTTGGTGATTAAAACTAATTATTTTTTACAGTTTCCTTTTCTTATCGGTGTTTTATGAACAACAATAATATAAATGTTGTCTTAACTATCTATTTCAAACTTAATAGTTAAAAGATTGTGCCAAGGTAAATAAAATATAAAATAACAAAATAAATATTGATTTAATTTTAAGAAAATGTTATAATAAATTTCAGATTGCATTCAGGAAGTAAAAAACAATTCATCTTCATAAAGAAAATATTTTTTTTCGGTGAAAAAGATTAAAATTACTCTCCAAATCCGAATTATATTCTATAAAAAACACCGTATACAAATATTCCTTTCCTTTTATTGCAAATTTAGGAAAAATACAGCAATTCAAGGTAGAGAATGGTGCCTACTTTCATAATATGGTGCCGACTAAATTAGAGTTAAAGTTGATATGTCCAATTCGAGTATACTTTGTGGGTATTTAATAATTTTAAAGTCCAGCAGAATTTATTTATTTATTTATCCATCTAATCTTCAACAAAACAGCAACAGAATTCAAAATTATTAATTAAATTATATTAATCTAGAACACACTTTTAAAAAACTGAAAATCTACATTTATAATTGGGAGAAAGACATTGCCAATTTATTCCATAGAAAACAACCCCTTAAAACTCTTTTGAAGGCTTTCTCTGCGGTTAATATGAATACCCTTATCTCTGATTAGGGTTCCAATTCCAAACAACCGATATGAATTCGAAGTTCGATTTAAGCAGAGGTATAAACAGTGATTTAACCGTGTATGCATCGTTATATTACATTATCAATATAATATACAGGTACATATGTAATGAAATTATGAATATGATAGAAACATAGGGATTTACATTTTGCTGAATTAACTGCGAATACATTATCATGGCACCATCTTGTTAGACTATCCAATTCGTCTTATGAAATATGTATGTGTCCTCAACATTTTTAGAATGGAAACCTACCATTTTTAGTTTCTTAACAAGAAGTAAGTTATGTACCCTGTCAAGAGCTTTGTTGAAATCAGCGTAAATTATGATTTTGTGGGCAGCGCTGTACAGACTTGGACAGAGCCACATTATTATCTAGTGTGTTTCCACTTTTAAAAAGAGAATGCTTAGAATTTAAAATAATTTTCGAGAACAGATTTTGTTTCGTGCCTTTTTAAAATGTTTTCTAATCGTTAAAATAAATAAATTAAATTTTTATATTGTTTTTCAATATTGTGGTCTATCTACCACAATATGTTCATTCAACTGATTACCATACTCAACAAAATTAGAAACAAACTTTGTGCCCCTGTAGTTTTTCACATCAAATTTTTGCCCTGATTTAAAAGTAGGCATAAATTATAGAGATCTTCCGGACATGCAAAAACTGACCGGAATGTACTGATTTATTGAATATGGTAGTCAAAGGATAGATAAGTGAAGGACATCTTTTGAAAACACCATGGTATAAATTATTACCATCCTTAACGTAAGACAAATCTTGACAGCCCTATTTAATAATTCTCTATTTTGCGACGGTTAGAACATACCTTCCTGCAGATTAAATGTGTAAAATTTTCATTTAATTTCCCTCGTCTGGTGACAATAGACAAAAACCTCTCCCCTCCTCCGTGAAAAACCCTAACGATCCCTCAGACCCTCCACCGCCTTTGTTGGGTGATAAAATAAAAAATATATTAGAGATAATTTTCGGATGCCTCGTTATTTCGACTGCCTCCACTCTACAGACCTTAACCCGGCATTGATTGAAATAGTTACGTTTTAACAAAATTATTTTCTTGAGTGTATACATAAATATAGAATATCCAGAAGGATACTGACGGACTATCCTAATCTCTCTAGTCCCCAATTTATTAGTTTATCTCTAACCATTTTAAGTTAATCGAAAATGTAACACCAACCTTCAGCATGCATATGAGCAACCCACCCACCCGCATCCGGTAGATGCTTAATCGTCTCCATCCTCTTTTGATTTCCAAAAACATTTTCATTTCACTTCAATTGCTATTAATTTTTTGCCCCAGGAGCTATTCGATTCGCGTCAGAAGGGCGATCGTTCCATTTAGAAAGGGCCCGCCATCCACCCAGCCAGACAGTGGCAAGACAACCCTTTTACTTGCAATTTTCCCTGTCACGTCGAGGGACTTGTCTACCTCGAAAATCGCTGCCATAGATCCATTTGGGCTCGTACGGTTTCTACCGATGCAAAATTCGTTGGATTTTATGGACGACAGTCGGCCAATTTCATAAATATCGTTGTGCATTGGCCGGGTCCCTTTTCAGACGCAGTAATCAAATGATGGGCGCGCTCCATCCAATTACGCCGCTTAAAATCTTAATGGTCAGATTAAAGCGACGTTAAAAATTTAATTACTCGGGCACTGTGCTAATTTATTTTTAATTTAAATTTTCATGAACCTGAGACCGCCTCCATTAAGGATTCGTGTGGAACCAAAAATTGCCCTGTTAGTCTGGCGGGCATGTTATTTCATGGTTATAATTTTTAATTTAATTTCCATGTGCTTGTGATAGATTGCAGGTGCACGCGGGGTTTGGGAGTCACGTGTGACAGAACAGCCCCGGATCCAGCTCAATCCGAGCAAGTGAGCCGCTCCTCGGTGACCGGGACGAGCTCGGCTAGATAATTGCTCTTCAATTAAACTATATATGTATACGAAAAATAGATGGACGAGTTGGCGCGGAGGCGACCTTTTGGCGAATTGATTCGCCAATTAATTCCTAAAGATGATTTTGCTGTTCGGCTAGAATAATCACTGAGTTGCAGCTGGAATTTAATTAAGCGGGATGCGGATTCGCGCGAATCCTTTATTTTGTGCGATTTTTCAAAAAATCACAGCTTCAATTTAACTAAAGGGACTATTTATTTAAAGTGGACGTACAACTCACCAGATTAATCATAATTATCCCATCAGCGATCCAGAGCGGAAAAGAGTGGGGCCCAGCTGCAGACTGGCAGAAGCCACCACCATTCGCACATCCTCCCCCGCGTCCCTCGGCAAACGGACTCCGAGCCAGGAATCAGGCAAACACGATAACCACAATGGGGAGCAGCATCCCCAAGGAGCCTGAATTTTTTATATCGCTTTCATCTGCTCAATGGTGGCAGTGGACCACGCTCGTATTGGAACCTGGAACCCGTTCGTAATAAAAAATCACTGAACAGTCCATTAAGAAATTTTTTACCTGAGTGAGCACAGGGTAGAGCGGGAACACGGTGCCTCGGAGGAGGAAGCTCCAGTTCTTTTGCTGCCGCACAACAGGAGCGATCTGTACGCTTTCTTTGCAACATACATACAACAACAACATTAGGGCCAGAAAAGGGCGTCGTAAAGGAGTGCCAGAGCTTCCTGTTGAAAACCTCTTCAGACATTGCTCATCTGCGGGATTTTCTGCTGACTGATCCCAGATAATTTAGTCATCGGATCACTGCGACTGATACTGGCGGTATTTATTGCAGAAATTACTATGGTACGAGAAATAAATGATTTCGTGAGTATTGCAATTTCTTTCAGAACGTTCCGAATCATCCTGTACGTTGGGGTTTTGGACAAACCAATGAAAGTGCATGTCTTTGAAGATGAAGATATTCGCATGATTGTGTCCTTTGCACATTACCGCCGGAATTTTTTGCAGTGATTGTGTACACTCGAAAATCCTCTTAGGAGTACCTATATGCGATAAGGAACTAGGGGCTAGTTGCAACAGAAGTACGTATAATACACCCAAATTACTCAATAGATTTCAAATATCGATATCAATTTATAACCAACCCTGCACTAAACAATTTTGGTGTAGTTTTGTCCTCTTTTTGGTACGAAATTGAATGCCTTCCATAATGGTAGTAAAATTGCAATTAAAAATTTATGTAAATATGTATGTTTAAAAATATTACAAAGATGGCGGAAAATTAAAATAAAATATGCGAAGTTAGCATATAAATGTATGTTATTTACTTCTTTAAAGTGTGCTTACTTTACATATAACATAATTATTTAAAATTAGGTACTTTTCACATTCAATGTTTATCTGCACTCAGATTTGAGTAAGTACACGAAAATACGTTTGCGATGGATTTCGGATTACAATAAATGCTGTACTGCCATTGTAGTAGCCAACAGATTTTTGATATACAGGCTGTCCCAAAACACCAATATCCAAACGAAATAAACGGCTGTTTTTTGCAAAGAATTAGCGAAGGACCGTCCTATCAAATGTAAGCAAATATATTTCCAATATTACTGTCGCTTCTCACAACAAATAAGCTTTTATTTATTGGATAATTGTCCTAAAATGTAAACATGTAGTCTAGATTGTAAAAAGATATTACACTTTTAACTTCTTTTAACTCGTTTCGGAACTATTGACATCCATATTTCTTGTAAAGGTAGGTGTAGGTTTTACAATGTACAAAACACTACGGGGAAAAGAAATTCTTAAATGAAAATTATATTTATTATATTGTTTAAATTATCATATTGTTATAAAATTATTTTATTAAAGATTTTATATACATATAAATTTAATATCTGATAACAGCCGATGCACTAGGACTAGATAAACCCCACAGTAGGTATTATGTTCAGTTTTAAAAAAATTACTAGTGGATTTATTGACAATATTCGGTCTGCTAGTAATGCCCTTTTCTACCTAATTTCGAAAATAGGTGCTAACTTAAATTAAATGGAATGGCATATATTTAAAACTGATACGATTTCTTTTGTTCAAACTAAAAGCCTCCCTTATCTTTTAAAAGCAATCGATTTCTGTATGAATTAATCTGTGAATTACCTATAACTCACCTAAGTATAGAATAAAATTATAGGTAATGTGAGAAGCAAAAAAATGGTTTCGCACTCTAACGTGCTTATTTAGATCGATTTATCACAGTCAATGTAAAGTAATTCGAATTTGATTCAAACTCGTTCTTTTGTTTAACATAAGCGTGCTTTAAAATTCTAACAAATTAACTATATAAGAAATTAAAAAATATATAGGTATACATATCATATCATATCATGTATTTAAATCTAAATTTAGGACCATTATTCTGATGATATTGAAGCATTATTATTCTTCAAAAATTTTATAAAACTTTATGATTATTTCAAATTCAAATCCGAATAAGTATACTTGATGATAATTTACAAACAAAGGGCGATATAGTGAGAATAAAAATTTCAAATACGCAACTATCGGAAAGGTATTTTTTCTCATAACGGGTGCAACATGGATCGAATTTGCTCATGAGTACTTTATAAAATAAATGTATATTACCCAAAACAATATTATTAATTCATTTTATCTACAAATTTTTATGAACTATACAAAAATAATAATTACAATTTTATCCATAATCGAAAACCTAATTTTTGAGTATTGCGAGAAAGTAAGCACAATATTGCCGTATTATTTATTTTTCAATTTTATTTCGGGAGATATTATTCAGGCCAATTTTAATAACCGCAATTAAAATGCAAATAAAAATAATGGAAAGTACACTTATGATTAATTACTTTTCCAATGAATTTTTAATAACATTAACGTGAAACATATAATATTTTTATTGTTTTGATTTAAATATCATCCCCTAACCCCATTCCCATGTTCGTCGGGGATTGTGGGAGCCCCTAGGTGAGTTTTAGTGTTAAAAATTTAAATCAAACAGCTTGTATTTAAATATTGGTAAATGTATATATAATTTTTTTTTATTAAATATGCCTGGATCCGAAACATGTCCGTCGTGGAGACAGCGCCTAAATTAATAGAGGGTGCTTCTGTCGCTTGCAGGTGTCCTTAAGATTGCCCGAAAAAAACAGAATTTGGTCAACAAAACCACGGCAAAGGGCACAGAACCCTGTTTCGGTTTCTTGAAAAAACAAAAATTAATTTCCCTTCGTGCAGCTCCATAACATCACATATGGCATGCACTTTTCGGGCGATAAATCACCTTCTTGCACATAGCTCCCTTAACTGCTAGTGGAAACACTTTCGCCAGATGTCACGCAAGGGCTGGGGATTCGCTCCAAGATTGAAATACGATCCGCCTGGTCCTGGCCCGGTCCCGGTCCCGGTCAAGTGGATACCGCCGCGGGGTAGTTGTCTTCCGGTGGATCGACCTCCTCGGGGCAATTAGTGTTCCCGGCAGCGCTGGCGGCCCTGGCTATTTGCATCTATTGATTTGTTTATGCAAATCCACCGTCTCGGCACCTGAGACTCGCGCAGGGAAGCAATCGACCTTTGAATGGTAATTAAGAGACGACTGGCACGAACCACGAACGCCCCATGATCTCGGAAGCAGGCGCTGGCGGTTATTCGACAAAGTAGGTGCCGAAGTGAGAAAGGAACTCCGTCTGTCCCGCTGGCAGCTGTCCCACGACGGCACGTTACGCCGAGCACGACTACATTAGCGAATCTTAAGACCGTCATTTGAACCTCTTTTCTTCCGCCACCTAATAGCAATAATAATAATATCAGAAGTCAACGACATCCTTTTTCATAGTTGAATTCCACTCAATTACATCACGTTTGAAAAAAAGGTCTGACTTAATATTAAAAGACTTCTGACATAGACAAAATTAAACTTTCAGTATGCACTTAGCTTTTAGGTTTAGGGTAAAGGTGGAACAACACTCAATATTTTATTTTTTTGCAACGATCATATGTAGAAACTGATTTCGATGATTTTCTTACTTTTTAACTGGTGTCAGAAATACTTTTATAACTAAATCTTCCTCCATACATAATATGTTTCTTGAAAAGGCAATTTTCCGAAAAATTTCCAAAATATTATAAAGTAATACTATTGTCGTACTATTAAGTGAAAAATTGTGATTAGTGCCCAATTCCTTATAGAGTTCTAGGAATAACATTTTTTATTAAATATCCGAATAAATATGCCATTTTGCCAAAAACAAGCAAAACAATTTAAATATACATCCGTTTTGCAGGCATATGCGCACGTAAAGCAGGTACGGAAATTGACAAATACGCCCATTTTACACGCACTCAGGATATACGCTCATATGTTCACTACACGAAGGAAAATTGCTACGGAGAGTGTTTTTTAACTGTCTAATGGCTGTTTCAACCCGATGATAGCAATTAAATGTTTACTCCGGCGTACCGTGCCACATTTGGGTACAGAACGGACGTGCCGTACCTTTTTTGGGCTACGTTTGATCCTATTAAATTGTGTCTCGGGTATTATTAAAACCTATTAATTCTAATTCTTGCTTTTAAATAAAAATCATCTTCTCGGTAATAGTAACCTTCTCGGTTTTTTTTTTTTGTATTACCTATATTTTGTAATTTTTAAAAATTTATGGAGCAATTCTTTTAAATAAATAAACCTGATTCCACCGAAAAAGTAAGTATGTACCTTCAAATGTCAGAATAAATACCTTTTTCACAAACTTCCATCAAAGAATATTTTTTCTTAAAGTTTTATATATGTACTGTACATATCTCAAGAGTATTAAGGTCGAATTTTTATTTTAAATAGTTATTTTTCCTGGAAGTTTTTTATTATCTGCTCTTATTTAATATTAAAAACAAAAAAACTATAATCATATAATAGTTTACTCACCAGTACCTATTAGGTGTGTTCTGGATAATTTGTTCCTTAAAGTTTGAACTTTCGTTCGAAATGTTTTTATTTTTATATAGCAAGCAGGTATTTTTTATTCAATTGCTTATAGTCGTTCAGCGTAGACGCTGGAAGTGTAAATTTAAACACGTTGATCTGAAAATGTTTTCTTTACCTAGCGTTGATAGCTAAATGAAAACTACGATATCGATCTTTCTCAAAATTGCAAAACAATACTCTATACATTAGTGATTCTCGCCGTCCGTCTTTAATAATTATTTCGTAGAAATATTTCACAATTTCAGGAAGGGATAAGTTCTACGCTTCATCTACATTTCGAATTTGAGTTTCGTCGGAATCAATGTATTTAGTTGCCCATGTTAAATTTTTTGAAATTATTGATTCTGTAAAAGTCAAATTGTATCGACTTTTGTATTAATTGTGAATTCTTTAATTTGATAACAAGTTCACAATCAATTTTGAATTCTCAACGTTATAACATGAAAGAATTTTATAAAAATGCTATATAAAATAGTAGTTTTATTTTGTTTTAATCACTTACCTACAACTTACTGATATGAAAATAATTAATAATATTGTTTCTTACCCAATGAATGAAAGCTTTTAATTTGTTATGTCATTTAATTTTTGTTTCATTCAAATGAATTTCTTTGCTTTTTTAAAATAAGTTTTCTTTTCTTAATTCTGAAAAAAAATCAAGTTTTTTTCAAATATGTATATGTTTCGCTGATTCTTAAATTCTTAAAAAAACACTTTCCCAATAAAATGGTATGTTTAGTAAAATCAAATATTTTACCGAGACAAAAGAGGAGCACTTTATTTCCACTGATCGAACTTGCTTTTATTATTTTTCTTTTTACCAATTTTCTTGCTGAGATATAAGCGTATATATTTTTTTATCCATGTGAAATTTTCTTCTTATAAAGTAGTATTTGGTATACAGAAAAGTCGCAAATAAAATTTAGTAAATGTGTTACAAACTTTTACGTTTTTATTTGGTTGATTAACAAACCTTTTCAACTCTACTTTCCTTCTGTCTGTAAAGAAGTGGAAGTAGTTCTTAAAAATCACACCAGCGGAAATGCAAAGGCTTTCAGTAAGAATTTAAATTTCATCTTAAAATCTCACGGGAAATTAAAACTAATTTCCATATTTTCTCGTTATCCTGTGGTTAAAACTTTGATAAACTACCAGAACAGTTTCTAACAGAACAGAACAGCGAATTAAACCGGAATTGAAATTAATTAATTATGCTTTTCTAGTTAAGATAGTAATGGTCCTTAACTTTAGATTAAAAGCAGTTGTTCATTTCAAATTAACAGCATAACTAATTAGACTCTAAAACAGTTATTTGTACAGGCTCTAAAATCAAAGCGAAGTAACGTTTTAGCAACGTTAAAAAGATATTTCCAGCATACAAACTATAGAGGACAATTTAGCTTTCAACATTTATTTTTATGGCTTTCTTAAATCTTTAACTGAATTCTAAATTCTAAGTCCAGTTGACAACAGAGAAAACATCATTATGATTAATGATTCTCGTTACAAAATACGCAGTATGTGGTCTCGACCTTGTGAGATTTATGCTACTAATTCATATACATAATATTTACTCTCAGCTTGTTTGCCGTCGTGACTTCTTATAGTAATTTATTTGTTTGTTTTACTTTGTAAGTTGACTGCAAATTTAAAATTTGGATCTAATGAGACAGTTGTACCTATATGCATATAGAGCTTTTAATAATCACCGTAATGGAATATCATTAAAGTATAGTTTATTGATTATCATATAAATAATTATTCACCTACATAAAATCTTCCAGAATTGAACTTTTTAAAGCTGCGAAATCATTGTTGAATTTAATAAGTTTAAAAGTATCCACTAAAATGTTATCAGATTCAAAAAATATTTCTAAAAAGAAGCTCTAACAGCAATGCAGCTTTTTTCTCTTACGAGTCAGAGAATAGGCAATTTATAATTCTGTTTAAATCAGGCTTAAGTCAAGCATAGATCAAATTAAGTTAAGCTTAGTCCGATTTAAATTAATCTAGGTTCTGTTTGTGCCATGCTTAGGTCAAGCCTGAGCTAATCTTTAAGATACATAGGCTTAATCCATAACTTCTTAAAAACTCAAACGATTTAACGATAACATTTATATTATCCCTGTGAGTAAGATTCAAGGGCGTTCTTAAAAAATGCAAAATTGTTTTTCAGAGAGGGGCAAGAGTTTTTCAAATATGCTTTATATTCGACAGGTTTTATTTATATTGTATGATTTATAGGCATACACATTTTTCTACATAGCTATGAATGGCTATTTAAGTAGCTTCAGTTCATCTTTTTGTGATAATATAATATAATTAGGTACTTAATGATACTCCAAACGTTCTGAATTCAATTTGGAGAATTTTCAAGAGCCAGAGTTCAATAACAAGAAATAAGTAAAAAGAATTAGGAGAAATTGTATGAATACTCTGGGAAAAGACAGAAGTTATAAATCTAACAATCAACAAGATAATGAAAACAAATACATACATTTGCCATATTAAAATAAAATCATAAACCGATAGTCGAAAAGTTCTAAGTGTAATTTGAGAATTTTCAGGTGTCAATATAATTTTCATGAAATTTTATACTTAATTCCAAGTTTCATGGAGGGGTGCAGAGCTGGGCAACAAAGCGTACGCTCCTAGTAAAACTTGTGTCGACTTGTGCTTTAATTCACTCAACTTGAACCAAGCCTAGGCCAAGTTAGAACTTGAATGTGTTTAATTTTTTAAATGATGTATACACTGAGAAAAAAGTGAGTGGTTAATATATGTACATAACTGTTTTCGTCAATAAAAATTTAAATAGTTGCAACAATTATTATTATAGTAAAATTTACTATAAAATGAGAAAACAAAAGTTTTTTGAAATACTTCAGAATAATTTACTTTAATAGCCAAAAGTAAAATAATATATATTACTAACGTTCTTAGTGATACCTCTAACTATTTAAATGCAGTTACAAGAACCCTTAGTCATCAGTAAATATAACAAATAATTTTTATTGTTTTACTATTTTTCCAAATTGAATGAAAAAATACCAAGCCATATGTGTCGTGATGTTTATTTATAAAAGATTCCAGGCGTCTCGGATGGCATAAGTAGGCTGGGAGTATGCTATTCCGGGGTTGTGGGTTTGATTCCCACATGAAAACCTTGGTTGAAAATTAAAAAGAAAGAAAAAAAGAAAGCACACTTAGAAAGCTCCGAATGGGCTTACTTCCCAAGTGTGCAAAAATGAAAGCAGAATTAGAATTAATTCTACCTTGTAAGAAAAAATAAATAAATAAAGCCATATTTATAAAAAACATTAATTTGTTTTTTTTCTTAAGTATTTCATATAGCAAGAGAATAATCTCTTAACATTACTTTAAAAAAATCATACCATTAATAAATAGTAGGTATGTGTATTTACTATGAGATATTAGTTAAAATATCGGTATTTATAAAGTTACAAATCGTAGTTCAGTCAGCTATCAGATTTTAACAATTAACAATTAAATGAAATAAAAATGCCATGTTGTTGTATTAATTCTTTTCGTGGGACATCATTTCATATCACATAATTTTCGCACAACACACAGAATTATCAGATTTGTTCCTTTCTAGGACTTGCTTGAAAATAATTTTCGCTAAAATAAATTCAAACCACACCATATGCGAAGTGCGGACGATCAGCCGTAAATGTTTCATTCTGGGTTGCCGCACAATGCTAAAATTTATTTTGCTATTTCAATAGTAGGCTTATCAGGCCCATTGAGCCAATTTTCCATTTTAAAATGTATTATGTATTTTGAAACATTTGACTTAATAATTTTAGAAATTGTATGTTATGTGACTATTCTAAATTGTCGGGCTAGTAAAATATAAAGTTTTAATAAGTAATTACTCTTTAGATTCAACTAAAATGTAAAATTATTTAACTATTTATCAACTTTTTAGTAATAACTATACGAAATAGTTAAATTTATGAACGTTTTTCTCTCAGTCTATTTGTCATATCGATCTGAGAATTTGCAAACTTATGCAGTTCTGGTGGCAATACAATAATGTTGTACTAATTTTTAATGGCTTGGTGCAATACTCTTAAAAGCGTGTTTTTTTTTAGTTTTGTGAAAGTACTATAGTATTTTGAAATATAAAAAAAGACGGACAAGTGCGAGTAGAACTCACACCCTGAGGGTTCCGTACAGTTATAGTACCGTAAAACTTAGTAAGTAGTTATTTTATATTATAAATTAAATTTGAATTTTAGAAGAAAAAATAATAATGTTTTTTGTGATGTAACTTCAAATTTAAAAATTACTATCTCCTAAAATATTGGTCGTGGAATGCCCATTGTGGGCTAATTTTTTTCGTTAAATATTTATCTACAAACCTATTCAACAAAACTAAACATTGGAGTTGAAAAATATTGCTTCCACACATTTCAACTGCAAATGTAAGTTGGTACGCACAATATTGAGTTATTTACCATGTTATTTTAATATCATGGACTTCTTATAGGTTTTCCCATAATCTATAAGTAGAGAACTAATTTCTGTATTTTTTTCAAAATTTTAGGTTCAGTAGTTTCGGTGATAAGGGGGGGAATGGTCAATTTTCGTCTATTTTCTTGAATAACTTGGAAACTTTTTATTTTAAAATTACAAAAAAATATATTTGAGATCCTCACAACAAGCCCTTTCATTTGATACGTTACACGATGCAGTTTGCAAAATTGCTTGTTTTAATTTTCCATCTTGCCCCCCAAAAGTGACCCCCATATTCAGATTTCGTCTATTCACGGCACACCTCTGCGTTTGGGTCACAGAAATTGATATGTGTAGTAGATTCCGAGAAAATTGACTGTGACGGACGGACAGACGGACACACGAGTGATCCTATAAGGATTCCTTTTTTCCTTTCGAGGTACGGAACCCTAAAAATAGTTAAAAGACAATAAATTTTTATTTTTAGTGTATGTAGGTATGTAACAATTAAAGTAGAAGCGACATTATGTTGATGTTGATGAAACTTTTATTTTTATATAATATTCCTATTGCAATAATCATTTGAGTCAGTTTAAAAGCAACGAGGTCAACGCCAGAAAAGCTACCGGATATTAAGTCTTCTTTTTACTTTTAACTGCCTACACTAAAACTGATGCAGATAATATTGATTGCGATAAAAATTTTATTAGTTCCTTTATTATTGAACAGATTCAATTGAACCAAGGACACCAAAGTTTCATTGAATGGTAGGAGTCTGCTCTGCGGGAACAACCTGGACAAAAGGACCGCTGGGCCCCTAAATAGCCTTTCACAAGTTCCACCCACAGAGCGGGTCTTTGAGGCCGAAACACAACTTCCGTGCGCTGAGGTATGTCAAGTGAAATCGCCCTTGGCCAAAAAGGACGTGGTTCCTATTTATAGGAAACATATACTTCCTCACTGTGGGCCACGGAAATAACTTAATTTGCTTATACCACTCTCCTAAGAAAACGCTTCATCTCTGGGCGACCTCGGGAATGTCCTCAAAGCAGGGACGGAGCCCGTGTGCATTGATGTGACGGATCACGTGCCCCAGGGGCGGAAATTACACTTCCACATTGTTTGTTGTATCTAAAGGAGCGCCTGGTGAAGCGTTCAATCTGCCAGGAGCTCTCGGAAATTACCATGAAGCCGCGCGTCCTAAAAGTTAACTCAGCGCGAGGCCAGGCCAGAGCCCTGTCTGGTTCCCGAGTAGGACCTCTAGGATCCTTCACCTGGAGAAGGGAAGCTTTTTCGTGGGGAACTTGGGGAACGACCAGACCATGGGGCGCATATTCCTCTTATTGCGGGATTCTTGTAGTCCAGGGAAACAGAAGTGGGAATAGGTTTTAGAAATCTTTCAGATAAGGACACCACGGCTTTTCAGCACTTCCTAACTTCCGGTCGCCTCAGAATTACACTGAAACAGCATACTGGGAGTTGCAGGAGGAGAATTTTACCGAATCCATTTCAAAGGATGCTATCTGAATCTGCCATAGTACAATTCACTAGAAACGTGGCGGGAAAGACAGAGTTTGACCAATGCCGCTCCCGACGTGACGCAGTTGGCTAACCGCAGACTAATTTCATATAAAAGGGCGCTCGAAAGTCCTGTGAAATTACTCCGTGGTCACAGTGCATGTACGTGGCGGCAATGAGCATCCTGAAAAATGTTCAATTTTACGTTCTCGCTTCCCAGCCTTAATATCCTTCCATTTTTAGGCTAAAAGTGGAGATATTCGTACAACTTGAATTTTCCTCCACAGCTTGCATGGAACAAGGTTTTTCATTCCTCACCCATAGCATTTCCACTCAAGCCGTAGTGTGCTGGCACAAAAATTACATTAGTCTTACTGAAGTTAGGGTTACTTGTTTTTATGGTAAGAACATACTCAAAACGAAAAAAGTTCGAAGTGCTATTACTATTAATAATAAAAAATTGATTAAAATTTGCAGAAGAAGACAACTTAAAACAAAACAAAAAACAGCTATTTCTTACCTATAGAGAAAGCAAATGGTTTAAAAATAAACAAAATGGAAACTTCTCTTCTTTAAGTTTTAAGGATTCCTATCTCAAAAAGTAACCTTTCGCCTATCCGCGTATCTGTTATCGTACGAGTAGTAGTAAAGCTGAGTAGCACGCATATTTGTATATTTCCCAATCGAATTTAAAAAATATATAATATATTTATGAGAATTTTATATTGCCGTGTAACCAATTTAAGACTACGTAGTGCAATATTATGCATACAAACATTAAAATGAAAGAAAGAGTATTTTTAATCAAATGGAGCCTTCAAAAAACAAATTATTAAAAATTAAATGTTTTAGTCGTGATAAAAATACTTAAACTAACATAAAGAAGGTTCAAAAATGTCGAGAAAAAGCCTTTCAAGTTTAGACTCATGGTACTGCTCAACTTTTCAGTATGAATAAATTCTAAAATATTGGCAATTTTCAAATGTCAAAAATAATATAATTTACAAATTTCTTACCAAAATATTTAAAACCGATTTCATCTATGCTAAAATTAGCTCATCCAGTTCTCAAGTGACATGGAATTGTCGTGAAATCGATCCTAAGAATGACTTTTGTTGTTGGTAATGATCAATAAAAATTTTATTGCTTAACTAGCAAATATCCGCGACTTCGTTCGCGTGGCATTAATTTTATTACTTTAATTAATTACCGCCAGTCAATTTTCCCTTTCACTTTATACTTACATATATTTGAGTGACTTCCTATGGCTGTATTGTCATTAAATACAGCTTAAAATTCCTATGGTTGTATTGTCATTAAATACAGCTTGAAATTATCACTGAACTGCTACAAAGAAATTAAAAAAATCCAAATCTCCATAACTTCAGTAGTTTTTGTATGATGCTAGATTTCTTTATCAGCTTTTTTGGTATTCGGCCGAAGAAGTTTTAACTATTTGTAAACGGAATTATTCTTTTAAATAAACTAGATACGAACGCATTTTATATTTTATGTAAAATTATGTACTTACATATTGATAAGAACGAATACTAAGCGACTTTTAGTGAGCTTTAAAATTTCAAGTGTTGCATAAACATTAATCCAGCACTCCGTGCGGTCTTTTCAAATAAGTTACACTGTTTCATTTCACATTTCACTTTAAAAATGTATTATATTTTAGCAATTTCAAAAAGAACAATTTAGATTTTGATCTAATCTGAGAGGGAGACATGTAAAACAATTTAAATCAATAATCTAGATGAATTCATTCGACATTTTTCCCGACTAAATATCGATAAAAGTAGTTCAATATAGTATGGGAGAAATTTCCAATACCAAACCACTTGAAATTTAATTTATCTCTGCTCAAAGAACAACGCTGCTTTTCATACGAGCAGTGGAAGTTTGATATGATTTTAAGCCAATACAATTAAATTTTTGAAGTGTTCAGAATGGTCTTCAGATCTAAATTCTCTGACAAATATTTGAGGATTTTGGTTCAGAGAGTTTATGTTGACCATCGCCAATTCAACATAAATGAAGAGCTGAAGCATACAATCACTGACGAATGGAGTAAATTGGATGACGATAGAGAAAAAGAATTATTTGAAAATACATATAAACAAACGAATATTTATACTATTTTTTGGAATTGCTGTCGGGTAGGTATATTTTGTTACAAATAAAACAAAAGCCAAGTTCTATTATTAATTAAAATTTCAACTAAAACAAAAGATATTTAATTAATATTTTTGTAGCAAATTATGTACCTACCTATCAATAAATTCATTCGTTTTTCTACGTTACTATGGCTCTAAAAAATATTAACAATAATGTAAAAATTTCTCAGATTTCAGTAGAAATAATAAAAATTTATTAATTATTTTAAGTAATATTTAGGAAATTATTTTTAACTGACTTAAAAAAAGAGGAGGCTGTTATTCCGAATCGTACCATTTGTTTTTTTTTTATTTTACAAAAAGGAAAAATTAATTCTTAATCATTAGAAAACGATCGAAAAATAAAAATTAATTGATAATCGTTTTCGTATGAATGAAAAATAAAAATTATCTTTTAATCGTTATTATCCAATTTATAATTTTTATTTAGCCTAAAAATTACACATTTTATACAAAGTATTTACAATATAATTAAGATTACAAATGAAATAATTGATATGAACTTAGGATATGTGTAGTATATAAAGTTAAATTTTAATAATGATATCTTTTCTGTTCACATTTTTAAATTTAAGGGTTAAACCAAAAGAAAGTCAAATGAATTATTACAAGAATAAATTAATAGCACAATGGTTTTACAAATTTATGGGAATTTTGAAATGTTATGATAATTTAATTACATTTAATTGCATGTAATTTACAGATTAACACACGAGGTGCAAAATGAATTTACTTCATTCTTAAGTGGGTAATTTCCATGAAAGAAAGTATGTATCTCAAAATTCTATAGAGAAATTGTAAAAACATCTCTTTTCCAAGAGGAATTACAAATTTGCAACAGAGTGTATTATGTGTAGCATCATCAATGCTATTATTATTCTAGAAAATTTAAAGTTAAAGTCGCTAAATAAAGACTAATATCCGCGGGTTTCGTTGGGTGCCCCACTGCTTAAGATGTTTCTTTTTTGTTTCATTGACCTTAGTCGTCATACAAAAGAACTAAAGTTGTTCTTAACCTTTTCATTATGATGGACCATTTAATATAATTTTTGTCTTTCCATAGACCACCAAGTATTTGGCGGTATATTATATTGTTAGTATGTATTAATAATTTCACAAATAAATGGATAAATAAAATTAAAGCAACTTTTTACCTTTTAAAATAATGAAGCCCAGTGTAATGAAATCAAGGAAGAAATCCAAAAAATAATATAATCCACTTGCAATATTTAAAAAACGAATTCATTCCTTATTTTCCTAATTGTGGGGAAAAAAGTATTTGGAAACTATGTAATTCGTAATCCTTTGTGTCCCTCCTCCATTGTAAAAATTTTCGATGTGCGTGATGACATTCATGAAGAAGTAATTGAGTTACAAAACGACACCAATTGCAAAGATTCGTTCGAGGCAGGCATTAATCTTGAAGATTTCTGAAGCCAAAAAGCAATTAATATTTTCCTAAAATTCAAGAATAAAAATAAAAATCGCTTGGACGCCAGAACCGACATGCCTTTTGCCTTAAGCAACACTGAACCAAGGATTCAGCAGTCGCAAAAATCTCAATAAAAGTGTAACTTTCCTATGAATTTTTTATTTTTTTTTTAATAAATATTAAATTTCTGATTTATTAACTTTGAATTTTTTTGTGAAATTAAATTACTATAATACTAACAATAAAATTTATTCAAATCTTTGCGGACGACTTCTGGTGCTGTCGCGGACCACCAGAGATCCGCAGACCGTGGGTTCAGAAGCACGTCTTTTTTAATTGCGACTTGGAGAGAAATCGTGATGCTGTTTTTAATTTGCGCGATATTTTCACCGCAAATCCGATTTGTACTACATATAGACGTTTCCCTCACATAGTTTCCTTCCCAAAGGAATTTGTCGGATCGCGGCGGGAGTTCCGCCAGCCCGATTGATAAATTACATCAGCGGAGGAGCGTGGAGCAATGCCCGGAGAGGGAGCCCCTTAAGTGTTTACATTTGCGACAACTGGGATCCAAATGGAGGAGCGGAGCACCAAAGTTGGGTTTTATTTCCGTGCGTGGGCCCGCCGCCCCGATTTCCGCCAGATGCTGCACCCGAAGGATACCCAGGAATATGAAATGATGGCACATTAACCACTGTCGAGAAAGCGAGGCAATTTCAGGCCCCCATATGCGCAAGGTGTTGGCAACGCGACCCTCCGCCGGTGTGGGTGGCGGGGGCGGCCCGGCCCGCAGGCTCCCGGAATCAGATGTCAACAACTGTTGAAGGGAGGCCGGGGCATTTCGGGGAAATTGTTCCGTCGGTGCGCATTAAGCTAACGCAACACTAATTTACTCCCGGAAAATTGTAATGCTGTCGTTTGAGGATGTTAGGCGCAATCTGCTCGAGTCCTGCGGGAGATCCAAGCAGCCGCAGGATTCCGCGACGACACTTGCAGCGATAAAAGTCGCTGTTTCTCGATTGCATCACACCCGGCTGGCCCGGATTTCTCGGAGCGCGGGGGGCCCTGAGGCGGCAAAATCCCGGATCCGTCGCCGCGACAGTCCTTCCGCCACAGACGCCACAGCGCATGCACCTGCTCAATAAAACGACGATAATTGCAATTTAATGAAAACTTAGTCGCTAAAACGGAAGTGAGGTGCCGGTGGTTTCACATGGCGGAGTTCGTTCGCCTCCGGCCATCCTCCTTCAATTCTTCCCTGCAAAAGTGGGACGATGTCTGAACCTGTGGTAAAACGGAAAATTGAAAGTTTTTCAGAATCCTCAATCGTTAGCGTAATTACGTATGACCAAGATGTGTGCATCCCTCCTGAATGTTCACTTATTACCCATCCCGAGAATTTACCACAATTATTTTATTAATGTTAAAGGTTTATATGAAGGGCCACGGACCAAACGTGACTGACCCACAAAACACAACAAAATTAACTTTGTAGCGTTTAATAATCTTTAGATTACTCTTTCATTTCTTTCTAGCAAATAGATGTATTCTATAATATATTTTTGTTCCAAAGAATTCCCCTCAAAATTAGTGGAGGACAGAATTTCGTTTCTACTGTTGGGTCAAACGTGACTACCTAATCCACTTACTTACAATTGCGTCTCAGTTGTAAACTGCATTTATTCTTTCAGAAGTTCAGTGGAAATACAGGGTGTTAGGATTCTACATAGGAAACGCTATACCAATCGATTTCTTGGATTGTCCTGAACAAATTGTAGTTGCTTTTAGACTATTAAACGAAAATTTCGATAAATTTTGAATCTGAACCCACTAACTCCTACATTTGGAAACGAATCCTATCAAGATAGATATTGTTAGAAAGGTACTTTTATACTTTTTTAAAGGAGCCTCCGTTCCTTTGAAGGATCCTAGAGGAACAAATTTTCGTTAGTGTCGATTTAACTAAGCAGAATTCAAATGGAAGGCCCATAAGCTTTGGAAATTTATCCTCTCCGTTGCTCTATCCTGATGAACGAAAACTGTCTAAAGAAAAAATCAAAGATCTTCAAGACTACTGAAGTACATTCCTCCAGTACCAGTATCACTGTTTCTATAAAAACCTGAAGCAATCTGAAGATGCAGGTGACAATTCATACGCAGTCGAAGACGAAAACTAATGTAACTTGTTTTTATCTTGAACTGTAAAACTCTGTATAATACTATTGAAAGTATTCCTTTGTTTTCTCAGAATTTACTTGTTTTAACTTATTTTCAATATACTCGATATTATAAGAAAATGAAAATCAATATGTAATTGAAATGTGTTATCCTATTTCCTTTCATTCATATAATAGAAATTGAGTAAGCCTCCTAACGTATCAACTTTAGTTTATTTTGTTTTGCACCAGTGTGTGCCCACAGTGCTTTGTAATTGTTTTTCTCTTCAAAGACAAACTGCACTAAATAGTTAATTTCATAATTATGATACATTACATCATTCCTTAAAATATTGAATGTTAAACTTTCTAAATTTAAATTCGTCTGCACCATTTTTAAAATAAGCTTTCAACTTTGGAGTTTAGTTATCAAAAAGATGATTTCGGAGGGTTAGTCACATCTGGTCCGTGACCCTTCATAAACAGCCCGACTCAGCGAAATTGATCGTAATTTTGCCGGCAAATTTATCAAGTTATATGTACGAGTATACTTCAAATAAACCCATTTGCCGAAAAAAACGTGAAATTTTTTATGTTATAATGTATAAGGAAAAAATTAAAAACCTTCACTGATGAGCCCTTTTTCTGAGAAAAACAATTCACTTTTAACTTTTAACGGCTGAGAAAAAAATTTAAAACTCAATTGCAATTTTCAATAAGTGCATTTTGATTGGATTTTTTTATGCAAATCTAAATTTGCAGGACCCAAAAATAAACTGCTTTATTGACATAATTAAATTGATTGTATTACAGACAGAATGAACAATTGTAAAATTATAAGGGAATAAAGTAGGTAGTTGAATCGCTGTAACTTGAAAAAAGAAGAATCCAGTGTAGCATTTTACTTTTACTAGAAAAAATAACGAGCTTCACAAATTGTTGAGCTTGCTTTACTTTGCTTCAAATTAAAATCGATTAAAAATAACAATTTAGATACACTATTTTAAAAAAAAAAATCTTAATATTGAAGAGCTTAACAAGAATCGATAAAGGCACACACAACATTTTACGTATACTTTATTTTATTCATATATGAAAATTTCCTCTATATTTTTAAGTATAAAAATTATTTTCGGTCGCTGCAAAAATGTAATAATGGTTTTCGAAAGTACATGTCATAAGGTATGACTTGTAAAAATTTTTGTATTTCACTGAAATACAACCTATCTCCGGCAACGCATTGCTTTCTGGTATAACTTGCAGTGGTCACGATGATTCCCAAATGGCTGAAATCAAAATCCAAGTAGATTAGGTGTTATCACCTTATGAAGGGCCTGAACGAAGAATTTATTCATTTTTAGCGAGTTTTTTACAATAAAAATGTGAAATCAAAAACCCTTCATTCACACCCTTCCTTTTATCATAGCAAACAATCACACAAAATTTGAAATCGTCGTATTAATAGATTTTGAGTTATCGGAACCACAGGAATGGTACTTTTGAAAAAATATATATTTCGTTCGCGTTTAAACTTTAAAGTTTTAGCGTCCTATATGCCATGAAAGATACAACTTTGGAACCAATGCTCTAATCTTTATGAAATATTGTAGAGGCATTCTTGAGAAGATTTACTTATAGAAAATGCAATAAAAAATAATCGAATTTCTTGAACAATTGGGCTGTACCTGTACCTATATAACCACTTAATGCACAATGAGCGAAATTCATTTACACACCCGAATTTTTAACATGCTTTTATTAGCTGGTCCTGCAAATTTCAAACAATGTAAGCAAATCTTACAACTCACTTTTCAACCTCTTCTAATTGTCGTATTGATTTGAAACTATGTAAACTTATGCAATTATGGTGTTAATATAATAATAATATAATATGTACCATCCATAGGCGTACGCAGGAAGAGTCAGGGGTGGCAGTTGCTAGAAAAAATATTGAAATTTCTTTAGATTTAATTTGCTAGTATATCAAATTAATTTACATTTGATGCATTTCCACATACAATTCTATTTAAAAAGGAAATCCAATTAATCTTCCTTCTTTCATATTATAGTTTCAAAGTAAATTGTATGTATGTATTATATTGTTGTACCATATACCATAATTTTTGTTCCCAAATATTTTTTTTTTTACTTTCGACCAAAATTTTGATATACTTAAAAAGGCCGCTAAGCAATCTTAAATAAGTAGTCTTATTCTACGATACCTTTATTTTTTATTAAACAGCTTCTTCGCTGATTCCTGTATTTCAACTCACTATTTAATCTGGATATCAGAAAAACGAGAATGAGCTAGACTGTCAGGAATAAATTATATGAAAAATTTTATATATTAGCAATATTTGTAAGAAAATAATGAAAACCTATTCACGAGAGTAAAGATCACAATTGATCGGTTTTTAATTAAGAATGAAGAATATCACGAAATGCTCCTTCAAATCCTTAATTTACATACGTACAAGAGTCTTTTAATTCATTTCTGATCATATCGACATCCTCCAAATAAGGAATTAAAGTGTCCTCTAAAATCACCGTGTATTTTCTTGAAGTTACTCGGAAAGTGAGGCGACATAATGGGAATTTCCACTTCCACTTTGGAACTCTTTCGGGAAGAGTTATTTTTAATGCGATTATGCCAGTAGTAATTAAAACCGTCCGGACCATCGAGACTAAATTTCTTTCCATCCGAAAAAAAATATCCTCCTCGACTCTTGAAACCCATTGCATGTCCATGCGGGCAAATTGTAGGCAAGCCTCTTTATGATGCTGCTTCAGCAATTGACGTTTTTGCGATTTTTTGTATACCACGTTGGGCTGCACTTAGTTTTCTTTGGTTGCCTTTTCCTTAGTTTCTACTTGTTATCTTAAAGTCAACTTTTTATTCCCTAAGCTTTGATAGTTTTTGCTATAATTTTCCTTCAATTTGAGGAAATTCCGAACGATTAATTCTCCTTAGAATCTCTCGGTTTGATATTCCTACCTCTTTTAGAGCGGTTATTTTCTATATTTCTTCAATCGGTATTAAAGATTATATTTTAACAATTTTGGAGTAAAATGTGTATTTATCATTAATTTCAATAAAACTATGAAAATTACAAACTTTACATATTGATTGATGTTCAATTAAATTAATATAAATAATCAAAACTAGCAATTCTTTGCCAAAAATTTGAGACCAAAATAAATTTTATATTTATATTTTAAAAATTTGAAGTTATGTAATTACTTATTATTAATTACATAATGTGATTGACCAAATTCCTTGCTTTATCTTAAGGATAAAATACAGACTGAAATTTTGGTTATTTAATTTTTATTTCAACTTTATTTACATACATATGTGTCCGGGCTACTAATGTAAATAACCATTTTTGTTGTAATCAAATTCTCACTTCAATTTGTTTAATTAATACTAAAATGGGTAAGCTAAAAGTACGTCAAATTAATTAATAAAAATACATGTTAAATATTTGTTACTTTTCACACTGAGAAAAATGTTTATGGATTTGAGGGCAATAAAATAATCATGATATCAATAATTTTTGCAATATAGTAAAAGACTATATAGATCTGACATCCCTAAGATAGATGAGAAAATATAATTTTATAGTTCTGGTTTCTAGTTTCAGTGCAATTTCAAGAAATCTTCTGACATTTCTTACAAGAAAATTGATTCAATGCCTTCTGAGATTTCAAAAACAAAGTCAAAACCACAATATAGTGTGCCAATCATATAGGAAAGTATCCTAGCAAAGACCACAATATGGTTTGAAGTTTACTCCTTGAATAGCCCGCTTTCAGGAGAGTGGTATAAGGTATAAAGGAGTCAATCATAAAAGAGTCTTATTTTCTATAGTGTTAGTAGGGCAAAATATTGCAACGAGAAAAGCCAACCAAAGCGAGTAGTCGCTATTTATCTAGTTATCTAGTAGATAAATCAGTACTCTAGAGCTTTCTTGCCCACCTTCTTTTTCATTACCAATAAAACTGAAATATGCTTAGAAAAGTTCGATATTAAGAAATATAAAAGTTTTTTTATATTTCTTAAAAAGCGTTGCTCAGAGGAACGTTGCTATCGTGCGATTGCTTTGAAATATCTGATAATCGTAAAGATAAGTTGCCGTGGTTGTATTGAGCGGTTTCTATCAAATGAGTTCTGAGAATTTGCAGAACTCATCGATAACTTTGTCCCTTATCAAAGCGGCGACTTCAGTCCCCCCCCCATCGCACCCGCAGCTTTAATTTCAAGTCAATTGAGAAACCTGTGAATCTCCTTAATAATAAAGAACTCCCTGAGTTATGCTGGTTCTCTAACCGAGTTGCGAGTTCTTCAGAAAATCTTTACCGCAAAAACCGGGCGATCCGAACTCTGGGAGGTTTGCGTTAAGTCCTGAATTCCCATTAACCCAGTGGGCCATGGTCCTTTGGGTCGTCGGGATTGGCCGGGGGGGGGACGGGATCAGGCCAACTCGGGGTGCGAGTAATTACGAAAACAAATTTCGGTCATTAAGTTTTTAACAAACCGTGCACTTCCCGTGCAGTTGAATCGAGCAGCCCCAGCCGAGCGTCTTTCGGGCACCTCATTCTGCAAAGTTGCTCCTCAAATGCGAACTCTTCAAACTCATTCGCTCCTATCATTTGAGCCGGGATGCCACAAGGATGAGCCCGATCTGCACTAGTGGGCGGAGCAAAAAGTTTATTTAAACTTTTTCAATTGACGTTTTTGCCTTGCGTCCGCCTCCACCTCCCGGTTTTGTGCAGCCCCAACCCCACAGCGAACATTCTGAGCGAGGTCGGCGGCAAGGGTTTTCCGGGCATTTTAGAAAGGAAAAAGTGCGTCTGTGGCAATTGAAGGAATCAGAAAGTAATTCCAAGGCATTCGCCCGTTCCTTAGCCTTTGGTGTAGTTACCCTCGATGTAAGAACGCTTTAAATAAAACCCTTGAGATTTTTATGTATTATATACATAAGTGGGCGAAATTCATGCAAAACATCATCAATCTATCTTTCATACTTAAAGGTAATTATTTCAGCTTTTAAAGGAATTGCTTGCATAAGTCATGTTAATTAATTAATCATTAGGAAATTAATTTTCAAATTGAAGTAACAATTACTAAAAACAGCTTGTGTGCGTAAATAACTGCAAATTAAAGTCATATCTGTGTGTCCCTGGTCCCATGCCTTAACAATAAAATTTCATAAAATTTGGAGAGTAGGTTTCTTTTGTGACGTGAGCACCCACTAAGAAAGGATTCCATCATTTTTGAAAATAAATCCATTAAAATTGGTATTTGGCCTTTAAGTTAGAAATTAAGAAAGAACTATTTCAAGTTTTTTAGAAATGTACTCCTTAAGGGGGATAAATAATATAGGGGATAAAATTTTGTATGGGAGTAACGTTATTAAAAGCTTTTATTTAACTTCACTTGTATGTACATATGTCCTGGAATATTGCAATAAATATATAACCCACTTCCACTGAAGCTATCGGGCTGAAATTTAGCACACACGTTTGGTTCACGTGACAATGCACGATTACTTAAATGCCGCCATTTTTTATCCAATATGGCGGCCGTTACAAAATTGCCATTTTGTAATTTTCATAGTAACCCCTATGATATGGGTATCAAATGAAAGGGCTTGATAAGCGAAACACAATAAGTAATGTGACGTTATTCTATTTATGAAAGGGCTTATTGAGCGAAACACAATAAGTGAGGGGACGTCATTCTAAATCCAAAATGTTGACAAGTAGGTACTAGATATAATATTGATTGCAAAATTTAGAAAGACTAAAAAGTAGAAAATAAAATTAAATACTTAATAAAAAAATATTTTTTTAAAAAAAACTTTTATTTAACAATAAAATATAAAAATATACTAAAAAGGGAAAAAAAGCTTTTTTTTTAAAAATATTTTTTTATCATTTAATTTTATTTTTTTTATAGTTAAAACCATGAAAATTAGTATTTAACCTTTTGGTTAGAAATTACGAATGACGAGTTTCAGCGTTTTTGGAAAATCATCCTCTAAGAAGGTAAAATAGGGGATGAAAGTTTGTGTAAGTGTTCCAACATTTCTAAGGTTAAAATGATGAAAATTGGTATTGGTTAAGAGTTTATTTTCCTAAAACCGTGAAACATAGGTACTTAATTTCAAACCAATAATATAAATACCAAATTACACGGCTGTCACTTTTGAAATGACGGATTTTCATACAAACGGTTATTCTCCATTTTAACCCTATTCTGTTAATTTGAAGATCCACGCGGACGAAATTCGTCAATTTGCTAGGTGTGGTAATTTAACATAGGTATAGGTATATAATATTAAACGTCGATAGTTCTAGCGCTAATCTATATGACTAATCATTTTCAAAATCAATATTCTGATAGTTTTCGAATTAGTGGAAAAAATTATCCAATTAATCAATCGATCAAAAATTGCGTCTTGTTTCATGCTATCATACGTATGTACGTACATACACACCAACGGACGGAGACGCTTGCTAATTTTAAATGGCAAATTAAGACTACATTTTAAAAAATTTGAAAACAGTATTATTTTTTAGGTAACTTTCATATGAATGTACTTGTACATGTGTACCTAGCCTACCTGATGAAAAGATTTCGGGAAATGAATGATGCCAAAACTCGTTTCAGAGGTCGTAGACTTCAAAAATAAAATTTGTTTGTAGATTGATATATATAATATGTATTATATATGGAATATAACGAAAATTGTGGACACGACAGAGGCCGTATTTCTTAATCGATTTTGACCAAACTTCGGCTGTACGTTTATTCCGCCAATATCTCGGCTAACTTCGTAAATGGGAGGAATAGGTCGACGGGGTGGGGATACAGGGGCTATATACTAAGTCATATAAAAATGGTTTAGACCCGATATCTTTCGTATTTATTAACCGCTTAAATTAATGGTGGAGATCGGTCAAAAGGGTGAGGGGCAACATCAGTTTCTAAAAATGATTTTATTACCGCGGTGACTTTGGTCCAACTTTGCAACTTAATAATCCTAAAAATGTCGAAAAACACTTATGGATTATTCTTACCTTGCCCAGCTTGTTCCCGGAACACTCTTCCATTGCCTTGTCCCCGACTAGATTTGGAGTGCTGGAAACTTACGTTTAATTTTTAATTATTTACAAAAAAAAAAACAAAGTGTGCATCTTCTCTCACGATATTTATCGATACGACTTTACAATAACCTTTTTCATTTCTTGCATTTGTTTAAATAGCCAATTTTCTAACTCTAGAAGAAAAAAAAACACAAATATCATGAATTTGAAATTAAAGTGCAATTTAATTAAATATATTATATTATTCGGCATTAGTCTTACCACAAAAAACAAAGATCAAAGTATTTGTCTGATTGCTACACATAAACCTCTTTACAAATAGATTTTCAGAGCTCGATCAACCCAATAGCAAATTGTGATACGATTATTGCAACTAGATGAATTAAATAAGGGATTAATCGATTATTACAATTTTTTTACCATCTCAGCAAACAAGTGATGTTGTCGCTTCCATTTTTTTCTTAGAGCTACGCATCACTTTAAGCATTCAATGTATATTTTTATATTAAAAAACCAATTTCACAAACGGCGATCAATGCGCTAAAATTATTTCTTGAATATAGCACACTTGCCATTATTTTGTAACTGCCAACTTAGAAAGAAAGCATTGCCAGTCCCACGAAACCCATTAAAAAAATTAATTTGTTTGTTCACTTTATTTGTAAAGCTAAATAAAGATTCTCGCGAATTACAATAGTTTCAACAAAACTACAAATCGCTTAAAAATAAATACAGTTCAAAGTAACAAGATTATGGGAATGTGCTAGTGAGAAGAAATGTAAGGTATCATCCTATGCGGCCTGAAGCGCCCTTGATATCTTAAAACCTGATTGTAACAACGTCCTAGCGACTACGAAAAGTAACCTATAAAGATGTTGATAGAGCAACTTTGGAATAGAGAAATTGGTGAATTTTTGTCGTTTATAATAGAACGCACATGCGAACCCCTTCACAGAGCGTGATGAGTTCAAAAGATGCGAAACGGCGCTGTAAGAGCCTAATAACTCCCTGAAGAAACTTCGAAATGGTGCAAATTGAGTGAACGGACGAAATAAGCTTACAGCTACGAAAACAAAACAAAGTATGTAGTTCCTACAAATCCCAACTTATTAACAAAAAAAAAGCAGAAACTGTGTGCTTGATTTTCGACAAGAACACCTGAGATATGTGCTTTGTTTGGATGCAGTAGAAGAAATCCCACAGTGCGACTCTCCAAAGAAAATGCAAACGGTAAAAACGTACACAAAAATAGATACATTATTTAAATAACATAGAAAATATACACAAAACTTAATGTACATGAGGAATTCTGCGATCAATGTGAATTTATTTTGTTCGTTTAACCCCCCAGGCACCCTGGACGGTGTAAAATTATAGTTAAAGGCACAACTACTCACTGGAGAATACATGCTGTGGGAAGTTTTTAAAGAAAAGCTTTTCGAACCCGCACTTTGCGGATCGGCTAACCTACGAATATAAAATATGTTTGGTTTTTAAAGCAAATAAACTACTGCGAAATAAATTTGTCGCGACCTGAAAGGCACAAAACTATTCGACAAGAGAGCCGCTAGAGCCCGTTAGTTCGAGTCGGTCCTCTCATTCTTAATTGTAGTTAGTTTGTAAATCGTTTGGACTACTATGCAACTTTGTGTGAAATGACCTGCCACTAGCTAATACTCTATAGGGTTGGGATCCCGGGGTTTGCGCGAGTATTTCAAACCTAGGGTGTCACTAATTTCGTCGATTACATTCAAAGCGTTGTCCAGCTGCTCCTTTGTGTGTGCGGCAGAGAGACAGAAGCGAATTCGTCCCTCCATAATCGGAGTAGCCGGAAATCCGACACCAACAACGGCAATATGTCGCGTAGTAAGGGTCCGTACAACAGCACTGAAATAAAAACAATTAATATCTGTGTCTGTAATTCATAATATGATAATACTAAAGTAAATATGTACTAATATATGGTATATAAAAAAAAGTTGATTCTATGTAATGTACTGATACTTGGAAAACATCTTTCTATCTTTTTATTTGTGTTATTATTACTCAACAATTGAAAAAACACGATGTGTAAATATATAGGTTTTAATCACATAAGTTAGTCTTTATTTTTTTGGAAGTCCAAAATAGCAACCACAAATAAAAAAAATGTAAATAATTTTATTCTCATCAAATCAGGTACTACTCGGGAAAGTTTCGTAGGTTAAAACTATTAAAAAATAGCATATAGCAGCTTACAATGGAAGAAATTGAACTAAACCGTATTTTTCTTAAAATCAAATAGGGTGTAAGAGGATAAACGATGAACTTGAAAAGAGTCCTATACTATAGAATGGTTAAAAATACCATTCCCACCAGCTTAAAAGTGCTATCACTATGAACCTAAATGTATTTTCCACTCAATCATGAATACTTTATAAAATGTTAAGTTACTTATCGTGTGAACACACGAGACTTGTTTTAAATTTCATTGAATGTGGAATATTGAAACAACAAATATGTTGAAATGCAAATACTACTAAATTGTTCTAAAGATCACTCTTTTTATTCAGAGTTTTGTTACCTTTCCAAAACAGAAAGTACCCTACAAATGTTGTGTGGTAGTTGGCACACATAACCCTTTGGGTCAACATGCACCCCACTATCTTCAACAAATCATTCGATTTTGGAATTTTTGCAATCAACAGACGGAGCTAAAACTATATTGCAAAATTTATTTGACTCGCTATTTTTCTGTGTATTAAGATTTTATAATACTTTTATTTTTGAAAACTTATTTATTTATTTATTTTTATTTGTTAAATCTAGGATATAAAAAATAGTTCACTTGAGATAGCTGCTATCTTTGAATAAAAGTGACTTACTAAAACCATTAAAGTTTTTCTTCACTTTATCAATCTTCTGAAAAAATTAAGAATGAAATGAGTTTCAAGGAAGATTCTCTCAAATCCCTTGCCTATTGTTTTTCATAGAATCAATTTTTTGTATCATTCTGTATATGGAGAAGACTTACCCGATTTTAGAAAAGAGATAAACTAAAAGTGGGACAACTGGTGAATCTTCGTGTCCATAAGTGATGACCCCAATTTGGGCTAATCTCTTTCTAAAGTATCTGGTATTACGAGCAAGTTGATCTATTCTTCGACGACCCTCATTGGTCCCGTCCAGACCCATTATAATTTTCATTGATGTTAGAATCTGTTGCGCTACGGGAGGTGACATTGTGCTTGCGTAGCAGTGTGCATGACTATTTGCTCGCAAGAAATTTATCAATTTCTATATATATGAAAAAAAAAAGGCATTCATGAATATTTGTTAACAAAACAATATCAGACCTGTATCCACCTTTGATCCAGCAATATAACCTCCTGCGCTTCCGAAGCTTTTGGTAAAGGTTCCCATGAGGATATCGACGTCTTTAGGATCTACACCATAATAATCCACAACGCCCGTTCCGTTCGGTCCCATAGCACCAATACTGTGCGCTTCGTCAAGATAAAGATAAGCTTTGTACTTTTTCTTAAGAGCTATTATCTCAGGTAATTTCGCTACTGATCCTTCCATGCTAAATACGCCTTCCATGATAATCATTATTTTGCGCCATGGTTTTCCTGTCTTTGGCTGGCCGTAAACTACAGCATCTCGTAAAACTTTCTCAAGACTCGCAGGGTTATTGTGTTTAAACACTTTAATTGTGGCGCCAGACAGACGCAGCCCCAGAATTATAGATGCATGATTCTTCTCATCGCTGAGTACTAAGCATCCGGGGGAAAGTAACGAAGGTAAATTTAGTGCGTTGGTTGCGAAGCCCATTCCAAACACAATAGCATCTTCAGTCCCCACAAACTTGGCTGTCAGGGCTTCAAGCTCAACATGCATTGGCATAGTGCCCAATTCTCTCCGTGGACTGCACAGTGCCAGGCCATACTTTTCAATAGCTTTCTGAGAGTCTTCAGCACATGGACCCTCGGCTTCTGCGAAACCAAGGTAGTTGTAGGACCCAAGATTTAGGCACTTTGTTGTCGTGCCAGTAAACTCGAATGTCCATCCGTAGTCCCGCGTTATCCGATCCTTCAGAGTCACTTCAGCTCCTGGTACACTACAAATTGGCCTATTCCAGCAGTCTCTGACTCGTCTGTACACATACCGGAGGTAAAATCGCTCGAAGCTATCATATAGTGGAACGTAACCCTGGAAGGTAACCAATGATGATAATAAGCACTATAGTTGGTTCATTCAGCGAACTGAGGGCCTACTTAGACTCTCACGAAGCATAATTGCGAGTTAGAACTTGGTTCGATCGACGATCTCGTAGTAGGAAGCCTAAGATGTAAATTTCAAAATGTAAACTTATAAAATGCTTACGTTTATCCGATCACATGTCTGCTCACTTAATATCGGACTAGCAACTTTAAAATGCAAAGCAGCTTTCAGCGAGCACAAATATTGTGGCAAGCAAAATAAAGTTATTGAAGTATTATAGAATGTAGTGTGGGGAACGAAAATAAAAGAAACTACTATAACATTGATGAACGGAAGAAATGTTGAAGAGAAATTGTGCAATATATAGAAACCCATAATCCAACTGTATATGTAAGTAAATTGTTTATAAAACAATATAATACTGATAAATTTTTGGGAGTAACGATTATTTAAACTAATGGTCAACGAAATTTTAAAATAGAAATAAAAAAATTTAATTTCGGAACTATATTAAATCGAAATCGAAAACCCATTTCAACACACAACGTGTATCATGCAATTCCATGCCTAAAATCGCAATTTTCGACTTAACTTGTTAATAATTTGGGCTGTCTATTTTACTATTATTATAATCTTAATGTAAGTATTTTATATGTAGAGAGGACCGGAGATAGTTCAAACACTTTTAGCATTCTCTCAAATTATTCATTTATACGAATTTTACGTCATTGGGTATGAAACTTTAGGGCGTAATTAACATACGACATTAAATAAAAATAAAAACAAACAATAATAAACAATAAAACATAGCAATTCGTATTACTATTATAGATATAAAAAAAACCTAATATAGCTTGCACTCTCGAGACTTGCTCCAAGAAAATGGTTCACAGCAAGCAAAGGAAAAAGTGTCATCCTCTTTAGTTGAAAAATTTTCTAAATTAGTTCATTTGACTATTTAGGCCATTTTCTTTTTAGATGACCCTTTCTTATCTTTAGAGATTCTGCATATAAGTAGCCCCAAAAGTTTTGTTAGAACTAGACCAATACCTAACTTACTACTTAACATTATTGTCAGAAATCACGTGGATTGAAAATGAAAGAAATTTCATCATACAATAAATGAAATTATGAAATTATTAAGAAAAAATGATTCATGCCTGTGAGTCTTTAAAGCAATTGTCTAGAAAAAATTACTTATATGGGAAACCATTTACTTATATGAATAAAAACCACAAAATTCGACGAAAACCATGCCCTCGCGCAACTTGACGATTTACAGCAGACTCAAACTGACTTTCATACAAATTCAATGGCAAGTACTAAAACTTTATTAGCTATTAGTTAAAACTAGCCCCATATTATAAATATATCCGGTCTCCTCTATACTGAATTTAAGAGATGTTAGATTATTATTTACCTGTAATTACTAAAATTGCAGAGACGTCGTTATTCACGCGATGCCTGAAATTTTAACGCTCGTCGCAAACACAAGTTCATCAAGGCATATACAAAAATATTTGTAAAATACAAGATATGGGGAAACTACAAATATATTATTTGAATCTATTACTTAAATATTTCTCACTAAAACAATTGGCTTTACACTTTAAAGTTATAATGAGAAGTGAAAATTACTTTTTTGGCAATGTTACCAAGCGACATAAAAAATTTTAATTCAGGTATTTCTTTGTTTTTTCCAGTCATTAATAAATAGAGCTCAAGCATACTAAAACACTGATTAAATATTATAATTCTTTTTTGCGATTCGCGCAAATAAAATCAAAAATAAGCAACTTGAATTTTAACGTGTTATTCTACAGAATATTGGTAAACGATGGAATTACAATAACTTAAACATACCTAGTAATAGTAAAAACGATTTGAAAATATATTTAGAAAACTTCCAAAATACAAGTAGGTACTGTAAAATTATATACTACTACTTTTAATATTTGAGGCAGTCGTGCATAGATGAAAACCGTTCATGTTTGGAGGAAACGTATTTTTACCAACAATTCACAAAAAATGTATTTTTATGTGTACTGCCGTCAAAGTGTTAAACTACATACTTTAAATTTGTTTCGTTAATTAACTATTAGAAGTCAATTAAAGTGACTCGAAAAGAAGAAAAATATTTTCGTAATACCAAATTTGTTTTTCTCCTAAACGTTTCGCAATTAAGTGTTCGAACACATACAATTCGATTCTTTAAAGTGTTGCGACCACTGATAAAGGGAAAATTCATGGCTGACTTTTCGCGGTTTTCAAAATAATACATATTTAAATTATCTTCCCAACTTTACGTATCAGAAAATATTGAGTCAACAACTAGTTAATTTTTTTTTTTTGGTCAGGCGATTAAGTCTCAATTGATTATTATAATTATTATCTACCCAAAAAATACTCATACCGAGAACTTGAAATAATGACAAAAAGGCAGAATGGTTGGCCTAGAAAGGGATGACCTGAAATAAAATAAAAGGTACTAATACCGAAGTGGCCTTATTTCTTTTCAGGAAAGAAAATAAAGCCAAATTTTACAAAAATTGTTAGGTAGCCTTACTTAAAACCTAAATCTAAACATGAAAGAAACAAATCATAACTGAATATACCGCCAAATGGAAAAATTCGTAAATAAGTCAGCTTTATTTATCACATTTATTAGTTTCGGTTTTATTTCATGTCATCCCAAAGTCATACAAATGTGATACGACAAACACCGCAAAGTATCAGTTTCAGTTGCAGTTGCTCAGAATACCCTTGAAACCAGGGATAAGATATGCGGACTACCTAAAATTCTACGATCTCGTGTCCAGAGCACGCGCACTTGTCCTTTATTGCAAATTTTTGTTTGTGCTTTGCTATTTTCTTAGAAATCTGTCGGTAGATTGTTTACATACGAACTTAATATCCGGTGAAATATTTGAAAAGAATCGAAACGCATTACCGATCAAGTAATCAGACCAACCAAAAAATCGAGAGGCATGTGGCCCAGCAAAAACGTGTATGAACCCTTTGGGGTTAAACTTTTTAGATAGCGGTGTAACAATCTGGAAATCTAGACCAGCCCTCAGCCCACTGGAGAATGTCTCATTAGTGTCACTATAATTACCTCTCTGTGCTCCTCCTTTGCGACTTTTGGAGTGAAGAATAATTGGTTGATGTAGCCCAATATCATGAGTAAGTAGAATCCCAGATATGTAAGGCAGGCAGTGTGAAGAGGCACTTCCTCGAACGATTCTTTCCGCCGTGAATGGCCTGCATTAGAGTAAAATCCATTTGCGGTGGCTGTATGTATCTGAAAAAATTAATTCATTTTAGTAATTCGTTCGGCCCCCGAGTAAATTCAACATTCTGACATTTCTTGACAAGTGTCAAAAAAGGTGACGGGCGTGACCCAATTTTACCTTTACGACCAACTTACAAAGCGAAAAATTTTATATTTACAACTTACCGTTTTACTATTTTCCTGTCGATATGCCTTATAACCATTTATGTGTTTCTTAATGTGAGAAGCATCACTGTCTATAGCCGATAATGAGATATTTTTTATATGAAAACTTTGGTCAGCCTCTCCATCGACACCCGCAAGATTCCCCATTCTGTCAGCCATTGGCATTTGACCTGCAATATCAAGACATGCATGATAATGCAGTTCTACAAAAGTTCTTCGGTCGGCTCCTGTAGGTCGGGAACCGTTAAAATTTTTTATCTACATTAAGTTTTGGCAGTTTGATAAGAAAAAATGGTTTTGTTTAAGGAAATTAGATTTAAAAACAGTTAATTCCCCGAAACGCGCTTGTGATAAAATGCAGAAGAGTCGGAAAATGAGCCATTCGCCGGTTGCAATTACTCCGTTCGTAGGGAACCCGAAGTCTTGGGGCGCTGAATGAAAACCGCTGGAGCGGGTGCTGAATTCCACTCCTTTTGATGCGGCCGGCAATTTCCCCGCTTTAGAGCGAGAAGTGCGGAGCGAATCACCACATCTGCGCCTGCCTCCGCGGGAAGAGTAGTGTGCATCAGCATCTCGCCCGCTCTCGCCAAGGCGCCCCGCTCGTATAGCAGTCGCCGGTCCCCTCGCTGGACGGTGGATGAATCACTCGCTCCGCCGTGCAGTGCATCTCCGATCTCGGCCCGCGCCCCGTCCTTGTTTACCCCCTGAGTCATTCTTCACTCAGCTCAAACTCAATTTGTCAGTCGTTCCGTCGATACAAGTAGTCCAGGTGAACTGCAGTACCGATACGTTCGATTGGTGTGACGAATTTTCCTGTTTTTTTAGTTAATTTGCAGTGAACAAGTGAAGCTCGGAACCGGGAGGTAATTCGCGTGAACAAATTCAATTTGAAATGGATTTTGATCTTAACGAGCAGAAGGCCGCACCCATGGATAAAAAAATCCTTGCTGGAGGCGATTTAGATTTTAAGCGAGACGACCACTCCCCGGCCAAATTGGTGGATCTTGCAGAAAATACCGAAAAATTACAAAAGAAATTATCAGAATCTGGAGAAGATTTTGAGCATGTCGAACACGAGCCCCTGCTCAGTTTTGGCAAACCAGTTCAAGAAAAGGATAATAAAATTGACAGTGCCCATCTAATGGATGACTTTGTCGGCTCCATGAAGTCGCAGTACGACAGCATCAAAACCGACCTTGGAAGTGATTTTGCCCAATTCGGCACAGCGGTGAAAGAGGCCGGGTCCAATGTCGTCTCAGGGATTGAATCCAAAATTGACGAGAAAATCAACCAAACGAAAGATTTTATGGCCGCTGAAAGGGGCTTCGTTGATGCGCCAAAGCCAAAAGAGCCCCAACAGCCACAGCCGCAACGGCAGCCACCACCACCACCGGAAAAGAAGCCAAATGCCCCTGAACTGTTTGAAGATTTCGAACTTGAGTCGAATTTCACAACAGCTGTTAATAAATTGATCAAAGAGGACAACGAGAAGTTCATATCATCCGAAGATCTCCTGAGCGACTTCAAGGATGAACGCACAAGGACCCCTGAACCGGCTAAGCCCCAGCAGAAAAGTGAGCTCCTCATTAACTTCCCAACACAGACCGCTAAGGAAGAAATTAAACCAAAGGAGGAAGAGAAGGTGATCAAACCAGCTCCAGTCCCCCCGAAGGCGGCTGAACCAAAGGCGCCTACACCTCCAACAGAAAAGAAGCCCACTCTCCCAGCCAGCTTACAGTCGCAAAAGCCAATGATTTCTGCTGAAGAGATGTTCTGCCGGTACGGATTAGGTAAGTCTAGTGACTAGCGCATTCCTAACGTAAGACGTAGATGAGGCTCAGATTTCGGACTTTAGTTTGATCAATTTAAAACGTCATTTGGAATTATAAATCCGACACAATTTCTTTACTAAAAAATAGATAGTCTTAAAAAGCTACATAAATACTTGGGGAAACTAATATTTTTCAAAATGTAGGAAGGAACCCGAAACATTTTGTTTTCTTCAAGTTTTTCAAAATTTTACAATTTTTAATCGTTTAAGGCTTCGTAATCTGATGATAAAATTATGAGCTTCACAGGGTTTGTGTTAAGTAAAAGATCTACAGCATTTGATTATTTCAAAATGCTACATTTCAGATGTAGGATTCTTCTCACAAATATTAATCAAAACAGTTCATAGAATCAGTTCTGTTTTTAGATTTGCAACACTGTGTTAACAAAATTCATGCGTAAAAAAAATTTCCTGAAAGATCCAATTTTGACCTTGTATCGTTAAGATATTAAGGTAGTTAGAAAGTGGAGCTCATAGAGGGATAATATATTATAATAACAGCCAAACTTCTTTACGGCCTTTATACTGTGAAATTTGTGAAGATAAATAAAAATATATCGACTTCGGTAAAAAATGGCAAGGTGAAAGTTGTTTAAAACTCAACTCTACTAGGATGACTACAAAAAAAAACCATCAGAATTTAGAAAATTTTGAGTCACTGCATTGCGGGTGGTACAACCTTGGTTTTCCAAAAAATTTTCCAGTTTTGTAATATTTCGTATATACAAAAACAGAGTTAGACAGCGAGTCGATCGGTGGATTGGGACTAGAGCGAAAAGCACGCACGAAAGCACACTCGCGGTTAAGTCATCGCTGAATCCATTCCTCGTACTTGGCCGGGTGACTCAGTTGACCATGCCGGAGGAGCACTTGCTGGGGTGTTCGAGACGCAAATTATATTGCCGGCGAGGCGGTGCGAACCAACCGAGCCTCGGATCTAATTAAGACGCAATTTAATTAACGGGGCACTAAGTTTACCTTGTTGGGCCGCGTGTTCCGCCTGTTCTCACTCGCACCAACTCTAAATAGCACTGAAGCGGCAATCGCAGGCCCATAGGGAGTATTGCCGATGATTGCGCGCTGGCCGATAAGATTACTATTGATTCGTGAGGCCTCCGTAACTGAAAAAGAGTGCACTTGGCGGAAACTAGTTTGCCGTGAAAATTATGTAATGAGAATTCCTCCAGCAGGCTTTTTTTTTTATCTTGCCGGCATGAATCATGTTCGACAAGGTGCCGCCGTCTTTTCTTCACTCGATAAGATACCGGAAAGGGTGGGGAGGTCCCCTAGGTGTTCTGTCCTTGAAGTTTCCCTCTATAAACAAAAATCAGACAGAACAAGAGCCTTATAATTTTCATTTTCATTCAATTTTTTTTTTTTAATTTGCATAATTTTCCATAAGAGCTGGGCCATCCTGAGAATTGGCGCATCTGGAATTGTGGCCCCCCAGTGCGCATGGCCCAACTCCAGGTCTGGCTGACACTAGAAACCACCACCTAGAATCGATAATCTCTGGGCTCCTTACTCGCCTGCCTGAAGAATCGAAGGAAAACTGATTTTATGATTTAACTCTGTGCCTCTAGGGCGGTGGTAATTTTTAATCGCGTTCAAGGATAGGTAGACGCAGACGTTATAAAAGTGCATTAAAGTGATTAAATATATTGTAAATATTCGAACGAAATCGGGGCAATTGGGCCAAAATGGTGGCGGACGGCGAACTCAATCAGAATGGAGCTTTCAAAGTTCGGCCCTTCCTATGTACTTTGCTTGATCAATGTAAGAGAGAAACAATTTTTTTTTGTGAAGTATTATGCTGCTATTAATTACTTCTAGTCTAAATAATTGCTTAAAAAAATCCCACTAATTTTCTGCTTATACTAACAATGCTTGCTGCTAACATCGCCCTTTGGTCTCCTTTCAGATGCCTGGTTTAAGCCGGAGCGCTTGCACCCCCAAGGTAAGTGCGACTAAAACGAGTCTATAGGGCTATTGCGGTGTACCTTCCCCCTTAAATGTATTGCTTATTTAAGTATTGGACAAAACACAAAGTAGTGATCAAAACGTTTTTATCAATTCACTTAGTGTGCGAAAAATCAAAATCAATATAAGTAATTGTTTAAAAAAAAAATGAAATGAATAATAAAGTTTCTTCAAACTAGGCCAACAATTGTGAACAATTGCAATAAAATACGAAATATGAGTCAGATAATATATAACCTCAATTCCGTTCAACTTTTGTGAAATTTGTGAAAACAGACGCTATAGATGTGTACCTATTATTCGCTTCACGAACCTTTTAACGAAAAGGAACAATTAATTGGCACTAATGTAAAACAATGGAATCCTTTCCAACTTTTCTCAAGAACTTTTCCCAGACGCACATTGAAAGTGCACTTGATAATTCCAGTCGAGGGTAATCTACATACATATAGCATAGTGCCCATTTCCTTAAGGATTTCGAACAAACTAATTAAAATCTGCAAAGTTAGCATTCTTCATTTTTGTAAAAAAGAAAAATTCTATCTAGTAAGACGAAATGCAAATGACCTCACTTTCCTCTGTTTTTGCGCTCTTTATCTATAATTTTTTTTTATCTCAACCGGAATATTATGGAGATTTTATTCTACCACAAGGCTCCAGAGAATTAGGGACGGCTACGACAATTTACCCCAAACTACATATGTATGCTTGAGAGACATTATATAAATTAAAAAAAGAATGAGTCATGAGAGTTCCGTCCGATTATTCGGAAGTACTGCAGTAAGATAATCTACGCGTGAAAGTATTCATCAATATCGCGTATGTACGTCACCAATCGGTACTTATTTTTTATTGTTTGACTATATGTAGATATATCAAAATTTAAAATATCCGGCACTAAATGAGGTTTATATGGCTCTTGTAATTTTTGGGGACAGATATACATATATGTATGTCTGCATTTAAAAACCCAGAAATTTTATTTTCTCATATCATCGGAGTAGAAAATTCTATTTCCATTTATAAGAAACTTTTTTAGATAACATTTTGCGCATTTAAAACTTAAAAAACGCAAATAAGTAGGAAAAAATATATTGGGTCTTAAAATGTTAATGCTAAAATAAAAATAAAAACGGAAATGCTTTGAATTATTCACTTTCGAGTATCTACTAATGCCCAAATAACAACGCTGAAGTATTATCGATTATATTCTATAAATTAGACATTCCTCGAGTATTACCAAGTTAATGGCAGGGCAACCCATGTTTTAGTTTTCGGTGAATAACAAGTAAACGTGGCAGAAAATATTAGCAGAAATCGTCTGACTAAAGTATAATCCGCTAGAAAGGCATACCGTGATTCCGATTATCGGCAATTGCATAGGCATGCATATAATTTTTGGATTTAAAGTATCGTACTACTATTTTGTTGTACATATTCGATAAGAGTAGTTGGAGTGAATTACTACTAGGTGACTCTACCAAAAAAAGTGGTGCAGCTATAACGATTAAGGAGAAGATAGATTTTGGGTTTCTAGACATTAAAAAAATGTAATGAAAACAATACCTTAGATGTGAAAGTTAGGAATATTTTTGGTAATTTTATTTTAAAAATATTAACCAGCAGGGAGTTGGTTAGCGAATATTTTACGTTTTTTTCTAAAAACTATGTTTTTCAATGCAGTCAGTACGATGAATCGAAAATTTGTCAATGTTTTTTAACATTTGTTTCTTTAAAATCGTCAGAAATAAATGTATTATAATTGGTTGAACGAAATTTGTGAGGAGAAATAAGTTGCTAATGTCGAAATTAATCACGACCGACCATGAGGGTGACTTTTGCAACAACTCTCAATTTTTATACATAATTTGTTATGAAAATATGAATTAAATAGTTTTAAAAGATTAACTAATAATATTTAATTTGGTTATAACTGAGAACCCAAAAACTATTCCAAAAAACATGAAAATTCGCACGGTTCAACGTATGTAACGCGTTGATACTTAATTAAGTTAAAAAAAAAAACAATTTTTTTAGCACCTGCGCCAGATAGTTGCTAATTTCTAAATTAAGCATACTGTATTTCGTATCCCCCAGAATCTAAAATATAAAGCATTAGTTTAAACCAAGTAAATAAATACTGTATTATAACCTTTCATTTCCAACTTTATGACATGCTATACGCAAAATCTCATTTTAACATTACACCAAAGCGAGATTCTCATAAGTTTACCTGCTTCGTGCTACCAAAGCAATGACCCTGATTTTGCCTGAACAGGGGAGAAATGCATGATAATTTCAAAGTATGACATCATAGCACAACGTCTCGATTTAAAGTAAATCAGACAAACATGACTCACTTGTTTGGTTTCGAGAATAGGGAAACGAATTATAAAAGTAAGTTACATATGATCCTGAATTTAGTTGTGACTAATGTGAACATTTTATTAGCCACATGATTTAAAGTGGTATATCTATATTTCTGTATATCTTAATTTCTAACTTGTACCTTTTCTATTCTTTAACCCTTTTAGTGCCTAGCACTAAACGAGTGCGTATGCGAAGATAACGGGACGAATTTGAATATTTTACTTAGATTCGGGAAAAAGCTCATAAAATGCAAACTAAGAAAGATATTTAAAAAATTCTGAATGCAGCGTATTAGGGAAGAAAAAGAGAATACTGTATGTAATGCCAATTGTATTTCAATAGTTGAGCTGTTATTTTTGAAAGTGGTATAAGTCCATTTTTTCATGTACCGAGATATTTAAGGGTTTGCATTTGAATTAATTTAAAAATATTGGCTAACGTTAAGTAATTCGAGTGATGTTTTTAACACTATACACCTTTCAAATTTTATTATGAAATAATTATTATTGAAAATATTTAAAAAAATAAACGATTTTTTTAGCTCCAAATGGACTTATACCACTTTCAAAAATAACATATTATAAGAAATAAAATTAAGAGGAAATTTAAGTCCATATTTGTATAGACATTAGCTTCACTGAAATGGATTTTTTAATGTAAAAAATTATAATTTCCCAAAACAAATTAAAAAGGGATATTCGATCACTCTCTGTAATACGATTCTTGCACACTTTCAAACATTTACAATCCTTATTTTCGAATTTCTTAGCAAGAATAATATTTCCAGTTTTTGTGTAATATTTAACGCCTTTATTTCTTTTACTTTTCCTAGTCTTCTGGTCATTATTTTCATAATGTGATCGAAAATTAGTAACGTCGTCTTCGTCAGTCGTTGAATCACTTAATTCCAAAATTCTATTCCTCTTCTTAGTTTGTAACAATCTCGAATCAATATTGCTCAAACTGCTTTCCTGATCCGATTCATAAATTCGTTTTCTTTTTCTAATATTCATGAGTGTTATTTCTGTAATAAAAATAACTTCCAATATTCCTGCGAAAAATTTTGTTACTGTTATTTACCAACATCATTGTCAGACAAAATTGACATATTATCGTCTTTTTCATAGGTATGTGAACTCATTGAACAACTGTATTTAATATTATTTGTCGTAACCCTCTAAAGATTCCAATAAAAATCCCCGATGCAAGACGTGGAAAATAGACCATTTAAAATTAACATTATTTATTTACAACTTCGATTTTCTGCTTTAATAACAATTATATTTAAATAATACTCACACTGCAATCTATTAGTACAAGAAACACAAACCAAACAGTCGGACTTGCGAAAGAAAACTAAACAAAATCAGTGACATAACTTCTCACCATTTCATCAGAGGAATAATACCGTTATCTTGTTTACAATGTTGTTTTTGTTGACACTGCTAAAATGCAGTGTACACTGAAGTCATAATAATCAATAATAATTGCAAAAAGAAAGTTGTTTTAAAATTATAGTAATTAGAAATGGACTTATTCCACTTTCAAAAAAAAGATTTTTGCGATAACATTATATAGCCAAAATTATTTTGATTATTTTATAAAAAATCGTACACCATTGAATGTGTGATTATAAATATGGATAGAAAGTGTCTATATCTTACTGAAATTACCATTAAGTCATTTTTTTATAAAGTGGACTTATACCACTTTCAAAAATAACAGCTCAGTTGTTGAAAATCATACGAATAACATCAATATAAAACATGATGAAAAACATAAAAACAAGTTTCTCTTCAACACACAATATTTGCACATAAGAATAGTCATCGTTTGATCACAATTTTATGTAGGTCACGTAGTATGAAGTGTAACTATAACATTTTTAATAATTTTTAATAAAATAACCAATTTCGGTCCTAAAAAATTCGGTCCTCTTTAGAAAATCCAAGCAAAGATTGAAAGAAATATTTTTGTCTTGATGCACGCCGTGACACACGAGCTCTCAGATAACTATTTGCTGGGTTTTTTGTGTCCCTTGTTAAACCCAAAACAATTTTTTAAATTCTTTTGCAATGAAATTAGATCATTTATAGCTGTTTATAAATTTATTTTGAGATAAGGTTTTCTCACAATGTGAAGAATAAGACGCAATCGCACGCGCAACGATATATCGTCGTTGGTACTTTTCGCAAGTGTAGTGAACGACGATATATCGTCGTGCGGCACTAAAAGGGTTAAATAACCATGTCTTTAGTCTTTTATTGGAACGAAAGATGTTGTGTTTTTGGAGTTGCATATTAAAAAGAATCAATTTTTGTTAATATAATCTAAGTGAGCCCAGTTTTGCTGCTGAGCATGTCATGTCATGATATGCATCACAGTAAATTTGAAAAGGTAATAAAAATACCATTAATATTTCACTATAACGACCTTCGCGGTTTTTTTATTTCTTGCTGTTTGGATAATCGTCACTTTCCATTATTATTTTATTTTAATGCTGCATATGCTGTTTACAATTTGTTGTATAATGAAAGATCTGGATCTTTATTTACTACGGTGAAGAGATATAGCTTATATTTAGGACTAAATTCAATAAAAATATAAAATAAATATTTACATAAGTCAACCAGGTTAATTGATATGATGTCATATCAGCGTCTGACCCACATTCATTCGATGTAAATAATGCATTATGTGCATCAGCAGTTTTAAGAAAACTAAAGAAAACGCTTGCGACTGCTATTCAGGCGAATGAACTTCGGCAAGCGAAAATGATGATGATGATATCAAAGATACTAGGTGGACAAATATTTATGTATAAATACCAATCGATAATTGAATGGATTGTGAGTGAGTGGATTATGTAATTATATACATACTTTTCAACCTCCACGGTTTTAGAATAACCGATTTCTTATCGCTAGATCACACACGGTTCAAACATTTCTAGAATCAGCAATTTTAATTCTAAATAGTAAAATCATCAAGAATCCATAATTAGCGTTTTGTAGTTTGTGGCATTTTTTATGAGAGGTCTTACTGAGTAGAATAATAATTTTAGATAGGTTAAGTCTAATGTTGTGGAAACAGAAAAATAAATACACTTTTAAAATTTCAATGGTAATTTTGTCTTACCGGTTGAAAATAACTGAAGATTTTACTCATTTTTGAACGTAGTATTTGTAGTCGTAGTTGAAGAATAGTACAAATTGCTTTACGCTTCATTCAAAACGATAAAGAATTTTTTTATCGAATGTCAATCAAAGTGTATTCAAGTACTTAAAATTTATTTTATTTATAATTTATGACAAAGTATTATTTTACTAATTAAAGACATTTCTTCATATGAACCATATTTCTGCACTATATTAAAAAACATTGTCACTCTCCATTTATTTGGCTCAGTACCCTTCGTATTTCTTTATTTTTCATATTTTCAAATAATATTAAATCATTTAGTGCTATTTCTGTATTCTACTCTCCAACCAAGTAAAGTAGCTTTGAAAATGTGTCATGGTGTTTGATCGAATAGAAAATCGAATACTGCAATAGGACTAATTGTTTTAGTAAGTAAAGGGGTGAAGCAACGCTTAAGTTTTCATCTCCAATTTACGTCGTTTCTATATTTATTTTTATACAATCACGCCGATGTTAAAACAGTGATCGATGATCGTAGTTATCATAATGTAACTTATGATATTCATGCTTTGTGGATTTGTATAATATGTCAGGATCGATTTGGATAAAATGGCACTAATGGAATTTGTTGTTGTTTACTTAGTTATTTATCAGCACGTTACACAAATAAAACAACTTTTCGTTTTCCTTTTTGCAAGGCCTATGTGTTAAAAATAGACAGAAATGTTGATATTAACGCAGATAAGTTATCTCAATTCCACATTTTACTCTGTAAAACATGAGTTGGAGGCATATTTGCCGACAGAAAGCTTCTACTTCCCATTGTATGGCTTAACGATTTTTTCTTTATACTTGTTCTGCCATTACTGACTTTTATCCTCAATTTTCCAGGGTTTAGACCACTTTTCCCTTTTCTCCTTTTATGTTCTTTGATAAATTGAAGACTCCTTGCACTTTTAAAATAAATGAACTGTGTGCTGTTTTGTTATTGCCGGCATTCGCACTTTGATTTACCTCTTATTCTGGATATTATATTTAAATTATATTTTTTTACGGATATATGTAATTATGATAATTGCAGGATATATTAAAAATGCGAAGAAGTGGAGCAAATATAGCAAATTAACGCGTTCTCTGCCTATTCATTTTTCACGCTAAAGTGCATTTGTACATCAAGCTCAATTTCTATTATGAAGATAAATATATTTTATTGTTATATTTTGTTGTTTGAATATTTTAATTACGAAAAATATATATTTTTCTCTCATCTGCTCATAAGCAGTTTGGCAGGGAGCGTGTTAACTGAAAATTAGGACTTTTATCAATGTTATAATTTCTTATAAGAAGTCAGTACACTCAATGTTATTTGAGGCAGGATCCCCAGAAAATATCGATATTTTTTTACGCTAGGATATTCGCTGAACAAATAAATATTATAGTACATATTACATTTTCCAAAATAAAGGTAACTGAAATGAATTTCCTAAAACTCTAGGTAGCTTGTTAGGGAATTTCAATTTAAAAGGTGCTTTTTAAGCTCTTCGATCCGATTGCAGTGGAGTTCATAATAGGGGTGTACTACTGAAAAATTTGTCTACGTACATATCCTGAAAAAAAATCATATTTATTAATGAATGCATAAAGCCATATTAATTAAAATGCATTCTTTTTACCGTGTATAACAATGTTGGGTGGGAACTGTCTATGGGTTCGTCGATCGTTCGTGTAGCATATTACATTAAGAATCATATGTAGATCGTTGATTTTAATGCGCATTAAAATATAGTTTCATTTACAAGTCGAGCTTTAAGTCTGTGTAGGACAGCGATCTGGCCGATGTCTTAGAAAAGTAATAATTTAGAAAGATTTTTCATTTCATTAGCTTAACAAGATACGTTCCCAATGTTTGGACTATAATTGAACGACCGAAACCGAAGCATTTTTCATTTATAAAAGTCCTCCCACATGGGTATTTTTTTCCGAAATCTAATTTTGGCTTAAAGCCAAGATACTTGCAACTCAAAATTTTTAAGAGCCTACGTTAGGCATCATTTTTAAGTATGCGTTTTCCCAATGCTTCTCCAGGAAGCGTCTGCTTTTAATTAGGTTGTAAATTTAATTAAGATTGTTTATTTGGGTCTAGTGCTGGCAATGTTGGCTGAGAACGAGTACGAGTTCTCTCGACCAGTTCCACTGCTCTTATTATCGAATAGCCGAAAATTTCGAGAGGTTGCTAAAAAAATCTGCCAATTCTGTGAGCCACTTAAGAGATGTATCTAAGAAGAATTGGAAATAATCACCAACACAGTGGTCGCTAAGCTAAATTTAGATCAGGTGACTTGCTAACGACCCCGGACCGATCGTGGATCGAGGAATTCCAAGCTCCAGTCACCGGTAAGGACGGCCATGGTCGTCCGGCACAATAAATAGAGCATTTTTTTTTAGATGCAGGAGAAAGTAGATGCACTAATTGACCCTAGTTGGAGCACCCTCTGCTCCGGACGGTGCCTGAGTGGATCCTCCATTGTGCTCGTTAATTGTCCCGCTTTACTTAAGCTCTGCATGCCGAGGGCTGGCTAGAGGCTAGCGTTGATCTCACATTTGCTAGATTCTACCAAGTGTGCAATTAGTAGTGTATGTTCGAATGAGACTAGTGGCCACTCTCATTGAGCAGCCCGAAGTACAATTTTTGCGTTTATTAGTAGTCCCAGCTTTTTTAGTCTAGAGCCGAATTTTAAGAACGCCGGGTACGGAGCTTCCTAGTTACTTTCAAAGGTGGCAAGCAGTTCTAGCCAGAAAAGATAAAAGTCTGAACGAGCCGATTGCGACGCGTATCGTATCAACCCCCGACTGCTTTGATAAGCGGGACATCGGAAAATGTTTGCTGTCTAGCCGAGTGCAGTTGGACTTTATGTAATTCTGGAGTCGCAGAAGAGTGCTCAGTAGTCTTACCTCTAGCTGCGATTCGTTGGCTGTTGCCAAAGTGTAGAACTTGGACACGTGATCAGTATTTTTTTCTTAGTTAAAATCTTGCAAAATGTCTCTTTCGTTGGACGATCTCAAGGCGGTGCTCAACATAAAGTTGAACAAAGAGGAGCGTAAGTGTGCCTGCCGTGCATGTAAATTTTTTAAATTTTAAGGTCAAGGGGCGGTGTGTGACTCGATTGTTGCGAGAATCTGGCAGCACTCCGTCGCGAAATGAGAGGATCCCTTCAATCTTGCTCTAAGAATATCTTCAGTAATCCGAAGAACCGGACGGCATTTTTTTATATGCATACCTCAATATTTGCTCAAATCTTTTTAAAAGTCGCTAATTTTGCCTCAGAGATTGCGATGAAAAATTCTATGGTGATCTAGTCGTCCAGATAGTTTGATCCAGACAGTAATAAATTTTGTAAAATTCTAGCAGCTGCATTGCATTTTAATGATCTTCAGAAGTCGTTTTTATTTTCCAAGGCACTTGCTATTCAATTTTCTAGCCCTTGGCTTAGTTACATAAATAAATTCTATCTGAATATTTATATGGACTTCAAACTGCAGATAACATCAGAATGGACAGCAAGACAATTTTGATAAAAATTTTCCTTAGTGAACTTGGCAAGATCTTTTCAGCGAACAGTCTGTGAATCAGTCGCATATCGGTGTGACTTTGTACAGGGCAATAAAGTTAATGACTTGTCCTTACTGCGATTTATTTTATTTACAATTTCTTCACTTTCACAGAAACCAATTTGGAGAGCTTTTTGCATACGCCAGTTTATGTGTCAATTTCTTAAGGTATTCTTTGACTTTACGTAGTGTCTTCGTCTAAATCAGTCATGCTGCAGTCATGCTTATTTTAGCAAATAGAATATATCACCGGCAGATATTTCATGCTCCCTGAGACGTGCTACGTGCAATATTGACTGACGGGGCGGGCTCTTTGAGCTTTTTCTTCTCATTAAAGAAGTTTCCAATAGAAAGTCAACTTAATTTTATTGAGAAATTTGAAATAGTTTAGTGTCTCGTTTACCCCCTCTGTATGTGTTTATACATTTTATATATTAATTTTTAATGCACGTACAACCACAAATAAATTTTTACCTACGTTGGCGTCAGTACTTAATTTGAAAAGTTGCAGTATAATATTTATCTTGGTCTTATAATTTTCAATTCACTTTAAATAAGCTATTTAATGATACATTATTCAGTGCATGATAAAGATATAATAATTATATTGATATTTCTCAACAAAAAATCGAATTTATTTATATTTTGAAGTAGTTGAGTTCGCATGTCGCTATACCATACGGAATGTCTTAAAACACATATAATAAATTTCTTACTTGTAAAGCTCATTTGTTTATACTTTGTGCTACTTTCAACTACTACCTATTTATTTTATGATTACAGTTATTTAATTGTATGATTTTAAAGGTAAACATGTTCACGTTTTTCCTGGAATCAATCTCTTAAGTTTTAAAGTTGGTATTTGGTAAAATTGCACCTGAAAGGTCGACCTCTCATTAGATTTTAAAACCCAAAATTAATCCTCACACAATGGTTAAATACGTTTTGGTCACCTAGTAGTAATAGTATCAAACTTTTCACAAAAACAGGTACTTATGTGTAAACATCAAAATCTGTAAAACAAATGGATAAACGATGGGGAAATGAAAGGCCTTAACTTTTGCGTGTCGTGTCGTGTGTCTAAATAAAGCATCTCTGGTGAGGAACAAATCAGGAGAAGTGCCCCTTGCAAAAGGTCAACTAATAATAACTCCAAAATTGAGGATGCTTTTTTATTAACATGGTTTTGCATCACTTCTTTCTGGGACACTCGTATTAAAGTTAGTAACAATTCCACCATACAGAAAATTAATCAAAATGTTCTCTCTCCGTAATAACTGAACTCTTTAACTTATGTATACAGTGGTGGAGAAAATAACAGGTATTATATAAGCTGAAATTTCAAAATTTGATCTGGAAATTCAATGGACGAGTTAAAATAAATAAATCTTTGTACATTTAGTGTAGTATACTAACAAAAATTAAAATATATTGTTATTTATATTTTATTGTAACTTATACATTTTATAGCTTATTTTTCACTTTAAATACTTATTATTTCTTTCACCACTAAACGCCTTACTGAAAAATTTATGTTTGGAGTTATCATTAATTGATGAATGGCCACAGAATTACAATTGATAGTTTTGGGGTAATTAAATTAAATTTCTACCTTGCTGTTTTTTCCTCTATACGAGCCTTAAGTCAAGGGTCTTAAATTGCTAGTTTTGGTAAAGTCCTTAATATAAAACTAAAGAGCTTATTTCCATGTTAAAATTCCCTTATTGTCTATTTCTTTAAATAGAAATTTAAAATTATGTAGTTCAAAGAGTGAAAGAGTTTGTTTCCATGTTAAAATGCCCTTGTCAATTTCTTTAAATAGAAATTTAAAATTGTGTAGATTCAAATAAGGGACTCACGTAGTAAACGTGTAGGATCGAATCTAGATTGAATCCGGATTCAATCCCATGTATACGCAGGATTGAAATCGGATCGAGGGGATCCAATCTCGCTTAGCTGGCTAATTGAATCGAAATAACAGCTACAAACGCAAATCGTGTAATCAAACTGATAATTGCCGCTAAGCGTGTTGTGACTAAATTAATTTTTGTCCGATTTTTTTGCCCGTAAAAGTGGTTTTAATTTAAAAAAAAATTATTTCGTAAAGGAACATTGGGAACATGAAGAGATTTTGGAAATGCTCAATATTATACAAAATCAAAATATTATTAAATTATTTGACGGTAAAATTTACCGAAATACAGAAATTTATAAACAAATTGAAAAAGAACTTGTTAAAAAAGGGTTTGCCACAAAAAGTGATAGGCAAACAGAAGTAAGGTGGAATTTAAAAAGACAATTAAAATGTCAACTGAATCCATTTTGGATTCAATTTCGATTCGATCCCTCTATCACAAGTAGTCAAGTACGCGAATCGAAAACTCAATCCGTCATGTGTACGTAGTAACTGTTGAGTATGTTTTTTTGGTCGAAGTTTATTTAAGACTAATTGCTTTAAATTTGCTTAAATTTATATTCACTTTAATGGCTTGGCTCTCTTTTGCACAAAATTATTTATGCAGTATATTTTGAGAGAAAGGGGTTTTAAATTATTGGGGAGACGTCCAGAACTTCTTGTAATTAAAACTGGGGGTTCCCAAAACGCTAATCAGAATCATGAAATTTAAGAACTTAAAGTAGGTTGAATAACATCCCCTCCCGATGGCCGCCGTCCTCCATTACCTCGGCGCTCCATTAATTTTTATTTACCTGGGCTCCTTTTCGATTTTTGGGATCCTTCGGTATAGGGATCCTTGGGTATAGAACAGAGATTGTGAAGAGTTCATGTTGAAATTCAATATAATTAATTAAATTTATAATTGATTGATATTTAATATGGAATATGGAAATAATCAAAATAAATATTTCGTATAAATGGAAGCTCTGCCAATTTATGCCTTAATTTACTTATATTTGAGATAAATAATTTGAGAGTACGTCATGTGAACTATGTAGAATGCTGTAATGAATTTCACAACTTCTTTGATGTTTGGTCATCACGTCTAGAGATAATATTAGGGTAAAATATTCGTTTTTTTTCTAATAAATTGTTGCTGTTCTGAATGCGTGATTGATTTTTTAAGCCCTTTCTTTTTGCTTTTCGTCATACTCCAAATATCATACAATAGCGATTTTGAAGTAATAGTAACAAATTATCTTTGACATTTCCGCAACGTATACCATTTCGTAGTCCGCCATCTTGAGTTTTTACATTTTTACATCATATTTGCAATCAGTGATTTGGAAACCCCTAGATACCAACTTTCGTAATAAGTAGTACAAGCGTAATAAAAAGTAATAAAATAAAACAAATTACGTTTTAGTGATTTTCACCAAACTTTTAAGATACATCTTGGGAAATTTCCCCGTCTGTCTTTATCTCGTAGCTGTTTTTTTGTGAAATTACGCATGCCATTAATTTCAAATTTGGTATAATGTTTGCTCGCCTCCACATTATGTAGTTCAGAAATTAGAATAACATAAATAAATGGTCTTGTCAAAGTTACAGAAAAAAGAAAGCGAAACGAAGAAAATGTTCCCTCTATTTGCAAGCTTGTTGTTCAAGTTCACGCATAAAAAAATTTAAAAATTATAGGAAAAAATCGATTGCATCTGGCAATTATTTGCCAATTACGAAATTAAAACATTAAGCTGATTTTTCGGCTAATTATAAAATTGTACATTTAAACAAGAACAGCAAAAAAGAATTGTTTAGGAAACACTTTTAATAGCGGGGTATGCACCTAAAAACACAACTACATTGTATTATCATCAAAGTTAAACATATGTTCAAAGTCTCATAACTTTTGGTAAGAGAGAACCATAAAGATTATGTGTTGCAAGATTTGACCTATACAACCCAATTTAAATAAAAGCGTTTAAAAATGTCTAATCTATATAAATAAAAGGCAATGTTCGTATGTGTGTCCTATGGATTGAAAAACTACTCGACCGGTTTTGCTGAAAACTTCACTTTTTGTTCTTAATAGTGCCAGGAGCGTTTAGATTAGAAAGTGGTTTGAACGAAATCCAATATTATATTCAGAAAATAGGATATTCAGAAACACGCTAACACAATCAAAGTGTACGACGGTTTCGAAATTAAATAAATTTTCCAGTATGTGTCCTGCGAAGCCGAGCTAAAAGCTATGTATGCAGTTAAAAATAAAGGTCGAATTTCTAGAACTAACTCAAAGAGAAAAACTTTTCCAGCGCTATTAATTGAAAAATAATTTGTATTTCAACCTAAAATTCGAATAGGATATTCCAGGTATTCGTTGACTATCGATTAAAATATCGTCTAAAAATTCAAGACGTTTTGCATAGCGAGCAAAAGGGGAAACATTAAGTGATATTAAACCACTTCTGCATTTAATATGATTTCTGAATAAATCCCGAGTGTTCGAGGACTTAGTTTCTTCAGTCGACTTCTAAAACTGGATTTCCAAACATGGAGAATTTTTAAGACATTATACAAATTACAGAGAATAATTTTTCGAACTTTAAAACACGCGACCAAGTATGCTAATTGAGAAGAGTTTGTGTAAAAGAACCTACAATCGATTTTTTACTTCGCTTTATGTATAATGTTGTCAATCCTCATTATACGAAGATTTTATTTTAAAGTCTGTTTATATGCATTCTTCGGAGGTAATATACCCAACTGATAAAATTCAACATATTTAAGAAATATACGTATTTAACAATTTTCACTCTAATAATAAGTGAAACAATAATACTAAGTAAATGCTGCTATTAGTGTACATGACTACATGAGGATTTTCGAGAATTCAAAATTGAGGCCTTTTGTTTCTAAATTTTACTGAAATATCTCAAAAACCAGTGCAAAGTAAATTTTGGAGTCTCTGATTTAAAGTCTATTGATTGCATTAAAGAACACAGCGGAATTCAATTTGTTCAGAATGTAAACAGTTTCAATTTTGTCACTTTTGAGGGGGGTGGCGTCTGCTGCCGTTTCTAAAAAACAATTAATTAATTTTAATTAAATTTCTACGATCCGAAAATAATTTAATTCTGTTGGGGTCTTCAATATTTCCCCTAATCTATCGTCCAACTAGGGGGACTATTTCAGTTGATTGCCAATCGATCGGAACACATTGACTTTTAGAATACGGCTCTGGAACTTACGTTATCCATCGAAGATAATTACTGGCGTTTCTTAAATAATTCATTATCTTTCGTACGTAACTTAAAATATGAAAATTAATATTTGCAAATATTTTGATTAATTCGATAAATTTTTTTTTCGCAATATTTTTTCTACTGGCCTTCAAAAATCGCCTTTATTTAGTCCAGATTATTGGCTGCCTTATTTAAGAAAATCTATAAAATTTCATTTTGAGAATTCTTATCTTGGTTTGGCCACGTACACTTCATAAGTTCAAGGTTAATTCTAAATTTAAAATTCGTTCCTCACTTTTTGTTATGCTAATTTTCAATCCATGGATCTGTAAGCGTAGCACGTACTTTCTCCAAACATGATCGCTGTTTCGAACCCAGTTTTTGATCGATTATTAATCGAAGCTCTTGATCACTTCAAGCCGCGTTCACTAGATTGTCTTGAAAGCTTCGTTACCAAAAATTCAATGTGGTTTCCAACGTAGTTGCAACGTAACCTGGAACGGTGTTCCACGATTATTTTATTGTAAGCGTGTTTGATTTTGATAAAAGCTCAGCATTTTTACTGCTCAACCTTCACTCTGTTTGGTAACTTGCTCAGGCCTTACTGAATCGACTTAGCGACTGAGTAACTCAGTTTTGATCTCATTCTTTCCTCCTTAGCTCGCTGGGTGAGGTGATCGTTTATTTCGATTACATGTGCATCGTAAGTTTGGTGTTAGTGGTCGCAGTTTTGTCTAGAAGAAGTTAGTTTCATTCAAAAGTTCGAAAGAATTCTGTTATCGGTCTAATCTAGAGATGGCAGGCGGAAGGAAGTCCAATGCTCGCCAAGCGAATGGCAACACGGTGCAATTGCCGGAGAGAGGTCCAGGTAATGGAAAAATTGTGTCGTGTCGAATCGGGAGATGTAGCAATTAACGCCAGCGTGTCACTGGCAACAAGTGTTAAAAATTCTTGGAGCCGGCCACGCAGCATGAGCTTTCCTTCGCTCAATCTGAGGTCCGGGACTTCGAATCTGCTGGCTCTGTCCTTTTTGATGATTATTTTCTGCTGTCGCCAGTGAAATTGGGCGGAGAAGATAATGCTAATAATTACATTTTTCGAAAAATGCTTCGAAATTTGGTGATAGCACTCCTTGGGGTTTAGTGTTGATTCAGCAGAACTAATCATGAAGCCACGCATCAGTTGGAAACAAAATCAATTCGATCAACGATCAAGAGATATGTTATTTCAGACGAAGTTGTATTCCTTCTAAATTTTCGGATTTACAACTGGTTTTCCAGATGCAAGCGCATTGATGCTGCATCTGCATACATCTAGAAAGAATAAAACCCGAAAAATCTTCAAATTCCACGATCAGTCCGCACGCACAAAGACGACTGTATATCTTCGGTTCGTTCGCGCTATCTTGGCGCGTTTTATTTTGGGAAGACCCACGCGTTTAGCAGTTTATCTGAGAGAATCTTTTAATGAGACATCGAGCGGTCGCCGCTGCCGTCTTATTAATTTTTTCACAGCAACAACCCTCAGTCCTTCCGAATTAACAGCGGACGTTATTTCTTAGGTGCACTTGAGTCCACTAATTTTTCTAAGAAAAAAAGTAAGGTTTTTGGGGTATATTTTCCTTAGTGGTAGTGTTGATGCTGAATGCATTTACAACTCCTCGGCGATGCATTTGAATGACCACTCGCTGCAGAGGTCCAAAAATAATCCGATTGCATAAGAGTGTGTGCTGTGCGCCTGTGTACGACTGGTTCTAATCTGTTTCAACTTGTAGGAAAAGCCACTGCCCTGCATGGGGGCTACATATTTAATAATTAAAAAACATAAAAATACTTCATATCCCACCCAACTATAAAATCTCACCTATGTATTTTTTATTTTTCAGTGGAGTCATTAATTTACTGGCGAGATGTTAAGAAGTCTGGCATCGTTTTCGGCACTGGACTTATCGTCCTGTTGGCCATTTCCTGCTTTTCAGTGATCAGTGTTTTCGCTTACCTGTCTCTTTTGGCTCTGTGTGGCACAATTGCTTTCAGAATCTACAAAACTGTGCTGGGAGCTCTGCAAAAGACATCAGAAGGTCATCCATTCAAGTAAGTTTTTTGGAAAATTAAACCGATTTACTTACCTGATTTTGATTTTGCAACAGGGAGTACCTGGAGCTCGACCTCACTGTGTCACAAGAGAAGGCTCAACAGCTAGTCACCGTTGCCGTTGCTCATCTGAACGGTTTTGTATCCGAACTTAGGCGGTTATTCCTAGTTGAGGATCTTGTTGACTCACTTAAATTCGGCGTTATTCTCTGGGTTTTGACGTACATTGGATCTTGGTTCAATGGAATGACTCTTGTAATTTTGGGTAAGACGAAAGAAAATTTTTTTCAACATATTTGTAGCACATTTTCACTTTTATTTCTTTTCAGCATTTGTTGCTCTGTTCACTCTCCCGAAGGTGTATGAGAACAACAAGCAATCGATCGACACGTACCTTGATCTTGTCCGAAGTAAATTTTTGGAAATAACTGACAAGTAAGTCCACTCATCCGTCTTTTTATAAATTATATAATTTTTTAACGTCCTTTCCTGTCTATCTTTGCAGAGTAAAAGCAGCTGTTCCTATCGGCAAAAAGCCAGAGACAGATAAGGACAAGTAAAAATTCTAGGACTTAGAGCTTTTTAAATTTTAATTTTTTACAAATAATTGTTCGAAATTTCAAATCATCTATAAATCCAAGGAAACAAATGAAACCACTTTGAAACAAACGATATCAGTTTTATTTATTGAGAGGACTCAAAATCTTGAATAGAATACAAATTATTACAATTGAGTGTTGGAGGGAGAAAACATAGAACAAAAAAAAAAAAAGAAGAATAAATAAAGTCACGAACTCCTAGTTAGCGTCGTTAATCCTTCCCCCTCTTAATTTAGTGCAACATTATTATAACTACCGCTTAGTTGAAAATATTATTGTATTTATTTTGTAATACATAGAGAAACACCAAGAGTCCGAAGTTTTCTTCTGTGTTTAAAACATTTCGCCTGCTCTTGTTGATTATTTGTTATTTAAGGAAGCGTTATCATTTGTTATATTAGCTTGCCTCAATTCCCAAGATATTGCAGGCCTTTCCAATTTGATGGATTGGTGCCCGCACATTCCCGGACGAAATTTCCCAAGGGATCAGACGGTTTACACAAATTTACCGTGACTCGGAAAGAGTAGCTGTGGATTGTTGTTTTAACTTTGTATTTATTTTGTTTATTTCTTTTCGTCTGGGAACAAATTGCTGCTAATTAATCGTGTACATAATTATTGTCGATCTATAAATCAGTGTAAGATCAAAAAAAAAATTCAACCAGGGCAATGCATGAAAATAAAAGTTGTTTCAAGAAGACTCTTTTCATTTATTAAAATTTTTAATTTCACAGGAAATCAGCTGTCTGATATAAGGAAAAGATGATAAACTTTATTTACCAAGTAGAAAAGAAAGTGTTTTTAATATTTAAGACCAAAACGAAATGCCCTTTCTAGATAGCTCTAAAGCATTTGTTTGAATGTTGGAGTAGTATTAAGACAAATATCATAGCTGAAAGTGAGTAAGTCTAAAGTTCACTTAATGTAAAGATGTTTTTTTTTTCTTCTAAAATTAAAAGTTATCATCCATAAGTTGCAAATTGTTCGTGGTCACGGTAATTCATATAAAGCTTAAGTTTATTTTGTAGAAACGTTTTTAAAATTTCAATTATGCTATTTACGCTTTTCTTTTTGGGAGTAAAAGTTGCACTTATTCGATAATTTACTGCTTGATGACGTCCATAAAGTTTAATTGAGTAAAGATAGAGTTGACTGATTTTGTTATTCAGCGTCTATATAACTTGCTAACCAACTATGTACTGATTTAACTTAGTTTCACACAAACAAATGCAAATGACACTACGCTAGTGTTTGTTGTGTGATGTTAGTCTTAAGGTTCGATTGAAAAACAGCCAAAGACGCAGCCAATCAAATTTTACATAAAAGGAAGTCATCTAATAGCTGAATAACATTACAATTTAAATTTCATTAAAATTAAACTTTTCGCTTTAGTAATTATACGATCACAATTAAATGAAACCATTGTTTATATTATACCACGATGTAAGAATTAATACGTGCATGTAAGAATTAAAAAATACATGCCTACGGCTAAGGTAATTAAGCTAAGGAATTACTTGAATTAAGTGTTTCCTAAAATAGCCTCAACTTATTAATTAATTTAATTTTATCATACCAATCGATATATGCGAGGATATTAATTTTTATTTTCTTTGAGTGCATGGAATTGGTAAACCCAAAAATCAGTACAATCGGAACAGCCACTTGATGACTAGATTAAAGTCGAGCAGTTAATAAAAGCGGACAAATAACAAAATATTCAATCACTTTGCAAATTATTGTACATTCCACAAATATAAATTCAAAAACACTTTTACCCCCTACAAATTCTATCGACTTATTAGTTGGAATCAAACTACAATTTCATCTCTCTTTATGCAATCTTGTCCCCAATTTGGATTAATAGGAGCAATAGCTGAATTGTGCAGTCGACTACAGAACTTAGGTAGGGCAATTTTGTTTGGGTATTCAGCTCCTGCAACTAACTAGCTGAATCTGGAATGCAGCCATTGGCAATATTTAATTATTGTCGTTTATGACCTTAGATAAATTGGCTCCCTTGAAAATAGCTTTGTTCTGCAGGGGTTCACCAAAAGTTGTATAACATCATTTAAACATAAAAATAAACACCATTTAAATGTCCCAAGTGATCTCTTACATTAAACTTATAATGTTTTTCAATAAAATTAATTACCTAATTCAGCTAGGAAAACTAGAATTACGACTTTCTTTACCATTGAATTGGTACATACACCAAAAATTGAACGAACACAAACTAAAAACGTTTCACGCTTTAAACAAATTGTTAAAAAATAAAAATTTAGTTTTGTTAAAGAGCCCGTGACTATTATAAAGTTTATTTTGCTAGCTTTAACGCGATGCACTGTTATGTTTTTTGTATATTTTAAGATTCATGATTGTAATATACCATGCTTGTTAAGGAATAAATAATAATTCACCAGATAATTTTACGTAATGTCAGGCGCTTTTTGGTGAGCTTCTCTTAAAAATTTTATCGGTTTTAACTCAACATCTAGCTTAGATAAGTGTTCGCATTAAATTGGAAGTAAATTTTTGCATTGGTTTTCTACGAATGTATTTTTGACTGGAAATTTGTTAAACATAATATAAATGACAAACTTTTCGCTTTAATGATGTTTTATTTCTGACATCCTTTTTCCAACTCTTTATACCAGCAGTGAATGATATAGGTAATAAAAATATTTATATTTAATAAAACTTTTCCTGTATAACATGATTAAGATGCCTCATTACATACAATTTTCAACACAATTGGGTCGAATAGTAAACAAATCGCAAAATTATATAAAAAATAAAGGACCATTCGGCGGTTTGATTCTTCAATTATCTTTAATTGGGAACAGATAAGGTTAAACACCTTGAGCTTATGAAGCATGATGAAACCTTAGGTTCTTTTTGAAAAAAATCGTTATTTCCAAAAAAATAAACTGACACAAAAGCCCATTTTTCAAATTTAAAGGCTTATAATCTTTTAAGAATCAGAAAAGTACGGAACGTCTATCATTAAATAAGGTCTCAACTGTGTTCCTAATTAGTTTCGATATACATAACTCGAAATTAGTTATGAAATTCTACGCTTGGCCCACAGCGAAAAACCTTTTAGAACTGAAACTTGGCCCCACCCATCACCACATTTTATCCAGTGAATATATCCAATAAATCATAGCAACATTTAAATTAAAACAAAATTGTCCCTCAAAAGTTATGGGCGTTGTCCCTAAAATCCTCTGCCTACACCCTTTAAAATATTTAATAAATCTATGACTGATTTGTATTTTTAGGTATTTAAAAACTGAATTTTAAGTAAGCAAACACAGTTATATTCGTGTAATGATTTTTGTATTTCCATTACTCATTATTTGTACAGCAATTTGGTTTGGAGTTTGCACTTTTCTGAGACTGGCTAATCTGAAATAAAACAATCAAATTGATAACATGAAACATTCCCCTACCCATTTTAAAATTAAAAAACCATGCGGAAAAATTGCCGCAACTTTAAAAGAAAATAACGTTTTTAGGGAAAAACGCTACCCTTACAGGATCACTTTGTTATCCGTCTGCCAGTGTGTCAAGGACTTTTTTCTCAGAAACGAAAATCATTAATTTCTAATTCTATGTGGAATTTTCTTTTTATTGAAATCAAAATGATAGACTTATTATGTGATAAACTTAATTTGTTTTCAATGATTCAAATTTAATAGATAACTATAAAGTAACTACTTACTAAGCTGTATGGTAATATAACGGTACGGAACCCTCAAGGCGCGAATTCTACTCGCACTTTTCAGTATTTTTTGCCTTTATGCTCGAAAAAGAAAGGGTTCAAGTCAAGTGTAGGAGGGTGCAATTTTAAAGTGTAGAGGACTGCAAAACAGATTGAAGTTTTATTTAACATTTAAATTGCAGATAAAACGGAAAATAAGAAAACGTATATCTTCGGAACGAAAAAGAAATTCCACCTAGTCCTAGTGTATACCAGTATTTTAATATAATCTACTGAAATACTTAAAATCAAAATTTAATTATTTTACATCTCGACATATTAACATTTTTTTTTTCTTCATATATTTATATTTACATCCTTTTTGTACAAAAATATATTTAATTTATTTGAAAAACGAAGAAACTGTTGATTCCAGGGCGTGCTAAAGTTGAGGCGTTCGCGGCGCAGTCCTAAACGGTGCGCACGATTACAGCCCTCTGCGGAGTCAGAAGCACAAATTTCCAAATTGTTATTAATTGTTTACCTTTTGGCAATCGCCGAAAAGTTAAAATATTGAAAGTTACGAAAGTTATGTCAATACAAAGAGAAATGTGTGATTTTTTTTGAGTAAATGTTTGCTTAAAGAAAATTAAAAGCCATATCAAGATAATCTTGGTACCGGCGAGGCAATAGCGGCAAGTGTAAGGCAAGGTGCTGTAAAAGTTTCAAGTAAATCGATTCAGTACAACTTGAGATATTGTGGGCACCGATTTGAAAAATTGATTTCGGGAAAAACGGGTTTAAAGTTTTGGATTATAATGACAGCCCTATGTGTGTTGAACTTCTAAACCCTATAACTCCCTTAATTCAACGAATTTTCCACAACCCATTTGTAGGCATATTTTTGAGGCTTATTAAAATAAAAAAGTGCAAACAAAAAATTAATTTCTTCAAACCGTCTGCGGAATATATCTTAACTCAATCAACAAGGACAGAAAGCTGAAGATATTTTTCATTGTCTGCAGAAGTTATTCACTGAGTCGGAATTCTTTAACTTGCTTATTCTGCTTGCTAAAATTAAATCGCATTTCATTCTTAAGTGCCACTGTACTTTTAAATACGCGAAAGTAACGATTCTTTTTAGTTCCCCGATAATCTCACAGATGGACGCTACCGTAGAAATGACAAGTGATGACCTTCCCACAAGGTGACCGAAATCAGCCGGAGAGTTCGCATCCAGTTTCTCGCGGTTGTTCTGTTGTGGATGAGCTCCGGTTTCTTGGTGCAGTGGCGTGAAGTCTTCCAATCGAAATATCTTCCTTGATCTCAGAAGTTCTGCGATTACCAAGAATCCAGTGATAAGAGGAGCCGAAGTGAAAGTATTTCTTTGGATACGTTGCCCGGTATCTTGGTTAGCACCAGTGCAGAGGACCACAGCTAGAAAATGTCGAAGCCCCAGTCGGACATAGACAAAAGGAAGCAGATCAGCGTCCGGGGCATAGCCCAAGTGGAGACTGTTGCCGAGGTGAAGACGTCGTTTAACCGCCACTTGCACTACACCCTCGTCAAGGACCGGAATGTGGCCACCCTCAGGGACTACTATTTCGCCCTGGCCCACTGCGTCAAGGACCACTTGGTCTCGAGGTGGATCAGGACGCAGCAGTATTACTACGAGAAGGACCCCAAGGTGAGTACCAGAGGACGGCCCAAACCTCATATCGGTCGAACCTAGAGTGACACGGCACGGGCCCAGTTGTTTTCGTTCTATTTTTTGCTATTTTTGAACGCACGGCGGGCGTGTCCCCTCGTTCATTCGCCTAAATCTGGGTGCCAAGGTCATTAAAGGTTATCCTTCTAGCATTAGTGCACTATTGTCAATCAGCCAGCTGAGTTGACCGGTGTCGGGATGCATTCATTTTAGAACAGTGTGCCCCACGGTCAGCCCCACTCAGAGCAAGCCTTTCGCGAGTCCCAAAGACGCACAGGTCATAGAACTGATAAAGCTCAGCCGCTAGCATATGACTGCGGAGTGACCACTCAGAACTCGTCTAGTGCTAGTCGCATGCAGCCAGCATTTCGAGAGGCTGTTCGCCTTGTTACCAATTCACCTTTCAATCGACTTGATGGAAACTAATTGCCTGACCTAGTTGCTGGCGTTACAAATAACATCCTTTTACCCCAGGCAGATGCTTGGTAGCCTCAGCTTCACATCTCTACTGAAGGGTTTTTTTTCGATTTCAAGAGAATTAGAACTTTTACTAAATTATTCCGAAAACCTTTTCGTATATATTTTAAAATTCACTTTGAAATGATTTAGGTCCTTTCCTTTTTAATAAGGCAAAAAGAGGACTGGAGACATTCTTTCCTAATGTCTGGTGTTCCAGATGTCGTTATCCTCTTTGGAGTAGCTTCGAAATTTCAATTTATCTTACTAATTTAAAAAAAAGAACCTTTTGCCTAAAACATTTGCATCGAAACATGCATTAACTGAAAACATTTTCGGAAATTAATCCCTCTCCCAAGATGCGCAAGGAAGTAGTTACTTTTTACGGGTGTGAATGAACCTAAATAATATTACACTTTTAAAGAACATATTTTGTAAGAAAACCGGGGAGGAGGGAACTTAGTCAAGTAAAAATTTGAAACTCATAACATTTGATAAACACTTTTTTCGAAGAAAATACTTCAGACAAATATGTCTTATCTTTGAATTGATAATTGAAGTACCTAAATTTGTGTAGTGGAGAAGGAAGGAGCTAATATTTACAAATTAAATTTTTAATAAATCATATACTTATTTAAAAATCCTCGACAGAAAAAAGTAAATCTTTAAAAAAGGGAAACATTTGTAAATGACCATGCTCCCATTATTTTTCAAATCGCTTTTCAACGCAAGGTGACGGAATAGGTCGTAATTGTGGGTCAATCAAATTATTTTTTCCTTTATAATTAGTTGTGATTAATAGCCTATGTCTTAAAGTAAAACATCGTCTACGAATAGTGAAACAATTTTTGTAATTGATTCTGTAATTTCTGAAATTATCCCCGAAAAACTCATAAACTTTTCCTCTTTATAACATTAGTATAAAAGTACAGATAAATGTTCAATTGAAAAAAATTCTTTATGAAAATTTTGATAATCCTAAAGCGTAGCCAGTTTTTTATTGTAATATTTAAAATTATCATTTTTAAACACTTTGATAAAAATATAATATAATAAAAAAAAAAAAAAAAAACACTTTGATTACCTCGCTAATTATAAAAGAGAAGTCATATCGAAATATATACTATAAAACGAATCTGTTATTACATTTTTAGTTATCTTATCAAAATAGTTTACTTTTTCATAGTTTTTTTCTTATAAAAATAAATAATGTAAATTCTACTATATTATAACTGAAAATATTTTCATTTAAAATATACATAAACTAAGACTTACTATTATCTATGGTTTTCTATAAAAACTGCTTCAATTGTTGATCCAATCACATTCTCAAATAATAAAAAACACAAATTATATGTAATGCACTGATTTCGATATCTGACTTTTTTTTTATTACTATAGCCGAAACTTAAAATTTTTTAATAACTTTGAAATCGGTAATTTTATAAACTCCAAAATGTTATATACATATGTATGTACATTTAAAATCTTTAGTGTCCCCTATTTCTATGGGATTTTTGCGTAGTAATCCAGTAAATTTAATCTTTAACTTCTAAAACGTCCAACCAAGCTGGATTTTTATGGAGACCTTTATTCCAAAACTCAATCTTTCGAGAAAAATAGTTAGTACGACAAATGTAGATTATAAAACTCTGTACAAAAAAGGTTCTTATTTTATTTTAAAAATAGCTTGTTAAAGCTCTTAATTAGAGTTTTTTCACCCAAAAGCGTCTCCTTGCTTGAGATTTATATTCGAGAATTTAATTAACCTATCATTTAATTCTTGCAGCGCGTCTACTACTTGTCTCTAGAGTATTACATGGGTCGTTCTCTTCAAAATACGATGATTAACATCGGCATCCAGGGCGCCTGTGATGAGGCCATGTATCAGCTCGGTTTGGACATTGAGGAGCTCGAGGAGATGGAGGAAGACGCTGGTCTTGGAAACGGTGGTCTTGGTCGTTTGGCGGCCTGTTTCCTGGACTCCATGGCAACTGTAGGACTTGCCGCCTATGGATATGGAATCCGTTATGAGTACGGGATCTTCGCACAGAAGATCGTGAACGGTGAGCAGGTAGAGGAACCTGACGATTGGTTGCGGTTTGGAAACCCTTGGGAAAAGGCCCGCCCGGAGTTTATGTTGCCCGTCCACTTCTACGGCAGGGTGATTGACACCCCCGAAGGCAAAAAGTGGGTAGACACGCAAATTGTGTTAGCCATGCCTTACGACAATCCAATTCCTGGATACAACAACAACGTGGTTAACTCGTTAAGGCTTTGGTCCGCCAAGAGTCCTATCGACTTCAACCTGAAATTCTGTAAGTATTACTTACTTTAGAAGAGTTCCTTCTGTGGGTGGTGATTTTCACAAATTTCCGTCTATACAGGGGCCCTATTACGGAATTGGAGTTTGCTCGACTCGGCCAGCGAAGACACTTTTTCAAAGCTGAAGTGCTAAGAAAATGAATGTCCTCGCTAGTCGAGTCTATTTCTGTAATAGAGGGTATTTCGATTGATCCACAGTTATTTGGTAAGGTAACACGTTGCCTACTAAAGTTATAGATAATACATGGAAGAATTCTAGGACAGGGTCTATTGGTCAAATTTCAAAATCATTTCAAGATAAACTTAATTAAGTAGAAAATTGCACGTTTGAAAATTTTGGAGACCTCCGATTTAAACTATATTTATTACAGAAAAATTAAGGCAATTCTAATTTTGTTAACTTTAACATATTTTTATTGAATTTTAAAATCAATAAACGGGAAACCCTTGTCCTTCCTTGATTAAGCAGAATTATTATATAATAAAAGAGGTTTTCGTTTATCGATTGATTTAACTTCCTCCAAGTGTAATATGATCTTTCAAAGGTGTTTTGTCGAACACGGTACATATGGAATTTTGCAGACTAAAAGTTTGCTTCCATGTAATTCATACAACTTACAAATTTAAAAGTAAGTCATAAGTGAGAATTGTTTGGTTCGGTCCTTTTCCTCTACTAAATTTATTACCATATTTTTCCAATAGTCATCATTTAAATAATTAAATAACTGAGTGAGTTTAGAATTTACATATTTTTTTTATCTCATACTAATATTAGATAATAATGATGTCAATGAAGTATTTTGGTAAAAAATGTATTGGATCCAGTAAAATGATTTTTATTAACATGTATGGTGTTGAGATCGTTAAAAAAATTACTTTCCATTTTTATTGACGAGAACATTAAGTAAATCAAACACATAAAACTGTATTTTAGAGGGTGTGGTCAATTTGACCCTATAACAGTATAGCATAAGTTTAAACATAACTTGTCCATCTTTTTTCTTATCTGGTGATAGAAATTCGAGATTTTTAGGGTTGTGGGATAATAGGATCACTTTGTTGTCCGTCTATCCACCAAGACCCTTTTTTGTAGGAACGGCTAGGGGTATCGAGTTGAAATTAATGCCCAATACTAAAGTTTACGGCCTGAAAGTCAAGTCTTTAATTAACTCAATGCAATAGAAAGATATGACCTTTCAAAGTGTTTCATACTGATAGACTAATTCACTAACTTCTGGTTGACCTAGAATCTTCAAATTTGGCACGAAGGCAAGTCTCATATCACAAGTAAAGAAAAATGTCCAAAACTCATTCATTTCTAATTCCATGTGGAATTTGCTTTTTATATACCATACATAAATCAAAATAATAGACTTTGATGTGACAAACAAAATTTTTTTCTATGATTCAAATTTAATAGATAGTTCTACTCGCATTTATCCGTCTTTTTATTTGGAAGAACTAGATTGATCTTGGAATGTACCATAAGTTTAACCTTATTTCCTACTATATTACAACCCTTAGGAGAAAACTATATGGACCTATTGAAAAAAATCATCCTATAAATGAATCCTAATAATGGTTGGTGGCTATCACCTTACAAAGAAGGATCTCAACATTTTGGCACCCTTTGACTTCTTTTATTTCTTCTAGTTAACGACGGTGACTACATTCAGGCTGTCCTCGATCGCAATCTCGCAGAGAACATATCTCGTGTACTCTATCCGAACGATAACTTCTTCGAGGGCAAGGAGCTCCGACTTAAGCAAGAGTATTTTATGTGTGCTGCCACTTTACAAGACATAATTAGACGATACAAATCCGCAAAGTTTGGCACCAGTCAACCCGTTCGAACTGATTTGAAACTGTTTCCCGAAAAGGTTGCCATACAGCTGAACGACACTCATCCATCCTTGGCAATCCCTGAACTTATGAGGATCTTAGTAGACATTGAGAAACTTTCGTGGGAAGAGGCGTGGGATATCACCGTTAAATCCTGCGCATACACCAATCACACCGTTCTTCCAGAGGCTTTGGAACGCTGGCCCGTTTCTATGCTGGAGTCGATTTTGCCTCGTCATTTGCAAATCATTTACCACATTAATTTCTTACATTTAGAAGAAGTTAAGAAGAAATTCCCAGGAGATCTTGACCGTATGCGGCGTATGTCCCTGGTCGAGGAGGAAGGTGAGAAGCGAGTTAATATGGCTCACCTGTCTATTGTAGGATCCCACGCCGTTAACGGTGTTGCTGCTATTCACTCAGAGATCATTAAGAAGGAGATTTTCAAAGACTTCTTCGAGATGACTCCCGAAAAGTTCCAGAACAAAACAAATGGAATCACACCCCGCCGCTGGTTGCTCCTATGCAATCCAGGATTATCTGATCTTATTTGCGAGAAAATAGGAGAGGAGTGGCCCGTCCATCTGGAACAGTTGGTTGCTCTGAAAAAGTGGGCCAAAGACCCCAACTTCCAAAGGTCAATCGCCAAGGTCAAGCAGGAGAACAAACTCAAACTAGCTCAGATCCTGGAGAAGGACTATGGCATTAAAGTGAATCCAGCCTCGATGTTTGACATTCAAGTCAAGCGAATCCATGAGTACAAACGACAGCTACTTAATTGTATGCACATCATTACAATGTATAATCGGATCAAGAAGGATCCCACCGCCAATTTTACACCCAGGACGGTTATGATCGGAGGAAAAGCGGCTCCTGGTTATTACATGGCGAAACTGATCATCAAGCTGATCTGCGCTGTGGCCCATGTAATCAACAATGATCCTATTGTTGGCGAGAAACTGAAAGTTATCTTCCTTGAAAACTACCGCGTCACTTTAGCTGAGAAGATCATGCCAGCTGCTGATCTCTCCGAGCAGATCTCTACCGCAGGAACTGAAGCTTCCGGCACTGGCAATATGAAGTTCATGCTCAACGGAGCCCTAACTATTGGCACATTGGATGGCGCAAATGTCGAAATGGCTGAAGAAATGGGCAACGAAAACATATTCATTTTCGGTATGACTGTTGACGAAGTAGAGGAGCTCAAGAAGAAGGGCTACGACGCCCATGATTATTACAACAGCAATACAGATATTAAGCAGTGCGTGGACCAAATCCAAGGAGGCTTCTTCAGCCCTGGAAATCCCAACGAGTTCAAGCATATCGCAGATGTTTTGCTGCACCATGATCGCTTCTACTTGTTGGCCGACTATGAGGCTTATATTAAGGCACAGGATCTGGTTTCGAAGACTTATCAGGTAAGATGTATTGACTTAATTTGTTATGATGTGATGTTATTTAAATTTTCGAAGCTATGGTTTCGTATAGGATTGTTGTTTTTAGTGAAAGATGCCTATATTATAAATTAATATTATACATACATATATGTCGTAGGCCAATAGGAAAATCAGGCCGTTACCTAAAAGCCTAGACTATGTACAATAAGAAATATTTTAAAAATATGATATACTCCACAAATGCGTGCTTGTCTGCGCGCGAAAAGTTCATAGTGCGCCTAGGCTTTTAGCTAACAGCCTGATTTTCCTATTGGCTTATGACATATACATGATTTACTAACTCAAGAAAATAATTTCCAAGAAAATATTTAACTTGGAAGTTAATCATTGGGACTAGTTTTCGATCCCTCATTGCGAGTATTTACAGAGAACTCATGTGCCACTGATGAAATCGGCTTGAATATTCGGATCGAAACATTCATTACTTTTTTTAACTCTTTACAGTTTAAAAGAGAATGCAATAAAAAACTGTGGTTTATAAAACTAATTTAATAAATGCAAATCCCTCAAGAACTTTCAGATTAAGGAGTTCAGTTCAATTTACAAGCCTTTTTCACTTTCGTATAACTCCTCCATATACCAATGAAAAACAATAAAAACGAGGTTATATTTTTATGATTTATTCATGCCAACTCATTTAATCTTTATGGAGTAGTTAGAATATAAGAAAACATATAGGAAACAAAATAAATTTTAAAAAAAGTGAAAAGCCTGACTATGAAAAAGTACAAAACAAGTTTAAGAGCTTTTGCGCGTAATAAACTTCTAGACATCTTATAATTAAAGACAATAAAACGAAAAATATTTCTTATAATAATGATTTTATCTTTCCTCCGTAGTCGAAGGCCTGACTACTTTGTACCAGCTGCACTGTAAATAGGCCTTCGACTACAGAGAAGAACAAAACAACATTATTGTGAAACATTGTCAATTTTATTGTTTTTAATTTTAAGATGTCTAGTTAGTTTATGATACGCAAAAGTTCTTCAAGCTTGTTTTGTAGTTTTTAGCAATCGGGTTTTAATTTTTTAAACTTTAACTTTTTTATTAAAAAATGGCTCATATGCTTTAAAATTAAGCAATAGCTCAGTCTCAATTTTTATATAGAAAACCTGAATTTTGAATCATTCAAGTTAAAATTGAGCTCGAATTTTCTATATAAAACCTTAGATTGAACCTTTACTCAGTTTTTAAGTACAAGAGCCAATTTATTCGTTTTAGTAAGAACATTACCTTATATAAACTACAGTAAAACTTCCTAATTGAGGCACTGTAATCGGGACAACCTCCCAATAGGGACACTACAACTTCCCACTGTTGAAATTCTGGATTTTTCATGTAAAATACCCTCGATAATCGGGACATCTGAAATGAGACAATAAATTGCATCATTTTTAGCAACCTAAGACCTCTTAAATTGGGGGACGCACTTCAAATGGGACACTAAGCACAAAATATCAATAATTATGACTTCGATAATTGGGACACTTGAATTTTAGGGCAAGGCATATTACATCATCGATTTTTAGTTAAAATTCTTACTCCGCTAAATATTAAAAGTACTTAATGTACAAAGATTTATTTATTTTAACTCGTCCATTGAAGAGATTGCCAGGACAAATTTTGAATGTTTAGCTTTTGCACCTATTATTTTCTTCACCATTGTACATGATTGTAGTATAACCTTTAATAAGGCGACTTTTGATTTTTTTTAAAATAATTTTACATAATTTTCTATCGCTCTTCACTACTCCATGAAAGATTAAAGAAAAGTGAGAAAATTCCTTGATTTTAAATAAACCAAAACCGTATCTCTTGAAAAGGTCGATATTTTCAATTGTATATAAATATGTTATGATAGAATAAAATCCGTTAACTTTTTGCAAAGAAAATAACAGTAATACATACTTATGTACATATAAAAAATTGAAATGGATTTAAAATTTATTTTATTTTATTATGTTTTTATTAGTTGTAAATTTTTAATTAATATATGTACATATCGTAGTATTTTTATATGTAATTTTACTTAGTTTTTTTCCATACTTTATAAAAACGTCTCTAATAGGGACTCCTCGAAATCGGGACAGCAAAAGGCCGGTCTCTTCGGTGTCCCAATTATGGAGGTTTCACTGTATATAGTTTTGGAATTTGTTCATCAGGATCTTTCATTTGATAGCAAACAAATTAAATTTTTTTAAATTTTTATTTAGTCATTAATGTTTTACATTTAATATTCAGCATATTGGATTAACGATAACGTCATGTAGTTTATGAAACGATATATCATTTGTTAAAGTCCATCAAGTACTTTAGGAACTATCAGAAAATATCTAATTCACAAACTCGTAAATGCGTAGTAATATCGATTAAAAATATTTTGAAATATGGCAATTACTTAATAGATAAAAATGGAATTTGTCAAAAAAAAATTAGGTATGTAAGTGCAACAATTAAACCCAATCAGCTTCTATAGCTCAACGAGTAAACTACCTATTTAGGCCATAACTCAAAAGATTCAAGTTCAATTCGCACTTGGAATTCCAAATAAGTATTCTGTAGATGAACAAAGCCATCTGAGAAAACGATTTCTTTCTGTCTAAACGCCGCGGTTAATCTGGATAAACCCATAGAAAAATCACCAGAAAAAATCGGAAAACAAGTACTTTTGGTGCTTCCAAGAAATTCTCTCTGTCTAAACTTTTGCGGTTTACCTTTCTTTTGTAAATAAAACTCTGTACGCGATCCTAAAATAAAACAAGATTTTTATGCAGTATAATTCGTTGAAAACTTTTTCGTATACGGTCAAAATTAAAAGAAAATTTATTTCACATACAGCTGAATACCACCCAACGGGGAGAATACTTAAATTTCGATAAAATAAAATAAAATTATACTAACTTAATTTAGTTATTTCACCGACATACACAATTTTTACTGCCAAAATATGCCCCAAAAATGTAGGGATAAAATAACTTTCATAAAAAACGAAGTGTTCAAAAGAAAATTCACGGCATCTCATTCAATTCGACTGCAGTTTTTGAGTTGAATTAATTTGAACAAAAGGAATATCAATTTATCATTTAAGTATATATTTAACGAAATCTGTTAAATCTGTTAAATTTTGTAGAGCTCCTGCTATTTTTGGCATCTTTCTTTGAGTCAAAATACAAAAAAACGTAGAAATTAATGAGAAATGTTGCTGTAATAATTTTAAAATAAATCTATTTAATTGTTACATCATCGTACCATTCGGAAAAATATGAAAGTTATTTATATCGCCAAAAAAAAAAAAAAAAAAAATATGTAGGTCGACTATTTTCATATGGTTCTAATTTCATTTACAAAATAGACTTTTTTAAGAAATAAAAGTAGAAAATTTACCGAATTTTATTAAAAAAAAAAGACGAATTTCACTTACCTTCTTAAATAGCAGTGCCCTTGGCACTTTGGACTTTTTAGAGCATACATATATTCAATTTAATTATATTAAGCACTTCATCAATAAATCGAACTTTGGTATAGGCATCCTACTGAAATTTGCTTTTAGGTGGAACAATTCTTCCCCGTATTCTTTCTACGCTTGTAAGATTCGATTTATTCTATCATCTTCGAAAGGGATAATTTGTTGCATCTTCATGCAGGCAAATTTTTACATTTGCAAAAAAAATTTTTTTTTTCGCCGTCAAATCTTGAATAAAGTCGTAATTCATATCCCGAGGAATTGTTACTGCCCGCAAAAGGGTTAATTTGGAGTTTTAAGAACTTAACTAAATAGTGTGGATCTTGATAATTATGCAAACCTTATCTTAACAAGTCGCAGGTATTTATATAGGGGAAAGTGGGGTGAGCCGGGACACACTTTGTTCAAGGCCTTATAAAACCAAAATAAACAATTTATTTTTTTTATGTTAACATCCGATCCTGCAGATGGGTTCAATACCTTTGATTATTTGTCACTTTAAATATTATTACTTTATATTTACAATAATTTATAACCGTTTTCAAAAAATCGTGGGGTGAACCGGGACATGATAGAAAGAAGTGACTTTTATGCTGTAACTAAGTCTTATGTCAAAAATATGTTATGATATTATTAGAAACAATGCTTGAACATATTTTTTTTAAATTTTTTATTATAAACAATATAAAATGTGCAACATAAAATTAGGCTTCCTTTAACTCCGAGAAAATAAAACTTTGACGAGTGTCGATTTTTATTAACAATCCTCACTAAATAAATGATGCAGGTGCTGACCTTGAGTTCTCATAAAATAATGTAGAGGGCCAATACAAACGTAATTCACTAAGAATTACCAACATAAAAACATTAACAACAATTAAAAAAGCACTGTCCCGTTTCACCCGACCGTCCCGGTTCACCCCACTTTCCCCTACATTATACATATGTATTTATTAGGTAACCGATTACAAATTTTTTAGAATTTGAATCTTAACAAAAATTGAAATCATGGATTGTTCTGGGTCGCTGATACTGAATACGAAGCCGCAGTCAGATTTTAAAAGTCTAAAACTGCACTTTGCATCCACTATTTTGAATTTTAGAATCTTAGCATTAAATTCTTGATATCTATTTTCGTAAAGATACAAATGATTTCCAATTTTTCGTCCACCACACTGGATCATTACGAATTTCAAAAGTCTGAAACCAAATTCATAATCAGAGACCTCAATAATAATTTTGTAAGCATTACTAGAAAATAAATCCGTTCTGAAAAAATTATTTTTTCTAAAATGTTTGCAATACATAAAATAGGTATTATAACTACAGTGCACCCTCGGTAATCCGGCCCCTGTCTAATCTGGCACCCCCTGTAATCCGACATGTTTATTATTATTGAATATTTTTTTTGACAATCTTCGCTAATGTAGATAATGCATGATTGAACAGGTTACAACTTGTACGCGCCACCCCTATTTTGCTCGACGCGTAGGTATTGTTTTGATTCTTATTATTTTTTGTAAGTTCTATAGCATTAATGACGTTAATTTTATATTAAAACGTAAGCTCTCTATTGTGTTGTTTAATTTACTAAATTTAACATACATAATGAAGTATGATTTGTACTTCAGAGTATAACAATAGAATCTTATCATTGGATCTGTAATTTTTCGGATTACAAGGTACTCTTTTGTAAAAAATTCCGGACTATAGGGGGTCTTAGGCAGTACTCTACATATAATCCGACAAATTCGATAGTTCGACACTGCCCTGCAAAACGTTTGTCGGATTACCGGGGGTCCACTGTATTTGCTCTTATGCCATGACCATAATCAAAATGAAAAAGTTTCAAATCCGTAGAATATAAGCCACCGTGGCAAAAAGGGCTAACTTTGTTATTCTAAATATCTAAGAGATGTTTCCTAGTCGGAGGCCTAGGTTTTTTGCATTATTAAATACCTGTAGCTTCGGTACATTATTTTATACAAAAATATGCCCACTTTTGGCATCCCTAATAAATAAACTTTTCTACCTCAGCTCTAATATAAATTTTTTAATTGCAGAATCAATCGAAATGGCTTGAGATGGCCATCCACAACATTGCATCCAGCGGAAAATTCTCAAGTGACCGCACAATTGCAGAGTACGCTCGCGATATTTGGGGCGTAGAGCCGCGATGGGAGAAGCTGCCTGCTCCTCATGAGCCTGTTGCCAACTAAACCACCAAAGCACCCACCCACCGTTCAGCATGGCCCCAAATTCTGCCAACATGCTGAAAACCCCGGTGCCACATTCTGGGCAATTCGGAGCCCCCTGGCGTCTCCCAGTTAACTCTAAAAGGAAATCTCAGGAGAAGCTTAAGTCACAAAATACTAATGTTGTTGTTTTAGTGTGTTTTTTTTTAAAAAAAAAAAAAAATTATAAGTTATACGAGCCACCTTTATCAGTTGTTATTAAATAAATCCGGAAAAACTGATCCGCTGGATATTTTTAATGGTTGGTAAAAATAGAGAAGGGGCATCGATCGCTTAATGTTTCGTTTATTACAACATTCATTCAACATGAATTAAATACATACAATAGAATAAATTAGTGGCTTAAATCAAGTCGCCTAATCCTAGAGGATAACAAGGAGGGTAGGGGCAGGGATAAAACTGCTTACAATCTGAGGGGTATATTTAGCGGCGTATCTCATGTACAATGTACGTTACATAAAATGAACACAATTAAAGTTCACACTGAAGCTCAGCATACATCCAATCGGGGGTTGGTTTGCAGCAACGTTGCACGTCTGCTAAGGCACTTATGGCTTCGGCTCATCGTTTTCGTTTCGGGCGGTCACATCGTTCGGTTGCTCATCACCGTTTAATTTTTAGTTTGCCTATCTATTTTTCGGGTCCTTTTTTTCTTTTAAATACTGACTTACACCTTAAACGTTAATTTCTAGGGCTTTTTATTTATTTATTTTATTTTTTTTTTTTAAGTTAAATCCGTGGCGCATATTCCGCCCCCTGTATCACCTTCACCCTCAGTTTTTGGGGCAGATTAGGGGCAGGTAGGATCCATGTCATCTTTGGGTACAGCACTACTCCTTGCTTTTCGACTTGTCGTTTAATTGCTAGACACTTAGTACACATACAGAGTTTGGTGAAGGCTCGCTTACATAACGTTAATGGGATTGCTTCCGCCATGGACAGACACAAAGTAACCAGGGTCACCGAACCGGTCATACATCTAAAAACAGAAAAACAAAATGAAAATGAAAAACAAATAGTCCAAACATCGTCCGAGTGGAGGATAGACTTTATTTTCATTATCGACTAAATAACAACAAAATCGGACAGTGGATGCTTTGCTTTTCTTTTACAACAAAATACATAACACTAGCGTAGGGCAGTTAATCTGGCCGCCGGGCTCTACTAAAACATAGAGCCAGTCGAAGCCGCAATATCTCTCTTTTTAAACACCAAGTACACCTCAACCTGATTTACGTGACTGGAAGGCTCACCTGAGGGGGGTCATCGTAGTCAAAGTCACTGTCGTCGTCGCTTTCAGGCGGAGTAAGAAGTTCAACTCCGCGTCGTTCGAGATGCACTTGCATCTGTTGGTTTTCTGCTATCACAGCCAACTGATAGGCAGTCAGGCCGGCGTACGTGGCTGCCTCCAGGTTAACTTTTTGGCATTCTTCAAGGAGGAAATTCGCCAGCACTTCGTTGAATGTTTCGATGGCGATATGCAGTGGTGTGCGGCCTGATTTGCCCTCCTAAACGAAAATAAATTTCATTTTTAGATACACAATCACTGACAAATCTTTCCTCAAAACTTACTCTAGCGTTTATATCAGCACCCAACCACATCAAGTGCCGTAGGATATCGATGTGGCTTCCTTGAGCTGCCAAGTGGACACAACGTTCTCCTGCAAAAAAATAAAAAGAGATACAATTAGATAAGTTTAATTAAATCAAAAATAAGTATTCCTACTATTAAAATCGGCCGATCGAGATAATAAATAAAATATTTGGGTTTTTCAAAGTAAATTTGTAGTAAAAACGTACTGCACTCAAAACAGCCGGTTATTTACCCAAAATTACTTCATTTCGCCACATTAGACGTGCTTTCACCAAATTCAATTATTAGATCCCACTCGACATTGAGTGGGTTTTAGATTTAGTGCAAAAGTACCGACCGCACTATAAACAAAATTAACTAGGCGAAAATAAAAGGTGTTGCGGTGAAAATTTGCAACATATGGTGTGATTTTATTGAGGGTTTTTCGATGAGATAGGCGAAACCTGAAAGACTCACTAATGAGTGTACGCTTATAAGTGCACGCGCGAGTGAGTCAATTGGGAAAATCATTTGAGTAACTAAGCAAAAACAAAACAATGATTATTGTTTTCTGCGGCATCTTTAGCATTCTTAATGCGACAATGTATTGTTAAAAGAATAGTGGAAAACCTTCCTGATAATCACTGCAGGCATTAATGCTCTCATTTCTGTCTGGTTATTTATTTAGCTTATCGATATCTCGTGGTATTTTCCCAAAGATATCTAAAACATAGATAAACAATCCTCTACTCCTTTTTACCAACAAGGTGTAAATAAGTGCACGTATTAAATTATAAACCTATTGCTGAGTTGTTTTTTATCTCTAGAATTTCCACAATCTTGTATCTCACAACAAATAGTATACTTTTGCTAGTGTTGTAATCAACTTAAAGTGCAAACCTTCTTGCTATAAGTTTCAATGTCTAAAGTTAGAATTATTCTACTTAAAGTGCATTTATATACAAGCCATCCGAATTTCATTAAGATTTCTATCGATCCTCGATTCGACAAAAAAATTCCATTTGATAACAAAATCCAATTCTTTTTAAAAACGATTCAAATATATTTGAGCTCTCATATTTGAGCGTTTCGATCATATCTCAGATTAAAGAACCTTCGGCAGACGAAAATGTTCTATAAACTTATTACTAGAAGGAGTTCAAAACTACATCTGCTAGCAATTAAATTTGAAGAATCGCTTATCTACTTTATTCATGATCCACAATACCTCTGATAAACTTCAGGGAATATTAATTTAATTTTCTTTAGAATTGTATGTCATTATTATTTATTTATGAATTGCTTCAACCACTCGCATTCATGTTTTACTTTTAGCAAAGGTTTATTAAGCATCTTCAGCTAACTAATTTTGATTTGACGTTCGAGATGTTTTTGCTTACCCTAAATATGTATATTTTTTCTATTTTCTGTGGGTAATTCCGAAAACAACTCCGGCGCCAGTGACCCGTCGACAGCGTTTAATGATCCTAAAAGATCCCACAGGTAAACCTGCACAAAATTCCATATACCTTTTACCTTACCCAAGAATGATCATAAAAACTTTAAGAAACAATTCATTTCTGGAAGTTATCGTAATGCTTTAGGCACAAAAAACTGGAAATTTTCAAATTGCAAGAGATCGTAATGTAATTGAAGGTCAATAATCGAGAAAACTAGAAATGATCATAACTCAGATTGATAAAAAATCTATCGTAATAATTATCTGAGATATAAAAAATAGTGGTGTTAAAATGTATTCTTGAGGGACTCCACTTGCCACTATAAATATATGAATGTTTGAGAAAAAAATCAAAACCAGATTTATTTAAATATTTTGATTATGCAGGGAAAATTACATTTATATTATATATTAATATAAACTGCAACTTTCTCACGACCCGACCGGAATCTCCTAAAATTATGCAAATCTAAAGCTAATGTGAGTTGATTACATTAAAACAGTGAGAAGAAGAAAGAAAAAATATGTGTATACGATAAAATCTAATTGTATTTTTAATTTTTGTAAGAAATTTTGCATACAAACATTTTTAAGTCCCACGAACTCAAAAAAGAAACGGAGCTACGTGCAGTTCCCAGCGCGTGTTATGTTTTTACGGCTGCATGAAATATACCCAGGGCACGGAACTTCCAGAAAACCTGATTTACCTGTTGATACTAATAACGGGCATGAATATCTTAAGAGCATCATCCTGAAGATTAATGGGAAAAAAAAGTAGATCTCCAGCACCTACCTCAGATTGGTGCGAATTCCCAGAATGAGTAATCGTCTTCACGAGTGGGAAAGCCCACATTGACCTTATTTTTATTGTTTTACCCTTTCCGAAAAGGAAAGGGTCATAAAAACTGATCTGCACAAATATTCGCACGAAATAAGGAAGTGCCATTAGAAGATTTGCAATTTTTCATTGGAATTATGTGCAATGTAAATTTATTGCTTCAATATTAAGGTAAGTATTTGTCTCCGGTATTTGGAGTACTTGTTGTTGTTTGGAAATCGAAAGAAGTTCTCTCAACAGACCATTGACCATGTTTGATATAAAATTGGAAAAAAATTAAAATTGAATCTATGTACTTCCAGGGCAGTCTGATATCTCCGACCGGGCAAAACCCGGAGAACAATGGGAAGAGATATTTCGAAATCAAGGCCCAAGAAAAATTTGTTTTGTTGAAAAAAAAAAGGCGTGATCTTATCTGATGCTCCTTATTCTCGATCTATCTTTATGTTGTCTCTTTTTGCAATTTCTTGGGGTTGTTATCCGATAATTGGATTTTAGACAAATCCCCGATGGGAATGCCCGCAATTATGCCCCAGTTATGCCCGGCTTTTGATCATCGACCGGCGAAGGCTCGCTCGGTCACTGTCTTTCTGGCAAAAAATTACACGCGCCGGCAATTGTTTTGTTTTTCGCATTTTATTCAATTTCTCTTTTTACGAGAACCAGTCACAGGTAATTTTGTGTGAAATTGTTTACGGCGGTTTGTGGTCGTGGGGAATTTTTTTTTACCTAACCAATCTACCCGAGAGCTTTCTCCGCGCTCTCGCCAAGTTGTTCGCGAAAAGGCAATGGCCGACATTTTCAGCCTCCGCTGTATTCTTATTATTAAATAGCGATTGGTGCGGTGCATGTACGTGAATAAGGCCCCGCTGCATACAGTCTCATTTTTGGGCTTATAGGCCACTTTATCGCAGAGACGCAAACAGAGACACAAAAATATTCAGAAAAACCCAAGAAATTCCCACATTATCACCGATAGCACCGAAGATGGAAGCAGAGGGTTCGGGTGGGCTTTTCAAATTTCGCCGGCGTTACGTTGCTGGTTCCAACGACCAAAAAACGATCACTCATCGATCTTGGTGGGCATGATGGATTTAGTGGGTCCGGTAGCGAGTAGTGACATAAGTCGCTTTCCCAAAGGCCATATAATTTTAATAGATTCTAGTACGGCGAAAACAACCCAATCGATCACATGCTTCAAAGATAATAGGTGTAATGAATGACTCAGGTCCAAAATCACCTCAAGTACCTGGAAGCAATTTGGGGATCATTGAAAAATGTCTACAATTATGCCATTAAAACCGCGGAATTCCCTATAAAGTGGATATCCCAGTTTTTCGGGAATTCTCAAGTTCTTGCGATAAAAGAAAGCCTTGCAACGGTGCAACGCTACCACTACACTGCGCATCGTCTTCATTCACGCCAAATAGTCATCGTTTTTCTCGTAGTGTGTAATTCCATTGGAGAAAATTTTCTCGGCCAACAAACAACGTCGAGACTGGCTACAGACACCACGACCGACAGACGACGTAGAAGAAAATCAACGGCGAGAAAAGAAAACTCGTGCGACTTTTCAGGTGTTCGTCCGCATGGCTAGTTGTCTGTTGCGTAAAACTTTTGGCTGAGGGAAAAAATTCGCGAAAATTACTGCGATACCGCCACCATGTGTACATACTTTACTACGGCAAACAACATTGATAGACATTTGCTTCTTGCCTCTTTTCTTTTCTTTTTTTATATAATTCAGTGGAAATCCCAAGCCGCATGCGTTGTTTGCTCAAACAATAGAGCCGTATATCGCTTCTCGCATGGTTGCAAGGTGAAGATTGTGCTTTCCAAATGGTTTCACTCAAGAAGCAATTGCTGATCTTGATATGCTGGACAATTGCAACTCCCGATTTGGCCAGCGGAAACCTCCGAGAGTTGGAAGATCGTATCGTTCTGGTGCTGGATCTTTATTAAGATTTTACATCATCGGAATTCCCAGATCGTTGCAAATACCTTCAGTGAATGACAGCATGTCTAAACCGGGCCCTGTCTCTACTATTGGCACGCCAGCAGCCGCGGCAGACAGCCAGATCAGACCAGCTTTTGATATCGTTTTTCGCCACGAGAGGATGAGTATCGGCTGCATTCTAAACGACCAGCCGAAAACCTGAATTAATCTGTTCGTCTGGCGGATCTAGCTATGAGTAAACAAACTGATCATGATCGTAGTGTCGCTCATATCTTCTTATCTAGATGGGATGTTGACTCGCTATCTTCACTAACGATTTGCCTACGATCGAGAGTAAAATTATGCAACGGAGATCCATAGCACAGTTAACAATGAATGCAATCATTCGCTGACAATTTATGTGCTATTGACCTTTGTTTCCGAAAGAATTGGAATTGCTGAAGATCTCGTCACTGGGAATTCCAGCCACAAGCCACACAGAGCTTGGTCTTGTACATGCGTCAGTGCCTTCTACAGCACTAGTCAGCAATAGAACGACAAAAAACAAGTTCTTCCTCAAACTGCGCCATAATTGCTTATATATGTAATTATAACGAAATATTTATTACCTTTCAAAAATGTGCATCAGGCGAGGAAATTGAATCGCACCACCTGAGTGAGCATTTAATCAAGTCACCTTGCATTTTCAAGGCGCATCCGCTCATTCCTAGCGTTTCTTTAATAACAATTTTTTATCGCCTTTTTTATTCAGTTCTGGAAAATCAAAAATGTTTAAGCAAATTCATAGAACATCAAAAGGAAATTCCTCTGATGCTGCATACAAATAGAAACTGCCATATTATTGCGCATAAAACAAGATCATTTTTATTCGCATTTTTGTAGAAACTGTCCCTATCTGCGATTTTAGTGACTTCCTCAATTTGTCCGATTGAAGCATATAAATCGATTGACTCAATAGGCTGTGATGAGCAGGCCTTTTGATTTTGCGCAGTTGGTTGACCGACAAAGTCTGTTATTTGCGCAATTGATTAGTTCAGTTGGTCACCGACTATTAAGTAAATCAAACTGCTTGGCATGCGAAGTTTCACACAAAAACAAAATATCTGAGAAATTAATTTAAAATTATTACCAGTGTGCTCATATATGAAAATTGTTAATAATTTTGACCCCTAGAAGATTTCTGATATTTTTAAATAAAATCATTCGGACACAAAATAACCTTTAGTGTCCATTTAGTTATTATCATATATTATAGAATGCTTACGTAATTATAAATGGTTTTCTAAATATTATATACATATACTCTACATTAGACCTCTAAAAAGAAATGTGTTCAGAGTTTCAACACTTTGTGATTTAAGGGCCTATTAAAATGTTTAATCGACTTTACAGCCAACATTTTTTTTAATATGAAAATTCAAGACACTTTACTTAAGATAACACTTGCAATAGACAGATCAGTTTTAAACTTGTAGTTATAAGTTATTATGCAATAGCACACACTCCAAGATATCTAACACATTTTATTGCAAAATACTCTCTAATCTTTGAAATTGAAAAATAAATTGCTTGCTGACTTATTTCAAAATATGACGGTTTTTCCCAAGACGTAAATTTCAGAATCTTCAAAGAATAATCTTTTGTTTCTGACTTAGCTGAATTACCTTATCGCTTTACAATTTTTTAAATAATTGAAAAAATTAACTATAATGCATCTAAGGTTCGTAAAATTTAACAGTTTTATTTAATGGTGAACTCAAAAATTGTTTTTTATATAATTTTATGCGGAAGTTCTAAAAATTTACGATGTTATTTAATGTCACTCGACCTCTTTCAGTCGCAGCAATTAATTTTTATTGCATTTTAATTTGAATGACTTTTTAAGTGAGTGGTGGTTGATCAATCTATCGATTTTTTTCCTATACTATTTTAGTTTTTTATCTTAAAGTTTCTGGACATTTTCTTTACAAAATTGCTGTATTCTTAATTACGAAATTCAAAGATAGGGACAAAATTACCATACATTTTTTAAAATCTGCAGATTTACTAAACCACGAATACTCTAATTTATCCTAAAAATAATGAATTAAACGTACATACATATTTATAAATATGTTTAGAAATATTTAAATTTCGAACCATATGCATCTATTCACTCGACAACAATTTTTACAAAGAAATGGTTAAAACTTACGCACTTTTTATAGTGCAATTTTAAGTGATTTTGAATGGGCCGATAAAGAGATAAGGTTATAAAATTTAGGCTGTAATAAATGATAAGGTATTCTTAAATTTCCATTAAACGGGAAGCGCCTAGCATGAGAAAGATATTAATCAATTGAAGAAGCCTTTCTTAAGATCAGAATTAAAAAATTGCGGGATGATCGGTAAAAATTTCCTGCAAATTTACAATTTTCTTCTAAGTCATTTCGATAATGCTTTTCCAATCATTCAATTCTTCCTCCTATTACTTCCCAGAAAATGGCTTGATGTTAAAACATCTTCTGAAGTAATAAGCAAAATTACCCTCATTAAAGAATGCAGTATCGGGAGGATTGAGCAATAATTTCAAATTCATTAGAAAAATAAATACTTTGCAGTAACGTGAAATAGAAGCAAACAACTCTACTGAGATTAATTAGGGAAACCCAAAAGCCAAAATGGATTTCAAGGAAAACGATTAACTTAAAATCACCAGATTCGTGGAATGGGCTCATTAAATTGTAAATAATTCGAAATTTGAATCTTGTAAAGATAGAAAAAGCCTGAAGGAATATTGTGCTAGAAAATTTAGAATGGATCATTATCAGTGTAGCGAAATATAAACGCTTTTCGTATTTTCGCCTTTTTAAAAATGTTACATTGTCTTTTACTATAATATTAATTAATAGGTACGCAAAAATATTTATCGTTCTCAAAATAAGATACATTCTATCCAACTATTCCTCTTTTTCTGGGAACCTGGAGAGATCCGGGAGGTAGCATTCTTTACAAATTGCTGAATAATATACTCAAGCATCCGCGGGCAAATCAGTGGTTAACTAAATACTTCAAACATATTCTCAATGTCAAGAAAATAATAATAATAAAAAAAATGTCTTCAGGGGATACACCAAGCAAGCACGTTCAAAGAATTGAACTTTTGTTTTATATATCTTTAATGTGAGATGAATCCTAAAATGTTCAGGTACTTGAATTTTCCTGTAATCTTTAAAATGCCATATCTAGGTACCCCGAACTTTTTTGAATTTTACGGCTTAATTATTCCGGAAATAAATAGCAAAGTAAATTAGTTTTGTATTTCTTGTATTTTTTTCATAAATAAGCCTAAAGAAAAAGATTTAGAAATTGATCCCGCATTTACTTGAGCTTAAATCTGCACTTCGCGCATAACAGTGATGTTTTATTTATGATCTCGTGAAATGTTCGAGCAATATGTAATTAAATACCGGGAAAAAAATTAGTATACAAAATTTTTAAATTATAACTTAAAATGAAAAAAAAAAAATAAATCCGAATTTTCTAACCCTCTACTAAAATAAAAGTATCAAATTAATTAGAAAATTCCACACGAACAACTTTTTTGTTTTATAAAAAAGGTGATGATAGATCAAGATATTAACAATAATCAACTTTTATCAACCAAAGTAGAAGTGATTCTGAACGTTTTTCGCATTTATAATAAGATACCATAATTCTTCCACAAGAAGGTACAAGTTCCCAGCACTTTTGGTGAAGAAATTTCTAATATATCTAATACGACACAACACACTTAATTAGCATTTTGTTTACATTCTGTTTTTTATGACTGCCTACGCAACAATAATAAATGATCAAATTTTCTTTTATAATGTTCTTTTAATACGTCGACAAACATTTACATCATTATACAAGTATTTTCCTACGTCAATTAATTTGTTTTTCAATGGGAGTGTGTCGAATTACAATGTCAATTACGTGATCTCGAAAATTAGCAAAATTATCATCAATGAATGGATATTGAACCTTACAACCTTATTGGAATTTATAATTAACTCCACATTTATAAAACTCTTACATAAAAGAAGCAGTTTCACCGCAGGAAAGGTAGCTAAGTCTGAAACTAAACTGGTTTATGCATATAAGTTATCTACGATATATTCCGATTAGTAACTATCCACTCGCAGTTTACAAAATTGTAAAGCTTTCTGCCCACAAGGAACCTTAAACTGCACAGGAAACTTTTTTTCTCAAAAATGTTGTGTTCAACTTATTATTAATTAAAGCTTCTAATGTAATGCAGCGAATTTTTAAGAAGATATTTTCGATCTCTAATAGTTTTACCGCAAATAAAAACTTTAGTAAAATGGGCTTTTATGCGTAAACTAATATAACAGCTTTAGAATGTTTTGACCCTGATCGATAATTTTTCCTCAGTGGAAATTCCGTCTATTGAGGCTCTAGTTAAAGAAAGAATGGAAATTTTTGGCTAACCGGAAAATTGAATTAGGAAATTTCCGTGCGTCAAATGCTATGAGTACTATTAATATATTAATTCAAAGAAAACCTTGGTGGACTTTCCTGACGGGAAATTTTATATGAGATCTTTATATTCCCTTCATATTTTTAGAAGGTTTTTCCATCAAAGTGCATATTATTAGATTATGACCTGCTGCAAATCTAAGTGACCGATAAAAAACAGGTTACACAACGACATGAATATCTGCTGATTCATTGCTCCCAGTGACTGCATATGTTATCTTACATTTAAGTGGTAATAGGGTCGAAAGGTCATGTATGATAAGGTAAAATTCTTATTTTCCTATTAAAGAATCACATGGAATCATGTGGAATTCGTGTTATTTTCAGATTAACATACAATATGCGCGACTCGCTTAATACAAAATGCTGATAGAAGAAACAAGAACTCTAAGTCTACTTTATATTGGCGTCAATTAAATTGCTGTTTTTCATCAGTGGTGCACTTGATAATAATGTTTAATTATAACAATAATTTATATTTTTCTTCATTCATTACTTTGTATGCGATGTTAAATTTTAATTCTGTTATTTTTGCATCTAGTTTTGATATCTAAAGGGTTCATACTTTCTTTGAATTCATGATAAAATTAATTTTAATTCGCTAGTTCAAAAAGATTTTAATGCACTTTTAATACTAAAATCATACTTAATATTTAAAATTAGGTTAACGAATAAACTTGTTTTGCCACCCTTCGATCGTTACTCATCAGACAGTCTTAACACACTAAAGACCGGTTATCTAAAAAATTAATTTAGCTTATTTATTATTTAAAAGTTATTGTTAACTCTAACGGATTTAGAACCACGAATCGAGAGCAAGTATGCTTATTCTACATATATAGTTTAAGGAAAGTGACGAAGAATTTATTATTATTATTATTAATTCGTCAATTTAAAAGGGCTTACATTAAATCTGGACCAGTTGACTTAATTGTGAAACGAAAATTATTCACATAGCCAGGAAGTACGCAACAGTACTCAAAAAGCGATAACATATCATATTTATATTAAATCTGAGTTATCAATATTTTAACACATACAAAGGCATGCTAATTTATTTTTACTCGTTAGAAGTTCCAGAATTTTTTTAGACTACCTTTTACATTTGTAAAATCGTCTTGCAGCTGAAAAAAGGTTAATATTTGGTGCTTTTGACAGAGCTATAGACATTTTATTTTCTTTACAAAAGCCTGAACGTGCTTATAGAAATTTAATTTGCATAAAGCTTAATTGGCACGCAATTTAAATTCAACCTCATCTTCACAAATATTAAGTTATCTGCAATCGGTTTTCTTTTTGTTTTTACCAACTGGCTGTGTTTTTATTTGTCCAATCATAGACTGTAAGCTATATTTGGCAAAGCTCTTTTAATGAGATAATATTTCTCGATTCATTCAGACGGTGCCTTTTATTGGTCAATAAAGACAAGTCTTGTTACTACACAAACTGAAGGGCATGTTATCACAAATACCCAGTAAATAGTGAAGAAAAAAAAAGTCACTTCCTTTTAAAATCTTGCCTCAAGAATTGTTTACTGTTGGCGGCGCTTACATTTTTTCAGTCGTTTTTCATAAAAGTAAATGGACAATTTTAAATTGGGACTTGGGACAACTTTCATAAATTGTGTTCTCTCTTTATCTCAAAATAAATAAAATGCGCTTTCACGTCATTTTAAATATTAATTTTTATAACTTGGCAATAAAACCGAAGCTTTTCGTTTGTCCTTGGACAGTCACATTGATACTGTTAGAACTAGAACTAATGCTAATTTAAGCTTTTCTGCTATTCACATATCAGTAAAGGAAAAAAGTGAACTTTAAAGACAAATCATAGTGCCTTGTTTTGTTGATTGATCATTAAGTAAATTCAAGTCTATCCAGTACGTACTACCTTGAGAACATTCGAATAGTTTAAAACTAGATTTACCCCAATTTTCAAGGATTTTAGAGTACTAGTTGTGAAAAATCACTTAGATCTGAAGATCAGTCAATAGATTAAATATTACGACATGGTGGTCGACAAGATATCTACTATCAGATGCCGACTAGGCACTTAATTTGTCATTTATCATTATCATTTGAATGCTAGTCGACGCCAAGATTATCACGATTATTTTGGTTCCAATCTAATGCTCTCTTTACTAGTGATGGGCAAAAGTGGTATTGTTCATGTGCGGGTGGTTTCTAAAATCTAGAATTTTCTTTCCCAGTGGCAAAATCAATTTACATATCTAAGGCAATTATAGACAAACAATGAATTCTGCGGAAACATATCTTGTGTACTTGACGAAGCTGAAAAACACAAAAAATCTGGTTTTTCAATAGATTGCCTATCGTTAAGCTATAAAGGCTCTACCAACCAGCCGGATAAGATACAATTGAGGAAATCGTCACAATTTAATTTCCACCAAATATCCCCATAGCCTCGAATACAAAGATAGAATTTAAATTTGTCTGGAATGTTTTTCATTTACCGAAAATAAATAAATATAGCAGATGTCGGTTCAAAATTACTGACACAGCCAGTTTTAATGTTTGGGTCGTGTAAAATCACAAAGACCAGAGTTCGATCGCACTATCCGCGCGAATTGGAGGTCTAAGTTGTGTCTGTTGCTATAGACATGTCTTCAGCGGCTAGTCGCGTTCCGCTGCTCTAATTTGGGAAATTCTTTGATTTAAAAATAACGGTCTGCTTTTGTTAATTTCTTTTACAGACCAGACGGCCAGATTGCCAAACAGTTCCGTTCTATTCTTGAACTCTGAAAATCTTTATGAAGTGAACGTCGAGACGGGAGGGGAGCCTCGGATGAATGTAATCATCTACATCTGTTTGCTTATTTCAGATGCGTGTGCAGGCTCCAAACGAGGCAATAAGCCACGATCAGGCCAGCTGAGTCTGACTTAAATTTATCTGTTTGAATAATTGTTTTGCGATGTGGACGCGAAAGTTCTCTTCCTACTTCCTGCATGGCATGAAATCGCGCTCCTCGCAAAAGGCAAATCAGCCAAGCGAATTCCCGAGGCCTTCGGCTTCATCCAAAGTAAAAGCAAAGTACGCGATGGGGCGCACACAGCTGAAATACGCGCGTATATAGAAAGCGGCTGTATTCGTTATAAAGCAGCTTTCAGCATACTCACGGCTCTGGGGAAAACCCAAAAAAATCATTTCTTGACGACTGGCTGTGTGCGCGGTTACGATTTTCATGTGCCCCACGGGCACCCGTCCGCTATGTGTTGGTTTGTTTGGATCAAACTAGTTAAACTTCTTTGACGTTGCGGGCCCCAAGATTCCAGAGTTGCTAACAAAACGATTTTGCCAGGCAAGGGGCACTCACTGAGCGCTCATCGTGCCCGCTCGACCATCCAATTCGAGATGTTTATGTCACGCGGAACGAAGTGCAAAGGCAGCGCGCCTGTGTATGGTTTTGGGGGGGCCCCCATTCCCATAGAATATGTAAACATAAAAATCGCATCCAAGTTGGTGCTCATTATTTTTAGAAATCTCAAAATGAACATGCGCGCCTGAAAATAGTAACGCAATTTTCTCTCCAATAAATAGAGGAATGGATGGACGGAAATAGCCTCGGCGGGCGAGAAGTTCGCATGTTTTGCATTCGCCGCAAGACGGCTGCCGGGAATGAGGAATTTCTTTACTCACCGGAGATATTTTTAACGAAAATTTGAATACAAATAAAGAATAATTGCGGATATGCACTTACCGTCGTAGTTTCTTTGTTCCAAGTCAGGTGGCAGCTGGGCGCACCGCACATAGGAGGGCTCGTCCCATTTTGTGATGTTCAGTCGCTTCGCCTCCTGGATCTCGGCAGCGCTAATTGGAACTGTAAGCGCCTTGAAGCACTCCAGGTCACCGGAGATGCATGCAAGGTGCAGGGGGGTGTTTCCATTCCTGTCTCTGATGGTTGCCTGTGGGATAAACCTGAATTATCACTGCTCAAATTCTCAACCAAGAATCGCCTACCTCTGCGCCAGCAACTAGAAGGACTCTAACGAGTTTTGACTGCCCGGTGAGGACGGCGAGGTGAAGAGCACACTGCGCCTCGTCGTTTTGGATGTCTAACAAGCAGGGATGCGGCGCTAGTCGGATGAGGGCTAGCACAACCTCGACGTAACCTGTTATAGAAGCCAGGTGCAGCTGCCTGAAAGCCCAAAGCGACGTTAAGCGATTACTCCGGGTAATTGGAGCTGGATCAAGTGCTACTTACGTGTCCCCGTCGTCATTTTGCTGGTAGTAAACCTCCCAGGGGTTTGTAGTCTTTGCCTTCTGCGGCTGTGTTTTTCCGGTGATGTTCTGCTCCGCTGATTTCTTCCCGGTGGACTTCTCCGAGCCCAAGTTGTTGATGGGCTGGCTCGAGTTCTTGAGACTCAAGTTGCAGAACCATTCCGTAAGCCCTGACTCGACTCCCCTGTCCAGAAGCATGTGGGTGTTTTCCTTTTTCGGTTCCTTGTCCTCCTCGATGTCTTCCAGCAGGCCCGAGTCAAGGTATTCCCTCTCAGCCTCCTTTGCGTAACTGGCGGCGATCTGCCCGTGGGAGTCGTCAATTTTGTTATCCGGCTTCTGCTCAAAGTCTTCAGGTTCGCCCTCGAAGGACAACTGCGGCCCGGACAAGAAACCCGAATCAACACCACCCGACTGAAGCTCCACTTCACCCTTTTCGCCCAGAGTGTCGGTTTGTTTTTTCAACAAGTTTTTCTCACCCTCTGCTACGGAAACATCCTTCCTAGTTGCGTTCGGTACCGATTTCGGATTCCACATTTTTCCGACCAAAAAAAATCACCGCTTCTTAATTTCGCACTTCTCTTCACTTGATTTATTTTTCTTTTGCTATTAATTCACTTTTCACTGCACTACCACCTTCCTCGTTCGAATTCTCGACCGTACTAATCTCCCGCTCTGTCGAGTAAGTGGGTAAGGTAGGGTGTTTTGTTTCGCCTTTTCCCTTCCACGCGATGAGCGCCTGTGGAGGGGTTTTCGGTATGGCAATGATGTCACCACTTCGATGAAATGCAACAGCTTCAAACCGATTATTTTCTGTGGTCTTCACGAAAAAACCCACTTGTGATTAAAATCATCAAGGTATTGTTTTTATCCAAAAACTTACAATTAATCAGATGTTAGAAAGTTGGGAATTCTACAAGATAAAAAAAAAACCGTTATCACAAAATTTTCAATCGAAATCGCGGATTTCCCCAAAAAGAAGAAGGTGACACCAAAATGTCATATGCCCATCACTGACATAACCTAGTCTCGTCGCGGAAAGTTTCACGATTTTGGGGCTGAAAACGGGAGAAAAATGTTAAACTCCTGCAAATTAACCCAATTAATAACCGCGTTCAGGAAATTCAGTACAAATCCTGCTCCCATTCAAAGTGTATTCAAATCCCCGCGGCAAGTATGGATAGAAAATTTTGACACTCCAGAGGAGAAAAAACTCGGCCTTCTGGAGTTGCATCCTGAAATTTTTGGGGCACAGCCTCGCGTAGATGTGATCTACGACAACATTGAATGGCAAAATAAATACCGCTACGTCAGCTTTGCAACAACAAAATCGAGGGCTGAAGTGAGAGGAGGCGGGAAGAAGCCCTGGCCACAGAAAGGTCTTGGAAGAGCCCGGCACGGTTCAATTAGATCTCCTCTTTTCAAGGGTGGTGGTGTCGCCCATGGTCCACGGTCGCCTAAAACCCACTTCTTTATGCTGCCCTTCTACACCAGGGTGCTCGGACTGACTTCAACCCTTTCTGTTAAGCTGGCTCAAGACGATTTGCACATCGTGGACAAGTTAAACGCACCAGCAGCAGATCCTGGCTTCATTAAAGACCTCATCAAGGAGCGGGGATGGGGTCCATCAGTTCTAATGATTGATGTGTATGTTATGCATCCACTTTACTTTTCAAGAAACTTAAATTCTCTTTTTACAGGGACGATATTTTTCCTGAAAATGTGTGTCTAGCTACCGATAGTCTGGGTTACGTTAACCTTATGCCCGTCTACGGATTAAACGTGTACTCAATGTTGAAGCACGACACCCTGGTCCTCACAGAGCAGGCCGCCAAAGCTATAGAAGAAAAGCTGCTGTATCAATTAAATAGATCGGACGCACGTTCCGTAGGGTTAAAATTCAAACTGAGTCAAGTGTGAATGAAGCAAATTTAATAAAACTAGTGCTAAGCTCCTAATAGCCTTTGTCTAATGTCCCAACGTAGTTGCGTTCGATCGTTCTCTCCCGGGAGATTGTCCTTGAACCTCTTCCACTGCTCGCTGTAAAATTGATAAAGCTGCACGGGATCGCAGTTTTTACTCCCCGTGCTGGAACCCGCCGCTGACCTTGGTCTTATCCCTGGAATGAAATGAAATTAAATATTTTAAGATTTACTTTCTGCTCCCAACTTACACATTTTTGATTTCGTCTCCATTAGATTATGTGGAATGTTGGATTTTTCCTTTTTTTTCTCCTTTTGCGACGGTGCAGAGTCCTGTTTGGAGACCGCATTTTTTACGCATTTGCTTGAAGTCGATTTCTTAGGAGTGACCTTCCCAGAGACCTTCATTCTGGAACATCGATTTTCGGCCGATTTACCGGCTTTCGTCTTTGCCCTATAACTGGCTGTAGAAGCCTTGTGAAGCATTTCAAACCTTGTGTCCACCGCATCCTCCTCACTCGGTTGCTGCAGGACCCCCAGGCGCTCCTCGTACTTGATCAATTTCCTCAAATCTGAAAATAAGCAGACCGATAGTGCTTAAAATTAGAAAGCCTGGAAATACCTTGCAAAAATTCCTTTAGCTGCTCGGCCGTGATGTTGCGGTAACCCATTTCATTTAAGTGCATTAAAACCTCCCGCGCGTCCACAGAAAGTGGCATTTTGTCGCTAACTTTTGTTTTCGCCGCCCAGTGTCCACTGTCCCTGCAACAGCAAGCGCAATGACGTTTCTGAAATTCCGTTACATTTTCCATTCCTATTCGAGTTCTGCACAGTGGGTTACACTTTGGCCGTAGTGCGGTTCTATTTGAAGTTAGCAACAATTTGATGATTTCATAAAGAACGCGAAATTTAAAAGTAATTAACTACGATTTAACCATCATGATGTTTTGCTGGTAGTCTAATCAAAATGCAAATTCGTAAACAGGACAAACCTTTTAATTTTTATTCTTTTAAATATCAACAAAAATTTAGAAAAAAATGGGCAATTTTCAAACAAATAAGAAAAAGGATTGCTCTCTCTATGATATGGCGATTACAATTTAAGTTTTCCCTTTTTCGCGCTCAGGGTGATTATCTGCATTTTGTTTATTTCTAAAACCTAATTATATTTATTTGAATATTATTGAACAAAATTTCCTGTTTAATGATTCCTGTTACACTTTTTAAAATTGTTTAATTACAGCTTTAAATCGCAATAATAGGCTAGTCGCAGGAGGAAAATAATTAAGTTAATAAAACATTTAGTTGCTAATTTAATTTATACTCATCATGGCGATTGCTATCTATCACCAAATTATATTTTGTATAAAAAGTTACTATTCCTATAGTTTACGGACGTTAAATGTGTTTATGAAACTTAATAGTAATAGTTAGCGCTTATTATAAGGTTTTATTTCATTTGACCCGATGTTTAATTGATTTGAAATTGTTATTTATTTATTTATTTGCATACAATTCCTCAAAGGCTTACTGTTACAATTTAAGACATTGGAAAATGATCAATAATAATTAAATTCGAATCTTTTATTATTACTGTTTTATGATAGCTACTACTGTCTAATAGATGGAAAGAATAAAATACCAAATAAACTGCTTGAAGGAGATGAGACAAAACTATTAATTGATATAATCAATTCGGTTTAATATAAAAGCGTAATACAAAAGAAATTGTTAAAATTCATTTTTGTCGCTCGTCCCAAAAAATCGAATGCGTCAGATTGTAATAAATTACCGCACGATAAGTTTAATGAGTCACGTGTTAAAAATATTCTTAAATATTATTCATAATAGAATTTATAGAAAGCTCCCAGCAGATATTGGAGGAACTCAGTTTAGTTTTAGAAAAGCATTTGGTAGAAAAGAAGCTCTATTTTTATGTACACTAGCGTATTGTAAAAAAAAATGATGCTGGGATGTAAATTTTGAAATATTTATGAGAAAGCGTTCGATAAGTGTAATATAGAAAACTAGTCGAAATTCTATTAAATACTAGCTGAATTTATCTGTCCGGCTTCGCACGGCGCATACCGGAAAATTTAATTAATTTATAAAGCGTCGTGCACTTTGATTGTGTTTGTGTCAGTCTGTTTTTAGATATCCTATCTTCAGAATATAGTATCAATGCTATTGGATTTAATTTAAATCACTTTCTAAACATTTTTGGCACTAATAATAACAAATTGCGAAATTTTCAGCGAAATCGGTCGAGTAGTTTTCGATTCCATAGGACAGACACATACGAACACTGCCTTTTATTTATTAGATAAAGGTCTAGACACGAAGGGCATCAGCCTTTACCCTACTTTTTAAACATAGTTTGTGCTCCAGTAGAGAAGTTGAACAGGTTTGGTACTCTAGTTAATTCTGATGTGCCCAACAAAAATGAAACAAATGCAAAAATACTATCTAATAAATAAATTTAAGAAGAAATTGATAATTTTAATAATTAGTAACATAGAAATACACTACTCTTGTAGGAGTTATAATTCTAGAACCTAATTCCCATTGAAACTACTTTTGTAATTCTAGAATAGGAAGTTAAGTAAATAAAATAAAATAGCTTCAATTTACAACAAAGTCTAAACGGTATTAATGCCCGACAGGGCGCTTAAGTGTTAATTTCATAGTTTTTCTTAATAATAAGCTCCAACGCTATTTTAAGGTATTTTATTTTACATTATATCTTATTATTCTCCTTTTTTTTAAATTGGATATTTTAGAAAATTAAAAAAATTACAGGTTAACCTTTAATTAAAGTATTTGTGACCAACCTAATTATCGGTGTAACTATTTTTTACCATACTGAAGATGGGTTAAATGTGAATTAATCCATTTGTTTAGCAGTTCTTGGTATTTCAAATGTGTTTAATTTTATGCTCTACAGAACTAAAGTAATTTTTAATTCCAACCGTTTTCAGCGGTCCAGCCGCGATATTTTACCGCCAGATGGTCATCAGTCGGAGGGTTCCAAATTCCGAGGGACAAAAGACTCTCCACCTGTCGCGCCTTCGATTCGAGTATCGATAATCGATACTTCCACCGAGGACCTCCCACCCCTGGGAGTTTGGCATTTTCCCATTTTCACGTCTGCCTCCGTTGTGTTGTTTACGTCGAGCGCATTGTTTCCCTCAATTCACCCCGGCCATGTACAAACTGACAGTATTATTAGTTATATTAGCGACTTGTAAGTGCATCGGCCTCTAATTCCTCAGAGTTCACGACCTTCTCGCCCAACAGGCGCCCAGCATGAGTGCGGAGTCTCGGGTCGCGGCGGCGGCGGCGGCACCAGCAACCTCCGTTCCAGCGGCGTCTCCAGCTCCATGTTTGTGGGCAAGCGGAACAGCTACTTGGTGGGGGCGGCGGCGGGCAGCAGCATAACAACGGAAAAGGCGTACAACCCGAAGGACCTTTCGCAGCACGGCCTCTCCGCCTGGGGCCTCATTTTAATTATCATCGCGGTGATCGTGCTCGCGTTCTCCGCGTACTACGGCATCATCTGCTACCCGTTCCTCTGCAAGACGGAGCAGAACTACCAGTTCATGGACGTCTCCTCCACCATCACTGGGGCCACCTCGCGCTCCATCCAGTCCATGGACAACTTTCAGATAGACCCACGGGACCAGAAGCACTAGGGTGCCCGGGGGGCTCCATTCCATCACAGTGAGATTTTAACGAAATTCTTAAGACTGAGAATCATCGAATTCGTCCGGCAACTCATTTTTTAAACATTTTATTTACTAAATTGTGATTGCGCAAATTCCACATTTTTTAAAATAAAACTTTTTTTGTACGAGACCGACGTCGTCTTACCTTAAGGGGCAAAAGCAAGTTTTCTAACATTTTCCTTTCTTATTTGCATGCAGTAAAAGGCAAGGGCAATATTAACGTTAAGATTGGAAAGTTCAATGCTAGTTGGAGACGCTCAGATATTCCGGTCACAAATTTGCGTGAAACTGGAGACTAAGAGCAAATTTTTCCAATCATGTTAATTACCATTTCATAAATTTTCTTTTGTTTAGCTCACTTAGAAAGGCGCAAACGTGTTGAACGAAACAAAGGTGTAAGAATTTCAATTTATACAATGCTAAATTGTGAGTCGTCCCTTACCATTACCAATTTTGATAAAGTATTGCATACTATGCATGTGATAGGGCCGAAGACCAAAAATAACTAAGATTTTTCAATTATATTTAAATATTTTTTTAAATTTAAAGAGCTAAAGGAAGTTGTCATAGTAAAATAAAATAAAATAGATCAAAATATTTTGCTTGACGCCCTCTTTTGGTTCTTGTTAAGCTCTTTAAAATCTATTTTTTTTTTTAAATTGATTATCTAAACTTATTTTTAACCGGTTTTCAGAAGCTAAATATGACTTTTTATATTTTCAAGCCAAATTTATTATTTTGTTTCAGCAAAAGTAAAAATGCTAAATTGGCTTTTTATACTTTCAAACTAGAGTTATAAGAATTAAATTCATGCTCTAGGTGGAGACGAATTTATGGTTTCTCTTTATTTCCTTACAATTGTTCATTCTGTTCATCAAGAAAAATTCGATTTTTATAAATCCAATCAAAACTGTTGTAAAGCAGATTTTGTATATTTTAATTTGAACTGTTAAAAAATGCACCTATATGTATATATATGTACAAGGTGTTTGGATTCTACGAAGGAAATGTTATACAAATGGGTTCCTTGAGATGTCCTGAACAAACTTGTTCTTGACTACCGTTCAAAATCGACGTCAAAGTTTTTTAGGAGTTGCGCTCACTTAAGTTCTTATGTAAAGACATCGCTGGACATCGAACGGATGCTCATTCAAAAGACGAGAGAAAATAAAAGTACCTTTCCAACGATACCTAATTTGTTAGGATCGGTTTCCAAATGTAGGAGTTATGGGGGTTCAAATTCAAAACTTATCGACATTTTCGTTACAAAGTGGGATTAGGGTTTATCTATCGAATTACATATTTTAACTACTTTGAAAGAAAAAAATTAATTGAAGTCAAAGGTAACTGAACTGAATTTGTTAGAATTTAACTATAATTGTTATAAGGGCTCACATACCCCTGTCAATTTGAGAAAATGTTATAAAGGTTATAAGGTGAAAAAAAATTAAATTGTTGATTCAATATTCTTTATTAATTTTTAAGCTATAAGTAAAAAGAATGAAAAAAAAAATTTTTAATATTAACATTATTTTTTACATATATGTATGTATAAATGTCCTACTGATGGAGATCATGGCGCGTCCTTGTCGACATCATAACTTCGCCAAAAATTATCCAATTTGCAAAAATAAAACATCATCTCGTAAAATAATGTAGTAGTAATAGTCTGACGATAGGTTTTGTTTTTTAAATAAAGAAATTACAGTATTTCAAACTTTAGTAATATGCATTAAAAAAAAAAATTAGTGTTTAAAAATTAAAAAAACCTCTCGTGAGACTACAGAGGAAATAATTATCAAGATTTGAAAAAAAAAAGGTAAAAAATATTGAAAATTGACCAAGTTATCGTGGGGACACTGTCTAAAAACATAGGACATTTATATATGTAAAAAATAATGTTAATATTAAAAAAATTTTTTTTTTCATTTTTTTTTCTTATAGTTTAAAAGTTAATAAAGAATGTTGAATCAACAATTTAATTTTTTTTTCACCATATAACCTTTATAATAATGTTTCAAATTGACTAGGTTTTCAGCGCGCGCAGGGGTATGTGAGCCTTTAAGGAATTTATATTCAAAACGAGCTTTATAAGCTCTTTTCGATTTCATTTCACTCGGAATGCAAAATATGGGTGTATATTTGCTTTTTTAAAAAAGTCGTTCAATTATTGGATAAACGTGTAGAGTTAGGTTCCGTGGAAACGTCGCGTTTGGCGTGGTTTTCTTTCCAATATAAATAAAGGTATTTATATACGAGTACAAGCACTCACCAAAGTAAAAAATTAAATCATTAATTCTTTAACAAAACTTTATTACGTAAGTATATAAATAGTACTTACATGTAATTATAAAATTTCAATTAACAATTTCTTTGTACGGTTGCAGCAAGCCCTCGCGCCTATGTTTAAACTTCAAACTTCTTTCTAAAGATGGATGGCATATGTTTTAGGATAGCGTGCCGTGCGTATTCAAGTTCACACATAATCTTTTCGTGGAAAAAATGGCAAGCCCCGAATCTTCATATATTTTTCTTTTACTACAAACTTTAATCGTGCATAAGCGAACGCACGGTAGCCGGGCGATTTACTTTACATAATTTTCTTTTTACTAGCTTACAAATGAGCTAACAAATTAAAACGAATAGTGCGATTGATCAAATAAGTGCACTAATCGATTAATTTGATTTAATTAATCGAATAATCGTATATTTTACCTTCCGATCAATCGGTGATAATTTGATTATTTTGAGACATATCAAACGAATGCCTTCCATATTTGTGTGATATATGCCATTAATATGAAAAACGCAAAGATCTACAAACTTTGGAAACAAATTCTGCGCTTGCAATCGATAATTACTTCATTTATGTTGCGCTCAACTTGCGATTAACGCATAATGTAAAAAAAAAATTTGTAAATTTAAAAAGAAAATGAAGCCGAACCGTGAACCCTCCTTTTTCTGAAGTCGGTTAAAAATGCTATCTAACTTCGAAATTTGTGGCACGGATCGCAGTTCCCAACTCTGTCGATTCTTGTGATTTGAACTTATTTGGGTCTTAGAACGTATTCGCATTGATCCTCATAAATTCAAATTTCTGAGTGTATAATGTAATAATAGAAATTCTTTAATGGCAAAAATACTTTAATCATAGTTAATTACTTATTGATTTTACAATTAATTTTCCATTTGTTATTAAAGCGTTGTAGATTGTATAACAAGGGGTTGCCGTAGAAAAATACTATGAAAATTTCAAATTTATTGTTTAGTTGTACAATGGCCAATGGCCAATCGTGAATACTACTAATTATGTCCGGGGCCTTTAGATGTGTGCTGATATAATTAGGAAAACGATATGGCCTTCAATTTCTACTGCAGGTAAACGAATAGACGATTTTTCAGCTTCTGTTTTAGAGTGATATTGATGAATATAAAATTGCTACATTAACGCAGTGGGGAAAATTTGTAATGGTTGCTGATTTCAACTATCAATTCTTATTCATATATTAGTTTAATTGTACATAATACTGCTACCTTATATATGTATAATCGCATACATTTTTATTGAACTTTTAAATAAGGATAAATTAGAAATCGATACTTGGTAAATATCATTACCGCTCAAACAATAGAAAAATAAGTGCAGCAACTCAATGAATATTGATATTAAAGAAAAAAAGTTTATTTTATTTATTTCCATCATTTCTAGGTTTCTTGGTTTTAAAAAAATTTGTCTTTCTAGTATCTTATTTTGAGCTTTTACTAATTTTAGATTAGTACAAAATTCACTCAATAATTTCCCCATTCACTATGTTTATACTTTGATTCTCATTTCCGCTTTTATAACTATTTGTTGTAATCTGTTATTATTTTATTTCATAATGTACTATTAATGCAAAATCACGAATTCAATGGCGTTACTGTGAGAACACCGACCCAAGCCCCAAGCTGCGACAAAAGGATCAATGGAAGCGTTTGGTTAACAAAGCCAAAATTCATCGTGGTTTATAAAACTAAAGCGTCTAGTTAAGTAAATTTTATTTTTACGAATTTGTAAATTTACGAAAAGAAAAAAGGTTACTAGCTTAATGTTAGCACAGTCTTAAAGCTCATCCTTTTCGTCTAGATCAATGTCGGAGAGATCGATATCTTCCACCTCTGGCAGTTCACCGTCTTTGCCGTCCCATGCAGCAACGTTTTGAATTTGTGGCAGTTTAGCTCCATTCACGGGAAGGGTTTGTCCGCGGCCAAACGATATGTCGCGCAAGAATTCGGTAATGCCGTCGTTTGAGAAGGATCCCCTCAGCGCTGAATATTTCATTTTTTTGTAATTCGCAACAGCCATTGCAGGGTACCCGAAGCCACCGATTCCCACAGATTCCTCCAAACTTGGTTGAGCCACTGCTTCAGCCCAGACCCATCCCCATCCCTTCTTCTTGTATTTCTCGCCCATTTCCTTGAGCACATTCAGGTACTGGTTTCTGCACTTCGAGTCGCAGTCGAGGATGTGGGGGAGTATTGAAATAACACAGAGAGTCTTGTCCTCGCAGTGCTCCTTGAACACAGATTCTTTGGTCACTTCCACGAGCTCCGGTGGTGGGATACTTTCAGAGTGCTTCTCCAGAGCCCAGGTGACAATATCCGCGGAGGTGCGTCCGCCGTCATAGTCAACAGCATCACTGCGAGACTTCTTTCCTCCTGGGAAGAATTTTATTGTGGGATAGCCGCGTACGTCGTACTCCTGAGCCTTGGCCTGGTGCGCGGTAGCGTCGAGGGCGCCAAGTTTAACTTTTCCTTTCAGCTCGGATGCTGCCTTAGCCCAGTGGGGCGCCAGATTCTTGCAGTGACCGCACCAAGGGGCAAAGAATTCGACCAGCCACACGTCTTCGCTGTTAAGCACTAGCCTATCAAAGTTTGAGTCTGTAAGCTCCACAACGTCATCTGACCCTGAGTCTGAGCTTCCGGAACTGCTGGAACCTTTACCACCGATAGTGCTTTTAACCTGTAAAAAAATTTCATGATTGTAAGTTCCTTTTATTACACCGGTCGACAAAAAAAAATTTTTTTCTTGAGTCTCGGTTTATTTTAAAATTTTTTTCTTTGTCATATATCAAAATAATTAAAAAATACCCACAACCTCCTTAAAGTTTGCTTTTGTAGCATTATTAAAAAATAAAGGATCATCATAGAACTTTTTAACTTGGCTTAAATGAAAGCCTAAATCCTAATCTAAGAGAACCAAATGCCATTTATCTCAATAGCCCTTTTTAAACATATTATCGAACAAGTTTTTCATGAGTGTGCACTTGTCATGTTCTTTATTCGGCATTTATTATATGAAGTAATTGGTTAATGGAAAAAAGTCAAATTTATGGATCATTTCGAAATGTTTTAAGGCCTTCTGTATTTTTATATAATAGCTTAAGATTTCAACTATTATTTGAACAACATTTAAGTTCCTGGCTCAATCCGTTATTTTGTAATAATTTTTCATAAATGGTCAAAATATGGTCTTTTGTACTTTTTAACCCTATTTTTCTCGAAAATGAACAATGTTTGAACATTTTCATTTACGAATTCGTAATCTACGGAAAAAGTCCTACAGAAATCATTTGCAAATATTTTGAGAACAAAAACTTCAATCCTGTGAAATTGGTGTCGCACACTAGCAAACACATTTTTTTTACAGAATCTTATAATACTTAGTTTATTATTAGTAAAATGTGTTGTATGCAACCCATTCCCATTGGGAGCTAAAAGTTGTGAAGAGTCGCAAATAATAAAACAACGACAATTCTCATTACTCCTAAGCGTAAAAAGCCAAGTTAAACAATGGAAACAAGCCAAATGAATAAATTATGGATAGAAAATCCTTTATCCTCGGCTTGAAACGGTCACTAGCCTTACCCTTGAGGGAACAGCTAGAGAGAGGATAGGAAATATCGTGGGATCACTAAAATTCAGGCTAGCAAATAAAAATATGCAATCGGAGGCTTACAAGCATTCACAGGTAGAGCAGTATTACCTTTGATAATCTGTCGGTTCATTTTCAGAAATTGCTTCAACGTCCGAAGAATTTTGAAAAATGGGAAGCTAAAAATAGTCTCGAATTGATACTTGCAAATGTCTAAAAATCATAGTCTGATTGTAATAATTTTTGAATGAAACCTATTTTTAGGGTTCCGTACTTCGAAAGGAAAAAACGGAACCCTTATAGGATCACTTTGTTGTCCGTCCGTCTGTCTGTCTGTCAAGACCCTTTTTCTCAGGAACGCGTGGAGGTATCAAGCTGGAATTTATATCAAATACTCAGGTCTACTGTCCCTTGGAGCTGTGAAAAAATCAAACTTCTAAGCCAACGCAATCAAAAGATACAGCCGTTTATGCCGCAAATTTCCGCAAATTTTCGACACTCGCAAGGGAATCAAAACCTACAGGGTACTTCCCGTGAACTCAGAATCTTGAAATTTGGTACGAAGCAAAGTCTTATAGCACAGATAAAGGAAAAATTGCGAAAACCGTAAATTTTTAGTTACATCATATAATAAAAATATTTTTAATAATTTTAAACTTACTACCCCTTTCCTCATGAACGCGTAGAGGTATTAAATTGAAATTCATATCAAATACTCAGGTCTATAATACCTTTAAGCTGTAACAAAATCAAACTTCTATGTCAACGCAATCAAAAGAAACAGCAATTTAAGCCGCATATTTTCAAACTCGCAACTACTCGCAAGGGAATCAAAACCTAAAGGGTACTTCCAGTCGACCTAGAATCTTGAAATTTGGCATGAAGCAATGTTTTATAGCACATATAAAGGAAAAATTCCGAAAACCTTAAATTTTTAGTTACATCACATATTATTTAAAATAATTCAAATTTAATAGATAATTATAAAGTATAACGATACGGAACCCTCAAGGCGTGAGTTCTACTCGCACTTGTCCGTCTTTTTTTTACTGGATTAGGTTTTAATCTCCAATATGTGGAAATATGCCTGAAGACTATTTAATAAGTGAGTTAAGTTGCGACCTGAGATTAAGCTTTATACATTTAATTTCCTGTATTTATTATGAATCTGTATTTTGCGGTGAAACTTTGCAATTTGAGAAAATTTATAACTTACTCAGGTTGATACCGTGATCAGGTAAGGTAAATTTATATTCCATTTCTAACTTTTAGCTTTTATAAATTATAGTAAACCTCTTAGAAAATTGCTGATTGCTGCAAGCACTCCAGCCATGAGAACTCCGTCATATCTTGTCCCTCCTATTGTACAGTTGACATTTTTTAGTTTCTAAACCTTTTATTTAATTTTTTGTTATCACTACCAATTGGTCCGTGAGAGATTAAAGAAAAGGGAAACAAATTCCTAACTTTTTAATGAACTTTAACATTATCTCAATAGAGTGATCATTAATTAGATTATGTTTGAGTTTGTCGAATTATATCCCTAATATAATATATAAATGGGTAAAAAATTCGTTATAGCATTAAGCCTTCCTCGAAAAAAAAATCACGGGTTCTGAAGTTTATCGCAATTACGCAAAGATAACACTGGTCAACAAATTTAATTTTTTTGTTTGTTTCCTAATAAATAGGATATTATTTCTATACGATTTTTTCCGTAGATTACGAATTTGTAAATGAAAATGCTCAATCAGCTCCCATTTTCGAGAAAAATAGAGTCAAAATATACAAAAGACCGTATTTTGATAGTTTTTAAAAAATCATTGAAAAATAAAGGTTCATCATAGAAGGTTTTAACATGGCTTAAATAAAAGCCTGAGTCTTAATCTAGGAGTATCAAATACAATTTATCTCTATAGCCTTTTTTACACATCTTGACGAACAAGTTTTTCATAAGTGTGCACTTGCCGTGTTCTTTATTCGTCATCCATTGTATGGAATAATCAGCTTATGGAATAAAGTAAAATTAACTGATTATTTCGAAATGTTTCAAAGCTTTTTGTATTTTTATATAATAGCTTAATATTTCAGCTGTCATTTGAGCAACATTATAAGTTTCTGGATCAATCCGTTACTTTGAATTGATTTTTCAAAAATGGTAAAAATAGGTCATTTTGCACTTTTTAACCCTATTTTTCTCGAAAATGGGAGCTGATTGAGCATTTCCATTTACGAATTAGTAATCTACGGGAAAAATCCTATAGAAATGATTTGCCATTTCTTTGGAAACAAATTTGGTGTTGACCAGTGTAATCAGTTAGCTACAAACAGAATTTACATTTTACAGAAGCAGAAAAAACCGGGCCTAATTCTTGTATCCGTTCGAATCGAACTGCAACGAGCTTAGAAAAACAATTTTTGATAAAAATTTCTTATAAGTTCCTAAAATTCTCACAAATTTATTTATTGTTATTTATTACCGCACATAAAGATTTCAATTGAAATGAAAGGGTAACTGAAAATAATTTGGTAAAAATTTTAGGAAAATTAAGGAATTTCAATGCAAATGCAGCGCTTTTAGGCTCTTCGGTTTGTTTCGAACGGATTTAAGAATATAGCCCAACATATTTTTTGGTAACTGATACTGAAAATATACACTATAACGCTTTAAGTTAATAATAGTTTCACATTTATTCATCAGGAAATACCTAATACAAAATTTAAACTTACCTGTTTCTTATAGCCGGCCCACACAACACAGATTTTTACAGACTTTCATGAACTCTGATAAATGCTCCGACGACTGCATCGTCTGCACACTGCACTGCAAATCACAGAGTTTAGTCTGCTCAGTAGAGCTGCAACGAACAAAGTCTGTGTTGTGTGGACCGGGTATAACCATCGTTCCCAGACTTCGACTACAAACACCTTCCATTATCGCAACTTTTACCACAAATAAAAGCAAAAAAGCAAAAGATAATTGGCTCATGGTAATAAAGGATGCTTTAAAAACAGTGCTATTAGCAGTTAATAGAAAACAACAACCACCAAATTTTAATGAATCTATATCTTTGGGTTCCATACTACTCATGCGTAGGCGACCAAAATTAATACCTGTTTTGCAATTTGCTGGATCACCTCGTTGATTATTCCCTCCGCGGTTCTTTTCCCAGTGTATTCGATCGGTGCTCGCTTGTTTAAGCCAAATATTTTAATTGTGGGATATCCCTTGACATTGTACTGAGCTGCGAGTTGCTTGTACTCGTCGGCATTCAGAGCCCCGACCTTCACGATCCCCCGAAGGCCCTTTGCGGCGAGCGAATACTCAGGAACTAAATTTTGGCAGTGGCCGCACCAAGGGGCGTAGAACTCCACAACCCAAATTGAGTCGCTCTGGAGGACCTCCCTGTCGAAATTGCTGGACGTCAGCTCGACCACGTCCCCCGATGAGGGGTACAAAGCGGCCGACTGCTGGAGGAGCACCGCCACGGAAACTAGGAGGCCTGCACAGAAAACATTGAGTAAAAGGCGCTTCTTAGGCTTCGCGGCTACTCACCTTGGAGAACGCGCATTTTCTTCAAAACTCTTTTCACTCGGAATGTTTACTTTCCACTAATGCTATTGCAAAATATAAACTGACTACGTGTTCCGGAAACCGCCCAATAAATATATTTAAATAGAGTCACAGCACCTAACCAACTAAAAATCGCCGAATTGTCAAGCTCGCAGCGGTTTTAATACACCCACGGCACACTTCTTCGTGTTTAATTTTGATTGGTGACAAGAAATCACAATCCGATTGAAGCGCCATCTGTGCGAAATTAGGGGGAACTATTCGTTTTATTGCATCGGTTTCCGCAAGGATTCAGCCATTTTCGCTTTTAAAAAAATTAACGGAATTACGTCACAACCTCTTGTTAAATCTTTTAAAATTTAAAAATGTAGGGGCGTAAATTGAGGTGTTTTCTGAAAAAATCACACTACAAAACTTTGTTTAAAGTAAAATGCATTTAGAGGTAATGGAAATTTTCTAGTGAAATTAAAAATATTTTGTTTTTCATTCGGTCTAATTTAAACTTTTGCCGTATTCTATAATTAAGAAAAGGCAATTAATTTGAACAGATCAAATAAGAAAAATAAACCAAAAATCGCATAAAATTAACAATAGTTTTCTTTGTAATTAAAATAAAGCACCCTCTTGGAATTGTTATGGTATTTTCACATTGATTAAACGTAAATTATGTGAAAAAAATTACTTGAAGATTGTTTTTTTCCAGATTTTAACATTTTGGATTACATATACCAATTTAAAAATTTGTGTCGGTAAACGAAGTGAATTTTGTCGTGAAAATAGCACTTCTTATTAAATTTAATTTTAATTGCAACAAATGAAAATTTGCATACTGATTAAGCTCGCCATTTTACGTATTTAAACAAAAGAATCATCGGAATCCGGTAAAAGGTATTGCCCCAAGACGGAAAAATATAGCCACCACAGCTCTATGCATGTCTAGTGTTTTAATTTTAATTTTATTCTTTAATGTTATGGTATCGTTGGCGGTTTATGTGCCCTTTTCCATAAAATGGTTAAATAGTGGGAACAAAATAAGTTATAGTGAGTTAGTTGAGAGTTATTTATTATCACACCCTCGACTTTTTCATTAAACAAAATAATGCCTAATACATATTTGAAATTGCTTTCCGATAATTCATAATAAATTTACTTTAAATTGAAAACGTTAACGATATCCGTTTCCTTGCATATCTAAAAATTAACAACAAATGTGGATATGTATAAATGATATATTTTCTTTTCTGTAATATTTCATATGAAAATTACAATGCAAAAGAGCCATTTTTTGAAAAGGGGCCGCGGGTGGCATAGTTAGCTGAGCACTTTGACTGTAAGCATAGCATTCCGGGGTTTTGGGTTCGATGTTCCCACATAAAATGTTGTGAATTTTTACATGCAAATACACTTGGTTACGCGAAATCGATTTGTTTTTCTATACCTACATTTTTTTCATAACAAAGATTATGTATTATTTAAGTTTTGAAATTAACAAAGTTATTTAATTAAAATTAGTGGCACAACTGCGCGATTTTGGGAATGGTTGTTTTGAAAAAAATTGTTTTTCAATCTATATGAACGAAGTTTTAATTGTGTGTAGCCATTTATTAAAAACAATATTTCTCCGCAAAATGATTCTATATGAGCGATCAAAAAATATTTGATTTTCAGAAATAAAACAAAACAACTTATGATTAAGAAAATGTTTGTTATATAAAATTGAACCATTGTAGAATGACTATACTCCCACAGTCCCATTCATAATAATGTTCAGCGTTACGATTTTAGTCTCTTTATGTCTAATTTTTAATTCATTTTTAATATCGTTTTGTACACATCTCTGAAGATGGCTAGTAAGCCGAAATACGAATAATCTTAATAATAAAGTTTAGACTTTGAAACATTTAATGTTTAAAACGGTCTTTAATTCACATTTGTAGTATAGAAATATGAATTCCGCAAGTTCGAGCGAAGTCGTTTCGAGAAAAACGAGATTAAAAACACTCAAATGCACAAATATACTACCGTCACTTATTATTTACTTTCCGAAAGTGTAAAACAAAAACATATATAATATATACATATATATGTATATATTATATATTTTTTGTTTTACCTATCCCCTTAAGCGATTCACCCTTTTTTCCAGAAACCGACACAATTTATTTGTAGCTTATCCTGGAATAAAATTATAAATGGAGTTTTCAAGATTCTGAAATTGGTTCAAAATTGCGGAGGAAATTTCGGTTATTCTAGGCAGGATAATCCTTACGATTCAACAAAAGAGCCTTTAATCTTTTAATTAGTTAAATAAATCACTTGTATTCAGAATAAAGAGTTCTAAAGAAATGTGCACAAATAATATCAATGTATTTTTTGAATTTATTAGATGCTCAGATAGAATATAAAGATTTATTAAGTGATTTTTGATAGCAGAGATTTTAATTTTTTTTTTTCAGAATTGGGGGAGTGTTTAAATATTTTAATATTTTCTTATTAAAAAATCGTTATATTATAAAAATAAAATATTGTTACAATTTTGCCCACGCTGTAATTCTGCTACGGGGATGGACATAGATTTATATTTTTGAGAATAATGCTCGTCCAAGTGTGAATTACAACGAAAGAAAATTTTGTAACAATGCAAATGTTTTCATAATTGAGGATTACATATTATTTAAATTGGTGTCTAATATAAAATTGTTTTATTAATACATATATGTATGTATAAATCATCTTGAATTATTTAATGAATATTTAAAGTGTCTAGCGAATAAATTATTATAGGTAGGTAATAGAAAATTTGTAGAAGACCGCTTTTAAAATACTGCGAAAGAATGATCAGTGAGGGCATTTTAAAGAGAAAGTATTAAACGCCAATATAATAATACATAGTTGATCCTTTTTGTAGAGGAAATTATGTCTGAAAAAAGACAAAGAAATTAACTAAATTGAATAAAAACGTGGAAGACAAAATTGTCCGCGTTTTCATTCAATTTAATTAATTTCTTTATCATTTTTCCTGACGCAATTTCTTCCACAAAAAGCTCCACAGTCAATTTTATATTATTAATATTAACTTTTGATACTTGAGCAGTTGAAAAGGAGTAATATTAAACTATGTAAAACTATGGACTATGGAACAATTTGTATATGTAGCGTTTTCGTTACAAATTGGGTAACATGAAAGTGTACAATGCACAGAATTTAAGGGTATAGTTTTCAATTAAGATACAACGACTAATTTAGCTTTATTGCGAGGTTGTTGCATCCAAAGTTTAATTAAAATTCATGTGTGCCACTGGAAAAGATGCAGAATTTGAATTCACTGTTCAATATTTATTCAGCGCTACCAGATTTAAATTTAAGGTTGCAGAGCATTAAAAAACGTAATTGTTCTGCTCGTTATATCGGTAAAGTATGAACTAACGATACTCTGAAATATTTTTAGAGAAGGTCAAAGTGAAATCTACATCTTACATTGAGTAAGTACATAATTCTATCGTCTGAAGCTGAAAATAAACTAAAATAGGCTTTACATCTGCACTATACTAGGTAATGTATTCTTGACGTAGGCGAACGTCTTGTGATTTTATAATAAAGTATACTACGATTTAGTGAAAAATAAGCTTCAATGATTATTTTTGTATGACCTTAGCTGTCTGATTTAACCTTCTTACGAGTATACTATCAAAATTGGAAAAAGCCGTACAACCACTTTCTTTTGCGCATTAGTCGAGTCGTCTTGCGCACTTACTTGTAAGTATTACATTGGTGTTTAAAGGTGGGGCCTGGTTCGGGCAACAAAAGCTAGCTCTATTCATGACGTTGTCGATCTAATACGGGAAAAGTTTATTATTATCATGACCTGCTGATGAACTTTGGGATCCAATGCAGTGTTTGACTAGTGCTTGCGTAGGTACATTGTCACATTTGGTTTTAAACTCTTATCGGTGATAAGGCAGTAGTCGTACGAGCCTCCCACTCAATGTAAAAAAGCGCGCTTGGATCAGTGCCCGTCGTACCCTACAAAAGTCAAAATGCCCAGAACTACGTAATGAAGAATTATTTTTTTTTGTTGGGCTTTACTCGCTTAGATAGAGGGGGCCTTTGAATGACCAAAACCAGGGAAATGCTGGCTAGAGTACAAAGACCCCCGAAAGTCAAGAGCTACATAAGCAGCATAGAATGAGGCTCGGCCCGCATTTTTGATTACGGCAAGATCAGTGCATTCGGACAGCATTCCTCGGAATCACTCTCATTCAAATTTACTACGCGACAAGTCTTGACCTGGGTTGCTTCATTAGTGCTAGTGCTGCTCTAAGAACCTAGGTGATACGCAGAAGGTGTATTCTTTCGATTTAAGTGATCGTGACGGTGTTTTGTTTATTTGCTTAATAACAGTGCTTTCAGGGAAGTGATATAGTGAATAAAGTGAGTTACACGCAAATAATTAGCACTATGATTGATGCACCTCTATACCAAAATGCGAATGCTGTCCAACGCCAGGATGCCCAGAAAGTCCTGAAGGAGTTCCGTGACGTGATTCAGTGGCGGCCTGATGGACGCGACACTTTGGTCGACATCGGGTGTGGTAGCGGTGATGTGACTATGGATTTCATTCTACCAATTATGCCCAAGAGCTTTTCCCAGTTAGTAGGAGTGGACATTTCGGAAAAGATGATTCAATACTCCAATGACCGCTACAAAGTACCCCGAGTGGATTTCGAGGTGATGGACATTGGGGCTGATCTAAAAGACGGTTTCAAAGCGAGATTCGATCACGTAATGTCCTTCTACTGTTTGCATTGGGTACAAAATCAAAAGTAAGGCTTTAGCTACCTTATAAATATTTTTAAAATTCTATATTTTCAAACATTCTTCAGGAAGGCATTGAGCAATATTTATGACTTGCTTACAGTAGAGGGAGATTGTTTATTAGTGTTTTTGGCAGAAAACGCAGTATATGAGGCATACAAGCGACTTTCACGAAAAAAAGAGTGGGCACCGTACATGCAAGATGTTAATGATTTTATCACCCCCTACCAAAACAGCAAAGACCCTTCTGCCGAATTTACTGAACTTCTAAGGGCATCCGGATTTTCTGAGTCCACTGTAGAGATTAGAGAAGAAGTTTTTACTTATGAAGGAACTGAAAACCTTAAACGTATGTATAAACTAACTATGAAACTGATTAAATATTAATCGATTTATTTTAGGAAATGTTAAAGCTATATCTCCATTTGTGCCAAGAATGTCGCCGCTTGAACAGGACGCTTTTCTGGAGGACTACGTACAAGTGATCGACGCTTTGCATCTTAGAGAGAAAACACCAGAAGGCACCGACTATCGCTACATTAGCCCATATAAATTGATCGTCGCTTATGCGAGAAAATAGAGTTACAATATTAATCAACATGATATTTCTTAATTTTTATTGCATTACAAACTCAGGAATTATGAAAATTTTCATTATATTACTTTCATATATACATACATGTATTTTTATTCTATATGTGCTCTTTCTTTTTTCCCTTGCCGCTGCACAGTTGTGTAAAACTACCTTACCACGATCAAAAATCGATGACCTTTGAATCGTTCAAGATATCACAACAAAATTATGAAAAACAAATCTCTACATTACTGATTTTCAATTCATGTAAGTATAAATTGAATTAAAATGCAGGGTGTCGAAATATTATACAAATTTAGGATGTTAATTTTTCTAATTTTTCGAACTTTTTTAAAATGCGAACTAAATTCACTCATTATCAAGATTTTCATATTACTTTAACTTAAAATAGTTTTCTCTTTTATTTATGAAGAAGTTATTTATTTTAATGTATACTGTTGATAATATACATAGACCAAGATTATTGATCTTTGAAAACGGAAGAAATTTTCATACATAGTTAACCTTTGAAATTGTTTTCTGAGCTTGTTCGACTAACATGCAGAAAGTAAAAAAAAACAATTTACCATATTATCTGTACTATATATAGGTTTCTATTCAATGGCATTAACATTTTTAAAATTCGCGCTGACTTGGCGAAAATCATCTTTTAGTAGTGCTCAGGGCATTTTGTATAGCGTGTGTGGAAAATTACCCCAACGATTCTGCCGCGTAAGCGACAATCCAATGTGAAACCTAAGCCCGGGTATCAGCAAAATCTCGCAAAATAAAATATACCTAGAAGTTTGCATTGTATATCGATATATCGATATATAATGTATCATATGGACACATCGATATACAACAAATGGTATAAAATGAGGTGCAAACAACCAAATTGAGGGAGTATTCTAATTCTAACAAGTTTCAATGTTCGGCAGGTCAGATAGACATTTCCTATTTCTTCGTATTAAAACGTAGAAAACAACAGCGTCTAAATATTAATAAAATAGGTCTATAGGTTATCTTAAAATTAGTAGATATTTTCTTTGTAAAAGAGTACAGTTTCATTTTTTACGTTTCAAATTGTATACAGCTTTATCATCTGATTCCTATGACATGAGTAAAATAATCGTTTAATATTTATTCCAAACAGGAGATCATTAAACATCAAAATCCGCTTAGATTATGTGATTTTGTGATCTCTCCATTTGTGGACATGCTTTTAAGTAAAATTTTCTTTGAGAAACTTTATTTTGGCTTTATTTTTCTTCTTTTAAAAGATAATGTTTTCAAGACTATTAATATCCTGGTACAAAATAAGTTGTAAAGAACAAAATCAAAAAGTTATAGGTCATCGTCAGGCTGAAATAACGATTTCTCATTCTTGACAGCATAATGTTAAACAATTAGCTGATTTTTAATGTTAATAAACAATAAGGTCTAAATGTTATCGTAATACTAATTGCATGCAGATATTTTTATGGTGAAAGCAAATTCGTTTTTTACGTGTCTGGCCTGGCTTTATCTTCTAATTCCCAGACACGAGTATAATAAATAAAATATTGACATAATAATCTTTGGGTTGTTATTCCGAAAAGAAACAGAAATATTCAGCAAGATTACGGTTTGCGTAATCCTTCAATTTGGACAATGCTTTCTTGTAAAATTTATAATAATAATTGAAGTTGCCATTCAGTTTAGAGTGAGCCAAAATCTCCATTTATAGTACGAATAAATGATGCTTAGATTTTTGCTATTGCAATTTTTGCGAAACTATTTTGTACACGTCGCGGTCGGTGGAGTAAATATCTCGAAAATTATTCAAGAGATTCACATACTTTTAATTTTACACACATGTTATCAGCAATATTTTTTTCAATTTAGCGTAGGGGTTTTTTGATACAATGCCTCATTATTTGAAAATAAAGCTTTTAGTTTCCATTTTTGCATAGAAAACCAATTTTTTGATTTAAAATGCTCTAATTTGCTTGAAAATATTATTTAATTTTTTCTGCTATGTTACATCATACGCATTACATCACTTTTTGAAAAAATCATTCGTGTTTTTATTCAAGATAAAATTAGGCGACGCTACTTACTCCACCATTTATGCATGTCAAGGTCAAGGTGGTCTAACCCTTTAAGCTATTTTAGGAAAACAAAGCTAGTTATTTCCACAGGCTTATAAAAGATCACCGGTCTACAAAAGAAAAAAAAAACATTGTTTCTTGTGCTTGAGTTTATTTAATAATTTTTTATTTGCCATGCATCGAAATAATCAAAAAGCCTTCTTAAAGTTTGCTGTCGTAATGTCGGTAGTAATAATATTGATTTTGTACACGGCATTTTGCCCATTTTTGAAAAATTATTAAAAAGCAAACGTTCTTCATAAAAGTTTGTAGCGTCTTAAATGAAACCTTGAACCCTAATCTAGAAATATCAAATAAACTTACAACTTATCTCTATAGCCCTTTTTACACACCTTAGCGAACACGTTTTTGTCGAGTGTGCGCTTGCCATGTTCTTTATTCGCCATCAATTGTATGAAATAATCGGTTTATGGAAAAAGTCAAATTCACGGATTATTTCGAAATGTTTTGAAACTTTCTTTACTTTTATATAATAGCTTTAGATTCAAGCTTTTATTTATGTTATGTTATTAGCTCCTAGAAGAATTCGTTAGTTTTAAATGATTTTTTATGAATGCTAAAAATATGCAAATTTGATGTTAACTTGTTAATCAATTGCAATGCTATTGTATATTCAAGCATACTAAGGTAGTAGTAAACAAAAATACAGTTTAAAAAAAAATAGTTGTTTTAATAACAAGAAGGGCTTTGGACTGCATTTACATAGAAGAAATCGGTAGCATTTGATGGATTAAAATCATGCAATAAGTAACTTTTGGTATTTAAAGTTTTTCTGAATATACATCAAAAGTAGATACATATTAAAGGGTAATCCAAAAAATGCCAAAAGTTTTTACATTTTTGAACAGTTATAACTTCGCGTTTTTGAAAGCTTACATCTTCTAGTACATATTTATATGAAAGCTTACATTTTCTAGTTTAATTAAGTCAAACATTTGACAGTTGTGGACACAAAGAAAAAACATCGCAGCATTTTGATTTTTGGTACGATATTTTGTGACATTTTTAACTAAAAGAAAACACATCAACATTTTAGATTGCACCATTTTTGACAAGAAGGCGGCCGGATAACAAAAAATGTGAGAAAATACCGTTATTTAACGTGTTTTTAAAAAAAATGCACAGAAAGCAGTGAAAAAGCTCTTTAAAGAGGATATTTGCAGCTTTCTAATGACACCTCGAAAATCATTATGCAATTATTTTTTCGGGAAATATAGGAGTCAAAAACAGTTACTTTTACTTTAACAGCTGATAACTTGGTTAAAAAAATAGCATATAAATAAAAAAAAACACATTTAAGCGGAAAGAACAAGCTTTTAAATGTTTCCAATTATTTCATGTAAATAAGTTTTTTCGACCCCATGCACACTTTCAAAGTTCATAAAAAAGTAAGAGATAATTTTTCTAACTCTTCTAACGTGAGCATAGTGGAAGGGGAGGGCAGTTGAGGAGGGAACTAGAAGATGTAAGCTTTCAAAAATGCTTCGGATCATTAAAATTGAAATATTTTTCGTGAATTTATAACTATTCAAAAATTTGAACAATTTTTGCATTTTTTGGATTATTCTTTAATACTTTTGATGAGTGTATGATAGATTCAACTGTCTAGCAAAATAAAAACAGAAATGTAATGTACACACATTAGAGAAATAAGTTTTTTCACATTTAGCACAACCTAATTATGCGCAAACGAGCTTTTGCACTGACCTAATATGTACTTGCACAGCACACACTAGGCCAAAATGAATTATGCAGGACTTCTTTGTTGCCTACAATTACAATAAAAAGGAGCCCTATTTTTTACATATTTGATGTGCTATGTGTTGACGTGGATATTTGCTGAGAACACTTTAATTTTAGCTAACAAAAATGGAAATAAATGACTCATTATTTGCCAATCTCCTCTGCTACCTTTTTGTGGAATCAAGGAATTAAGAAAATAATTAATTAAGGAATCGCATCTTAATTCTGATGATATAACGATTATAATTTAATAATTCATTCCTTAGAATGATTACTAATTAAAAAGTAATGAAATTCAACAATTATTTTAAGAAAGCTCGCGAAGCCCAAATTGATCGTGTTTTTTTGTAAAACAGATTTCTTTGATTTGGACGAAGACACAAAAAACACTATGGAGTTTTTTTTTTTTTTTTGCTGTTTTGGAGGACTTATGGAGGTCAATTTTATTCTTTATACGCATAAACGTATTTTAAAGCAATAAATATGAAATATTACTCTCTGCAGGCTCAATCTTTTTAGATTATCTGCTTAAAAATTCCGAACCTCTCGAAATTCAAACAGCGTTATCTTGGAAATGAAGGGTATTTCAGTAAAAATGTTTTTGGGATAAAAGTTCTTGGGTTTAGTTAGAGGGGTTAGAAGGGTCTAGTAGTATCCTTGATTTTGCCTGAGGGAATATTCGCGATATCGAATATTTATATAGATTACTAACATTTCTGTTTAGTTTGAAGGAAAAATCTTGGTACTAGTGATCATTGATGAAGATAATTAAAAAGGTTTTTTTAAAAGGTATTTTTTTCAATATTTTGTATAATTCTAGGGCCTGTTTGAGATCATTATATTTTCGGTGTCTGTGTTGGAGCAAGGAAAAGTATTGATCATTCCAGCCCGGGTTTATGCGCGTTGATTTTGTTTGTCGCATTTAATAACGAGAATATTTGTAATAAAATCAAGGAGTATTTGAAGAAGAAGCAAAGTGTTCCATATCCCAAGATGTTTTGCTCTTTGGCTGGAGTGTGGGTGGGCGGGTGTGAGGAGGTGCCGTTTGTGGGTGGTTTCCTTTTAGCAGGCCCAGATCCCTGTAAACTGGCTCCCCTGCACATAAAAGCTCCACAATAAAGTGAATAAAAAGGCGATTCAGTTCTCGCAAGACATAAAAAGCGAAAAATACAGAAAAAGAAACGGGCGAACGTTGGAAGGCACGAAACATAAAAATCTTATGTACATTTCGTTTTTATGAAAACAACCAACCCAACCCAAGTGGGACTGCGGCTGCAGTTCTGGAAGCGCATGTCACTGGGGAGCGGGCTCCACCGGGTTACAGGCGAACACCCGAAACGTGCCCGTAAAGCTCCCACTTTTCGAAGAAGTGTGGGCCCCATTCGTCCCGGGATCCGACGAGGTACATAGCGTCGTAACCAGAGCTTTTTAATGCTCCGGCATTTCGAGTCCAGACCCGGACGGGATTTCCCCAGTTTTTCCGGGGCTCCCCTTCTAGCTTGATTCGTATATTCGCAGGGCTACATTTAGTTTCTTGGTTTCTTGGATTCTCCTCGTGTGTGGCATCTCAATTTGATTTCTTTTCGGGGCTGCCGTTCTCTTGATGTGTCGGTGCATGGAGGCTCCTTACATACAGATTGGAAAAGAGACAGCTATAGAGAGAGCTCCTCGGGAAATCGAGAAAAACCATTTTCCATAGAGCCCGGTAAAATATTGATGGTGGCGGTGGTGGCGGTATATGTATATGTGTGTGTGCGCGCTTTTACACAGCCGCACGGGAAAATCCTGATAGGGCGTTGCAATGCCGGAGTCACACCTTAAACCAATCCATTTCCTTTCCGGAAACAATTCGGTGATTCCCCGGATCCAGATCCAGGATGTCATTTATTTGTAAAGTTTAACTGTCCTCTTTGTATACTTATGTGCTGGCCCGGTTGTGCGGGTGTGTGCTATAAGTAACAAGTATCCTCCCGCTTCCCTAGAATAAAATTTTATTTTCTACATTATATGTACTGCTGGTTATTGGTTTTCGTTTCGTTTCGTTTCGTTTGAAAAAGCAATCATTGCCGAGTCCCAAGACTGTGACAGCCACGCCTTTGTAGCTGAAATATGCGAGGGCGGGAAGGGGGTGGGGGAGGGGGGAAAGGAGTTTGGAGGTAGAAGAAGGTGGCGCGACTCTACTGCACTCCAAGTTCTATGCTGCAACGTTATTTAAAGTATGCTCATATTTTTGCATTCTATCTCGGATATCCCGATCGCGTCCGTTCCCGCCCTACCCTTTTTTTCAAAATGCAGATGTTGCTCGAGATCTATTCATTGCAGCGCCTTTTGTATACCGAAGCTTTTCCAACTATAATATTTTAAGGATATTAAACCAAGACATTAATAATAAGCAGGTGTTTCTGCTCGGCGCCGGGAGCCGCTGATTGCCCTGCGACTTATGTACAGCCGCGCACATTTCTCCAGCTGCACTAAATACCACCATCCTCCGCTTTTAGCTTTTTATATTAAAAAGTGAGTGAAATTTTTGGAAAAAACAACTTTGAATCTTTCGGGTCTGTGGGGGGGCTCTGTATGTACATACATATTTCAAGTATTCCAACAAAATTTACCTTTCCATGGAAAATTTTCTAAATTTTAGCGATGGGTAAAAGCAGGGCTTGTTCACTGCAAAAACTTTGCAGGACAGCGGGTAGAATTTCGAAATGGAACCACCCTGCTGGCTAAAATATGGAATATTTCCTGCTGCATCTACTGGACTTTAATCTGTCGAGAAAGGAAGTCGAAAAATAAATAAACTTGTCGTATTAGTCTTGCGAAATTATTTATTCCGTTGGGATATCTAAAACCGGGCCATATATAATCATTTCTACATTGTTTATTTTACATATAGAGCGGATTTTGAATTGCCAATACATCTACTATTCACTAGATTAACGTAATTAGAAAAGAACGAAGGAATTTAATTAAAACTACTTAAGAAAAGATAAAAGGCCGGAGGGTTTATGAATAGTTAGCTGGTTCAATCGTTTTCATTGGTGCATCGAGTTCTATGGTAGTGGGGCATTGACAGTGCCGGATTAAGCTAAGCTCTCCTGTAGGAACCTCTAGGCTAGATTGTCGATACCATGGAACCTCCTCAGAAATTATCTCCTAATATGTATATTTTTAGGTAGGTACAAAAAAGTATAGATGATTGATTATGTGTTTAGGAATAGTATTATATATTTTTTGCATATTATCTTCCTTTGCTTTTTGTTTATGCGACAGAATAGACGTTGTATAAGTAGTAGAATATAAAGTAATTAATAGTTAAAAGTTTATAACTTTGAATATTCACTCTGTTTGTGGTGAATTTACTTAGTTTTTGCAAGATTTCGCAGCTTTCATGATCTACGAGACGTCTCAACGCTTAATTCTGTCATAACAATTTGGAACATGGATGAAATTTTCAATGTAAACTTTTTATTTATACTTTAAATTGAATCATTATTTTTATATTCTGAAAACAATTCGCAAAAATGTTATTAGATTTCTGTGTACCTAACTTTTTGGAGGCAAGAAGTAAAAAATTCGGGTTTTCAGTTCTGAATAGAAAAAGAAACGATTAAATCGGTTTTGTCTTATACATATATCTACATACATAATAAAGTCGTAAAAATAAAGTTTTATTTTCAAAATTTTACAAATCAATTGCATTATTATATTTTGAAACGGATTATTTCCAATTCGCAAAAAAGCTTTCTATGTTTATTGTTATAATTTATTTATTCATAATTTAATTTTCTCACATGGATCACACATTTTGTACCTATGTGCCTACCTATGTATTATATGTAGTCATGAATTATTGCAAAACATGAAATATTTTATTAATTATATAGATAATGCATATTTTCTATTCAGAAAACACGTTTTTGTTCAAAATGAATTAAAAAGAATAATTCAAAGCTTTTTCCTAGCCCTTTAGAGAGTCTTGAAATGTTGATCTTTAAATTTGTAATGTGCTCATTATTTTAAGATGATTGCTCAATTGAATTTATGTATACATACGAGTATATTTAACAATTTAAATGCCATCTTATATTTCCAAATAGTTTCAATAATTTGAATGGGATCAAATTTTAGGGAAAAATCTTTTCAACAAAATAAGTTGCAGAACTTCAAGAGATCATTTGCTTTTTTTTACTATTTAGATCACATAATCCTGGGATGTCCGGTCAAGATAAACTTTTAAACTTTTAAACATTTAAAAAAAAAATACCTTCATGTGCATTTTCAAGATCTTCCAAGGTCAAATGAATACCATCGTTAAATACATTGTCCTTTATATCATGAAACTTTTCAGCAGAAACAGCCTCTGAGGTAAAGAGCTACAGGATTTTTTGAATTCACTCAATAATAATGTAAAGGTTCTATAAAGAATCAATATCTTTAATTTGGTAGTTACGTTAATTTAAAGAAGAAAGTGATATGAAGGTCCTTGCTTCAAATTAATTGTACACATTGGAGTATACAGTGGGTTTAATATATCATAATCAAATGCAAAGCAGACTTCATAAATCATTCTTGATTAATTGCAGTATATCCAAAATAGCTGCTGGTGGTCCTATCCTATTAGGTGTTTATACTTCAATAAAGCAGCTATGTAATAGACGTTATGTGCGCAACAGTTTAATATTATTTTCTCTGATTGTACATACGTATATAGCATATGTACATTATTATTTTATTGAATCACCCTGAGGTAAGTTATCTATCTATCACAAAGTTTCGTTTTTGGAAACAAATAATTTGCTAATTGTTTAATATAAGAGATTAATTTCTATCGAAATATGAAGTTGTCTCAAAAAATAACCATGAAAAGGTAGGGCTTGAATTTTTAAAAGAAATAAGTTAAGCTTATAACCTTCCTAAAACTAAAGTTTGTTTGGATTTATTTTGTGATTTAAAGTATTTTAAACAAATGAGAGAGGAGCGAACTAATAATGTAGATATACAAATGCATATACAAGGAATTTTTAACTATATTCTGGGAGAACCATAAATATAGTGTATATAGTATAAAAATATATTCTTTCATCTGTCTTAGGGATGCCAGAATTATAACTATAGAGTCTTTTACTTTTACATTTTGCAAAAATTATTGATATCATTACAATTTTATTGCCACCAAATCCATAAAAAATGTTCTCAGTGTAGCCTTCATACAGCTATCAATTGACACCCACTTTATCTTTTATCGCAATCGGTACCAATTTGCCCAATAAACATTTTACAACATATTTTTGCAAGTATTTCGTGGCGTTCTTCAAGATTTGATTTTTGGGACCCTGCATGTTAATGCATTTTAATGATTTACCAGGAGTAGTACAACTATATCCTATGTCTATACCTACGTAGACCGAGAACCATATTGAGAGCATAAATTGCGATCTAAAAAGAATTCATAATAAATGGACAGTGAATAATCAACTAGCGCTAGATCCCAGTAAATCTCAATGCTTAAAATTTTATATAATTGATCTGGTTGACTCGTGCATTCCACATGTTGCTCTGAGTAGTGCTAATTTAAGTACCAGTGTTGAATAAAGCGAGTACGTTGGGAATAGCACTATAAGGAACGATACAGACTGCTGTGGTCCAACATGACTCGTAAGATCTTCATACGCCTGAAAGGGTTATGGCTGTCAATGAGTATTCTATCTTTGGGGAACCGATCAAACTTAATAAATTCGTTGATCTACCTAATTTTTTATGCGATCGTATTGTTCTTTTAAGTTCAATGACTGCGTTCGTCTCGTATATCCTATATCCACAATCTGCGACGAACTGACAATGTTTCAACATTTCGATCGTAGTTGCTTTGCTGTGACTTTCAACAAATTCCTTCAATGCTGCTCTCTCATATTTTTCTTCATAGGCGCAAGCAAGCTTATTCCATACTTATGTCCCTTTATTTCGGAATATTGACCTCCTAGGACTTTTACTTCTACTATAATTATATTTCATGTATCGATTTCTTTCCTGTTTGCCAATAGCTCATTCCTAGCGAAACAAACGATTCGTAAATGAATCGTAAAATAATTATTTTAAGCGAACTTTAACGATATTGCAAAAAAATTTAAAACATATCAGCTATCCGACTATTTGGAGTTTCACTAGTGAATCGTTTTAAATGATTCTTTACTAAATCGTAAAGTTCTCGGGAAAAACGAAATAGTAAATAATTTATGAAGAATTTTTAAAGTATTATTTTTTTTATTTAATTGTAAAAACTAAAACGTAAATGAATTACTGACGAACGATAATTTAACTCATTTAAGATTTAGTTTTCGTTAGTACATAAGAATTACATTCTTTTTCTCGGAGACTAACATTTATTGAAACTAGAAATTTAGATTTATAAATTAAGAATTAAAAACTTAAACCAGAAAAATTTTTGGATTTTGATTTTGACGTAGAGTGGATATAAATCCAGGCTATTTGATTTAATATTCGTGAAATAAAAATTGCTTAATTTAGGTAACTGTTCGTAAAATTCACTTCATTGCAAATTTTCCTGTTAAGCCTGGAACCAGATTTATATGTAAATACATAACTTTATTTTAACTGTTTTTTTTAGTTTTTAGTCAATTTGTCTTTGTTATAGCTTGTATTAAGCGAAATTAAATAAACTTAAGGAAAGCGTCTTGACCGAAATTACTATATAAAATTATGGAATTAGTGTATGAAAATTATTGTTTTAATAAATCTTTTTCCTGAGTGTAATTTAAATTTTGTTACGCATGCAAGATAATGTGATGTGATAAAAACTGCTGAATTTGTGTGACGCAATTTATGACGAGCCCTAAAAACAAAAATTTAGTTTTTCAATATTTACTATTATTATTTATGTATTTGGATTTTATATGACATCATGTACATAATTATTAAAGAATTTTAGAATATCTCCCACACTTTTAGGTTTGTAATTAGAAAATGATACTCTATTTTTATGGCTTATAAGAATAGAATATAAAAAAATTAATCGCGGGGAGAAAGACATCGTGTTCGCGTCACCACTTCCGCCGGGAGATGTTTTTCCGCACAATGCGGCCCGAAATCCAATATTGCTGGATTTTACATTTCATTGATGATTTACAATGGCAAGGGAGGCCGTTCTCCATAACCTGGTAATAGGCGCCGTTCGTGCTGTTATTGATTTATCAAATGATATCGCGGCGAATGCGAAACCGATACCATCGTCATCTTGGATCACCCCTTTGTGACGGATACGTGCTCTAGTTCGTTCAAAAACGCGAAAATCATCTCCGACGGATACGTGGGTTCCTCGAATCGAACGCCACCCCAGCTGAAGGGGTTTTCTTTTTCTTATTAATCCAGATACGGGGCGCATATAGAGCCAGCGCCAGGGCGATCGGGCGGCGCGGGCGGCGGGCGTCGGGCGCACTCGCCGCCCTCAAATGAGTCCCTTTGTGCGCTCAAGGAGCACCAGTGTCACCAGTGGCACCAGTGGCACCTTTGCTGCGAGGAGCCGGCCGTGCTCAATGTTCGAAACACATCGGAGCCCCGGCCCTAACATACTCGGGGCTCCGTGCGGAGCTCACATGTCGACGGTGTATATGACTTTTTATCTAAAATGGATTCGCCCAGATATAAATATGGTTCTTGGGCAATTTATTTTGGGATATGGCCAACTTATCACGGCCTCTTATGGAGTGGATTCGATTCTTAAAAGCGGGGCGTCGTTTTAAAGCGGCGCTTATCTCGGCATTACGACTTTTGCGGTACAGTGCCACGGAAAAAGGAATATGCTGCTATGAATATGCTCCTCGCCCGTTCGCTTTTCAGTCCTATTGTTGATTTATTTTTATGGTGTTTACTGGAAAGGGCTCTTTACCGCTTGTTCGGCTCCTTCTTTTGCCCTTCCGACGGGGTGAGGCTGCCATCTGAAATGCTATAGGTTTTGAAATATGATGAGAATGCGACACTTCCGATCCACAAAACGTAACCCGAACGACCTGTGGTTTTACCAATTTTTCAATGGATGAACCAGGTGGACATATATGCTGTAAAATTAATAATTAAGATAAGACACTTTGGAAGGTGAGCAATGTTCTTTTGGGAAACCTTTTTAGAAAGTGAGGTTTTTATTTATACTTTATAGCAAAGCACAGAATTATGAGAAATTAACTGCTATGGACTTTTAAGGATCAGTGAGTGCTTTAGATAGTTAAATAATATAACAAGAAGATTTCAGATTTCAGATTTCAGATTTATTTCAATTCAACCTTAAGGGGGTCGTCTCGTGTGAAAGCTGTTTTTTGAAGGCTATTTTGGAGAATTTTTTTTCAAAAACCATTAAAATAAAATAATTTATAAATTATGTATCATTTTTATTAACTTTTAAATAAACTTTGTAAATTTTTTCAAATCGATATATATCGAATATAATTGAAGATAAAATAAAAGTTTCTCCACTGCTCCCATGATTCCGGCCGTTCTGCTTCTATGAAATCAAAAAACCAAACGTTATTTTAATTGTGAGACTTGAGGCTGTAAATTGAACTAAAATGAAGTCAGAATTCCAAAAAAAGTGTTTTTTTTTTACGCTTTAAAAAAGAATTTAATTTTTCATACTTTTTTGGAGTCTATTAAGCTGGTAAATAAAAACGAATGAAGCAATCTTAATTATTTTTGTTCACTTTGTATTAATAGATGTATTGAAGATGCTGTAGAAATTTGAGCATAATTTATTAACTAGCTCTTGAGATATCATGGCAGAAAATTATTATATAATTAATAAAAAAACAATTGTCTTACCATCAATCAGCTATCCCTGGACCATAGAGAACACCTTTTACTCACGTCTTTTATACATGTTTTAGATGTGATTTATCAAAAAAACAAAACAATTGATTTTTTTGACCTAACACACGAGATGATCTCCTTAATAGTATATACAATAGGAATAATACAATTTAGTACTAGAATCCAAAATTCATTCAACTATATTATTACTACGTTTGTATTAACAAATAAATATTTAAAAACATATGGCTGTTGGGGAAAATTTATTTTTGAAAACCCAATGATAAATATAACAAGAAGATCTGGAATTTTATGCAGAACTTAAGTGATCTGAAAAATAATTAATTAATTCTCACTTATTAAAATAGAGTAGTTTTTTCAGTCTAAGGGGTTCCATTTCAGACTTATAAATGGTTTATTATTCAACAACAAATATGAACAATTTGTCTTAAGTACATCTTAAAATACAATGAATTATCAAAAACACTGTACCTCTGATATGATACAAAATAAGAGAAGTTGAATATTTTAATAGAAAATTTAAATCTTATTTCTAAACATTTAAAAAAGCTAAGCAATCAGTATAATCAGAAAAAAAAAACCTTAGTAAAAGTATAAAACTCCATTTTTGTAGATGTTTAGGAACATTTTGTCCCATTGCTGACCTAAAAGTAGAAATAATGAGATTTTTATTAAAAATAAGTGTTCACAATTCACTTACCTCATTGAATGGGACGTCTTTACATACATACATGGACACTTAAACTTATTTCAAAACTTTTGAAGGAAAAATTCTAAAAAAAAAAATCTATAGCTTCTACCAAAGAAAGTATAAAAAAAAGTATGTTATACGTTCTTTGCTTCTACTTAGCGCTTTCTATGAAAATTGTAACAGAAGTTGTAACAAAAGTATTTCCGAATTTTGCTTTTTAAATTGCTGTCTTTTGAGAATGAGAAAAGTTTGTTAAATATTAAATAGTGCCTACTGAAAAAATCCACATGTATTTTAAGCTGAATTCCCACGTGGTTTCCCATATAGTGAATTCAGATTATTTTTCCTAGAAATTCATCTCCATGGGATTCCATTCAAATGGAAATCCTTCTCCATAGGAATCCATTTGTGGATAAACATAAAGCAAGTCGTATTTTAAATAAATTCAAAGATGCTAATGAAGTCTTTGAGTTGGGTTGTTTTCTTGGAAGCTCTTCGGTCTTGATGTAAAATTTCTGAGGCGTTTCAAATTCGTCAAATGAAGTTTTTGGTTCCAAGAATTATACATAGAATTGGTTGGTAATAATGACTTTGGATTTTTAAATGAATTCCTATGGGAATCTATTTTGAATTAGTAAGTTCCCCATTTCCCCATTTCCTTCGTCAACATGAAAATAGCTCTTGATAAGTATAAGTACACGTACACCTAATTCTCTTTTTACACGATAGATACGTTCCCAAAAAATTCGTGTAAAAAAAATTCGTCTAAAAAAAGATATTGTCTAAATGGAAAAATAGTAGGTAGATTGGTTCCAGACCTAAAAAAGCAACTGAAAAGTACAATAAACAATATTAAAAAATACTTGTTAGAGTTCATTTAAGAATTTATTTCGTGCTTACACATTATTTTAATTCATTAAATATATTATAAAAAATAAATTATACTTTGAAAAAAAGAAAATAATATCTGAAATTCATTAATACGAAAAAAGTAAAAATAATATAAACATAACAAAATTTTATTCATTATCACTTTCTGACAATAAGCGCATACGTTTGTGTAAGACTACAATATCACTGCTATCACTAGAATTATTTTGTTCATCATCTTGTGAAATTATTTCTGTATTAGGTATCATCTCTAGTCTCGTGTATTGAAAATCGTGTTAAAACAAAACAATTCGTTTAAAAAGAGAATTTTCTTTTCTTTGTAACTCGTGTTAAATCAAACTCGTGTAAAAAGGGAATTAGGTGTATACTATAAAAAGTTGAAGACAATCTTAATGAGGAGGATGGCTACGTCCCTTATTAAGTACGTGCCCAAAGCGCACTTGACCGTTTTTTGATTTTGTATTATATTATATAAGTTAGATTATTTTTATTATTTTATAAATCAATTCAAAACTAAAATCATAAAGACAGGCCTTACAATTAGAATGGAAATGGAAATGGAATCTTTTTATTTGAATTTTCTATTTTTATTTACAGATCTAACATTATTATTTACTCATATTTTCATTATGTTCGGTTTTCTGAACTATTGTTTCCATTTCGCATCGTGCAGATCTTCATAACGAGAAGTATGCTTTTTTCTAAGCAACGCATTTTTGGCATTTATCTGCCTGTTTTTAGTTTCAAACTTTATTTGTCAGCTTTATTATGTACTTTATCAAGTTTTAGCCGAAATATTCTTTGAAAGTGTCAACATTTCCTAAACTCCTAAACCTCATTTAGTCTAGGTATGTAGATGTATTATAGTTTGTGTTTTACAATAATTAATATTTAAAGTCTTTAAGTCTATATTTATTGAAATTTTCTTTACCGGAATTTTAATAGATTACTTTAAGTTTTATAAAAAAGAACAAAATTTGTTTCTATTATGTTAATTTATAAATATACTTTTGGGCTAAAAATGTATGTATGAAATGGAATATAAAGACGAACCAGATTATGGACGATGGCCTCCCTTCGGCATTATAAATCATCAATAAAATGTAAAATCCAGCAATATTGCTTTCGGGCGGCATTGTGCGGATAGCTTCCGGAAGTGGAGGGACGAAGCTGATGTCTTTCTTCCTGCGGCTAATTTCAAGAGTTCTTCTGCATCAGCCCCTTGCTTTTTTCCGCCGTGAAAAATTAATCCGGATTTGATTTTTCTATCTCGGCGAGGATCTTCTGTCCATCGCAATTGACGAACGAATATAAATTGAGATGTATACGCTGCCGGTCAGCGCTGAATAACAAATGTCCAGAACCGGCGAGTTGTCCATTTCAATTTCGTCGCCCCAGCTGCCGACCCGTCGCCTCCTCGCAGATATCTTTTCCGCCTGGATAAGATGTGGAAAGGCTCAAGAAAGATTTATAGAAAAACTCGATATGATGGAGTCCTGACAAGTATAAATCGCTTTTCAATACGCACAGCTGGGGGAGAGCAGGAGTTCCCGGGAGTGGGACCGGGAGCCCCATAAAAACAATAATCCCATAAAATTCTGCTTATCTTGGCTACGGCAGTACTTAAGGCACTGATTTGCAAGCCCCGGAGTTTTCAGAATTGGAGAGAATATTATTTTTATGCGGCCCACGGGAATTGATTCCGTAAAATGTTTTTTATTAATAAATAAAGCCCGGGTCGGCTGTGTACCAAGGCAAGTCCACCTTGAGTTACGGTCGGCCACCGAAGAGTTTTATATGCGTTTATCACGCGCCGAGTGCAGTCGGAGGGGATCCGAACGTATCCATTTCGACCAGAGCCTCCCACGGGACCATTTGGAACATTGCCACGATGATTCCCAGTCAGTCTTTTCAGTTATTTACCGCCGAGAGTTATGCAACATGAAGATTTTTTTCTGAATTCAGAAAATGTAAGCTATTTGAAGGCGAAGGCAATGTGCACGCATATAATACATACGCATATATGTATATACACATGTATATGAACTCATAGGGCTTTACGCGAAAGTGAAATTGAAGGGCTAAAGAATCGGATATTGGGGTAATTGAAATAATCATGCTTTTCAATATTATGATAACATACGAGCATACATATCTACTTAAGGGGACGCAAGTTGGAATTGATTATTTGTTTTTATGTTTTGATAGCTTTAAAGGGGAGTTATGGGAAAAAACAAGTTAGTTGATTATGAAATGAAAATAAGAAATTGAATTAAATAAATACGTATCTACTGATTAAAAAATTATATTAGTTTAATTATTCTTTATTATAAAACTTACAATAATCATTTGCATAGTATCATTATCAATTTTGATAAAATACTTCTTAATTCAAATGGCAGAACTTATAAAACGATATTGAGGTTTTTATAATCAAATTTATTCATACCTTACTTGTGTATAAAATAGGTCACTAAAACCACTGAATTGAAGCTAAATTTTTGCATGTGTTTTTAAGTTATATGATACTTATTTTTAACACTTACTCTTTATTTTTTTTTTATTTTCGGTACAGTAATGCGATGATAATACATTTATTTTCTATTTATATTATTTGGTGTATCTAAATTTACAAATGAAAGTTTCTAGCAGTTGAATATTGTTGTGCATAGTTCTGGGTTGTTAAACACAAACTTAGTTTCAGTTTATAGTTGTTAATGTAAACTGGGCTTAAAATGTTATATAATTTCGGTCCTATGTAATCTACATGTCTTTCCATCAAACTTTTATTACATTTAAATTCCACTCATGGTCTAATAACTTGTATATGGTCTATAATTTTTGATAAATGTTTTGTCACAAACTTAACACTTAACCGTCCGGTGCTTAAATAGAGAATTTTCGTTGATGTCCGGCAATATTTCATAAATTTGCAATGTGTTCAGGCCCAGACGGATTTGTTACTGTATGTATTTTGATTCATATACCGTCATTTCAAAGAGAGACTCTTGACCATTAAATAAAGGGTTAGGTCATAACAATTTACATAAACAATAATTTTTCCATGGAAAATAAAAATGAGAGAAATTAAAAAATTGTTTTCGAGTATTGTAAGTATTAAATTAGTATATGATCCTACCTAAAAAAAACACTTTTATCTTTTATAATTTTCTAACAATCGCTACTGTCAAATAAATATATTTTTTTGAAAAAAACTGATAATTGGTAAGTAACATAGAAATAGCTTCAATCTACAACAAAGCCTAATAAAAGGATATTAATACCCGACCGGACGTTTGGTTAAGTTTTTTAAACGGGTATTTTTAGTCATGACTTTAAATACATTAAAGACTAGAGTAGTATATAGAGGAACTTGGATATTTGAATGCATATTTTCACTATTTTAGGAATCCTCAGCGAGTTTGATGAATCTAGAAACATTTTTTTGAAATCACAAGTATCAAATATGCAAATGAAATTAATTAATTTGAAATATTTTATCAAAATCCTTGTGGAGGCGTTAGACTTACATTTTCATATTTTTAATGCACTGTAAATAGGGTAATAAATCTACAACACTGCATATAAATTTTAAGGTTTTGAAGTTATAAGTTAACGGGTAGATATAATAAAATTCATTAATAATAAAAATAGTAATATGACTTAGTTAAACAAAATATTGCATTTCGATAAGTTATAATGCGTAGATAAATAGAAGCATATTCCTTTTAAAAAAAAAAATTTAATTATAATAGTTTATAAAAATGTATAATGTTTGCGTGCTGCACGTTCTCCTATTGTAAAAAATTGTCGCTTATATGCAACAATGCACCAAGAGTTTTCCATTGGATTAAGAACCGGTCAACAAAACTGGATATTTCATTATTTAAATTTGATGTAGACAAAACAAGTTTTTCTCTGTAAACGTGCATGGATCTTACTTTATTCTGTTGGACTACAAAAAAAAAAAACCTGAAAAACTTAACACAATTTAACACTGAAGTGAATTCAGCACTGTTCTTTATTTTATGTACAGATACATTTCTGTCGTTCAATTATTTACTTTTCTAAATAAATATAAAGCTTAAGATGTTTTGGTTTTTGATGATGGACGCATTTATACACAATCAGGAATTAGACACAATGATGATATCTTGAATTAACTTTTTTAAATAAGGAGCAGTTGGAATACAATTAAATAAAGTGTGAGTCTAGCTTGCAAATACATCGCGAAATGTGTGTGTTGAAAAATAAATAGTAAGCTAAACGTTTCTATTAATAAAATCAATCGGTTTAAAATTCTCTAGTCAACCTTTGTTTATAAAAAATTCTAAAAGAATTAAGAATATTTCTCGTGTAAAAGGCTTCAAACAATTTATGGTTTTAGAAGATTTAATCTAAACTATTAAGAAATTTTCATCAATATTGTCAATGGGCGACTAAACAATTGCCCGCCATATGTAATCATTATAAACAACTGAAATTTTCTTCTTCTAAATAGCGTCAATAACCACTAAATTCATGAGCGAAGAAAATTACAAAGCAATTGTTGGACTATAACGCTTTCAAATTACGCCTGTAATAGTTATGGTTTCCATGAACAGATCAGCAGATGAGGACTGAGGCTGCATGAAGTATTGATCAAGTGGAGGCGCATCACTTTACTATTATTATTTTATATTACACAATTTATAGAACATGAACTTAATTTGTTGTGAATGCTCATCTTAATTAAATAGAACATAAGTTTACTCAATTTGTTTTGTTTTACTATAATATATTAGTTTAACTGAACCTAAATAATATGATATTTCGATGGAATATGAAATAGAAAGTCATCTTCAAGGATAAAATAAAATGAGTTCTTTATCGAAGTTCAATATTTTTAGGAGTCTATATATTTGTTGTCATATTTAAATATTATTTATATTTATTACTTGTAAAGTGGATTATGCCACCATTTGTATATTTTGTCGAAAAAATGTTTATATTAAAGTACAAATTATTTTTCATAAATAGTAGAATTGAATTTTGAAAAAGAGATTTTTGTTTGATATTATTATACCTAAATTTAAACATAAATATAGTTTCTAAATAATCAATCATAGACAATATTTCAGTTTTATTGCAGTTTACCATGGATCGTCATCATTTGTGTGGTTTGAGATTTTATTTGTCTCCGCTTTTCATAGAAACTGTTCTGAAAATAGATCGACACGGAGGTCAAACATATTGTGGACCACTGTATCTTTAATTTATAATTAGTCATTTCTTTTAACAACATTAAAACACAAATTTTATTAAATCATTTGAGATCCTATTAAGTATTTGGAGAATAGCTAAATGTAAGGTATGTAAGAGAAAGTTACATAGAATGGCGCTTAAAAAAATAAGTACGGTGGAGAAAAGTGAAATGGCAATCATGTCATACTAAGTGGACGTGAAAAATATTTATTAATAAAAACATATTTACGTAAATTGTCTTCTAATATTTTTCGTTTATTAGAACGACAAATACAACATTAAAACAATTGAACACAATGTTTTAATAATTAAGGCATTATATCTAGTTAGTTGTGTAAAAAAAAAAAATTAGTATATTTTTCTTCTGTGAGTTTCATAAAAATTGGCCCAAAATTGACTGAATTACGTCGACTTAAGGAAGACTAACGTTATATAAAATCTAAAACTTTTCACGAAATCACTTGTTTTAAAAATCTCTTGGCGGTGAACACAATATCTCAAAAACTACTGAATCGATTTTCATGAAATTTGGTACATATCTTCTATAAATAAGTGTGTTCGACTGTATTTATATGTCTTCTGCAGTAAGCAAATAAGTAAGTAAGTTTATTTTAAGCCAAACTTTTGATAACATTCATTACTTCGATACTTTCCAGCAAATATTATAGTAAAAGTAGTGACTCTAATATTTTTCTTTATTTTCAGTAATCACACAATTTTTCTCGGCTAAAGAGTAAACTCTCAAGAGTTCTAGGTCACGTTGACTTTTTTAGTATTTTAATTTCTAAGGAATTTAATTATCTGAAAGTATCCACTTCATCTAACTCTATATTATAATATAACTAATACTTTTGTTGTATTTTGATTGTATGAAAAACTAAGTATGATGTTATTAAAAATACAGAAAGTTCAAATATATAAGAATGGAAAAGCGGTTTATTTAGACTTTAGAGTAAGTTCCAAGAGTTCATGGAAAACAGACCCTATGTGTAAGTAATAATAAAATAAAAAAGTATTTTCACAAGTTTTTTCGCCCTTTTAATTCCTTTCAAAAGTTAAATATTTCAAATGATTCATTAAGATGGAAAATCGCTTTCACCCATTACCTCGGGCTTCAAGAAAGGGACCCCTTCGAAAAGTGAAGTTTTCCGGGCAGAATGAATTTCAATCGAAAGAAAATCCCTAAAACAAGCCGCGCTGCTACTTTGGACTGGGAAGACAAAAACTAACTCACTTAGGGTTTCCAACAAGTGGAAATGCGTCCCTGGATTGTTCGGAAGGAAACGTTGGTCGGCCGGAGTCCCTGAGAAATCTGCTCCCAGACAAAGGCGCTCCGCCGAACAAATGTTTCCTTGCTCAACCTTGGGCTTAGCATTCATCGTCCGAGCGACATGGCAAGGAGATAAGTCCCGGAAACGACAGGAGGCACCTCGCCAGGGCAGGGCAGCAGGAGCAGCCCTAATCGGTGGTGGCGGCGAGCCAAGACGGCCCCATTGAGCAGCGCCGCCCTAGAAAAGGGGTGATGAAGTTTTAAAAAGATTAAGTAATTATGTCCCACAAAGGCAGAGCCGCAAAAGGCCGCGGTGACGCGGACGCCTCTAAATAGGAAAATTATTATTCCAATTCTTTTCATATCCTTCTTGGCGCTGGTTTCTTTTGTTGCGAAGAAATTATGGGAAAAACTTTTAATTGGGATCCTTTAAATGGGAAGAACACTTTTCGAGCAGCAGGACCGCCTCATTGTTGGCCATTCAGCCGGATTCAGCCAGCTCGATCGCGCGGGACGGGGGCGGACCCGGGCGCAGAAATTCGATACACAAAAGCCCCATTGAAACGGTGGGGCTGGGGCCTTTCAGACTCTCGCCTCCGCAGCGCAGGCAACCTGCTTTTCCTGGGCGAAAATTAATTATGAATTTTCTTTTTGAGAAATTTTATTCTCAAGGAAGTGCTCGCTCGGGGCGCGGCGCTGTTTGTGCTATTGTGTGTGCATTACAGCGCCTTTTTTGCGCCCGAATTGGAAGCGCATTACTTATTTGATTTTAATTAATTTCGCAGCTAAAAGGGTTCGCGGCGTCTTACTGCAGGAAGGAGAGCGAACTGAAATTGATTTCGACCAACAAAAACCCTGACAAGATGGATTGGTTTCATTTTTGCGCCCGCAGCCCGGCGCACTAGCGCTCTCCTCCCGGGTGCCGGGATAGTGGTTCACATGAGCGCCACCGAGCCCGGGAAGTGTGTCCTGAAGGATCAGTGGCCCCTAAGTTTTGGCGAATTGTTTAAATTTAATTCGTCATTAGCATAATACGCCATCCATCATAGCTGTCAGGAACTGGTGAGTAAATTCGATCAGCCGGAATTTATTCACGTTTTATGCTAACGGCCACGACCATGTCGATTCCTTCCTTCCTCCGGACCATGTGGAGGGATAAGTTTGCGACAGTTTGTTTTCTAGTGGCGTTTCATGTTTTTGAAATTTTCCACAATTTTTATGGCTACTCGATTCGGAGCCGTTCTAAGAACTCTTCGACCCTCTGGCACACTTTAAAATTTGATCTCTAGGTAATGTTCCAGAAAGAAAGTAATACTTTAAGAATATAACTAGTTTTACTTTTAAAGCTCGTAGAATAAAGAGATAAAATTAATTAATTTTAAATTTACATAGTTTATATTGAAGAAAAGCAAGAAAAAAGGATTGGTATGGAAATATCAAATAAAATATTTAATAACTTTTAGGTTTTAGGACTTTTAAATCTTTTGACTGAAATAAAAACGAAGCATTTATATTATTTTTATACTAGCTCTTAAAAAATATTATACATAAATTGCTATTTAATAGACTCTACTGTGAAATAATGCAGCAGTTACGGAGTTGTAAAACGATAGTGGTTCGGAATTCTCTGATCTTATTTCAACTGCTTAATAACACAAATCAACATCATTTCGATCCTAATCTAGTAATAAGTTCAAGAAATACTTCGACACTGTACCTACTATTATGCCGATTATTCAGTAACGCATAATAAGATTAATTTAAAGTAGAAAGAAGTTTTGGTGAAAGATATAAAAAGATATCTTACGACTGAACAAAGACTAGATAACTAGAATTTTAGTTCGTAAAAAATTCAATTGGATTGGTTCAAATATTTTAGAGGAATTTTAGTTATCGCTTTTAATTCAAAAATAAAACATAAAACCGTATACATATGATATGATTTTTTAAGTTTTGAAACTACGCCGTCAATATGATAAAATATAAGATCCTGTGTCCCAAAATTAATTTCATACCCTGATAATTGTTGAAAAGGTCTAAAATATCAACTAAACTTTTTAAAACGGAAAGGGGGACAAAAGATTCAACGAAAAGATTCAAATTAATATACCATCTTTAGCAGACCGTAGAGTGTATTTCTCGACAACATTTCTTGTTTAAAACAATTAATTCATTATTTGATTGTTTCTAAACTTGACATCAATGTTCCAACTCGATCATCTAGAAATTTCTGCTCTTTTAGAGTACGTAATTGCAGAACTAATTTGAAAGAAAAATCTTCTGTCTTTTGAATGGAAAAATCCTACAACACTACTTTTGCCGCTTTAGATATTTTTAGTACCAGCCTTCTGACGTTCAAGAAACTTTTAATGTGAAATCAGGCATTCCGATAGTTTAAATATTTTGTTGAGGGCCTTATATTTTTAGATGCTTTTTTTTTCTCTCACACTTATATCAATCCTGTATGAATTCTTAATATGATATATGGCGTTTTTTTTTTTATAGATATACATAATACATATGTATGTACGTACATAACCATTTCTTTGTTCATAATCTGTTGTTTAAAATTCTAATAACGTTTAAACCTTATGGAAGTATTCTGTCTGTCTACTATCACAGGAACTTGTAAGTGAATAAATAAATAAATTAATTAATTAATAAACTCCTCCTTCCCCACCCCAGAGATACCAATGTAGGAATCCTCCTAAATATGTTTTCTTTTCGAAATAATCGAATTTGCGCGATTTTTGATAGGTTTGACCGTCTAAAAATAACTAGGGTATGAATCGATTTTTGAAACATGTATGTAAGGATCTGTAATTGACGCCTGGGAGCTTGATGACTTTAAATTTTCACAGAATATTCCCTGTTTATTATTTGTAGTTTTTATGCATGACCGCAGTTGAAGTAATCAAATAACGTCCAATTTCTTACATCAACGCCTTAAGACGTTCGTTGTTCTGCTTCTGTTTCCTGTTTCCCGAACGAGACCCATCAACAAAGAGAATTGCGGGAGTAAAATTTGGGAAGCTCGTTTAGTCGCCAGGTGGGGCGCGGTTAATGTATTCGCTTCCGATGGCAATTTCTGCGAAGTGACTAATCTGTCCCAAGACCAGCCAAACTTCTTAGCCAACCGATTTCAGCCCCTCATCCAGAGCGGATTATTTTACGATTCGGTTTTAGAGTAGTATGCCCCAACCTGAGGGTAAGACAGGAAGCCCTTCCACGAGGGCGGTCTCTTGTATACCTTAAAGGTCTTCGACGGAGTCCCTGCTTCAAAGAATACATGCGAAGCTCAGATCTTGTTTGACTAATGGCTATTTAATAAGTCCTCAATTATAAACTTTAAGATGAATAGGGAACGTGAGCATACATAATCGAATGATGTTCTTAACGGAAGCCAACTATATCCGCCCCGGCTCCCCTGCAAGCCGGCCCAGACCGGTGCCGGTTACACAATATTTACCCGATCCCTATTTCACTATATGCTGAGATTTTCCAATTTTCTTTGCTAAATTGTAACTATAAGTCGTTAGGATGGGCGCACAGATCCTCCCTGCATGGATTTGGCCAGAGTTGGGCGGGGTACACTGCCCGTTCCCGGCTAAATACACAAAGCATTTCAGTAAGACATAATTAAATAAAGAACTTTAGTGCCCCCCGTAAAATTAACGCCCGCCTTAGTTGGCAGTTAGCAGCGCGCTAGAAGGACCCACTGCAGTTAAATGCCAACCGAAGAATTGCGATAAGAATCTGACTCGATAGTGTTAATGACGACGGGACACATACGGAACGAGGCCGAGAACATCCTGACGCCACTGTCGTTAGATTAGCAACGAATTTAATGCCCCAATCCTTGTTCTCGAGTCCCGGCTATGTCTCTGGATTTTGATGTTATTACTCGGGAAGGGTTCCGACACACAGCACAGAACAATCCGGCTCCGGCCGTAAACCCCTGCCTCGCCAACATATTTTGGGTTTAAAGAGGTTACTCAGATGCCAGCAAGAACGAGCGGCACAAACACATCCGAAACAATAAGAAACTCTTAAATTGCCTGCGATTTGCATGGGGTGAAAAGATTCCTTCCCGTTCTGCCCATTCCCGAGTTCTTCATTAAATTTAAATTAAAATCACAAGAGGTTTGTTTGTTTAGCCCTTTCCTCTGGATTAATAATCCGTTAATAATATTATCTGATCTGGCGCTTTTTGGGGGCGAGAGGTTAACGGGGAGACCTAGGGCATGCGAGAACCCGCGATTTGTTGCGAGCACTAATCAATAGAAGCCGGGGAACTCTGGAGCTCCGGCTTTGAATCCAATTTGAGTCTTTGTCTAATGGGGCGAGTGGGGCTGTTCACATACTCGTAAACGGACGGGTTAGAAAGTTTGTTTTTCTTTCCCAGATCTAAGATTTGGGAGAAAGGCCCAGTCTTACTGGCATACGTTGGTTTGGATGAGCTCTTCCAGGGATTGAGTTTTGATAGAAGGCTTTAAAACATGGAAAGATGTTTATCAAAGAACAAAGACCCTTTTATTCAAAAGCAACAGTACATATAAACAACTCAACGAACAATGCAAAAGAATACTAAAATTAATGGTACATTTTAAGCCTGGTGTTTGGTGTTTTCCTTAGAAATTAAGAAAACCTGAAATCGAAAATTGATTTATTTACTTATTCGTTGAGAAATAAGAATTTCCAATTACACTTCATCTGTCGAAATATAATATAAAGTTGACTACAAATTGTTCCAAGATAATAAGAAACATAAACATTAAAAATAGGATGTTAAGCTAAACTTAATTTATCAGAAACAGATTTTTGAAACAAAGGAACAGTTCAGACGACCAAATTGAAGTCCCTGGGTGGTCTATACATGTATGTTATTAAATCTACTCCAGAATAAAGCCATTAAGGTTCTTATTCAGCAATGATGTTTTCAGGATCCCGTCATATGTATATGTATATGCGAATGCGATAAAGAACGCATTAATCGATAAATCGATATAAGAAATGTAAGGTCTTCTTGTGAGTTTTGTTTGCATACATCCAGTCTAATGGTAAGGTGACCCATATAGGGGAACAGTACTCCAGATTGTATATATATAACCAAAGAATGCAGAGGTACTTAGAATAAATATAATATACGACTTTTTAAAAATGTCCTCCATGCGAGCATTGCAACTATGTAAGTTTACTATCAATAGAACCAGGTCTTTAAACTGCGAAAATTCTGACAGTGCCATCCAACTAATATCATAATAACACTGTGTAGGAGATGTTTTAAACGTAAAGTATATTTTAAAACATTTAACATGATCTACCGAAGGCCTTGGAAAGGTCAGTGTAGATATATTGTATCCAGTTGACCTGGTAGTGTGGTGATAAAGTGATGAGTTTAAAATAAAAATTTCAAAGTGCAATAGATATCTATTGTTTTTATTTTTAAATCTTGTATCATTTTATATCATTATATATCAGGAATTTTTTATGATTTTCAGTCATACCTTCAAATGTATTGTCATATGGAGTTCTTTCTATCTATGTATAATCTTAAAAAGTAAAAGTAGTATATAATATCTTCTAAGTCTAGGTTAGGTTGATTTACTAAACATCGGAAGACACACTTTTTACCGGGGCTTTCAGTTGGAATCAAAACCACAACCTCTATACTGTCGGATTTGAAGGCGTCAGAGCCCGGGGCAGTGGAGGCCCTTTAAATTGAAGAACACCTCTTAATAAATTTTTATTAATAAAAACCATACATATATACAAATTTTCGTAATTTCGTAATACATATATCCTGTTTTTTTAATCTTTATATAAGTTTTTGATGAGGTTATATTTAAGTGTATAAATGTAACAAAGAAACAAATTAGAAAATGAAATATTTATAAACGTGATAAAATGTTTCTAAAAATTAATGAGTTGGAGTGGAGGTTAGATGATTCTATAATTTTACAAATGTTATTTTTAGGGTTTCGCATTAACTAAAGGATCTAACGGAATCCTATATTGTTGTGACAATGTCGTCTGTCTGTCCGTTCATCTGTCAAAAGCTTTCATTTTCTAAACTAAACGAAATGAGATATCGACTTGAAATTCATACATATAATATGTAAGTCCTTGGCCCAAAAACGAAAATCTTATTTAAAATTATTAAAAAAAAACAACTATATTCATGCAAAGGATTTTTTTTTTTAATTCTACCTATGCTTGAATATAATATATATGTATATACTTTTGAAAAAATTGACTCAAATTAGGTTTAAGACTCGCTTTGACCAGTTTGTTTATGTGGCATAGGCTATAGTGTCCTTTAATTTAGAGTATAGAGATTCTTTATTGAGAGTTGTTGATTCTATCAATTTTGAAAACGAGATTTTGGCTTACGGTCAATCGTACCAAACCCTTTATTACATTATTTAGTTTTTCAAAAACTAACGAATTTAAGTAAACCTGCAGGAGTGGGTGAGGGTAACGCTCCGAAACAAAACGCTGGTTGCTGCCTTTAAAGATAGAACAACGTCGGAGCCGATTGCCGGGAAGGTTTCCTCGTCGTCGGTGTGCGATTATGATAAATTGTGGCGAAGGGTTCCCGTAGAACAAATCCCATCACGACTGGTGTGCGTGCACCTTGCCCCGGCAGACGGGAAATTTTTTATTTGGACAAAGGCGCACGAATATTCTTCCTGACACTTTCCGTTCGGAATATGAAAAAATAACAAAACAACATTTATCTTGGTAGCTTACATCACTCGGAGGGTTGAAACACAATTTCAACGCCTCAGCCAGAAGCGGAGGATGGGTGGTGGTAGGTTGGCTGACACCCCCGCACCCTTCCCCATCAAGGGCTAGAAAAACGCTCCCGGCAGAAATGTTGTTTTGACATTCTGCCGCTGTAACACGATGACAAACTTTTTTTGACAAATGACGTTTTAACCAATGATGGAAACACTTGGATCCATTCGAGGGAGGAGGGGCGGGGTAATTGTATTTGGAAGTGGATTTATCTGTGAACTTTTCCGGGCGAATTGTATTTACACGCTCGTCGCGGGGTGGCTGCTGCGACGACGACTAAACGGGGCCCCAAGACCCAGCCCCGGCCAGATAAGGATGTCTCGTGTGGGAGTGCGGTCTGTTCGGAGCACAGATTTCAATAAACCGACGGCCATTAATCACGCGCTATCGAAAACAGATTTGAGCTAAGGTGGCCGTCCGGGCGGGGCGGGGACGGCACTACTCGAGTCGATTTCTTAATTTCCCAGCATCCAGCGGGAAAAAACTATGGACCCGCCGCCACTCTGAGACCATCCAAATGACATGGCGCTTTGTTAACAAATTGAATTTTTACTTCTTGGCATAATTTTCTTTTTTTTCCGCCGGCAGCAGCACGGGTGGAAAAAGGAAAACAAAAACAAAAAAAAAAAAAAAAATAAAACCCTCGGAGAGGACGACGGTGGCGGTGGCCATTAATCACGACCGGGAACAACTGGGACCGCGGTGTATCTCGCTTAAGATTTTGCAGTTAATGACAATTTTTCATCCCCGGCTGGGACGAGCGGGTGACGGCCTGACACCCGCCGAAATATTATCTTTCTAATTGACTTACCATTTAAATAAATAAAAAATAAGGCCAAAGACAAACCAAAAGCGTTTACGTCTCTCCAGAGAAATGTGCCCGGAACGGGAAAACCCTCCCGCGAAATTTTTAATCACTCGTTCGCCAAGAAAACGCCCGTCGTCTTTCGAGTTTCGTGGACGGGAGGCCGACGCGGAAGTGGTGGATCCGTTCGACGGTGGCAGGGTGCTCCCGGCAGCCACTTGCGGCGCAATTCACCCTCCTTGAAAGGGGGCCGGCAGCGCCTCAGCCGACTCAGCGGCCTCGACACAGGGGGGATTATTTTCGCATGAAATTGACTTTTGTTGGCCTTTTTCCTATTTGCGGAATCACTTTCCGTTTGTCAACAAGTGGCAGTGATAACTTCTGCTGGAAAACCCTTCCCCAAGTGAGTGAGAGTCAAGTGGCTGCGGAGGCTGAGCTGCTGGGGCCCATCGCACCGTCTTTCCGGGACGATTCGAGCTGTCAGTTACAAGGATTTGCGCCGAGATTGCGACCAGATTGCTTCCAGGAGTGCTCTTAATTGCAGGCATGATTCGGCCCTTTCCGCCGTCAGTCGTTGGCGTGATCCCTAAGACGGGGATGTGTTCTTAAATGAATAAAATTCCGATTTTAATCAAAGAACTTCGCTTCAAATACATGGGAAAAATTAAATTAAAATTTAGTAAAGAAAACGCCTGCATCCCTTAATTTTGGTAAGTAATACCTATACTTAATTAAAATTTCTGTTCAAGCCTGTAGTTTGAGATTAATCATTTTTTATTATTTATTTGTAACTTTATACAATAAGCTACATATCACCAAAGATTAAAAATCTAGTCTACAATTGAGGCTATCAGCGCAGAAGTGGTGTAACCCCAGACTACTTCTTAGGAGATAATGAGGAATTAAAATTTGGTTAAATTGTTTTTGAATTGCATTTATTTTGTGAACATTATTTCAATTGTTTTGCCATATATTGATAATTCTAAAAGGTGGCTTACGTCAGTATTGTATTGAAAGATCATAATTTAACGAATTTATTTTACACAAAAACCGTCCCCAACAAAAATTGTGGGTTACACGTTACACCACTTCTGCGCTGATAGCCTCAATTCATGTATTGCCGTTGGTAACTTATGATCTAATAATATTGAGCCAACCACAGTAAAGAACATGGAAATTTATATCGAGATTCTTAAATACAGCCATCAAAGCAGTCTTCTTCTGGATACTCCCACTGCAAGTTTATGAATGATAAACCAAAGAGATTAAATCGAAAACTTAAAAAAATTTAATTAAAAAAACATTATTAATTCTATTACCTATACAGTATGACCCTTTATACCCAATATCGTTTCACTATAGGAAGCATAAAATATAATTAACTTTTAATTTTCAAAATTTGTTTAGTTTATTTACATAGGTAGTCTATAGAAATTATGAAAAGTGGTTCCACAGAACCTAAAATCGAATGCCTTTTGCAGCTTGAAATTAAGTGAATATTTCAAGGAACATGCTGAGAAATGCGACATTTATCTATTATTATCTCAAAAAGAAATTGTCATCAACACTAATTTTGATTACATATTTCGTTTTTTGCTTATTTACGAATCCGTGAATTTTTCTGCCATCGTTTTCTTAAGAGAATGATTGGCGCAAAAAGGTGATATAAAGCTTACTGACCTGACTATTTCCTCATAGTTAAACTTTAAAAACAAATATTTTTAAGAATTATTTAATCATTCCATTCCATTCTGAAGCTATAGTCTAAAACTACATACATATGTGTTTTTTTTCAGAATTTTGAACACGATAGTTGAAGAGAGAGTGATTCAAAGAGATATTTAGCAAACTACTAAAAGCTAAGATTACGAAAAAGCAGTGCTGATAGAAGGTAACCTAAAGTTTGCAGGTAAGAGATTAATTTAATTTTAATAGTTTAATAGTAAATAAATTCATTTATTTTTTCTTGATTTTAGGTTTGACATTTAAGGTTTGACTCTTATTTGTTTACTTTAAAATAACAATCTTTTATTATTTGAATTAATATTTTTTTTTAATTAAAATAATTTCTAAGTATATCAGTAAAGTAAATCAATTTTGTAAGAAACTACTTTAACTCGATTCCCACATCCAAGTAAAAGTTTTTTTAAAGTGAATCAATAAATTAAAATTTCATAATTAAAGCTACTGCCTTTGCCACAAAAGAAAGAGTTGTTGAGTCGCAAATTTATAAAAATTACTGTCTATAGCAAAGTAGACTATCTATTTAGGTATTGGCCTATATGGGAAAAAGCTTGGATTTGCTCATTCCCGGGGACAATTTCATTCTTTTTGCTGCGATCGGCGATATTTAGGTTGGTTCACGTTTAAATGTAGAATGCCGATTGCAATTGGATAACGTGCCCTATTATTTTAACATAATATACCGAAAGTGTTCTTCCAAATTTAAGTAAAAAGCATAAAGTTGCTTAATAATGATAATAGAAGCGATTGATACTGCGAAATATATTACATACATATATCAACATGACTTGTTTCACACTCTTTATCATTAGCTAAAACATGATTTTCTTAACGTTCTTTTATTATATTGATTTTATATATTTTACAATACTATAGAAGTAGCGCAAAAATTCATAAAGATCCTTAACATTCTAAATGGATTTCAGATAGTTTTATTGGAGTATAAAGTAGAGATAGCTATTTATGTAAATATAAAACAAATTGTTTACATAAAAATGAGCATCAACATTAATCTATACTTTGCGCATAAAAAATGTTAGGATCTAAGTGTTATTAAGTACGCACTATTACTAATTTCCTGACTTAGAATTTCCACGATAAGACCATGACTCTAGTAGCTTACAGTAATACAACAAAATTGCTATCGTTATAGTAACAATGTACTTTTAGATGTGTTTACACTACGGACAGGCTTTCCGAATTTCTTTTAAATCTGAACGTTCTAAGTTTTGTGTTTTATTAGAGTAATTGGAAAGATTTACTCTGTATTTGAACTTATATAAAATAAGAACGAAAATGTTTAATTTAGTAGTATTTTCGTAAAGCGTTCTTCCGTTTTCATTTGGGTACGTGATTTTTCTTTCAGTTAATTTAATGATGTTTAACACATACCATCAGGATTGTATTTATTTTATCTACAAGTCTTTCTGGTCTCATCCCAGTAAGAGATGAATCCGTCATCGGATCTATCAGGATCATTTATTACACGTCAATCTCACCCCACTTTCAAAAGTTTTAATCGCGTTGCAGTATTGGAAAACACGCATCTTTCGCCTTCATTTGTTTCCCGGAAAGGAATCTATCTTCGGGGAATATCTAAAGCAGATTGCCTCTGAAGATGCTGAGAACCCTTCAAAGAAATAGTCCCAGCAGCGGGACGGGAGGGGCCGCCTTCTTAATTTAATTTTCGTATGTTTCTCTAATCTCTGATTTGTTTCCCGATGTAAACGACAGGAATTAATTTAGATAAATGGTTTGCCGCTCAGGAATTTCTCAAGGAATCTCCCTAATTTGAATCACCCTCCGTCCAGGCCAATTGCCAGCGAATCGGGCGAGTTCATCCTCTGCAAATAATTGGGACCGGATTGCCGGGCCCCTGCGGAATCGATTAACTCCGCTAATCGCGGCCGGATATGTTGCGTTCTGCTCCCCAGGACAGTCCGAGTGCGGGCCGCTCTTCTGCGACTGTGACACCGTCGCTGACTAACTGACAGCGGAGGCTTAAAGGTCCAGCCGCCTTTATAGCAATTAATCTCCGTCCACTTGCATGCCGTGTGACATTTGCACTTTCGGGGGGCTCAGACCCGCTTCAGCGCCCCGCAGACATTCGGTGTAAGCTGGACCCGGGACCAGCGAACCTCCTGTCCGATTCATTCAGAAGATCCATTTGAATATTTCAATTTAAGTCCGCCACATTTATAAGGGCAGAAGGACCGGGACCGAACAGGACTGGCCCGGCCTGGTCCTTCCCACAATATAAATAGCCGTGGTCGGCGTTTCGCCAAATGTGAGCTTGTAGGCATGTAACGCTGTAGGTATCTTGGCGAGCTGGAGCAGCACCCCGACTCCCGGAGGCGCCCCGGCGGCGCCCGGACTGGACCAGGGCAGGTCGTGCCCGGCTCGCAGAACCATCACCTCGCTTCGAGGCTAGCGTCGATTAGATGGACGGACAGTCACGTGCCGTCGTTGCGCTTCAATTGCTCCACAGCTCGGTCGCCTGGGTCCGTAATGAATTTGGTTAAATCTCGGAAGGACTCGGGGGTGCCCTTTAAAAACACACGCTCCAATTCCGAGTCGAAACATCGAATCGGAAAAATATTTCCCAGCATTAATCTCAATCCGTCCGGAGCAAGTGAGTCTATGCGACGGAAGAGATTGATCTAGCGGAAAATGGGACACAGGCGGGAAGGCGTCGGCCCTTATCCGGGGCCCGTAAAATAGACAAAAAGCATTTAAGAGTCAATAAAACTTGTTAACAGAGTAATTGTCGGCAATTTATTTATTTGGCGTAAAAGCTCTGTCACCCTCCCTGAATGGACTTTTATTTGCCGACGGAGCCCCGGGCATGGTCACCGGGAGGGCTCCCGACCTCCACGTTGAATGTGTGCTCGTGGAGGCCGGCAGCAACCAGCCACCCGGCGACTGTTGGGGTCAAAAACTCCGCCGGAACAGGGCTTAATAAGGTGCGCCCCCTCCCAAAAATCCTCCCTTACGTTTTTATTCCGACCTGGTCGTAGCTCGCAAGAGCGGCCGGGTTCTCCCCGTGGAGCAGGGAAATCTTAGTTAATTAATTCGGAACTTTTCAAATTCCTCACATAGATTTCAGACTGCTAAAAGGGCGCTTCACGAAAGGATGACGGATGGCGGTTCGGGCCAGGTGATAAATGCCAGCCTCTCATCGCCGTCCGGTGGACCTGCAGGAATACTCCGGCTGCTGTGCGGTAAGCCCGCTTTATAACTAAATACCGCCGGGATGGCTCGGTAGTCTACAAATGTTAGGTTAGGTGTTGCTCCAAAGAAGCCAAAAATATGTGGCTTAAAATTCGTTTCGCCACCTTGCTCTTGTACATTTTGCGTGCTTCGGATACTACCGGAAGGGATTGATTCTTTGTGGGAAACGATTAGATTACTAATCTTTGTTTAAGCCATTGCAGAAATAAGTTTTGTAGTAACACCTCGAATTCAAACTTATAGGTGCTTTATTTTTATATGTACATTGATTTAGGCCGTTTTGTAAAAAAAAAAAAGAATTTAAAGACTTTTATTAGTTAAAAAACCTAAAAACCGATTATAAAGAAACCAGCCGAAAAGTATGAAACACGAAAATATTCTCCTTTAGACTTAGGGAATTTAGTGTTCTGAAAAATTATTTAATAATTCTCCGTCTGAATAGACAATTTACTGAATTTAAGCCGACACATAGTACGGTGATGTTGAGAGTATGAATGTCTACTTAAATTATGCTATTATTATTACATGCGATCACGGCGGCTATACTCTGAACATCACCATAAACATATGTGTCGAATTAAATTCAGTGCATTGTCTGTTTAGACGGTGAAATATTCAATGATTAAATAAAGGAGATTTTTAGACTAAGATTTCAAACAAATATATTAACTTGTTTCATACTTTTCAGTTCGTATTTTTGGTAGTCGGTTTTCTGTGTTTTTTAAATTTAAATTTTATTTACAAGCTTTTAATTTTAAACAATATGTGGAGCAGGCAAGTACTGCCATGATACATAATACATATAATTCAAAGACGCGTTTGAACGGCTACAAATTTTCAATACTTAAATTATGAAAAAGCTTATAAAAGAAAATGTTGCTAGGAGCAAGAAAATCTTACAACGATGATAATACTTATAATATTTATGTGCTGAAATTGTCTCTATTAGCAATAAGGTCCCGTCATATTGAATTTCTGGTAACGTAAAGTATTCTATAGCATTCCGGATCAATACGAATCCAATGACACTTGTACCTACTTCGAAGAAATTTTTGGAAATGGAAAAATATATCCATTATTTTATTATACATCTTGATACTCATTTGAGTTCATTATTACGAGGAATGGAAGTCTAGTATACTAAAATAGTTTAAATGTAAATATATAATTTAATATAATAAATTATAAGATGCAAAAATCCTATAAAAATAAAGGATGTAATTTCAGAAAAACTCAAATTCTGAAGACGGTTGGATTATTTTGAATATGTTATAATAATTTTTATAACTAATTAAAGTTCTTACATAAAAAGATTTGAATCTGTTAAAAGCACGTTTTTAAGATTCAATAATCTCTGGAAAAATTATACTATAGAACAATATGCTTACGTTCTAACAACACTTAGTTTAAATGTGACTTATTTGCATTTCACATAGTGACTAGTATAATTTGAAAGCATTAATTTATACGCTCCTAGTCGTTAAATTATGTAGGTTAGAGAAATTTGATGATAAACCTTCATCGCAGAACATGTTATGATCTTAAAGAACCCTTTTTCTAAACATACTCGTAACTTGGTTCAATAAATCCAAAGGTCCTCTTGGGGTGAGGCTATATCCTTTACTATACATATGTATGTATATTGAGGTTTTTAATTTTAATAAGTATCTAATAAACGCAAAACCTTGTAGCGAATATACAAATTGTTTTCAAAGTCAAGCTCAAAGAAATTTGCGTCCTTTAATTCTTGAATTCAATCAATTGACTAGTTTTATTTAGCCCTTCATAAAAATGACTTAACAAAACATACGAGTTTTCGATCAACTGAAGAAAGCAATCTATCTACATATTATCACTTATTAAGTTTTGAAAAGATAGATTTTCGAATTTCGAACTGAAAAAAGGATACCTTTACATATCAATTATTATATCATCGCCGGATCGAATTAGTCATATTTCATAGTCATATTATTTCTAAAATAGAATAGACCCAACCCTTTATTTTCGAGAATGTTTATGGTCAAAACCGTCGTAATTCGAAATATGAATACTTCCTAAGATATATGTTTTAATTTGCCGGGAGTGTGCGGACAATTTAGTTGTAGGGTTTACTAATGAAATGTGACTCATATACCAGAACCGAACCTTACAAAGGGTTAATCGAAACAAGAAAATGCTCTGGATAATACAGCACCATGTGCAGTGCATGTATCGTATTTTAATTCGCCTCTGAATTTTCAGTGCTGCCAAAATGTGCGGCTAAAAGGTCGAAATGGTCCGCACTGCTCTTCATCAAAAGCATTAGGCGGCTAATGCCGGGAGAGATTCTTGCGCACCCGCTCGATTTACATTTTGATTGCGGAGCGCGCCGTCTTCTTATCGCTGGATGCCACCCCCGGCCATTCGGCATGTATCAAAGCATATTTTTATTCTGCTGGAACGGTTTTATGCTTTTTCAATAAACATTTATCCGATTTCATTACCCCGGATCCATCAGGGGTGCTGGCTGAGCTCCCTTGGCGAATGGGGGAACCAATGAGACGAGAAAAAATCTAAAAATATTTGGGATTGTTCCCGTACATTTATGCTCATCGCTCCTAGTTCCTTCGGGGGGTCGATTTTCCGCCAGCCTCAAGGCATATTCAATATCGCATTTTTGTGTACTTTACGTTTTCCGTTTTGCCCTTTTATTTTAAATTGCAGCAAAAATATTGAATCAATTCCGAATGCTTCCATTAATTTTGGGGCAATGGTGCACCAACATAAAAAAATTGCCTATCTAAATTGTATAAAAAAGCTATAACAAAGGGTCGTTTATTAAACTAATAAACGAGCGTAAGTCCTGCATTCTTTTTCGCATTCAGCGCTTGGGCATACATACATAGTTTCGAAATTATAGTTGAATTAAATTATTTTGTAACGCCGTAATATTCAAGTGCGCTAGGTTTTGCTATACACTTTCGTTACGGCGTTAAAAACGTATCAAAAATCGATATCGTGCCGACATGGCGTTGTGAGATATTCAAGGTCGAAGGTGATGAAGATTTTGTTTTCACAAAATATTTTGATTTCTATTGCTCGGACGTCGGGTGATTTGATTCTAAAAATTATATTCATATGTAGGTCTTAAAGTGTCCTACAAAGAAAATTCTATATTTTTTTGTAAAACAAACCATTTTTGTCGCAAAGCGCAGATGATGTTTTTTCAGAAGATCCTAATTTTACTATGGGCTAAGTGGTGGCTACAAATTTAGCACACTTTGCTCAGAAGTAAATAAACCACAGTATTTTCATTCAAAGTCAAACAAAACTGAATTTTTTAAAGTGTTTTAATTAGGTAAGTATGTCAATAAGATAGTTTTTTAAGAAAAACATTTAAAATATATTAATTGAGCAGGAACTTGCCACTTTTCTTAATTTTTGGTAAAAATATTGTATTTTATTGTGGCACTTCTCTACCTGAAATCAGGCGGAAAAAAGGCTGAAATATATTTTGTGTATCTTCTTCACTACCTCAGTCTACTTTCAGTTAATTTTCCCAGTGCCCTTTAATACAGACAAATTGTGTGAATTTTTCAGTTTTATATTTTTACCCTGGGATTTGGTTCACCAAGTCACCAAATGGGTGCCCAATATCACTGCAAAATGTCATTAAAAACAAAAGTTTAGTTTGAGAAACTTTCACTATTCTGTGATGGGCGAAAATCAATTGCAATTAACAACTAACAATTACAACTAAATTAGTTAGTTATATACTTGTCTCCAACAAACTAATAACTTAGTTGCGTCAGCTTCAAACACATTAATAACAATACACAAATTAAAAATTCATATTTTTACTACTGAAAAATCATTGAAAGAAGCAATGGTTTTACAACATTGACACACATACATATGTACACTAATTCCACAATCCTTTAAATAAAAAAAATTCTTGTTTGGCGATAGTGACAAACCTACCGATTTAGAATATATTTGTTTCTTTTATTCAGATATAATCATAGAGGAGTTATGCTGACTTATTTTGTTTTTTAAAGAAGGCCCTGTTTTGCGTTTGTTTATTTAAAGACAAATCTGTTTTTGTTTTAAATTTAATTCGCATTTTTGATGAGAAAGACCCCTCAAGTATCAAGTATTACCTAATCTTTATCGCATAACTTCGACACCCCTATGGTAACTATTAAATTCAGTTTTATATTTATTTAGTTAAATTACACTTTAACATTTTAATTAACCGTATTCGATATATTTCGTTTGCTCAATTTGATTAAAATTTGAATTTGATGTCCATGTTTGTAATCTAATAACTCTGATAGGTTTAGATTGGGTTGTATAAATTTGGTTGTTATTTACTTTATTGTTATATAAATATTTGTACGCAATTTAATTAATTTTTTTGTAAATATTTCTAATTTAATAGTACGCATTTCAATGATCTGCGTGTACGAAGTCGTTGAATGTTCCTAATTAATGGATTTCCACAATTGAATGTTAATGAAACTACTTTCCTAATGAATTAAAATATGTAGATGGACAAATGCGATTAGAACTCGCGCCTTAAAATTCTGAAAAGTGATAGCTTTCCGACGCAATTTATCCATGCTCCCACAATCTTTTGGTGAAAATTATGGAACAACATTAAATTAAAAGTGTTTCCACCGAATTTCCGCAAAAAAATCTACACAAGTACTGAAAATAAGGAAAATTTTACTTTACTTCGATTTATCATTTCATAAGATAAATGTGTCTTGTCACTGTCAATAAGTCGAAAAAGATATTTATCTTTAATTCGTTAATTTCAACGCTTTTTGAAGAATATTTTAGAATGAAAATGCGGAAATGTTATTAATTATGGTATAAATACAATTTGCAACGAAATTTTGTGGGAATATGGAAGAAGTCGTGGCGGCAAAATGTCAATTTTCGAAATTTCTAAGTTAAATATCTCCGGAAGTATAAGTGACCGAGATATTTTTTTCCATATTCGGCACTTTTAACTCTAAATGAATAAATAAATCTTACAAAGTTTCATCAAAATTCGTGAGGAGACCTCAAACCCAATCTGTTTCGATTTTCGGATTTGTGCCAAAAGATCTTCCTTCGTGTCAAATTTCAAGATTGTAGGTCACCGGGAAGTATCCTACAGGTTTTGATGACTTTTAGTATGAAATTACGCTTTGAAAGGAAGTATCTTTTTATTGGGTTAAACTAAATTTTATACAGAAGAATAAGGCTATAGACCTTAGTACTTGATATTAATTTCAACTTGATATCTCAAACCGTTTCTGAGAAAAAGGGCCGTGACACACGGACAGACGGAGAATGAAGTGAGCAAGAGCTAATAGAGCTCCTAAGGATTGAATTATGGATGGGTGATTTTAAAAACTTCAATGTTTTTCTGCCCTAAATTAGTAATTTTTGTAAAAGCGCCTTTTAAACATCAAAAATAGTTATTTATAGTAAATAAATCATTTCCGGATGGGTTCATGGCGCGGGGAAGGGTGCGATTACAGCGGGGCCTGGATGCCAATCCCTTAAATCAGGACTAATTGCAACCCTTTGCGACGTGCGCCTCCTTTGTGCCGCTGCCTTTGTCAGCAGCAGGTAATTTTGGTCGTTTGCCGCTTTTACGGAGGCCGCCGCGAGTCAGCTGAGCAGCGCCCGTCGCTGCCACCGCGTCCGCCAAACAAAGCAAACACAAAACATTCGCGGCACAAAGGAAATGTTCCCTTCGCGAGCGCGAAATTACCGTTTCGAATATGTTTGCCCGTGTTTTCGGCAATTTGACAAAAATTGAATTCATCAAATCCGCTGACTGCTCGCATCGACTCCACTCCGTGTCACCCTTGTGTGGCGCTTATGCGGTCTATTGTCGGGCGAGCCCGTGAAATGGATTTTTGCCCCCGCCCATCCGCCTGTTATCAGTTATTTTGTCCGCGGAATAGCGGAATATTAGCGCCATGCCGTTCACCGCGGCCGGGAGTATGTCGAGCCGCGTCGAAAAGAAACTGGCAGCGGCGCCCCGGGCGAGGTGGCGTGGCGTACCCCATGACGGGAGGCCCCACGTATTTACCGTGAAAATTGCTCGATCAATGGCCGGTGACGACGGGCCGCGGCCCCGCTGCGGGTGGACGCTATAACTGCTGGATTAAATAATAAACAGAAGACCGCGTTTCATTGCACCTCGCGGCCTCTGGCCGGCTTTTAATTGTTTGCCCGCTGTAAACACGGCTCATTCTCAGTCAATAACGCCCGAATCAACGTGAACGTGGGATCCCCGACCGCGGAGAGAATTTTTTGGGAAAACAGCCGAAAGGCAGGAAAAACAGGAGGAATCGGGCTGCACGTGCCAAATCGAACCCTTCCCAGAAGTTCACGCTCTTTTAAATATTTTCATTCTTTGCACTCCAATGGACTAATTAAATTCGAGGATTGCTCCGAGGCGCGCTGGAAGTGGTCCGCACCCTCGGCCGTTCTCGAGGAAAGGCGAAACGAATACTCCACTTTCTTCCCTCCCGTCCCGGATTGCAACAGTCACTCCCTACGAAAAGGGGGCTTGAAACGAAACCCAAACCGGGAACGAGCCCATCCGAACCACCCAGCCCTTTCCTTTAGGAACCCGAAAACAGCTCGAGTTTCACTTCCATCAAAATCTTCATAAAACGCAACAATTCCGGCATTTCAGGGCATTCACAAACATATTATTACATATGAAAAGTTTTGCGGGGAATTCGGGAGGAGGCGCTCCGCCCGGGGGCCGCATATCCTCGCAAGAAGACCCCGGTTCCGGTGGGTGGAGGAAGTTTCGTAAATTCAAGAAATAACCCGAACTCGGCGTACTCGGAAGTCTTAGATGAAAATCTCATACAAGATTGATGGCGTTAAATTGTAGACTTTGTTTGTGAATAATAATCAGGGCGCAAGCTGATACCCGCACTCACATAAGTGAAATAATAAATCCTATGGATTTCACGTAGTCTTCTTACCTTATAATGATAGAAGACGCTCCGCTGTAATTACGCTGGATACAGCGAGTTCGCACCGCATGCAGGGCGAACGTGAATTTATTACTGGCGGGCGGGGGCGCGGCATTATTAACGGACTTTGCATTTCAATCAGCCCACACCCCGGCGACGACGGAACGCTTACTACCCGTCGAATTTGTAGGCCCGCACATCTTCCATCGGTTAATTGGAAAATAACTTTTTTATAAAAAAATAAGCTTTCAATCATCAGTTTTACAAGTTTTAAAACCTCTAAAAAGTATACAATTACGAGTATGCCAATGGAAGAGTATCTTCCTTCCTTCTAGATATAAGTATGTACATATATTATTCTACCATTCTACATATAATGAAGATACATGATATACATATATAAAACAATCGATTTTAAAATACAAAAGTTAGTTACAAAATCATAGATATTTTCGTCAACATTATTTTAAGGGTGACTACTAATGAATTTTGAAAAATTCGTTAAGTTTTGCATTTGCTCATAGGAGAATGCATTAGGGCTGCATAACCTAATTTGGAAACTTGTACGTTTTTAAAAAAGAGGGACAAGTGGTAGTAGAACTCACGCGTTGAGGGTTCCGTACCGTTATAATTTAAAATTATCTATTAAATTTGAATTATAGAAAAACAAGAACAAACTTAACATTGTACTTGAAAAACATGTCCTCTCATACATTTCAACTGCAAATGTAAATTTGTACGCACGATATTGAGAGATTTACCATGTTATTTTAAGACCATATACTTCTTATAGGTTTTCCTGTAATCTATACGTAAAGAACTATTTTCTGTATTTTTTTCAAAACTTTAGGCTCACGAGTTTCGGTGATAGGGGCGGTGGTGGAATGGTCAATTTTGATATATTTTCTTAAATAACTTTGAAACTATTTATTTTAAAATTACAAACAAAAAAAAAATATATATATTTGAGATCGATTGATGGTTTGTTAAATTCAATTCAATGAAAAATTTGCTATATCTAAACTGGTTCACATTGGAAAAAGAAAAAAATTGTTTGTCGGAAATAATTGACATAGACAAAACGAGAGTTAGATGCAACAGGATGTCTTTGAACGCCTAATTGTAATGTCATATTAAAAGTATTTTATTTATTTTATAATAGTTATTTACCACGTGCCTTATTTGCTCCAAGAAAATTTCGAGTTAAGTTTTATAGATTACTTTACTTTGTAATGGTCCCTACTGTTCAAGCTTCTACTTATAATGTAAGGAGTGTCTGTTCAAAAGGTGCTATTTACATTTTTGTCATTCAACGTTTTTTTTTACTAATTCAACTTTTAATCTAAGATCCTACATAAATCTGTCATTACTTTTGATCAAAAGTGCCTAGTTTCTTACTAATAGTAGCCTTATTTTTATTGTCCCAATCAAAAGGTGCTATTTTCATTCCAAGCAGAGCTATTTCTATTGGCTTTGAACATTTTTCATAAAAGATTGGAAGATTTAGAAAAAGTTCATATCGAAGAAGAAGGTTTGATTTCTGAACGTTTTTGTGTCAACTGCTAATTTATCTTTTATTTACTTACATATTCTAAGCGTAACTGGAGTAAATACTGATCAAAAGGTGCTATTTCCATGGAAATTGCAAAATGTCTGATCAAAAGGTGCTATTTCCATCTTTAATTGTTTTTTTTTTTTTTTTTTTTTTTTATTAATAGATAATAATACTGAAAATCAAATTAGGTGTACAAAAAAGTATCGCCTTCATAAATAAAGTTATTGAAAATAGAAACACCCGAGCATATAAATAGTGACCACTAAACATTTTTATCGGTTTTTGTAAAGTTTGCTTATGATGTAAATAGCTTCTTTTGAACAGACACTGCTCATGTGTTATAAATTTCTATAACGACCAAAAACGGATTTTTATATTTATCGAAATAACCTATACTGTTACAAAAACCTGTATTTATATACATAGATATGTAATTCATGTACATAAAATCGCATTTTTGGAGAATTTAAATCATTTGTTTAATCTGTTGTTTTTAATTCTTGTAATGGTTGTATTAAGCTGAATATTAAATATAAAATTGAAATAAAAAGGTTGCAAATTCCTGTGAAACCCATCAATTTCAGCTTCAGATTAACTCAACACGTCTAAAATTCTCGCACTAATCCCGGGAGTCAATCGTCAGCCCATTAAGACGGACATTCGGTGACCCCAAATTATTTTTCCATTTTTCACGGACCCTCACATCCTTCCCCATCCCATCCTCTCCCTCCCCTCCCCCCGCCATCATCCCGACAGTGCTGCTGAGTACGTGTTTGCAAGTGTGTGCATGTGCGACAATAATGAAATACTCAATTTGATAAAATTCCAAAATTGAAATGTAATAACATTATGCCGGGTTGATGGAGCCTACAATTTGACTGGTGATCTTCAATTCCCTGCAGACTCCCGCCCTTCGGGGGGGAAAAGTTGTATCTTTGACCGTCTGCTTCCAGACTGCGAGGGCTGCTGTATGGCGGAGCAGTCCCGGGTCCCGGGTCCTGGGAAGCGGCAAAGACATCTCTTTCGGTCGGGCGCAAATATATCAAAAGTACAATAAATTAATTACAACATTCCTTCCGTGTATGTTGCAAGTAGAGCGCGCAGCACTGCCGTGGCGGGAGGAGTGAAATGGGCCTTTGAAAGGAATTCGCTCGCAACCCTTTCACCGCTCAAGTAAAAATCCACCCACAGTCGCAGGATATCTACTCGGCACTTGCGAGCACATAATTAATAAGACAGAGCACATGTAATTATGTTCTTGCCGCTAACAGGCGTGCCATTGGTTTTTATTAAATTCCTGGCGCTCACGCCCGCCCGGCAACTAAATCCCGGAGCAGCCTTGTAATTAGGATTCAGGATGAGCGATACACGCCCGGGAGGTGGCCAGGTATGAGGTCTCCTTCCGCATCCCGGACGGATAGTCAGGAGCGGTCAGAGTCTCGCCCGAAACTCCTTCCGGGTGACATATGTGGTCATTAGAAAGTGGCTCGAGTGTCTTTGCGACCCCTTCGGAGACGGACGGAGGCGGGACGGGGCGGCCGGACCAAATCCCCGATACACGACAAATTAGCCAATTTCAATTCCTGCCAGACTCTTGTCTTAGAAGGAAACAAATTAAGTGGCATTTAGCCTGGATGGGATATTTGTAACAGCCCGCTCGAACCGGCCGGCAGGTACGGCTGCACACAACTCGAAACCGTCTCCGGGAAACGGATCCGAACGAAGACTTATTCCTTTAAGCAGGCGACGCCTCTGGGGCTAGCGCTAGAGGGACGGGGCCCCGGGGCTGACGAGAGGCGGCATCTTTATTTGCAGGAGCCGTCGTGGGTCGTTTTAGCTAACCACAGGTGTTGCAGTTGTTCGGAGCTTTGCATTAATTATGACATTGCAGAAGTTGCTCAGATACAGCCCACATTCGATTTTAAGTCCCTCATTTATAGGCTGCGCATCTCCAGCGCCGGGCTATTTATCCTTCGCTTAAATCCTTCCCGGCGCCGCCGTCGTCCTCCCATGCCTCCCGTACTTTTAATATTTCAGTCCTGGTATCACTGAGAGAAATAAATTTCTAAAATTAAGAATAGCAGTTTCTTACTTGCATGAAAATTCGGCATTTCTTTAAATAAACAATTTCCTCTTAAATGAAGGATTTAAGGCGCGACCCTACTGGAAGATATGTAAAATTCCTTATCTAAAATTATATATGGTATGGAATTCTATATACCTTCTTAACAAGCTATCCCACACGTATCGCACTTAGAAAAATACAGACAGACTAAATTATCTAAAGAATCTTAAATACACAAGAAGATTTTAACGAGAAATTGAACTTAAATGAAATTATAAATTATACTTTTCTGAAAAGAAGTAGATATTATAAAATTTCAAAAATAATGCTATATAATTAATCATATTGCAGTATTTTCCCTATGTTTATAATTTAAAATAAATACTATTGCATTTAATTTAAATTTAAAATTGCGTTTTTTCACAGAACTCTTACATTTTAATGTAAGAGTCTTAGAGGTAGGGTGGAGATGGTTTACTTTCGATTTGTGGAAGACGCTAACAGCCTGCTTTGGGTTCATTGAGTTATTTGGATTTAATGGAATGGAAGTCCATACCATCAAAAAAGTCTTTAAGCTCCATATCATAAAGAAATATATAGCGCCGCCCATAAGAAAACAAATTGCTCTTATTTAAAGATCTCTATATTAGCGATAAAATCATAAAAAATTAATCTTAGAACCAGAACTTAATAATCCTTATTTCAATACATAATTTCCCTTAAATTTTTGCTTAATTTGAAAGATTGAGAATTTTATTTTTTTAATGTATACAGTGTTCTTAAATAAAAGCAATCGTTTTCTCTATAATTTTAGGAACCTAAATGCGCTTAATTTATTTAAATATATTTTTCTCTTTATTCAAGAACTTTTGTTTCTAGAATCAAGTGAAATTAGGTTAAATTAAAGACTTATTAAAAACTAAGAATAAACGAAAATTCGTTGATTTCTAGCAAAATTCGATTATATTGTGCAGTTAAGCTGGAGACGTTCAATTTCTCAGCATACGCGTAGTGTTCTTTGCGTACAGGACTAAAATTTTGTGAACATTTGTGAATAAAATATAAACATTACATAGAAGAACAAAAATACTTTTGTAAAATAAGTAAATTGGCCTAAATTAACACGAAGTGATTTGAAATGTTTTGAAAATATAATTTTTATTTTTTATTTATTTATTTATTTCGGAATATATGTAACATATAAAAAAATTACATACAATGAAAAAGCCTTATAGTTAGTGCCGGAATCTATGTTCTTTCAACTGCATTATTATTATATAATCTAGCAGATGTGTAATTATAATTAAGGTGAATTCAATGTTTGGGAAAATTATGTTTTATAGCAAAACCCAATGAAGGAAAATATATTTTATCAGCAAACTTATTTAAAATATTATACTTTTCTATTCAAAAGCAAATACTGTATAAACGTTTATTTAATTGGGAAAATACATATAACATACGGTCATCACTTAAGGGCTTACATAATCATGAAGAACATTGCTGAGGAATTACATCTGTGCTGAGTTAAATTCCAACTTTAGACTTAAATCTTTCCATTTAAAAAATAAAAGATTTTCACAAACATTAATTGAACAGAAGAGAATATTTCACTTATTTATAGAACTTACTACTCAGTTCAAGAAATTTTCTTTTGAAAATCAAGCAGAATTAAGAAAATTTCGATTATTTAGTCATTTATTTAAAGCAACAATTGTAAGATCGTCACTTATTTGCAGAAGTTTGCACTTATGGTTCAAGAAACTTTCTTTTAAAATAAGGAAAGGCTTAGGAAAATTTTGTTTTTTTCTCTAGAATATTTCGTTAGTTTCAACAACCCACTAACTTTTGGATAAAGAAAATATTTAAAATTTAAAGAAGAGTTTACAAACAAGAAATTATTAGTGAATTAATAGTTGAAACAAGAGCTAATTCAATTGGATGAAAATGCATTAGTTCAAGAGAGTTTTGCTTTATTTTAGGAACTTTTTCTTTCAGTGTTTGCCTTTGTGCAGCTCCAATAGCTTCTTTTTTTTCCCGGGCTGGCGGTCCAGGACCCGAATAGTCCAATAGTCACTGCCATCTGTTATCCGGGTCACAAGTTCTTAAGTGCTTTTCACCCACTGCCTGACGACGCCGCAAGGCTGGATTTAGCCGGATGATGGATAGCGCGACATGTGCCACGGGGCTGTTTGCGAAAAATCCAGGGATAGGGAACTGTCGTCAGATTTCGCTGATTTCCCTGATCTGATGTGCCTCGCCGGCTTCGATATGAAATCGAGGCAATCAGCCGCGCTGTTGACTTTGACGTGCCGAAAAGTTGAAGTTGAAAGCACGCCTAATGGAGTGGTAGGGCTCTGCGACTGCTTTCGCCTTCTTGTAGCAATTCCGAGTAAATTGAATTTATCGCATTAAAAAATGGTGAAATGTTGTACCATCTATGTTTTATTGAGAAAAGTAATAGTACTAAGAGAAATGAGTCCAGTAAATAGGGTTGCTATAAAAAATAATGAAAATTCAAAAAATTAGATTTTTACCTTATACTATCGAATTGTACCTACTGAATGAACACGAAAAACTAGCGCATTTCTCTGCTCTTGCACTTCAGACTTATTCAATTTGGATTCCAAACCGTGTGGTTGCAGCATACACTGTAACTTTACTGCTTTACTAATTGTTGGAAAAATTTGTACTTTATAAAATGTGTAAAATTGCATTATTAAGAAAACAATTTTACGCTTAATTCAGGATTATCACTATATTTTTTCAGTAAATGGAGAATTTGCTATTGTAGTTTTATGCACATGTACGCATATATGGTAAAAACGAAGAGTAAACGTTGCAGCAATTATTATAGTAAAATTAAATTAAATTCAATCAAACATCGGGAAGTGAGTCAAAACAAAATTGCAAGATTTTGCGACACACGCGTAGATGAAATTAAATAAAATATCGTGAAACATTAAAAATTCTTGGAATGACTGTATCGTCTATATATTATCTTATAAAAACCGATAAACTCAGGAATGATTTAAGTGATTCTTTCAAAAATTGTTTGTACTCCCAGGCAATAATTTTTAGCTGGTCCCGTATTGATTTTATATTGATTTCATATATATTAATGATGATAATATTATATAATAAATTTTAGGTTTTATTTAAAATGGCTAAATATGTACCTACGGGGCAACTTTTTTCCAATTTGGTTATTTATGTGAAAATTTATATGTTCTGCTAGACAAATTTCTTCACACTTTATTTCTTTATATTTTCTTCAAGCTTATTTATCATCTTATTAAATAAAAACTTAGACAACAAGTGAAAATAAATATAATTAGTATTTAGAAACAAAATAACCATCATTAGATCAAAAGAAGTTGCCCTAGCGTAGCAAAGAAATGTCACACATGTAGGTGAATTTTAAGTAGGTACTAATAGTTGATTTTGCTATTATGCATCGAACTACGCATATCTTTTATTGTTTACTTTATGAGCGTATATATGTAAATTTTTGATCCTAACAATTGCTACTGAAATTTAAATGTCAAATTGGGATTTGATTGATGAGCTGAATAAACGAGTAGTTTTGCTTAGGGTTGGGTTCGATGTAGATATACTCACAATTTTTAGAGTAAAATCTCATTATGCTCGTGCTTGGTTGGATGGTTGTGGTTTTGGAAGACCAAGCCTATTTTGCTAATGCTAAGAGAACTTCCACATTAAAATGCCAACTAAAAATCATTATGGTTTCGGTCTGTCTGTTTGTCTGTATGTTGGAGCTCTCATTTCTAGGTCTAATTAGCGATCTTCTGGTTAGGGTGTTCTCTATATGAATAAGACATTTCGCCGTAATATCTGTACGTCGTTATAAGCAATGTCGTTATGAACAGATTTGATTGTACATATATATCTATAATATCGTTCTAAGTTCAATATGTCGGACCACTTGATATGAGTATCAAATGAAAGGGTTTGACGAGTAGAATACGATAAGGTATACATATGCTGGCTATATGGCTTGCAAGTCAATTTTGAACCGCGTTCCCATTATCGGTTCGAAATAAGTTGAAATTTTACATACACATGCATGCGATATCGACTAAGCTAAATCTGTAATTAGCAGTTTCAATAAATATGACTAACAAGCTCGATATGTGCAAAATATCATTTGCATAATCTGGTTGGTACAAAAAGTACAGAATTAGATTAAAATGGAAAAAATAAAAAATAAAATTGAGGAAATTAACTATGCAATAGTGTTATAGTGTTATAAGACCGCCCCAAAGTTTTTAGTTACTAGATATTTATATGTATGAATTTAAAAATAGTTAGATGTGTGAAAGAAGAATTTTCATTTGCTTCTGCGACATACAAGTCAAATACCAAATACCTACTTGAATACAATCTAATTAGAATATTTTTTATTTGAGTAGGTACTCAAATACTCAAAACTCTTTTATTCAAACATGGAATCTTTGAACTCGAGTAGGTACTAGGTAGTATCCCTATCTACGGAACAGTAATCGTCCCTGGCCGTTTTTTTTTTATATAAATTATATATAATATATAATATTTATTTTAATTCAATAAATATTTATTATTTATGTGAACTTGCATTGAAACTAATTCCGCGTCTATAAATTATAAATTATTTTTTAAAGGTGCACCTTACTGCTTTGCCATATTATATGTATACTAGTAAGTATAAAAGGATTTAGCAAAATCGGTGACCGAACATCTGAGGAACTCCGTATTCGATTTTAAACGTGGTAACAAAATTCCCTCAATAAAATAAGGCTTTGCCTAGACAAAATTGGCCAACAAAGTATCAAATTCGAATGTCCTTCTTGAAAAATGTTCCCTGCAGAAAAGACAGCCGGCTTCTAACTAACGAGGCAAATTCAAGTCGAGCTCATTACGCAGCTCCCAGTTCGTTGGTCACCTCTCGTATCATGAAATTTGATTTGTGTAATTTAGCGGGATCAAATGCCCGCAGTCTCGGAGGAGGGAGGGGACCCAGGAGGCAGGACGGTTCCAGCAGGCGGGCAATTATGCAAAACTTGGCGAAGGAATGTTTTTCTGGGCAATGCCCTGAGTAATTGCAGGAACCCGATTAGCCGGAGCAGGGCAATTGCTGTGTAGCGCGCGCGTTTTTGCAACAATCAAACTCCGATCGGCGAAATATGAAAACTTGTCAACAGCCTGTAAGACGGCCGCCGGGCCCTCGCTACCCGCGTTCCCCCGCGGGGCTGCTGACTGCCTGCCGCTGCGTTGCGATCCTGCAGCCAGCCGCAGCCGCCATCAGCCATCAGAAATTGGCGCGCGGAGAGTGCGGCGCGCAATTTTCCCATCTTTGCCGCAGAAATGGAATGAATTTGGTCGGTATCACGGGCGTGTTGTGGACGCGGCGCGCGAAGACGAAGAAGGGCCTCTCTTTTACTTATGGAAAAAAAGAAATCAATATATTCAAGAAAAACGGAGCGCTGATTGGTCGCCGGCCAAATTGGTTCTCTATGATATTCCTGTCACGTAAATTATTGATTTAATTCGAAGATTAAAAACGAAGCAGAGTGCAAGTTTGTTGTGGAGTATGTTGGGGCCCCGGTCGGGCATAATGCGCCCCGGTAACGTATTTGCCGATGCAGAGACGCATATATGTAAAACTAAATTTCATATAATCTCCGCAAATTATAGGCTTTAAACAACTTTATAAATATGTTCCCCTGAATGGGCAGGGGCCCGGGGCGCACGAGTATATTCCAAATAGATTGATTGCCCGGACGGGAATCGAAAGGTCTCTTTCAATGGGTTTTAATTTGATTGATTCCGAGCCAAAGGAGTCGTCGTCTCGCAATTTAGATCTTTGCTGGGGCCGCGGCGGAGCACGGTTCGGTGCGGTGGCCCCGTCCGCGCCACCGCTTCAGCCCCGGTGCGCGAGAAATGACTTCCTTTGTTTCATTTTTACAATCACAGCTCGAGACTGCATTAAGCGCGAGGAATTAATTTAATTTGTTCTTTGAGGAGCAAACGGCTCCATGGCATGTCTGTGCAGCATTAGTGCTTCCTGTGCGCCGAGTGCACTCGATTGCGACCTGTGCAGGTATTGGGGGCTCTCTCAGGGGCCCCGCCGGAGTCACGTACACGGCGCGGCGTGTACGACTCGGCGGAATTTGCATAAACGACGCGAAAACAACTACACAGCCGCGGCACAATTATAACTGATTTATGCATAAAATCCAACTCCGATCTGAAGCTAGGAGGCGCGTTCGTTTGCCACACCACCGCCATACACCGGCTAAAATCGGGCCGAAACCCTTAAGGCGGAGTTTGGCATTGCAACGACTCGGTGATTTGCGGAAAAGTAGAATATAAAATTTTTCCGTTTCGCCTTCTGCGCGGTTTAACTCCGCGGACTCCGGTCGTCGAAATCGCAGCCAACTCGGGTGACAACGACAAGCCCTCGAAGTGCAGTCCGTTCGTGCGCTCCGGGCGTTAGGTGCACCAGCCGGAGTCGCCGGTCGGGCATTGGGGCTCGCGTCGCGTCTTCCCTCCCGCTCGGAAAGCGGGAACAGTGGGAACCGGCGACAAAAATGCCTCAGTACTATGGCTCCTGACATTTGACCTCTTCCCGTAGGGCTCCCCACAAGCGAATCCCACTGGGCGGCTGGGCCATCTCTGGCCCTATCAGGCGCTAACGCGCGGCTAGAGCTGGATCTAGCCGCCCTCTTCCCGTTGGGCGCTGCTGAGCCGACTTTTCTGGGATTAATCAAATTTAAGAAAGTTTCTCGCGGCGGTCGCGGCCCCATTGCGTGACGGAGCACTTCGTTTTTCCTCATTTAAATGGATTTAAATTTCTAAGTGCTCTCCGGGTACTCGCGTAAAATTTTAATTATAATCATTTCGCCAACTGCTCGTGAAAGCAATTTATTTAATTTCTTCGGACATGAAGAACAATTAACCTCACTGCTGCCCATCGTGGAGAACTCGATGAATAAATGAATTTTCAAATGCACTAATTCCGGGAAAAATGTTCTTACTTCTACTAATGCGGATGAAATAGATATTTCTCAGATTTATCACTGCTTAACTCTTATACTCCTGGATAAAATGTTAAGACACCTTTGACTTTCTCTAATAACTATATATGCCAAGACAAGATCTTATTATCTAGTATTATGGCGAACTTACTTTATCCCAAAATATTTTCCATCTACAATAATATACCTCAAAACATCTATTTTATAGTAATTATATAATAATGAGACCTATACTACCCACTGTAAAATATGAATACATTCTAATAAATTATTATTTTGTGACTTTTTTATTATTATTATTATGAGGAGTTAGAAAAAAGATTAGAAATACTAACTATTCTTTTCGTTAATTTTCAACAAATTAATTGAATTAAGTAGTTGTTAAAACTAAAATAGTTGAGGAAGAAAAGTCAGTTTTTCCAATCTTTTCTTTTAGTGATGAGGTCTTTCTAATAGTAGATACTCGGGATTTTGTTTAAATTTTGTCTTGTTCTGAAAATAAATTTATTCAACTTACATATATTTATTGAAAGGGAAAAATATTATATGTAATATAAAATTGTGCAACACCTGAATGCTTGTTGCAATCGGTTTTAAGAAGTATTTATTTAATTTATCACTATTACTCTATCCTAAGAAATTCTCTGACACTATCCTATTCTACGAAATGCCTTAAAACCGTTTTTCTATATTTTCTACTATGGGTATTTTGACAATGTCATACCATACACAACAGCTCAATCAAGAACATAAAAACCAAAATGCAAACAAAACATTGCCTTCTAGAAAATAAAAAATTTTACATTTCTTGATAACTTCGTTTTTGACTAATGCCCAATTTCCTGACATTTGACCGATGTTTTAAGGCTAGGCGTTGATTTTGATAAGTCTATCAGTTAGTCAGAATATTAAGTTTTTGCATAGAGTATTGTGCTAAACCTAATAAATTTTTATATCATAGCCTTTCAAAATCAGTTTTTAAATTTAACATATGTATGTTATGAAAAATGATATGGTATTTATTTTTATTACATATTACGTGTGAATATTACAAATATAAAGTACCTAAAGATCTATAAAATATTTTAATAATAGTGGAACAAAACAAAAGTAAAACATTTTCAAAACACTTTTGTGCAAAATTTGTTTACTCGAATTCTCTGTACATTTTAATAGTCCTTGCTCTAATACTTCGTGCGTTATAGAGGCAGAGAACTGCAGTTCAGCTAAGTGTCAGTCAATATGACGGTTTAGTGTAAATTTCTTTTTATTCTATTATTCTAATATGCATATAAATGTGAAAGTATGTGAAGATGTTTGTTTTACCATCACGCCTAAAACGCTTGGTTCAATATTTGTTATTTTTTGATTGAAGATACTACATGCATTCCAACTTAACATATAGGGTACTTTTTATGCATATAAAATATAGGGTTTCAAAATAGCGGACTCAAGATGGCGGACAACAATTGTAGAATTCAAAGTATTGCGTCGCAAACTGGTATTTGGAGGTTTTCAGAAATGCTGATTACAAACCCGCTGTCAATATTTAGAAATTCAAAATGGCAGATGCAATATGGCGACGAAAATTTTGGGAAATTCAACGAATTTAAGCGAAAATTAGTTCTAAGAGTATTTCGAGGTTACAATTTGGAAATTCTAGATGGCGTATCCAATATGGTGGCCATAATACAAAAGCGACGATGAATTTAAGTGAAATTAAGTTCGAAAATAAGATTAATTTAAGACAATTGTGAAACAATATGGTGAGTGATATTTTTGAAATTCGCGGTTTATAAAAAAAAAAAAAAATAAAACAAGCAGAACTCATCAAATATTATTCTACTCAAACACGTCTCAACTGGTCGTTTTTACTTAAGGATGAATGTTGTTTTACTCGTATGACTAGAGTCAAGTGAAATGAACAAACGGACAAAGATTAAATCTCGAAATCTCGATAGTAAGCATGGAGCATGGCACGGTAGAGATGTGCTTTTCCCGATCAGTTTTATGAAATTAAAGGTATTTATTATGGACCTTTTCATTATTATAACAATGTTATCAAAAACGTAATGCTCCCTAGAAGGGAAATAATACTTAAGTCACACAATCGCTTGAGATTTTATTGTTATATCAGCTCCGTTCCTTCGTTTCTTGGATTAATGAAACTTGAATACTGCTTGATTTATGCTAAGTGGTTACAATTAAGGAATTAACAAGATATGTTCGTATTTCGCCGCAATATTCCTTTCAGAGGAGAGTACAATGACTTCGAAAACCGATAAATTACTTTACATAAAAATTGTGTAAAAATCAGTTCGTTCACACTGAGTGAAATGAAGATGAAGGAGATGACGCTGATTTTTTCCACCCTTCCTTCCAGTTTTGCTACTTTTTCTTGAAACAGAACCTCACCCCAGCCGCTCGGCGTCGGTCGGTATCCTTTTGCGGTGCGGTGCGATGCCAGTTGGTAAATTTAAAAAAGTTGCAACCCAAGAAGTAAATTTGTCAACGGGGCCCGTCGCGTACTTGGACCAATCCATTTTTCGGGTGCAAATGGATACGCCGCGCCGGTCGTTGGATTCTGGTCGATTTGATTGATCTGCGATTTCCCTCGTCTATAATTCAAGCACCGCTCTGTCGTTGGAGTCGCACTTATTTGAATTTCGGCCGGGTGATGTATGATGATTGATCAGCGGCTAATTAAACAGTATAAAAAAGTGTTTTTAAGGCGCAAACAATTGGTGTCCTGGTGGATACAGCCGGCAGAGGCGCTCCTCCAGTTTATTCGGATTAATGTAATTGGAAAATTCTTTATTTCATTTCCTTTTCCACTTGTATGAGTTGCTCCGGTGGGGCGATGAGATGACAGGGGCAGGGCAGGCTTGCGTCTAATATCGACTTTACGGAAGCATAAAGAGGTCGGCGTAATCATCATTGAATAAATTATGCATGAGTCGCAGAAACGCACAAAGAATTTTCCCCTTTCAGATCTGTGATTACACTCCGCACGATTTTTAGCTGCTCAACGGGGCAATTTGAGCACTTGAATCTTTAATAAGGCCCCGTCTTCGCCTGGTCGCTTTCATTTGATTATATTCGTAGATTTTCAAAGGAACAACTTTGTCAAATTCCTAAATAAATGATAAGCTCACGTTTCGCGCCACTTTAACTCTTAATCGAGGCTGGAAGACAAAGGCACAAAGGATACACTTAAGCGCCTCTGCCGGGGGACGTTTCCCAGTTTCCCTCCGGCTGGGGAGCCCCCAGAAGCCCCGGCTGGGCTCTTGGTGCTGTGCGCCTTGACGGAGCAAGGAACCTAATAAATTTCATTTTTTCCCGATGTAACGCGTGTGGTGCCATGTTCCCTTATTAAGTCCACTGGTCACAATGGATTTTGGGCAATAACATCGCACCGACGCTGGCCGCCAGAGATTTATGGCCGGAGATGTTTCACGCAATTCCTCCCGATAGGCGAGAGTGCAGGATTCCATGGACCAGAATTTATTGCGGCCTGGAACGGCCCGATAATTCCGAATGGGGCTCCCCGAAGGCTTCACTTGTTTTTCGGTAATTCACAGCAGACGCCAGATAATAGCTGACCCGCAACTAGCCCCCACGGCGCACAAGAAATTGAAGCGACTCCCCGGGCGGGGGCGGCGGATGCTCCCTGCAGGGCAGCGCGAATGGTAGCTGCGGCCAAATTAAAAGCGCCAGGTAAAAAGCATTTAGAGGTAACAGATGTCCAGGATCCACCTGTAATGGTCCAAGTACCAACTTTAATAGCCACTTGGCTGCCAAAATTTCTTCCATTAAAAGTTTTTCCTTTCCCGGTTTTCGGCTCAAAATGGAAATTTTGCTCGGTCCATGGACCAGCCGGCTCTACGGTTTACGGTGTCAGCAAAATATGATTGGTTTAAATATTAAACGGAGATCTCCTGACTACCGGGCGCTAGGGACCCGCCTGGAATGGAATAAAATATACGGGAAAACGGCCAGCCGGGCGAAAAAGTTTTAATGCCCGTCTGATAGTAAATAGCATCGCAAGACGGGGACGCATCCTCCCTCCCGAGGCGCACAGACTTCGACTTCTCTGATTCTCCCGGCATAGTACACAAATACGTTTTTAATTGTTACCGCCGACCATGAAAAACATCATTTCCCAAAAAAGTTTTAAATGAAGCCCTTTCATGCCCTTATTCACCTTTTTTCTTTGTTATGGTCAATTCCTGTGCCCACTGGTGCTATCTCCAGCAATTACATTTCAAATTACTTTTTATTTTTAGGGGTTTTACCTTGTCGATTTAAATATCGCTTGGTTTTTAAGTATTCTGAAAGAATATTTAGGTATTAGGAATTAAAAAGACCAATAAATATAAGTCGTTATATACTGGTAAGGTAGGGCGGAGCTATCCGGGTTTAGGGGCAAGTTGGGCAATTGAAACATCTGAAAAACTACGAATCACACCGATACGACAAATACATCACGCGACCGCCAGTTGTCGCACCGTACGGCTGAAAAAATATTACTGAAAAATGTATGGAAGAGAAACTGAAAATTGAATTTTAGCCGAAATCCAATCCGAATTTCTAGAATCAGAAGTTCTAGAATTTTAGAATTTATTTCATTATGTTGCTTAGTAATTATGAATTCATCGATATTCTAAATGCTATCAGTCTGCGCTTTGTCTCAATAAATGGACTGAAACAAGACTAATACCCGATTTCACAGTGCGAGTTTAAGTTCTGATCGTCACTTAAGCTCTCGTTTAGTCATTTTTCGGTTTCATGGTGCGAGTTTAAGTGTAGATTAGGGCTATACTTCAATCACCAAAATTTACCACTTAAGCCGCACTTAGAGATATTTTTTGACATTTCAAAGAACTTTTTGATTACAAAATTCCATAATATAATAAAATTTCTAAATCTGTAACAAATTCATTTTAAATATATTTGAGTTCAATTAACACTTGAGCGGTACACATGATTTTTACAGCACTTGACAGGTACACTAAAACTAAAAAAAGAACAATTATTTTAAATAAGAATTATGACGCTAGTAATAATCGTAATGTATATATTTTTTAATAATAAAGAGCTTGATTTGTAAGTTTGATAGTCTGCTTATTTTTTAAATTATATTATATTTTATCGGCAATAAAAAGTATGTACAAAAGTATACTTCTTTCGAGTTTTTGCTTAATCTTATATATCTTCAATTGTATTAAAAATGTGACTAAAATTTTGGGTTTTATATAATAGTTTAAAGTATGATGTTTCACGTAGCATCGTTGATTTTTAATTATTTTGAAACCTTCGATATTTTCTCTTAACCCATTAACGACCAAAATCACGGAATTTTCAGCTCATTTTCGAGCCTCGCTGACAACTCGAAAAATGGAAAATAAAATGATCAAACCTATTTTACTTACAATTTTGGGTGTTCTCTTTCGATTTACAGGGTCAAAATTACGTTTCCATGCCTTACAAAAACAATATGGCGGATTTTATTTGGAAAAGTACAAAATAATTTGAAACTTTTTTTTTTTGTCTATTTTTTTCAAAACGATAAGGATTGTCTATTCATTCCAAACTGTGGACAAACGTGGACAAAATGGTTGTAGTTTATGGAAAAAATTATTTTGTCCAACTCCATCTAGTTTAGTCTTTTCATGGAAAAACGAGATAAAATAAAAGTTTTGAAACTTTCATTAACAATAATCTTGAAAAAACTCGTTATTTTCCCGGTTTTTCGACCGCCATATAGAATCCGCCATTACTGAGATCGTAAAATATATCAAAATATGCCCGGGAATGTTTAATTAATCGAAATTTTACACTTTGAGGGGAAAAAATTCGTTCAATGTCGATTTTTATCAGAATTATTAAGAAAAACACGTACTTTTCGAAATTTCTAGTTTTTCGCCATTTTGAAAAGACTAAACTAGATGGAGCTGGACAAAATAATTTTTTCCATAAACTACAACCATTTTGTCCACGTTTGTCCACAGTTTGGAATGAATAGACAATCCTTATCGATTTGAAAAAAATAGACAAAAAAACAAGGTTCAAATTATTTTGTACTTTTCCAAATAAAATCCGCCATATTGTTTTTGTAAGGCACGGAAACATAATTTTGACCCTGTAAATCGAAAGAGAACACCCAACAATAGTAAGTAAAGTAGGTTTGATCATTTTATTTTCCATTTTTCGAGTTGTCAGCGAGGCTCGAAAATGAGCTGAAAATTCCGTGATTTTGGTCGTTAATGGGTTAAGATAAATTTGGATAATAGAACTTTTGCTAGGATAGGTAAAATAAATTGGTTTTTATTTGGCTGTTTGATTTGCATTTAGTTGGTCCCGATTTTTATTTGGTTTGATTTGGTCGTCGTTGAATTTGATTTGGTTGCATTTGAAGTTTAGATGCTATATTGTTTGTTATGTTATTATATGTATGGAGGTATTAACGATTTCCTGTAGTTCGTATTGTATTTATTGTTACGTAGGGTGAAACGTATAAATTTTCATAGTTACTTCTAAACGGCAACAGATTTTTACATTTGAAAACGTTCTGTTCTTATGCTAATTTGAGTATAAAAAGGAGGATTTATGAATCCTTCGATTTGCGCGTGTAGCTACATAATTAATAAATGCTGGTGCCTATAAATGAAATAAAAAGCAAATACCGAACTTATTTCACTCAGCATTTCCTCTGGACAATAAAATTATAGCAAAGTACCGAGCTGGGATCTCCCAAATGCGGCTTGCTCTAAAGGAATCCTCCAAAGTGTCGGCGTACTATGATTTAGGGAGCAATTACATCCTAAAGTTGAACACAATATTTTTCAATTTTATTTCAATTAGTGGCCCGAAATTGCAATATGCCGGCGGCGCTAATGTAGCCGAGCCCGCGAAAAAGGCCCCAAGGAGCAACAAGTCTTGAAAAATATCTGGGCTTCGCTCGAATAGTCAACGGGCCTAACTTCGCGGCCATAAAGCCGAATTAATTTGTAATTTATGTCGCCTAATTTAATCGGCAAATGCTAGAGCGCAGCTAAATATTTGATGAGAGCAGCTACTGCGGCACAAAGAAGCCGCCCATTGAGTGCAGGCGCCTTCCTTTCCTTTTTTTAAAAATGTTACCGGTGTCCTTCTGAAGGGGCGACTTGTGAATTTAACGGTGGCAAAGACACCCGAACGGATCGGGTCTCGAAAATGCAAAGTGGATTTTTATGGTTTTCCAAAGACTTCCCAGAACTGTGGCTGGGCCGTCTGCTTGCATACACACATCAAATTCGCCTCAATTTGAATTCCGCTGATTCCGGGAAATTTTTGCATAAATGAAAATTCAATTTTTAACTCAAATATTTGAGCTGCAGTCGTAATTTGCATGGGGAAAACACGTCAACATTCCGCCAGGGGTGCTCCCCCTTGCGGGAAGGAAACCCTGCCGGGTCAGTGGCGATAAAGCGGCTCTGGTGCCTTTCACGGCCCATTGAAGACCCATTCGCCGACGATTGTTGTAATTCCTAATAATTTCCAATAATAAAGTTTTATTGCCGGTCGGTCCGGATTTCCCCCCGGTTTCCGGGTCTCAAGCCACCGGGGCTGGCTTATCTCCCTATAATGCGACTAAGGCCCGAGTTATGGGGACAATCTGGTTTCTGTCTGGAGTGGTGCTGCGATGGCGAGGTTCGCACTCGCGGTGCCCTGATTCCTTTCAAATTCAAATCGATCCGTGATATGTATTGATTGGCTGTCAGCGCCGGATGAGCCCTGAGAGGCTGCTCAGGCCTGAATGCGTTAATTACAGGCCGGCGAAGACCACCTCTGACCTCCTCGCCTCTCTGCCGGGGCTCCGCGGCCACGGCCTGGACCGATTCGGTTTCTTAAGCGGAAAGTGCAATAAAGGATTATCTGGGGCCCCTTATTTCGAGTGCGTGCAGAGCATCTACGGCTCCAGCTGGCACTGCGGAGCGCCCGGCCAACGCAAATAGATTAACCACCCAAAATGGTCCGCCTTTGTTCGGTGGAGTCGCAAGATACGCCGCCGCCGCGCCGCTTCAATTTACTTGGATCTGTCGATTCAAGTCCTCGTGATGTTTGATGTGGAGGAAACTTTTTTATTGCCTTCGTCGGCAAACAGCGCGGCCTGATCCGGTTTCATCTCCGATTCAAGCTCCCGATGATTATTAAATTTTAATCCCTTTGTTGGAGCATAATTTTGCGTTGCGCTTGAGCCAGGCAAGACTTTCGTCCGCTTTCAGCGGCAGCGGCCGTCGATCAAAGCGCCGCGGGGGAGGCACTGGGCCGCTTAATTTCATACACGATGGCCTGACAATCGCAAGCCCATTGCGATTTTAAGGCGATTGACAAGGAGATCCACCCCACCAGGGTGGAAGGGTTCCATCTATACGGAGGCCCGTTGAGCCCATAGCCGCCCGTTTCCTAACCTTTTTTTTCAGTTTTCTTATATTTAGTTCTATAGAATGGAGAAATTGAAAATTCCATTCTACTAAACCCTTTTAATAATTTTTTAACAGTCTTCTTGCTATCGGAAATTTGTACCTGAAACCTCGAATATTATGCTAATTGATTGACTATACTTTTTTAAGTACATATAGCGTTCCGCGGTAGTTAATGCCGTATAGGCAGAAAAATATATCCGGGGAGAATGGGTACGATTTCTGGCAGGCGCGAATCCAGAATTTAATTTGATTAGGGGATGATTTCAAATTTCTTGACATCTTTTCCTTTTTATTCAGACGATTTATGAAATATTTTCGACATTCACCTAATATACTGATTTTATATGATATGATGATATAATACTTAAAAATGTTGTCCTAACCTGGCTATGGCCTTTGAATTTGAAGGCATAGGAATTGAAATATTATTTGTCCCTTTAAATTTCTCAGAAATTGAGCTTCATTCCACCTCCTCAGGGATACGTTTATTTTTTTCGAAATTAAAATTCTTCTAACTATATTTTCTTCTGTTTGAAATTAACTGCTTTAAAAATTTTCAAAGTTGTCTCTGATTATATCGGGAGGTTTCTTTTTAATTTATTGGAAAAATATCGTAAATCTTTAATAAATAAATTACCCAGAATGTAAAAATTGTTCAGTTTTATTGATTGCTTTATTTTCAAAACATAACTTGTAAAATTTGTAACTGTCGACGAAAAATAAAGAAAGAGGTAATCAAATACTGGGGAAGTCAGTGCAGTCGGCACCACTGATGTGATATATGGCATCCGAATTGGAAACTATTTTTTCTTTTAAGCGCACAAATTTAGATAAACATTTCTTTTGGATTTTGTAGTTTTATATCAAGCTTGTAGGTTTCGTTAGAATGGGTAAATTTTCAATAACTTCGTTAATTTGGCTTAGCATTTGCGGAAGTTCTTACCCAAGGTTTAGGCAATATGACTTCGAAATTGTATAATTTAAACAACTTTGAGATATGCATGTTATTTATCAGAAGCACTAGGGTAAATTGTAAATCAATTATATTTCACTAATAATCTTGTCTTTATAAGTTTATCCCAGTAGGTGGTGAAACTGCATGTGTTTTTTCCTATCATACGGGATATGTGAATAAACCATAAATGTACAAGTGATAAGAGATTTGGCAAAATCTGGTTGAACACTCAACACAAGTCATGAAGCAGGATAACTCAATTATATCACAAAAAAAGAAAAGGATAATTCGACTCCAGCATGCAATAGGAAAAACGGCCATACATTTTTTTTAAAGGTCCATTCTTTACTACTTCTTAAAAAAATTATTTTTTTTTCTATGGAAATCATAACTTCATGGCAGCACTATTTTTGGCCATTTAGACGACGGGAGAATGCTGGCACATTCGTCTAGCACGGGCATGTTTAAAACTATTTTATCCTTTAAGAAATACACTGCAAAGACTAGTAAATTTTTGTGTAGGTAATGTTTTTTGAAAGTTTTGAAAGTTTCACCAAAATCCGTTAGGAGATCTCAAACTCAATTTGTTCCAGATCTCGATTTTTGGTGCTCTTTGGAATTTCTTCTGGGTTTAAACTAAACATTAATAGATATTTAAATTTTTTAACACAGACACATTTCAAATATGACATATTTAATTTAATTTAATTTTTTTATAATCTATATAATTTATAAAAACAAAATCAGCTAACTGACTTCAATTCAAAGTCGTAGCTTCCTACCCACAATTAACTTTCCGCTCCAGAAATAAAATAATTTATAGCCTAGTGGCTATTTCTGAAATTAGTAGAATACGGCCCAATATCTCATTATTAAAAATAAAACCAAATATTAATTAGATAATTTATAATGCGGACATATCAACGATAGAAAACATTTAACATAAGCGCTAAACGACAAAATACTTCAAAGATATCATTAGTGTGAAATTTTTCATGCTGCGTTCATATTTTAGTGTAAATCAGAATTTTAAAAATACAGATTACACTAAAAACTAAATACCCTCATACAATACTTAAAAATTTTAATGGGATATACAACAAAGCGTGAATATTCTCCTATTGTGCTTGAATCTTAAATTCATCAATTTACATTTTAATAATTTTCATTATTAATAGTTTTCACAGGTGGAACAAGCTGGATGAACCCCATCTTAGCGGCTCTGTACCCAGAAGCCTTTATTTTCCTAATGAGAGGAAATTCGCAGAATTCGAGTGGCTCCTGTAACAATGGACAGAAAGGGAAGAAATTCTTTACTGTCGCAAGTTTTCGATTTCACAGGAGGTCAGCGACAAAGGACTTCAAAGTGCTAAACGTGATACCTTGGTTTTGGCACCTCTAAACTTTGACTATTCTAAACGACAGTGTCTCAAAGAGTTTGCGGTCGTTCTAGAATCCCAGACCTACGGGAATTAAAAGTAAACCCTTTGGTAATTCAAAACTTGGAACCTGGTCATTGGTAGTAAGACAGGGGAAGGGGGGGGGGGATGTGAGGGGGAGGGGAGGGGAGGGGCAATAGTGAGTTGATGGGTGAATCTGCCTGGATTCTCCAGACAGCCCAAATTGAATCACAGCATTCGCTGCGAAAAATAAGCTTATTAAAAGTACGCAGATTAGTTCGTCATTTAATTACACTAAAATGCGTCTGAGCGTGAAACTAGTGCCAAGGTAATCGGCTGTTCTCATCTATTTATTCCTGCCGCTCCCCCGTCCGCCCTTCGTCCTGTTTCTCGAGCAGGATCTGTCCGTCTCCTGTCGGCTGCTGTCGCCCTCCTCCCCCGGCGCATCGGTGTGTTTCATTTGTAGTCAATTATTCCCTCCTCGGCTGGGTCCTTGTGGATGTATTTAATTTTCAATTTTGCAGATAATCACATTCCGGGAGCCATGCCCGCCCTGAAATAAAAGTTCCCGACAGAGGCGGATATGTACCCAGAAGATTAGTTTGATAAATCAGGAGGATCTCCTGAGACTCGAGGATTCTCTACATATTTACTAAAAGCTTCGGAAACAATGAACAAGTAATCTGGCTCCTACAAGGGTACAGCATGCTCCTCGGATATCTTTGATTTCGTTCCGGAATAAATCTCCGAAATGATACCCATTTTTGTGGGGGTTCGCCCCCGCCCCATGTTCGTTTACTTTCAATATTTCGACACCCGGGTGTATGGGGTAAATTGCCCAGGAGTCCATAGACATTTTCGCTCGATAAAAGGCACCCCCTTCCCTTCGATATGATGGCCTGGTGCGAACTTGTACCCCCTTCTTGTCCGCCCTTTTAAGGCTCCCATAACCTCAATTTTGGTATGCGAGTGACAAAGAGTGAAAAGTTAAACCACCGCGTTAAGGGTGACATTTGATTTTTCAGTGGTTTTATGATTGCGAGCATGACTTTCGTTTTTATTCTATTCGATCGCCCGGTGGGGTGTCGCACATGCAAACAGCCTCTGCCGCAGGAGACCGCCTTATGTGGCCGAACATTTTCAATAACGTCGTCGTCGAACGCATTCAAAGCGACGGCGACACGGGCAGTGCCTTTATCCGATTGATGTGCGTGAGTCGATGGCTTTGGAGCCAGATACCCATATTTTGTTGGCCATTCAGGGTTCCAACAAGTCATCGCAAAAATACATATATTTTCAGGTAATGTGACACTTCGAAAATCTTATCTGGCCCCTTCGGAATTATGTTCGGGGATTCTGCGGGGCGTTGCGATACTTTCGCTTCACTTTCCACTTTCGTTTTATGAATTAGCCCTCTTCTTTGAGGAAGTTAACAGGGAAAATTATTATCCTTCCAAAAGGGATAAGCAGTCACTGGAAGATTCGGATTATGTTGTTCCTCCCCAACATAAAAGAATTCGTCAGGCGAAGAGTTGTTTCAACATTTCACCAGCTTATGATGAACAACTCTTAAAGATATTTACATATAGGGTAATACTTTAATTCCTGCAAAACATAATTAAATTCTTTCGCTTGTCAATAAAGTAAAAGTTTTTCAAAATTAAAGAAAAATCCTTCTGGTAGGTACAATATTATGTTATTTCTTTTCAATTATTTTTAAAAAAAATTAGGCACTTTTATAAATAACATAGCTTCTTTTAATATACCCAATAAAAACGGAAAATTAAGATTTTAGTTGATGAAATTGTATCCTTTCCAAGATACATAGAAGTTATTAAGCTAAAATATTCGTTCGTTTGTTTCGGTTTTTGTTGCGTAATCATAAGGAGTTTTTAGAAAATATATTGAAATTTAAAATTTAATATAATTATATTATTACTCACGATTTGTTGTATTCCCTATTGTATCACTGTACTGAGCGACAAATTTTGATATTTTCATAGTAATTTTTATGATAACAAACTTGTTATATATCTTTTACAAGGAAAAAATAGCAAATGCATCAGAACATAGCTCTAATATATTCATTAAACACTTATAATAATAATAAAAAATAAAAATGAAACGCCTAGTACAAGTATGTACATTAAGAAAAAACAAAAAAATTGAGAAAAAAATTGAAGAAATCTGTTCATAATCAAAGCATTTACGCTACGATAGTGAATGAAAAACGAAAATGTCAATGGAATCGCTTTTTAAATTAAAATGTTTTCAAAAAGAAAGAATTTGAATTATTTATATTATTATTTATTACTATACAAAAAGTAAATAGTATCGACTTTAAGAATAAATTGGTTTGCTTCGTACATGTTTAGAGGTTTTCCGATCAGTTTATATTATCATATTAGAAAACGTTAAAAATTTAAATGGGAATGCGGGGGCAGATGTAAAAATGTTGTACTATTGTACATTCATAATAATAAATAGGAGTGATTTGAATCGCATGAAATAATTAATCACATGCCTACATTTGCAAAATAATAAACAAATGAAAATTCAGCAGTTTTATTTGTATCATAATATAGGTACTGATCCCAGGATTTCATTATTTCAATCATTTCTTTTAAAATATGTTTTTTTACTACTAAGTTTTTGTTTAATAATGGGGCAATTCGTAAACTATAAGAAAAATAGTTATCGACATCATCGCGCGGATTCATGGCAAATCAATTTACGCCATTTTGATCAAAAACCATTCGGGTGTTATATACCAATTTTCATGAATATTAGAAATGATGTTTGGAATTTTTCAAATCCAGAAACCCGTATATCTTTTCATTGAAATGTCTTTATTAAGAAATTTTGCAAGTATAATAGATATTGATTTTCTCGATAAACGTTGCAATTTTTTGTGCTTTTGCACTTTTCAGACAAACTAATTTCATCGTTATATTCTGCAGACATCAGGAACTAACGACTGTGTACTTGGCATTGTTAATGTCCTTTAAATGTACTGATTGACCCAATTTTCTTCTCTTTAACACTTGGGTCAAAGGGTTGAAAATTATGACAATTTTCATTGCTTCCCATTGCCGGCGGCAATACCACCGAGAAAAGGAGCCCCCCATTGCGGTCATAATAATTTCTACAAATGACCTCTATCAAAAAGCCCCATCAGCAGCCACTCGAGGCACTTGGTAACGCAGTGTCCTCGAGAAAAGATGATCCACCCGCAATCCGCAATAATTCCGGGTGAAACCACAACAAATCCGAACCAAAAAGCCCCAGAGAAGTCGCACAGATTTTGAGAGTTTTGTCCTACGACTGGGTCCAGCCGCCGACGCTGTCGTTTTGGCTGCCATGAATTCCGAATGAGTCCGACTGAATCTAGGCCAAAGGACCCGCAATTAATATTAAAGGCGGCCTATAATTAATGGGAGGCTGTTTAAAATTTATTAAATTCTTGCTGAGCAGGGAAATTACAGAAGAAATCTGAGAGAGAGATGAACACCCACAAACCAGCAGCGCATTCACAAAATGAAATAGAACTGTGAGAAAGTTTGCAGAATTGGTTCGAAGAGGGCAAGGCACCACCTCCCATACAGTGGGGCTCACCTGCTGCCGGGTGCTGCCGGGTACTGATGGGGCTCCCGCCCGGAATCTCGTGTGTTTTATTTATGTATGTGCTGAGGAGTTAGTTACCCTGGTTTTAATTTCCGTCGAAAGCATACACCCCCTTGTACCCGTCGTCGTTCCTCAATGGCACGGAAGGGTGGGTTCCGGGGAGGGCTTTGTGAAACACATTTAGAAACGTTTTTAAATTGCTTCCTCAGAGGTAGTAATTATGTGACCTTTGTGACCGGGTGTCGGGCGGGACCCGAGCGGGCCACCCAGGCGTCTGGTCTTTAAAGTCTATACCAGGTCCAGGCGTTAAACGCTTTGATATTGAAATCTAAACACCACATATCATCAGCATTCCATTGATTCGATAAACAATCCTTTTCCATACAGTCGGCGCCGGACAGGAGTGACCGACGTAACTTTTACGTTTTGCTAAGGTACAAAGGGCGATTTCTGGTCCAGCAGCAGTGTCCCCGACAAAGTCGGGGATACGCCCCCACCCGGACGGACAACAGAAAAGTGTAAAGTAGCGACCAAGGGCATTTAATTAAAATTATTTATGCTGGTGTCACACGTACATCTCTCGTTACGACACGGGGGATGTGCTGTGGACTCTGGAACGCCTGACGACGACGGGTGCTTCTTTGTGTCGTCGGCACTGGGCATCGTCGGGCTCCGCCCGTAGCCCCCCTTCGTTTGCTTACTAATGCATTAATAACCGCGCTCCCAGACAATAATTGCGTGAAATCCAAGAATTGTCGGAGCGAATATGGCCGTCGTCGCTGCGCCCCCGAGCGTCCCCTTTCTTTATTTAAATTAATCATCCATTAATAATTTTATCTGATATTCTGTTCAAGCTATTTGTGTAACTTAACTCGAGGTCTGTAATGAGCTGGACATTTGCGTAGTCACTGAAAACGTATCGAATTTCCATTTATCAAAGTCTCGTAAGGAGGCTCTCCTCGGGGCCTGGCGTCTTCGCCTAATTTGTATATTTCATTCGAAATGGGAATCAGATGGCGACCTGGATGAAGGGGATGAACATGGTCGGGTCTTCCCTGAACCGTCCGATGAGCCCCCGCCGACCCATGAGCGAGCACTCCCAAGACGAGACACTCCTTGACTTCGAAGGGACAAAAAGCAACAACATCGATTCGCAGAATCGTCTTCAAAAATAAGAAAATAACAGCGCATTAAGGTCGATGAGTATCGATTTTGTATTGCTTTGTATTTTGCGTTATTGTAGCACTGTACCACTCCGACTGGTGTTTATTGTGTTTTCGAGGGGGCTCCAGCAGGAGACGTCTTCCTCATGGAATAATGAAGGGTTCATAATTATAAACAACTTCTGCCAGTTTTGAATGTAATTACATTTTCCGGGATGGTCGGGGGTGGAATGGAGCAGAGCAGAGCAGAGCGCGTTTCATCTTGCAGGCTTTTGGCATAGGGCTTAATTTCTCCATTCGCTCGGGGAACTTTTGGATTCTTTACCCCCAGACCAATTTTCAGAAAAGAACGGGGGCGCGGGAACGCTATCCACCCAGAACCAGAGCAACCCTCGCTGGGAGCCGCACCTGAAGCGAATCGAAATTGTCGAAATATCAAAACGTCGATCATATTTTATTTTTTTTCCGCCATAAGGGCTGTGTCCACGGCCATTTGAAATGCAAATTTTGATTAGGGCCCTGTAATCAACCCATGAACCCTTTGACATTGAAATTCCCGCACATTTGATCTCTACTTCTCGAACATTTGCATATAAATTGCTTGCCCAAAACTATTTCTGATTTTCTCGTTGGGAGACTTTTTTCATTGGCATGCTTTGCGGTGCTCGTCAGAGGCTGCGATGTGCTGCGCCAAATGCACCAAGTTGATAGAACCGCGTCGGAAGGGGATGCATCAAGGTCCAAATTCTCGCGAATAATAAAACCGCATCTCTTTTGATTTATAATGAAGAAATATCGAACAACAAAAATCACACAACCAATTTCATTTTTATTCAAGAGATTTCAATCAAAGGAAGACTCTCACTCTTGTAAAAATTATACTTATAGTTGTTTTAAGTATTTATTTAGATTTAAAAAGATATATGTATAGTTGAATTGCCGAATTTGAGAAGAGATTTAATAGATTAATAAAAATATTGACACTAAACCTGCACAAAACTATAATAGTCGGGTAGTTTGGAGAGCAAAAATGCACATTTATGTTTTTTTGAGTAATCGTTGTCGGTAAGACTCATAGGTCCGCTTCGAGGGTTTTCGTCAAATCGACGAAATTTTCAGGGAATACCTTTTGAATAGGTTATATTTACACTTAGAAAATACAAAAATCGGGGTTTGAAGAACAAACTACCCGACACGCCCTTAAATCTCTGTGAAAAATTCGATTGATAAGAAAATTACAATTTAAAACAAATATTTTTCATTTTTTGTGTGGTTGGAAAATTGTAACACTATTTTATTAAATTCTAGAAACAGATTACTTTTGGTATATATTATAACACTTTCGTCCCTTAGTTTAATTTTCTTTATTAAATCGAAGAAATAGGTCAAAGATCAACTATAGTGAAATTTTCAATATAATTTCAATATAATTTTTTGATTTTTAGTAAATTAAAAAAAAAAAAATATTTATTGGGGGTCAGATGAGATATAAGTACATCAAGTACGAACCCTGTGTTTTGTTCTTTAAAAACGGTTAATTTGGTATAGAAAACCTGAACATTTAACACGATAACACTAAACACTAAAGATATTGAAGATAGATTTAATTTTGCAATTTTCTATCAAGGGAGATATTTTTTTATTTATATATTTTTGGTGCCTGTTATAATATTTATTTATTTATACCTATACTAAAAGTATTAAAAAAGTTTCTAACATTAATTGTATTGATTTGTTCCTGAACATTTATTCGTGATTTTTAAGAATTGAAAAATTGAGCAAGAGCAAAGACTCTACTTTTGTTTAGAAAACTGAGTTTCAAATTCACATCGGAGTCGGTTTTTCTATATGGGTATTTACGCTTTGGTGCAAATAAACCTTTCATCCTTGTATTTGCTATTGCATCTATGTAATCCGGTTTTTTTGAGATTCTGATAGTAAAATGGAAAAAGTTTTCCATTTGATAGTTGCTGCTAATAATGATTTTTCTTTCTCAGAATAGTTCCATAAAAAATAAGTTTTTTGGATTATAGCACACTTTTTTACAGTAAATATTCATTTTCTCTGTAGAGATTTCTCAAATTTCGACTGGATATATGCAAATATGTCGAACACTATTACAATTATTATTTTCTTAAAAGAAATGTTTTAAAATGTCAACAATTACATATTTTATTCAAAAATCTGAAAATTTTCAAAATGTTTAAATGGAAAACTTTTTACATTCTGATATTAGAAACTCAAAAAAAAACAACCAGAATCATTTAAATTCATTTATTATAACTGGGTTCCGAGATTTTTAATTTGTAATTACTAACTGCACTGGACTAATTGAGTTAATAGAAATGTCTGAAATTTCCGAAATAATTTGTTTAATCACCTGCTACATTTTCAAAGATGCAAATATTTTACCAAAATTGAAAAATTAATATACCTAAGGTTAATAAATAAATTAATTTTTGAGCTCAAGCTTATTGACAAATGAGTAGCGCGATATGTGAATATGTGTAGGTGGTACCTGCCAACAATTTCTAATTTGCATTTCGGTAATCAAAGAGCTCGCTCGCGGTGCTCGTTATTTGCAGATTAAGGCCTGGGCCGGCTGGCTGCTGCTTTAATTTGAAAACGGTAATCCATAAATCTTCGTCAATCACACGTTCGGGGCGTAATGGGCCCAGAATAAATAAACCGCAGAGTTCAAAAGATTTCTCCAGTCTTGCGGGGAAATCTGATAGCGACCGCCTCGCCGCAACAAATAGCCGAAACAGATGACGAGTGGCTGATTATTTTCACCAGAAGTCATCACCGGTGTTGCGTGTCAAAGGCCTGACGAGTTTTTAATGACTTTGACACTGTTGCGGTGGCAGGAGGACACCCAGGACCAGATGTGTGCCCCGTGGTACCCACTCCCGAGTCCCGGCTCCGGGCCAGGGTGCCCTGATTTTCTGATCACTTCGGTAATCGTCAATTTGTCCACATTTGTTTCGTTGCCATGCTCCAAGTCTCGGTTTTTGGTGTTGCTCAAGGCAAGGATTTGGGTTCGGGCGAGGGTTCCTTTACTACTTTTATAGATGTGGATCTAAAAAGCGCCCTCTATAAATCTATCATGAAAAAGGATACAAAAAGAGAAATTTCGAAGAATCTTGTTGTCCTTTGGTTGACCCATTTCCATTTTTAAACAGTATCATTTCTAAATAACGAAATACAACAGTATTATTATGCTTTTTAGTTAAATTATGATGACAACGTGATTTCAATGACGACTTTACAAAAGATTATATTTACTTGAGTCTATAGATGATCTTAAATATTTCTAAATTTAAAATTTTAGGCATAATTTAAGATCAAACAAATATTATTTTAGATCCGTAACTTGGAATTGTCACCATTGTGCACTGAATTTGAAATCATATATTCATATACCTTCTGGGCCGAATTTTAATATTCTTTTATTCCAATAATTCCACTGAAGACATGGAGGATCAAATAAGAATTAACGTTATAACGATTTTATACTCATTAAACTCTAATTTAATCCCCAAGACGCTAAATACGTTCGCTTTAGAAAGGTTCGGGAGCTAATAGATGTATATAAACTCTAGTTAGGTTCTCTATGTCCCGACTTCGAAACAAAATACTACTTGCAATTTAATCTCGAAGATCCTAACTTATGAACTTCTGCAGATTCAGAAGCTTTAGAGGGGGACAATTACTCTTCCCTATTCCCCTCTCCCCATTTCCCCTTGCGTTCATTACGAACACACATGTTCGACTTAGGAATTGGGCTACAAAATATATTGCTTATAAACACTTACACTTAAAATTTTACATGTGAATTATATTGAATGAAAATTTAACAAACATTTCTGTCAAGCGTTGTTGTTATGGCGCACAATAACACGAAAAATTTCGATGATTTAAAAGTTCAAATAAGAATTAAGATGGATCCAAAGTTTCAAAAGTGCAATTAATTTCGAGCACCTGACCGAATAACATAAGATTTTGGGACCTATCGGTTCTAAACGGATCTAAAATTTCGTCCCAGATTGCATTTATGAAAGTAGTTAGTTTTAAGCGGCCACCATTTTGGATCTGTCTTTAGCTTTATTTATTTGTAATCAGTTTTTTATTACCATATTTTTTTTCCAAAATCAGTTACTCATTTAACCTATTTTAAATTATTCTTGTTGACCGGTATTTTTTTTTTCTTGAATCGAAAACAACATTCCATAAATTTTAAATGCATTTTTGTTGAAACACTATTTTTTGGGCCGGTTGTCACGCATTGGTGAAAAACGGTTTAAGATATTGGGCTGGGATTTTCAGGGAATCTTTATTATATTATTGGCCTCTTGGTGAACATAAAAAATTACATATGTATAATATAAACATACATATATGTATGTATGTATAGATTCTGGCTACCTCAGTCGATTTTGAAGAGTTTATTATTAGGAATTATTGTACTTAGTAATCAAGTTAGCTTCGAATATGTTTTGATGAAAAACACTTGATAAACATTTTGCTTAGTCACAACAAGAAATAAAATTTAGCAGATTGTAAATGAAAAACGTTTTTTTTCAATAACCTTGTATAAATTAAAATTATAAAAATGGTTTTTTCACTGCATTTAACAATTACATTTCTACCGTCTTCTGGTTTTAACTTCTGAAAAAGTCTCATAATGTAATTGCTAATGATTATTTTAAAACATTTATTGTAGCCAAAAGATACATAGTTTTCCGTTTAATAAAACAATCACCCAGAAGGGCGACGGCGATTGGCCCTCTTGAAACAATGCCTATACCTACTATTTTCCGAGATATGTATGTACTGTACATATTTTCCAGCCTCATATTGAACTTATTCTGAGGAACATTCACTCCATAATTAAGAATTACATATGTATGTTTAAAAGATATAAACAAGTTTTACTAAAATTATTTCACTATAAACTACTTCAGATGTGTTTTTAATATTTTGTATCTAATTGCCTGCCTAATTATAAGGAGTAACTACGAGTACTAAGAAAACCAAAAACCATCGAGTGGGCCAAAGTATCAAAATCTTTTGAAAACGCCCACAAGGTGAATTAATCAAATCCACTTCTTTCGAGTTTTCTTTCCAACTGAACTGGTGCTTACATCTTTCGCTTTTCGCCGCATCGCAACGTGCAGAGACGGATGTTCCCCACGGCCTCAGTTGGATTCAACCATTTCATCAGCGAACTGTAGCTAAGTAGCGAAACAAATCCTCCCGCTCCCGCCAACAGTCAAGTGGGCCGCCGCCGTTGTAAGTCAGAATAATTTGGGGGTTTTTTGATTAATTTGCCGGCAATTTTCGAATTTAATTAACTTCGATAATTGAAAACAAAAATGTCAGCAATGTTGCCGACGCCCATTCGTAATTAAATCAAAGAAGTTGCAATTTCGTCTTCAATTAATAAGAAATGATGTTCGCTCAATCAAGTCGCTCTGATTGCGCTCGGTGTTCGCTTCCGTCGAGACGAGCGCCAAGTTTCGAGCTGAGGCTGAGGCCAACCCTTCCACCGAAACGGAAGTCCGAAGTCGAAGTCGAAGATGCTGTTCATGGGGTTGGATGGGTGCGGGTGGCTCTAGCGAGCAGCCGCTGGGTGTCGGGGTAATCGAAGGGTTAAGAATAGCCAGAAGTAATCCACAAATAACATTCAATGTTAATGTAAAGCCGCACATGTGCATGAAGTTTTAAGTCGCCGGCAACGCCTTAGACTAATATGAAAAGGAAGTTGATAGAAACTCGCCCCGGGGCAAAGCCGAAAATCAATAAATTATTTGTGATGACTTGGCGTATAGCCCTTGAGGTGGCCGGCCGGGATGCAGTCATCAGACATTAAGGGCTCGCAAGGAAGTCCGGCAATATCGAGCGCAGCTCCCCTGCGCCTAATAATGTTTTATTGCGTGAAAAGTAACAGATAGCAAAATCTTTCAATTTATTTGGTGCGATATTATCGCTCATCTCGTCTTTTATTGAGGTTTTAACTCGCTCGTCCGTTTCGGCTGCGAGTGGCTCAGGGACGGCCGTAAAAATATGAAGTCAAGGGCGCGCAACCCTCCCGCATTCGTGTCCGGCCGTAAATGTGTTTGCCAATACCCATCCGCCTTAAGTGTCATCTGCTGGACGATGGACATGTAATGACACGAATTCTCGTAAATAGACAGACATTTGAAGAAGATTGGTATTTGCACGTCTTATTACGGGCCGGCTAGAAACGGGGCGACGAAGCGCCTAGGAAGCGACACAGTTCGGACGACATGGCGTAATTGCCTTGTCGTCCTTTATTGCGCTACTCTGCCCACAGAGCGTATTACTTCCTTTGATAACTCAACTTGCGCAATTAGAGGACCGTGGATTAATGAGGTGGGTGGTGGAGTGGTAATGATCCCTACGACGAGTACCTGACCTGAAACGAAACATACCCACTGCCAGTAGGACAAAATCGAATTTACTCGAATATTTTTATAACTTTCTGAATTTATATATTTCGACTTGTAAGTAGTAGAAGTTAAACCGGGTGAAAGAAACAAGCCAGCGAAAAAGAAGATAATTTCGCTGCTTTTTAGGTCTATGTATGTTAAATGGTAGAAAAAGCCGAAAATATGCCGAAAACAAGCCGAGGTAGTGAACAAAATGCCGAAAAAACGCCGAAAATAGGACGAAAAAACGTATTTTAGCCTGACTATTATACGCCTGAAAGTTAGGTTTTTATATTAGCCCTTTGCAATATGAGGTCACCTCTGGCGTGACAAAACTATTTTTCCCTAAAACTTTTAAGTCACATCTGGCGTGACACTTCATACAGTTAATAAAACAAATTAGTGGGAAGCAATTTTATTTAAAAAATGTTTTGAAATTATGTGTATGTACATAAAAGTCTTGTATTATACACTTCTCAGCATAATAATATTAATGTTCCTTATCAAATGTTCAAACGCTTATCTCTATAAACATTCCAGATTGCTTGAAAAAATCAGTTATATACGCATGCGCAAATCAATTATTGTTAGTTTTGAGTTTATTCTCGTCCTATACAAAACAGTAAACTAAATATTCGTATTTTGATAATGTACATTCTTTATGAACATTTATTTTGTTAACAAAATATTAAACTTTAAATAACTGCAAATAATTACTTCATACCTAACATGTGATATCAAAACCAGAAAAATTAAATCAGAGTTGGCCGAGAACAAATTAGGAAAACAATTATAGTGCAAAGGGTTAAAAATAAACAATAATAATTTTTTTCAAAATCATTATTATTAAATATATAAATAAATACGAACTAAATCTCGGCCTCTGATAAAGTTCGGTGTATATTCGGCCTAAAATCGGTCTAAAATTGAATTCTAGGCCCTTTTTCGGCCTGTTTTTTTCATTCGGGTAATTTTTCCGTTCAAAGTGTTAAAATAATTCGATTAGAAAAATGCAATCGAAGTATTTTGACATTATGGTAGAAAAAAAAAACTGAAATCAAAGACAACTAAAATGAATTTATGAAAATTTCAGGAACTTTATTAAGGAATTTGTATACAAAAAGGGCTTTTGTAAGAAGACAAAACTTGCTTGCTTCACTCTTCTACCAAAAGGGGTAGTTTAATGCAACCAAAATTAGGTTCTGCAAACCAAAACTAAAAGTTACTTTAACAAATCCCTAAAAATCGGAAGAAGTGTATACATACATATATTTTTTAATAATAAAGATAATAATAGAGCATGATTAGTAATTTTTGAAAATCTGCTTTATTTTATAAATTATATTATATCCTTGGACCAAGACTCCAAATTAATCGCTGATTTGGTTAAATATACGAACGAACGGTTCGGTTAAATATTTACCTCAATCTATTATATCGAATTAACTGATTGTTTTGGTCAGAATTTGCTAAGACTGGTTGATTTGGTTAAACCAAAAGGTACTTGGTTCACATTTAAACAAAAGCTCTATTAAATTTGGTAACCAAAAACGCGGTAGGCTGATAACCTTCTAAGTATATTTGGTAAGGTAAAGCTGATTTTTGAATCTTTTTACCAGTGATTTTTTTTTCTCAGTGATGAGTACAATTCGCTCGACTACGTATAATATAACAAAAAACTATATGTTCATCAATGGAGATAGCTTCGGAAAGTAAAATGTGCATTATAAGAAAATAGAGCCATGAGTTTACACCCTGAAGCTTGGAATTAAGTGTAAAATTTCATAAAACTTACTTTGGCATCCTGAATGGATATTTGATCAACTTTTGCGCCGACCGACGCCTCTCCTACACTCCTGAAAAAAGATTTTGCATTTTATGCCACCCTTGAATAGAGACTTTTAAAGTTTGCAGCAAACCAATCAAACTTGATCGAAATTCATTTTTCCAATTCTTACTAAATTTTTATTAATCTGAATTTGATGTACATTTTGGGCCAATAAGGTTGGGAAGAGAAACTTTTTCAGTTTGATTTTTTTTTCGAAACGTAGTATTTTACAAAACACTCTAGCTGCGTTACTTTCATAAGAACAAAAGGAGGTTTTGCTTTGATTTACATATAATAATAACATCTTTCCGTCTCCTCAGAATCTTGAAATTTAGAAAAAGTAATTTAAAAGTCTTTCCATCTTGTAGCTCGATTCATTTCGCGTGTTATTGTTGATTCTCAAATATTCTTTGTCGATAAAAAGCTTATTTTAAAGAAATTTTTTGCAGTATTACAATTACAAAAAGAAATGGAAGTCGGCAATTACGGAATAGAAAGATTTGTTTGTTCAATGGGTGTTAAATATCTAGGAAACTCATCTAATTAAACTTAATTGGTTCTCAAAAAATATTTTTTATTTTGGTACGTAGTTAATCATGTTTTATGTTAATAGCTACGTCTAATCAGAATGCATGTAACTACACTTCGTGTCTGATTATTATATCTAATTTGTGTTGCTAATTTTTTCACAATTTTTATATTAATGGAGTTCAACACAGTTTTTATATTAATGGAGTAAGTCTTTATTATTAAAGGTGATATTTAGATAACAATGAGCTTCCTCAAGAAAAATTAGGTGCTTAATCTGAGTAACTATGCGCTTTTGCCATAAAGTATTCAATAATTTCAAGTTATGCAATTTGTTAATTTTAAAAAGTTTTCCAAAAATAGCAGTCAAACATTAATTATAAAAGATTTTATCATCTCAATGGGATGCACTTCTATTCTTCATCCTTACTCAGGGTAATATAAAATGTTCTATTGTTCTGGATATACGAAAAAAGTAACTTCTATTAGCCATGGTACTTAATATCAGCGATTTCGATATTTCCAGAAACCTAACTTTTGTGCATTTCTTTTGAAATGAAGATTTAGCTTTGATTCATATCAAAAACTAGAAATTTTTAAAAAATTAAAAACGACATTCAGATGAGGACTGTAGAACCACAACCACAAACATCATGATGATCTTATAAATTTCGTATCTGGGGGTTTTTTAGGTAGATAATTTTTTTTTTTTTTTGTTGCTTTAGAGTATAATGTCATATTGCAGGCTGTACAACATAAATTTTATCCATACTAATTGCTACAATGTGAATATCTTCTTCTGCCTTTTTCATGAACATCAGGCAGATTCATTTATTGTGACATCCTAAGACTGTCAGGTACTTGAAGTTTTTGCTTATTACTATTAGGAATTGGAGACTACACAGTCGGGTTCAAAATTTTAGATAACATTTTTCAAGTTTTATAATAATTTATAATATTTTCGGATTTTTGATCCACAATATTGGACACGTCATCTTGAATTTCGAAAATCTGAAAATTATAAAATTTTAGAGTAATTGATAGCATTTTAGAGTTTTGATACGCCATATTGGATTTAAAAATTTGTAATCAGTGACCCCAAATACCCCTATATACGTAATTTTAGAGAAATCTTTCCAAAAATAGAAGAATTGTAGATAGGATAGTGTATAACGAAAATTTAACATAAATTGATTAAAATATAAGTACTCGCTTCACTAAACATCATTATCGAGCACGTTCAGTTTAAGTTTTTACTTAATTTTAGTAATTGCTTTTCTGAGCACAGCGAGTATCTTTGATGAGATCTGACAAATGCAAATCATTTTAGGTGACGGTCACCGCAGCGCAACACAAGTGCAAACATGCCCCGGCCGCCACCTGAACACTCAATTCCGCGAGCGGCGAAGGGGCGATAACCGAAATATGCATGAATGCACCCATCACAATGCGGGGGCCAGTCCTGCAAATATGCTGCAAATTTTTCCCGCTCATTAATTGAATTGCATTAGATAACACTCGAGCGTTGGTCGCTGGCGTGATTCTGGCAACGTATTCATACGCACAGCGCCGGTCGGTGGGGCCCCGGTGCTCCGGCGGGCATGTACTTATTAAGCAAACATAAACTGCAAACACAAATGATTCCTGATACGATGGAGTGACCATTGACTGTCATACATGCGGCTTTGTATTATGCTCCCCGGCCGGAAACATGATGCACATTAGCCCCATCCCGGCGGTGGCGGGCGGCGTCCCGACGCGGCCGCCCTGCGGATGGGGGTGGCTCGATTGTCGCCAACATCAAATGATTGAAAATTATGAGACGACACGTCCATCGAGACCGAGTCCACCATCTTTAAATCGTGGCCCGGGAGGCGCCTTTTGCGGCACCCTTGCGGGGAGCACCTTTCGCAACCAGCCGCAAAAATGTGCCGGGCCGTGGTCCCGATGATCGCCCGATTGGTATTAACCGAATCCTATTTGTGTCCCAATAATAATTTTGCGGGTTTCGGCAGTTGGCGCGCCCTGCATGCCGTTCCGGCGGACATAAAGCGCATTTAACAGCTTAATATGAGCCGGTAGGGTCATACGGGCATCAGCAAATGCATTTTGTGCATCGTTTGTCAATAAGCGTACACATTTTCATGTGTTCAGTTTGGTTTTATTCTGGTGTAACTTTGTAGCTCCGGACCCAGCGGCTGGGCCTGCCAACACGGAACCGTGTGTCTGCACTTAACCTATCCGTAGGAGCCGGAGTCTGGAGCCCCGACCCGGGAAAACGGAGCCCTGCACCGGCCTGCAGGACGAGGGTCGAATGATGCCAGAGTGCATTTTGTTTACCAAAATACGGTCAAGTATTATACAGTTGCAGGCGGCCTGTGTTTTATTCGGGTATATATTAATTTTATTGAACAATTAATTCAGCCTTCCCGGCGAAAGGGTCATGTTATGATGTCCAGAGCTTATGTTGTAATTGCTGACCGTTTATGCTCGCAGCCCCTTTGACTAGTTGGAAATTTTGAGTTAATGGGCTTCGGCGGCCAGATCATATGAAATAAAAGTTTAATGTTATTGCGTTCGGGTAGCACCTACAGGAGAGGTGCATTTGGTCCAGCCCGCCGAAACGACACTCTTGGATATGTTCGGAGGTCGCGACGGAGCGCATATTGCTTGCTTGCCGGGAATTGCATAGCTCTAAATCAAAACAAATTGCTGCGCAGCGCGGTGCAGGGTGCGGTCCCGGCGAAGGGTTGCACACTGTCGGACCTGTCAGCGCTGAATGGCCATAATATGAATGGTCAAAAATAACACAAAACATTAGCGGAACCGGAGCAATCCACCCGGCAGAATGTCGACCCACCCACCTAAGCGCGCCGGCGAGTGTTTTGATTTGATCCTATACCATTGTTTGTCCTAAATGAACTTGGAAAAATATTATGTTTCATTGCAAATAAATAAAAAGCGGAGAATCACTGGCAGCAGCAGCCCGACCAGAACAATAAACAGGATGATGTATTATAATGGCATTCTTGGGTTTCTGCCGTGTGTGGTTTCGCAAGTGCAATCGATGAGATTAGTTCTATTTGGAGCGGGACGGGGAGGGGGTGCCTTTTGTCCTTCGTCGTTGCCCTAGGTGAATGCTTCCAGAGCCCTTCTCCGAACGGTCTGCAGTGAATCACCGTCCCATCTCTTGGTAGAGTTGGGCCTTACTTCACTTCACATAATTCAGTGCTGTCTAGAGACTTCATAGATGAACTACTTCTCTTTGTAGGTACTGTTAAATATTATATAATACATTATATATGAAGTAACCTGGAATTTTGCATAAATACACTGCATACACTAAGAACCTATTTAAAGTATGATAAAATACAGACGTGGTGTTTCGCAAGTTTGGTTATTCTCGAAAATAAGTTTGTAATTTAACAAAAAAATGTTGAAAACAAACTTTTATCGTATTCTATTAGTCGAACCCTTTCATTTGATACCCATGTCAAGGGGGTGGTTATGGAAATAATATCACCATCTTTTCGCGTCCACCATATTGGATTTAATTTGACGTCACTTCGCTAATCGTGCATTGTCGCCAAAACCAAACGAGTATGCAAAATTTTAGCTCAATCGGTTGGAGGGAACAGGTCTAAAATTCAGTTGTAAGATTTGACCCAAACATACCAACCAACAGTTAAAGTTAAATAAAAGCTTGTAATAAAATTTTTTAATAATAATAAAAAAATAGTCTAATTAAAGTATTTTAATGTATTCTCAAAGTTTTTTATAAACGATCATTAAGAGTCAAAGGTAATGAATATGCAAACAAAGTTTCTTGGTCGCCACCGGGCGTCATGAAATTTGGAGTGAAGTTAAATGTAAAATTCCAAAAGACCTTACTCACATTACAGACAATTTATTTTTTTATTTTTCATCTTTAATATTTTTGATTCCTGGCAAAGTTATCTGAAATTAAAATGGCATTTCTCCTGTTGCCATTCTGAAAAGTGGGAAATTTCTGAAATTTTCCTGGTGTTCTGGATAGAAAGCTCAGGCCCCAGATACCATCTGGATTTTCAAATTAGTATGGGAGGTCATTTTGACTATATTAAAAAAATAAATAAACCTGTGCTAGTTTCTAAAGTATACATCTAAATAACATGGTGAATGACAAATTTTATTTGCACTATATGCTTCACTATATTTGATAAGGATTGATAAAAGTATTATAGATCAAAAGACCTTCGTAAGTAAACACCTAATTTTATTCAAAATAATTTTTTTTTTGGTAATTATTACACTGTCGAAAATACTTTCAGTTTTCGGGTAACCTATGGCTCAATATCTACTAATCCTATTAAAATCTACATAGATTCCTAGCTTTAGAAACCTAGGAGATCAAGTACGATAATTTATAGTAAATTTTGAGCTATATCATTAAGACCACTGGACCAAAAATTATAAAAAAAAAATATTTTTAGAGTCTTTAGAGGCAACTTTCAAATGATACCTAACACGATATATTAATTTAATTTTTGTTTCTTTGAACCAATTTGACTCCCTATTTTAATCTAAAATAACTTTTTGCTAATCGTTGACTGGCGATATACATATGTGAGCATCATCAAGACCATTATGCTAAATTTCGAATTCCTACGTTACATAATAGTTTTCGAGAAAAACCTTAGTGACAGACGGACACGAGAATGATTTTATAAGGGTTATGTGTTTCCTTTTAAGGTACGGAATAGGAACCCTAAAAACGCAGCTAATATGGCGACCGGTTGTTTATATTTGTTTTTATCCTTATCCTTATCCTTTAGAGTAATGGCGAATCAGGTACTAAGGCTTAAGTATAAAGTTTCATGTAACAAAATCTAGGAAATTATGAATTTGGTGAGCTAATAGCTTCGTACTGTCAAATTTGAAAACTAAAACAAAATATAGGCTTTAGAATTAATCAAAAGTGTCATTAGTCCTTTTGTGAGTTGGTAAAACGGAAATGTATAAATATTGTCCTCAGATGCCAGGCTATGTACATTCTGCTGGGGCTTTAACAACAACTATATGACCTAAATACATTTGCAGGATTATCCATAAACTACATTACCTTTTTATATCCAAGTAGTCTTAGAGAAGTTTGACCCTGATTTTTAATTAAAATAAAGGTTTTAAAATGTTTAACGTATGTAGAAACATTTGTTTTTGATAAGTCGTATTTTTCCGTCGTGATTTTCTACTTTCAGTTTGTGGTTTCATAAAAATTGTAGAAAATACTTAATTTAAAGATGTTTATATTCTTTCACTGCATATAATTTTAAAAGAATCATGAGAATAAGCCAATTAAAAGAGCATTGTTTGTTTTAGTCTGTTTAATGATCAAACAGTGAGTTGAGTTTAGTTGAGTTATTAAATTTCGATTTTATTGAATATGTCTTGAGTATGTTGTATATTTGTTTATGTAACCTTATATAATGAGAAAATGGATGAAGGATGAACAAGTACAATATGAGTGAGAACAAAGGCTACACCATTTTGAGGTCCATGTAGAGTGATGGTCGCCAAAAATTCGTTGAAAAATGCTACTTCGTATTTTATTAAGTACTCCTGAGCGCTGTGCAATTGCACGTTAATAAATAAAGCAAAAATGTCCCAAAGAAGCCCCAGATCCTATTTATGCACGGGACCATATGGCGCTCCTGTGGCAGGTCATGTCCCGCCGCATCCTGCCCCGATTGCCAGCCTATTCAAACAGGCAAGACGAGCGCTGCTTTGTACGCAATTATATAGCGTAATCTTGTTACAGCAGGGCTACAACGGAATAATAATTCTTCTATCAAATCCCTCGCTAAACCGTCAACAATTCCAAAAATAACCATCTTCGGGGATATTAACTGAGCGTGTAATTCAGTCTGTTCTGCCGGAGCTCCTTGGTTCCCTTTCGGCAGGAGGACTCCACTCCGGTACGTGTTTATCCAATAAAAAATATTCCTTTCTGCAAAAAAAAAATGAACAATTTGCATACGAAATCATATTTCAGGCGCTACAAGTACGCTCGTACCTAGCTCGAGATTGAACGCAGAATCCCTTCATTCAGTTCGAAACATTAAGTACCCGGCATCATTCCCCGGATCCCGGGTATTTACTGTTTAATTTTACGCGTATTGATTTTCGAAAGTGCCTGAATAAATACTGCGTCGATAAGAAAGAGGGTCCTTGGCTTTCTCGACTTTCCTCGCATTCAAATGGGACGGATCGACGGATGGCATCAAACAAGGGCCAGGAAGGAAAGAAAAAAAAAATCCACTCTGGTCCACGGGATGAGAATTCGAGAGTTGGCAGATATCTCTGGGCCCCTTCGGTACTCGGTGCTAATTTTTTTTTTTTTTTCAAAAGACCCTTCCCAAGTTATAGGACAATATTTTGCCCAAATAAATTTGCTCGTCATTAGGTGAAAAACAAAACGCGCTCAGATGGGCCTGAAATTGGGCGGAGTGCAAGATATTTATTAAATGGAGAGATAATTTTCAAAATGGAATTTGCTTTATATCTGCCTTATCAAATTTACTAAGACTAGTATTGATACATTAAGTAATGTATTCTAGTATTCTAGTATTAGATTCTATTAGGAAAAGAATGGCTGGAATTATTGGAGTTATGAAAAGAAATAGCTACTTCAAAATATTAAGATAGGATAAAGGATTAGAAATAAGAACTGACTATCAAAATTTCTTGGATCGAAATACTTATTTGAACTCGTTTATATTCGTCGACCACTTTTAAAATTATGTTTGTCTCTGTTAATAATTTGGAAGAAATTCAACAAATCTCTGTCGCACTTTTTTATTTACAGTCAGTTTTTTACATTTTCAGAACGGAACAAATATTAGACTTAGACAAGATTTATAAATCTCATATTATTTTTAAACAAGAAATAAATTAAGTTATTTAAAAATTAAGTTATTATTATAATTAAAGTACGGAATTGATATCCATAACGATGAGATTTTATTTTAAATGCAACAATGATTTTTCTAATATTAACTTTGTATTGAATTTCTTACCTCGTTCTATTGAAATTTCATTGATAGAGGCCAGAGGGTACCGTAGTAAGCAAATAAGCGTTAAAGTTTTTAAAGTAGTAAAAACGATGTAGTGACGAATGCGTTTTACTTTCGTTTCTGGCTTGTAACCACACAGTTCGGTTATAATAAGTAGCAGTGTTTTTTTTTCCTAATTTCCTATATGGTTCAGGTTAGATAGCAAATTTAGTATTGAATTGAACTTTAAAAACGGTCACGTATATTAAGGTTTTAAAATTTGAGAAAAATTCATCAAATTGCCTTGAAATTTACCCATGCAGACCTCAAATCTTGAATCAGAAAAATTTTTGTATTAACTATTAAACTATGCTTAAATTCCAATTTAGTGCAAAATTTCCTGCTAAATTTTGAACTGGAATCGATTTAGAAAAAAAAACACAGTTAAATGAATTACTTTCAAATCTAAATTTGTTTATAATAATAAATCAAAATTAAAAATGGATTTTCGATTTAAGAACGGTCAGTTTTTAAAATAAAGACAATATGGAAATGCATTTAAATTTAAACTACTTATGACTGTATATTTACTGCATGTTTTGTAAAAGCAAAATCCTAATTAAAATGACATTTGGTTTGTACGTTGTTGTCGTTATACATATACATATATGTAGAACGAAATAGTTGCACTATTTTTTTTAATATCTCAAAAACAGTGCGAGGTGGATTTTTCATTACTTTGTTATTCTTCTCTAATATTATACAAAGTGCTTTCTCAGATCGAAAAACTTAGATAATAGAACCCGCCCATAAAGGTCTAATGTTGAAAACTAATTAACACACAACCTATCATAGTGAATTATTAGTAAAAATTATAAATTAAATGCTGTGTGTCAATTAATTATGATTTTATTTGTGTATAAACACGTGGTATTCTTGATTAGAAATAAAATTCATATATGAATCTCCCAACCATGTGCGAAGTAAGTTCTAATTGCTCTCATTGATATTTCTTCATATTTTGTTTATACATGCGTAATAATATTAAAACTTTTTCGGTTCATCCACTTTGCCTGGAAGAATTCCTCATATGTTGGTATCGTTTGGTCCAGAATACAAAGACAGGGCCTATAAAGCTGTGATGTCTCTTTGGCTTACAGTGTCGTGAATATTTCCATAAAGTCAAATTGTATTATTTAATTTTGAGAATGGGCGACAACTCCGGAATGAAGAGCGAACAAAGGCAGATCCAGCTAAGCCGGATCTCCATTTAGGGGCGCGTAAATGCAATTCGTTTAGCCGGGTCTCGAGGCGACGAATGAAGCCAACCCTATGAAATTTTCATTAGCACTGACACTCCGAAATTGCCAGAAATCCAAAATAGAATTTTAATCGTGAAGTTGTTAGTCGCCGTACCTCTGAGGAGCATTAAAACAAGAATGAAACACCTCAAGGCAAAGAAGTCATTTGGACGTGGAGCGTCATCTCCCCGAATATCCCTCAGGAGGGTGGCGGTTGTGAGCGAACTCGGGCAAGGGATGTGCGGCGCGGGTGAGATTAAAGGTAAATGCTATAATCAAATCTTTTCTAATGGCTTTGTGCACACTTTTTATTGTCACCGAGGGCGCAAAATAAAACAGTTTCGTTTGAGGCGCGCTCGGAACTCTATGCAAATTACATTCCGCAGCAACGCTCTTTGGAAACGAGATTGCCGTCTGTGGGGCCGTGAAATCGTATCTTGGATGATTCCTCATTTTCTGAGGTACCGGCCAAACCCCGCGTCGAGACGCCAACGGAAACGAATCTGGCTAGATTGCTCGTGTCTGCGGGGGCGGACGGGGCTGCTTATTGCTCCGGAAAAAAATCAGGTCTATTGGCCACTAACAAGGAATTAGTTTTCCCAGGCAGCTCGATTAGATGAAGATGGGCCTGCAATAACTCCTCGATTCGCATTATCTCGTTAGCACGCAGCCGGCTCGGACTGCGAACACATTCGGCCTCCGCCCCGCGCAGTTCCGGCCCCGCTCCGAACCCACTAGGGCCAGGTTAGGGCTAGGGCCAGGGCTAGGCGTAGGTATGGCGAGGACAATTTCCGCAAATTGACTTCCCTCTCGGGCTGCGGCGGAATGGAGAGTTGTTCATTTCGAATCGGAGCCGTTTGTAATTCAACCCCCGATTGTAGTTAACTCTGCCACTTGTTGATGCTGTGTCGCTTGGGATTTACCGACGTTGCTGGCGGCCGCCCCACCCGGCGCAGCTCCCTTCCCGGGGTCCTGGGATGGGACCGGGTCCGGGACTCACGTTGATTCCGACCGGCTGGGAATGAGGAGTCAATCACGAATGGCATGGGAAAGTGCTTTGATTGGAAAATGGAAACGTTTTGATAGCCGAGGGCTGTGTAAATAGCAACTGCTCCGTGCGTAGCGGGAGATGTGTCAATTCGAAGTGTAACAGGTCAGGACCCGGGGTGGACAGGCGGCGAATTGACTCGAAATTTCTGCACGTTTTTGCAGGTGCGCCACTAAAATTGGAAATTTTGACTCGAGGGCGCTTTTGCGGACAGACACCTTCAGCATTATCACGAAAAATGTGTTCTGATGAAAGGCTTGATTTTATTTATCATTATTCCTTTTCATAACATAAAAGTTACTAACAAAATGTTTTGCGACATTTTCAATTGCTGAATCTTTAATTTTAAAGTAGTCATCATTAAATTTACAGAGGCTTTTGGTACAAGGCCCAGTGTTAACTTGAAGTTAGATGCTTAGGCTGGAGAGGAGGATGGGGGATGTAGTGGTTCAACCCCTGAAATGTTATAGATTTTATTTTAAAGTAAATTTAACCAATTTTTACATAAACGGTTACAGCAAATGTAATATTGTTATACTCTTAAGAAACGTTTTCAGGGGTCCGCACCTTAAAAGGAAAAACGGAACCCTTATAAGATCACTCTCGTATCCGTAACGTAAATTTGGTATAATATTAGGTCTTAGATTAAAATGGGAGGGTCAGTTTGATCCAAAGAAAAAAAAATGTTATTTAATATATCGTGTGAGGTATCATTTGAAAGAGCTACTTCTAGGGATTTTAAAAATATTGTTTTTTATAATTTTTGGTCCAGTGGTTTTAATGATATAGCTCAAAATATGCTAGAAATGACAGGCCCCCGCCACAGTTTATGCGCTTGCCACGATAACTCTGCCAATTTAGAGATGACCAAAAGTAATAGAACTAAAGTAGCCGGCTCTGCAACTGTAATCAGTTCAGCGTTTATGTGTTTATTTACAAAGTAATTTTGACCTATATACATATAGTATTAGTCAAAATCACAATATAATATAACCCTCGGGTGCGAGTCCTACTCGCACTTGTCCGTCGTTTTTACATTCAATTTGTGTAAAGTACTGTTAAACGTGTAGTGTTCATAAAAAACAAGCGAAAGTTTTATAAAATGTATGCTATTGAGTATTACCATGATTGTTCAATAATTATGCAAAAAATGGGAGATAATACATAAAAATAAAAATATGTCATTTCATGTCCATTTTATGGAAAAAATTCAAAGGTAATTTAATGGAAAAACACTAAGTTTATTTTTTAAACAGTATTCAGTTATTTTGACTATGATTTTCACTAAGCTTTCGTCATCCTTAAACTGTTCTCATTTCGTCGTCATATTTTTAATTACACCACTATGTTAATTTACAGCTTGTTTTATGGTCTTGAAGGAATGTATTAGTTTTTTATTAACATGCAACTTTTCCATTATTATGTTATTATCTATTTATTTAATTTATCAATGAATCTCAAATCTGTTAAACGAATGCACGAATCAACTAGATCAGCAGCTATACATCAGCTGTAACGCGGGCTTTCCTTTTCCAAAATTAAAAGGGCTTTTATCCCTAACGAAGAGGATAGATGCCCTAATGGCTTTTGAGGATAGACGTTGCTGCGCACAACCTTTTTATATGATGAAGTACATATATTTTTATGACTGTTCATGTTATAGAATATATAGGATAAAATATATTGGGAAAATGGGAATACCTCACATAGGAACGGAACCAAAATCGGAAATTATAAAGCTAAGTTCTTTGTATAGTTATAGGTAGGTATTTATGTACAAGAAAACGTCATTGAATTTAGTTGTAAAATTGATTTTTTATAGGAGAATCTTTCGTATTTATTAATAAACGTTATTAACAAATACACAATCAAATAACGAATTTAAAAAATATTTGTTCATTTCAAAAAGTGGCATCTAACCCTATACATGAGTTTTTTGTTTTTCTAAAAACTTGAAACAAGTAAATATCTCAATCTTTATTCACTTTCGCAAAATTAATTTAATATTTTTTTTTTTATATTTTATTATTTATTATCATAACATTTATTCAGTTTACAGAGTAGATGTTAAGTTTAAGAATTTAGAAAGTCTTACTTTATTCTTTACAGCTTAAAATATATTTTTTTAGGAAAATAATATTATGTTGGATTTTAATAGTATAATATGTGGAGGTAAAGTTGTACAAAAAAACAAAAAAACCTCATGAGGAAAACTGAATTCTATTTACCCTAAACTACTACTAATTCTAAGCTACCTAATATAATATTTAACTAGTCTAGGCAAAGATGCCGAATCAGGGGATTGCGGGCATACTCGCATTTCATTATAAAATTATTTGTTAATTTTTCTAATTCTGTCTGGTGCTCATTCCTCCATCTGCTGTCGGCGCGAAAAGTTGACAGATATTAATTCCACTCAGAAAGTCATCGACAATCACTTTTGTTTTATACGACGAGCTCAAAGATCTAATAAAATCTAAGGAGATGTCTAAAATAAACATTATTTTATACTTATTTTTTTAGCGTTACTACGTTATTTTGGAGACGATTCTATTTTTCTAAGGTAAATTTTTTGTAAGTATTGTAAATATGTATAAATACGCGTAGTAGACAAAATCTTTCGTTTAAATTTGTTTTAGAAGTAAAGAAATCAGTTTTTTTAGAAAATATGTACATATATTCAAAACTTAACAATTTTTCCAAGGATATCTAATTTAAATTAATTACCAAAAACTTTGGAATATTCCTAATATCGTGCTGTTTTATTTATGAATAACGAAAATTAATGGGAAACAAAAGTGCAATGGTTTTAGCCAAATGGGACTTAACTTTTACATAGTACGATTTAGAGAAGAATAGAAGGACGATGGTTTTTAGTAGATTTGTCCAAGGTTGTTCGTTCAGCTGCTGGGGACTGTTGTGATAAATAATTCAACAAATTTTGACTTCTCCATCAAATAACAAACGGACTTAGTTCCACAAACAAACTAATGTATGACCAGCTCCAGGGAAATTTCCCATTCCCCGGTGGCTCCAAAGGGAAACCGCTTGGGGGAGGTGGAATTTAAACAGGCGTAGATTTTGGAGTCGGGGGAGTTCTTCCCGTTAAATCGGGCAGGAAGATAGACGCCGAAGAAACTTTTCACTTAAAGTCTTAGGAGAAAGGCTCCCTCATATATTTGGCTTTCGATTGCTCTTGCTCCATTAGGGTAGACAGTTATCCTTTAGCGCTAACTTAATTGCGTAATATCCATTTGATTTCATTTGCATTCAATTAACAATCCATCAACATCCAAAATTTGATTCCTTAATCTCTGCCGCATCCTTTCCGAGTGTATTTGGGAGCAGAAAACTCTGTTTTGAACCCTTCCGTCGGCTCGATGAGTATCGACTTCGACGACGACGACGAAGACTCCCCCAAAATTTCTTGGCACAGACTCCTTCAGTTTTTAGATAAAAACCCTCAGCCCTCGGGCCGAGTTTGCTGTTTTAGTTAAGTAATGTACACGACACGTCGTAGATCTCCAGCCGGGTTCCCATGCCGCCCCCGCGTCCACCAGAAACCGTCTCGGTCTGGAGCTGGGGCTGAACACCGGATTCGAAATAATTTTTGGAAATAATAAATTAATTACTCTGTCCCAGCGAGTCTAGTGACTAGAAGGGAAGGAGGAGGGGAATGGGGAGGGGATAGAGCGGAGCCCCGGAGAACCCTTTCCGGCCGGGCAAAACTTAATAAATCTCCAGCCGTAGTTTATCCGGAATTATGATTCGGCTTTCCACTTCACTTATTCATGTACAGGGTTAGCGCCATTCGCATAAATCTGCATGGGGGCATACACGGCCGCAACATGGGAGCATAATTCGCCCGGGAAGACGTTGACTGCCCCCCGGGCAAATCTGCTGCCCAAATGAGCTCCCGTGACTCGCTCTAGTCACCCCCGGCGGGGGTGGTTTTTATGAATGTGGGTGGGTGGGTGGTTAAGAACCGGGATGCTGCCCGCCATGCCAGTCATGAACTGCCGATTCGGTTATTTTTCTTCATAGAGACAGCAAAAATATGCCGAGGGGGTGGAAGCGTCAACAATATGCAAATTTGGTCGCGATGGTGTCTAGAGAATGAAAAACGCGACCGCAAAGCCACCGCGAGAGGCGTTAAATTGCGTTAAAATTGTAAAAAATGTCATATCAGCATTTGGCGAAACAATCTGAATATAATGGCGTCATTTACATAAATATACAATTTCTGTTTAGTATTCATTGGGGCTTTGTGCTCTCCCAATAATAATCAGTCACCCTCCGACCCGACACGCGGGGCTGACAGCGGTTGTAATCGATTTGTACTTCTTCCGATGAAATTTCCATACCTTAAAAAGGGATCGGGCGGGGGCGACAGAAACTCTGGCAGAAGCCACTTTGGAATGTTTTGATGCCCATGCATGCGTGAAAAATCATTCTAACTTTGGGATTTATTTCGGTAGACGTATTAAATCGAGGCTGTTTTTCCATCCCACTTCGCCAGCTTGGCAACGTGTCATTCAAATATCTTCTGGCGGAGCCCGAGCCGCAGTAATCGAATGTGTCACATAGTCGCAACCGCGCCCCGCGCTCTCGTTTAAGGGGATACCTGCCGCCCGGTCCAGGTCTACAGCATCCGGCGGTGCGGCGGCGGCACTCGATCGTTTGCATAATTTGAATCCGAGCGATTTCTAGCTTTGCACCTACCTCGATGGGGCCCCGTGCGAGCCAAAGATGTCTCTGCTGATTTGTGTCAGTCCGAGCGAGTCTTACACTTCATTAAGTGCAGACCCCCGGCGTTCGGGGCTTATTTCGACGTGGCACGGGGCATAAATACTTCCCTTAAGGAGCAACAATTAAACCAGCGGGGGACCAAATTAAAATGTTTATTGCCGGCAAATGAAGAAACTGAACATCTGTAAGTCGGCCTCCCTTCGCTTAATTTACGTCGCCCGTAAATGAGGCCATGGGCTAGGACTCATCTCGGTCTGGCCTTATAAAGTCAGGTCCCCCGCACTTCCCGCCCTCGGCTGCCCTGCGCCCCTTCAAGAAACGATTTTCTTGGCCAGTATCTTTTATTTTCTGCGTGCGACAAGCAATTGCAAGACAAAATTAAGAAACGTCGATTTCTGCCGACCGTGGGGCGTCGGCCTCATTGCTGCGGCGGGCAATTAAACATGCGCTTACTTATTGCGTTTTCATCATTCCGGCCAAATTAAAACATTTTTCAGCCATACTACCCGTGCAAAATTCATTTTCTTTCAACTCTTTTGAATGCGTCTTATGATATCTTTCCGAGTCTCGTTGTTTCTTTAATTAAAGCATGTAATAACCACGAACGAATGCTATTGATTTGCGGGAATATCTCCTGTTTGATTAACCATAATATGCATAACCTGGCATATGCAATCGAGAAATCAAGAGTATTTCCGTTTAGCAGCTCACCAGTAGTTAAAGCACACTTTCGTTAAGTTTCATTTAATTTCTCTAGTTTTACTTTCGCTTGTACCCTAGTTTATAACATAATAAAGGGCAGAAGAAAAATCAGCAGGAAATCAGTAAACAAAACAGGAAGAACCGGTAATTTTAAAAAGCTAATTAGAAATGGCGCTCCGTGATATTGTTTTTATTTAGAACGCAAAATGTAGGTGAAAATTGGAACACGAGAACTTTATTGATTTACACGAAAAAAGGGAAATAGAAATTTTCAAATCTATATAAAGTTAACTATCGTCGATTCTTGCAGTATGAATCCATTAAATCAACGTTTTAATTTGAGAAAACACAATTTAAAAATTTGTATTTTAAGAAATAATCATTTCTTTTTTATTTGTGAATTGCGTTTTTACATTTGAATTAAAGGCTAGTGTCTTTATTATGCTTTTGCCATATCGATGACGTTATTAGTTATTTAAGGACCAGTATTTGAAGTGGTGCCGATAATCCCTCGAGAACCAACAAATCGATTATTATCTAATCTACTGTACGTAGCGTTTTTGCTTTGCATTATCCATTATTTATATAGATATTATTTTTTAAAATCATGCAGTTTTCCCAAATCTCTACTAGCTATATACGCTCATTAAATTAAATCAAGTTCAAACAATTCCACCAACATCAACTTTTTTTCTGAAGAGTTAGAAAATTATTTCTAAGAGTTTTTCTGTAGATTAAGTTACGAATTCATAAATGAAAATATTAATCAGCTTCCGTTTTCGAGAAAAATAGGGTTAAGAAGTAGGTATACTAATATTTTATTAACATATGTATGTAACTTAATTTTTTTATTGTTAGACTAAAGAAAACGTTTTTGAATTAATATATAATATTCGCATTACAGTTTTACAAAATTTCTAATAAGCTAGAAGAAAAAACAATACTACAATAGAGATTAAACTATTAGCAGAAGATTGATCTTTTCGGATTTTTTTCTGAAGGGTTTAGTAAATTTCCGCATTGAATCAGAAGTATTAATACTTTACTCATGAGGGAGTCTGTTCAAAAATGACACAATGAAACAACTTTTAACATTTATAATTAGGGAATACGGCGTCAAAATAAATACCGGTCAAAAATGAGTACCTTGGGTGCCAAGGGCTACGTTTAATTAGTATACATCTGCTAATTTCTTTAAAATTATGATAGTAAGAGACTTCGTTTTAATTTTCCTGTAATTTTTACCCATCATATTGAATTCAGACCAATAGAAGTTTTCAATTTTTCCATCTTTGTAAAGACATATTCTATGATACTAATTAGTTAATAGAATAAATTACTAAGCGACTAGAATTTACGAGGGTGTGATGTGTGACGTCTCCAGTGTTCAGTTTATATTTAAAATCGCAATTGAAAAATCTGGAATACATGTTTTCATGGATATTGATTTATAATATGTACTTACTGCGAACTACAGGATCAAGAAAAAGTATCGGTATCAAAATATACTCATATGAGTAAAAGTATCGATTAAAAAAGTATTGGTATCAAATATGAAGTACCTACTGTAAGGTACTGGTGGGGAATGGCCGTAATACTTAATTCTCTATAGCTTTTATAAGTAACTTTTTCGCGTAGCATTAAATAATAAAAATTTATAAGCCTGAAAAGACGCAACATTTGGGCCTGCGGAAAGAACAGAAATGATAGAACACTATCAGCTCTTTAAGTTTTTGCTTGCTCCATTTTTATAGGTACATATTACGTTTTAAAGGGAGGGAAGTCAGGGATAAATAATTCAATTTTTCTGACAATCTTAAATGAGATACTTTCTTTTCCACTTTTCTGTATAAACACGTTAAATTTACTTGATAGGTTCTTTCTCGATTTTGAGAGCCATTACACGAATATGTTTTTCTTAAAACCAATCTTTCATGTGTTTTGAAGAGTGTTTTGGGTTATTGTCGGATTAGGTATCCACTGCAAAGGCATTTCTTCTCCGGCATACGGCGGCAACATAATCGTTTTCAATAAACATATTCTACATCATCTAAAGGACTACAACAATTTCCTGGAAAACATCACAGATTCTGTTTATAATTTACGAGGCCAAATTTATTAATTTTTAGATAAATCTGTCCTTAAGTAACTAGTAAATGTATTTTATATAATCAAGATTCAAGGACAATATTTCACTTGTTAAATTTTTTTTCTTTTTGCTCTTTTGCATACAAAATAATCGGAATTAGATAAGTAATCAAATTCCATTAACCTCTGTGCCCAACATTATTTAAGGCTAATGTATCTTATCTATATTATTCAATCTACAATTAATTACTAATTTTTTAATTTAAATCTTAAAATGTTAAGTTTCTCTTAGTGTTATTAATTTAATGTTTGCAATTCTTAGTTTTCTAATCGGCAGAAATTTGCATAAATTGGCTATTGAGATAGTTATTTTCCACACTTGAACCAGGTGCCGATTATTTGCAATAAATCACGAGTTTCGACTAACCCTGTAAGCTATAAAATGGCGATATAATCGGAGGCGTGAACGCTTTAATTACATTCTCTGCGCCAATTAAGTTCAAATTATTCAATCAAGAATAATATAATTGTAGTCAGTGACAATATTAAATATGTAGGTTATTTATTTTTATAGTTCTAGGTGGTTGAAATATTCGGACTTTTCCATGGTTTAAAACTTTTAATCTACACTGACTGAGTGAGAAAAAAACAATTTTAAATCAACGTAAAACAGATGTCTGAAACCAAATATGCATGTACTTTGGTTGGTTTTACCGAGTTTTTGTTATTATTTTCCACAATTAAGCATACAGTTTGACTTTTATAGTAACTAAAATATTTGGTTAAATGAACCAGGAATTAAATTTATTAAAGAGGAAAGGCTCATTTTTAACCTTAGCTTGGTTCCGTTTACGAAGTTTCAGTTACAGAATTAACAGAGAGCTTGGTTAATACATACATATAACAAATGTTAGGTAAACGATTAACTAAAATTTTGATCAAATAGTGGATAAATATTTGAAATCTTTGTTCTTTCAACCAAAACAAGTAGTTCAACTAATTTTCTAAAAATCGAATGATTTTTCAACAAGGTCAGGGTTGATTTTTGCTTTGATTTTGCTTCTTTACTTTTCGTCGGTTCCTTCCATACTAGCCGTATATTCTTGACTTATTCGGCTTAGAATCTACCTAGAATCTAGGTCCTAGATCATGGTAGTAATTCGGCATTAACTTGAAATTTAAAATCAACTTCTTAAAACTATGAGTTTAGATTTTCCAGTTGAACCAACATTTGTTAAGTTCAACTTTTAAAAATAAAAATTATATGTAGGTGGTGTGTTTGCTGATTTAGTTTATCTATTTCTAGTGGTGTTTTGCCTATAGCCTTTGGAAGGTTTCTTTGATTCTTGCTTTGCATAAAAAGGGTAACAAATCCTAAGTTGCATTGCTAAACTCTTCGAGATGCTTATCAGTTAAACATTTTATTTTAATTGCATACCATTCCTGATGTCCTGACAACATGGATACATGAAAGGTAAATACAAATGTTGCTTGAACAATAATATTTTTAAAATGATTAATTGAAAAATTTCGGAATCTGTCACAACCGGCGGAAGAAAATTTCACAAAAATTCGTGAAGAATCCTCAAACTCAATTTAAGTCTAACAAAGTATTCAAGTCTAAGTCGCTAACATAATTTTGATTCAAGCAAACACGATTTTGATAAAATTTTGATATAGTCGAATTTCCAGATTTAACCATTGTTATTTGTTTCAGCAGCAGATGAACGGAGACTTGAAATAAAAATAAAAGGTCTACAAAGTAAATTTGTCTAGCTTAAGATTATATGATGTCTGAAATCAAGTACTTACCGAATTTTAAAACAACTTCCATCTTCACTAATCACTGGATTTTTAATTGAAAGTTCAAATGGAAACATTTCTCCTCCGTTGACTTTCGTCAGGTATATTTGTTTCTTCTTTTCGACAAGTTCAGTGCTAGTCCTAAATCTTTAAAGGATGAACGACTATTTGAAAATTGGAACTACTGTTAGGGAGGAGAAAAGATCTTTGGAATATGTCCAAATGGGTTGATCTCTTGATCCATTACTCATGTATGGTAATGATAAGTAAAATCTGAAGAAGTAGCCGAGAAAAATTTTCGGTTGGTAACTAATAGAAGGAGTCTCTTTTTGATAGTAACACAAGTTTCAGATCGTTTTCTTTTGCTTCTTTTATAATTCGTTAGAAAAATGGAATTTGTAGCCGGAAAGTTTGGATCATACGTTTTATTAATTTTTTCGATACAAAATGGCGGCGGGGTAACCATTTCTATCAGACCTCATTTTCGAAGTTTGTGGGAGTAATATCTCAAAAACTATTAAAGATTTTGGGCTGAAAATTTAACCAGATTTAAAAAACAACCTTTATTCGTAGTTGAACCTACTTTTTTGGTAAATTATTGTTATAAATTTTATTTATAAATGTTTATATAATAGGTCAACATTTGATGCGAAAAATCGAAAAATTTTTTCAAACTTCAAATTAAATATTATTTTTTCAGTTTTTTATATACTTTATAGGTTTAACTACGAATTATGAATGTTAATAACAAGAAATTTTTTGAATGGATACTGGAACATCCATCACTCTAAGGACTATAATTACTCCCACAAATTGGACATCGCAACTGCAACGCGTCTGATAGAAATGCTTACCACGCCGCCATTTTGTCCCGAAAATATTAATGAAACTAATTTTTAAGAACTTTAAAAGATGTTCTATAAGGCATAATTCATTAAAATATCATAAAAATATAGTTAGTCTAAAAATAAAATGTTTGAAATAAGCGTTTTTTTAAAGTAAGTAATTTTACATACATACATATGTATTATATAGGTCTATAACTTCGGGAAGGAAACGAATTTGTTCTTGAAATTTTAATGATGTATTCTACGCATTATAAGTACCTATTCTAAGTAAGCAAAAAAAAAAAAACAAAAATCGATTTTATTTCTCAAAAAAGTATCTATGAGACATTCTTCACATTTTCTGTGAAGTTAAATCTGTGTGATCAGCGTTGGCTTAATTGGTAAGGGCTTGGATTAAGGATCCAAGAGACTCCAGTCCGAATGTTTTCTTTAAACAATTTTTGTCGGAGCTTTTTGTTTTGCGGATAAGCATTGCTTATAAATCTACTATCGGTGCTATCGTTTTCCTCGAAATTTTTCGCAACCTTCACATTATTTTGCTCAGTGCGTTTTTAAGTTCGCTAGTGGTCCCATGCCCCACTCCAATTTGTATGTAATTAGTCCGATCAGCAATTGAATTTCTCTGTCAGTGCAACCAAATTTTCGCACCGGAAATCCCCAGATATCCCAGGGCGAAGTCAATTAAGAGGGAGTAATGCACTTGCCTAATTGATTCCCCCGCCCGCCGGATGGTCGTTCGTCCCTCGGCCCGGCCTGTGACTGCGTCCCCGGGAGGAGCACCCGCCTCTGGTCCCGGCTTTCCGACTTTCGCACTTCGGCTGGATGTGGCCGTCGCTTCGACTAACGACATCTACCCACTCGTCCTGACGGCCGGCGACGGGACGGGACTTCGCCCACACTCCGCCCGGCCGCAATAAACAAATGTCTTTTCGGAGACAACCTGTGCCGCAATTATTGAGTCCTCCCCCGCCCCTCCCCGGGGCCGTGGCAGCCATAAAAAATTACGAACTCCTTCCCGCGGCAGTCGGAGAGCATGTCAGAAAAATTTGGCTCCAAATTTCAATGGCGAATAAGAAATTCATGCAAATGCCCTGCCACATCTGCTGTTTGCCTTTTAAAAGCAATTTTAGGGCCCTCTCTAATTCTGATGTCTCATCTTTCTGTAAGTGATGTAATTTTTCCGGGGGGGTGGATGTGCGCCGGGAGGACCGCGGGATGCTGCGGCGGTGGGCCACGGCTCCGGTCGTTTTATTGTGATAGCAGCGTTGCGGCGTGTGCAAATGTTGTTCTTGGCTCGGAATCAATTTTTCCACTTTGCTTTCTTTTGCGCCTTCCTTGGCCTCCGTCGCTCGCCTCGGAGATTGTGATCCTTTCAAGAGGAAGTAACCTGCTTACCGCTTACGGGCCTCCCTTCGAAATCATCCTATGTAAATAAAACCCGTTACAATAGCATTAAGTCTTTCGATTTTTGGGGTTTTCAAGATTATTTTCTTTTCGCAACAATAATTCAATTATAATTCAGGCGCCTGGGGCGCTTGCCTTCCGCCGCACTGCGCTTGTTTGTTTCTTACTGTTAATTGGAAACGACCCTTTCGCCGCCCCTCCCACCTCCCCAGGCCGGCCTTTTTAACCTTCCGCTGAGGGCTTCCGATTCTACCGGGAGACCTCCGACCCATCCCAGGTCACGGGTCAGCTAAATGTTCGCAGATTAACGGCTGCCTACTGCCATTTTCGGTTTAATTAGTAGTTTTGTCCTAACGCCTTAAAAACCGTTAAAAACGTTAAAAAAAAAACGCTGCAGCGACTGCCTCTAATTAAATTACCCGTGGCGTGAAGAGGGCACCCGACCAGCTTTTAAAATTTCCCCTCAAAACCCCCTCCCGGCCGCTATTGATTGTCCATTTACCGGGGAAGTACAAGAAAATGATTTCGTGTAATGGCCCGACTTCGCCTGTACCTGCTACTTACTCTGGGGGATTTGTCAACCTAAAAAGAAATTAATGAATGAGATTAAAAACTCTGCGCATTCACCGACTTTTGTTTTTTCTTCTCTGCCTTTGGTTCGTTCTTCAACGCGAACCTGTCCGGCTTCGTTCCCCTTGGGCGAAAGATCGACCCTCTCTCAGTGACCCACTCTGTGAGGTTTTTTTTCCACCAATGACATTATAAAATTGGAAATAATTAATATTAATTAATCATCTTCGCGCGCTGCGGCTTCGGATTACAGCGGCGGCGGTGTCCCCTTCTAACTTCGATTTTTAGACGACCCTTAAATATATGTGCTTTTGTTCTGCTTTTTGCCTATTGCCAAGATAAAAAATTGTTTCGCCAAAAGTAAATTATTTTCCTTTAAATTAGCATTCAACTGGAATAAATCGCTTTTCGAAGAACATAAAAGTATCTAATTTAATTAATATTTTCCCTAGATTTTTTAGCCTACTATTTGATATTTAGGCATGGTACATATTATACAATTCCAACATATTTTTAAGTACATAGTATACTTATAGACTTCTCAAATGTTTAAGTTTGATACTTCATCCATTTAGGAGTGTTACCAAAATCTGTGGATGTTGTATAGAACCATAGTCCAACATTCGATTTTACTACCACGGTCCATATCACAATCAAATCTTCGTAATCAAATTGGAATCTACTATAAATCAAGACAATGGCGTAAATTTTGAATAGTATTTCTAATATGTCGCAGATCGACTGAGACTTACATATATTGCCGTAAATTGGTAAAATCCCTCGAAGTTGGGCTGCAGATCGGCTGACCTTTTTGTAGCATAAACTGGGTGAAATATCGAAGTTGAAGTTGTCCATTCTGAGATCCGCTTCACGTGGAAAAATGGAATATTGTGACTTGAGTCGTCCTGGAGTGACGTACGAAGTCGTTTACATATGATCAGATATCGAAAATACATAAAAAAGGGTGGTTTTTGCATTTTTGAAGGAATTGGGGATTGGAGGAACGAATTCGTCATTATTTCCGAGATTATCTACACGAAAAACAGGCTAAAAGTTCGCGAACAACGCTTTCATCGTCTGTTGAGTCGATATTCATGGTGAAAGAGGAGAAGAAACCAAAATTGTTTAAAAGGTCATAATCTCCTCCCACCCCATTGAATCGAGACTAATCCCATGACAAATTTGTTACCACCTTGCCGCGTTAAATTAGCGCTTGTAAAGTTGGTGCGTGCATTTTTAGATTTTTCACGCGCAGCTGAATTTCCGATCGGATCAAGTACATACATCTTGAAGTCGACACTTCAACCTTTATTTTGCGATGAATAAGATTCCTTATTATCTATAATTGGCCAAGTTATATGACTTTGAAAATTAGGTTTTTGTAATAATAATATAAGTGGTGTGTTTTTTTGTGTTTAGTGTATTTTTAAAAGAATTGAATACCCTTAATACCAAATATTCAAACAATAGAATTCATAATTTCATCTCTAATTCTTCTTGGTATGGTATTATGAGATAAGGCCTCACGGATAGACTGCATCGCCTTAAAAATTTATTTTTCAAGTACCTAATTTAAGGGGACATAGCACCTATAAATTAAAAAAAAATTTTTTTTTCAAAGGTCAATTTTGTATTGAACACGAAGACATCTTAATGAAACATTGAACATATGTTTTATTGGTCTCACAGCATACAAAAATATTTTTTTTTAATTTTTTTTGGCCCCACGTCGTCTGCTGTAATTTTTTTAAAAAACCACTAAAAATTCACGGCGTGCTGGATTACTGCCCTCAATAAAGTCTTAAGAAAAAAAAAAATGGGTTTTTAATCAGCATCAAAGCGGCCATGGAATGACCTAAAAAGAAAAAAATTGGTTGAAAAATAACAAAATGGCGGCATTTTTTCGAAAATTGACTTTTTTACCCCCAAAACATCTGTTGTAACTCAAAATATTGAATGCCGATTTTTTCATTCGTAGGTCATTCTGAGCAATAACATGTTTAGATTAACGTGTTAAAATTTCAGAACGATCGGATATATACTTTTCTTTTAATCATGCACGCCAACTTGAAAAACGTTGTTTTGAGAAATTTGCGTTTAAAGTTAAAATACAATATCAAAAACAGACTAAAACGTATTCAAGATGTATGTATCTAATAAGCACAGAGAGCCTCGTGGCGTATATAACGTATATATAGGTAATACCGGCATTCCTCCTCTATCTTTACAGCTGTTATGTGAGAGAATAATGTATTATACGAGTACTATATGTACAGTACATATATGTATATATTAAACACATGTTACTAAGAGAAAGTCGATGTAGCGCTATAGCGAAGTGAACGAAAATCATCGAAAAAATGACCATGACGCGCTTCGCTATATATGCTCACAAAATTTTTGTTGTTGAGAATTTCACTTTTATATTATTAAAATCATGTTTTTAAAGGTTCATTCTAACATATTCTATTAACAAAAAAAAATCGATTTTTTGAAAATTTGTAGGTGCTATGTCCCCTTAAAGCAGCAATATAAAATATTAATTGCCTAAAATCTAATAGTTTCTTTCACCACTTGGTCATGATCCTAAATGAGTTGCATCAACATTATCTCACTATCAAATCACGGTCACAGAATTTTAACTAAGTAGTATTTAAGATATACCGGGTGAAACCGGATTATTTAACTAGTATATAAGTACCTAAATGTTATAAAAACTATAGATATACATATACCTACTCACAAAATTTAAAAACCCTTTTGAATTCGACATCTTAAACTGTAGGTACAGAATTTACAATACCTTAAAAATCATAAGGAAATTGATGTATGCAATAAAAAGAGCCGAAACAAATGTCGGTTTTTTCCCGGAAAGCAGGAAATTTTAATATTAATGAAATTACAGTCCTCCCGGCTGCAATAAAGCAAAAGTAAGCCAGCGAATGGCTCCGTTTAGCCCCCCGAAAAAGTTAGTGGGCTCAAAGCCGACGTCAAATAAACCGGGCGATCGAGGCGGAGCGTAATGACCCGTTTGCCGCGCTGCGCTCCGGAAAAAGAGCCCCCGGCAATAATAACGCCTTATTACCTTACATTTGTACATCACAATCTTATTACGGAATTAAAAGCCTTTATATCTTCGTTTTGTCTGCATGAATAATACATCCGGAGGCCTCAACGACCCCGCAGCAGTCGTGGTGGTGATTCTTTTCCGTTTTTTACGTGTTTCGGGCACCCTTCCAGCGAGGGGAGCGTTGCTGCGCCGGGTTGCTCCCGGGACGCGGAGATTTTTTACGAATCCCCGGCATTACCCGATGGACTCCCACTCCGGCGGGGGACATCTTAATGGATTATTGCAATTAGCCACAGGAAACGGAGTCTTACTCCCTTTCTTATCGTGGTCCTGCACCTGTGCCGGGCCGGGGCGCTGAAAAAGCGGGTCCCGGGACCCGGGGTGCGACTATAACGAAATTGTGCAGCCCCCTGCAGTCGCGGCTGGAGGAAGTGCAGAGCAATTCATGTGCCCGGAGCCTTTGTTCCGCTGCCACTCCGGTCAGCCCGATGTTTGGACAATAGACTCGACTGCAATATCTGGGTCCGTTTGCAGTGCAGCGCCGGACCGGACCCGCCTCGTCCTAGCATCTCTCATCTGTCTTTCATCACTAAATCCGGGAATGGATGGCCAGTATAAATTTACTCACACGAGCGGCATTGATAAAGTTGCAAAACACGATTAAATTGGTTTTGGCCCGCACAATGCAAACACTTTGGTCGCATTGTTGCATTGTGCATTTTATAATTAGGTGATTTTATCGAATTATTTATGTTTGGGGCCGATACTCGCCGCTCGGAATGTTTTGTTCCGGTGTTATAAATTATGCCCGATGGAGGGGTGCTTGACAAATTAAGACCGGTCTCTGCCTTCTAACGCGCCCAACATACATATGTTCGGAAAAAGGTGGACATTTGCACGGAAAAAGTATCTTTTTGTCCAAAACCCTTCAAGGACTACAATCTGATCTGTGGCAGATTAAGATTTTGGAGGCTACAAACACAGAATTTTTGTAGACTCCTAGAAAATGTAGTGTAGAGTAGTCACATTTAAATAATTTAAAAATTTAATATTGTTTATTTTATTTTAAAAATTTTTAAACAGCAAACTTCAAGTATTGTTAAAAATCTATGCTCAAGACATGCATATCGGATCGAAAAACAACAAAAGTACGTGTTTAATGTTGTTTAAAAACTATCCAATGATATCAAACGCGCTCCCTCTCCCGTAACTTTAAAATTTTAAATATGGGAACCTCCATGTTTTATTGCAGATTCGGATTATTCGCTACAAAATACGTAGGTTTTGCTTTAAACTTTCTTTCTTTTACTTCATGATAGATGACGCTGTAATCGCAAAAATCAAATTTTGCTGTTATTCAACGATAAAAAATAAAGTCAGGCATGTTAAAGTTTTTAAAGAAAACTATTTTTAGCGTTACCGAACCGAGGAGCAACAACGTGTACGTCGCCTTACCTCTCACCATCGGGGTGCAAATATTAGCTTCAGAATCAGTCTTTGCGGTAATGTCGTATACTTAAATTTGGAGTATGGTTTAGTAACTATTTGTTGCTGTAAAGTTAGGTTACTGATATTATCCATGGGGTCATGGAAAAAAAAGCAGTTAATTCAGATATTATGTAACAAGTAACGTAACAACGAAAACATACATCAACATTTTAACATCGAATATGTTGCCATTTATGGAATATCATAATATCGATCTTTTGCTATAGACAGCTTGTAATTCTGATTTGAATATTATTTAAGACATGAATTGAGTTTGAGGTCTGTCTCCTCACGTATCTTGATGCAACGTTATAGGAATATTCAGTTAAGGTCAAAAGACACTTGTATTTCCAGAGATATTATATTTAACTTTAAGATTTCGAAAATAAAACAGACATTTTTCTTCCGATTTTTTCGATTAAGAAATTTATCCGGAATTGTTTTTAAAGAAAAATTGGTATTAACTTCTTTAGAAGAAAACTTCCAATATAAACTGTTCATAAGCTATTTCACTTAAAATTCTAAGTTGATTTGAAAGAGTTTTATTTTAAAGGTAGCTATAAGATTTATTTGGTCTTAAATTTTTGCACAGCTGAATGAAATGTTTTATTGAATTTGTAATATAATATATTCGAAAAGCTTTTAAATTGTTATGAATATTAAAGTAAACCTAATTTTTCTAATAAAAATTTGCTATATTTTAAAATCGCGATTGTTAAAGCGGAACTGCTCCAAAAGTTTCAAAAGGTCTTACATTTTTACGCTCAACTGTATAAAATCATCATTTTCTCAAAATAAATCAAAATAGTTACTACAATTTTAGCGAATCATCATATGATTCAGAATATTACAGATTTTAAATACCTAAATTCTGTGTGATTTGTTATATTTACTTCCTTTTTTAGGTAGATTTCATATGAAATACTACCTAGCAGCGTATCTGATGAAAAGATTTCGGAAATTGAATGATACAAAAACTCGTTTTAGAGGTTCAAATATATAATATAATTTATGTATTTATACATGTATGGGATATAATGAAATTTGCGGACACGATAAAGGCCGTATTTCTTAACCGATTTTGACCAAACTGAACATACACATTGACAACATGTAGTTATACGTCATGTTACAAAATTATTGTAATCGGTCTAAGGAGTGAGGGGCTACATCAGTTTATAAAAGTAATTTTGTTACTGCGATAGCTGCCGCATTTCTAAATGGATTTTGATCTAACTTTGCATATTTATTTATTGTCTCGATAGCTAGGTTATGTTAAAAAATTACAGGGTTTGGGGAAGGGTGAGGGAAACTTTCACCTCGCTATATATTTTAATTTATTTCTATATAGACCGTATATTTCTTAATCGATTTTGATTAAACTTGGCTAACATATGTTATTCTTCGTGGCAATATCTCAGCTATGTTCGCAAATAGGGTGAATCGGTAAAGGGGATGGGAAATTCAGCATTACATTCTCTTAAGTAAAAATGAGTTTTACCACACTGAAATCTAAGTCTTCCTTCTGGCTGCCACCGAAGGGTCTTTTCTTTAACTTAATTTTCTTGTTATTTCTATGATCGTCACATCTTTCTAGCAAAACATGTGAAATCATTAGTTTTTCATAATTACGACTGGCTTTCATTAGTGTTTTCGCTAGTTTTCATTATAAGTTATGTTTCATAACAGTGAAAATGTTGGTTTTTAAATATTATAATTATTTGTAATCGCTTCAGTGAGTTAAGATAAAGAAAATAACGATAAATCCCTAATCAATCAAAAAACGCTTTGACTGTCATGTAGCAATTCACGTAGGCTTTCAACTAGAAGGTTTAACCCACTTCTCTACATTTCCATCGGCTTGGCGCCGACCGACGCTTCTGGCGTTTGGGGACTCCCCCTCGGCGCGGCATCCATCAATTCCGCGTTGTGGTGTCAAATTATCTCAGCGCCTCGCCGCAGCTCATCTCTTAAAATTTTAATTAAGCCTCGGGAGAATTGCTGCGAATTTGTTCCAAATGAAATTAATTACGGCCCGAGTGGCACCTTCGCAGCCCGATGTGTTGCTTGGTGTCATTTTTCTAGTGTTTGCGTCCTCCCCCTCCCCGGAGTCGTTCAGCTCGCGCAAATTCGAATTGCATTGTTAATTCGCCCGCGAATGCACAAAGCGCGCAATTAATCCGCTCTAGTGTCTAGCCCTTTCGAGGCAAGGAGCAGCGGCCGCAATGCCAGTAATTGAATAATGCATATTCCGTGTCACAAACACTTTAGGTTTGCTAGAAAAAAAATACTTGTAAATATCATGCTGGGAGATTTCCCGGCAGTCCCGTCACGGCGGGCGTTTTGAACCCTCCAACGGCCGGGAGCAGCACATCCCCCGCCCCGTGCGGTGCGATGCGATACGACTGTAAGACTTATGCATCCAGACTTCTCGTGGAGAGTTCTGCCGGAGATAAGATGCAAAAATAATAAAACCGCAAAAAATGGGAGCCATTATTTGCAGAAAGGTTGTGAAAGGAGTAGTAAACGCAATGCATTTTAAATTTAAAGCAAACATAGAAAGCCAAGGGCGCGTTCGCCGGGTGCAGCGGAACGACGCCACCAGTCGAGTGGCGGTTGCGATATTTGAACCCCATTTTCACAGGACCAGGTGAATGTCCTAAAGCAAGCTGGCGTCAAAATGTCGCATTAATTATTTTCTATCTGGCGGGAAAGGACTCCTTTGAGCCGCCGGAGCATATGCAGGTGAACTGATTTAAAGAGGTAGGCACACGGAAATTCACACTGCGAGCAAACAGCAAACAAACAGACTCGCCCCGGAGATGCGCTGGAATTTAAAATTAAAGAAGCAGGGACCACCCGACGGAAGGGCGAGCTCCGGCTCCTTGAATGAGTCCATTCAGAGTTTTATCTCTGGGCTAACTGCATTTCTGGGCGTCCGCGTTAAACGCCTGGCGGGCTTTTCTAGATTGCATCCTATCAAATTCCACCTTTTCACTCCCACTTTTATGCTGAATCAGCTTCTGGACTGAAAACTGTGACAAACTCGCAGCTAAACTTAGACATGCATTTAAAGGCCCCACACTTCCAGGTAAGTGGCAAATTTGAAAATAGACCGGACGATTAGTCAACTGGGGGAGGAGAAACATGCTACTGTTGAAAAGATTAGGATTATGCAAAAGGTCCCATATAATGTTGTGTAGATATTCAAAGTATTATTCCATGTTTGCATTTAGAGCGAAGTAACAATTTGACGCACATCACTGAAAAAAAAGGTGCTCAAACTTTAATAGAGTTTTCGTCAAAAATATGTTTTTCAGAACGATGCATACAATTTCTCAGACTGTAATATTAATACTTGAAATTTGGTACACATATTCAGAGGAATGATACTTTTCGGCAGTTTAATTAAGGGGGCATATACTTGAGTTAAAATTTTCAAAATAAATATCGATTTTTGTTTTATTGGCTTAAAAATGGGTCTGGAGGATATTAACCAAGGTATGATTTGTACTTTCAGAACTTTAAAGCAAATTTCTCACATACATATTTTGTTACTGGTACCGTATAAACTGGCAGCTCTGCCCTGGATTTCCCTAACGATTTAGATTTAGAATTTAGTGTCTAAATTCTAAAATTAGAGTACCCAGCGATTCTCTAACTAAAAACGGTTTAAGTTAGAGCAAAATGCCACGGTGGCGCTAACTTTCGGTAAATAGGTAAATTAAATAAATGCTCTAGGTCACTTTAAATTTAGAGCAATATTGAGATTCTCTAAACACACTAATTTTATAATTTTCGAATTTTTGCGGTGACGTTTAAACATATTAAAATTATATGCGAAGTTTACATTTAAAATGAAACAAAAAAAATAATTTAATTTTGACGTTAAATTATATTTAAATCGAAACGTGCCGATTATATTTTTGAACTTTGATTTTAATATTTTCATTATTTATTCAGTATCATAGTGAAAACTCCTTGATAATATCGTAATACACATATAGTGTACTAGTCCACTTCTGAAGGTTGCTAAAGGTTAGAGCCCTCAAAGGTATTTGGACGATGGTACTCCGAAAGGAAGTCTACTGCAGCACTTGAGAGTATTATATATATGCCATTTAATGCTGTTGAAACGAAATTCAGAGTATAGTTTCCTTGTTTAATCATAGTCAACATTTTAAATAAATTAAAATCAAATCGAAAAAAAAAACACCAAAGGAATTTCGATGGCATATGTTCCATTGGAATTCATAAGGACGATGTACTTTGAATTGCGGCAATTACATTGTAAACAAGCGATTGCCCATACCCAGGAGCCAGTGGCTTAAAGCGAAAACAATAAATTAAAATTACATAATTAATTATTTGTCAACAAACAATCAGCTAAGCCCCAATATTTGTGGTGAAATAAAACGGGCGACATTTACTTGCGCCATAACTTTGAGGGCGTTTTAATGAAAATTTCGCGCGGCAGCGGAAACAAATGGCGGGGCACATTCACAAAATAAATAATCAGAACACGTCATTAAAATTTTTATCGTTGCAATATATTTCACATTATCCCCGAAAGGGACGAATTCCCGGGGCCGGTTTGGTTTGGCCCGGACATGGGGCCGCTCTGGGAGGAATACCCGCCAATTTTGCTATACGCAAGCGGTTTGAAATAGCTCGCGCCGCCAGGGGGCGATTACTCGGCATCGATTGGGATTAAGCACATTCAGTGCCATTTGCCATTATTAAAACGAAAATACGAAAATAATAATGTTGAGGGGCTCTAGGTAATTTTTGACATGATTATTCCGCGATGATTCATAGTCCCGGCTGGGGCCTTTTGCAGCGAAAAATTAGTGCGGATGATGCAGAAATCGGGCGGTGGCGGGACAGGGTGGCTCGCCAGAAATTGGAGCAGTTCGCAGATAGTCCGGGGGGCTTACTAACTTAATCCGCACCGGCAATAATTTTGAATGGCCAACTGAGTGTTATTGCGGTAATAGAAATATATTTCCCCGAGAAAGAAGATTCCGGGCTCTCCGGAACCCTCCCGAACCGGGCGAATACAATTTAAGGTGGATGCGGGAAGCAATAAGAATAACAAAGCAAGTTGGAAATATTTTCATTACTGTCAAAGGGGAAGAATTTATGAGCTCGGGAATAAGTTGGGAGATTTCAGGGCCTCGTCCGGGACCGGGCTCAAATCTCGCCCTGAATCACTCGGCTAGGAAAAGAAGCGATTTTTTATTAGGTATATATGCGCGCGGGCTCGTCTTGGGCGTATAACTTTTCCATTTTAATGTTAACTTTTTAATGCACATTTAATTTTTAATGGCGAAATGCTTTTAGACTCTCACCTATCCGACCCGCCTCCGCCCTCCTCCCCAACCTAAAAACGACGGGCACTGAGCGACTGACTACCCAGGAAAAGAAAAATGCCAGTAAATTCCTTGCTATGCAATAAATAACTCCGGATGGAAGACTGCGCCCCAGAAATAATTTAAATTTCGCCGGATAGTCTTAAGACAATAATGAAATGATATCTTACTGCTGTACCTCGACCCAGGCAACTTGTTGTGGTGGTTCGGTGTGGTTCGGAAACTTGTCCTGGCCCGCATACGAGGCATGTCGTACATACATAATTCACCAGTTTAACCAGGTGAAGACACTGCGCTAGGAGAGCGTACATATTTTAATTAACGTTTTAAATTACTGCCGTCCTTTATTACACGAGATTACATCGTTTCTGGATGTGTTTTCCCGGGGATCGCGCGAGCAGCCTCCCGCCGCCGCGCCGCCGCGCCGCCCCGCCGCCGACGCCGCCACGACGAGGAAAAGAAACGGCCTTTGAATTTAATTCCACCTCAGCCGAGCCTCCCACCTCCAGCGGGAACATGCGACGACGACGACGGGACGGGCGCTGCCCTGGCCTCTGCGCCAGTCGTCGTCATTGAGCCCCATCGTCTCCCAGAAGATGGAGGAGCTGTTCTCGTGTGGGGAATTTTTGCGCAAACACTTGGAGCGGCCGCTTTTTGCATCCCTCTTGAGCTCCTGGCAAACTGGAGTTTATGCGGAGCGGTGAAATATGTAAAATTCTGTCATCGTCGAGGAGACCTCTTTTTTTTATATTCCCCCCTCACCGCCCGGGCTCCCGGAGTTCCGGCATCAGTGGCACGGACAAACTGCACAGGTCCCATATCTCGGAGTTTCTCAAGACGGAGTCCTTCATCCTAAAAGCAGTCTAATCAGATCGCAGGCCTCGTAGGGCCTGAGACAAAGGGGCAGTTTTTCCTCATGCAAATTTGCACGTTCCCAGACACAAGTATTGCGCCTTAGTTTTTCCAGAACCATCAATTTTAGTCCAACTTTAATGAAAATAATTAAAATGCAAGCACACCTAATTACTTACATATGTACATATATGATCTATTGGTTCAAATTTAATAATTGCAAAAAAACCGGTCAGGAGCAAGTCGGGCTCATACAATCAGCTTTCCGTACCAAAATTTTATTAGAAAACAGTAGATCTATAGAATTTAATTATCACAAAAGTAAAATATAATTATTAGACTAATGGAAATAGCTGCAGCTTTCCAATTATCTATAACTCCTCTAGTTAACCCTGATAATAGCTGCGTTTTTTTCATCCGGATCAAGATCAAGATCAGTTTCCTAATATGGAGTTACAACAACAACACATGATCCACAATTTTATCTGGATCTGGATCAAGATCTTAAACGTGTTGGTTAAATAATATTCCACGAGAGGCGCTTGAACGAGCTAACCAATAGCCTTTGAGAAATGCATGCCTCAATAAACAAATTCATTTCCTACATTTTTATTTATTCAATTGTTAAAATTCACATAAATTAATTGCGGCAAAATAAACAAAAAAAACACCAATCTTATTTTGCCACTGACTTTTGTTTTGACACTTCGCGAAGTCGCAAACCTGCCTTCTTCTCAAACTAAACAAGTGCTGATCCGGATCGTTTTTTTCATTTCTTGTTGATCCAGAGCGTGATCCGGATGGAAAAAAACGCAGCTAATATCAAAATTTTAGTTTAGGAAACCTAGAAGATCTGGTTGACGGGGAGGGGGAATGAGTTTTTGCACATTCTTGAAAGTAGCTCTTTCAATCTAATACTGTACATGACACATTTTTTTAATATTAAAAAATCTGGAACACGCAGCTTTCGTATATGTACTTCGAACTTTCCTAGTTATTGGTTTTTCTTCAATTATGTCTTGTCTTTTGTACTGCCGCATAACTGGTCGGATAACCAAGACTAGTTTTAATTTATATTCAGCGTCATTTGTCGGACAAAATAAAGTTTATTCATACAAAACCACAGTGTAAGTTTGTAAGTAAGTGAAGTATGGACGAAGAGTAGTGTATAATAATAGAATTCTAACATGCGTGACGTATATAGTTAAAGCGATATACTATAAGAATAAGAATTTTTTAAATTTTTGCAGTGGTGTCATATGTATTGGCACTTAATTATTCGATCAAGCCCATCTACAAACGTAGCCTAGATTTTGTCTTAAACTATTTTTGTGCCATTTCATCTTGACGTGCATTTAAAATATGGTCTGTAAATACATATCTTTCAATATACATTTCATGGTTGGTTACATATCATATTTCTGAATCTCTCAAGGCTTTATTGAATGATTTACTATTACTAAGTTATATGTCTAAAAAGAAAATAAATATTGTGCGCTCCAATGTCATAAAGACCGAATATTCTGCCAAATTTCAAATACCTACGTCACGTCGTTTTCGAGGAAAACGTCAAGACAGATGGACGAAACAGCGATCTTGCAAAGATTCAACTTTTTCCTTTTGAAATATGGAATGCTAAAAACAAATTAAAAAATTAGGAATCACACTACCATTTAAAAGGTTCGTATTCGCGTTTAAAATTACAATTGGTATTTTGTCTTAAATTTTAAAATGACAATTTCAATAACTAACCGAAAAGCTGAAATGAAAAATTTGAATTTATAAGGTTAATAGCTGTTTTTTTCATTTTCCTATCTGGTTTAGGTTGGATAGGAAATTTTGCATTAAGTTGAATTTTAAAAAACGTTGTACGTATATATAGATTTTAAAATTTGAGAAAACTGCATTAAATTTCCATGATATTTACCCATCCAAACTTAACATAAATTACAGATTTACAGATAAATTGTTTAGATTAAGTTTTTTTAATCATGTTATCTAAACTAATACTGGTTAATTTTTGTTAATTAAAAAAGTAATCTACAAATTGATTTATATATAAAATAACAAAATTCTTTAAATGGATTTGATTGAGATAAATTTTGTAATAAAAATTATTTTGAAATAATTAAAGAATAAAAGTATTATGTAACGCAAAAATAGAGTCTTCTACAATATGGGTATAAATTCAGGCAATTTGATTTCATTTCCGCGAAATAAAAATTGTTTATTATGGGTTATGCAAAATTTTCTGCTGAACTGGAACCGATTTGAAAAAAGACACAGCTAATGGGTTTAGGAAATAAAAGAGGCCATATGTTGGAATAGATTGATTTAATTTGTCGTTTCTTACACTAGATGTGCTGAAGAAAGTTAGAACTGTCTCAAGTCTTTGCGCATAGTAGGTGAGCTACATAATAGTGATATTATAGAACATTTTATACAAATTAAAAGACGAAAATCGAATAATATTCATAAAGAAGATAAAAAAACTTCTGGCAAATTATGATGTTTTAATTGTGGTCTAATCGCTATCGTTCTTATTCTCATTCCGATTGTGTTGAGGGCAATTGCCTAAAAAATAACTTAACTCTCCTGCAGTGTAGTTTAGAAGCTTTGTAACCTGAAAACGAATTGATTTGGCTATTGATTTGGGACAAAAAGCCGCGGTCAAAAATATCTGCCTTTGAGGAGTCCGTCGACGGCCAGTTGAACTTTCACCGCACCGCCGAGGTCCGCTACCCCGCGGTCGCAGTTGGCGCAAAGAACGATTGATTCGGACACCTCCACTTTCGGTAGCAATGTTTGATTGGGCACGTGACCTCAGATTGGGCGCTCCAGTGGCCGGCCGCGGCTCGATCTCGATCTAGGAAGTGCCCAGTCACGGCGGCTGGTGCGTTTAACTGAAGAAGCTTTCCCGAGGCGCCTAGATCTTGATTAGAAGACCAGTTGGCCTCCCAAAACAAAAAAAAATCCGCTTTGAATTGAGAGGAATCTTTAATTTTGGGCTTAGATTAAAGCAGCTTTATGGCATGGCGAATCGATTATTATGGCGAAGAAATTGGCGGTTCTTCAAAGGAACCTTTCTCGGTTTTTGTCCCGAGAGGTGCCCAATCTGCGCGGCCCCACCTTACGCGGCCGTCGGCCGTTTTGACTCTAACGGGGCATCTTGATTTCATTTGAGCGGCCGTATGGAGCTAAATAATTAGATGTCAAAGGCAGCTCCAAATCCCCATTAAAGGGCACGGACCTCTCCTGGGCGGAAATCGTAGACGGCCGTCGATACGCCGGGCGTCGTCGTCAAAGACGCCGGACGCCCTTCAAAACCCACCGTCGAAGAAGGCATGCTTTCTCAAATTCCTGTTGACTTTTCTTTTAAGAATTTTTTTTTCGTGATAGATTAAAGCAAACATTTCTTTCATAATTAGGAGGGATAGACATTCAAGCGCGCCGCAGTTTTTTAACGGAAGCCCAGAGTTTAGAAAATTAATTTTCCAGGAGATTTGCAAATTGTTTGTGCAAACGTCGCTCCTTTGGCCAATTTCTTCTCTCATTAAATGCGCTCGCCGGGGCTCGGCTCCCCCAAAAGCCGGGTCTCGGAGCCGGGTAATGAACAAAAAGTATTTCTGACTTAATTCTAGAGATCTCGCCCCGTGCACCCGTTCACCTGGCTGAGTCTACTTTATTTTATACTCGCGATTATGGCGCATCAAATTTATAATTCACCGCCGAACAAAACCAAGTGAAATCTAATTAGAAAGGGAGGAAAGCACCTGGGCCCTGCCGCCGCCGGTCGGGAATTCTTTTAATTATTTATTTTCATTACATGACGGAAGGGGGCGAAAGCCGCGGACGCGCTACTTCTTAAAATTAAATTCCCGAGGGCTAGAGGAGCACCCGGACGGGATGCGTTCATCGTTGGAGTGGTCAGTGGCGCGGTGTCGATTCGCAACCCCAATTAATCGACTGTTTTGCTTCACTAATAGTCCCGACTCCCGGATCAGGGAGACCCGGCCTGACCCGGCCGCCGGGCGAAGGACTTGCTCCGATAAACACATCCGTCATCTCGCTCCTTACGGCCCGGCCGCCGCTGTCCGGGCCCCAAGGTGGGATGGAACAAATTCCATTGTTACGTTTCAATTTGTACAATGGAGTTCCAGCTAAATGGCTTAAAAGCCTTCGGTAATTGAATGCGGATACATCACAGACTGCTGGTGTAATTCAATTGCCCTCTCATTAATTGATTTATTTCATTCACATATACCCGTGCCTATAAATGAGCGTGTGCTTCCATTTCGAATCTTAAATCGAATTCTATTCCCGTGCCCCGGTGCGGCTCACATGGGGCTGGCGATTATTTTGAAAATCGGAGCAAATGGGATTTGGCGCTCGGTCTTACAGAAATTCTATTTTAAACCGAGCCCATGGGTTTAAGCGGTTTCCGATAAATATGTAGACTCGCTCAGAAGTTGCAACTCACCAGAGCGTACGATTGTCTTTGGGCTGTTCTAGCATCTCGTGGTGGATATGGTGAATTTGATAAACTTAGACTGAAAGCAGACGCTTTTAATACTCGAACAGGGATAAATAAATCTCCTAACGATTTATAATCTCATAATAAAGCCTCTTTGGTCAATTTTCATTGAACTTTTAATAAATAAAACAAACTAAAAGTTATAAGGTAAAGGTAAAGGATAATGTTATCCGTGATCAAGTAAATGCTAGGACTAGGAATATTGAAAAAACTAAGATACAATTTGAATTTGAGGTCTTTTTGCGACTTTTGATCATCTATATACATATTTTGAGACATTAAACATTAAACTTAAAAATGCCAAAACATCATGACTTTTTATAAATTCCCAAAAATATTCGTGGAAAATATATTATAATAAGATAATTTTTAGGTAGGGGGAGTCCGGGAGAGTTTAGCAGGGGGGAGACAATAGCCACTGATCATAGAATCTCTGTATAACTAGATATTGCGACGTTACCATACTTTTTACAACTCATAGGTGCCTCCCACCTTGCTCACGCGGCGATGTTGCGATCGGCAGTTTCGTTTTGGAGTTACAAGTGAAAATACGTTTTTGTGCCCGGTAAGTTATTTTTTTCAATTTTCGATATATGATTGCTGTTGCTTACTGTCTACAGATTCCAGCATGTCATGAATACATATCCTTAGTGTAATTATCCTTATAACCTTTACGACAGGCAGTTTTTACTTAAATATTATAGTTTTTTTTGTAAATTGAATAACGGACAGCTTGGCGTGGGGTGGGAGACATTACCATGGCGCCGGGAGGAGACTTTACCCAGGGTAATCTCTCCCTCTGTTTCTCTTGCAATAATATTTTTTGTTTTATTTCAGATAAGTATACACACAATGCCCTTCAAATATAAAAAAAAAAGGAACGCCAAGAAACAGAAGCAATTTAGATCTGTCAGTAATAAGAAATGCTTTAAGTGACATTGATAACGGCAAGTCTATTAGAACTACTGCTTTGGAGTATGGAATAGATCGAAACACTTTACGAAATTATTTAAGACACAGGACTAAATTTTCAAAAATAAGTGAACATGGAAGTCAGTTTAAAACAGCTTTGATATTTACGATCGAGGAAGAGAAAGCACTTGTTGAATATGTTCTAACTTGCAGCAAAATGAATTATGGCTTAACCAGACAGGCGGCTATGAAGCTGGCGTCTGGATATGCAACCATTGATTCCAAAAAGGTTCCAGATTCATGGACTTCTAACAACTGCGCAGGGAAAGATTGGTTCAGAGGATTTATGAAAAGAAACCCTGAACTGAGTTTGAGAACCCCAGAAGCAACCAGTTTATCCAGATCCACCAGCTTCAACAGAAAAAACGTTACTGATTTCTTCGAAAACCTCAAGGCAGTTAGAGAAAAATATCAATTTGAAGCTCATAACATCTACAATTGTGATACCTAAGTTACCTTTGATTTAATTATAATTTGTTATTTTTATTTTGCCTAGTTTTAAACCCGGGTAAAGTCTCCCTTCTTGGGGGTCAAGTCTCCCACCCAGGCGGGAGATATTAGCCAAATCTCTCTTCGGTAGAAATCGTTAATAAACTCATAAAGAATTAATGATTTATAAAACTGTCTTAAGAAAAAATAAAGCTTAATAATGCAGCTTAGGGTACAATTTGTAGAAAATAGTTTTTTGTAAATACAAAGCGATTTATGAGCATTTTAGTCGAAGGCGGGTAAACTCTCCCGGACTCCCCCTACATTATATGGTGAATAAGTAGATTTTAGTTTCGTAATTCGGGAGAATATTAAAAAATAAATTGGCAACGTAGCAAAAATGTTTGAAAGTGCTACAAAATTTCATCAAATCCATGAGAAGACCTCAAACTCAATTTATGCCGTTTTGTTATTACATATGTACATATATACACCTACCCCTCAATTTACACGGTAGATACCTTCCTGGAAAAACCGTGCAAACCGAAACCGTGTAAAACGAGGCACATAATTCATACAAAACATAAGGATATGTTCAATTAAACTTTAAACCGTGTAAATCGGTCTAAAGCAGAAAACGACCGATCAGGTATTACCCGTTTAGACTTTGTTGTAGATTGAAGCTACTTTTATCTTGATCATAAAAATTATCAATTTCTTCATAAATATATTTATTAGACAGTAGTAGATATCTTAAAATGATAATAAAAGTTGTTTTTTTGGGATACATCGTTTGCTAATTACAAAATTTGAGACATACATATATAGGTATTTGGACAAATTTTAATTTCCTTGATTGTTATTTTGCTAAAAACATTATTATTGGTTATATTAAATATTGCTGGCAGTCAACGAATCGAGCTTTCTTATTTTTATAAATGTTATAATTGAAAACACTCAAAATAAAATCCCAAAATTGTTGTTTTGTTTTAATTTAAATCCGTGTTAAAGCGAAATCGTTTAAATGAAGTACCGTGCAAATCGAGGATATTAGTATATAATGTGCAAATACATTTTATTTTTGAAGTCTACACTCTAAAAAATAATTGACTAATACACTCAAAGTATACATAAAAAAAAAAATTATTACTTTTTCACTCTTCTAATACTTCAAAATGTCGGGCGACTGTAACTCCGTGAAAAAAAAGTAATTCGCTGGCGGCGGTGATATCCCGATAATGGCTTATCTAAAATGAAAATATCAAAATTGTTTACATTCAGTATGTGTGTAGCTCTAGCCCGAACTACGGATATTAATTTTTACCGATAAATAAAAAAATGGCGGACATTTAACGAAAAATTTCAAAAATTACGTTTTTTTTCACTGTTTTTGGGCCAAAAAAAATAGTAAAAATCATAATTTAAACTCGATCGAAGTTCAGGCTAGAGCTGTTTATGTGTACAATATGTGGTTAAAATTTCATGAAGATCGGATCAGCGGTTTCGGAAAATTCACCGCCGCCGACCGTAAACACATAGTTTTGAGAAAAACGCGTTTAAAGTTTTTTTAAGTATTACCTAAAGTAGTAAAAGTTGATACGAACAAGTCACAAATTAATATGTTTAGACTGCTCCGATGATTTTAATTTTTTGACACAATACTTTGATATATATGTAATAGTTTCGAAAAATGAAAAAATAAAATTGATTTTTTGAAAATTATATACCAGATTGATACTTAATAGGTCTTTTGCATTCACTTCCTGGCACTTCGAGATTCACTTCTCGAATGACACAATAATGAAATAACGCCATAGAGACATCAGTAAAAAATTACAAATCATTGATAATTTTCCTACTATAAACGTTGTGAACTACATATATATACAATTTAAAAGTGAATTTCATCGATACTTATTACAATATTACAAAGTGTCACTTTCTAACACAAGTTAAATTTTTCTTTGGCTTGTAATTATACGGAAGAATTCTTTATGTAATTATAAGTATCAAATTTTACTACTTTTGACTGTAAAATGTGTTGAATATTGCAAGTGAAATCATGCAAATTTACTAGAAAACTGCGAATTTACAACTTTGTATATGTATATGCACTAACTTTTTTGGACAAAATATGTTATTTACTAAAAATTGTAAATTTACTACATATGTACATATCGTAAAAAAACTGTGTAATATTACACATATGTTTTAGAGTGTACGATCTCTAAAACGAGTTTTGGCATCATTCATTTTCCGAAATCTTTTCATCAGATGCGCTGCAATAGGTGGTATTTCATATGACATCTACCTAGAAAGAAAAGTCATTGAAACTTAAAGCTGACTAGATTTTCTATTCAAGTTTGTCAGAAGACTTCCTTTACAATCTCGTATCTATCGTCTTATAGTGTGTTTGGTTTTGTTGCTTTGTACTAAAGAATTCTATTGAACTCCACCCGCCCTTTCTTGAATTTGGACTCCTCTTAGATCGGGAAGGTATAAGAAAGTGCAGACGCACAGGTGTGTGGGCGGGCGCATCCCGGAACACCTTGTTTTGGCCCAATTATTCCATTATATAGCTAATCAAGGTAAGAACGAGCCCATGACCGATGCGGGCCTCAATAGCAGGACAATTAATTACCCATACAAGCGGGGGAGTGTGCAAACAGAGCAGGACCAGGCAATCACGCTTTCAGGAACAATTAAACGTTTTGCCGCCTCCGAACAAAAGCCTTGTCTTGTGCGCCTAGATAAGACTTGAGTCGGGTCTGAAGCAATTGCACACAGAAACGTTCCCAAGTGGCCGGCTGCGGGCGAAGGGTTGCCCTGCCGCCCCCTTAATTAAGGATGTCGCATGTATGGGCCTGAATATTTAAAGTCCGGGCAATAAACAGCAGACGGCAGACGTGTTTCTACAATTTCTCAGCGAATTTGGCCCCGGTGCAGAGGAGAGAAAGTGCTGCCCGTGCAGTTTGGGTTTTGGCCCGGCCCCGCCGGGGAGATCCATCTCACTTTAACCGTTTTATTGCCGGCGCATTTAAATAGCTGAAAACCTCCCTTACATATTTACATAGCCGGGTCACTTCGGCTTCGGGTTTGCTTTGAATATTTGAGTGTCCTGAAATTGCTATTTGCTTTGAGGATGCCCTGTTTGCATACACTCGCCCGTCAGATAGGAAAAGTTTATCAGAGGAGCGAAAAATAAACGGAAGTGCCACAATAATTCATGAATTAAATATGGGAGACGCGGCCGCAGGGGACACCGTGGCATCCACCGTGGCCACACGCGGCACACACGTCGCGCTTCAAGGGGAGCATTTATCCGCGATTTTGTTTCTAATTGCTTGTGAGTGGTCAGCGGAAGGAATCATGCAGTTTTGAGAGTTGTGGTCCATTTCGCCCCACCAAAATCATACAATTTTACGAAAATTTGAGTGGTGTGCTATATTTATGGAAGGAGACATTTTGTAACCTTCTTACATTTACTTTCAAATGCACACAGCAGGAAATATCAGGTAATTTTAAACAGATTTTCACTATTTAAACTTTAGTGGAATGTATCATTCTAATTATTATTTCTCATTTACAAACTTAAAAATGTCCACCTATTTTTGCATAAAATTTTACTTTCAAGTACATATGTGTAGAATATTTTGCTAACATCTTAGAACGAACTAATACTCGTTCGAAAGTTATAGCTTTTAAACACTACTGACTTCTGTCCAGTTTTATAGTGGCGAAAGTCACTACCCTATGACCTCAGAATTGTAGATTAAGGGATTAAAGCTAGGCAGAGGGGTGAAAAAATATTCATTTGATTTTAATTTTTAAGTGTATGTATTATAAAAATGTTTCCTTAAATTGAGTTATTCATTCTAAACTATGTAACGTAGGAATTTGAAATTTGGCATAATGTTAGGTCTTGATGACGCGCACATGTATCGCCAGTCAACGATTAGAAAAAAAAAATTATTTTAGATTAAAATGGGGGGTTAGTTTGATCCACAGAAAATTTAATTAATATATCGTGTGAGCTATCATTTGAAAGAGCTACCTCTAAGGATTCTAAAAATATTTTTTTTTGTAATTTTTGGTCCAGTGGTCTTAATGATATAGCTCAAAATTTGCTAGAAATGATACCGACCTAGGTTTCTAAAGCTAAAATTTTGATTTTAATAGGGTTAGGAAGATATTGAGTCATAGATTACCGATTTTTTCGAAAGTGTAATAGTTGCTGAAAAAATAAATAAATAAATAAAAATAAGTGGTTACTTATGAAGGCCTTTTGACATCATGTCATTTAAATGCATATTTTAGAAGCTACATATCACAGGTTTATTTTGTGTTTATTTAGTCAAAATGAATAGGATGCCAGTTCTACTCGAACTTGTCCATTTTTTTTATTTTAAATATTATAGGTTCCAAGCATTTGCGCTATTTTTTATTCTTACCATGCTGCTAGATTGTTGAACGCTGAAAGATTTCTATGGCTTAATCGAAGCTTTTTATGTTTTCTTCAAATTAAACAAAATGACAACCTTTAAAAGTATACTTTTCATTTATAAGGTAAAAAACTTTATTATAATAATTTTTTATAAAAAAAAGTTTTGATAAAAAAAAATTCTCCCATTAAGTACAATAGTTTCTAATTCCATAGAATATGCTGTATAAATTTCATTTAAATCGGTCGAGTAGTTTCAAACTATAGTGGTAACCGTGTTTGAAGATGTAGTTTTGAGAAAAACGCATCTAAAGTTTTACTATCGTTCGCTAATAGTAGAAAAGTCTTACGGTTATTATAAGATATTTTTAGAACTATCCATTTAAATTTAATTTTACAATTTAAAATATACTTTGCTCCGATGTTTCAGAGAAATTCAGCAGATGCTGAGTTGTAAGCCGCGTAGAACAACTCATGCTTCGATGATGTGTCGTACAGCTGCCATTTTTAAATATTTAAAAAAAAAATATGTTTTCGTGAGTTGAAACATGTTTTTCTATTGAAGTTAGTCAAATTTTTAAACAGATGTTTCCTGTAATTTTGACTCAGTCTTCCTATTAGGTGAAAACCATAAGAAAATCTTTACTTTTAAGTGAATTGTATTGGCGATTATCTTAATTTTGTTTTATCGTAGAAGATGGCATTACAATTGCAAGTATCTAGATGTGTTGTAAAATTTATCATATGACGTTTGTTAAGATAATAAGGTCATTTCAGGATATATTTTTTGTTTCTGGAAACTCACCTTTTTTCATTCATAGCCTCGCGGATTCCTTGAAGAAAAGCCAATACTTTTTGCGGCTGATTATTTCAAAGAATAAAAGTTTTCGAGACTTTTTAATCAGCAGATATTCAAATACTAATCCCTCATAGTAAAACAAATTTTATAATCTTTTCAAACACTAAGCTTAGGCCTAGCGTACATTGCAGTTAATACGGTCTTAAGGTAGACTTATCTTTGACAAAAAGTTGTAAAACATGACAGCTTTGATTAGCATACGGCGCACACTTGAGTCTAAACGTGTCGACTGGCACAATCAATCGCTTTTGGGCACTGGAACTCACTCTTATTAATAAAATTCATTAACTTGTACCCGCAAAAGCGTGAATGTTTTCGTATATAAATCAAACTTAATTAGTATCATTATATCACTTTAATTTCTTTTCCTGCATATATTAAAAGAGATTTGTGATTTGTTAACATAAGGAATCATTTTGCACGTGAAGAACTGCAATTATATTGCCTAATTTCAAACGCTAATTATTTTGATTAACAGTTTTAAAGTTAACTGATACTAAAATAACTGGTGAAACTCTCCTTAGTTACTTAATAATTGAAAACTAAATTAATCTCTTAGAAAACGAATTTTTTAAAGTGAAAAACAAATTTTTCTTTTAATTTTTTGTTTAATTACATATTAACTATTTTATGTGTCGGCAACAATTCTTTACGTAAAGAAATATTGGAAATCATTCAAAAGGAAAGTATTTAAAAACAATTCTTCTCATATTTGACAATTTCAACCCTTTAGGGTTTTTACAAAATCGTTCAATTATTGAAATTAATCATTAAAATTTTTTTTTTATTTATAAAATATTTTCCATACTGTAAGAATTAAATTGTTGGAGCAATGTATATTGCAAATTAAAAACTTAAATACTCGGCTAACATCAATTCTTCTTATTTTGTTATTTCCCCGCCGTACAAAAATATTCGTTACTGGTTCTAGCCACTTAAAATAAGCGTAAAATAATTATATAAAAAGAAGTAGTTTTATATTCCGTTTTACCCCAAGAAGCAGCAAAGGTTTTTATACATTTAGCTCTTTTTAGCCGTTTTTAAAACATCCCTCCTCTTGACTTCGTATATTTTTCTGAATTGAAGCCGCTTCATTTAAATTTGTTTCTATATTTACGGGATACGTGCTAATAAGATAACCAATATTTACATAAATATACATGTCGATATTTCTCTTAAACTATTAGTATGGTATTTTTATTTTTAAAAGTGTAGGAAAAAATATAGAGCAACTAATAAATACAAACTACATAATCTACCGGGTTATTTTTTCCAATATATGTATGTATCATATCATAACTAATTTAAAAATATATATACAAATGATGTTATCATTCAGATATTTGAGACCTGATCAACTTCTTGACTACGAAAAATCATATGTAGTACTAGTTTTCATTCTAAATGCACACAATTTCGGAATATTGGCAATTGGCATTTACGTGAACCTGGCAGCACTGAAAGAAAAATGTTGATGAAATTAACCAAGAACCATGGTTAAAAAGGCGCCAATCAACGAATGTGATTACTTCAAACAAGCGAAAATTGTTTTCAATTTCAATTTAATTTAAACACCAAATTTCTAAGGTTTAGGCTCGAAATTTCCGCTTGAATTAAAATATATATTTTGCAAAATGAGTAAGCAATTAGGTATGTAGAATAGGAAAGTTACAATATATGACATATCCGAACATTGATCAGTTTACATGCCCATTTGGCGCACTACATAAATGTATCTTTTAATTAATTATTGAATTTATAGTTATAATTTTAGTTTTGCAAATACATATGTACATGTTCCATTTACGAAGTAGCCAAAGTCGTTTTGATGATGAAAATAAACATTCAAACTCCACATAAATCTGCAGATATTTTTTAATAAAAACTAAATATATATTAAAACATAAAAAGATAATTATTTACAAAGTGTATTCATCATAATGTTTTAATAGGGACCAGTTGAATTAAATCAAAAGTTTATTAGAGCTCATTATTTGTTCTCGATGTAGTTCAAATGCTGCTAGCCATGCCTTGTAATTCTCGTAATCTGCAAAGTTAAAAATTTAGAATACAAAACCAAAGAAAAACGAGTTATACTATAGAAATATTTACCAGTTAAGTACATGTTTTTATTTTTTTTTGTTGAAGGTATTTTAAGAAACATGATTACCCATGTTGTTCAAGGGGCGAGATATAGGGACCATATTTTGGAAACAATTGAAGTTGAAGAATAAAAGTTTATATGTACATTATATTCCCGACTTCACCTATTGAACAAAATTTGAAGTAATATCATGTTCTAAGATGCCTACATACACGGTGTCCCAAAAACTAACGTCCAAACGAAAACCAATGACGGGCCAACTCAAGACTGTTGGAATAAGCCAAACTTGCCCTAAGTAAACATTTTCTGGTTTTCGAGATAATGGCACTTCTTTGAAATTTACGAAAAGTGTTAATTTCAAACCCTTGTAAAATTTCGATCAGCTGGTTAAATAACAAAGCACCCAGTTGATTACTTGATAGATTTTGAGTTTGAACTATAAATACATACGTACGAATAAATTGCAATTAAAAATTTCAGTAGCCGAAGGCAGAAAATTTTACAAGGGATTATTGACATTTTCGATCCAGTAACATTGTGGGGATCGAATTTATGTAGTACCATAATGACTAAGTTTAGTATCTGTATTAAAATCACAAACAAAAGCGAATCGCTTTAATTCAATTTATTTAAATCCACATTAAATGTTCAAAATGCTTACCATCAACGTTGATACAGGCGCATCTTTTTGGATTGTCTTCTAGCAATATCGGAGGTTGATTTTATAAGAAACCAAGATAGCCTCCGTTCAAGGTTTTTGGTCATTCAAATGGACCTATATTATTTGACTGTTTAAAATACTAGTTCAAAAGACTTTAAAATGGTATTCCGATGAAGAAAAGGTAGTTTTTCATCGAAAATTCCATTAATGGGATAAGGCAATATATCAGTTCCTTTTTTTACTAAAATAGCAAATATCTCTTTTTCTAAGTAAAAAACAATGGTAGATGTACTATCTTTTTAAAATCTAGACTACATGCGCCAACTTTTAGGACAATTGGCCAGTCAAGCTCAGTATGATTTGTTTTATGAAATGAATAGTCAAACTTGAAGGAAAAAATTTTGATACATATAAAATTGAAAATGATTTCTTTGTTGTGAGAAAACAACATCCATATTAGAAATATTTTCGATGATATCTATATATCATTAAAAATAAAGTTGATACTCTCAGTTATCAATTAAGAATTGCAATTTATTGCGTGTAGTTTCTGAGATTCATAGCAAATTATGAATAATTTCGTTTTCATCGTGACTAATAACCATTTATTATTATTAGGGAAGGTTAGGTGTAACAACTGAGATCCAGTCAGAGCTAAAAACATTAAACTCATAATTTTTGACGTCAAAGTCAAACTGAATTAATCACCCTCGAAACAACTCTTTACATTGTATGTCTACAAAGGTATTGCATTTCAAACATTAGCTTTAGAACGTCTACTATACGAAATTGCCATTTCAAACAATGAAGTGTTTAAATAGCTATAACTATGAAATGGTTGCTTTAACCCAAGAAGTGTTTAAATAACAACTCAATTGATTGATTCGAGGTATTTTAACAAAAAACTTGATTAAATTGAACAGAATTGCGATTCTTTACCAAAAATTGTTAAATATATTACCAATCATGTATTGTAGGTAGGTAGTTGTATTGTACTTCTCAAGTAATTTTGTAGTGTTTAAATCGAAAATTCGAGCTGGTTTTAAAACTCGAAAATTTGTTTTTATATAATAGTAATTTAAATTCCACATGTTATCACAACAGTTTCGAAAGGGTTAAATTATATTGATAATTCTTTAAGGTCTGGAGTATAATGGCATAATAGCAAAATGGGAGTTTGTGCATCAATTTCATTAAGATTGCCTTTTTAAAGAGCTTGCATAGCTTCACTTCTTCGTTTGTTTAAGAATGTTTACTTCTTGATAGGATAACGATCTTGAAGTACCGGCAAAAAGTTAAGCATCTGTGAAGAGTTAGTCATAAATCAATGTTGAATTATCTTCAATCAAGTCGGTCAGTATCGTTTAAGTGAGATAATTCAATATTGGTTATTGAGTAATGACTATGAAATAGCAAATTATAATAACAGAGTTTGAGGCAGGACAATTGTCACCTTCTACTATACTTCAGGGAAATGTGAGAAAGGTTCAAAATAGGTTTCCCAATTATCCTTCTGAAACTCGGCTGCACTCAACAAAAACGCTTTAGGGGTGCTCCCGCAACGAGGTTCGGTTTCGGCTCGAAGGGACGGATTGGCAAGTACCTGTTTAGATGCAACATACATAGATCACGCATCGAAATCTGAAAGAAATTTTGCAGTTGCAAGGGCGCAGCTCGGCAACATCTGCAATATGCAGATCGTCTCAAAAGTGCAAGTGAGGCGTATACCCGGCCCCTTTGCCCCGGCCGTGGCCCCGGCGGCATAAAAAGAAGCCCGCAAAGGAGAGTACGAGATATTTTAAATAACAACTCCGATAACATCTTGGACTTTATGTACGATTTGGCTTCTTAAGTTGCCAGTTCGCAGCATAAGACTTCTTTATTCGGCCGACACCATTTTGGTTCATGCCTTTTGGCAAATTGATGAGAGCCCATCATTTTGCTTCGTTTACATGTATTGGCTGGTCGAGGTTTTGCGCGGGCTCTGCGGCCCCGTCTCGACCACGGTTTTATTTATTCATCTTTTACTTTATCATGATGCGAATCGTTTGCAGCAAACATAGAATAATTTTCCTGTTGAACAAAATTATGCAGGAAGAGAGGCGCGGCAGAAGTCATTGATACGCTGGTCAATATGAATATTTATCTGCCATTTTGTCGTCTACGTTTCTTGAATATGAAATTTTCTTTTTGAAGGGAACGTTCTCGTGTACCCCGCCCGATCCCTTGTTATGTAGCTCTATACATATTATGTATATGCAATGTAAAATTTTAATGTATGTACTGCGTGTGCACACACGGCCCTGTTTCGTCAGTTCGCAGTTTGCATAATTATCGCGGAATTGCTCCCAAACGAACGGGCATAGTGGGCAAATGGGCAAAACGCCATTCTAGGAGAGGACGGCCACTGGCCACCGGCACCAATCCTCTAACGCCGTTTTTCGCAAATAAAACATGGTCGGCGATGACTATGCTCGGTGCTCCTTATGCGGCGAACGAAATGAACTCATTTAAATATCATTGCGATCTAGAGCGGCTGCAATTACTGGCATGCAATAGTAATAATTTATAGGTCCTTCGGGGCCATGTTTCAGTGCGGTGCGGCGGCGAAACATGGCCGCCTTCCGTCCGAGAAGAGGTCCTTCCCTGCAATCGGCCGTTTTGTTGCTTTTCCTACATTTAGCTAGTTTTGTAAGATGACCCATGTAACCGGGCACTACAAGCTCTAGCCCTAGCCCTAGCCCTAGCTAATCCTTTGCGACGCGACGTCTCGCCGAGCATCTGAACGGCCGGGACTATGGTTGGAGTATGGTTGCCTCGCCATGTTTAATTCCATCTGGCCATTATGGGGCCCGTGCAGCCTCAGTTGGAACAGTACAACGCACCGGGGCATTTTAACATATCATTATGCATGATTATCGCCAATTCCCGTTCTGTCTTTGGATGATTTCCACTTGGTGCAGGATGAGTCCAGACTCGGGCAAGTAATGGAAGTGGTGCCACCGCACCACCAATGCGTTGGCTCCGCACTGCGGCCTTCTAGCAAATCGGGGCGCTGCTCTGCAGCAAGGGCCGAACACTATTGGAACCAGAGTCCGCGGGGCTTCGCAAAATTCGAGGATTTCATTTTTAAAAAAAATGAAACAAATTTCCAACCTGAACCAAGATATGATCATTATTTGACGCGTCATTTTTTATTTCCGTTTTTGTTTTTTCCGACGAAGGCCTTTTAGCGCTATCGGCTGAGTGCGCCGAATGAATACAGGTGGTGGATTTCACGAAAACGGAAACGCTTTAACCTTTTTAAAGAAAGATAACAAGTTAGCAAAAGGGTATCGGTGTTCGAAGCGCTTCGATTGATGGCCTTTTTATGTTCCTTTTTCTCTTTACTCTCCTTGAGGGGCGGAAACGGAGGGCATCTTTCTAGACATCAGTTAATTGGAAATTGGACAGCATCTAATGTATGTATTATATATAAATGCATATCATACTTTTGGAATCCCAAAAACTATTTTACAATAACTTTGATTTATTCGATTAAGCGATTTGAAAAAAAAATGGGGCACGTAGTATACCTACATATGTATTGAATTGTTTTAATTTAAACAATTAAATACCTAAAAATTCGGCTTGGTAACCGAAAAATTCGAATTCTGCATCCCCGAAAACATAAAAATCAGTTAATAAACTTTAAACTGTTTCATTTTACCATAACGGAAATCCTGAATAATTTCATTTGAAATTTGAAGCGTGTACACTGTGCTTACAGACGACGGAGAAGGGAGATTTAGTTTAGATCAATTATCGTTTTCAAGTGTCATATTTCGAACGATGCCCCACCTGCTAAGTTTGTTTTTATATACATAGTCTTTAAATATACTAGCGAAATTAAAGGTTTCACTTTTTATGGCGCTTGTATTCCAAGATGGACCACTATTGATTTTAAAGACCTATTCAGAAAATGAAACCAACCCAGATTAAGAAAAATCAAAGCCTCTGAAAAACTTGCTAACAGAACTAGAACTAAATTTTTCAATGTAAGCTGTACTTTATCATAATTTGTTAAAACAAGCATAAGAAAATAGGCTTAATTTAACAATAATTTATTAATATTTATACTCGTATACAAGATATACATATAACTAAGCTAAACTAAAAATATAATAACGCTAAAAATAAAATAAAAGCATTCGGCTAGCAATTTCTTACCATGTTAAGCAGAAATGAGCAATACAAAATTTTGATGATTAGTGGATTTTTAAATCTTCTAAAACTGAATTGATTAAGCTTTAATTTTGTGAAATAATTAAATAAGCAATGTATGTACATATATGCGTATTTGATTCACTTAAGTGATATAAATTTTAATTCTACGAAACTTAAACAAGGATAAGGTACTTATTATGATCTTGTCATCAAGTTCAAAGTTGTAGATAAAAAATGGTTTAGAAAAATGTTGATTATAACTATCATATTTTCCCGAAAAATGTTTGCTGGGCTTCAAGTACCTACTTTAGTAAATTTTGCATTGCATAGCTAAATTTTCAACTGGTTGTTTATTTTTGGGGTCAGTGATTATATAACTTCTTACTTTCAAAAGGTAGATTTCATGTAAGGTGATTTTCGCCTGTAAAATTAGCAACTAGTCATAAAATCGTGACATTAATGGTTAAGGTGTTTCTTCAGAATAAAACTCAACTTTAATTTATAATCAAAGTGTTATTGACACATAAAAAATATTTCCAGTCGACCGATGATTGCAACTTAAGCCGCTTTTAGGGTTAACTATGTCTTGTATAAAAGGAAAAAAATGCCAAATATTAAAATTTGAGTGTCTTTGGAATATTGATAAATGTAAATAACTGCAATTTTTTGAATCTGATTGCTATATTGAGTGACTTTAGAAATTATCAAATTATGCCTTTACATGAGGGAAAATTATACGAAATGATAGTCACCTATCGCCTTACATAAAGTCAGCCTGGGATTATGAAAAGCGCTAGGGAGACGACTTAGTAGCCATCATCACAATTAAATAGTTAATGCTTTTATTAGGTTTTATTTTGGTATGTGGAGATGTCATTGACATTTTTTGCTGATGATAGTAAGAATAGTAAAAATGATATCCATATAATTGTGTATCTGTTTACTTCGAAATTAGGCACTATTCAGAAAATGATGAAATCAATATCTATAATATGATACGTAAAGAATATCAAAGAAATACTTTGCATCAAATAAAATCAATATTCTTAGCAAAACAACAGAATATTAAAGAAACATTTCAGCTGCATTGTTTTCGTATACCTAGACTAGATCAATAGACAATTTTATATTGAACTGAAACTTTTTAACAATTGTCATGATTTTTATACATGACTACTCAAATCTTGAATTGAAAATTCTCGGATAAATTTTTGACTTAAAAATGGATAAAAGTCATTGCATCAAATCTATTTTTAGAAAATTTTAAATCTTTCCTATAGGTTATCCAAAACAAATTTCAAATCTAAGAAAAATCTCCTTTTGTTCTGGTTATATGAACAAATATGCAACTTTCATTTAAAATATTTAATTTCGCAATTTTAAAAAATAGGTATGTAGCAAAACGTGGTTCCCAACCCAATGAAGGAAAGTGTAGGTTTTGTTAAGAACGGTTTTCGGGAAAGCAAAGGGTTGTATTGTATATAAAATAAATATAACTTTCAGGGTATTAGGAGTGCTAGATGTTGTATAAGAAACAAAAACCAAGACAAAGTGTATGCTATTCAGGAAGAAATTGAAATTTACAGGGCACAGCTGCAAATTCTTCTTAAGACAGACACTTTATTTTTTGGCACGGAAAGTTTGTTTTGAACGAACCTAGCCTCAAAAGTAATTATGATATTCTAATTATTGCTGGTCCTGCAAGTAGTATCAATATACAATACAATATACTAATGTCAAAGCATCTTCAAATTTTCAGTTTTATCGGGTGAGATCTCAGAAACTAGAACTGCCCATCAGTTCATATACGACACCAAAAAATTAAATCAAAATTCTTAATATAATACATAAATCATAGTCCAGAATTTGAATTTGGGCATACAGTTTGCACTTTGCAGCTTTATACTCAGGAACGACCATAGAATTTTATAGGGCAATAAAAAATATCGATTTGTCGAACGTTAACTCAAAATCGACAAAAAAATTTTATGATTTGTGCAGAAATTGGTCTGAACAGTATCTAATGAATGCTAAAGGCTTACAAAGAAAGAAAATTATATTAAAAAAGTCTACAGAAAAACTACTGTTTAGCAGACACGATGGAATTAGCATAGAGAAAATCACACAAGCATTTTGAATCAAAAAATGTAATTAATGTTAATTTAATAACCACTTTCGGATAAGTATTAGAATATGTAACTTTTTGTTTTTCAATTAGTGGAAATAAAAAATAAATAAACGTTAGCAGCCTTTCTTTTGCAATTGTTGATTATTTTATGATATTTTGTCCCATAAACCAGTCTTCAAAAGACAAAAGGTAAAAGTTATTATAAATGCATGAGGATGCGATATATGAAAGTCTTTAGAGGTCATTCTTTAGTTATTCTATCGCATATTTCCCTCATATTTTATAATTTTAAATTCAAATTCAAATATAGGTACCTACTTCTGGATGCCGAGGATTTTCTTCACATCTAGCCTTGGCTCGAATGGCTTACAGCTTATGCTCTGCATCCATATCAGCTAATTAATTAGATTTTTCTTGCCATTCCTATGCGAATCGAGTCGAAGATTTATGAGACTTTAAACAATTGCGTGTCGAACGGCTTTCAGCGAATGTACCCAACCGCCTTGTAATAATAAATCCCGCCATAATTGCTCTTTTCTTGCGTTTCTCACTAGGCCTCGTTTCAGTCTAAACATTAAGCCTTTCAACATCCACCGACGGCTTTCGTCGGGCTTTTGAGTGCGACGGGCTCAGTCCTTAAAACTGCAGTGCAGGAAATAGACCAATGCAAATCAGGTGCGGAAGGAGCCATACCGTTTCCTTCGCGCTTTAGGTATTATATGCAGGTATCCGTAGGTTTCCGTCCTCCTTTAAATGGCGAGGAGGTTTAATGTGCACCTTGCGTGGCAGTGGTTTGTTTTAATTAAATATCTTCGATTGAGTGCGCCCAGTTCTCATGTACTAGGAAATTAATTGTTGCGCAATGAGAGCACCAACAGAGGGGCCAGCTGGGATCCTTGCGAGGGCCCATCGTCGACGTCGCGTCCTAGCGAACGCAACCAGATCGAAAAACAAACCACGAAATGAGGGGGGCGTTCACAACACGGAATCTTTCATAACTCATACCATCGGACCGCAGCAGCGGTCGGGACATGGCACTTGAAGTGCACAGCGCATGTAATTAACCCATGAAGTTGCGATGAGGTCCGAATTTGCATCGGTGGTGTGTTCGATGGCCATTCCCATTCCGGCCGCAAAGAGTCCTGTGTCTAAGCCGCAATTTAAGTTTCATCGCGGCTGAATTATGACGCGACCAGGGACCAATGGAGTTAGAACCTTGCGCAGTCGCGGACTTCTCGGTCCTCCTGCAGCGTTCACCCTGGACCCTCCCTGGGACAAATCCGCGCCGCCGATCGACTCAAAATCATATATTCCGATAATAACTCAGGCAATTATCATTAACCGAACGAAGTACACGAGACCTTCGAATCAATCGTATTTGCCTTTTCGCGGCATAGCTGTCATAAGAGCGCAAAGCGGAAAAGGCGGACGCAAAGATAAACTTGTACAAATCACGAATTTCACAGAATTAATATTTCGATTTCTGGGTGCGCTGGATAACTGCTCCCAAACATATCATTACGGGCATGATTTGTAATGACAACATAATCGCCAAATTGATTCGCTTTATTTATACTTCACTGCTCCCATCTGCCTCGATGAGAGAGAAATATCCACTTTTCAGTTCGAGTCGAGTTTAGTTTCGAGTTTCGAGGTATCGGGGTTGGCGGAAACGTAAATATTCACCGCCGCCGCCGTATCGTGCCGTGCCGTGGCGCAGGCGAACTATTGCCCTTCACCGCGCGTTTTGCAACGCCACAGTTCGAAGCGGTCGCGAGTGATTAAGTCCTTCGGAACTGCGACTATTTCAATTGCCCCCAAATGGCCGGGGGTCGTATCAAAGGTGAGATGTAATTTCGGGTTGATTTCTTTGGGCAGTCACATATCCATTACAAAACCCAGCGGGGTCGCCGACGTCATTTAAAATTAAATAGAAATCGACCCGGCGACTAATCGAATCGTTCGCTCAATTTCATATATCGCTTTCTTGTTAACGCGAACTGAACAATTGGCAAGGCACTTAAGTTCCATGTTACTGCCGCAATCACTTTCACTCCAAATCTCATGCCAGTCGTTTCTAAAAAAGGTAATGGATAAAACGATTATTTATGGCTTTATAAAACTTATTTGAAAATACTGGTGGATATGATCCAGGATGTAGTATTAAGAGAAGGTATCCACTTTTTCTACTTGAATAAAAATTTCAAAGATAAAGTAAGGTAAGATATCCAAATAAGGTCTATCTAGGTGTTTATCTTCAAAAAATGTATTCTTTGATGATATAAAAAATCTCTAAGTTGTTTAGAATCATTGTTTATTTAATTATATTTTTAGAAAAAACGTAAGTAGGTCTGCCTCATTTTAAATTTTTCCACATTTTTAACACATTGTTTTTTGAAACAAGACATATTATTTTATTTTTGGCAATTATAATACACATTCATTAAAGAATAATAAAACAAATTTACTTTCTTCTCATAAATCTACTATCTTTATCAATTATGAATCTAACATCAGTTAAAACTTATAAAGTACTAACAAAATTGCATTTATTTTGGTGAATTTGCTATTATATAATGTATAATGTATAAAATTATTACAAAAACATATAAAACTTCAATCAATTAATAATTAAACAAAATTCTTTTCAAACATATCATATAAATCTATCAAATAGGAATTCAAACTGGACGAAATTGTTAAAAAATACTTTTATTACGGTTTCCGAGTTAATCATAGCTCATAGTCTATTTCAATGGTCTTAATAAGGCCCTAATAAAAATTAAATGAGTTTTATTATTGAAATATAGTCGGAAGCACTTAACCACACAGTGGTGAGAATATTAAAGGAAATATAATATTTATTACTACTGTGGGTATCTTATAGTGAAACAGTCAAATCACAAATCTTAACAAAAATTATTAATCTATGTATATATAAATAATAATTAAATGCTGTTCGTCGGTCAGCGCATCACTTGAAAACGGCTGGATCGATTTGGCTATTTAATAAAGTATTTAGGGAAAGAAAAATTGGTAAAGTTTAAAATTCGGATAAAACTGAAAGTGCTTTTTTCTATGGGATTTTTGTATGAACTCAAGACCACAATTCACGATTCGAACGATGGATATGCGTAATTTCTTTTTTCGGTACAATTACAAAGGAAGGTCGGAAAATTCGGACAAACTGCAAAAATCACAATTTTTGTATGCACTTTCGATCATAATCCTTTTTTGTTTTGTTCGTTATACTCATTTTTATTTTGTTTACACATTTTCAATAGCTTTTCGCAAATTCACAAAATGATCACAAACAAATTTATTGAAATTTGAACAAGACAACATCTGTCGGGTCAGTTAGTATATATTAGTATGTCCTGAAGTAGCGCGCTTACAAAATATGGTCTACCATGTCTTTTTAGAAACGTTTATGTTTGAAAACACTTACAAGTATACGCCAAAAAGAAGCTAGTTAGGCAAACATTCAACTTTTCTACGATGAGATTTTGATGATCCTAAAACGACACTGATCATCAGATGTTTTTTGGGAGAATAAATCCATTTCTAATATTTTTATCTAGCATTATCAATTTCGGTCTTCAGTTTAAATCTCACAAGCCATGAACTGCAGGTGAACTGTTTGTGCATGGGTATACTATAAGAACCTATCACTAATTTTTGTGACTATATTTTAACTGTTGTGCGAAAATGTTTCCTTATTTTATATGCGAGTACTTTGTTGAATCTGGCAACTACTGCCTTGAGGGAAAACGTCATTCTAACTCTTTAAAAAGCAGACTAATTTTCAACTAAAATCGCCCGAAACTTAACAGCATCCCCAGCATTATACAGTCGGAAAGATTTGTCCTTCAGTTTTTAAAAACGGTGTGCAGAGCAGATTTGAATGAAGATTTTAATTTTTGAGAATAATAATAGAATAATAATTGCTTATAAAAGAAAAAGTAATAAACTCGTCCTTAACGACGAATTTTGAAAAAAGTGTTTTGAAGTTTTGTTTGATTACTTCTTTATTTATTTTTTAGTATAAAAAACGAAATTAAGTTCATATATTTGAGAGTAAAGCGCTATTAGTAAAAACATAACAAAATCTAATCTAATTAAGTGAATCAAATGTTTAGCTAAGCTACATTTCGAGAGAGTTTAAACATGTTAGTTTTAAGTTAATCACATCAACGTATACAGCAAGATATTTTGATAAACTGTATGCAAATGACCTTTTTGGATTGTATATAAATTTGTTGTAATTCATCTTATTTGTAATTTACGGGATCCTAGATTTTTTGAAAATTCTGTAGTGGCGTGTTACCTAAGGGTGAGGCTGGAAAAGGTAAAATTTACTCTTGTAAAGTAAGATTATGATCTTAATTTTTCGGGATTACATATAGCGACAGTAACTATTATCTTTTAGGATACTTTTTGAAACATCAAATACAATAATTAGCTTCCCCAATTGGTGTTTTCGATACACAAATTAATTTAGCAAAAAATATTATCATTTGAAGAAAGAAACAAATAAATAATTTGAAAACCAAGTCCAGATAGTTGCCAAAATGGCCCCAACAAAAGAGACAGGCAATCCGTAACCTCGTTGTTTATTTATTTCCCAGTTCTGAAATTGCTTCTTTGATTTTTATCAAATCGACAGAACTCTGCTGCTTACATGGGATTGAACAAGGTCTTTGAAATCGAAACAGAAACTTGTTCAATTCCCAAGAAATGGAAACACGTTCGCGAGCCGTCTAATTATGCGCACTTACGAGGGGCACGATAAGCCAAAGGGGTCCAAAAACGGTCGACAATGAAACGGTGCGCGGGGGAGGATTGGAGGGGAAATAATGCAGAAGTTGCAGCCCAAAATTGTTGGCGAACGACTGGAATTTAATCGGAAGAGTTAACAAATAATAAAATGTCAATTTCGTTCGGTTACACGACCATTAAAGCACGAGTTTCAAAAATTCTAAAGTCCTCGCGACGCGGAGAAGCCCTCTTAATTAGAGAGGCGACAATGCAACATACGTGAACACGATGCACGGGGTATTGTTTGGAAAATCTCTTCCGAGCAGTTTTTTGCCCCCTTAACAAGATCACGATTTGGATAACATATTTACATGGCCTTATATCTCTGGTCGATTTAAATCGGATATCTGTGCGGAGCACGGCCGTAGGTATGCGCCGTGCACTTATCGATTGCATTGTACGCCTCTGACCGATAACTTAATTTAGTCCCGCGTCCTGGCGGCGGTGTCCCATCCCCGGATCGTCCTAGGTCAATAGCACAGTTCAATTTGCTCCGGAGCCCGGTGCCCGGCTTATCCCGAATCCGTGGATCAATATCGTGCGTGGATCGTGCTGTGACAAAATCTGGGTGAGCAGAAGTAAAAAGCGACGGAGTTGTGGCGTCGCGGGCCGCGCTATTCGACAAAATCCGGCCCCGGCTCCGGCTCCTCGAGAATCCGGCCGTGTGTAGCCGTAGAGCAGCAGCGCTGCATCAGCAGCCAGCAGTCCATGCTAATTCCACCGATCCGGGCACACCGGGGCAATAAATTGTAAAAATTCAATCTCGCGAATAAGCACCGACAAACAGCGCTTATCTCGGCGCGATTCACGACTATCGACTAAAACAATATGCCCTTCCGATACGAGCGAACGCCACAACTAAATGTTTTTGTTGACCATTAATGAAACACATAACTCAATCGCAGGTAATCGGCGATTTAATGCGGCCGGGGGGGACCCGCGGAGGGCAAATAAGCCGCGATACAAGTGCGATTGCTGCGAGTATATGCTCCACAGCAATTTATTACACGATCATGTTGGGATTGAATTTCGGTGTAGCAATGTGCAATTTTTATGGATTGCTTTAGATAAACCCCAATCGGTTCAGCTCGATCCTATTGCACTGGACCGCCGCGCCGCCACCGCCCGCGCCGTCGTCGCGCCGCCGCCATCGCTTTGGCTGCCTGCGGGCCACGGTTCGCGTCTACCGTCGCGCTTCCAGGCGCAGAGAGATGCGCGCCGAAGACACCTCGACCCGTCAAAAGATCCCGGCTTCCAGAACTCCCAGTCCAAATGGAAGTTGAATGTCGGGAATCCGGGATGCAGGCGGTCGGGCGGGCCGGGCCGCATTTGGCAAGAAATTATCGGAATTTCGGAGGAGCGCTCCAGCGAGGCGAGGTGCCAGACCTCACATAGCGCTCCGGCGTAGCGGCGGGCGGCCGCGGGACGCTGCTCTAGCCGGCCCCAAATAAACAGCGGCGCTAGATTGCGGTCAGGACGATCACTCATAGTCCTGATTGCCCGATAGCGCTGACGAGACTTCAATAAACAAACATTTAATTAAGTCGTCGCACGCTGCATTTTATGACCCAAGCCTGGCAATCTCGCCTCCTTGTCACAGTTTTCTTCGCGCTGCCGTCGGGGCCCCGGAGCTCCGGCTTCCACTCTTCTTGCTGGCGACGGACAGCGGCCTCCGCCGTCGCAGCCGCCGCCGCCAGTATTTTTTTCGGCAATATGTGTGAGCCGGGCTGGGTTTTACTGCATTACGCCACCTTTTATTGCGTTTTTATGTTGTTAATTGAAACCCGGGCCCGAGCAGAGCACCACCGGCGACACGGGGCCCCTCCCCGGGGCTCCGACAACTTATCAAGTTAATTTTTACATTTTCACAATTTTAACGAATTCCCCTTCCACTCGTCAGCCCGGTCCGCAGCGGCAATCAACGCTGATTTGCGTTTGTTTACTTGTTCACAAACAATTGGTGTAATTACTCGCTCCAGAGCTGCCTACTTGTTCATTAATTGAAACCTCCAAGCGTGATGGAGCCATGGCTTCTAGATATTTGCTACCACTAGAAAATTATATATTTTTTTTGAATTTTTTCTTTGGAGCCGACTCAAATTGGGTTTTATTGCGGAAAACGATCCGCCAGAAAATCACTCTTTGAGTGCGCATTCCTCTAGACTAGACGGTGGGTTTCTCCACCAGCACTTAAACACCTCCTAGTTGTTTCGGTTTTGTATTATAAATTATTTTGGAGCGGGGATGATGACTACGAAAATAAAATATTATCTACAATTGTTTCGCATTATGCATTCATATGCAATTCACCTGTTTTAAAAAGTAAAAACTTTTTTGAAAAACACCTTTCTAAAAGAAGTAAAATTTTACTATAAATGAGATAATAGAATCGCCTTAAAAAGCAGAAAATAACATAATAACTTTGGAATTCTTCGTTGCTTCGTACAATTCTAACATCCTAACCTAAGATGTTACAAAATGATTGAAGTCGAAAACCAAACTGAGTGTTTGCATCTACTTTGTATGCATAATAAGATTAAAATTACCTTCTCATACAGCGACCGTAATGGTTATAAGTTTTATGATAAAAATCAGACAATAGCAGTTATATTTTGTTTTAAATCTTATTGGTTATCGTTTAACCATTATTTCATAATTTATGTATTATATTTTGGTTATGAGATAAGAGTTATCGATCAACTTTTATAATTTTTCTCAATAGTGAGAGTTATTTCTGGATTTTTATTTTTCTGTTGCCGAATAACCATTATTCAGAAATTTATTCTTTTTTTTCTAAAAGTTTTAATTTTCATGCTATTTCAACCAAATTTGGTACTTGGAGGTTTTCGGGGTCGCTGATTTCAACTCGACCGGCAGAAGTTACGACTTCAAGATGGCGGACTGTCAAATTTTAAGTCTTATGCGTTTTCCACCAAACTTGGTTCTTGAGCGCTTTCGGAGCCGCTGATTTCAAACCGACTATCCTAACTTAAGAATTCAAGATGGCGGGCTGTCAAGTTTTAAAGCAACATCAGATCACTATTTTTCTGTGATTTTTTTAATTGAAAAAATACAAAATAATGATTATTTTCAGTCCCTGCTTTGATATCGTAAGATTTTAGTAAAATTTAGTACCCAAATGGATACTCTTTTTAATTCGCCATTTTTAATTCCCAGAATCAGATCACGGACTTGAAATCAACGACTGCAAAAATGCTACTACTTATTACAAAGTTCGCAATTACGATCCGATTAATCTGAGCACTCACCTTGTGTCCATTTTTACGATCTAAGTGCTTCGAATAATCTGATTTGTGTCCATAAATTGAATCCAGATTTATTCCGAGCACGCTCTGTGTGATTTGCAGGTAAGGGCCGATTAAACAGATCAAATATTAAATTTATCAATTGCTTTTTTAAATTAGCTGTCAGTTAGCAATATGTATAGACTTTTCTGGTTAAGATTATCCTAAGTCTGATAATTTTTATTTTGTTATTTTTGTTGTTATCTTATTTTTCTCAATGAGAAGTTTCAGTACAAAATGAAATATACTTAATTTGACAAATTATATTTCAAAACTTATCTTTTGAGTGAGCAATCAGAGTATTTAATCTGATAAATCTGTCCGCTCGAACGATTGCTATTGCGAACTCGGCCTATATAGCTAGATGTTCTGTAGACTTAAGTATAATATTCATTTTATTCACCAGGCCTCTCATATAATACTAATCATTCATTGTACGTTGTGTTAGTTTTCGAAACAAGTTCGAATACGTTTGTGAAATTTACATCAAAACTCAATTTTTCAGGTGAACATGTAATGTTGTTAGCACGTTAGTGTTAAATTTATTAACTTTTATGAGCCGACTTCAAGTATGGACTTATGTATAATATGTAGGTACCATACATTAGTATGAAAAACGCGTGTAATAAAATTAAAAGAGAATTGTAAATGCTCTGCGACTTCTGTACAAAATGGCTAAGTGGAGGATTTTAGGGTCGCTGCGTATATTACAGTTAAGCGCCATCTTGGCATTTTAAGAATTTTTTCGTAAATAATTCCATCAGTTGAATCCGGTTTGTTATTGTTTGGCACGTTTTTTAGTGTTCGTGTTTTTGTTTTACTATAAATACATATGTCCAAAGCTGAAATTGTTGGACGAAAGAAAAATGAATCCTGGTCCAAAAAAGCGATTGGTATTTTACTAGAGATTTGGCCAAGCATTTGAAAGGAAAACTGCCATCGTCAATATCTCTTAACCAATGTGTGATACCGTCATTTCGATATTTTTCTTTTTGATGATCGTTTCCAACATAATGAAGGACAAAGTATCCAAGGCATAACAATATATAGGAATATTAAGTTTCGTTCTTTCCAAATTTAATTCAAATTTTGAAAATTTGAAATAATTTGTCTGTAGATTCGGAAACTACCTACCTAGATACTAAAAAGTGTGATATAATAATTAAAAATTAGAACCAAGTTCAAATCCTCCTAAAGTCTTAAAAAATACTGAATAACTTTAGGTACAATCATAAAATCTCCGTTGTTAATAACATTAACACATACTAAAATTTTACTGTCGATATTTGAAAATATTGCAAAAATTTGACTAACATAAATTTCTTGTTAATATACAAAATTATCGACCATTATTTTCATCCTTACGATATTTCTAATAATAATCATCGGAAATATCAAAAATTTGGATTTTGGTTCTTTACACAGAATCACATGGTAATTGAAGAGTTGTTCATATTAGATTATGTACATATGTATGTATATCGAATTTATGTTCCAAAATAAAAATTTCTTTTTTAAAATCACGGGGTGCTTTCACCAGCAGAGTGTAGGCATTATAATTTGAAATCGCATGTATTTAAAGCCAATTCTTCACATACATATATCGCAGTTAATTAGAAACTACATCACCCAATCAAATATTTGCTTGCTCTCCATTGCGTCAGAAGATTGTGCAATATATAGAAAAGTTTTTGTAAATCATTACTATTTATAATATTAATTCATGAATTAACGAAGAGTTAGTTCTTAACTCAAAATTTAAAGACTCATGTACGGAAAAATTGCGTGAGAAATAGGTGAATCTCAGATTAACTAAAAAGAAAGAAAAACGAATAAACGGAATTCAACACGGATGAAATCGCGCGTCATATTATATATTAATTTTCAATTTACTCATTAATACAGTCAGCGAAATTCATTTATACGCACCCCATTTTTTTTGGATTTCAGGAAATTACGGAGGGTATTTCTAAAACTTGTTTAAGGGAATTGCTAAGGACCAAAAGAATAGCTTATTTGATACCATACACGATACATTTGCTTATTTTTGTATTTCAAGGCGCAAGTTTCTGTCCGCCATATTTACTTTATGCTGACGTCACATAGCCTATGTTATCCACGCCATTATGACGGAATCGAGTGATGTCTTATTTGACAAAATCCGACGACTAGTTTCAAAGTTAAGGAATGATAAAAACCCGCATTTATGTATAACAACTAAAAAACAAATATGTATATAAATTAAATACAAAATATTTGACTAAAGACTACAAATTTAAAGTTAAAGCTAAGATATTTAGCTTTTCTAGATTTGAAAGTTCTCCTGTTCAAGTAAACGATAACAGTGTAAATTAATGAACTTTATAAAAAAAATTATTGAGATTTTAAATACATGGAAATTTCTTAAAGATAAATAAGACAAAACTGCCGTCGGCATTTATCGCTCTGATGTATTTAAGTGTTAGTCCATTATGAGAGCAAAAGATAGTCTATTTTGCTTAAAATTCTTCTCTTGATACAATGCTATATACAAGACTGAATTAAAGTGATTCAAATGGCTTAAATCGTGTAACAGGAGTCTCAAGGAATGCAGAAACCAAAGAGTTTCCCTCAAAATTATTACCTTTGAGGCAGAAGGGAAAAAGAGAAACAAATATTAAACGATTCCCAACTAATATATACAATTTCCAGAAGAATGCTTATCCCAAAAACGGAATTTGCACGCGAGGACTCGTCCAAGTCCAATTTCCAGTAACCACAGGGCTTCGGCGGGAGGCAGATCCAGAAACTAATCGGATCTCAGCGTTCTATAAGTGTCAAATTAATAGATCCCGAATGGATATCGTGATTGATCGCTCGATATTCGGCCTAAAACCAATAATAAACTTAAGTTGATAATTGAGATCATTTAAAAAAGAACCACAAGGCAGTTCGGCCGCAACTAATACGATAATAGTTGCTGGGCCGCGCGGAATGCATCAAAGTTATCATGGGGCCGGGGCTCCTAAATGATACGAGTAATATTCGATAATTTTGCTAATTCCACCGAGTCCCAGACAAGTCAGCCGCGCGATGCTTTTTATTGCTGCCAGAGCGGCGGTATAATTTGCCAAAATCGCTGCTTTATAAATGTGGTCCATATGGGGCCCGCGACGCCGGCGGCTACGGCTGTACGGTCGAAATCGGTCTGTCCGGAGCACGGATCGCGAATTTTTCCACCATCTTCAGATCGGTGTTTGAGGGATGGACCGCGGGGGACGCAGCTGCATCCAAGGGCACTGCCACTCCGTACAAAGGGCCCCATAACGAGACATATAACATTTTCCACTTTCTAAGGTGGAGCGACAAACAAAGGCATTTTTAGTGCTTCCCGCTGAGATATTTCGGGGCAGAGCACCGCCGCCCCGACTAAGTGCCCCCGTCCTCAGAGGGATGTGAGCCGCAAGGAACTACAAAGTCGCAATGCAAAATAATAGCTGAAGTTGAAAGATCAAAAACTTTTGCATTTATTGTCGACAAAACCGGGCGGGTCTATGAAATATTTGTCGTCGAAAATTCCACAGATTCCCTTTGAATTTGGGGAGGAGGATTCCTTCCGTAAAATTTATGAAATTCGTGCATCATCTCTGGGGATGATTTATTTTTTTAATTTTTGCCACAGGCACATTTCCAGATTTTCTTGGTCCTGCACGGGATGAAGAGATGTAGCCACAGAAATGCCTGGCTGCTCTCGTCCTTAGTCGCATTCTCGGTGACCGCATGTAAAGAAGCGTTCAGAAGCCCTTTTGCGGCTGGGACCTTCTCTGGTCATGCAAAGTGCGCAGAACGAGCACATTCCACAGCCTCCTCAGGTGCTTCGCGGCACCACTTTGATAGCCTTTCCGAAAATATGAACTATAGAATTTTAGCGACTATTACTCGACGGTTTCTCATTCGAGTCATTGCCGTCGGTAATAATACAGCGATCTAAATTCATTAGATTAAGCTCAATGAATTAAATGTTATAAAAAAAAAATATTGTTTTTCTTCCTCCTGATAACATTTATTAAATTTTCGACAATGCACCAGAATTTAGTAGCTTATGCGATATTAAAAATTTATAAAGGTTCCCTTTTCTCTGAGGCCTTAATTGTAAAGTTTGTGCAATACACCGCATGATACTTGATCTATCTCTCTGATTTAAAAGTTTCAGTGTTCTTTTTATAGCTAATAGTAAGTCTTGGAAAAGTAGCCTACTATTCCATATTCTTTTTTTTTTTTTTTTGTATATTCTTCTAGAAAAGCAAATGATGCTCGACTTCACAGAGTGAGCTCAAGCTCGAATTTAGTACCTAAAGCTTAGGAGGGTAGATTAAGCTATGGCTTTATTTCAATCTATTCAAACTAACTATTTCAAACAGTTTATTTTCCACAAAACCTAAAAAATAAATGTTATTAGGTACTTTTAGAACGATATTAGTAGATGTGTAGAAACTCAGCCTCATCATATAAATCAAATTGCTCACTATTTTAAAATCTTTTCATTCTCGGAACATTAACCAAATCACTGTGCATTCATTATTACAATTTTATTTTCTATATATTTTGAGGTGCACGTTTAGACCTTGAATCATCATTATGAAATTGAAAAATTAAATACACGGCAAGTTAACTCCGTAAGTCTTAAGCTTATACTGTGAAAGAAGACACTTTTCTATAGTTGTATTTTCTTAAATTTGTTGTATTCTCTAAGGAGGAAAGAGTGAGTATAAATTTACACTTTTTTTGATTATTATCTTAATAAATACAAACCTTCAAGTGCAAATAAACATACAAATGTTATGTACAAAGCCTAATGGGTAAAAATATTCCATAGTTGAAATATCTTATTAATAATTTAAGCCATTTGGGACTCAATTCTTGAAGTATCCATCCATGCATCCATCCCAATATTGGAAAAGAAATTTTAGGTATATACAATACCACATTTGTGCCTGAACTTATAGATCAAGGAGGGATAGAAATGTTTATGGTCCACTATTCGCACAAAACTTTCTTGATTATGAATAATCAGAAATTATAAAGCTATTAAACTCCGAAGGCTTTTTAACGGCAGTATAAAAACGTTAATGTAACCATAACTATATTTTCGTAAAAACGAAAATCGACTATTCCTTTTATCCAATTATTACAGATATACAAACGGATAGATCGTTGGTGAGATATTAAAAGGTGTAAAGTAAAGCGCTAAGTTGCGTACACAACTCGCGACTTCGCTTGCCACAATAAAAGTTTGAAACTAGTTTTAATAATTGTAGTTAATTTTTTTTCAATTTATCTAAATCGAAAAACTATATGACATTTTTGCGTGACACGGGTCTAGGCAAGTAGGCAAAACCCAATCTCAAAACCTACTATTTTGGATATACTGCGATTGTTGTAAGCGATATTCGTTCCTATTAAAAGAAGCAATTGATTTTGCCAAAAACTATTTTATGCATAGTTTCGACCTTATTACATTTATAATTTCATAAATTAATTAAACATGACATATCTATCACATATATGTATGTATGCAATAACAACATATTCCTTACCTTCAGAGAAAACTGATAATTATTCCAAAATTACAGCCCTTTAATTTCACATAAAAGTAAAATATATCGGTTTTACATATCATATACATATGTATATGTTATTCGTTAAACATTTTAGGACACCCATATTAAAAATCATAGGACTTAGTTAAAAGTTTTTGTGTATGCACTACTACTACTGCTAGTACTTTTTGATATCTCCAAGTTTATTTCTTCTTGACATATCAAGTTAAAACCATAACAATTTAAAAGTGTTCCCATATTAAACGAAACTCAATAAGTCCATTTAGACTAAATTCTATATAAGAATCTACGTTTTATTTTATTTTCATATGTATTTGTATTCATGTTTAAATGCTTTTTATTTGTCGTTTTGAATTGAAATTTAAACATATATGTACATGCCATGTTTCGATTTGAATGCTTATTCTGTATCTTGTTTTACAAATAAACGATGTTAGTCGCGGACTAGACGTAATGGGTTTAATCACGCGAATAATTTAAAGGTATGTAGTTCTACCAGAATTAAAACAAAATGTTAAATCCACATACTTTTCTACATTACTCCTCTTTCAGCAATTTCATTTCGAAAGGTTATCCAAGATTATTCAATGTAGCCGCAAAAATACAATTTTCTTAATGTGTCGCAGTAATTAACAGAAAAATCGTTAGATAAAGTTATCTGGAAACTAAGATATGGGCCCTATAAAACAAACCGACTCTCTGATATTTGGTACCTCTCCTCTACTATTAAAATTAATTATAATTATAATAGTTAATCTTTAAAAACGTAAAAATTCGCACAAATGGCGAGAAGATCGCAGGGCGATTGGGCAGTTCCTAGTCCAAAATCCAGATGGCAAGGTACCTAATTCTAAAAATACCCGTTATAATAGGCTTAAAGTGCAATAGAATGCATTTTGATGCGCTCAAAGTTTGAATAATTTAATATTTATTTTGCTGTATCCCCGCAGCAAGAGCGGAGCCCTATAAATAGCGAAATGCGCTCAGATAAATGAGATTCAGGCAGAGCCCAAGTCATTAATAAATTAACGAGAAGTGATGAAAATTCAGAGTGACCGCGCACTCCAAGCAGGAGCGCGGCACGAAATGAAACTGGTGCACAGTGCACTGCCTTGTCGAAATGCAAACGTGAGAAAAACGTTTACATTTCGCGAAGCAGGAAACCTCCAGGAGTTGTTCATCTCCGGCGAGAGCCTGCTCGATTGCAGTCCGGAGGTTTCTTTGATGCTGTTTTCGCGGATTGTGGACTGCTTTTAGTTTCGCTGGATCTCCATTTCCGTGGATAAACTGCTGCAAAAGAAATAAATAATTTTCGCAGCATGAAAACTTGTGGAGCAGCAAGTGATTCCTCATGTAGACGGATCTGAGGCCTCTAATTAGCCAGGTGAAGCGAGACTTCCAGTCGTCCTAGAGCCCCCTGCCCAGCTCCGGAGACAGTAAGCTCCGAGTGAGCCCCATTTCACCTGGCCCGATCGCCCCGCGCCGCCAGCGGAATGCAGTCAGCCAAGAAATCGGAGTTAGTTCTTTCTTGCGGCGCCGAGTCATTTTCCGGCCAGCAAGTGCTAAGTGGGCCCCAGGCAGAAAGGTGCTCCCCAGAAACCGCCAGAAATTCGATAGACTTCACATGATACACTTCCACCCTTGTTTTAACCCGACGCGACACGATGTAATCGGCGGCGTGAGCGGCGGGTGCTGCTGCAAAACGCGACTACCTTTTTCCGTAATTGACTGGAAAATCATCGCGCGACTGCGGTTTCTCGCTTTCTGGCGCTTTCCACACGCGCTGCGGACTGCGCGCCGAAGTGCGAGAGTTTTTTTTTTCCGCAACAAAAACGCATTCCACTTCCAGCCGACACGCACCAACAAAGGCAATTCACTAATTGCTTTTTTATTGAAATAACTCGGCCAAAATTGATTTGATTCTAATAATTATCCTAAAGATCATTTTGCTCTGGCCGCGGCTCATTAAAGTCACATTTACGGCCGGTCGGACAGTCAGCGCGGAGCAGATCATTCCGCGCGATTGATTGATGATCAATAATTCCATTGTTATCAGCGCGAGAGGAAAAACAGATCGCCGCGCTATTACCAACGGCCGACTCAACGAGAAAAAATGAGCCGAATGAGAAACGGTCGAACAGTAGCCGCCTCTAGCCTCTAATTGATATTTTTCGAAATAGCTAATAAAGCCGCTGCCGCGACCCACCTGAGGAGGTTGTGGACTTTTCTCGCGCTGCGCACTTTACTTGACCACAGAAGGTTCAACCAACAAAAGGTCTTTTAAACGCTTCTTTGTAGGATGCAATTCAGAATCAAAGTATGTAGCTGCAAAGTATTTTTGTACTGCATCTCTGCAATTTTTGCATTTTTTTTGTTAAATACGCGTTCTTTTCTTTATTTTATTACGTACGGGACAGTACATCTATCTTTATATTTTAAGGTATACTTTGCGAAATTCAAACTCGTATCAGAATATACAAAAATCTATGTTACAATAGTCTCATTGTTACAAGTTTTTCAAGATACTCAAAGTGTGCGCATTAAACAGCTTTTCTATAGAGTCTATTTCAGGAAATTTCTTGTGGCGATCGGCTACACAAACAGGAACGGGCAAACCGTGTAAGTAGTTAATACAGTATTGTGTTAGGACTACAAAATCGATTTCGGAATAGTGGAAAATGTAAATCGCGTAATTGCTGGGTAGATTCGCTTGGTAAAAGATAGCAATAAGAAAACTAAGTTAGTTGGTAATGTGTTAAACCTTCCTCTAAGCTTATCCAAAGCCTAGCTTAAGCTTACCTGATCCCTCATTTAACACAGGCCTAAGCTTAGTTCAAGCTTTGTTCAAATCTGGCCTAAGCTTAGACAAAGCTTAGTTTTATACCGACAGGCTCAAGCTAAGCTCAAGCCTGAGTTAAATTTTGTTAAGCTACTTTAAGCCCGGCCCAAAATTGTCTCAAGCCTGGTTCAAGCTCAAAGCAAGATATGTCTCATAGCGTAACTATATCCCTAGAATTATGAAAGTCTCAAGATATTTTGTTTATCTAGCTATTGTATAATTAGTTATAGCATTCGAATTTTGATCGAGTATAACGCGGTTAAACAAATTATGTGAAAAATGTAACGTGACAGGCATTTGGTCGATTCACTTTGGTATTAATGTTTACACATTAAAAAAATAAAATTGTGGATTTATCGTTTTTGGTCAGCAAGGTTGAAAATTTTAAATGTTGAGCCTCTGCCACCGAAGTCAGGCGGCCTACCGCTCAGCCGTCGTAAATGTCGCAGAGTGTGGCTAAAGGAATTAAATTGTCTTAAGGTATGATAAATTGCACGGTTTATTCTTGGTACAGTGAATAGACAGTTGACTTCACAACACAGTAATTGTTGGAGTTTGGCCAAGAGGTAACCATTTTCAAAGTATTGCCAATTTCTCAAAAGCAGTAAAAATATCTCGATGGATTTTTTAAGTTCTATGTACAGTGGATGTATCTCTAGCAGAACTGTTTTTCTTCATAATTTTATAGCTTAACTAATTTCCGTGATATTTTCGATGACATTTTTCAACAATATCTCTAAAAGTAAGCAGGTATTATACTTCTTTAGAAGGAAAATAAATAACCTAGAGAATCAATTTATTTGAAATCAAAAATTAAATACATATGTATGTACATATGTATATATGTACGTATATATATGCATATATTTCTTAAGCTCTAACCACAGATAATACTCTATGTGGATTAGTAAGATTTATATCTATGTATGCCTAATTTTTACTCTCTGACAACAGTAACAATAGAAAATTGTTTAAAACAAAGGTTTTAGGATTTCATTAAATTAATTTATGTAAGTATGTACTATATAAGTTAAAACGTCTTAGGTATTTGAAACTTTCAGAAAAAAGCTGTTCGTCTTTCATGAGGACTGAATTCTATATTTAACCTTCAAAAGGGGCTCTGGGTATGGAATACCATGGAAGGTATTTTCGTTTTTTACCCATAATTGAAAACTATTTTTTTTAGTTTTCATACACATATTTATTTTCTCCTTCGTTTGAAGTTTCGATTGAAAAAAACATTATATAAATTAAATTTATTAAATAAATTTTTAAAGTACCAATTTTTTATTATTTTATTTAATAACAATTATATTCGATTTCTTTCGGGGTTCCAATTTAATTTCTGTTTATTATACACATTTTGATTAAACGTTGGTCGTAATTTTTTAAAGCCCTCAAGCGATTTTTTCAGAAAGTGTACTTATACTACATACTTTTAAAAATAAGATCTAAAATATCAGTGCATTACCTATTATACTTAAAATGGAATAAATCTAAAAATAATCGATGTGATAATGATTTCAAATCAGAAGATCAGAATATGACAATAAAATAAGTTATAACCTGATAAGAGGTGAAAACGTGTTTTTCAAATACAAATTTGGTATTTCAATGCGAAAATTTTAGAATGTAACTGGTATTATAGTTTTATGAAATTCAGAGCAATTATGTAGTAAAATTCATTAGCTTCTACTAAAAAATGGATATAGTTAGTTATATAATATAATGTAAAAGATAGATGACGATATTAAGATACTAGAAATTTCTAAAATTTAAAGAGCAAACAAAGGTTTTTGGACTAAATTTCTAACTTCCCTTGAAGTATGATATTTTTTCTGCAAACAATTGGAAAAAGTAAGCCATGTTCGGCTGGATAATTGCAATTGCACAACAGTGCACCAAAGGTGCATTTGCCGTTTTTCATATCAATAAAGATCGAACAAAAGATGACACCATTCTCTCGGGGACCACAATAGGGTCGAAAACAAGAGCTCGACAGAGGGGGTACCGGCGGCTCGGTGACGAGTGGATTTATGCAATCTTTTGTTTGATTTTGCGGGACGCGCTGTCAACGAGCATTCCGACACAGGGCGATTGCGAAAAAAGGATGATTCCTTCACACCCAAGTGCCCCGGAACAAATCTGCACGGCGTGTTATCCGGAGCCGTGCAGGCCCCGTGAGAGACAAGGATTAAGGAGGGCTCGAAAATTTTGTTTGGGCGATAAAGGCGGATTAGGCGCATCAGTGACTTGCAACGGGAGTGCAACTGTCAATGGAGCTGAGACTTTGCCGCCGCGCAGCCCGAGGTAATTACAAGACGTCCACTCCGCTCGGGAGGGTCATTAGAGGTGGCGGGGAGCACCCGGCCTAGTGGAGGCCGAGGAGATGGCTAATTTTGATAAATGGTGCTCGCCTAATCGCCGTTCGATTTCGACGGCCGTTTGATCATTGCCACTCCGGTGGTAAGCCGCGGTCAGCCCGTGCACTTAAAGAAAAACGATCGTAGAAAAACCAAAAATGTTGGTTGGATTTTGTAATTTTAACCTACACAAAATTGTTAAACGATTCGTTTCAAAACTGTACCGCCTTCATTTTCTACCGGTTTTTAAGAGGTGAGTAACAACATTTTCGAACTACAATACATATTATAAACAACAAAGTTTGAATATTGTTTGGTTTTCATGTAAGAAACTTTGAATATTAAATTGTATTCATTATTTTTGTCATTTCATATACATGTATGTATGTAGTATTGTACATACATATGTATATGTATATACATATATGTGTGTGCTTTCAAAATTAACATTTGATAGTCTGTAATTTTTCTCAGCATCTTGAATTAAACTTTTTTTCGCAATTATTCAGAAAATATATTTGTATAATAACTAAGCTCAGAACATGTTTTCTAAAATCAAAAATTTTTGTTTTGATACCAAAAACACTGAAAAAATTAAGTTTAATATGTGTTATCCGAATGTTTCGTGGCATTAGGCTACCAAATTGGAAATTTTAGGGGTACAATTTTGAGGCCAGAGCAGAAAGTTATATAAATATACTATATTCATTATCATATGGTCATGTATCAGCACATATGTACATACTTTCTATAGTTACTAGCATTCCTAATTTAAAAAATTTGGAATAGTAAAAGTAGTACCCATTTATTGGATAACACATGTGGAATAGTAAAGTTGGCTTGGCTGTGACAAAAATTCAAAACTGAAAATTAACTTGATTCAATAAAAGCAAAAATTAGAATACACCCAACTCTTCTTTCGCATGATTTCAAAATAAAACAGTCTGCAAAGAAAGAACAAATATTTTTTGCTAGCTTTTTATTTCGAATTCGAATTTTAAGTTTTGTTGTATAATAGACTAACATTTATATTTATTTTTCTTAAAAATATGAATGAATTATTATATATTTTGTAGAATTTATGTAATATGGGTTTTTATTATTTCATCTTTTGCACGGTTTTGTAAAACAACATATAGTTTTTTTCCTCTTTTACACGATTTTCGTTGGAACGTACCTGCCGTATAAAAAATAGTTGAATCTATATACATACATACTTTATAAAATAATAATAAGCATATAGATAAATAAGCAACTCAAATCCTAGGTTCGAAAGAGGTTCAAATAAAAGACTAAACTAATTGTCAAAAACAACTGGAAAACAGAGTTTATAATTGAAGTAGCCGATAAATGCGATTTTAAAGAATCTGAAGTAAATTGTACCAAATATCAACAATAAATTATCAAATTTATGATAGGTAAATCAATTTAAATGGTTTGGAGGGACAAACTCGCGTCATTTATAAACAAAATGAAAAGGAACCCAACTGGATTCCTTGTGGAACCCACAACTTGTATTCGATTATATAAAGATAAAAAGATAATAACTTTAGAATATTTCTTGGAAACTTGACTGATAAGGATAAGAGTAGAATATGAATGATTTAGAAAAAAGTATACTACTGTACTCGCCACCACTTTTTTTAGTAATGTAAACATAGCTTGATTGAAGCGCATTCCGAACGAATTGGAACGGACATATTTTTGAGACGGGGTTTTTAGTGGTTATTATGAAAATAGGACCGGAAGTAGGAAAATGATCTATCTGGTCTTTGAGCGTGGAAAACGTCGTTTGAATGGAAAGTGTTAAGAATGTTTCATTCATAGTATAATTTGAGCCAACCAAACGCGTCTTAAAGTTCTTCACATTGAGACTTAACGCGCCCCTATCGCCCCGCAGAGCTCGGATCGAGCCTCTAAATTTCTTACGGAGCCTCGTGGTCGCAGAAGGGCTCCGGCAAGGCAGGCGAAATGAAATCCCATGTCGATCTGTCAATCAACACTTGGATGAGATGCGATGCACGGGCTCTGGGCCGGGATCTTTTGTTGGGTCCCGGATAAGTGCAGAGGTATGCAGCATCCCTGCGAATCCGGCGAGACAATGACGAGGACTCGCTCCGGCCGTGCCAAGTGCTTCCTCTGCTGCCAGAAAGCGATACCATTTATGAGGGTGCCGCTATAATTTTCTGCCGAGTATAATTCCTATCAAAATCGAAGTGGAATCGATTCGGCGGCATTTGTATAAATCTCGAGCGGATTACGCCCACCCCGACGCACTTCCTTTTGTTCGGGCTTGAAGGCACTCGTGCAGCCCCCGCGCTCGCAGCGCCCCAGCGGGATGTACTATAATCTCGCCGATGCGAAGCACCTATAAATCATTTCGGGTAATTGCTAGAAATAAATAGACGAAACGAAATTGAAACCCCTTCCGCATCTTGGAGTCGTCGCTGGTGCTGGGGCTCCACGCGAGGGCCGGTTATTGTCCGAAAACAAAACCGGCACGACGCGACGCTGCCGCGGCTCCGAGCCGTCCGGCCCGGGCCGATACCCAGAGACGCGGTAAAATACTACATTCATGATAGAGGGCAATAATCACCCAGATATCCGCGGAGATTAAAGTTGCAATAATTCACCAACTACCGATTCGGCCGAGTGTATTTACATAATCGAAAACTTTATCGAACACGGTTCCTCGGAGGAACACGCTGACGCGCTGGCTATTCGTAGACTTGCGTGCCGCATCAGTACGACTCGGCCGGCGCAAAACAGCCAGCAAAACACAAAGTGGATTATTTTATGTTTTATCAGAAATAATTTGCCGCTTAATGTCTACACAAGATTATCGTGTTGTCCAACTATCAGCGGGCTTAATTTATTGATGCCAGCCCTGGCAAGCGCAGACGGCCGAGGCCCGGCGCTTCTTTTGCATTTTTCGTCTCGAAATGTTGCGAGACGCGAAAATACCTTCGATTCGGATGGGATTCCTGCGCTCCGTTTGGGGCTCTGTCCCGTGAATTATGAGCGCTTCCTTCCCTGAGCACTCGACACGCGGAAATGCATCGGGGCCCCAGTGGCTCCTAGTTCTCCATTTATGGGCTTAGGCACTTTATTCGGTTTAGAATAGAACGATCTTTTTGTTTGTACTGCTTTTGATTAAAGCTTACTTAGTTTTAGTAGATTGCATAAACTGATTAGTAGTAGCACAATGCTGCTAATCCATTATCACTTAAACTAATGACAAGCAGAATGCATTTGGGAGTAATCAGTGTTGGTACTGCATAAATCAGAACTGGTAACGTAAGTTATCATCTATGGCACAAACTCCTGGGAAAGAGCAGAATAACGAGAAAGAACAATATGTGGTTTTATATTCTAACCTCGAAAATGAAAATCGAAAATAAGTGTAAAAATAGTATACATACATACATATATTCCTTTGTGAGTGGCAAAACACCTATAGAACAAGCAGCATAGGTATGTACTGTACATACATATATACAAAAAGAGTGGATTCGTTTTTGACCTAAAAATCTAAACAAAATTGCTATTAGAAAATAGATTTTCAATAATTCAATTTTAACTGGTTAAAAAATGCAATTATATTACACTGCGCAAAATTCCTGTCTTAGTTGCAAATTCCACTTCAAAAGTACATTTTGCATTATGTAAAAATGCAACTATAATTCTTAAACTTAAGAGTTTATATCAAACTATTACATATTTTTATATGTACATATATGTATGTGGGTTGTGACTTCCTGAACCTTAGCATTATTTAAGCTACCATAACCTATGTAATAGCACTGAACCTTTTAGATAACTCTGTTTGGGAGGGTTAATATATCTCTAGGTTAGGCTATGCTAGATTTTGCTGGCTTAATCGGTTGCTAGACTACCTTGCTTTAGTTTTGCGGGGAGTTAAGACCTCTTCGCAGGTTATGTTAAGCTAGGTTAGGTTATATTAGATTTGGAGGGTTGAATCTCTCGTTAGATGGCTTCCCTAAAATCGACTCTATGACCCGAAATATTTCGGATTCGGGTCATTTTTTGTGAGCGGTGTCAATTGGGATTTTCGAGCAAGACCCTATGGAATATTAAATTCAAAAATTTTGGCCAATGGGACCCTTTTCCCATATATGTATTTTGTGCGGGGTTCTTTACACAAAATGACGAACATATAGTGGCGGAAGAAGTAATAGGTACAAGTGACAAATAAACTAACAAAATAAATTTACAGTGACATGTAAATAAAAATATATTTATACATGTATATTTATATTATACTATACTAAATATACTTAATTTACAAAGATTTATTTATTCTAACTCGTCCATTGAAGGGATTGCCAGATCAAATTTTGAATGTTTAGCTTTTGTACTTATTTTCTCCACCACTGTATATGTTCTTACACGCCATGTTTGTGTAATTTTGCCGTCACTTTGTAAATTTAAGTAATAGAGCGTATAGATTTTACAATACATTAATTTAATATTCCCCTTACTTTGTATCTGTGTAAATTTACACATATAAAATCGAAAAGAAAGCTGTCTACAAAAATAAACATTTTTTAGACTGCATTTTTTGCACTCAAAGAATAAATTTAGGAAAAGTTTGCAACGGATGATTTCCTTTCTTGCTTAAGCCGAGTTTAAAAAAATGTTTATTTAACAGTGTCCTGAGCTTAAGTTGTTTTAAATTATACATGCTTTCGATATTGTGAATTATTGATTATTTTCAAAGTCTGGACAAAAATTTTCTAGTCCCAGATCAGGACACCAAATAAAATTCTCAGTACAGTGAAAAGTTTAAACTAAGCTTAAGTCACTGAAACTGAACGCTGAAATGAAACTTAAATAGACCAATACCTCTAAACATCTGAACATAATTCGGTTAGATAGCTTAAACTTGGACTGTGATAACAGTCCACAGAAGAGTTTATCCACCAAAAATAAAAAAAATATGTGAATGTGCCCTTGATTTTCATGGAGAAACGTACGCAGAAAAATAGTTGACCAAATATACTAATTACCATAGGTGCAGGGGTTATCTTGTAGGAAAAAATTATTGAAAAACGGACCACAGATATCTAAAGGATGTTAGATGAGTAGGCACTATCAATTTTACTTTAGTTATACAAATTAATTAAAACAGCTTGTTATCATCCTTAGGACGCATCCGACAAAGGGTATTAAAAAGCAAAACATAACCCATATCTAAAGGACATTCGGGAAGTCATCTCATGAGTTGGGAAAGTAAGCAAAGCAAATTTAGATATTTTAATTTCAAAAACATAAATATTTACTTTTAATGCGCAAAATATAATTTCTACCGTAAAGTGGGGCTATTTAGGACATTTTGAATTTATAACATTCAGTGTCTATTATTTCCGTCGGAAACATTAGTATAAATCAAATATCTATTTCTAGCAACACTATCTTTAATGTAAAACGCAATAGGAAATATTTTTTGTTTTACTAACAAAACATAAGATATTCAGTAATATTATTAAATCAGTATGTACTTCAACCGAGGAATGACTTAAATTTTATAGGATTTTTATATGCTATTTATAGGCTATTTAGGACTAGCATTAGTCGAGTGCGTTCAAAAACTGTTTTGACTTTAACCAAACACCTAGCTTATGAAACAGCGCACAGATGACTTCACATTATTATGTTTACGACAAAGTTTTGGTGCATTATTAAAGGTTCAATATTTCTATAAACAGTTTCTATTGACTGCTAAGATGTTTCAATTGTTAATCAATGTAAAATATGTACCTATTTATGGCAATTTTATCCAGAAAACAAAATTAAAAGATATTGTATTATTTTTTTCTGAAAAAAGTCCCAAATATCATATTAAAGTTTAAATAGTGTATTAATTTTTTCTCTAACTTTATTATATTAAGGTCCTGATAACATAAGTTTTTTATTACAAAAATAACGACTCAAATTATTAATTTGATTTTTTTTTAGGCACTTTTGTGGTGGTTAATCCTTCCTTAACTTAAAAAATTATGTTTAGATACATGTGGCATTTTACTGCCCCTTGTTTTATTGAAAAAGCGTTGGTGGTGCACAGCCGATTTTCAATTAAAAACTTTATTTGACTGCAGTGGCCCGTAAACGGATCCAATTTTTACACTTCTCTGATGGCATTTCGATTTGCACCTTTCGTTGGCCCATTAACTTCCTTTTATAAGTCTCCGGTTCGACGAGCAGCTCCTTTCTGTCTTCCATGACTCCGCTTAGGCCTGAGCCCGCAGTGCTCCAAAATGAATTGCTCCGAGTGATTATTGTCGAGCACATAAAATTGTATGTTTCATACCCCGTGCCTATGATGCCGTGGAGGACATAAAAGAGGCATAACATTCTTGCAAAATTGCCAATTGTTTTCATTTCGTTTAATAAATCCTTTGTTGGTGTCGCATGAAAGGAAGGCTCACGTAAATACCCTCGTTCTTGTACGTGTGGCAAAACTCGATGTATGCTACCCTCCGCCGCTCACATGAGGAGGGGATCAGTCGCTGGAGAATTCTGGAGATGTATTTCGGCTGGTATTATTCCGTCGCACTCATAAAAGAAAAGAAATTTTCTTTATTATTCCTCAAATTCTTATTATTACTGACTGTCTCCGCTCCCCGCGGCACTCATGAATATTTTCAATAGTTCGCGAGTTATGGGAGATTTAGAATGCTCTACTGGGACCAGAGCAACCCATCGTAGTTACAATCTTGAGAAGCTCTTGAAATTTTAAACAAAAGTGTCGCATGATTCTTAATAAAGCATTAAATAAAACATATAAATGCTAATTCCTCAACAAGGGTGCAACATATGTATAACTTTGGATTTGTTTGAACATTTGCGATTTAACTGAATCCACATGGTTCGTTTAATCTCCTTTGTTCGCATTTATTGCGTGTTCAAAACCTCAATTAGATTCTTTATGGTTTATTTATTTTATGGTTGTGTAAAACGTATGCACGTACTTCATATATTCAGATTGCGATATCAATTACTTTTCTTTTATCGATGTCAGCTGTCCATCTAAAAGGCAAAACACAATTTGCTAGCGGTAACACCTAATCAATTTGTATTAAACGAGCAATAAGATAAACTCTTTTAGAGGTTTAATTACAGAAGAGCAATGTTACATTTGTATTGATAAGAGTACACTTGCCACATTTTGTTAATATTGATTAGGGATACATTTGGTTTCAAAAATTATTCTAGTTATTATCAAAGTTACTATTAGTTATCTAGTGTTACATTGTTTTATTACACCCTTCAAGTGTAGGGTCTTCATTATATCGAAATTAAGGATGTATTTATTTTGAATTCTGGTTAAAATAAATTATTCTTCATTAATATGATGATTTTTATTAATATGATGAACTCAAAAATTGAAAGCCTTATTTTGTCAATAATAGTTGCCAAAAGAAGAAAATATTAAGTATTAAAATCAATTAATTGAAGTAAGAAACAGAATTTAAAACCTATTCATAATATTAAAAACTGCAAACTTGCTATTGATTATTGATAACTATCAGCTAACTGACATGATCTCTTCTATTTTTGAGAAATAACATTTCTTTAAAATAAGAAACTTAACTTAGTGTTGGTGAATACTTTAAATAATATAATATAATTTTTGAAATTAGACATTATATGATTTAAGAAAATTTGTGCAAGTATACTACCTACTTTTAAGCTGTTAACTACTTAATTTAATTTAATTTCCACGCCTATTATTAGTTTCAGATAATGACGCGTATTTGAGACGAAAAAACATAATTTTACATACTGCAAAATTTAAGAAGTAATTATTCCTCCTAATGGCTTACTACTAATTAAAGTAATTGTATGTTTTCATTCTGACGCATATATGGAATATAAACTGGTAATACTTGTGAGGCCCTAATCTCCATTCATTGATTTAATCCTAGTTTTGATTCATCTCAGAAATGTTTTGGTTCAGTGTAGGTGTTTCTCCAAAATGTTTGTAAAATCTTAAATATACTTTTCAGTAAAATCGGCTTCAGGTACTGCACTGGAGAATTCATTTTCAGAGGTAAAAATGCAAAATAATGACATTGGGCAGGTTTTCGTTTTCAGGAAAAATAGGTTTAAAAAGTACCAGGTTTTGTAACTTATTTTGGCCATTTATGAAAAGTCATTAAAACATTTTTCTAGGAGCTGAAATAATTTGTTAAATGCGTGTTCGTCACCGTCGACGATATTTGCCTTGAATTCATTAATTTCAAAGATTTTTGAAGAATTGTTTAGAATGATAAGGTTGAAATGTTCTTCATTTAAGGTAAATACAATTTGCAACGAAACTTTCTGGGAATGTCCCCAAAAAGGCGTGACGGGAAAATGGCAATATTCGAAATTTAAAAGATAAATATCTCGGGAAGTACAAGTGACCTGCAAATTTTTTTTTGCATAACGAAAACCTATTTAGAACTTTCGTATTTGGATTGATAATGTTTGGAAATGAAAATATAGATAAAATGAAATTATAATTTTCTTTCCCTATATTCTCATCTGCAATATTATCCACCTCCCCCGCTCCACCTGCTCCAACGTCAAATGAAAATCAGTATTACCAGTCACCACTACCAGCGAATTCATATAATTAATAATTATTTATATATTAATTTAATAATAATATTTTTTGAAAGATGTATGATTGTTTATTTTTAATATTTTTTCGGATTTTTTTAAGCCTTTTGAAGCATATTTAAGGCCCTTTTTTCAGGCTTTTTGAGGCACATGTTATAATGCAATTTGAGGCATTTTGTTCATTAATCAGGCTACCTTTAGGCAATCTTCAGGCTTTTTCTACTATTCAACATACATATATGGGCCTAAAAAGTGCCTAAATTATTTCATTTTGACGCAGTTTTTTTTCACTCGGGGTATAATCGCTTTAATACATATCTATCCAAATTCTAACATATGAAACCGTCTCTAAGCTTACACTATACAATACTTATTTAAAAAAAGTTTAAACTAAATTTAAGTTCACGTTCCTGCTGGGCTTATTGTGATGATGATCTTTATATCATGATTAAGATTTTTATCTAGTTATACTACAGTTTGAATGTTTTTCCACCGAGGTATCAAGTCAATTATATAAATTTTTATATTTCTAGAATTACAATCTCTGAAAGATAATAATTATAAGACAATGCCCTTGTTTTTCTCGATCTTGCCGTGAAGTGCGATGAGTATCTATCCGGTGAAGTAAGACCAAGCAAAAATTCGACGATGCCAGATTCTTTCGAACATTCAGTTTTTATCTTATGCTCGAGTTGTGAGATAAAAAGCGAAATGGAAACAGAATCTAGTTCCAATTTAGCACTATCTTGGAAGGAGGGAAGAGTAACCGCCACCCCGAGAGCATTATTTTTCGCGAGGAATTGAAATTTCATTTGAGGCGGCAAAATAATGCCGAACGTCTTCATAACGAAAATTCGGGTCTGCTGGCGGCGGCGTCGTCCCTCGGTGTGGTTTTCTAATAAATCTGTTGAAAACGCTGTCATTTGTGCTGCGTCATCGCCGCTTTCGGCTGGCCTCGGCAGCTCCTCACCTTTGCGTCACCCTTGCAGGAGAGATACAACCTCCGATCCGAGCGGCACCGCATCCAGAATTCGATAAAAGGTCTCCTCGCAACAAACCGCTTAAGAGGCGGTTGATGTGCTTTTCATTTTAAAAAAGACTGATTGTGGCGCCATGACTCGGCATATAACGCGTTTTTGATAGCGTTAGAATCCAATTCCCTTTGTTCGGCATAATGTTGATTTACTTATTATTCAATATGCTAAGGGAGCTACTTACAGGGTGAAAGGGAGAAGTCATCCATCTCTCCGCCGCTGGGGTGCTGTGCCTGTGCCTGTGCCTGCAGCCCAAAACCAGCCGAGGAGCTGGCGCGGCTCGAACCCGAACCAGAGTGATTCCATTTTAATAGAAACGTAATCAATTTTGCTTTTTTACAATTCAGTCTATCCGTCGGCCCTACAAAGGCGCAGAAAGAAACGATTAAGTCGAGGAAGACTGCCGAAACGGGTTGTCATCGTGAGATCGGCAATACCTCGATTCGATGGGAGCCGGTGTGTCACTGGGAACTTATAGGCGACTGCGAAGGGGGCCCCATCGCACATTTTGGCAGGGCAGGCTCCCTGGATCAACTCACAATCAGCCCATTCGGAGGGGGGGCTCCTTCTACCTCGCGGGGCCCGTTCCGTTCTGCAACTAGCCGGGCTAGAGGGGCTAGAGGTCAAACTTATTAACTTATCCCCAATCTGATAAAGTCTGCTAACATGGGAGAATATTTCTCCGATTGCTTTCCATTATTTTCAATTCTCCTTTGCATCGCGGTCCTTCGCGCCGTTAACGTAAGCTAGATCATCTGGGGACCGACGTGATCAGGTTCAAGTTAATTGCCATTGCAGGTAATCACGAAATGTTTTATGCAAAGCTCGGCTCCGGCCTCCCGCCTCATGAGCTACGAGTGGGTATCGTGGGTAAACAAAGTTGCGTTCCATCTCTGAAAATCTCCACTCGAAGAAACAGCACCTTCAGAAAATTGACGGTTGCATACTTAAAAAGACAAACTGCATATATGCAGATTTTACACTCGGAAGGAAAAGTAAGTGCCATATGCTAATTTCAGCACAATACGACAATAAAACTATGATAATTGATGGATAATTTTGCGTCAATCACCCATAATACGTTCAACATACATACAATACTTTAAAGTTTTACATAACTGAGGGAAATTTGTTATTCTGTAGGCAATCTGGGATGTAGAAATGTAGACTTTGTGTTTGCTTTTGAAATAATCGGTCTATGTTTGCTTTCACAGAAAAATCCTACACGATTTAAATAATATCTTGGAAGCAAATCGGTTAATTATCATGTATTATACATACCTGCATATGTATATTTAGAATATTACTCAACATATTTATGGGGGTATTCTGGTAATCAATACTTCTTTTTTTTTTTGTTACATATTACATATGTACATATATGGCATATGTCAATACACTATTACAAAATTCATAATATTTTGTTTTAGCTGAACCATTAAAAGACAAAGAATTCTGCTAATATTTTAGAACTTTAATCTACATATAGGCTATTGGCTGTCTTCCCTACCATAATAAATTTGAAAATAAAAATAAAATTCTCTAATTCCAAAATCAGAATCATGCTATCCTTTCAATTTTATTTTGGTGACAGCGACATTTTTTCTGATTAAGAATATACATATTTGATTATTTTTTTTTTAATAAGCCAAAGTGCTCCGCCAACCAGAATTCGTAAATCTTTAAAGACGCGATTTTGTAAGAAGTTGTTTCCATAATTTCGGTAACCAAAAACATACATGTACAAAAAAAGGCCTAATTTCTCATCAGGACTCTGAGGACTGCAAAAAATAACTGAAATGAAGAAATTATACCAAGTTCGTTTCCTACACTTTATTAGCAGTATTTTGATAATCATCATCTTAAAGACTATCTATTTTATTCTTATATTGTAAAGCTCTACCACTACCTCGATTAGAAGTAACTACTCTAAATTTATAATGATCTATCAGTCAATCATTGACTCTACTAAATGCCCGAAATCATGATTTTTGAACACTCGGATCTTGGAAACTATTTCACTTAGACGTATGAAATTTGCAATTTTTTTTTGTTTTTTGGTAATTCTCTGAGAAAACTCACTTCTGTAGCATAACTAGCCTTAGAAATAGAGGAGAGTGTCAAAAAAGGCTCAAAATGGTTCGTATAAATATTGCGCGTGATCGATTTTATGACAACTTAGCACAATCTCTGCGCTTAGATTTTTAATCATAAATTCTACACAATATCGATTTTTTTCATAAAGAGAACTCAAAACTATCCTTATTTTTGATGTTTTATTATCATAATTAAGACTATGTAATGAGAGGAGAGAAGTCTAAAAATCAACTAATTTAAATCATAAAATTATTTTCAATAATATTTGATAGTGCTTTAAACCTGCATGAATAAAAATCATGACAATTTGATGCATTATTAATACAACTTTCAAATTCTTATTCGGGAGAACTGTTCAATGTAAAATTATCTATTGATCATGGATATACGACAAAAAAACCAGCTTATTATAGAAAGCAGTTTATGTTATTACATAGAAGGATTTATGCTGATGCTGGGGGTCGTACTGAAATAATTATTAATTTGTAATCTAATCTATAACATTGGAATATTTCTTCTATTATATGTCAAACATAAATTTTTACAAACTTAAATTCTTAAAATACAAGTCATAGTTGGTTTTCAGATTCATACACAACCAAAATTTTATTATATTATAATATAATTTAGAATTTTTAACTATGTTAGATACACAAAGGTAAAATTAAAAAAATATATGAAAATTTATATACCGAGCATAAAGGTATATATAATTAGGAGGTGACTATTTTCACCTTAAAACGTGAAACCAGAAACCAGAAACCAGAAAAAATAAATTCACAGTAAAAGGAAAATCTTTATTTAGTAGGCATTTTGTAAAAGGAAAATCTTTAGTTAGTAGGCATTTTGTAAAAGGAAAATCTTTTGTTAATAGGCATTTTGTAATATGAATGAATTTATTTTTTCTGGTTTCTGGTTTCACGTTTTTTAAGGTGAAAATAGTCACTCTCATATAATTAAACTATAAATCGAACCATTCTTTTGAATATATTAATTTCCTTTTAACAATTTTGTGCATTTACGTTTCATTTAAATATAACCGATTCTCTGAAAAACCGAAGTGGATTTATAAAAATTTTAATAATGAAAAATACGACAATTGTTTTAGAAAACGCCTTGTTGTCAGTACCTAAACATTTTATATAGCTTGATTTTGTCAAACGTTTACGTTTACGCATAATCCAACAGACTGTAGAACCGCTCAGACTTTTCTCTGAAATAAAATAAATCAAAAGTGGTATGTTGTTAGGTATGTTAGGTATGTTGATTCTTTTGCAAGATATTCTACTTGAAAGTTGTCTGGTCTGGCAGATACGAGTCTGTGTCTGTGTGACTAGAGGGACGTTTGTGAAATCTGTAGGTATAGACAAAAATGATAAATTAGGAGTCTGTTGCGAGTTTCGTTTTTCAGTGGACTCAACAACCAAGGGCTAGAATCGTTAGACACTTTAAGCTTTTTTCGCTGGTTTTACAAATTAATCAAAGTTCAAATACAAAATATTTTCTACTTGAACTGTAGTTATAGTTCATTCCAAAAGTCAGTATACGAATCAAACCAAATCATCTAGGTATAATCTATAGCCAAGTGGAGAGCATTAATACTCGTAAGTGATATTATGAAAAGGAATTTTCAGCACTTGTTGTTACTTGTCTAGATACCTTAATATAAGACTAGACTTAACAACTCGTTAAAAATCATCAAAATTGAGAAATGTGTATAAGATCTCTTTAATTTTTTACAAAATTTGTTACATGTACATTTCTCCATTAATTTATAAACTACAAATTTTTCTCCGGTTGGCTCCAGTTAGTTAACTAACTAAGAATTAGAAAGAGTCGGGAAGTGAAATTGTTTTTGATTTTCGAATTACTCACTGCCTGAAAGATCATGTAACCTTCGTCCATATTCCAGTAATTGACAAGTTTTTATTTCCTACCTTTCTAGTTGAATTATGTGGTTCGGATCTCGTTAAAATGGTTGGTAAAAAGTGTGATATAAAGTGCTGAATACGACGAAAATAGCGAGAAATTTGAAAGGCATTTGAAAGGTTATCAAGAGTTTTTTTGTTTACTGTGGTCTTCTTAATCAATGGGTAAGCGTTGAAAAGGTTTAACTGAATTAGTTTCTTTTATAGTTAGATCGTAAAAATGAAGTTATATATTAAAAGGAATTTTCTTTGCTTTCAACATCGTCCTTTCAATTCATTACTGCCATTTCACAATTGAATATTACTTGAGATGTTTTTTCAGCAATTTATGTACTTTTCTTTTTTTCGTATTTTGTTATCTCTTTTCAAAACTTCTAAAAAGTAGTTAAATGAAGGAAAGAATTCATAAGTAAATTGCTGGGGGGCGTAAATGAGATTCCCTCGCAGTTGCAAACAAAGTCAGAAGACCAAGCAGTGGTGCTTCGTTATTCAAAGGCATCTATGCGAGGTACCTACGTACCTAAGACCGGGCAGATTCAGCAAATAAAGAGCAGACAGAATTCATAAAGAAGGGAAAAAAACAAGAAAATAATTGGGAATTTGTCGCTTACAATTTAAGCCAGTTATATAACGAGGAGCGGAGCACTTCTCATGTTTTCCCTCTTCCGAATTATTATTGTCTTGTGGATCGAATATAAAACAAAAGTTATTCCATTTATTGCAGAAAAACCTCAAAACATAAGCGGGCGCGCGGAGCTTTTCCAGGACAGGGCGCAGAAACACGCCTATTCGCCTGGAAGTGTGCACCTAGAGCTGCGCACTGAGGGAATTTCTGTCTCAGAACGAAATCTTCTAATTCTGGATGTAGCTAGCGAATGAAGGAGGGGCCATCTGCGCTCAAAGCTGGCAAAAGCTCCGGAGTTGGCTCCGTCGTCGACGTCGTCGCTTCCATGGAGCGGGGCCCCCCAGCCCCATAAACGAAAAAAGAAAGAAACGCGCTTCGTCGTCGTCGTCGTTGTCGTTGTCGTCGCCGGTCGCCCCGTGCAGCGGAGCAGCTCTGTGCGGGGGCTCCTTCCTCCAAGACGGCGCGCGGGCTCTCACGTCTCAGCCTGCGATAAGAAATCTTTTCTTTCTCTTGGGTAAATAAACTTGTGGGCGGTTTTGCAGTAGTTAACAGCTCTCCTAGGGAAGCAAAGCTCGTTAGGCAGGGCCCGCGTCGTCGTCGTCGTCGTCGTCGTCTCGGCGCTCGTGTGACAATAAAAAAAATCCAGGGCAGTCCGAAATGGAAATGGATTGAACTCGAGACTCGCTTCGTCTAGATTCTAGATTCTAGAAACTTAATTCGCCCATTCGAATGCTTTTTTCGCGTCCAATTAGAGAAATTACAAGTCTACGCTTTTTATGGAAACTTAATTGATAGTGCCTGTAATTGACTTGATTAAATGCAGTAAAACTTCTCATGTGTCGCTGATATGCTGTCTGATTACGCCAATTATTCAGTGCGAGAACTGCGACTATTACCATTTCAGAATTGTTAAATATTTTCAAGAAAATTGTAACAACTCAATTTGTACAAAGTGTAGGATATTTGGGTCAACATATACAAAAAAAAAAAAGAAATAATTTCCTTAGTAATAGATGTTTTACATATGTACATATGCTAAATCTGAGCGAATCAGACAATATTTAAGGAGGGTGAGGCAAGATTTAAGGTTTTGATTGATGAAACTTCGTTGTTTGATATAATAAGAAACTAGTTGCTAATTGATCGAACCTTTAATTAGAATTCTTGAAAACTACATTTCTTCTATGAGGCAAGATGAAATTTAGTGTTATAATTATAAAAATCTTATTCCTTTCATTTTTCTTAGAATGTTTTAAAAGTTATATTTTCTTCACCATTCAATAGAAATATAAAATATAATCAGAACTTAATTTCTGTGCGGTCAGTTGTAATCCCTGTATATTAATTTCACTTATAGATATTTATAATTTCTTCGTTTTACTCACATTAGTACGCAATTTAAAATTGTGTGTAAACTCTAGATCTCCGGCAAAAACAATGTTTAGTTCGCAATACAATTAACACGGCAAAAATTACTTTTTTACATAAAGTGAATATTTAACTTAACAAAATTCTCATAGGTTGGGAATTCAATTTCCTGCTAAAAAGGTCTTTAAGACAAAATTCGTAAATACAGTAAAATGCAAGAAAATCCTACCAATATCACTTTTTATGTTAATGCTAAAACGAATATATCCCTGCTTGAAACTACTGCAATTTACGAATTTAGTGTATTAAAGATATGTTTTGTAGGAAATTTAATTCGGAACAAAATGCTGCTTTTGTTAAAATTATGCTCGTATAATGGGTACACTTACCAGTATTGATTTTACAACACTGAAAGACGTATTCTAACCAATGCCAATTGATTCTCAGCGACCTTATCAACGTTTGTTCCGACGAACACCTCCTTAAACTCACTCCTTTACCCCTTTTTTTTAAAGTTGAAGATTTTTGAAGTGCACCTACTTAATAAGCCCTAATTCATATAAAATACATTGCATGGATTACATTTTTCGATGGTTTCTTTATAATTATATGAATTCTTGAATGAATAACATATGTTTTTATTTAATTTTATTGTTGTTTATATAATTAAAAAAGTATTTAAGGGGTAACACCACTGTAACAGCCTAAAAAAACGTGTTTTTTTTGTCATTTTTTTTTGGGTGGAAGGAAAGGTAATAAAATTATAATATTGGAGGAAGTTATTTAGCGTATATTTAAGTAACAAAATAGAAAATTATTATAAAAAAATATTCAAAAATGACGGCACCACAGCCATTTTCGCGAGGCACGTAGAATTCTGCGGCCCCCTGCATAACTCCAACAATTTTCATTCTTTTCATTCGAATTTGTTACAATATCTTTAAAATAAGATTTTGAATAGAAATGCGTAGGGGATTTTCGATAAGTTTATTTAATCATTATTTATTAACAAATGATTATCTTTTTTTTTGTTGAAAACTTAACGATTTAATTCAAATACTCGCCAATCACACACAAATCAATATTTTTAAAATCCCCTACGTATTTCTCTTCAAAATCTTATTTTAAAGATATTGTAACAAATTCGAATGAAAAGAATGAAAATTGTTGGAGTTATGGAGGGGGCCGGAGAATTTTACGTGCCTCGCGAAAATGGCTGTGGTGCCGTCATTTTTGAATATTTTTTTATAATAATTTTCTATTTTGTTACTTAAATATACGTTAAATAACTTCCTCCAATATTATAATTTTATTACCTTTCCTTCCACCCAAAAAAAAAAATGACAAAAAAACACGTTTTTTAGGCTGTTACAGTGGTGTTACCCCTTAACGCAACATAACCCTACATTTTATAATATATAAAACCTTAACCTCATAAAACGCCTGATACCTTTGGAATGTTACCTCCGCGTTATACGATTCTACACGAAAATTCATATACCTTTAATATTTTACTTTCCAATTTGGTGTTAAATGTTTTATATAAAATTTAATATTTTATAATTTAGTTACATATATTTGTGTAAATAGTGAAAAACGACGATTTAAAAAATTTCCTTAATTCGATTTTCTCCACACTAATCAACTTAACTACTATAAAGCAGTTAATTGATTTTAGATCAACATGTTCGCTGTAAATTTGAGCATTAGTTTTTTTCGTTGTTTGAGAATGTAGCGTATCCGACATAAGTGCCATAGTTATAAAATATGAGTTTCATTGCATTTTTGTTTATTAAAACTCAACGTGGAAAGGATAAAAAAAGAAGAAATAGACAATTTTAGCACAAGAACGAAGCCTAACTATTTTATGGCTTGAATCATAAGCCTAATCATTTAAGTAATACTTAAACATCTATTCATCCAATCTGCAATAACAGTAGGTTGAAAATCAATGATTTTATTTAGACGAGGAAAATTATTTTTTTCGATACTATGTTCTATAATTAAGATATTATATTGTATAATAATATAATTAAAAAGGTTTTTCAATGAGGGGAGTAAGAAGTGGCACGAAGAAGTAAGTAACATGTTATAATATGATTATTTATTTATTTAGAAATTAAATCTGTGGACACATCTAGTCTAGTCATTACTTCTTTGAAAGCATAATTAGTTTTACGTATGAGAGGAAGTAAATAACAAATATTTAGAACGAAGTGGCCTATTTGATGCGTAGTGTATGTTTATCAAGGAAAGCAAATCGGGACAATTTATGTCACTGCACAATAAATCTTTAATGAACTGAGAACAATGGCAATCACGCCTACTTATAATAAAGCGTTAACAAGCCAAATAGCAAACGTCGAGCATCTGAAGAAAGTGGTGGTAGAATTCCACCAATTGAATTTGAAACATATGTATGTATATGTAAATATCTAATAAATGATCTTTGCGGCGCCAGCCACTTCAATTCTATTAATATGAATAGTATATGTATGCACATATAAACAGATGCCTATTCAAATAACAATCTTACAGAACAAATATACAAATTGTTCGAAAATGGTTAGGACAGTAGACTTTAAACGGTTATAGAAATCCATTAATTATAGTAAGAGTCTAGTATACTATATTTTTCTCATTTTAAAATTTATATGATTTGGCGTTTAGACATTAAGTTGTCTAAATCAGCTATTTAAATTTTATTGTAACTTTACGTAACTGTTAGATGCACGAATTTAAAACAAAACTAAGTTTCAAAGCATTGATATCATTAATAAACAATACAAACAAAATAGGACGACAATGGCTACCTTGTGGCACATCCGAACTATACGTATGTAGCTGGTTAATTGAATTTTATCTAAATTTAAATATTTAGAAAAACAAATTTCAAAACACCATAAAAATTTCATAGAAAAACAACCCAAAGTCGATAGAAAAAAGCAACCCAAAGCCGATAGAAATTTTTCTGATTTGTCAGTTATTCTGTGTTTAAGTGCTGCATACTTACCATTGGCAAAATTTATGGCCAAAGTAATGATATTAATAAATGTGTTGTTTGTATGTGCTCAGGTGTTGAGGTAAGTGAAATATTTATATTGTGATTAACTACTTATTGTATTATTAACATATGTATGTAATGTAGCCATGGTCAATTTCAGTCCGTGAATTGCTTTTAGTACTAATTAATGAAAATCAGCAATTCTAAGTTTAAATATGCACATACTGGTGTTATGGCGTGTTTTTCAGGAGTTAATTAATTTTTTAAATCTGCAAAATTTATTAAATGAAATCTGTTAAGATATGTTAATTAGATACTGTTTACAAATAAAAATAAATAGGGCTACATAGAACTTTTAATAAGTTAGAAAATACACCTTTATAATTTTATGGAATTAAGCACTCGGCGGAGCTGCAGGTTATTGCTGTTATATCTAACATGTATCATAGATTAAAAATTCGAAAACCAAAATATTAATACAGACGATAACATTATCTGAGATAATTAGATTTTATTTCTTAAACATGTAATGAATAATTATTTTGTGGTTGCTTTTCGAGGTCGCTGATTTACAATATTTTATAAAAATGTAAAAATTTAAATTGGCAACTACTGTCAGGGCCATTAATGTCGTATTTTTTTACTATTAAAACTATGAAAATTCAAGGCGGCAGATTCAACAAAGACGACCATACATTTCTTATTAAAATCTGTACTTGGTGTTTTAAATGGACAGTAACTTCGAATCATTTTAAATTTCTGTAGTTATTCTCGTTTACTAATTTAAAATCTTCTGTTGAAATTTTAAAATTCAATGTAGTATCCAAAATTCTCAATTTTTAGAAATAAAAAGTTCACAAAAGGTATACGTGAAATATAGAAGTGGTATATACTAAATTGATTTAAATTTTTATTATAAATCAAATGTTTAATAAAAATGCATTTTCACATTATTATTATTATCATTAGTTTACTATTGCTAGGCTTTTGAGGAAATATTAATTAAAACATTATAAAAATCGATAATTAGAGAGAATAAATGAGAAAAGATAATCCAAAAGTTTCTAGGGGGCAAAGTGGTAATGTTAATGTTCTATTTATGGATTGCGTACAAAAGCTTAATCCGTAAATAGAATATTAAGGCTTTTGTTGTCGGGAGATAATTCGCCGCATACCCAAAACAAGCAGCCGTTCTTTGTGGTGAATTTGTTGATTTCTGAACTTTTAACCTAACGTCGACCGTACCTGCCCTAAGTATAGTGCACCTATTATTAGATAATTGGTCGAGTCAAGAAAACTTTGCCATAAATTATAGGTCCTGACCTGCTTCAAACATGAAAAGGCTTCAGCACATAAACCGCTAAAGAATTCAAAGTTTTTTAATTATCTATCAAGGCTATTTAAACGATAGCTTTAGGTATTATGCCTAAAATGATCAAGGAAAAGGTTTGTAATTTTGTACAAATATATTTAGATTGTTGCTTCATAAATTTTCTTTATTTGGAAAATAATGAATTCCATAGATTTAATGATTAAAAACAATTGTGTGAAAAAATCGTTCAAAGGGATTACAAAAAAAAACGGTCAAGTATAGGTACAAATTGTCTACATCTTCGAAAATTATCATTAAAATTAACGAGAACAAAATTATATGTAACTAACTACATAGCCTTAAAATTCAGTCTAAACCTAAAATAAGAGTAGGTAAACCCAACACGTAAATACTTCGGATCAAAGGTAAATAGACGATAAGTGTTCAAATTGCTAGAAATCTTAAATAGTATGGGATAGTCCTAACTCATTAGTGATTATGTTAGTATATGGCTTTTTATCAGTCTATTATTATTTTATTAATTGTACATTTATATCTATATCTATTAAAGTATCATGACGCATTACATTTCGTTCAAACAGTTTTTAACTGATCCTCATAGTTATATAAAATATTTTTCTGAAGACTACCAGTATACAACCTAAAAGTTTTTAAAAATACCTTTTCTTTCTTGATTTATCTCGGAACTCTACATAGATACATATAGCAATAATATCAAAATTATAGCTGTTTTAGTTTCCGAAAAACTCAAGCACATACAATGTAAAATTATAATAAAAGGAAGTCAACAAATAAAAACTTTAAGTGTTAGATTAAAGAGGTAAATAAATATTACCACTTTTATTACATATTTTAATATTTGGGAATGATATTAGTACAGCAGTTTTATTCAAAAATTATTTTAAACTACTCATCTACTTAAAATTGTGCTGGTCAGATTTTTACTACATATACATACATATATAGAGTATTTGTGATAAAACCTTCGGAATATAATAAAACTTGTGCGCGATGACGCAGTAACCAATCGACAATAAATTAACTTAAATTAACCTCTAAAAGTACATTTATTTTATTAACCTTCATTTTTATCCAACTATACCTTCGATGTGCTGAACGATTCATTACTTCATGCAATTCACCTTCAAAATGCTATCAGGAGGAAACAGATTAAAAGAAATTCAGCGATCTACTGCTATTAGCCCGGGCACAAAAGTGTGACTTAATAGGAGCTGGGTAATTGATTATGCATTAAAATATGGATAAGTAGGCGTACTGCTCCTGCTGACATCACGCGATGAAAGGTGCCTGCGACAATAATGGCGAAACATTAAAATGAATAATGGAACCAACATTTACATTTTAGGGCTCTTCTTCCTTTAGTTGCACACATGCGTTCAAGGCTGTGGCTATTTGAGACCACCTGCAACCTAGTTTTAATTATCTTTGAAATTTATGTTCATGGACTCTTGAGAGAAAGCTCCTCTGGTATTTTACAAACTAATACTTGTCTAAGTATGTTACTTTTTTAGGTTAATTAAGAAATATATTAATATTAATACAGGGTGAAATCGAGTATATGTATGTAAGTACATATAATACATACATACATATATGCTATGTCGCTGAATAGTCATAATAATAAAAAAATAAAAAATCCAAAAAGCGAACTAAAAATATGGGAATAAGTTGAAATAGAAAATCCCTTAAACCCGACTTGAAATAATCACGGTTTTCAGCCTTAAGGGCGAAATTCGAAAGTGTCGTTTGTGGACTCTAAAATTCATGATATCAAACGATGACATGCAGTCGAAGGCATCACGCATTTCTGTTCAACTAATGAAGAACTTCCTTCGAAACCAAACAATTTTTAGAGCTTTAAATTTTGAATAGCTGCTTCTCTCATAAACATTAAACACAGTATGGTTTTGCCTAACATCATTTCAAAATTTCATTTAAATCGAAAGAACCAACCAAACTGTGGAAGAATGTACACCATTTTATAATACGTAAAAATTCATTTTTTTTTTTTTATAAATAACTATTATAGGTACAGTCGAAACCGGATATAACAACATCGGATATAACGACGAATCGGTTATTACGACTAAATGGCAAGGTCCCGGCCGAATCCCTATATAAACACTTGTAAACATACCGCCTATAACAACATCGGATAAAGCGACATATCGCTTAAAACGACGAAACTTTCTTGAAATTCAACGGCTATAACGACCAACCGTCATACACCCATGTAACTACAGTCTGGTAAAAGTATGTTCAAATGTGTATTTCCTTGTAGGATTATCAAAATAGATAAAAATAATGCAGTAATTTTAAGCTCTTAACCATAAAAATATTAGCCACTTAACATTTTAATAATAGGCTTATGATAAATTTTAACAAACAGCGAAACAGCCTCAAGCCCTAAATTTTTTTGAAACTAGGCATTTGTTAGGGGTTTATTCATTTTTAAATAGTTTTGTGTTTTATTGAAGGCTTTTATTTAACTTCACCTGTCCGTGAAATCTTGAAACTTGATTTTGACCCGATGAAATTTTGCATACATACTCGTATGTATATATAAATCCGATGGCAATGTAATATTATGGAACCATTTTTCAGTTTTTCATAGTAAATAAAAGCTTTCCGAGTAGCATTTCCTTAGTGCTAGTGTATGATCCGGACTGGACCAGTGTGTAGTAGGTAGAATACTGAACATTCAGACCTGATCTGAAATCTATCAGGAATGCCATTTCATTTAATCTAATCTGATAGTTCCTTATTTTAGCCACCTTAAGAAACGCCCTATGAGGATGAGGTTAAATCCAAACTCTGAACTCATACCTTATCTGAGCCCTAGTAGCCCCATTTGAGGTTATCCGGCCCTGATAGCAAGGTTTCATCTCTACCCTATTATTTGAACTTAACCGGCTCTGAAGTCAGATCCTTTTTAAAACCCCAATAAACAGAATGCCCTTTATGTACCTATCAGACCCCGAAGTCAATACCTTAACCATATACCAATACCATTTGATTATCTACAAAATACATAATACAGTAGTTGGTTAAATTCAATTAATTACTTAAAATTTCGAACTTAGGTATCGTTATTATTAAATAATCTAGTCCGGAATATATCAGGGCCTGATATATGTAACTTTTCCTGCACAGTGCTATTTTAGATTTAGTATACTAAGAAAAACCTTTTACTTTAATATCTTGTTATAATTCAATGGGTGGTTTGTTAAATAATTCATCTTATTCCCTTATTTAATGTTTGATTTTCGTAATAACCTACTAGACAGACGGGCTCGGCTGATTGAACGTTCGACGAATGATCGTTCAATCGGAGTTTAATTCATTGCATGCATGACAGACGGCGAACTTCACCCAACTCAAGAATTTTTCATAGTTCACAAATGGATACGATTGATATACATAGCAATATTAAGTTTACAAAAACGTTCGCAAGTTATTAAATGCTTGATTACGATTCCCATATAATCTGCAGTAGTTTAGTCTGACAGCTGTCAGTTCATAATTTGACACAGGAACTGATTTTTCCAGGATTTCTATAGTCATTCACTGAGAATGAAGATTTCGGAACTTCGTCGACAAGGACGACCATGTAGTTATAAACATTCATTTAAACTTCATTCTTGGTGACAGACGACACGGGAACGATTATTCTTCGTGAATTTTTATTCGACTGTGCCCGCTTTTTTTGAAATGGTTATAATTATGTATTTTATTATTTTAGTATTTTACTTAGTTTGATTTAATTATTTATTGTAGTATGTAGTAACTTAGTATAAATCAGTTATTATTTTCATTTATAATTGGGTGAACTTTGAATTTTATTAGTTGTATTGGATATAGGGGCTACGTAAGTAAGTATAAAAATGGTTTGGAGCCGAAATCTTTCGTATTTCTTAACCGCTATTGACCAACCTTAACATACGCATTGGTAACATGTAGTTATAAGTCGTGTTACAAAATCGAGGTGATCGGTCAAAGGGGTGAGGAGCTACAGAAATTTCCAAAAGTGATTTTTTACCGCGATAGCTGCCGCATTTCTAGATGGATTTTGATCCAACTTTGCGTATGCATTTATTGGCTCGATGTCTAGGCTATGTTCAAAAATTTCGGGGCTTGGGGAAGGGAGAAAATATGAATTGTCGAAATTTTAAAGTTAAAGATATCTTGGAATATCTTTTGACCTTATGAGGAGATCTCAAACTCAATTTATGCCATGTCTTGCACTAAGGCACTTGTAGAGCTTAAAAGTTTTGAGTACAGAGAAAACTATAAAATGATTGTTAAATTTAAAAATTATAAAACTATATATTTTCCTACGGTCGCAGATTTAATTAAGTTCGTGTGAGGTGAAAAGCTATTTGGGCACCGCACACAAACTCACCTGGCGTATCTTGAATTGTCGAAAATAATACACAAAAGAGTCTTTGAGCGGTAGCTCCCAGGAAGACGAACTGTGTACACAGCCGCCGTAGCAATTAACAGTCGCTTCGTAAACAATGGCCCAGTTGTTTTTACAACGAACCCCTTGTGTAATAAATCAAATCTAGAGCGCAAAGCTCGGGAAAAACAAAAACATATTTGATTAAAATCACGCAAAACACGCTTCGACCGGCGATGGATATTTGCCGAACTCAAGTGAGTCATCTGCATTAATTTTACTACCAGCGCTTATCGCGGCCAATTGAACTAATGCAGTGCGACTTTATTGAGTTTAACTCCGAGAAAACACCTCCTAAAGCAAAATCATAGACGAAAGTGGTGGTGTTTGCTGCAAAAGCAAAGCCAGAAACAGAAAAATGCTTGTTTACCTGACAATCGATGGGCTTTTATCGCCCTACCTGGTGCCGGGCGCGATTGCTGGAAATTGTAGGTTTCAACTGCCGGCCGAGTACAAAGTGATAATGCGGGGGTGCGCTCCAAAACATATGTTCGTTTCTCTCCAAACATCCCCCTAAAAGCCCAATAAATAATATGCGTGGCGATAAGATAAGCGGGCTACTTAGCGCTCGCACCTCATTAGGAATGTTTTTAATTTCGCCCCATTTATCTAATTTGTCGACGCGAATGGGGCTAGCGAGTGGATAATTGTTTTGCGTCGGCCAGACGACATTTTCATGATTAATTTTGAGTTTTGGTTTCCTCGAGAAGTAATGCAAACCGAAATAAAAGGTGAACAGCCTTAACAAATTTTACCTTGTTTCGAAATTTATTTTCTTAACACTCAAAATGCAGACGTACTTGGGTTACTTACCTTACACAACTGTACGAAATTTGAATTTGGATACAAAATATCGAATCTGGAAAGAAAAATTTTTCCAGGAGTTTTTGAGAAAAAATAAGGTTAGGAATACTAAAAAAAGCTAGTATTTTTATCGCTTTCAGGAACGGTATAAGTACTTATTGAATACTTTTTAGTTGAACTTGAAAGTAATGTTCCTTACAAAACTAAAAATCTATCTAATTTATTTTCAGATTTAAACTTATCGAAAATCATAAATTGGTATTCCACAACTGGGAATCGAAATCATCTCGATCACATTCGATCAGAATTTTTGTCAACAAACAAATATCCTTTATGCGATTGTTCTGTGAGTGTTTCGCGGACAAGATGTAAGTATTTAATTTTATTTGTACTTAATTATAGAAATGGCTAAGTAAGTCAGTAATCGTAAAAAATTATACAAGCTAGTAGATGTTTTAAAGTTATCTTTGAGTTCTACTTCAAATAAATTTATAAAAATGTCCTTAAAAACATGGAACATTTTCTTAAACCTGTTGGATTTACTAATTTAGTTCAGTTATTGATACCAAACTAAGACATTACTTATACATATCATCTGATAATCCAAGAGGGTTACTTTTATCTCTTACTTTCTTCTGAAGCTCTTTTTGCGTTTCTTTATAAACAGAATCACTATCGCTTCAAAATGTCGTAAAACTATCCATTCTTACAATTTAAAAAAAAATTTTAAATCTTGTTCCGCTTCATTATTAAAGTAAATTTTCAATGTTTCCTAGGGCAATATTTTTGCGTACTTTTGAGCGAGTTATATGAAAATAAAATCGGTTCGGAAAACTAACTCAAATCGAGTTTTAGAATAAAACCCTTTGTTTTAATTTTTCATTTTTCGCCACATATTGGCCCCTGACGTTTTCGTTTGTTAACAAAAAATATGAGGTTAGTAGCAATAAATAAATAAACACTAAATATAAAACCAAAACCATAAAAGATTAAATAATTAAATAATATCATTACTCTTGATTGCTTAGCCTCAAATATTACTTGTTTTACTTCTATAATGTTTTGAGGTTTAAATGTTCTTATGTTGGACTCTTTTTAAATAATGGATGTTGAACACAACTATTAAAAATAGAAAACTGTACCACCGCTGAGTTTTTGCCGAATTACATAATTTTTTAAAAAAAAGTATAATAATAATAATAATACTACATTTTGTGCTTTTTTGACTATTTTAGGCTGTATTTTTTTTACAAGCTTTTATTTAACTTTTTATAAAAAATATTCTTCAAATAGCTCCTCCAAAATGTCAAGTCGATTTTTACCTTTATGGTTCGATGCGGTTCAAATTTGACATTACGAGATTTCTGAGATTGAAATTTGTGTATTTGCGACGTATTATTTAACAAATGTTGTTAGACATGTCAAAATACGAGTATCTCTTTAATTTCATCAATTTCCTTTTGAAATGGGCATAGAGTACGCCGAAGTTCGAATTTGTTTTGTCGTATAAACGTGTAAATCAGAAATTTGGCCTAGCCCCAATTGAATTGATACTAGGCCTGATTTATTTGAATGTGTGTGTGTATGTTATAAAATAAAAGTGGCGTCTGCTATAGTGAGGAAAGCTTTATCGAGTCTCGAGGAAGTGGAACAAATTTTAATAATTGTGTCCTAGTCCAGTTTGTGCCATTTATACAGGTAGCCCACATTTTGGCCTACAACCGCTTTCTAGTCCTGATTTAGGGCTGTCGCAAATAAATGTAGTCATAGTCAGAGAATACTTACCAGTCCGTTTCTTTCGTAATATTTCATAATTAAAATAAAATTTCTCCTGTTGCCGTGAAGTTTGCTATGTAGGTACTGAAAAGTGGGAAATTTCTAAAATTCCCCCTAATTTGTATAGAAACTCAGAAAATACTAAGGTTTTCAAATTTGTATGGAGGAGAACTTTTTGAGACCAACAATGACACCAAAGGATTGAGATAAATGAAAAAGCAGTTCGTCTATGGTAAATAATTTATTAATTTTACTTCTATATCATCATCAGTTGTTACACGTTAAGTTAATATTACAGTTACGCTAGCTTTAATACACACAGAGGGTCTAAAATCATATGTACACCGGCACGTTGTAGTGCCGTAGTCTTCAACTAGGAGGAGCCACTTAAGATACAAAGCTAGGGCGACGATCGCCTGGCTCGCTCGAGCCCTACGCTAATACTCATAACGAGGAGTCTTTGCACTAAACATGTGTTGTACGCTACGCGGTACCAACACTAGTTACACAAAAGATAAGTTACTCTCTTAACACGAACTGATCTGCCGTTGCACGCGGAGGGATAGCTGCAGTATAAAAACTCATTTACAGGTAGACCTAACGAAGCCCTTTTTACATAGTAAATAGTGTCCGGAAACGCTTGCTGCAAGATTAACTGGAAGTGTCTGAAATGTACACCTATCGTAGACGGTAGACCTAATGCTTACGGGTAAGAATATGGGCCGCAGTATTCATGCGCTCGGGGCTTTATAACTTCATATGGCAATAGCGGGAAACACATAACACTCAGGCAGCCCTCACATCCACGGCGTCCTGCGCGGGGACCTCTGGAAGCCGTTCCCGTCGCGGCCCGACTATTAAGTCGCACTGCCGAACAGCACCGAGTTCTTGTAGTACGCCTGCTGTCGCTCCTGCAGCGGGCTCTTCACATCCCGGTCCGAGGACTGCTGCCGGGCCTTCCGCTCCATCTCAATCTCCTGCGCCAGAGATTCTGCGTGTCAAGGAATGATTACTTGGTTAATTATTTAGTCCACTGGACCGAAAGTAATGATTATTTTTGAAATTTTAAAAACAAAACATCATCACTATATATAATACTTAGCTAAAATCAATTACATTCATAATATGCACTTTGCACATATAAAAGGTTTAATTCTTTCGTCTAAATAAAAATTATAAATTGTATAATAACGATTATGAGGTAATTATTACTTTTCGATACCTCGATAACGATTATCAATTAATTTTTATTTTTCGATCGTTCGATAACCATTATGAAATAAATTTTATTTTTCGATCGTTCGATAATGATTAGAATTACTATTTACTTTTTGATTGCTCCAAATAAAACCCATTTCAATATTTTTCTTCCTTTAAGGAATGAGAAAAAAAACAAATATATGTATACGTTAATTAATTAATGTACATATAGGTACCTACATACACCAAAAGCGATGTATACTCGATTATTATCAACGAATCGAAAAATAAAAATTACTTGATAATCGTTATTTTGTAATTTAAATATTTTTATCCTAACCATTACAGTCCCAGATTAATTCATTTACAAACTTTGCCTTAAACTTGTACTTTGCTCACAAAAATGTAGTAATAAAAGTAAAACAAGTCGCCATCCGCCTGAAGGAATGATTATGCGGATTGTTAAAGAGTCTGCTTTTAATTAAGCATTAAAAGATCAATAATTTTAATTAATATTTAATACTCAACAGGGTTCTTTTTAGGACCAACACAATTTATTGTCATTCTGAAAAGTCTCCAGGACTTTGTTTTTGGATTATTCCTGGGCATGCCTTACTGAGAGATAGTTCTAGTGGGGCCCTAACTTTTCCTAAAAAACCAACAATTTTTATTATTCAATATAGATTAAGATATATTTTATAATTGTATAAAATACGAAAAAATTACTAGTGATTTTAATATAACAGTATCTTCAACAAGTCGAAATTGGGATCTATTCTGTGATCCGATTGACTTGAAAAATATTTCCATGTAAGTTTCACTTCACGTGAATGCACCTATTCCGAGATTAACGTGAATCGAAAGAAAATGTTTCACTTGGAACAACTGAAATTAAAATTGCTGTCTAATTTATTTTCTTTAAAATTATCGAGTTTCGAGTGTCCTGTGATATTTAAATTTTAAATTTGATTATTCATTTGAAACATTTTCTTCCTGCAGATTTTGCACATATTATAAAATTTAAACATAAAACTCTTTAGGTTCCTTCTAAAGAAAATGGAACAAAAAATTCTTCCTTCTTTTGGAACAAAATCCGTGCCAAATAATATGAAATTCGGTGAAAGAAGTTACCGAAAAGGTGTAGGTAATGATATATCTGCTGGATTAGCACAGCAACATTTTACAAATGGTTATCTAAAGTTCTAAACTTCTTTAAAGTCGGTTTGTGTTCACTATCACAAAAAAAAAAATTCCTAAATTCTGAGGAAGAGAAAAATATGCTTGATTTTATCAGAAGATTGGTTTTATTACGAGTTTTTTTGAAGCCTTTCAGTAGGAAGGAGAACCTAGAACTAGAACACTTTTACAGTAGCTTGTTATATTTTTAAAATTTTCTATAGACGCATTAGAAGTTTTAAGATATACATATGAATATTATTTTACTTTGTTATACCTACATAAAGGCATTAGATAATATAACTTTCGTTATATTTATATTTCTATAGAAATTTATTGAAACTCATTTGAAATTTGGCTTTGAACAAAATTATTATAAAATTTTTAATATACGATTTTGGTATAGAACTCTTAAACCGCAAATGTTAAGTTGGTTATATTAAAGAATATGAAAAGTAAGGTTTAGATATCAAATATCATATAAAATATATTATACTATACAATTAAAAATTGTCCAATGCTATTGAATGCACAAAATGGAGCCAATGTAATTGTATAATGAAAATGCGATTTATTACTATTAAGAGCCTACATTACTTGAAAATTAACGGACTAACCCTGTAGTTTGCACTTACGCCTTCTGAATTAACTACTAATTATATGAAACCTGTTAATTGAACTACTCTTTAAGTAACTATATTTTGTGTAATATATTCTACTTTTACCACGCAGTTTATAAATATATGAAATTTGGTTTATGTAGACTTCTTACTATTGTCTAGACTCTAGACATTAAATACAAAAAAGGGATATTTATTTTGAATTAAGAAAAAACAAACATCAAATTTAATTAAATAATATAATATTTGGAGCTGGAAACGATTTTATAAGTGTAATTTAATCCGTTTAGACATTCTGAAGATATAGAATTAGGTACTGTAGCTGGCTTGAACCAGATCAAAAGATTTTAGACACAATCACGACATGTTGGACTCTAGAGAGAAGAAAAGTCAACGGGGATCAAGGCCACTGTTGAATTTTCAAAAACATAGTTTTCTCTAAACGAAGCTTTAAGGTTCTTTAAATAAGGTATCGGCATTTGCGATTAGTTAAAAGCAATTTTATTTTGCAAAGAGAATAAATAGAATTACAAATATTATCATTTCACGAAGAAAGTCACCGAAAATTGGCCTTTTCAGACGGCTTGTAAACAAATTAAAAATAAACAAATATGGATTCATATTTTTAAAATAAATTATAATAGCAGCGTATTTGGGTAAAATTATTGTAGATAATTTGATGTATTTTGTATTATGCTTTTTGCTCTAAATCCAAACTACATCATGAAAGAAAGGCAACTTTTATTGATAAACTGTTCAGTTTGAATTAAACTGTTATGACATTTATTGGCGTTGCTATTTGAAAAAATAGATTTGTTAAGCTGACCTTGTACATTCGTACAAACAAATATTTGATGTTTACTTAATAGTAGTAGTAAAAACGTATACATATCTGAGTAGTAGTTTCGCAAACTTGCAAATACATGGATAAATTTAAAGAAATTCTGAATTTTACTAATTATTATAAAATAAGTAAAATTTAAGTAAACTATTAAAAATTACACACAATGTGTACAACTTTACAATTTCTTCTTTAAAAATTCTTTCGTAAGAACTGAAACTCTGTTCTTTGCTTTAATATTTGTACATTCAATGACGTAAAATGTAGGTAGGCCCAAAACACATATTGTTTGCCTGACACAACAGTTTCGAGCATACACTAAACTTTTTTTCATTTTTTCGTGCATACAAATAATAGTCTTAATCTTCATTAATAAAATATATGTATATTGAACCTGATTAAATATTTTTTATTTCTTAGATAAATTTTTGTTCATTATCAGCTTATTTTGCAAAACAAATTGACTTATTCAATCAATAAACAGTGGTTTGCCAGTCTGTAACTTTAGCCTTTTCTAGAATCCGACGGAATTCAAATTTATTCCAAACGAAGGAAATTTCAAAATGATCATTAATTCCGTTGGTTTAAAAAATTGCGGTAACATTGATTGAATTTGTTTACAAAGCCAATATTGATTATTAAAATTGCAATTAATTTGTAATTTTTTTCAACTGATGAGTACAAAATGAGTACAAAGAGTAAAACCAACGCAATAAAGTTAGAAGACCAGTAATCGCTAAAAGGAATATTCATTGAGATGTAATCATTCGTAATTCGCACAATCATTCCTTGAAAGATTATAAATAATGGAAGTTACTTTATTTTGTTTAGCGGCGGCACGCAAGATGTAATGTGAATGTGAACAAGTAGAAAAAATAACTTCAGGTGCAATTAAGATCAAAAACCAGGTAACCGGGGATAAGCTCACCTGAGTAATTCTGCCAGAAGGCGCCTGTTGCCATTAAGTCTATTCCTGAGTAGTTCCATGGCTTGCCGTCGGCCGCGGTTGATGGAGCTGCGGGCTGGCTTCCCACCTCGCGGTCACGTTCCCTTTCGCGGTCGCACTCCCTGGGGAACGAAGGACTCTCGGACTGCCGGTGCCGCTCGGTTGACGGGCACTTCTCCGACTTGTCCTCGCTTTTGATGTCCACGTCTGCGTGGAAGAAAACTGAAATAGATGTAAATGTTGCATTGTCCGGGAAGCGTCTTACCTCTGCCCGTTTTTGAAGATTCCGACTGGGAAGACAGCTTACTTTGGTCGTCGGGATGCGACTTCCGCGAGATTTTGCCCTCGATTTGCTGCTGCAGCCTTATCCGCATCTTCCGCTCTCGCCTGTAGCGTTTTTGGTAGAGGACTGTGCGAAATTTTAGATTTTTAGATTAGTAACAAAGAAAAGCTACCGCGCGGCAGAGCTGTGGCGGGGGCGGTGGGGCGATCGCCGGGAGGGCCCGAGGCGAGCCATCTTCTCACCGAAACCGAATACGCCTGCGCATTAGCCGGACTACAGCCACTCAAGTGGATTTCCCTTTCGTGGGAGGTATTAATCTGATCCTTTTCGGATTTTTTGTGCCGTGCGGGCTATGCCTGCGAATTCGCAAGAAGAAAACGAGCCCTCGGCCGGTCGTCGCCGCCATGTGTAGCATCCGTTTGGGGCTCCGAATTAAGCCATTCAGCTGCTCCTTAATCGGCTGACACTCGATACGATTCGACCGGCCCGGGCAGTCGCAATTTTCCACGAATGAGCAATTCATTGCTCTCTGTGTCATTTCATTGGGAATGGAAACGCAACTTATTCCGCCTGGGTGCGTTCGTAAGCCGAGCCGAGCGGGGCCGGCTCCGCTTGCATAATAAAAAACGCGCGCGGCCAGCACGGCGCGATGCGACGCGAAAATGTTTGTGCATTTCGACTCGTGTCGCGCGGGATTAGCTCGCCACGCGTCACCCACTAAATGTTGACAATCGCCCCGCGGCCCTGGTCCCCTGGTACCCACCTCTCAGCTTCCGCTCCTCTATAAGCTGCCGCTCCAGCGAGTCCTTCACCTCCCGCTCGCGAAGGACGTCCATTTTCAGTTCAGCTGCGGCAACAACAATTACCTTTTTGATAAATTTAATTTTAGAAAAAGATGATCCCCGAAATCTCTAAACCTTTTCCAGCGGTACTTTTCAACATCATACGTATAAATTTAAACCTTTCACCAACTTACATCACAAAAATTTCTTTCTACCAATATACACCTATCCCCCAATTTACACGGTACTTTATTTGGACGATTTCGTTTTTACGCGGTTTTTCAAAAAGAATGGATTTAAATAACAAAAATCAAGTCCTGAAATTGTCCCTAATTTTTCAACCATAAAACCAGAATTGCATCAAGTACAATCAAGTGATGAACTTACATCATACCAATTAGGATGAAAAAAACTTATACTTTTACTATATGTATACATATGTATTTTTCATTTTATACTCTACGTATAAAAAAAACTAGATTTCAATTTATACAGTATTGTAGGGAACCGAAATTCAGTGTAAATCGGGGAATAGGTGCACCTAAAATTTAATCTAACTAAAAAACCGTCCGTTTATGTTCTCTTTTTAATCATCCACCAAATTCATATCTATAATAAATTACATATATGCTGAATAATAAAAAATGTAATTATTTTGATTTTAAAGAAATAAAATTACTAATTAGCAACAAGAGACTCTAAATTGCTAGAAATTACGAAATGTTTTCATCAAAATTTAATATGAAGTAAAGTTCAATCCTTCTTATTATTCCTAAAGATTATTTTGATGCAAACTGCATTACAATATTTCAATTGCAAGTATTTTAAAACTCATGATGAGGATGATTTCACCTTCATATTCTTTATTGTCTTCCGCATGACTTTTAATCACCAAATGCTTTAAAATGTGTTTTCATTAGTAAAATTTGTTTTCATTTATTAGCTTTGAAGTCTATTGGGTTTTGTGAACGTTTTTTAGGTATTCTACTTCAATAAAAAATATCAAATTCAATCGAAATTATTCGAATACTTTTAAACTCTATTACTTGAATTAAAACATTCGTGTTCCATGAAAAGCTTTATACAGTACCCGAGTACTCGAGCAACTACAAGGAAGAATTGACTCCTAACAATCTAAAAAAATTTGTGTAATATATAAACATTTTTTGCAACATATACTAATGCATATATATGTAATAGATTTATGAAAAACATTAAAAATAACTATTTCTTTTCAAAGATTCAAATACGCAATTTACTAGATAAATATCTATGATTAATCTTGCAAATATATTCAATATTAGTCGTAGTAAATTTTAATGCTGGTAATTGGACAAGGAATATATAAGTTTTATTTTCCGTACAATTACAAAAACGGAAAAAATTAAATTGTGGTACAAAGTTCGAATAAAATTACAATGCAATCACAATTAAATAAATATATATTCCATCTGCACTTGCTTTGCTATGTAATTTTGTAATTTTTTCTTTAGCAAATACTTTTAACTAATCGAGCAATAATTTTAAATGTAGGAATCATTACAATGTGTTGTAAATTTAAAACATTAGACGTTCATTAATATTGTTCTAATCTTTATTTTTGTGAAACTTCCTATTAAATTTTTAGATTTAGAGTATTCTCAGTTAAAGAGTTTTCGAGGGTTGAAATTTGGGAGTTTTGAAATAATTGGAAATTTCAACCATGTAGAATTAAAAAAAGCACATCATTTACACTACTTTCAACGAAGCTAGAATATGATGAAATCGTTGCGAAACAATTTCGAAATTTTGAAGTTAAATATCTTCAGAATTATAAGCGAAGAATTAATAAGTTTATAATATAATATTATATGCTAAGCAATTGAAACTTATAATTAGCTTGCGTTCTTACTTCTCAATTCAATTCACAGAACTCAAATATTCAAGTACACTTAGTTAAGTACTTGATCACTCGGTTAGTCTGTCTTCCTTGACTCAAACTCGGTTCGAATCACGAGGAATATTTGAGTACTAAAACACTCAATTAATATCAATTACAGCAGTGCTTAAAAAAATTAGTACTTAATTTTTCAGAGTTTCAAGAAACAAACAATAAAGACTGTTTAAGGTTAGAATTTAATTTGATTAATATTTAATATTTTATATTGAAATCTAACCTCAGGTAGGTTAAATGTATTGAAATCGTTTGAATCAGATTTCAATTCAAACATTAAACTTCATTTGCATTTGAGTTAAAGTTGCAAATAGCCTAATAAGCAACATTGCTTTTCAATATTTAGTGTTATATTATTAATATTAATATTTTGTACTTAATACCTAGGTTTAATGTTTAAATGTTTTTGGTTCACATCATTTCAAAACAAATAAGAATATTTATTAGTTTATTGCCTGTAAAGATACAAATGGCTTTAAACTTTTCTAGTGATTATAAATTACCCTTAAATTTTTGATTATGATTATGCTTCTAATATCGTTATTGTAGTTTCAAAATACTGCATTTGTTCGTATTGTTTTTTAGTCCTTTCTGAATACAGTTAGACCACTTAACCAAAATATGAAATGTGTATGTAGCTTTTGTATTAGAGACATTTTAGTGGCACTTAGTTTTCATGGCTTCAGAAGCGTTTTCTGTTCTATTAGATTTTTTTTCAGTAAATACCAAATTTTCAAATCGGGGATCATTCTCATTCTTTAATATATCTAATACTGTTTAATTTACCTTTTTCGAAACTAATTTGCCGCTCCTGCTGCCGTGCGTTGTCTGCAGCCACCTTCAGCAAACTCTGGATGTTCCGGAGCAGAGTTTCGGTCGAGGAGGTGCCCTGCTGCTCGGGGGCCGGCTCGTTCGGTGGGGTTCCACCCACGGCCGCAGCCGCAGCCGCGGACGCAGCTAAAGTAGAATAACTGAGGGCGGCGCGTTGGTGGGACTCTGCGGTCGGGGCAGAGCCCGGAGGTGGCTGCGACAGATCGCGTTCGGTGTCACTCAGTTCTAGAAAATCAGAGCGTTCAGAATGGGGCCTCTCTAGGTGGAAAGCGTCACCTTCTTCCTTCTCGTTGCGATCGTCCGACTCGGAAATGTTGTCCTCGCTCAGATTTTCTTCGTCGCGCACCGAAGCCGGCGAGGAGTGAACCTCGCTGCGTTCACTCCCGCCGCAGTTACTGCCCTCAAGATCGCCCCCCGATTTCGATAAATTTAGAACCGGGCTCTGCCGGCTTGGGGATCCTTTCAAAAAGGGATCATTACTTTTGGATGTAAGGTCATGTGCAAGGTGGTCGTTACCGTTCCGAGAGCTAAGGTCTCTCGGCTTCGAGTCGACAACCGATGGCCTGTCGTCCGTGCGCTCCTCCCGCAGTCTGGAAGAAGCAAAGTTAGAAAGGATCTTCCCCATATCGAGGAGGATCGGGTCATACCGCTCCAGGTGCTTCACGATATCCTCGTACGCCGCCCTGCAGTTTTCCCAGATCCCGGATCGCGCAATGGCGTCCATTCCGGACATGCCGGCCTGGGCCTTCATCATGGGGCCGTCGGGCCGATGAAGACCGTGCGGGGGCATCCCCGGGCTCATGAGCGTGGAGCCTGGGTGGTGGTTCATTTGCATGAAGGCCATGTGATTTATAGGAGGAGGGTTGTACCCGTTCGCCAGAAGAGGCGACTTTTCCAGCCTTGACATATCTACATAAAATTCAAATATATTTATATAGGGCAATTCAGAGGATGCGACTCAAAAAACTTAGGTCACCAGCCGTGGATCCACGAGAAAATCTATGTCTACAATGCGCAGATAATTTAGCAAAAATGCACATTTTTATGTTTCGTACCATAAATTTTCAAGAGAGAGAGCTGAAAATATGTGAAACGATGTGATCTTGCAGTTACCCATAAATTTTGAAAATCGACTCTTTCTGTTATCACCCCTTCAGATACTACAGGTAGAGAATTACCCAAAAAATGAATTTATCAAACCCAGAAACATGTAAATTGATATGCATCTTTCTTTTGTCGGTCATGTTATGAAAGCCAACCCTTTTATTTTCTACCCCTTTCACCGCTACGTAAACTGCAACTCCAAAAGTTGATACAATACTTTTGGAAACGTGTGAATCGATATGCATCTTGCTGTTGTCGACTATTTTTAAAAATGCTTCCCTCTAAGTTTGCATCTCTTCAGCACTTACGTAAAAACTAAAACAAGAAATGAAGTCAATGTGTTTTAAACCATTGAGATTTCATAATATTTAATTTTATAACTAGAAACGATAGTGAAAATTGAATTTACAAGCTGAGGTTATCTTACGAAAATAAATATAAGAGTAGTAGATGTAATTAGTAGCTGGCTTCATTTTTTCAACTAGTAACATATACTTACATACTCGTATTATAAAAATATTAGACTTTGTTATCGTTCTAATGACTCGAAATATGTGAATACATAGGTACTAACTTTTGCAAAAATTGACATAATGACGAGAATTAAACAGAAATATTTTCTCTTAGGTAATTCAAATCAAGCCTCAAGTACATATATGTACATATACTTAAAATCTAGTTTTTCAATTCTTTAGAAGTTAAAATGTTTTTACTTAAATGAATCGTGACCCTCTATGACCCATTTGTTGACAAATTGAAATTTTTAGATTTGACGCCACTCACCAAACCTAAGATTCACCAAACCTTTGGGGCCTCAGTAACTTTAATTAACGATAAGTAGCCATATAACTAATATGAGACCTTCGAACCAGTCTTAACTACATACTTATGTCCAAATTTTTATAATAAATCCTCTTCTCTATTGGTTTTTAATATCGGCGGAATGATATTAAAAAAAACAATCAGTTTTCGAAAGATAATGCTATCTATTTTTAACAAAAATGGGAAAAAAGGATGCGTATGATATTGTTTTTTTTTACAAAAGTTAAGATTTTGTTTCTATTGTCCTTTTCGTTTTTACAAAGTATAATCGAAGTTTCAGCAGTTCTGCAGGACCTGCATAGTTTGCCATTGATTTATAAATAACGACTTAATTTTTATAAGAAATATTTTAGTTGGATAGTTTTATGAGATACTCAGCTTTTATTTTGGTATTCAAACCGAAATATCAGCAGCATGCAAAATTTATTTCAATAAATGTTACTAATTTGATATTTCACTAGTTTTCGAAGGAAAAACCAAAAATCGCAGTAATTCTAGTATCTTCGCCAGAAGATAGTATAAAACAAAATATAATCTTTTATAATATTCAACGCATTTATTTTTCCGATAATATTAAAATACAACTAGAATTAGTGTAGTATTACACTAGAAAATGAGGAAATTCAGATAAAATAAGCAAACATTAAGTATATTTTGTGAAGGTAATGTCGTCTTCATCTCCCGAGGTTTTGGACCCAACTCACATTGAACCAAAAGGCAGTATGAATTGCGCCATTCAATTGTCTGTGATCGTTGAAGGAAAAAGTCGGGTATCCTACAAAGTGCTGATTTTTTTTTTATTTTTCAAAATTAGTGGTAATGAAACATAATCATTTTGATAGTGTTTTATTGTTCATTTTATTTGAATTATTATTTACTTTTAGAGTCAGTAAATGTTGGTACAAAGGTTAAATTTTATTATTATTATTTATATATAATTCTTATCATCGTTATTATGTAGTGTTTGGTTGTCACATAGCTTTTTCTTGAATAGTCCAATTTCTTTTATACGTAATCTGTGTTGTCTAGTGACCCTATTTAACTCAAAGCAAAGAAAACAACCCTTCAAGTAGTCTAAGGTCCATTGCATTTTGAGCATTATCTACTTTCTTGCATTTTCAAGTTATGGACCTATTGCTTGTATAATTTCTCTAATAATAAAGTCTCTATTACTTTTGTGAACAGAAAACGTTAAGGTAAGTGATCGGATTCTCAATTAGAAATTCATTATCACGAAAAAAGGTTAGATTTAGCTTATATATTATAGAATATTGGTATAACAAATTTTACTCGACTTAGTGTGATATTTCACTGGAATTTCTAGTTATTAAAATGAAAACTCAGTTAAATTTAATAGATTAACAGGAAAGGTTTTATTTACATTTGTTTTTAAGTTTAACTGCAAAGAAAAATTTAAAATCCCGATATTCCCTCTTTTTGAAAATCAATAATCAGTTTAGTTTGGTTTTCTAGCTTTTCAAAATGAAAAATTAATTCAATTTATTAGAAATTTCTCATCTATATTTTTAGGAATTTTTAGTCCACTAGACTTTTAAATATGAAAGTTAAGAGTTCAACTCTAATTGCGTTTTACGGTGGTCTAGTTGAAAAATGTATAAAAGTTTACTTCTAGTATAATATCTTACTAGAAACTTTAAGATGGTTTCGAAAAAAATTATTATGGTTTCGATAATGATTTGAAAACGATTTAGAGATCGAAGTTGTACTTCACTTCAATTTCGATTTCAATCGATTTCAATCGAAATTGTTATGATAGTTGGGAAATAAGTTGGACCGTATCTTGAAACTCGGAGATGAAGCGTTATTCTAGCTGAGACACACTTTTAAATTATCTTGGCTAGAAAAACGTTACGTTTTCAAGGCCTCAAGGTTTCTAATCCTGCAGGCATTCTATTATCGTCGATTTTAGAGTTTCGCTCGCTGGGAAATGGATTTTCGACCACTGTGCGACGGAGCAGGGCTGCATCGCCTCTCCGCCGCCGTTCCCCCGAGTTCCTGGGCTACAATTAGCCGGCGTGTCAGTTGCATCAACTGCACACTCGAAATGCAATTACACATCGCTCCTCTGGTCCCGGGCAGTGCTGCTAAATTGCAGTCCCCTGCCTCGACGAGATAAGAGCGAGCCTCCCGAGTCCCGGAGTCCCGGAGTCCCGGCCGGCGTCGTCGGTCGTCTCAGTGAGCGATTTCATGCATGCCGGCCGCCGTAATTGACCGCAGACATGAACTGAGTTCCGACTCGTCTCGAGCCCTTCCTCGAAAAAGAAAAGAAGTTCGAAAATAACGGATTAATTGAATCGAGTAGCAGTTTGCCTCGATTCCGGCTAACTATTGATTAGCAGAACACGTCTTGGCCGGCCGGCTAGAGGGCGCGGATCTCGGCGGGCCCCCTTGCGTGCACTTCTCGCCCGTGTGTCATTTTACACGCCGGCCGAACTCCGCCGCACCACTGCCGCGCCTTACGTCGTCCGCCGGAGAAAGGTGAAATGCATTTCTTGCACGGCGCAAATCTGAAGGACACCGGCCTAACCTACTTCTTCTAGCCGCTTGCAGTTTTCCTTTTTCTCGACTTTCCGCGAAGGCCTGCGGGCAGAGGAGGTGCACGGCCAGTGCCTGGAAAGGAAATGCAAATTGTTGCGGTTTGAAGAAGGTAACAACTGGTCCGCAACTTAGCCCTGTGTCACACGGCCATTTCTGCAATTTGTGCAATTTGTGATTGCGATAATTTCCATTAAACCGGCCGAGTCGGGTTGATGTTGCCAACGATTTCCTTTTTGGAAGTTCGAAACATGCAAACATCTTGGGCCCCTGGAAACTAACAAGGAGTTCAAGTCTTTTTATTTAAAGCTATTATTTTACCCTTTTCAAGATTAGAGGAACAGTCTAAATTAAAGCTACTGCAAAACATGAGTTATGACGGCATATGGGATGTAACGACCGTATTTAGAAGTACCAGCAAAATCAATTTAAAGACAGGATTCACGAATACAATGCAACGATCATCAAAAGCCAGCTTAAGTTATTAAAAGAAATTTGAGAAAAACATGATCGTGTATACATAGTATATAAATGTCTCAAAAGAATACTTTGATTTAGTCACAAAGTCCATTTCTACATTTACAATTCAAGAGCTTAAAACTGAAGACGTTTGGGAATTTAAAAATGATGACCGCATTTATACATGAAAACGTATTTGTTAACAGAATCGTAATATTATTTGCCCTTTCGACATAGGTATATGAGTTTTCATTATGATACTAAAAAACAGGGAACCATCATTAGCCGAGGAGTAGATATATCGATGGAATCACAAAAGACTCATTTATATTAAAGAAAAGACTTACTACTCTCCTGTGCCACAATACTATTAACCAAAACCTACAATGGATCAAAAGTTTCAATCAATTCAATTCAGTTCAACAGTACGAAAATCGACGATTTAAAACGAGTTTAGGATAATATTCCAGAAGAGCATATGCCATTCTATCGGGACATATTTAACTGACGAACTGAACAACCTGAAGGTAATGAAGATGAAAATGATGGTAAAAATGATTACATATGTATATAATAAATATAGCTGTTTCGTTTAATTTTAAGCACACTAAACTCTGCCTCCTGCTAAAGCAACATAAGCCAAAAACTATTATATGTATATTTTTTAACTTAATGTTAATAAAATAAAAATATTGCAAGCAGATTGTATGCTTTAGAGTCTAAATATTATAAGAAACCCAAAAAACGCTTTGAAAATTCGCGTTTTTGTATATTGCACAGTTTTTATTGATTCGTGAAAAATTTTGATTTCATTACTTATGTGGTTTTTGAAATTACCGATTCATTTATGTATCTACTTAAGTGGTTAGATATAACAATTGACATAATTTCATTGAGAATGTGCAAAGATGAAGTATCTTGAACTGGTACCCATTGTGCCTTCCCAGCAACCAATCGGTTCGTAGAAGTATTAAGCGAACATATAATTCCTAAACGATATTGAAAAATAATTGGAAGTGAATCAGTTGACGGACTATTTGAACTTCACTAGTAAATCGTTTTAAACGATTCCTCAATATTGAAACCCTCAGAAAAAAACTAAATAAATTCTCCTTATTTACTCGGAAAAACCGAAATCGTAAATGAGTTACTGCCGGATGAAAATTTCATTCACTTAAGATTTAGTTTATACGAGTTTCATGACTTAGTAAAGAATCGTTCAAAACGATTCGAAAATTCAAATAGTCCGCCAGCTACTCCATTTTCAATTCTTTTCCGATCTTTTTAATAATGTGAACTTATTAAATTCTTTTTTCTTGAAGAATTGCATTCGATTTAAGTGTATTTCGTATGAAATAATGAATCACATTCGAAGTCTAAACTGAAAATATATTCCACCGATAAAATGAATATCATAAAATAAGGTATCTAAAATATACAAATAGTTGAATAATTGTTTTATGCTCACTCTTGAAGCATGTGCCGGTGGCTTGTACTTTACAAGAAAATAAACGAAAAATCCGTAAAAAACTCGTTATATTTAGTAAAAGTGAACCATTCTTCGATCTTTATAACCATACTTCTATCTCTCTTTAAAAACGTTCGCATTTTTCAAAATTTACGAAATCCAACAAGGGTTTACAAAAATTAACATAAAGAAACAAAAAGCCTTGATGGCCAAGAATAGTTATGCAATAAAATGAATATAATCAAGTGGAAAACATTTAATAAGATTACATGAGTTAAGAATTATCATCAGTTATATTGTAATTTAATTTTGGCCAGATCTTCAACCTTTTCAAGTTTTGATTTCATTAACTAAATTTGGTATTTTTGTATATGCACTCTTCTGAAAATGCTAAATCCATTCAGGGAAGAGAAATTTTCCCTATCTATGGAAGGTATTTTCTTCTAGATATATACGAAAGTATTTAATGTTTGCTATGAAAATAGTTATACATACACGGAGAGAAATGATTTGCTAAAATATATTCAATCAATTTACTAATTCCACATTTGTAACATTTACTGAAAATTAGTATTACAAAATTTAAACATATCATTGTTTTACAAGGCCAAGAAAATTTTAATTGAATCAATTCTGAACCTCTAGAATAGAATCAATAAAATTGTGATTGATTACGACAAATCTAAAACAAATAAATCCGGATTGATTTTATAATATCAGAATAAAACCAAACTTAAATTGATAAATGTAATAAAAAATTTACTAAAATTCGTTAAACTAAAAATAGAAAATAAGAATTTAATACATTTATATTTACTGAAAAGCAGGAAATAACTTGATATAGAGATTTTACTGAATCAATCTTATCCTCGACTATTACAATAAAACTTGAATGTTTTTCAGTAAAATAGGATTGATACTATCCAAAATATTTACTTGGTGTATACGAGTGCGGCACAAGTACAGGCACCGGTAAATTTGAAGTTAGTTCTGTGCTGGCGTTAGTATTTAACCTCAAGTCAACAGTGAGGCATATTCTTCCAGATAGAAGAATATTTTTTGAAAAACGAAATTTGTAAAGAAATACGAAATTTAAAATAAAGACATGTACATTACATAAAGTATTGCTTTATTTATTTTTTTCTTTTTAAAGAGTATGTTTGACCTTTTGCCTGATGTTTTGAATTTAAAGTGTCATGCAACTATTTTAAAAATAAAGTATTTTAGTGGTAGCATAAGAAAAGTAATAAGACAAGATTTAGCCGAAAATTTTCCTTACTATTTTCAAATTTATCTGCTATTATAAGTATATATACATAAATAGCTATAAATAACTTTTAGCAAAATTGGCCCTGAATCAATCAAAAGAGAATAATTTACAGATATTTATTTACTGTTTTCCAGCAAATTAAAAGATACATTTAGTAAATAAAGATTTATACCTTTCTATAGAATATACTTATACATATAATCAATTCAATATTTTTCTGATTTTAGTAAAAGAAGAATTGATTGCGGAAATTGTTTACTAATATTAATAAAGTTTTATTTAAATTCAGTAAAAATGTATTAAATTCTTTGCTATATATCACTTATTTATGATTAATTCAGTAAAATAATTTGATTAATTTTATCATAATTTTATCAAAGGTTCTATTTCCAACTTTTCTCGATTTTAGAAAATAAGCATTAAATCAATAAAATATTAGATTGACGCAAAACCAATAGCAAATTTGATTGATTTTACACCAAATTCGATTGATATTTCTTTCCGTGTATGTTCATAAGAATGCATGCCGGTAAAAATTAATGTGAATTGTAAATATTGAAGTATTGCATAATTATAAATCTATCATGCGATATCGCGTGATCATTTCTTGGCTCAGAGTCAACTAATTCATTAATCAATTTTATGACAAAAGAGAATTTTTCTGAACATACTTTTCGATTTAACCTTTTGAATCAAATCTTTTCAAAAATGGTTAGTCTTGCGAAAAAGTTATTCTATATTTTCTGTATAGGCAATTTTCTAAGCTACAAATTTGACAAGCACCATTTTTCCGATAAAAGTGACCCGTAACGAGATTTTCACCCGTTTTTCGTGACGTGTGCTCAAAGCGTATTATTTTTAGCGGCAAACATTTCGACTGGGACTTTTGAGATTTTGTTTAGAACTACAAAAGGAAAGTTCATGCAAAAATCGAGTTTTCCGGGAATTTTTTCGAAGTGCGCTGTTTTTACACTACATTTATTATAATATTTTTAACAATGGGAAGAGGAAAAGCTTGATTAAATTTGAAAAAGGACACGTTACTAGATTGAAATCTGAGAAGGTTGGTGTTTAGCAAATTGCGCTTGGAAAACTAGTCATACAATATCATGGTTGTGCAAACCACGCGGGAAGAAAAAAGAAGAAGGCAAATTTACAGAGCAACAAATAATTTCACTAAGAGTTTCAGTTAACTTGTTGAACTTTCTTTCGAAGGAGAATTTTTATGTAAATAATTTGTTCAGATAAACATAAATTTAATCTTGATATTCCACATATGTATTTAACGAATACTAGAGCAATTGAGGTCGGCAGTTTGACTATTTATAATATGGGGACAAATACCAAACTCCTTGAAATTTAATTTTGTTTTACCCGAATTAGCAGTACCTACTTATAAGGACTAAATCAAACTTCTCCAAATTAGTTTGATCAATTTTCTTAGTTAAAATCTCCACAAAAAGTAAACGTTTTAATAGCATGATGTTGCGATTTATACGAGTAAAAATGAAATATTTGCAACAAAATGTAGTTACTTGTATTTCACGAAAAATCAAACTCATCAAAAGTGGTTGTCTACATGTTTTAATCTTACTAAATCTTCACAAATTTATGTGAAAATGTCCAAAAATTGGTTTGTTTCCGATTTATGATTATCAAATTATATTTGCTTTGTCTCCGACTATAAAAGGTCAGAACTTCCTATTGAGTTTGCTTCGATGATTTCGATCGAAGTGGAGGTTTTCACAAAAAATCGTTCAAGGTGTTTAATATCACTTACAGAAAATAATGATCAAAAAATAAAAGAATGATCAATTTGAGATAAGTTTTCTATATTCAATGAACGAACAAAGAGATTAGCCAACATGGAGCTAAGACCACATTTTTAATTAATTAATTCATTAATAATAATTATTCTATGCCATATCTCTTAAGATTATTTTCATAATTTCGCGAAAATTGAATTTAAGTAATATAAGAAACAATTTCAGCGTAAACTTAACTCGACATCACTGAAAACCGGGAACGTTAAAGCTTCATGTTGGAATTGTCCTTATGTAAAGTAATTTAATTATAGTAATTAATTGTAATTATACTATACATTATGTAAATACAGCATACTTTTAAGAAGGGTGAGTATAGGTATTGATGTAGTACTGTACTGGCCCTACGACAATTTTTGGTAACTATGAGATTAGAAAAAATAAAAGTGGCAAAGGATGTAATAACCCTCCTAAAAGATCCCTGTGGCTCGGTTCATGATTTTTCGCTCCTAAGAAGTTTAGCAGACGTCTAGAAAATCTTTATAGGAACCATAAACACTAACCCCATTAAATTTTAGGAGGGATTGCTGACATAAAAGGATTTTCTTCACACAAAAAAAATAATAAATAAATAATAAAGCAAATTTGTTTGCACAATATGAAGAAACATCCCAAATGTGTAATATCAAATCTTAAGATTAAGATTATTTTTTACTCAATTGTTTGAGACCCAAATGTTTTATTTTTTTACAATAGCATTATTTTTTACTTTTTTTTTAGATTTCAGGGATTAAGAAATATAATTCGATATTAGCATTAAAGTCAGCTGCAGAGAAACTGCAAACTAAATTTGAAGATTTATCGTACGCCGAAAATTTGTTAGATATTTTCTAAGCAGGCAAGTCAAGAATAAAATCTTCGGCGTAACTTAAGAGTCTTAAGACTTATTTATTAATATTTATTTTGTATCCCACCTAAAGCCATCAGACGTAGTGAATGAAAGGAATATATGCTGAATTTGCAGGCCTTAAATTTTTACTTTAGTTCGGCTCTTTCTGGTTTTCCATATACCTATGTGAAATTGCTAAATTTACAAGCATTTTAGCATTTTAAATTTTAAGTCTTTCACTAGCAAGTGCCCTTAAACAAGTTTGAGTTACAAACCAACCAGGTACAAAACACTTCTTACTCCAAACTGAAGTTAATGGCCGCTCAGAAAACCCATAATGTGCCTTATAATTACATAGTACAACACATAATAGAAGCTATGTGCAATGTTCCCTTGTAAAACGTGGGCGAAGGTTTGCATTTATTTATTAGATTTAAGAGAAACAAACTCGTGAATGAATAAACCTATGTAAAATAATTGTCTTCACTGATAATAAATATTATTTCCTCACCCTTTATGCCTGAAAAGCACAGAGAACTGCTATTATTCTTTGCTTTTATGGCCAGGATAATGACACATATTTTAAAATTTAGTAACTATTTATTTGCGTGTTACAGCCTCATAATTTACGAAGAATTTCATGTAAACATATATGTACATAAATTCGGATGAGCCTTTCTAGCCAATAACAGTAATTTAAAGTCCTTAAATGTTTCTATTTCGTATATTTTTCGTAAGTAACATTTTCCTTTACTTCTACTACTTATATTCAAAATAAAATAAATTAATTAAAAAAGCCAAAAAACCCGACTGCTTGTAGGAACTGAAAAGATATAAACAAGTATTTATAAAGCTCATACACAAAAAATTAAAACTTTTACTATTACTATTCTTATCCTTAAGAAAGCACCTAGTAGGGTTAAAAATTTACTTCGACTTTCTAAAATTCATGCTAGGAAAAAGAAATAAGTAATTTAGTAGTCAGTAAATTTTTAGAAATATCGATATTTTCAAAATATCCCAGGTATTTATTCAGTAAATTTAAAAAGGGTATAATTTATTTTTACTATTGTACCTATTCTTCTAAGAATAACAATTTTCTTTGATACTGTCCTATGACAGAAGATCGATGTCGGATTGAGAAATATAAAAATTTTAATAACGAAACACAAACCGAAAACCCAAAAGTCGAAATTGGAAAAGATTTCTTTGAAGACCGGTGTAGGGATTAATTTTCGGTATTTGGATCAAAATATCTGATGATTTACAATCGTTGCATCTTTAACAAGATTATATCAAAATATTAAAAAATCTTTATATATGTATGTATAATTTAAAAGAGGTTTGAGACCGAAATGTATGTTCAATGTTTACACATTGAAAAGAAACAATGGAATTGATTCTTTATATTATTATACTAAACAAATTATAACCATAATTTTAACATTTTTACACAAATTCACAAATTTGTGAAAAAAATGGTTTATAATTTTTAAGAAATATGGTTTCGAACTACATCTAAATTTATTTCTAAACAATTTAATATCTTTTTTATGAAAGGCAAGATTATGTTATTTGATTCATTCATACAACTTCTGTCCTATTCTGGCTTTAACTTAAAGTTTTGTGAGTGAATAAGACCACCTTTATCTAGTAAAACATAAACTTGTAATATAACACTTAATGTTTGGGCTTAAAGTAAATTTAAAGAATCATAATTGGCGAAAAAACACAAATTTTCAAAAATTAAATTATCAATATCTGAATTTTCTCAGTTATTAAATTAAGCTCTTGTATACACTAATATTTTTTTTTAAAAGAAATGTATTATTAGTTTCCTATAATGCTCCATTGTAATATTATTATTTTATATTAAGTGCTGGTTCGCAATATTTCATTGGAAGGAAAATTGCATTACAAATTAATTTTCGCATGTCAATATTTGAGATAGGTTTCATATGTCTAAATCAAAAATATAGTTTTTTTTGCGATACAAAATGACAGTAGGCTGTAGTGTCAATTATAAATATTTTTAGAAATAAATAATTTTGTCATAAGCTTCGGATTATTAATTTACCATTTTTACGATAATTTATGTCCCGTTATTTAAATACAGACATTATATTAGAATGTAATATTAAAAATAGAAAGATCTTAGAGCTGTTCGGATGTAGTGTCAGTCACATTTACAATTTTAAAAGATATTGAAATTTAACAACTTTATGAGTTTAAATCACAATTGAAAAACAAAATAATTCTGATGTGTTAGATGAAATGGATTATACTCGTGGTTGCTTAAAGCTGAATGTCGGGCTAAATATGTCCTTGGAGAATAGGTTAAAAATAACAATTTGGTTGCCTTTTTAGAATTCAGTCGAATGCAAGAGAGTTTGTAAATTTCACCTGCACCAAAAATTTAGTGAAGCTGGCAAAAAGGTACATATCTCAAGTCCTGTGCATAAGGCCATTAGAGCCATAAATAATATAGAAAGCTAGTGCACTGAGATAAACTTTTATGGATTTGCTAGCAATAAAATGGTCTTGATATCAATAATTTTTGCAATATAGTAAAATACTCTATAGTTATAGTTCTAGCAAACCTGAGATAACTGAGAGAATATAGTTTTATAGTTCTGGCATCCCTAAGATAATGCCAGAATATAGTCCATCGAACTATATGTATGGTTCTCCCAGAATATAGTTAAACAATTTTTTTCAGTGTGGTAGTTAGGAAATCTATACCTTTAGATAAATATAAAAAAAACTATGTGACTAATAATATTAATTCAGAAAAAAAATAGTATGACCTTGCAATAACTAAACAATATTTCATCATTATCACTTCATTTTATACCTGTGACACACAGCTAGTACAGTACACGGAATAACTACGTTTGTGTCACTGAATACCAGTATTATACGAAGTGAGCAAACTGGTATAAGCGTAGTATCGATACTAGGGCTTTTCGCCGATATCGACCCATGGAAAAATTTTCAACCTAATTTACATTTATCAATAATTAAAATTTGAGCTCCTTGTGGGAATTTGCACTTTGCATTTATCATTCATTCGACTTAAAAATCCCAATGAAGTTTGATTGATACCTGCATATGTTTCCATCTCCCCAAAATCTTCGGATTTAGAATAAATGATTTAAAAGTGTTTTCATCTAGTAGTGCGATTTCATTTGATGTTTCAAGAGTCATATTTTAATTGTTTTCACTTGTTTATATATTTTTTTTTTGTAACTATCTACTTGTTCCATTTCAATTCAATAATCACTAAATGTCAAATCTGTGAAATCTCACAAAATCTCGAAATTTTGGGGAGATCGAAATATGTTATGATTATCAAAAATTTCTTACTTTGCATCAAACACAAAATTTGACAAATGTCAGTTAACATTAAATTGCTGTCTGTCACCATGCATATTGACAATACCATGTTATCCGAATCATGATAAATAGTCAAAGTTTGTCTGAAGATTGAAGAACTATAAATTAATAGCCATTAATGCAATCAATGAGCATTTATTCTAGGTAGAAAAGGGTAAAAATAGAAGACATTGCCTGTATGAAAGCCTTGATATCATGGCTTTAATAAGATATATGCGACATGAAAAATATTATAGCAATGATTTTGTTGTAAAACTTTCTGCTGAGCTAGAATTTGAATTTCGACTTGCGGTATTGTACTACGGAAGAACCATATGAGTTGTTTAAGCCAATAACACCAAAATCGATATTTTGAAAGTTTTAACTCAGGTATTTAAAGTTCTAAAGAGGTTTAGCTTTATACCAAGTGATCTTGCTTTCATTTTACTACATACATAAGCATTACACATAAGTATCAATTAATGCTAATGCTGATGATCCGCAACAATCTTGGTTCAATCTTGTTTTATAATTTAGGCGGCATTGCTTCATTTCTTGTTAAATTAAAATCAACTTACTGCAAGCAGAGAACTGTAAAGAAATCCGAAAGAAATGGGCGTTCTGTTTGCAGCCTCACCTGGAAAATCTAATCAATTCAACTCGACGTCGCGGCACATTAGCAACTCTCGGCATGGACCTTTCTATGCCACTAAACACGTCAAGAGTTTCAATTCGAAGTAGTGTCGCTAAAAGGGCTCTTCGGATCGAATTTCATTTCATTGCGAGACTACCGCGGCATTGTCATTCCCCGATTCCCGTCTTATGCCGGGTCTCCCTGGGTTTTGGGCAAATGTGTCCTTTCCCATCCCAAGCAGCACCTTCGTGTGCATTAAGGGAAAAGGGTCAATTGGATGCATTGCGTTCTGGAAAAAATAAAAATAATTTCAGAGCCAACCGCCAATGTACCCATTTCGCTCCAAAATGCGACAAACGAGTAAGACACGAACGGGCTTCTTGGCCGGTTGGAGGCACTCGTTAATTGCTACTTTCTGCAGGTGAGGCTCCCGGGGGCTCCAGGGGCCCCGAGGCCACTTGGCTGCGTATGTAGCACCTTTTCCCCCAGGGCCATCGGAGCAGACACTTCCTCCTCCCCGAATCTCGTGATTCCCTCGGCTGGCACCACATATGAAATCACACTCCCACACAATTTACAGGGTGGCAAAAAAGGTACTACTCACCGCTCATGTGGCCGTTCTCGTACGTGAAGTCTCCGTTATCAATTCGATGTTTCTTCAGTTGGGGGTGTTGCGAAAGATGCGTCGGAGGGAGCGACAGTCCAACAGGTCCCCGTTTCGGGGGTCTTCCTGGCCTAGAGCTGGAAAATAGTAGAGAGTTACTGAGGTTAAAGACAGTGCATGATAAATAAGGTTTGGGGACAAAGAGACCATTTTTCACCGGTGTCGTTCGGTTCTTAGGGAGATTTTTATCATATCATCCCTTTTTTGTTGCGTATGCATGCGATAACAACGCGAGTTGTGCGGCGCGGCGCGGGAGACAAATCCAGTGCCACTGTTTTCACTCTCGACAAACGAAAAACGTTTACATCAAATATTTAGTCATGGAAACAAATACACAAATTGCTGCTGGTAGCACGATAAGCTGAGCTTTTACAAAGAGCAGATAAAGCGTCTGGGAAAACATGAGGAGGCTCCGCGGTCCGCAGTCCGCAGCCCGGGCAAACCGAAAAATTTGTAGAGCAAACCTCCGGCAACAATGCGGGGATCTAAAAATCGTTTCCGGAAGTCGGTAGGTGTTTAACCGAACGGGGATTTGGCGGGATCCGGGAAAGAGTCCTATGCTACCTCGTTTTGCCTCCCACACAATGCAACGAAATAAGGTAAAACTGCGCAGGTATAATTTTCATTTGCATAAAAATTTACATGCAGGGGTTTTTGGGGTGGAACACTTCAAAGACGTCATCAAAACAACGAAATTTTAGATTCCCAATCTAATGCGACTCACTTCCATAATAAGACAAAGAAAAATAAAGCCTCGCCTAAATTATGTTCAATGTTCGATGTTGCAAATTTAAATAAATATTTATCGTTTACTATGAGTGGGGTACGATATCGCGATTTTTAAAATGCCGACCACGAAAATCTCGCCTTTTTTCTTCTCGATCCACCAAAATCTCAACAAATTAAAATCTCGACCATATAAAATCACGAAAAATAAGTTAAAATTATATTTTCTATTTCGATCACCGCGGTAAGTTTATCTTTTTTTTTTTTTTTTTATATTGTGCGAATAGCTTAAATTAACGAAAATGTCTGCAAAACTCCTTCAAATTAACGAATCAGAGAAAAAATCTTAAATCTTATTAAATTTTGTATCGAGATTTGTTCAGATTAAACGAGGTATTTTCTAATCGACATTGTAGCAGGTCGAGGTTTTCTTTAAGTATTTTAAAAATCGAACTTTCGCATCCCTTCCGTTAAATACAATCAATATACAATGGATTCGTAATTATCTTCTTATGAAATCTGATGAAATTTTGTGGTAAGTTTTTCTGCAAATTGCAATCAACTTTTGTTGCAAATTGTGTAAATATCTTAAATTAACGACGTTTCCATCTTTATATTGCAAACAAATTCTGCAAAAAACTTGGAAATCAACGAATCGAATTATCAATAGTAACAAGCATGGCATTAGCAGTTAATTGGAGCAAAAATGTGTAATTTTACATTTAATATTTTCCGTGCACACAAAATATGGTCAAGATTTCTCGAGAGTTTGTTACTTTAAATAACTTACAAAATACTTATCTCTTCTACCTCTATCCCTCTCTTTTTACCACGATATTTTCTTTATTAAAGATGTTAGTTATTATAAGGTACTAACAATACTATAGGATCTTATACGAAAAAGAGATATGATATAATACGTTTTTTTGTTGGTTGTTATTTAGTTTAAAAACATCTAAGCGATGGTGTGTTGTTAAATTTTAAGTCAGGACAAGAAGCAGATAGTCGTTTTAGTTTCGAACTATCCTGCTAATGTTCGCTTGTTGATCACAAACTAAACAAAGCACTATTTTGTGAATAATATTTAATATTTCCACCTTACCAAAACTCTTCATTCCACTGCCATAGCACCAATTGGAAATGTTGAAAATCTTTATTCTACACAGTGTTGAAATACATTTGAACAACCTCTATAAAAATAAAAAATGTTTAATATTTTCATATTCGGCATTGTCAAAATAATTGGTTTTAAGTTTCTCTAGCCCCCTGTTCCTTTTTAACGTCTGCAAACTGTCTATTTAACAACTTACTAATGGTTACTGGAGAGCTCTGCATAATAAATTTGTGTTCTTTTGATGCCCGCAAGGCAAACGGGGCTTAAGTTTATATTGTCTAGTTGTTTCTTATGATTTCAGTTCGGAAAAAATTCCCAACTGGGAATTACATTTTTATGTCGGTGTTATACGAAACATGCATCCTATTGGTCGAACGAGAATTATATAAGATAGTATCAAAATATTAGTCTCTCCAAAATTTTATCCCTATTTTATCAGGAACTCTTATATAAAACAAAAAGTTTGGATTGGATAAAGAATGTAAGATTTGATGAAGAAAATACAATAAACGACATTTTTAAATATTATTCCTTTTTAAAATCATGTATCACCTTCGAGAGTTGGTTATCTACTTAAAATCGTCATATTCTCTTTTTTTTTTTGTTCTCTGCTGATAGGGTTTGTAAGAAAACCAATTATTATAATAATATTTTGAAGTGTAATAAATAAAATACCGCCGCTGGATCGCATTCAGAAAACCATAATGAATTATTTAATGATATTAATATTCATTCTTGCTTTTTACAAGTAGAGCATTGTAAGAACTTTCAATCGTACTAATCTCTATAATTTCCCTTTTTCTTTTAACAACTTTAAATTTAATGGCTTTTAGTCTTTCGCTTTTATTTTGTCTTTGGTTAATTTTATATTTCTTAAATTAGAGACTTTGATAATTTCATTTCACTACTCTTTGCAATTATTGTCATTTTGCTTCTTACCTAATTTATATTTTTAGTACTTATACTTTTTATATTATATTAGGTACCTTATTCTTTACTTTTTTTTTTTAATTGTATAACAAGTTTTTTATTTTTAATTATTTATTTTTGAAATTTATCACTTTAAATATTTTTTATTATTTTATTAAATTCTTTGTGTTAAAGAGTACAGATTAAATAAGTTAAAAATCTTCAAAAGAACCTATTCCCTCCTATTCGTCTTTTACACTTTAAATTTCACATTTTTTTAAAAGAATTCATATTGTCCATTTTTGATAAAAAAATTAATATTCCACTGAGTTAGGAATAAATTCATTTTTAATTATGTACACAATACATTTTTATTAATTTTCTGACTGGTTGGTAATGAAATAGTCCTATTAAATACATTTTGTCAAGTTTAATGAGTTTCTTGATGTTTCTAAGTCTAGCAAAACATGATGGAAATGAGTTTTGTCGTTAAACCGTTCATTTAGAATAATGTCGTTAATTTTATGACGTCATATATACCAGGTGTTGAGAGTAAAGTCCATTGTTTTCAATGTGCAAGGACACTTATGCTTATGATTCTATAAAATTTTCGAAAATAACTAAAACGACTTTGCCAGGATTTGCCTTGGTTCGGGAAGAGTGGCTTGGCCCCGCAGTGCGCTTTAATTTAAGCGAAAAGACGACTGAGCAGGGACAATGCCGCGGTGGTCACTTGCTCTATGGGAAAAGACGCGATCCGCGAGGGATAAGAAGTTCATTTACGAGCCGCGTTTATGGTCATAACAAAGTAGGCTTAAATCAGAATCCACCCGATGGGCTGTTTTACAGTAGCTGGGAGGCAATTCGCGCTGACGCCCGGATGAAATATGATGCGGCTCTTTTTGAAGTGCTGACGACCGACGTCGCTTAACTCATCCGGGGCCCCATTTCATAAACGCGGAGGCTCCATTCTTGGGGGCCCCAAGACGATGTTTAGTGTAAATTAGCCTAACTGCAGTTTGTGGTCACCGTCTACCGGGAGCGCGACTATCACGTGCGGTTAGTGCCTTTTGTTGCGCGCTTCCCTCTAGCAACATTTTTACGTGTCAATCCAATGAAATGTGAAATTATGTTTTATTATCATTTTTGTGCCATTTTACCTGGTGCGATACGAAGCAATTTTCTTCTTCATTAACCCACACCGCACCTGGAGACCCATGCGACTGTGTGTGTGCTAATGCGACAGTAATTTGGGGCGCGGGTGCAGACCCAGATCAAAGACTCGAGGGATATCGGCCGCAATAATTTTCACGCGTGGTTAATTAGTCAAACCCACTCGGATTCACACGTTAGAGCATCCTTCCCCCGGGCACTGCGTCCTTTGATCAAGACACAACAGTCGCCCTCTCAAAGAAATACCTCCGCAGCAGGTCGTCCCGGCTAGAAAAAAAGTGGTTCTGGTGGTGCTGCTGCGGCTAACTCGGACTTTTGCGGGTAGAAGGTGCCCGCCCGACGGGAGAGGTAGCACTTTTTAATCAGCTGAGCAGCCGGTGGACCGCTGTGATTTAATTTGGTCAATAGACGCACTCTCGAGCCGCCCGAAAGGTCTGCTTATTTAGGGAAATTCTGCTTCACAGCTTGCTGCGTTCCGGACCTTTTTTGACCAGTGGTCAAGTCTTTGGGACATAATCGCGGCCGAAGCGCCACTTTGTGAGTTATCGGCGCTAAATATAACACTTACGATTTAGTTCAGCGTCAATTGGCCCTTTTTACTAGCTCATTACAGATTTGGAGTTGAAAGGTGTGATGGGAACAAATTTTCCTGATTATATGATAGTATATTTGAAAATAGAAACTTGATCGCCGAAAAATTAAGGCATCCTAAATCTGATCATTCTTTTATGTTCATAATTAATATGTGCTAATTGAATTTAAAGGCACTAGCTCAGAATGACCAACCCCTTTTTTGTGCATAAATGAACAGACAATTGAACGTAAAATGAATATTATAAAGTAGTGGTTCTGTAAAGAATTTTTGAATTATAATACTTTTAAAGATTTAAAGCACCACAAAACTTATTTCCACTCGATCAACTGGGACCATTTTAAAACATCGCAAAAATTTTCATATAACGTGCTTCAAAACTTCAAAAGTTCGATTATAATCGATATGTTTTTATTTTGTACCTTGACCAGGTCTATAAGGTCGAAAAAGTTAGGGTGCTTTCTAAGAAAAGTAAAGGCCTTATTATGAATCTCAAATGCATGTAAAATGCCATTATAAAACATATTTATCGGCTTAGAATTATATTCATACTGCTATTTACACGCATTTACATTGTACGATATTCCCGAAATAGTGGTTTTGGCTTAAAAAATATGTGCACATAAATTATTTTATTTATTTATGAAGTTTTTTTTAAGAATTGTAATAAAATAAATGCATCAAATCCTGCAAATATCTGCCAAGTGGAAGTTGGAACCTCACTTGACGGGTTCCGTATATTCATTTTTAATATAAAGTAGTACATACATACTTCTAAAATATTTATTTAAATACGTATAACTTACCTATATGTTATTATTTAGTGCAAAGCTAACTATGTGAATTTATGTAAGATTTTATTTCCAAGAATACAATGCATATGTATTTTATGAGATGGATCTAACTCAAAAATTCAGACATGTTAAAACTATACCCTTAAAACTTTTTTTCAAATGATATATCATCACATGACTACATAAGGTGCATTTCACATTGAAACTTCGACCGTACTTGATTTTTTTTTAAAATATATCAAAATAGCATAAAATGTGTAGATTATGCAAAATATCATAATCGACCGAGCAGTGGTTTAGGTGTTAAAAGATTTAGAAGTATACTGTCGCGCCATGCAACAGCGTGTTTGGTCGATCGCGCTGTTATCAAATTTTAGCATGGTATTATTCGAATAATTCCCTTCGGGAACAAAACCTTAAAAATATTATACTTATACATTTTTATGACTTCCAAAAATTCAGTTCATCAGAAAGAGATTCTTCCATCTCCGAATTTTTAGCAACTCAAAGTAATTTTATTCGAATTCTAAGTTCGAATTCAGTTGATTTATTATATCATTTGAAGTGAAACAAAATTTAATCATATTGAAAAAAAATAACGTACAGTGACATGCTTTATCAAATAAAGCGATACATAAAATAGAAATGTACTTGTTTGAGATGATTTAATATTAAATTTCAAGTCTTCAAGTATTCTTTTGTCGATTCATAAAATGAAACACTATGTGTGTTATGAAAAATACGGACAAATGTTAATTTTATTAATATTTTGAGGATAAAGCATTGATCCTTTCGGTGGTTTAGTGGACTTAGTAACTATACATATATACATATAAAGATGATGTTATTTTATTTATATTACTAGAGCGCATAAAAAGCCCTTGAAATTTATATTTTGTAATAATAATTAGTTTCTTGCAATTTATTTCGTAGTAAGATGGATTTCAAAAGCAATTTGCGTATTTGAGAGTTCGTAATCTAGTCGCGACTACTATTTGCTTTCAACTCAGCTATCCTAAACAATATGCTTTATAAAATCAAGCTGAGAATTAATTAGATCTATTACCTGCACATATAAGAACTAACTATTCAATTATACTTTAATAAAGCTCACAAAATAATCGTTTTATCTTAGATTACGACACATTTCACAAATCTTTAATTTTAAGTTGCAATACAAATTACGTGGGATTTAGTCTTTAATAAACGCAATTTTCATTCCATTACTTTTTTATTCTTATTCGTCCTTGGTTTATGTAGATATTTTTATAACTGCAGAATATGAAGTTAATTCAATAAAAGCTTTTCATTTATTTACTTGTTTCGGTCAAGAATATGATCTCTATATAAATCTAGCAGTTGTAACTAAAAGTGTATCTAGCTTTTAATTATATATTATATATATTTATTTATTTTTAATTAAGTGTATTTTAACTGAAAATTCCGAATTTGATTGATTCATTTATCAGAACTAGGAAGCCAATTGTCTCAATAAAATCAACAATAGCAATTTTTTTATGGCAATTTCTTAAAAGCTGCAAGTTTATGACAAGAACAATGTAATTAAATGTTTATTAAATGAGAAGTTCTGCCGATGTAATCTAATTTTGCGGTAGGGTAATAATTTAGCAGGGCTAAAATTATATTTTTTATAGTTATAGTTTAAAAAAACCACGATTTAAAATATTAATGGCTTCAATAGCACAATTGATTATTAATTTAGTATTATAAAAATAACGTATAAAACCTAATTTAAAGTTTCTTATTAACTTCAATCTGCATGGATCACCTTGAATACTTTTCTCGATTAGTTATAATTCAATGTCAAGTAATACCTTGATTGGAAAGTTCTGTTTGAAACACTTAACAAAATAAAGACTGTGCTCTTAAAATAAATTAGATAATTAAGCAAATAGTAAATATTAGACTGAATTTTTATTAATTTTTTATTTAATCACGTATAGTTATAATATTTACCTATTTCGAAGAAAAAATTGGGTTAGCATATCTTATCTTTTAAAATTTATGAGAACACATCGTGAATATATTGTGCCATTTCGCTTTTCTTATCCTATTTGGTTTCTTACTCATGAATTTATGTCTGGTAGGTATTTGTTCGTTTTTATACACAAAAGAAATCAACAATCTTCAAAAAGTTTCCACAAAAAAGAATTCACAACTGTTTACTGGAGTAATGATTCAAAATTTGGTACCTAATGGATTTGAATTCTTTGTCTGTATGTATGTTAAACAAGTCTCAGTAAAAGTTGTAGTCTGATGCTATCGTTGTGACTCTCAGAGATTTTAGAACCTTATCGTTTACTTTTTTAACTTCTAAAGTTTTTATTCTTAACTTCTCCCGTTTAACTCTTGAAAACTTAATTATAATTTATTGTTTTAGATAGAGTGCATCCTTTTGCTTATGATTAGTCGCAAACAACCATAATTGATTAAAATACTCGTCTTGATAAAATATATCTCTAATGCTGGATTTATTGTTTATACATTATTGTAATAATTGTGTATTCATCTAACGTTTCTATTGTAGCAATCCGATTTCATAATTGCATCAAAATTCTAAGACGCATAGAAAGTTAGCATAATTCGCGACTACAGACAACAGCTGATCTAGAAAATATACCTCACAAAAATAAAATTTTAAATCTTCATATAAATTGTATACGAACAGATTTCACGATGAAAAATAAATTGTTAAGTCTGAACTTGTCAAATACAAAATTACTATATTTATGTATTAAATACACCTTATCACTATTAATTTATTGAATTTTGAACTCCAAAGAACTCTAGCGAATTGAGTTTGGAAAGTTATTTTAAAATTCAACTATTAACTAATAATAATAAAGATATAATATGCATATGCACTCAAAAAATAATGATATAATTGCGCGAAGTTTTAAGGTTTATAATTACGTCAAATCATTTTTCAATTTAAGCAAACATCCAACCATAAAATTCATTTTATTCAATTCTCGAGACAATTGCATATGTTGACAGTGTTGCACTAGTAATGAGTTTACTGTCCCATTAAGAGATCAAGTACTAAGTGACTGGGTAAAGAAATTGATAGATCAATAAATATCAAACACAAATACGGTTGTTTGGCCTCATCATTGCGTTGTATGAACAAATTTATTCAATTAATTTAACTACTAAACCACTTTTGACCATTATTAATTGTAAAAACGTTGATACTCAAGATTCATATAGCACACTAGTTATCGATAAAATTTGATATATTATTTTCATTCTTTTGTTATATGTATTACAGTAGCACATTATTTTAAAAATTTTAAACTAAAAAGACATATGTGCAATAGAATTAAATAAAATATGATTTACAAATATGAATCTCCGAACCAGTGTTATTTTAAAGCTACTTAGATTTTAACATTTTACCCACATTATTTGAATCAGTGTTTTAGTGGTTCTGACAAACTATTGATAATTTAAAATAATACAACGACAATTGTTTTGATTACTTTATAATGGCAACTTTTTCACCTGTGATCAGACACTAATTGCATTTTAATTGGTGCCTAACTGAATTGTGAAAAGTCGCCTGCCTAATGAAAAATTAAACAAATGAATTTATAATTTTTCACACACGAGTGGCTAATTCTAAAATATAATTGCACCCTAAGTAAAAATTATTGAATACCAACATATATTGAAACGTATCACGTATTTTATTGATTTTCTATGAATATTTTATATCAGAAATTAAAGTAATCAGAGCATTTTGTAATTTTAAAGGAACGTATTAAATTTAAATTACTAAAGATTAGTATTGATTTGCTTTGCTTTCTAAGAAAATTAGTAATATCAATACTATTAACATATAAAATCTACGTATTTACACTGTTTTTAAAGTAATCTGAAGCTAACAGGAATAAATTGAAAATAAATGAATAAAATTGCATTTTTGAAAAGTTTCAATTTTAATGTCGTGTGGTGCATAAATTATCTGCATTATCCGTGGCGACGTTTAACTTCATCATGGGTACCGGAGTGTTCTTTTTATTATAACTATAATATTAGACACAAATTAATCTAAAAGCTTTTTCAAGCAATTTACTTGACGCGATAAAAACAACTCAGTGCAAAATAAACACTAACTATTAAACGTAATCGCTCAACTGACAGACCTATAATTTGCGACTACTGGTAACATATAGGATTTATTTGTTTAATTTAGTAAAAAGGTTGAAAATCCCCAATTTTGGTACTATACCATTAAATGGATATACTTTATTGATTTGAAAGGGCGTATCTACATTAAAATGTTAAGAATCCGTACATCAATCCTGCTGTTTTCCTCTACACTACTTCTTCCAAATTTTGACTTATTCATAATTGAACTTAATTTCGTTACCATTTTTAATGGAAGAAACTTTAAAGCAAATATACATATATAGTATGATTTACAATTTGTATGACATAATATCAATATCTACAAATATTATATCTTGTGAAAATCATAGAAATATAGCAGAATTACGAATAATTAAAATTATAATTAATAAGTAATAAAAATTATGACATTACTTGCACAAATTGACTAACATTCACTCATATCTTTCTCTAAAAAGTTTTACTGATTCCATTTTTAGTTACAAAAAATTGTGTGTATGTATTTCATAACAATATTTTAATAACATAGTTTCGAAGTTAAGAAACGATTTACTTCGCTAAGCTTATTTGAAACCACAAATACGTTCTTTTCAAGAAATAGTAACGATTATTTTGTAATTACATCTAAAGGATTAGAAGATGTGATGTTGGAAAATTAGGTTAGAATGATTTAGCATATCGCCACCAGATCAGTATAAAAATAAAATTTAGAACGTGTTTTCCTTGAAATATGTTCAAACTAGTACCATCTCATTGAAATCCAATAATGTTTCTAATTATTGTTTTATTTTCTTAATAAAATTGAAGATTCATTTTCGAAATATGTAATTTTATTATATACACATAATTTCGTGATAGTTATAAATTACAAAAAAAAAAAAAAAATCATTGCCTCGCGTTATCAAATATTCGAAAACAACTGCTTTAACAATGTTTTGGTTTTCAATGAATTTTCGCCTACCTAAAAACCCCATTACATATTTAAAACGAAATTATAATTTATTTTTCTATTAAATGCAATAGCAGCAGTAAAGGTTAGTTATATTTTTAATTGCTTAGTTCAAGCCATGGAACATTAAACAATTATAAAATATTATTAGAAGTATACGAATAATTGTAATATGTTAATAATTTTCCATAGTTACTGCAATTCGTATTTAACTATAGTTTTCCAATCAAGTAGATTAAACGAGATACTAATTTGCCCCTCGCATGCTAGTACTGATTATCTGTTTTGGATAGTCATGTTAAATGCAAAACGACGTTTATAATATAGAGCACCATAAAAATGTCCAGCTTTTTATATCTTCAACCTACTATTTGTTTTCAAGTCGAAGAGTATGGCCGTAACTAAAAGGCGCTCAGATTAGAAACGAATACGTAAATAAATGTGTAATTAATAAAAGTGGTTAGATTAAAATCAGCGCAAAAAACTATGGAAATATCCCGGCTTTAAATGAATGTGCATACAAAACTGCAATTATAGCATCTATAAATGCATTTACAGACTAGAATTCGAAATATTTCAGAAAACAAGAAATTAATTGCTAATACTCATGAGTTCAGTTGTATTAATTATAATCGAATAATATTTTACTTTTGCAACTGTAGCGTGACATCAAGAGGTTTTTCTTGAACAACTCGCACGGTTGCGCACACCTCACAGAATACGCTTTACAAAAATACAATTTACAATGTGAAATACACTTTCCAGTGTGCCGCCAGCATCCAGTTTTTTAATAAATAAAGAAAAAAATGATAAAAAATGTTCAAACACTCTGATTGATGAAGCCGTGCGAGGAGAAGGGTACTCGTGGAGAATTAGCTGCAGTAAAAAAGGGGTCAAGTAAAGCAGAGTCATGGCGTTTGCCCGAAGCAAAGAAATTGCAGATAAAACCTTCTACGTGGTTTTATCCCTCCAAAGACTTCTTCTTGGACAGCCAAAAATTTTAGGACGGCCCACTAGATGTAACAGATGTAATTCCAGAGCTATTCGATGCGAAGAAGCTCTTTTAAAAGACTTTAACTGATTTTAAGAATTTAGTGGGTTGGGATTCCAGAAATAAATTGATCCACATCCAATATAAATGCGAATGAAAAAACGGCATGATTACAATTTTTGTATCTACTTTCTAGCAAATGCTCTATACAGTGGGAGTTATTATAAAATTTTCATTCGAACCATGGACAAACTTTCCAGGGTATTTCAGGTTACATTTTGAACCAAATAATATTTTTTTTTAAATCCGTTTTTTTTTCCTAAAATGTATATGAATTAAACAATTTTCTAAGCTAATTAAGCGTTTCTTTTCTATGCATGAAATTTCCAGGAATATTGCTAAGTTTTCGTTTCCAATTCTTGAAAATAGGCGATAGAAAATTAATGAATACACCGGCTTACAAAAAATTCGAATAAATTTAATTCAAATTTTATGCTTTTTTTAATGTACCAGAATGTGCCAGAACAAAAAATAATTAATTGATCTTATTTAATCTTTATTTTATATTATATCTTGTGTAGAATCAGGTTCCTTTTACTAATTTGATATAAATTAGATTAATTTTTTTTAATGTTGGTCAGCAAATTTAACGAATCTTATATTATTATTACTTTTCAAATATTTATTGAAGTTTAAAAATTAGACGTTGGATGTCAATTTGACAAAAATAAAAATTGTATTAAGAAAAACATGTTTAAGATGTTTTTTCAGGGTCTTAATCTTCAAATTGCAATATATATTAAAAATGTATAAAACAACATTTTTAAAACAATTTCTTTTTCCTTTTTTATATTCCTTTTTTATATACGTTCTTGTAAAGATAATTTAAAAACATGCGAATCCCGGAAATAAACAAAGATCAGGGAAATCAATTAAAATTGGGTTTTTCGTGATCATAGTTTAAATCACGAAAGCCTTATTCGTATTTTAAATTGTCACTGGATATTCCCTTCAACGAAACATGATCATTTTATTTATTCAAGTATTCTCGAATCGCGATAATCTTCTCATGAAGAAGTTCGAGGTTTTGTTATTTAACACCAAACCACTCGAAATGAAAAATTTAATTTAATTTACCAAAATAAGGCTCTTTTGAGAATTTAGTTCTTCCGTTGTACACAGTAAAACGTGGGACAGGGTCTATAGCGAAACTGTGGCAAAAAAAAAATTCCAATATGTCCTCGTATTATTTTTTGGTAATACCTACACACTCTTTCAAATTTATCAAAATCATCAAAAAAATACCAATATACCCTCATGGGCGTAGGTAAGGCCAGGATTGTCAACTAAAAAGTATATTTCATCAACTCTTGCCTTCTTCTGACGATAAAATTAGTTCCTCACCACCACCCCATGAGAAATCGAAACAAAAATTATACTTAAAGTTGTGAAGTTTAGTACATTGAATGAACATTTCAATGAAACCCGATTATTTATCCATTAATTTTTATTAAAGCTATGTGTAACTCAATCATATTTTGCTCATATTGCACATTTTTCATAGATTGTAAATCAAAGTTACCTATTTCTTGTTTCTAGACTATTTGCTTTTTATCTGTTGTACCTCTTGAATTCGTCAATTATGACCATATTTCGTTATTTCGTAGTAAACTTATTGCATCAAAATCTTTTGCGACTTTGTCGACTGTGATAAATTTGCACATCGAAGTAATATGATTTTTTGTTTAATTTGCTCACTTTTAGTACCTACACTTATAGAATTATTGTAACGATTTTCCTCAATATTCGTTAAAACTTCGTTCTCCATAATATCAAATGTATACAAAGAATGGCTTAAAATTTCGTTTCGTCTTCAATAATAACCCCAATAAGTCGAAAAGTAAGCAAAACTTCATAAAATATGAATATATAAATATTTTATAACAAAAACAATATATTATGTATTGTATATATAGAACAATGAACATTTTAAAGTGTATTGACTTGGTCACACTTGATCCACTCCAATTTTTATTGGACGAACTATCGAAATGAAATGATTTAAGGACGAATGTATAAAAGACCCCGTGGATTAGTTCAAACGCAAAGAGCAAAATCCGCTGCTGCAAACAGTGCCGGGCTGAATTTCAACAGTTTTATATCAAAAAAAAAATTTTTTTTGTCCATAACTATTTTAGGTAAAAAATGAAGATTTCGCAGGGCAGAAAAAAATTAAACGAAAAATTAAAATCGCTAAAAGCTGGCAACTTAAAGGTAAAGAAGAAAAAATAGCAAGCTATCAACAGTAGCAACAGACATACTGAAATATACTGTAGAAAATTATAGAAAAAAAAAAAAATTTTAAAAAAAATTAAAAGCGTGCTAAAGCTCAGCGCGAAACTTAACACCGGAGGGCATGCATTTTTACGCGTTTTTCGCTCTAGTCATCGTCCGAAGGGTCAGCACAGGGGTGTAGTCCATAGGCACACCCCTTCCGAGTAATTCAACGTCGGAGGAATGATTGCACTCTCGAAAAATGCTGATGTTTAGTCGCATTATGTTGTAGTCGTTACACACTTATTTCATAAATCCTACGATTTTTCTTTTGTAATTTTTGAATTAATTTTTTTTTTTTTTTTTTTGATTCTTGATTTTAGAATTTTTTTTTTTTTCTTCAGAAAATGAAAACTACTTAGGTGTGCTTTTCACGATCGCAGAGGTGTCCTAGACATAAGCGGTTTCGGTGTATGAGAAACACGATCCAGCGCCTGATGCTTACATACCACACCCCTGGTCTGATAGGTCTTCTGGACGAGTCTGTTCGAAAAGTCTACAAAGCTCTACCGAGAAAGGGAAGAGCATTCGTACCTCTCAGGTGGCTTGATTGATAAGCATCTGGAATAAAAAGAAAAAATCGGCCGTTCGGTTGAATGAATTATTTTGGTGGAAATTAAAAGAAAACAACTGAAAAAAGGATAAAGGTAAAATGATTTGATTTGTATATATGTATATAGTATATATATATATTTTTGTCTATTTTTTTTTTTTTTAATTTATATTTTTCTACAGAGAATATCAAAGTCAATAAACGGCAAAGCTATGGACAAACAAACAAACAATCGAGCGAGCCGGGGGGGAACCCCCGCACACGCGAATGCTTCTTTCTTAATGTGCTTATTTTCTTCTGATTGACGTCTTGCACCGGAAAAGGTTTGCTTGATCAACAGACGTGTGCTTGCTAATGCTAACGCAGTCGAATAGGCGCGCGATTTCATTTCCGTTCGCCTTATATCTTGGGACTAGCGCTCCATAATTGCGTGACATAAATATAGGCAAATCAATTTAAACGGTAGCATAAATGGGGAGCATATAAATAGTTATGTTTGGGAGCCTTCCTGTCGGCAAACAGGCTACCGGAGGGGGAGCAACCATATCTCACCTAAGAACGCGGCCTCATCGATTTGGGGCGGAGGAGGACAGCACCGATGAGGTAACCAGCGGCGGACGCTTATTTGCTTGTCCTCTTCATTATTATTACTATTATTATTTTTTTTTTTAATATTATTACTTTTGTTCTTTTAAAGAAAACCAAACATACGAAAGAAAGCGCAACAAAAACGTCCACACAAAAAGAGTTATATTAATATTAATATACCCATAAAATGAAAAGATACGAAAAAAATAAAGGCATCAGGCACACGTACCTAGCAGTGGTGCAGTCCCTGTAGAGGATGTCGAAGTCCTTGCAGGAGAGCAGCTTGCACCGATTGACCCCCGGCTGGATGGCGCCCAGCCCACGAAGGATCCTCACTTGTTCGACGTTGCAGACCAAGGGGACGATGTCGAGCCTCTTGAGTTTTGTGTAGACGGTGTGGAGGCCGCCGACCAGATGCTTCAAAAATAGCTCAAACGCCTGGGGCAAACAGAGCATAGTGTCCCCCGATATTATGAAAGCGGCGACCTTTTGGCCCCGGTACTCCACCAATTTGCACTCGTTAGCACTGGGATCGGAGGTAGAAATCGGCGGTGGGCTATTGTAAGACCGCGGCGGTACGTGGTGATGGGCAGCAGCCATTAGCTCCAGTGGGGACGCATGGTGCATCATCTGCAACGAATTTAGGAGCCCCAAACTATGCGGAGGAATGTGGGGCATTCTTGGGGTCATTCCGGTGGTCAGGCTGTTCGGAGTCGACACATGGGGCGGACTCAGCTGGTGCTGCATTTGAATCATTTGGTGGTTTAAAGGACTAGTTTGGTGTCGATTCGGGGGACTGCTCGGGGTCGAGCTCCGGTTAGCCGGATTACCAGAGGGATGATGTTGCATTCCCGGATTGTTGTTATTATTGCTGTTCATGCTACTATAACTGGGACTGTGGACTCGTTTATTGCTCATTGCAGCCGATTCAGAAGAGGTCATGCTTTGTTCGCTAGTGGTAGACAACGAGTCTATTGCTGAATCCATCGCGGGCCACTATCACACACCACGATTAAAACTCTACTAATAATAATAAAAAAATAAAAAATAAAATAATAATAATAACTGGGTATGGCACTGATTCGGCACTATCAACACAAAAAGAACATCTTCCCACCACTTGGCATTCACTGCACAAAGTTACTGACACCAACTAAAGTGCACTATCACCCTGCGGGCACCCTGTCTGCACGGCCACTGGATTTCGACAATTATGCGGCTGAGTCGCTCAACAAGTGCACAAATGAGCAAAAAAAAAACTGATAATTGAATTATATTATTATTATTTATTTATTTTCTTTTTTTTTTTAAATTCAATCACTTCAAATTCGACGGAGCAGAGCACAGAGCCAAAGCAAAAGCACGCAGTTTTAAGTCCCGGACTAGAGCACTCGGGACCAGATCGCGAATTCGACTGATGGCATTTTTACAGTACACAAATATACGGAAATATACTTCAAAAGGACAAAATTTTATTTGCGGACGATTCGGGGCACCACACCTTCTGACGCGCGCGTACAGGACACCTCCCAGGGCTTTGGCGGCTGCTGCTCCCTTGGTGTCTCATCGAGCAGCGAACGAAACGATGACGATTCCAAGTTTCGCTATTCAAATGCATTTGTGCTGCCGGACATATTTTTCTGTTTCTGCAGCGAGACAACCAAATAAACACGGAATACAAATTGCTCCACACGCAAACAGAAGCAGACTAACCAACTCGAACTCGGCTGGCTCTGCACAAACAGAAAGCGGGCGACTGGGGCAAAATACCCGCAACTGGCATTAAGCCGCCACACAGGCACAGCACTGGAGCGTTCCTTAAAGCCGAAGGCTGCGGGCGGCGGGCGCTAGGTAGTCTCAGGTTACCGCCCGGGCAAACGAATCAGTAGACACATAATAATGCATATGAGTTCCATACATTCCTATTACATACAAAGCAAACATTTGAAAATAGACAGAGCGAGAAAGTCGGAGACAAATACGAATGCCGGAACTCGAAATGAAATTCAATTGGAATTGAGGAATGCGGGCTGCGCCTACATCTGCGTGTGTTGGTGCCCGCTGAACGAATCAGAAATCAAAACGAAGTTGGGACCGGATTCCGACTATGAATGAGTTCTTTTGCTCGTTTTGCCTTCCAGCGTTCCAGTCGAACGGCGAGGCGCGCTGCACGCAGGAGCACCCCTTTTCGGGGCGGCGCCGACTCGGCCACGCCCACCGAGCTTCCATTTGCCTGCCGCGCTGTTCATCTTGCATTCATCCTGCACTCCCGCAGGAGAAGTGCTTCGTCCGGCTCCGCTTCTGCTCCGCGGAATGAACTTCGGCTTAAACTTGGCGCTCTGGGAAGGAGCCACGGGCGGGCCTAAGCCGGCATCGTTCAGTGCAGCAAACAGCGCGATTAACTTTCTCGAGCTTGACGCAGCTTTCCTTTTGATGGTTCTTATGCTACTGCAAAGTGTACCGGCTAGGAAAAGCTTTCTGCAAAACTCTGCAATTTGCTTGGTTTGTGTCGACGGAGGAAATGGACGAAGGATTTTTCAAGGAGCAAATCGACCAGTAGCGGCGCGTGCACTGAAACATCTTAGGATAATACAACTTCTGTTCCAAAGAATGTGGTAACACTAAATATTTTTAAATTATCATAAATTTTTTAAATTCTTAATTTTGCAACGTTATAAATCCACTTGTAAAAAAATTATTTTCTTCTTTATCGCCATCCAATTTAGCGAATTCTTCAACGATTGTATGCTTCAGCTTTCAATTATGCTGAACACTATGCTACTCACTCAAGTATACTGACAAAAAAACCCCCGAACTTTTATCGCTGATTAATCTGTATGCACCAGAAACACCTTACTGTACGTTTGTACCAGACTAATTATGGTTGTAACGAACCTGTCTTTAATTGTATAGTTATTTTAACTATTTAGCTGAATCTGTAGATTTTACTGTGTCAAAACGGAAGTTTAAAGCAGCTCTTTTTGAAAATCAGTACGTTAGGAACTAATTTGTTTAAAAGTTAAAATTAAATGTAGTAGTTTTATTTTTGTATATATGCTTGTCTATAAGATTTAATATCTGTAGACATTAAATTAAATTAAATAAAATAACATTTCTTAAATTCGTTGCAGACCGTTGTAAAATCAATAACATACATATATACATATGTAGGTAGTATTTAAAGAACTCTAAAACACTTTAAATAAGCCATTCAACAAAGTTCATTTTAAATTCTAAAAGCATTATTATCAATTCTTCTTTTCTTATTAAAATTGTAATATACCAATATAAAATTTACAATTTCCATCTCAAATTAAAAATAAAAATGTTTGATTTATTATTATTTAATAGTGCTTCAGGTGTCTACATACATAAGTTGAAAATTCTGGTGAGGTTGAACAAGTGGCTGAAAGTGATTACTTGTACAATATTTTAATAGAGTGGCATACAGTCGCGGTTCTAACGAATTTATAAGATTCTTTCCTAAAAGTTTGTTATATAGAATTTAATTATTCACTTAATGGGTGACTGGCTGCAGCAATCGGTTTTCGGAGCTAACGTTTTTTGAATGAAAACAACATTTGAGATATAATTTTAAATATTGGTTTGAGGGCGTAACTTTGACAACAAAAAGTAAAATTAAATTATAGTGGTGGAAAATTTATGTTTACTGCAATTGTGCAATCTCGAAGGAGTTGAAAACCCATTTGGATGAAGGCATTAAAGAGATAGCTCTGCTTCGATTTTATGACGAAAAACAATACTTATGTAGAGGAAACATACATGGGTGAGTCAATAAATATTATCTTAAATGATATAAGAGTTCAGGACGTGAGTTTAGTCTGATTACCAATAAAATAATCAACTTATTTTCCGCAGAATCAAAAGTAAACATTTTTGCTGCAACTTTTAGTAATTGTATTCTGTTTTTATTAAACTAGAAAAAATAAAAACCAATTCAGTATTTTGCAAAAAAGTTTAATGTTCAGTAAGTAAATCTGCTCCTTTTAATAAATAAATGCTTGTTCTTGTAATTTATGGTTTCAAATTAAGTAATCCAATTTTGGATTACTTGTTTTATGTAAAGTGAGATACAAGCCAAGAATATCGATGTTATTTTCGCAAAATTAAAATTTATGTTTTGGGTAAACCGGATGCTTTTTCTATGCGGCAGACCAACGACAAAGTAACAAAAGTGCAAATAACTAGTAAGAAAAATTGCTGATCTCATTCCTTAAAAGTTTTTTCAACGTTTAGTTTCATCTGATCTTATCAAGTGTTCCAAAACCGAAGTGTTTTCTTTTAAATGTTATCTGCGGCAAAGTAATTTGAAACTTAACTTAACTTCTTAATGGAAATAAAAAGAGAAAGTTTACTGTATTAGCATATTTTACTGGGATACCAAGAACCATTGCTTTGACATGTAAGCTCTACTTCGTCCTCATCCTCGCACTGAATTGTAACCTTATCTTCAAAAAGATAAGATCGTCCCTTTATGATCTCCGCATCTTCTGGGATCTTCGGTTTATTGCAAGAAATCTCTGAGCACAGGTAAAAATTATTTACAAAAAACCAAAAAATACGAAAAAAGGAATAGCAACTCACTTGCACATCGTGCAAAAACCTTTGTCCATTTTCTAGTGGCTAAACACTGCATCATTGGTTGTCCGTGCATAACATACCCTTCGATGCAACGCAAGTTAAGTTTTACGCCAATTTTATAGGTGTTGGAAACGATTCCTATTTAAAAAGGATTTAATCCCATTCGATTTTTCTACAGAATATTTACCTTCTTCAAAATACATATTAGTTGGTTTTGGAGGGCTGCTACATCCTGTAACTGAAAATAGATGCCTATTTAATTCCTCTTAAAACAGTAAAAGTGTTTAAACTCACATTCACACGAATAGTTCAGTGGTGTCCATTTTCCTTCAGCATCACACTCGGAAAGCGTGTCACCTTCCACCCTAAATTCAAGTGCACACGCGTACAAAATACTTGATCCGATCGGTACATAGTTTGGCTTATCCCTGATCTTGTCTGCGTCGAAATGTTCCATATTTTTCAAGGATAAGACGCCCACAACTATCCCATTTTGTGGGAGTTCTGGAGCAAGTTGCAAATTACACTCCTTCTCACGTCTAACTTGACTTACAATCGCAGCCTTTCGTCTCTCTTCAAAATCCCTGAAGACAGGCATTGAAATTTTGAGGATCAATAATTTCAACTTCTTGGTGATATTCTCAGTGGAATCGATGTCTTCCTCAGACAATCGGATTTTGTCGTCCCATAAAACTGTATCGATGTATATGCAAAGCACAAACCTGAGGGAGTTCTCCATTTCGGCAGAAAACCGTTCTTTGGGCTCCTCTTGTCCATAGAAGACTAAATTTAAGAAGTTCTCGAATTGAACTACTTCTCGATTTGCTATTAAATTAGCATGCTTTTTTAGTATGTCTAAAAGTTTTACGTCCATATCGTGAAAATCGCTAGACATGGGAGGCTCATAGTCCATTAGGTCTGGAGGTGTATTTCCTCGGTTGTCGTACTTACAGAAGGCAGATGGCTGCTTTACACCTGGAGTACAACCTGAGAAGAGATAGCTTTTTAGGTTTATCCAAAATTCCTTGTCTGGAATTATGTGGGAATGCGAAGTTGGCTCTGGTATTGAAATAGTGCTCAGTCCCTCATAGGTGCTTATAAATTTTTTTGTCGTAGTTTCGCGATCAGCTGATAAAGATAGGATAGTTGAAGCTGTTGAGGAAGATATACGCGGAGTTGACACAAATGTTTGCGTTGTTTGCGTTGAGCTTGGTGGAGTAACAAAAATTGTCGTGAGGACAGCTTCAGTAGTTTGTTCTGGGAAAGTGTTAATGGCTGCTGAAGTAGTCGATCTAATCGTGCTTTGCTCCTTGTAAGCGTTTATTGTTGCCTTGATCGGCCACGGAGTGGTCGTATGAATTGGATTTGGTGACCACGTTACTGATGATAGTGTTGCGTAAAAATTGTCACAGTTTTCCGGAGTAAATCCATCCCATTGTCCTACATTAAAAATAGTATTGGTAAACAAATTTATTTTATATTGGAACATATGCATAGAAGATTCTGAGTCTGAGAAGAATAATAATTATTAAGTCAACTTTTAAGAGCAAATAAATAAATCATAATTCCATGTGACTTCAACCATTCAAAATTTTAGAGGATTTTGAAAAATTGATTTGAACTATGTATTACTAACAATTCGAAATAATGTTTGAATTACTCGTCACTCCACTCATAAAAGCGGAATGAAGCAACACTCAACGAATATGTTAAGTGTTCGAAAATTGAAATATGTAGAAAGCAGATTTGTTAATCTAAACCGTCTGCGTCTGATAAAACTCAAATTTAATCTTCCTGTTAATTATTCGGCGCTGCCAAAGTAAATTTATAAGAGATACATATATGAGAAAAAACAAAAACATATTATAGTTTAAAAAATAAAATTGTATAGTGCGATAATATTGGACTGAGTGGTGCAAGCGTGATATTAAAAAAAAGAAATATATTTTAGAAAATACCATAAATAATATTCCTCAGAATTTATGATGCGGCTTGAATTTAAAATAAGTATATATTTCGCGGTTTTAAAAATTAATTGATTGTTTGCTTAAGCCATTAGAAAGTTTTTATAGACAAGTTGATTTATTTATGTGCATTTTAATACTTAGGAGCTGTTTGAAAACCTGATCCGCATGATACTTTGTATAAAATCTATCTAGAAAATTGTCTTGAATGTAAGCAAGAACCACATCACAGTTGATAATTTATTGCAAGCATGTGACGGTTCTTACAGAAATTGTACCTACATATCTTATATTTAGATATTTTTATAGAGATACCATAAATAATTTTGAGTATTGTCAAGTCTAAGGCATTCTATTTCTCTCTTAACAAGTTACATAATACTTTCTAGGGTTGATAAGATAACTAACTTTCTACTCCAAAATTGCATTCAATTTTAATTTTAGGAATAAGGTAATTTCGATGTTAGAATTTTTAAAGTGTTAGGCAAAAGATCTTGATGATCTTTAATAAAGGCATTCATTTCATCTTCCGTATTATATTGATATACTAAAATTACTAAATTTTCTCCCTTTGTACACTCATAGGAAGATCGCTGCTATATCTAGTTTTTATGTTTCGGTTTCTGAATAGTGAGATTGAATTATGTACCTCTGCTTCTTGACTCCATAAATATTAATTCGCGATGTCTTAACTTAAGCCTATAAGCTTATAAGTCAAGCCTAGAATGAGCACTAATTTCAATCTAAACTATAAATTTATTGATTTTCATTTTTCTAATATCCAGTTAAAGAAAATACATACTTATACATAGAATCCAGATTGTTGAAATTCGGAAAGAAAGACTTACTATTGCATTGCATTGTAAAGTTTGTAGGAAACATTTAGCGAAATATGTAAATCAATGATCGTCGAAAAAAAAATATTTATGTTTTGTCAAGCCTTGCATTTCAAAGCTTATATAAAATATGTGGTCATAATTCAGTAAAATTAAATTGTTTAAGTTTACCATCATCCAAGCAGGTGCGAAGAGCTGCCAGGAAATATCGGCTTCCTACAACACAAGATATCTCAGCAAAAGCACCTACAGGAAATTCTCTGAGGTCGTGACTTAGATATCCTTTTTCATTCGCGTAAAACACTTTCATCCCATGCTCCATCTCCAAGGACCTGCATTTTATTTTACCTAAAACATAATTCTACGTACAGTTTTTGCTATTTATTTGTAAAATATCTGACTTACTAATACATTTAGGCCGTTGACCTGACCAATTTCCATCTTCGTTGCAAATGCTTTTCTGATCCCCGGTCAGAAGGAAGCCATTGTTGCACTGGTACATCACTTCTCCTCTGTACGTTGTATAGGTGTATCGATAGTAACCATTATCAATCGAAGATGGTTCACCGCAATCCACAACTGGAAAAAAGATCATTTTAGTAGGAATATTCATGACTTATTCAAGAATGTGTCTACTTTCGCAAAACGGACTCTCTATTGCCCATTGAGAGGTTCTTAAGCAATGCCTCATAGAATTGCCACGCAACACAAATCCAGGGTTACACCGATAAAAAGCCTTATTCCCACTTATCTGCACTATCCCATTTGAGACAATCAAATTTGATGGACACGGCCTGCAGAACTCGGAAGATGAAATTGTAATCGTTCCATGAATTTGGGGTTTAAAGTCTGTCCAAGAGTATAGAGAACCTTGATATGGTTCGCAGGTGGTGTAGTATTCTTGTACCATGCTGCCGCTTATGTAGTTGTCCCATATATCGAAATAAGACAAATTTCCAATGAAAGCTTCTGACTCACTAAAATGTCCTCCCATTTGATCCTGCTCCTGGCCAATAATAAAAATTCCATTGGCTGGGATCTCTCGTCCTGCGCTTACATTAAACCCTGTCCGCTGCAACTGACCGTCCAAGTAAACCTCGTAGAAGCCTTTCTCACTGGTCCAAGCAACGCAGATGAAGTGCCAGTTGCCGTCGTTTACTACTGTGTCTGTTACCGTGTGATTTCCATTAACATAAAGTACAAAACTAAACAATAAAACGTTTATGATCATTCTAAAAATGTTATCCTTAGCGTTTTCTTACCCGCTACAATCAGTAAATGTGAATGTGTTGTCGTTATCTTCAGTTGCATAAGAAATGAGGGCCCCATAATTAAAGTCATCATTTGTTTGAATCCAAGCGCAGAAAGAGATCTGAATATAATTTATTTATTTATTTACTTTATTAAACAATTCATGCGAATAGTTTGCGGAAATTTGTCCACTTAACCGTCTAGAGCATAAAATAGCAAACATACAAAAGTTAAGAAAAATAAGTTCAAATAATTGTAACAATTATTAAAAATATTAAAAAGGTGTAAAAAGAAAGAGAAAAACTACTAATATGTAAATTAAAGAGAAAAACACATGAAAGCATGAATAATTAGAAACATAACTCTTTAAAACATATCAAGCCTAAAATTTAAGATTCTGTACAGCATAATAAAACATTAAGTATTTAAAATATCGCGCTAGGAGTGATAAGTTCAACGAAAACTATATATAAGTAAGTATATCTTTAATAATTTATACGATACACTGAAAACATGACAATGGTTAAATCTAAAAAGTAGGTTTTGTATAATTTTTAACTCAAAATATTGCCTGTTTGAATCAAAATTATGTTAGCGTGACTTAAATACTTTGTTACTTTAACCATGGTCGGTTTTCGTTATGTTTGCTACAACAAGAATGATTTTGTTATTTTGTCCAGTATTCTTGATTAAGAATATAATACTTGGTTAATTTTTGCAAATTTACTTAAAACTTGAACTTAAAAGCCTTAATGATATAAGCCGCTCACAGACCAAATCGATTAACACTTTTGAAACATTCTGAATCGAATATTAAAACATTTGATGCGTGCTTAACGTTTAATTTTGAAAATTAACTAATTAACTAATTTTAAAAATTGTACGTAAAATTAATATATGTAATTTAACGAAGTTTATTTGAAATGAGTTTTTTAATCAAACTTGTGTAATTTCAGCAGTATTGTACACTTTTTGCTTGTGGAATTGTCGATTTGGCAAATGAATAGCTCATATATTCAAACAAATGAGCCTGTTAATAAATAACATGAATTTGCTCGTTTAAACTGAATTAAATTACTTGTTTAGTTGACTAAAACTATAAGGCTTTGCCTTGGTAAAAGTGTAAATGTTTACAATTTTAAATCTTCTACTTATAAGCAGTCGCTTTGAAATTTCAGTATAATGCAAACATTACTCAAATCTATCTAGATGCTATGCCGGATAAGTGTAGAAAACACCGCTAGTATGAATATTAAATATACATATTAAAATAATCAGAAATTCCGTTAAAAATTAAACAAGTATAACTGAAAATCAACCCTGGCCTTGTTCAAAGATATGAAATCAACTGTATTATTTGAACTATTTGTCAAATTAACCAAACTCTCTCTTAATTTTGCAAAAGAAACTTCGTAAACGAAGCCGAGCTTAGGTTAAAAATTTGACTTTCCTCATATAAAAAAAATGAAATCTTTCGAAATATTTTGGTTACTATAAGTTATGGAAAAAACAACAAAGGCCATTAGGTTGTTATGATTAAAAAAAAGGGGAAGAAGCAATAACTCGAGAATGTCTATTACGTACTTAAATCTTAATCTTATTTAGTGAAATAGAACTGCACACTTATCCAAAAGGCACCTAAGTTTTTGTACGTCTTTCAAGAAATATATTTCGTCGGTATTTTCTTATAATACTATGTAATTCAAATTGTTCGATATAAGAAAGGTAAAAAGGATGTATTTAAAATTGGACTAGAATATTCTAATATATTATGTATACTAACAGCTTAATTAAACAAAGTTAAATAAGAATCTATTGTTCTAAAACTTTTGATATGAGGCGAGAGAATAAAAGTTTATTATCAAAGATAACACCAAGGTTCTTGATATCTTTGAAGATTACAATGATAAATATATCACCAAGATGATAACTATGTATCGTACATATGTACGTCAGTGTATTGAAATTTCTACTGAAGATAGTTTGTTCACATTTAGCAACGTTTAGTAGTAAGCAATTTTTAATAAACCAAATTCTTTCCTTTTCAATTCTTCTTGTAACTGCAAGCAATCTTCAGGATTTTTTGATTGCGACTAATAAAATCGGTCACCGAGAATTACCAGAATAATGCTAATACATTGAAAGGCTAAAAATTTTACTAATAAGTTCTACCAGTACTGGGCATAATATATTATAATATATGTAATGTCGCATAACGAGTCTTCAGTCTCTTGATTTAACCTAGAAACATACCTCTTTAAGATTCTTCGTCGGTCCTTTAAGTTCGACATAGTTGCTAGTACTGGCATCCGGAAAATTCATTACGAAATCCGGCGTTGTAAGGACCTCGCAATGTTTTCCATAGAAGTAAGGTGGACATTTGCAGGTATACTTGCCATATGCATCTTCTTCGAAGTCATTTTCGTAGAACAAAGAAATATTGTCAGGATTTCGAAGAGCTAATGGCACGCAATGTCCATTATTCTTGCAAGGTTGGGCATCACACGGATTGTCAACCTGATCACAAGTATGTCCTTTTAATCCTCTCGGACAGACACATGTATAACTATTTCTAGTGGTGGGATAATGATCTAAATCAATGCAGAACGCTCGTTTATGGCATGGTAAATAGTCACAAGGCCTCAAATGGCATCTTTTCCCGATCATTCCTGCTGGACACAAGCATTCATACCCGTCCCTTCTATTAATGCAAGTTCCCGCATCACACGGTGAGGAGCTACAAAAGTCAACTGGATGCTCGCATAAATCTCCTGTGAATCCATAAGGACACTCGCAAATTGCTCTCTCCTCGGTTTCAACGCAGGTCCCTCCGTTCCCGCAAAAGGTTCGTTCACAAGATTCCTTCAGTTGTTCGCAGAAACGTCCAGTAAATTGAGGGGGGCAATCGCACGCCACTGCCGTAAGGTTTACATAGTGGCAAACGCCGTTGTTGAAACATGGCGCGGAAACGCATAAATCAGTCCTCATTTCGCAGTGAGTTCCCATGTAACCTTCGGCACAAATACACCGATACAATGGACTGCCTGTTTGGTGGGGAATGCACCGGCCGAACGACCCGCAGAGCAGTGTCCCGCTTTGGCAGGGATGACTCTCCTGCAGGATGCACTCGGTGGAGCCGCGCGACGAAGTGTATCCTTCGGGACAAGGAAGGCAGCTGGAAGCGTCGTAGTGGGGCTGATGGAAGCCTGGTTGGCACTTTCTGCAGAAGGGCATCAGGCTGCGAGGATGAACCACTCCTGTCCTCACTCTCCTTCGTTGCGGCCTCGTCTTAGACATGGTACCAGGAGGACAGAGATCTGAAAAGTAAGTTCCCTAGAAACAACGACAATACCCTAAAAGAATGTAGCGAACGTTTGCACTCATTTGCCTCAGTACTTCCTGTTTTTCGCGTTAAATGCCGCAAAGGGCAGGCTGTGCAGTGAATCTGGCCTATTTCGCTGTTGTACGTTCCAATTGGGCACAAATGGCATCTGTTATAGGCCTCGTCTTGGTAGGTTCCTCTTGGACATTGAACTGGAAATTTAAATTAAGGATTATGAGTTAGGCAACATTTTTAGAACAACTTTTATTTCTGTATTGATATTCAAAATTAGCTATCTTGAAAAATCCCAATATACTCGTACATATGTATGTAATACTTTGGCGAGGTTAAATCCAAAATTTTTATTTTTCATAACATAAAACGTGAACTACATTATGTTGTTCCCTAACCATTGTTAAATTCAAAATTTGGTGTCAACAACCACCGAAACGCGTCGCCACAAATCAAAATACCTCACAATTTCTTTTAAATCAGTAGGTACTAAATGAATTCCTTAAAGGGTTAAACCACCTTAAGATTTCCAAGAAAAGAAAATATTTTAACCGTAACATAGCGAAAAATGTTAAACTTTTTTTGTATGAAAGACAGCTGTTTGAAAAATAAAATTTGATTTCTTATCGAAATTTTGAGTTTAAAAATTTATAAAAAATTATCCCGGCATCCAATCAAAAAAAACGCTACATCTTAGATAATATTATAAAGAATATGTGGTTTAAATTTTATCAAAATCAGTTAAATAGAATTGGAGATAATTTGTACACCAGTTTGAAAAGACTGTTCAGTTTTGAGAAAAAGACAAAAGAAAAAAGTTAAGCAGAAAATGCAGGGAATATTTGTTGCCGCGCTCATTACAATTTTCTATAACTCAGGCAATAATTGGAATTTTGACATGCGGACACGCTTAAAATATTTTTAAAAGTATAAATAATAAATCTAGGCAAAATATATTGTTTTTCTTTCTTTGAAAATCTCAAGGTGGTGTAAGCCCTTAAATGAACATGCATGTCTCAATTAGTCGTTTTCGAAAATATGTATTTAAGAGAATTTACTTTCACCGAGTTCTCACAAGTGCTCATTCGGCTAAAAATTGTACCAAACATTAATTTGAAAATCGTTCATATCAAATGCTAAATAAACAAATTCATGCATTTATTAAGGGCTATGATTTAAAAGGGTTTCGATAAGTAGTAAAATACACATTATATGTTTAATAACATATTGGGTAATAAAAACTGAACAGTCAAAAAAATGGAAACGGGGAGTAGCATATCTTGAAATAAGTAGCGCTCAATAAGTACCTACTTAAATGCGTAAAAGTCCAAATTAGATAGTAAAATTAATAAATAGGCAGTACTTAAATTAATTATGGCAGTAAAATTTAACTAGCAATTTTAACAAAATTGATTAGTTATTTAATCCTACAACGGCAATACAAACCTCACTCGAATGGTAGATTAAAAAAACATCCAATGGTAATAGCTGTAAAATGATTAATTGGATAGTTAGCTAAATAGTTTGTCATTTCGGCTAGTAATAGCTGCACTTTACTGCCACAATTAATTTAATTAACGCAAAAAAAGCTTAATACTACCTATTGAATGTATAAAAAACCGCCGAAATAATTATTTCCCCTCATTATGTAATTTAACGAAAATCTGATTTCCCATTAATGGAAATAGATGCAAAATACAATACATATTTATCTATAAGGAAAAGGGGTCCAAAATATTTAGAAATTACTTTCCTTGTGGAGATAATATAAAATTTAATATTTCTTTTATACATACAAATTATTAGATCCAATTTGCACAACATTTATCTATCTACTTTTCTGCAATTGTATCTATAAATCAACGTGTCTCTGAACATGTGGGACTGCATTATAAAAATAGAAATAAAATCTATATATGAGCCTTTTTTTTTAAAGTGGTCCAAGTACAAAATTTCATAAAGAAGATTTGTCTATATTCTTATATAAAAATTGATGTATGCTTTAGCATAAGTCTGGAATGCCTCGAGGAATTTACATCAAATTTGGCACATATATCATACAACTTACAATCTGGAAAAAGTACGAGAGTCAAACTTAGTCCAACTTAAGCCAAACTCAGGCCAAATTTGGGTAAAGTTTGCAATCTCAACATATGTATATATGCTTGTATATATAAAATTAAAATTTCAAGAATTTAATTTCCCTTTATAGGGTTAATATTCCTATTGAAATAACGTGCCAAAAATGTCAACAAGAAACAAAAGTTTTTTGTAGTAGTTAATATTTTACACATTTTCAAAAAAAAAAATTCAGCAATGCGGTAAGGAAGGGTAAATTCAGCGGCTATATTACTAATAAAAAACCTCTTTAGATAACCGATCTTTCTTCGAAGGGCAAAGCAACATATTGTAGAAATAATAAATGAAATGAGAACTCTTACCGCATAAATATTTCCTAGATATGCTGCCATCAGGGCACTTAACCTGCTCATCAACTTTAAGTTTGCGCACATCAATCTTCATTTCGTTTAGAATCATCTTCAATTGTTCATTCTCGTTCAAAGTCTGTAGCTCGTGCTTCACTCGTCTTACATTATCCGAAAGCAATTGATTTTTCCTCCAGATGCCTAAACGTTTTCCAATCTTTGTGTAGAGTTTGATTCGAACGTTTGAACGAATACGAGATCGTGCCTCTTTTGGTTGACCCTCTCGAATTTCCCTTTTTACTATATTGTAAAAATGTTTCCCTGTATCATTGAAACTCTCATGAACACATTCGGGAATTTTAGAAAGGACTTCACACGACTCTAAATCACTGCACAGGTGAGATCTCATGTGATCAGCGAATGCATTTTGAAGCTGTAAATTTTATTTATTGAATGTTTACTAAATACCACCTAAAAATTAATAGTGTATACTTTATCTTGAGAGTCAATATTGTTGCAGAAAGCTTCTTCAGAGTCCAAGGAAAGTGTTAGAAGTTGTTCGATACTATTGGGAAGCTCAACCACTAAACATAAAAAATGTAAGCAATAGAATTGATTTGAAGCGTTATTATCACTCACGAGTGCAGTCAGGGATGACCTCATACTTCCAAAAAGGAGATTTATTCAAACATGATAGTTTTAAACTGTCCATGTAAGTGTCCTCCTCTTCATCAAATATCGCATATCCCGCATTACAGGTAACTTCGCACCAGGTGTGTGTGAAATTCCTTGCACAGAACGTCTGACCATTGTGTGGTGAAGATAAAGGATTACAAATAAGTTCTAAAAAATAAATATTAGGTTTTGAATGTTGCAGTGTTACTGATTATAAATACCTTTAACTGTTATATTCAAAACACATGAGTTAGTATTATTAAACAGATCCAAAGCCGTGTAATTAACTTGGTAGTTTCCAGGTAATAAATAGCCTGGCTGTAAGGTTTTTGCAATCGTTAGATTTAAGTTAGAGTTGTCGTGGAAAATCGGCTCTTCCCACTCAACTATTCGTTCTAGATGTGAAGCATTGGGATGAAGTGATACCAGGAACTCTTCAGGGTCCACGCAGTTCTCCACAGTCGGAGGGACCGTATCAATTATGCTTACAAGAAAGTTACATTCTGCGGTGTTACTGAAAACATCGCTTGCCTTATAAGTAAAAGTATGATGTCCAATAGGAAGTTTTATGCCTTCCGTTTTATTAAATGCAGGAGTTAACCAAACATTTATTTTCTTTCCCGAGGAATCTAAAACACGGCCACATAAAATAATATACGATAAAATAAATTAATGCTAAACGTTAACACAAACCTGATACATTTAAAGGAGTCGGTATTTCTTTCAGTAAGACAAATTCCTCAAGGGCGCCGGCAGTTACGTTCAAATCTTTCGGACAAGTGATCGTTGGAGGTGTAATATCTGAAACAGAATAAGATCTAAAAATCGTTCCATGTAACCGATGATAGGTTGTCTTACCAACACATTTTTGCTGTTTATTTTTATTAGACCAAACACCAATTTTTCTTCCACCACATGTTTTTGTAACAGGTCCTTTAAGAGTAAATCCTTCTGGACAAATTAACGTACAATTCGTCCCAAATCCATTTTTTATCCGAATGCAATCACCAAACTCGTACTCACCGTACCTTGGTTCAGGCAATGGTGGACAAACGACCTCTAAAACAATATTATTTAAAATTATTTGAAAAATTTATTATTCAAATTACGTTTGCAAGTTGTATGTAGTCCATCCCACTTTGAAAGTGGTAAGCAGTTTCGTACACGTGAACCAACTAAGTAATAACCAGGACCACATTTATAAGTGCATTCGGTATCAATGGGCATGACCTCTGTAACTCTCTTCGTGTCATCGTCGTAAGTTTCCATAAATGTTACATTCCTAGGCGAATAATCGAAGTATAGATTTAAGTCCCGGTTCCTGCAGACAATTGACCCGTAGTAGGGCACACTCAGGTTTGGACAGGTCTTAACTAGGAAATTGATCATAAAAGTGAATTATTTACAATAAACTACCTGCGAATCTTACGGACACAGTGCGTCTCTGTCCCCGACCATGATCCGTTTTCCAGACAAAGTCTCAAACTTGTTCCTGAGGTAGTAATAATAAAATTTGAATCATTCAATTGTAATGGTAATTTCAAATATTTACCTATTAATTGAAAACCAAATTGACAACGAGCACCGCACGCAGCATTTAAAACATTCAAGCAAGTTCCTTGCTGTTTTACAAAGTATCCATTTTCCGGAGGAGATAGTTTGGGACATGTTATACCTAAAATTTAAATATAGGGTTCAGGTGCACGCTGTACCTTCCAAATAACCTTGTACCTTCACAACGGTTAATATCAGCCTTTCGAAAGCCCGTTTTGCATACACACTGTTCTATATCCAAAGCAGGTTGAACAACAGTGATGTGGTTTATGTCAGGACAAGGTCGGCACATGTTGGAGTTATGCCAGTAGGTGCCATTGGGACAAGCTGAAGGCAAAAATGCTTCTAGTAATATTTGCATTTGAAAAGAAATTTTAATTACTAACGAAAACATTTTCCATTTAATCCACTTCCATAATATCCTGGATGGCAAACGCATGCATAATGGCCAGAAGATGTACCGCACGTACAATCAGCGTTCTCATCACAGCAGGATTGACTTAAAATGTTTTATGATTTAATAGTTAAGTAAAATTAGACTTAAAGAGGCCAAATTTACAAGCAATATCAAACCAAGCTGGATTTTTGTAAAGTTCTGATAAAATTCTGGATAGTATCCTTTATTTAAAGTGTGGCTTTTTGTTTAGGAGGGAAAGGAAATAAATATATATATATATGTATATTTTTTTATAGAGTGAATTATGTCTGAAAAACAGAAGACAATTTAAATTTTCTCAGCCCCTATAGACAACAAAGTATAGTTCAAATTAAAGCCATCCTTTAGGATTTTATCAGTAATTGATAATAAGATGTCTGCAAAAATTCAGTTTAGTTAAACTTTTTTAAAATTAAAAGCCTAATTTACCAAATATTAAAAAGATTTGCTACCTACCTTTCTTCTTCTGCACTATTTCTTTCAAGGCCATCACATAGAGCACTACATCGGGTATCATTTTTTATTTTAATACGCTCACCAACTTTGTAGTCTTTTAAAAAAATTGGAATATAATAAAAGAAAGATTTGTTTAAAAATTTCAATACATTAAGGAATTGGTAAATTTTGTAATTTGTTAATTACCAAAGCTTTCAAAATGATTGGATTGATAAAATGAAATGCTAGTGATTTCCATAACCCTTTCACTTTTAAAAGGCTTTAACTTTTCCTTAGTTTGATCTTTTCTAGAATATCCAATGGTCATGTGGTCGCCAAACTTTAACTCTTATATAACTCTTATATTAATAGAATAGAATATGTCCACAAATCGTATACCTAATTGTTAGTCTGGAATGGAAACTGAATTTTTAGAGATGTAACTCGCCTTATTTGCGTTCTAACTATATAACAAGTCACATAAACTATTTTGATTTTTTGGCAAGTGTTAAAATTGTACGCTCCTAGTCACGAAATATGTTGAAAACTTTTGTTAATAAACCACTATTTAAAACGAATTATGGATTTCAAGCACCTATTTCAATTCCTACGTTATGTTTTAATAAATAATCTTATTGACTTCAATTTAGATCAAAAAGCATTTAAACGAGTACTATATAATGGCACTTAGGATATACGCATCGCATTATTTAATGTCTTTTAGTCTGTAAGACATGATTTGTAGACTGAATAAATAAATGTTCATACGACATACAAATTACATTCCTGGGAAGTCCCAACAAAGCGAAATCACTAGATTTTTTTTTAGTTTTGCTTAAGAAAACATTAGTTTCTGACGATTTTAACAATGTAAAATATATAACAATGCCTTTTTTCGTTATAATTTAATCAAAACGGCGTCATTTACCATTTTTAAAGAAAAATAATAATGCATTAATTTCTTAATGTTTCTGTGCATCATAAGAAATATTTTACATAAAAAATCTTACCAAGGAATGTACGCTACTTTTGTTTAACAATTGAAAATGTTTTTATAATATTTATTTTGTAATATAATTCGAATACTTTCGACATAAGATCCAAATTTCTGCTAATTATTTATATTTAAATGAGTTTATATGTAATTCAAACATTTACTAAATAAAAGTGTAAAGGTATCTTTTCTTGTAAGTCAATTTAAGAATCTGTCTAATAATATAGGTAATATGTAAAGGTAATCGATAAATATAAAAATAAAAAACAATTAAAAAATAAGAAGCTAACTCACCCATTCGTAATGCTCGCCGAGCAAGTCCTTCGAATTCAAAAAAACTGTCTAAGAAGAAACTAAACTTTTCTTTGGGAGAGCTTGATATGTTCAACAATTCTGCAGCATTACCGGACTGAATTCCTAGAGAAAGTAAGATAAGATTTAAAAATATAGTGCGATTGCATAACTGACCTATGGTAAATATGGTTACGTTTTCTTCTTTAAGTTTATTCGCTATAGAAATTGGATTTATTCCATTAGAGAACCCATCAGTTACTAAAAATACAAATTTTTTTCCATTTCTATTTGATCCTGCAAATATTTCCTGAAAAATAAAATAGTTTGCTGTTTCTATCTGCATAACTAACAATAAAACATGATAATTATACCCTCGCTTCCTTAAGAGCTCCGTAGGTGAATGTGCCTCCACCAACAAACCTTAACTGAGGTATGTCGTCGTTAAGTAGTTTGCACTTATCGTTTTCGTCAGAAGGCTCTGAAATCTGATCCAAGTGTCTGATCTGCAAATTCAAAGCTTTAGCAACACAATCACTTTAGGACTTTTTAAACACTGCTTACCACTTTAGCCTGCGAGCTGAAGGTAACTAATGCAACTCGAGTGTAGTTGTAGCTCACGTTGAAGTCACTGAGCAGTTTCTTAATGAACCGAATTTCACTTTGAAAATTTAATTTACCGACACTGTTGCTCGAGTCGATCAAGAAAACAACGTCGATTCTCTTACTTTTGCTTTTAATGGCCACAAGACTGTCACGGAACCTCTTGCTGATATCATCCACTTTCGACTTAAACACAGAATTCTCGGCGCTTATCGGATTCCCACTGAAAACTGGAGTTAGAAGCGTTTGGCTCTTGTTCACAAAACCAAAGTAGTTTACACCCTGACCAAAAATCGTTGGAAAATAACACAAGAATAATAATCCTATTTCAAGGATGAAACAGAGGGTATAAAACCGCATTTTTCACAATTTGTAAAATTTTTAAATTAACCAAGAAGTGGATAATAAATCTGGGCTACTTCCCAGACACTATCATTTGAGAACTTAAAAGGTTTTTGGGCTTAGAAATGTCTTTACTAACCACCGATTAGCTTCCCAATTTTGGAGAAGCTTGATAACCCTTAGCTGACCTATAAAAAGCCTACCCGGGACTCTATAGAACTGAACTGGAAAAGATTCACGGTACGGCTAAAGTCAGCATTCGGTTTAAAAGCTATGCGCCTATCAATTGCCGGTGATAAGGCTAGCGGTGATAGCGTAGAAAAATTCTCCGAGATATTTACTATAGCTGACCAGGAGGTTCCCGGCGAGGGTGTGAGAATTTCTTCGTTTATGTTATCAACGTCTATAAGATGAGTCAAAGCCCCCTATCAAAGTGCGGTTCCACTTAGTCTGCTCCGAGTTTGAACAGTGGACAGATGTGCATATTCCGACCGTTGATATCACGTAATCATTAATCGCTATTCTTTGGTTTTGTTTTTCAAGTGTTCATGAAGCCAAAGACAGATAGGCTTTCTTGAAAGAAAGCTTTAGTTTTATTAATAGAATGACTTCTATAGTAGGAACAGATAACTCCAAAGTATTGCAATGACCTTGACATTTTTATAACTTAGAAGATTCAATGTTTTTTGTAATTATCTGACCCTTGGCTTTATTGTGCAATCTAATCCAGTGTAATGCGGATTGTGGATTGATTATGAGAAATATGTATTTAATTATGTATGAAGTACGACAAAGGAAAACAGTTATTGACAGATTTCGGATACTTTTGTTTGCAAACGTACAGAATGTAATTTGGTTGTACATTTTCGGCCCACATGAGTAGATATATACAATAAGAGCATACAGACCTCCGCGTTTATAGATTTGTAGGTTGACAAAGCAAATAATTGTAATATTTTAAAAACTAAATCAAAATAACTAGAATTTTTCACTTTCAAACACAACATACCTAATCAAGTTAATCTCCTATTTTCATAGAAGCTTTTTATAATAATACCCCGAAAATCCAATGGTGCTTATCTTCAGGGAAGTCTCACATAATTGAACATCTTATCTCATAAAATTCTGAAAATCTTAAATTGCAAAGAAAAGACCCATAAAACTCAAATATTGTTTATTAGATATTATTATATGTGCTATGAGAATTGGAATTTCTGAATTAAAAATAAAAAATTGTTAAACATATATGTATTTTCTAGGCACATCAGTAAAATTGGCTCTGGAATATAATACATATATCATATGTATGTATGAATATACCAATCGATTCTGTAAATTGTTCTATTCAATGTTTTTGCTCATAACTTCACCTGCGCCTAATTAAACTCTCTTCCAAGATCATAATATTCATGATTAAAACTCCATTTGACCCCTTTATGGGTTGAATTTCGCCAACCACTAATATGCATATGTACATACATACGTGTTTGATTATTTGTTTATTAGAATATTTATACATACATACATATAAGTATTATACAATTCTTCAGGTTTATATGCTCGTTTTATTGTTGAATTTCGAAAACTCCTTTTTTTACTGGATGGCTACGACATAAAACGTAAATACTATCCAAATTTTATAGTTTTAGGCATTAGTAGTTTAGGCGGGCCTTTGATGAATCAGTGAAGTCACGTCTTTTTTTTATATGTATATACAGCGCTGTGCAAAAAAATAGGTGTGAACTTAAGAAACGTTGATGTATTTTATATAAAATAAATAGAAAAACTAATTTCGTTGGCTTTAAATATAAAAACATAACCGTGATATAAAAATTAACATTTTTTAAGTTCACACCTATTTTTTTGCACAGCGCTGTATGTAGATCATTACGATATGAAAGTTATGTAAAATATATTAGCATTCAGGTTAACCAGGATTTCTCCCATAGTCAAGTAATACACCTTTTTAGAATTTTTTCATTGTAGATTACAAATCTATACAAATGATTAGAAATTCGGGCAAAATGTAAAAGGCTGCATTATAATAATGCTTAACATTTTTTTTAAAAAAAATAATGAAACGTCATGTAAAGGCCTGAATATTTATAATACTTCTACGGGGTTATACTATAAATACGACAGGTTTCTCTACTTATTTTTTAAGATATATATATTATATTGTTTTTGTAAGCGTGCTAATTATTCTGTCGTTTAAAAATAATTATTATACCTTTTCGTTGTTAATGAAACCATGGAACAATAAATCGATATATTTTTAACGTATTTTAGCAATGTATAATTTATTTTTGTATTTAACTCAACCTACAGAATACAATTCTTACAGATTACTGAATTGATAAATAACTGAATATCTAAACTATCAAACTATGTAAAATTGTACAAAATAATGAGTTCTTTAAATTCAGCCCGATTCATTGATAAATCAGCATTAAAATCAAAAATCAGAATTGAATTCATTAGAACAATACGTAATAGGTTCGTGCTGGTCATAAGTTCTGCCAACTGATAACAAACACTTCGATTTAAAAGACACATATGCCAGGTACATAAATATTAAAAAAAGCTTATAGGTCCGGCGAACAAATTTTATAGCAAAAGGTAGGTATCTCTAACAAACATTAAGGCTACAATTTCCCTCCATAATTCAAAAGATTGTAAACCTAAAAGTTTGCATCTCCCATCATAATCGAGTAATTTATAAGACAAGGGAAGCAAATTTCTATTCATCCACCATAATTACTAATTAGTAAGATATTTTTGAATGCGTTCAATTAAACACATAACTATAAGGCTTCCACAGAACCGACGCAATTTCAATGATAGAATAAATCAACGAAACGAATAATACTTTCAAACTCAAAGGATCCTGAAAATCAGTAGAAACTTAGTTGCAAAGTTAGTCCCCTTGCAGGCCACTATCTAATTTAGAATGAAATAAAATCCGAAAACCCAACGATCTGCAAAAATTGGCATAAAATTGTTTTTTATTATAGAACTACAATTTATCGCTTTATTACAAAAACATATCAAAATTGTCAGCTGGTCGACGACACTTATCGAAAGTTTAGGAAATGCTATCATTAGTTTATTTCATGGCAAACCAAAAGATTTTACCTTTCTCTGTTTATCTATTTTATTTCAAGTCGGCAGCTTTTACAATTTCCGACTAAAATCCTAAACAATACACTGACCAAAAAAGTTTCTCGATTTATTTTGTTAAAACTTCAGATGCAAATTCGTTACAATTCAAAATTTATCTGTGCCATCTGACGGAAAAAAGAATAAAAATTACGAAAAACTGCTGATTAAAAATCAACCGCAGCGCAGCTAACTTCAGGTTTGTTTCTAAAAAATGAAGTTTCAAAGGTAAACGGCTTTTGGTATTTTGGCGGCTACGCGAAGTGGCGTGTCACCGTTCAACAAAAGAAATCCCTTCGTTTGTGAAATAAACCTTTAATAAAAATGGATTTGAACGATGCTGTGGTTACCTGCGCTGTGAGTTTGGAGTGGAATAGTGCTGCGGGGTCGACTGGAAGAAAATTAGCCCTCCGGACAGCCACACTGCGTCTGTTGCGGAACGAGGCGCGCGAGATATTTGTAGAAATTTCTAATGACAAAAGCAAGCCAGTTAAGCTTAAGCTGAAGAATGTTGAGGTGCACAAGAAGTTTATGAGTGAGGGCAAGGCGAGCATTAATTTTATCGCCGAAAAATGCATTCTCTTCATATCGAACGCCCCGCCAGGACCGCTGATGGTGTTCCTCCGGACGTTAATTGTAAAGATGTCGGGAAACGAGAACCAGGACGAGGCGATGGTGCAGAAGAACCTGAGGGCACACTTGCTGTCTGGGAAACCGAGCAAGTTCGCTGAGGTAAGCCCTGTAACAAATGCTGAAATAATCCTGACGCGGAAGGCTCTCGGGTTTAAGGGCTCCGCCACAACACCGTCACCCCCGCATACTAAGAAAAGGAAACTAGAGGAGATTCGAATGAACGGGGGTCCAGAGAAGCTTCCTTCAGCCAAGCGATTGTACCAGCCCAGCGGATTCGCTGAGGAGAACCAGAAACTGTCCGAGGAGCAGAACAGGGTGCTCCAAGCGTGCCTCAGCGGGAAAAGCATCTTCTTCACAGGCTCTGCTGGCACAGGGAAGAGCTTCCTGCTGCGAAAAATTCTGTCGGTACTGCCGCCCGATGGAACCGTAGCCACAGCCTCCACCGGAGTCGCAGCCTGCCTGATCGGTAAGAATAAAGTAAGAACCAACATTCGCGAAGTCTACTTTTAAAGCTTTATTTTTGCAGGAGGTGTGACGATTCACTCTTTCGCTGGAATTGGCGGAGGAGATGCGGGGCTCAGTCGGTGCCTGGATATGGCCTCTCGGCCGGTCAATGCACAAAACTGGCGCAGGTGCAAACGCCTCATCATAGATGAAATTTCAATGCTAGACGGAGAGTATTTTGATGTAAGTAGATCTGACCTAAAATTGTGTGTAGAGTTTAAAATTTCAAAGAATTTTGATTCTTTTCAGCTACATTCTAGTCCCGAGTTTGAAGATTTCTAGTAAAAAAAAACATTTTTTTCCCATACTACCGCCGAAAGTTCGAATTTTTGCCCTGTTTTGCGGGAGCAAAATGCCACTTTTTTACCTCGGGAACCGGGTACAAATGTCGTATTTTGTTCCTTCGGGGTAAAAAAAAGTGCCATTTTGCTCCCTTAAAACAGGGAGAGAATTTGAACTTTCGGCGGTGGTAGGGTAAAAATAAGTATTTTCACCTCAGGAACAAAATAGGACATTTTTACCCGAGTTTTTTACACCAGGGTAAAAATGTGCTATTTTGCTCCTTTGGTGAATAATATACTATTATTTATGGATGTTTTAATTCATATTATGCATTATAAAAAGTAGGCAAATGCAGCTTTAAAATATTATTTCTAAAACTAAGCACCACCATTCGAATTAGGTCATTAGTTTTTAGGTGATACGTGCGCAAACAAACATAAAGAGACAAAAATCCCAAAAATAATATTAATGCACTTACTCGACATCTCCCCAATTATATTTTTGCAAACATTTAGAGACCGAACTTCTAAGGTATAGAATGGAAAAATTTCACTAAAATCTGGCAAAAGTTTTTGCGTGAGGCGCGCACAGGCGAAACTATAGTCATCATTTTATTGTATGTGTCGACTAACTTTCTACCCGCAACTTCGTCCGCGTGATTTTCGAAATAAATAGAAATAGAAATCTACAAAAATGATGGATTTTCATACGTACAAACTTTCATCCCCTATTTTACCTTCTAGGGGAAGTATGTCGTAAAATCTTTTCTTTGTGGGTTTTTCGCGTTACAAAAGAAACCTATTGTCAGTTAGTCAGTCAGAACGTTTTCTTTTATATGTATAGAAGATAAGATTTTAAAAGTCGAACAAATATCTACTTTCCAATTCAATACAGAATTTTTCGAAAACAGAAAATTTTCATGACAAATTGAAAAGTTTAGAGATTAATGAGAGAGTACACAAAAGAAAGAATTCTTCTTGAAAAAGTTTTATTTTAAGATTTTTAGAATGATCATCTTTGTGGTACACAATCGCGCACAAAAGTATACATATATCAAGATCGGCTGGACTTCTTATCAGAACTCAAAATTACTTGAAGGCATCGGTAATTGGCTGTAGCTTAGCTGTTCGAACGCAAAGGTGGCAGGTTCGATTTTTGTCCATGCATGGATTGAGAATTTCTCCAGGTACATATAAGCAATTTCTTGTCGATCACAGCCGACAAGAGACAATTTCAACTTGCAAATACAACTTTTAGTCGTGACTCACAGAGAAACAAACGGTTGTGATTCATTTAGAAGACCTGTTTCACACTTATAAATCAGACTCGGTTCGATTTCGCTTTGATCCCGATTTGGTCAAATCTTTACTCCCAGTTGGATTACGCTCCAGCACTATATGATTTGAATGCTATTTTCAAAATATTAAAGGAAGAATTTCAGTGCAGTACTGAGTTCGCTCTAGTCAACATTGCCGATTGAACGCGACTTGCCTGGCCGTCATAGTCCTGACCGCCACCAGCAATGTTCGCTGAAAATGATGTACGAATAATTGACCTAGTCGATCCCTAGGGCAAAACTGAACTAAGATTGGAGTGTAAGGGTGAATCAGGTCTTATAATTTTGCCCGGTGAGCGGCTACCGACCAAAAGGAATTACAAGAAAAAATACTATAAAATTTCTTATATCGTTAGGCACGGAGCTACCTAAAAATCAACTCACGAGATGAAAATCTGGTTCAAATTTCGTCGGAAGTTTTGTCAGGGATTTTAGGAAAACAACCTCGTTCACGACACAATTTATTTCGATAAAACGCATCCGCAGGTATTACCCAAAGAGTAATGTAATAAGTAATAAGAATAATGTAAAAGTAATTTAACAGAACATTACATTCGTTTTTCAAAAACGGAAAGCAAGTCTAGATATTAATAAAGGTTTAATTTTTTTTAGTTCAATTTTTTTATCTCTAAAAAAAAAAAGTTATATCGATTCTAAAATATTTGTTGGATGCGTTCAAACCCTTGGATTAATCGTTCGTTTTTAAACATTTTTATTCTAATTTCTTAATTTTATTTTCTTGCAGAAAATTGAAGCAGTGGCTCGCCACGTTCGAAAGACTGAGAAACCTTTTGGAGGTATTCAATTGATTATTTGTGGAGACTTTTTTCAACTTCCACCTGTAGTTAGACGGGAGGGCTACAGTTCGACTCCGAATGAGAAGCGTTTCTCTTTCCAATCCGAGGCATGGGAAAAATGCATTCAGATCGTATTCGAGCTTAAAGAGGTTCACAGGCAAACGGATCCAGAATTTGTAAAGATTCTGAACCACATACGAATTGGTCATGTCACAGAAGAGATGTCCAATCGGTTGCTAGCCACCTCTAGGCAGAAGATCGAGTCGAATGGAATTCTGGCAACACAGCTGTGTTCTCAGAACAACGACGCCCACGCGATAAATCAAACAAAACTAGATAATCTCACAGGGGAACATCGCGAATTTAAGGCTGAAGATAGCGACCCTTCGTTCACCAAACAACTGGATGCTCAAGTTCAAGCTCCGGCGAATCTCATCCTGAAGGTGGGTGCACAAGTGATGCTGCTTAAGAACATCAACGTCGCCGCGGGGTTGGTAAATGGAGCCAGGGGGATAGTGTGCAAATTTGATAATGGTTTGCCTGTGGTGCGATTCAAGAACAGTTTAGAGCACCTCTGTAAGCCGGAAAAATGGATTATTAAAACCCCAACAGGAGGACTAATTGTGCGGAAACAAGTACCCCTCAAACTAGCTTGGGCCTTTTCTATTCATAAATCTCAAGGACTGACCCTGGATTGTGTTGAGATGTCCCTTTCGAAGGTGTTTGAAGCTGGACAGGCCTACGTCGCGTTAAGTAGGGCAAAAAGTTTAGATAGTATTAGAATCTTAGACTTTGAAAATAAGCAGGTATGGGCGAATCCACAGGTGCTACAGTATTATAAAAACTTTAGGCGGCAACTTTATGACTTACCAATGATTCCTCTTGGTGTTAAAACGAAAGGACAAAAGGACAAGATCAAGGCTTTTAGCAAAATTAAAAAAAGTTTAATGGATAAGCCGCTTGTAAATATTTCTTAATTCTGCTCGTCTATATTTCTAAATATATTTACAATACGAAAATTTGTGTGTTACTCAATCATGCTTAATTGCTTGGTTTAATATTTTTAATACCTTTTATTTGAAAGTATTACATATTCCAACTTATAGCGACGGGCGAAACTGAACCTTTCAGTTTTGCAGGTAACTGTAACTTATAGCCTACGTTTTCGCCATGTCCGTCCGTATGTCAGTCATTTTCTTCAGAGACTATTAGGACTATAGCGCTGAAATTATAGTATAGTATATAGTATAGATAATTATAAAAATATATATTAATATTTTGGAAAAAAAAATTTGATACTGCTATATGAAAAGTGGGGATGAAAAAAAATACACTTTTTGTACGAATTTTTGTTAGAAAAATGGTTTGAGTAAATTTACTAAAACCTTTTGTACATTATTAAGTATGATTTTAAGAATATTCTGTAAAATTTTGATGCAAAAGTATTCACAAACAAGCCGGTGACAGAGCTTTTCCCAGAGCGCCTTTGGAAAAAGACGATTTGCTGTGTTCACTATACCTCAGCTGAAAATTATCTGAAATCAAAAACCATTTGAATTTAGTCAAAGTATTAATAAATCCTCCCCCCAACGGTCTCAGATTATTTTTTTTTCACTTTAAAATTTTTGCCGGCCATTTAAAGTGAAAAGTGATATTTTTCACAAAAAATTCCGCCATTTTGTAAGTAAAAAACCCCCTAAATAAAAAAAACAATTCCAAAACTCACCGTTGGGGCGAGGTATGTATTTTATAGGCAGAATGTGTGTACCAAATTTGAAATGAATCGGTCAAGTGGTTTTAAAATGGTAGTGAACACGGACTTTGAAAAAGTGGGTTTGAGAAAAACGCGTTTAAAGTTTTAGAAGCTAAAAAAGTGACTAAAGTGGAGCTAAAAAAGGAGACTAACTACTCGATAACTTTGAGAATTTTGCTCGGATCGACTTGAAATTTTGGGAATATATTTTTGAAATGTTTAACTACAAGAAAAGACAAACAAAAAAAAAAGATTTTTTGAAAGTGCAACCTCCCCCCCCCCCCCCCCCCCCTAAACCGTTTTTCAAAATTATGCCCCGTTTTCATTAGGAATTTAAATTAGTTTTAAAAATAACATGACTTACTAAAGTCAAATTGTTTACGAGATTTAGCCGACCAAGTTATGGTTATTTGGACTCAAACAACTGTTCGGGAAAAACCGCAAAAACTATACACGCGCGTTTGTATGTGTGTGTGTCTTGATGTGAATGCATCTATGTAGTAACAGCTACGGAACCCTTCATTAAGCATGGCTCGACATGCTTTTGATCGATTTTTTTCGGATAAAATATAAAGATTCAAAATAACAGCCCAAATATTTTGGATTGGAGGATCCAATATGTCTACTAACATTGTTTTCTGAATTCAATGAATTAAAGAAAATTAGCACCATTACTTTTAAGGTTTATGAACTTCTTTCACAATTTTATATTATAAGATGATTGCGATATTTGGCGATTAAAATTTCTAAAATTTAAGAGATTTCAATGGAAAAAAATGGGTACAAAGGGATCCTATCACAACTGTTTTCGAATCTCTATACAAAAAAAACAATTCATAGGAGTTTTCAAGGCCTTTGATACCGAGTCTACTACGTATTATAAATTTGGAAATTCAATATAGAAATTGAAAGTAGGAAAACCAATAAGCGACCAAAATTTCTGCTATTCATACCAATAAGGTATTGGTATTTGTAGAGTTGATATATGCAATAATTTAATATTGAGCATTAAGAGATATAAGATAAGTAAACGATAAGTTAAAGATTCTTTAGATATGTGAGTGGATACCGTGGTAGCAAAATGAGATGTACTCTTTTTGAGAATTTAAGTAGTCAGAAATTTTCATAGAAATCAAGGCATTTTTAAATTCTTTTATTTAACTTACACTACGTGTCGTCAAATCTTGCAATGCAAAATTTTTATATTTAGACTTTATCAATCTTAATGAAAATTGGAACACATGTTCAGCTCCGGTCACAATACAAGTTAGTGGTGTCGCCCGAGCGAATCCACCCCCGCATAAAGAATTTTTTTTAAAAATTTTTTTTTATATTTTATCTTGTTTTATCTATAATACTTCAAATATTTTCATATCAAAGTCCTGCGTTAGAAAAAACGGTGATAAACCTTACCCTCATCGTTTTGAAGTTACATCATAATTTTGTTATTGACTATTAATCGTCTGACAAGAAGAAAAAGGAGGAGTCTCTTAATTTTTCTCCAAACGTTTCATGGTACACTTAGTCTCCAGGAGAAGTGTTCACGATGTAAGATGTAATCAGGCTGTTTCTTGCTAAAATGTATAAAGATTAATTAGAATTTTATACTTGATGCAACAATGCGTAATCGTTTACTGATAAATTGAATATAAATATTTAACTAAATTACGTCTTTTTATAAGATTATTGGTAAAAATTGTGGTGCGCTGCCTGCAGATGACTGAAATTAATGGGTTTAGAAAATATAAAATATAATTGGCATATATTTATCATTGATAACTGTCAGAGCCTATCTCAAATTCAGAAGTAATGTGCGAACATTTTATATGTTTTCATACTTTAATCATTCACATCGATGCACGATTTAAAAACCTAAAATTGCTGATTCTTTTTATTAGTAAAACATACATTGATCTAGTCGCGTTCTAAATGTTCTACAGTTTTTTTTTTTCATGCGAATTTGATTAAAATAAAGCAAGTTCAATAAAATCAATTGTAATCCGGTAATCTATTTATTTGCAATCGTTGCGCAAATGAAATCACAGCCTGTGATGCAATCATTAATTCTCTGAAGAGACCTCTTCAAAATTATCAGTCTAGAATAAATCCTGCTCTCTCTGTATTGTTTTGGTTTGTTTTTGCTAGCATCTGGACTAAGTCTGTTTTGATTTTAAATCTGATAACCAACTGTTGATAAAACCTTCTTAAAATAGTATTTATACGGCTGAATGCCCTACTTGGCTGCAAGTACAATTTCAATCGTTAAAAACGGAGTACACCTGAGAATACTTTGAAGCTGCTATGGCAAAGTTTATTTTCGCTGCATTTTGTGCCATCGTCCTGGTTGTGGCAACGCAGGCGTCCAACTACGAGGGCTACAAAGTTTTTCACATCACGTTCGACACGGACCTCCAGTTTGACATGATGTACGAGCTGGACCAAAGGACTAACACTGAGAGGGTGAGAATTCCTTTTATGTTCTGATTTTAACAAAAATTTAAAAAATTTAAATTTTCATCCATTTTAGGATTTGATGTTCTGGCAATTGTCTCGAGAAGGTATGTTCGCCGACGTTATGGTGGCTCCTCACAGGCTAGTAGATTTCACCGCATTCCTTAAGGTCACCGGGTACTCCTTTAAAATTATAATTGACGACGTTCAGAAGTGAGTACTTTTACGTTCATCATAATTGCAGTAAATTAATGTGGTTCTATTCTTAGGAAAATCGATGCCACCGATTAATACCTCACCAGATTAATATTTTTAATTTGTATACTTGTAGCTATTTTTTTTTTTAATTTCTTATTTAATTTGGAATATAAAGCAACATTAAAATACTTTTTTTATTTTCTTCCAAATGTACATATAAAATAAAATACACTAAGTAAATTAAGAGCATGTTTTTATTTTAATTTGAAGGACACTTAAATTGAAAGAACTCAATTTTTTAACTTTTATATGAAAAAGCTAAGAATTCTTTTTTAAGCTTTTACAAAATCAAAAACTTTATTTCGGAAAGAATTTTATATTATACAAACAATTTATGAAAGTAATAATTTTATTATTAAAACTGTCTGTGTACTAAATCGGTAACATGGCATAATTTTGCAATTTTTTGAGTAGAGAATTTCGTATAATGTTACCGATATGTAAATGCAAACCTAAAATTAGGTGAATACTGTTAAAACCATTTGGGCTTTCCACTGAACTATTATAAGGTTCTTTCAAATAGGTAAATCATCCTTAAATTATTATAGCTGGAAACTAAACTATGACTAATAAAAGGAGGCTCGCAAAAATGTCCATACTAAAAAGAAATTCCAGCAAATATAAGCTGTCAACCCTGTCATCCAATTATCAAAATTAATCACCAAAAGCTGTATAAGAAGCTTCGTAATTAAATATTCTGAAATTCCTTAAAAAAAGTAATAATTTGTTAAATAATTCAAAATAACATGGGAAGGCCGTGTGACGTGAAAATTGTGATAAAACGTTTACTTCTTCACCTAAGGTTATCTCTTTGATTTTTTTAATTAGCTTAATGCTGCCTATTTTATAAGAAAAACTCTTCTTTATCAGTAATACTGTCTGTTAATATTCTTTTATAAACAACAAGAATTTCGAAAATTTTCACAGTAGTGCAAGACTCATCCGAAGTTTTGCACTGTGCTAAAATGTTTAAAATAATTTTGAATTTGTGGCTTCTTTTAGGAGCATGTTGTTTAGTGAAAAGTGATGGGTAGGAGGCGTTTTTCATGTTCTTAAAAATCATGTATTTGGATAAAATTACATTATGTAGTTAAATGTGCAAGTTTAGAAAATTGAGAAACTTAAATTTAATGAATTTTTTGATGTGCTTGTGACAACAATATCCTGAATAGATTGTGTATATTAGCATACTTTATACAGATTTATGTTTTGCTTATGAATGGGTTGAAAATCGGGATAAGTCAAGGAAGTTAAATCGTCAAAGAAAAGTTAGGGAATGTCAAAGAAACGATGACGAATCTTACGTATGCTTTATGAATATAAAATAATTTAAATTCAGGGAAAGAACTCAAATATTATCTGATAAACTGAGAAAAGTCGAGGTAATTTGATCTTGAGTAAAAGTGGCCACCCTGTAGCCGAAATTACAAGTCCATAAGAAACAACTGGTCCGAACTATGCACATGCATAATAGGAACTATTTTATGGGGTGGCCACTTTCTGGAAAACCGGGAAAAGTGAAGGAGTACCGGGGAATTTCATACAAATTTTTTTTCTCATCCTATACTAGAAAGAAACTATGAAGAAGCTTAACATTATTATTTCGAAGTTCTCAGTATAAGTATAATGGAATAATGTTATTATTGAATATTACTCGTTAAAAAAAAAAATTGTTTTTTTTCCAACTTTTCATGATACAACGTAGTCAGAAAAAGAATTACAATATTACTTGAAAAACGGAAAACGCAAAGAAGTTTAGGCCTCACGCTGTAGCTTCAGTTTTTAAATGAAGAATTTAATCTCATACTGAAAAAATCTTATCGAGCTACTATGATATAATTATGCTATAATTTGTGAAAACATATATTTTAAAAAATTATATTCTTAACATATATGCTAAAATTCATAATCGCAAATATGTAGTGCCATAATAAAGACGATAGTTAAGGTTCACATGCATTATCAATCATTTGGGTTAAACATCATAATCTAGTAAAAGTTGTTTTCAAAATTCAAACCCGATTTTTTACTTATCAAATAAATATTTTGTTTCTTTAAATATTTTTATATATTTGCTTATATACTTATGTAAATCTGGCTGTTAAACATTCGGTTTTATTTAATTAAATATTTATGAAATTTCTTCAAAATAAGGTGGAAAGGCAACGTTTTTTTATTGTTGTGAAATATATGTACCTATTCGAAAATCAATCGGTTTTTAAAAAGATTTTAATAAAAGGGAAATATTAGTTACTTTTGTTTTTATTTTGCTATCTGGTTCAGGTTGTGTTATTCAAAAACGAGTTGCAGTTGGGTATCTGTTTATTCTACGATGGCTTACATGCGACTGCTTTTTCTAACTTCTACTCCTAACTTACATACTAGGTGCTAGTGTAGCGTTGCCAGTAATACAATCTTTACCAGTTATACAACTCTATCACATCTCCCCCTAAAAGTAACTCTTCACACTATTTCCGTAATTTAACTTTTCAACAATTTTAGATTCCTCTCATAATGAATCTATACAATGCCAATAATAAAATTATAATATAATTCCTCTCATAATGAATTTATACAATGCCAATAATACTCTTCTCTGTTACAATTCATTTACTTCTGTGCATTGTTTGACATTATTTTCTTCATATCTTGCTAGTCTGTACTTCTCATTCTACCTATTTTACTTTCTTTCCTATATTTCCTCCTTCTCTTACTTCAATTGTAGTAACTAATAATAATTTCTAATTGACGAAGTATCCAGCCTATGTTTCGTTGTAACTTTCTATTTTATTTAATTCATTTATTTATTTATTTATTTATAATCGCCGGAGATCGCGCGAATTTCTCCTCAATATTATTCCATTTTCCAACTTGATCCAATATGACCTTGGCGAACGGTCCTTACCAGTAATGACTGCTTCTGTCCACGTTTTCCCTTCCTTATACCACACAGCCTGTCCTACTTCAAAACCTTCTCTAACTCTTGCATTACGATTATACACTACTCTTCTTTTCTCTGATCTCTTTTCTAAGCACTCTTTCGCTTCCTCATCCTTTGCCTTCTTGAACAAATCTTCTTTTCCAGGAAGAAGAGTTCGGGTTTTCCTGCCAAATAAGAGCTCTACCGGTGACCAATTCATACCTTTAATGGGCATGTTCCTGTATTCTAATAATACTGTCCATAATTCACTTTTTTCTTCTTTAGACTTTTTCAAAAGTAGTTTTGCTACCTTAACACAGCTCTCCGCATACCCGTTTGATTGAGGGTAACGGGGACTTGTGGTTATTATTGCCATATCAATTTCTTCTGCAAACTTTTTGAAAGCATATGACCCGAAGGGCATGTTATCTGCAACTAGCATTCTAGGTATTCCATGAACAGAAAACAAACCCTTTAGTTTGTTTACTATTTCTGGCGTATTTTTCCTATTCAATGGTAAGATATCTAAGTACTTAGAAAAATAATCTGCAACAATAAGATAGTTTTTCCCATCTAATTCCATAATATCTGCTCCAATTTTGAAATAAGGTATATCAGGGACCTTGTGGAATCATTGGTTCCTTTACGTTAGATGCCCTAAATTTTTGACAAATTTTACATTTAGCTATCATTTGCTCGATGTCCTCGTTTAGACCTGGCCAAAATACTAAAGTGCGTGCGCGAGCTTTTGTTTTTTCAATTCCCATATGTGGTTTATGTAACAATTCCAAAATATATTTTCTTAGCGAGGTGGGAATGAAGATTCTATCATCGAAGAATAATAAATTATTTTCTGTATACAGATTTTCCTTAAATTTCCAGTAATATTTTACGCCATCCTCTAGATTCGATTTCTTCTTAGGCCAACCATTATTAATTATTTTTATTAACTTACTCAAAATTTCATCTGTTCTAGTTTCTTTTATGAATAATTTTCTTTTCTCTTCACTTACGTTAATAGAATGCACCACTTCATTTAAATCTTTTATTTCCGGTTCTTGTGGAACTTTTGAGTAATTTCTAGATAGTAAATCTGAAATAAACATTTCTTTGCCAGGGGCATGTCGCAATTCAATGTCATATTTCAGTAATTTCATTTTCATTCTTTGTAGTCGTGCCGAGGGTATTTGTCCCACTTCTTTAGATAAAATCCCTACTAACGGCTTATGATCCGTTATTATTGTAACCTTTCGACCATAGATGAATTTATGATATTTATTACATGCAAATACTATTGCAAGTAGTTCCTTTTCTACCTGCGCATAGTTTATTTCTGTGGGAGTTAGACTGCGAGACGCGAAACTTACGGGCTTGTTGTTTTGAATCACACAACATCCCAGTCCGAATTTCGATGCATCAGCTTGTATAGTGACATTCAAGGAAAAATCGAATGGTTGTAACACTGGAGCATTTGTTATTTTTAATTTAATTTTTCTTAAGCATTCAGTATGTACAGGTAACCACTGAAACACATTTTCCTTTTTTAACATGTCTCTTAAGGGTTTTGATATGTCTGCCAGATCAGGAATAAAATCTCTCATATAATTGATCATTCCCAGCACGACTTGTAACTCTTTTTTGTTCTTAGGTGGTTCGATTTCCTCAATTGCCTTCATCCTATTTTTGTCCACTTCTATACCCTCGCCCGAAATTACATGTCCTAAATAATTAACTTTTGTGACCTTAAATTGAATTTTTTCTTTGTTAAATTTTATGTTCCTTTCAATCGCCCTTCTTATTACCTTGTTTAAATTTTCATCGTGTTCCTGAGCCGTTCTGCCACAAACTAGAATATCGTCTATGTAAAGTACTACTCCAGGAATATCGGAAAAATTCTTCTCATTTAATTTTTGAAAAGCTTGTGGCGCTGTTTTGATACCAAACGGCAATCTTTTAAATTTATACGATCCAAAGGGGGTGGAAAATGTACATAACTTAGCAGAATTTTCGTCTAACGGAATTTGCCAATAGCCGTCTTTTAAATCAAGTACGGTAAAATATTTCATGTTTGCAAGATTTGTGCAGATTTGATCAAATGTTGGGATGGGGTGTATTTCATCTTTTAGTGCCTCATTTAGATATTTGGGATCAAGGCATATCCGCAACTTTTTATTTTTCTTTTCGACTATGACCAAATTTGATGACCATTCCACAGGTTCATCCACTTTTTCAATTATTTTGTTTTCGCATAACCGCTTTAATTCATTTTCTACTGAACTCATCAAGGACAATGGAATTTTCCGAGCTGGCCTAACTATCGGTTTTACATTTTGCTTCAATTTTAATTCATATTTGTCCTTAAACTGACCTAACCCTTCAAAGGCCGTCCTAAATTTCTGAATTAATTTTTCTTTACTGCTTATTTCTATAGTATCCACTCGTTTCACAAGGCTAAGTTCTTGACAGGCTCTTAATCCTAATATAGGCACAGATTCCTCATCGACAATTATAAATTCCAGTTCTTTTATTTTGTTGTCTACTTCGCACTTTAAATTGCACGATCCGATAGTGTGGATTTTCGTTCCCCCATAGGCAGTCAAATTGGTAAGGCATTTTGAAATTTTAATATTATTGAGTTGTTTTACTACATTTTTTGGAATAATATCGACATCGGCTCCCGTGTCTAACTTGAACTCAATTATCTTGTTCTTGATTTTTATTTTTTTAACCCATGAACACATTCTTACCTTCAAGTTAGTCACAGTGTCGATATAGAGGGAATCAAAATTTTTATTTACTTCACGTACCTCTTTTTTATTGCACGCTTTACTAAAATGGTTATATTTTCCGCACTTTACGCATTTCTTTCCATAGGCTGGACACTTTCCCTTTGCATGTGACATAGCACAAAATGAACATGTTTTGATATAGTTTTTGTTTGGCTGCTTGCTAGGAAAAGACTTATTATTATTTTTTCTATACTGATTATTAGTATGCCCTATTTTGGAACGATTACCTCTATTCGAATTCTCTTGGTCTCCACGTTGTATAGATGTTTTGCGATCTGCTCCACTTGTGCTCGTTGTTGCTTTTAACGCATGTGCTTCGTAACTTTTGCCTTTGGTGTAATGTTGAATATTTTCTGACTGTTTATTCGATGCCTCGGCTGCTTTCGCCATTCCAATAGCCTTGTCCGCGTCCAGATTTTCCACCTCCAATAGCCTTTTTTGTAACGTTCTGTCATTCACCCCCAGTACTATCCTATCCCGTAGCATCCTCTGTTCTTGGTCCCCAAATTCGCACGGCTTGATCAGTTTTTTCAGCTCCATCAGGAAGTGTTCAAATGGCTCAGTCTCTTCTTGATTTCGACTATGAAAGAGGTAGCTTGCATATACTTGGTTTGATTTCGGTTTACAGAACGATTCAAAAGCTTTTACGACTTCTTTGTATTTTGCTTTATTTTCCGGTACTTCAAAAGTGAAAGTATTAAATAACTCCACTGCCTGCGACCCAACTGCATTCAAAAATATTGCCGCCTGGACTTCATCCGATTTTTTATTTAGCTCCGCTGCAGTGAAAAAGTAATCATAGTTTTGTTTAAAGATGCGCCAATTTTCTGCCAGATTCCCTTCTAAGATGAGGGGTTCAGGTTTTTTTAAGAAATCCATGTTCTTTGTTACCGTTATTGTTCTGTACTTAGGCGGTCTACCACGTGGTCTTTTCTCATCTGATTTAATCGGCTTTTTTACAATGCCCATGCCATTTCCGAGATTTTAGATATACTTTTCACATATACCTGCATTCCATTTATAGCTTCTTTAACTTTTTGGCGAAATTTCTTCCACTAGTACCTACTAGGCACATCCTTTTTTGTTTTTTTTTTTTTTTTCTTCTCTAACACACTTTCACTTCAATCACTGCTTAATAGTTTCTTGCAGGATATCTCATTATTTTTTATTTTGTACTTAATTTCCGACAAAACTATTTTTTATACTTATTTTCCTCGTCGCCATGTGTTATTCAAAAACGAGTTGCAGTTGGGTATCTGTTTATTCTACGATGGCTTACATGCGACTGCTTTTTCTAACTTCTACTCCTAACTTACATACTAGGTGCTAGTGTAGCGTTGCCAGTAATACAATCTTTACCAGTTATACAACTCTATCACACAGGTTATATTTGCATTGAATTGAATTTTAAAAGCCGTCACGTACAATATCAAGATTTTAGAATTTGAGAAAAGTGCATCAAATTGCCATGATGTTTACCTATCCAAGCTTCGAACCTTGAACCAGATAAATTTTTGAATTAAGTTTTTAACGCAAAGTGAGTACAAATCCAGGCAGTTTGATTTTATTTTCGCGAAATAACAATTGATAAAATTCCATTCAGTGCAAAATTTCCTGCTAAACCTGGAACCGGAACCGATTTGAAAAAAAAAATACGGCTATTTTTATAAGTTCATATGAGTTAAATAGTCGGACATTTGTTGGTTTTTTTTAATTTCTGCTGTAGTAATAGAATATTTTAAACGTAAAAAGTATTTTTAGTTTATAAGCTGCACAATTTGCTTAAATCAATTCGTTGAAGAGGTCGCAGAGCTTGCTGTCTTTCTTTTGTGATACGGATTTAAATTTGAAATATTTGAAATTATACAAGGAATACATATGTATGTATGTATATGTATGTCATATCTTATAATTTCATACAATAGTTATAGATATTATATTATGATTAGTATCCGTTTGTCTTTTCCCTTTAATTCTTACGACCAACCGAAAAAAAGATATTATAAAAAATATATATATATATACATACATATATATATATTATATTATCTTACTCACTTCAATTATGCTAACTTAACATAATAACAAATTATAAATAAAGAGATAATTGTGTTAATTTAAAAACAATAAAAAATAAAAATACTGCCAAGAAATAATTGAAGGCAGAAAGAAAAAACGAAATCTTGCAATTAGATCGTTTTTTCTATTTATAAAGTTAGGATAGGTTAAATTCAAGTTATCAGCTAATTCCATGCTTTTCTTTAATTAGATGTTTAAAATAAATTTGTGTCAAGCTGCTTGTAATAAGGACATTAACAAGGAATAATCAGGTTACATTTTAAAATTATACATTTCTATTGGGTAATATTACGAGAGGTTATCCAAATATAGAGAAAACTATGTTAATTATTCAAATTGTTAAAAGAATACTACAAATGTGATTTGGTTTAATTTGGAGTTTGCAAGAGAATATTAAATTAATATTTATTTAAATATTTATGCACGTAATTCCTGAGTATTTCTATGCAATTTTTTACAAGGCTAATTCAGCTATGAATTCTGTGCTTATTTTCTGGAAATTTTGTATAAAAGAATGCACTTTTGTATTTTGCAAATTCAAATTTACAGAAAGTGGTTGTGTGTGTAGCCTATATGCTTTATGTATTTGATGATGACGAGACTTAGAAGCGATTTTACTTTTCCAGATATTATTCTGTGATAGCTCCTGGCACCCTTAGGTCAAATTCACCATATGATGTGGCTGTGGGTGTTTATAAGACGGACATCCCTGTAAAGTTCAAACTTGAAATTGCGGGTCAAAATTCGCCCTACCAAGAGAGTAAGACTGTAACAGTGAATCCCGGATCAAGCGAAATTGTTACATTTGATGTATGATAAAATTAACTGAATTTAATTTTTTATAATTATAATTAAAATATACACAGGTGCCAGAAATCAAATTCGCCGGACACCACTTATATGTAGAGGGGTTGGAAGGGTTGCATTTCAAAAATGATACACTTTTGAACTTTGACGATAGGTCTATTGCAATTTTTGTCCAAACCGATAAATCAATTTACAAGCCCGGCGATTTAGTTAGATTTCGTGTCTTGTTTCTTAACTACGATAGTCGACCGTTAAATAATGTAAAGTCTACTAAAGTGATGATTAAAGTAAGGAAAATATTTCAATTGTTTCTGGTATTATTATAATACTCGTATCTTTCATCAAACATTAGGACCCTAAAAACATCATCGTGAGGCCGTTCAAGGTAGAAACTCTTAGCACAGGTGTTTATGAGAACGAGTTCCAACTGTCGGCGATTGCACCTCTTGGTCAGTGGGAAATTTTTGTTCATGGAGGGCAGACGAAGACGAAGACGAAGACATTTAAGGTCGAAGAGTACATCCCGCCAAAATTTGAAGTAACGATTGATATTCCTGACGAGGTCGTTTGGCCCAAGGTGTACTTTTCAGTTATCGTGAGGGCAAAGTACGATGATAAAATTAATTGTAAAAATTGCTATAAAGCCAACATATAAAATTAATTTCAATATAGGTACACCTTTGGAAAGTATGTGAAGGGTGAAGCAATGATTACTGTCGAGAATGAAATACGAACAGTGCCATTGAATGGCAAGGCTGTTGCTCGTTTTGATATGACAATGGTTGAACGGTGGAGGTATGGAGATTCAATCCCAGTTCATGCCGAAGTGACCGACACCTCCTCAGGCCTCAAGCAAACTGCTGAAGGCAAAGTTAATGTGTACTCCCAGAAACATGTAATAGAAAAAGTGAAAATACCAAGGTTTTTCTCTTTTGAGGAATCATTTAGTCTAAAGGTAAGTATCATGATATTTCTAAAATTATAAAACTCTCTTTACACAACTTCCGTAGTTCAAAGTTACAAATAATAAGGGCGTACCAGTGTTAGACACTCATGACCCCGTGCAATTGGTGTTGTCTGCTCAGGAAAGAGACGGGATAGTTTATATCGATGAACAATATTTGGACAAAAAGGGCATTGTAACTTACGACGTAGATTTACGTAACAAGAATATTTCAGAGTCACTAAAAGTTATACACGCAATGGTAAAATTCTCTTATTAAAATTGCAATTTTTTTATTTAATATATAAATATAACACTTTAGGTGTCCTTCAAGTATGCGAAGGATTTTAAGATTGATATTGAAACAAAAAGGCAGAAAATGAAAACCGACAAGTTTAATGTGATTGTACTAACTGAAAAGTAATTTCACACTATACAGATTTAATTTAGCATTATACAAATAATTCTTTTACCTAGACCAACTATGCAAGAAGATGTTTCCGTCGAAATTTTAAGTGCCGAACCAATTACTTACTTTAGCTACCAAGTCGTTTCTAAGGGAAAAATTTTGCTTCTTAAAGAAGTTGAGGTAAATGGAGGATATAAAAAATGTTTCAACTTAAAAAATTCAAAATTATATAAATAGGTTCCAAACAAGGATGAATTTATTTTCAAATTTACTCCAACGATCGAAATGTATCCTTCAGCAACTGTGTTTGCTTACTACGTGTCTAAAAATGGTGATCTCGTATTCGATGAGACGACTTTAGATTTTCACGGACAACTTAAAAATTTCGTAAGTAATTTCTAAAATATTTACTTTATACAGTTGGCGCAGTGCGAGTTATTAAAACCACACATATCTTTTTTTAACGAACGAAAGCTCACAGCTAATTAAAAAACTTTTTTGTAAATTCTGGAATTAAATTATTGATGTGGTTTTCCCAAAGTACTGACCTTAGTCCCATAAGACATTTTTGAGAAAAGTTTAATCAAAAATGAATTATTTATGTTATGTAGTAATACATTGATACGTAGGCACAATATAAAAATTAAGAAATAAATAATACAATTATTATACATATATGCTCTTAACTATAGGTATATTTATTAATAATATCTAATATTATACTGGCTGTTTTAGTTGAAAGTAAAATTACAATCCGAGGCGAAACCTGGAGAGGATGTCAACATCACTGTAATCACCGAACCAAATTCGTTTGTTGGACTACTCGGAGTGGATCAAAGTGTGCTCTTGCAAAAAGATGGTAAGTTTGTGTTTAGAATTTTATAGCGTGTCGTATTCGTTCAAGAATTTTATATATGGATTTAAATAGAAATGTTCAAGTATCTTTGCCTCTAATCCAATTTTCTAAATGTATATGGTACCAGCAAAATGCTACGTATCTGTCTCAAGAGTAAGATGATTGAGTTTTAGTGAATCAATTTTTAGAAAATTTAAACCAATAGATACTGAAATTGTGAAATAAGATTAGATTTGTAAAATAATGAATTATTTTGTAATGCTTTATCATATCTATTACCCGTTGCCATTTTATATATATTCAAGCAAAATGAATTAAAAGAATTTACTAATAGTCTGCATTACTCAGCATTATTAAGAAATACTCTGAATTAAAGAATATTAATCATAATTAGTGTACTTTGATTTATACATATAAGAGGGTACCTTTTTTATGTAAAGGCACCAAAATTCGGATTCGACATACATATAAATAATATTGATTAAAACCGGATAATGTAAAATAAACCTAAGTAATGACGGTATGATTTCCTTGTTAAACAAAAGGTATAATTAGATTTATTTTTTTTTATGAAAATAATCTTAAGAATTTAAGCAAACTCATAATAACTCATAAAATTTAATTAAGATTAACGTTTTAAACAATTCCTATAAAATTATTAAAATGGAGATTGCTAACTTTATACATATAATCAATTCACAAAATTTCAGAGCATGATTTCAAACTGGAAAACTTTGACGATGAATTCGCTAAAGTAAAGTGCATTAGTCATCTTCCTGAACCTATACGCATAATAGAAACAGTACAAAATTCCAATGATTATCCGGAAAGATATCCAGGAGGAGATACGTGGGGGCCAAGCCAGTCATACCAATTAGAGCATCTTTATACCCGAGACTATAGACAACGTTACCCAGGGGAGTTGGCAGGACTTACAACTCTTACAAACGCAAATTTTCCTTTCTGGCAGATCAGTAAATTGTTTTCATATACACAAAAACTCTCATTAATTTATTTTTTTTTAAATAGCTTCATATCCTCGACTAAACTATCCACAGCCACATTATTTTAAAGGGTTTAGACAACCAGAATACCATGGAGTAGGATATCCAATAAGTACTTCTAGCATACATATGGCTGATAATCGTATGAATGCTATGCCAGGCTCATATTCCGCTGGAGCACCAGGTTTTGCTGCAGCACCGGGAATTGGTGGTCAACCCCCGCCTGGTATGGGTGTGCCTAGCGCACCGCCACCAGTCACTGTACGAAAGGAATTCCCTGAGACATGGTTGTGGGAATCATTCTCGAATGTTAGGTAAGACGAGATATAAAGAAAGCGACTATGAACTAATTTATTAATTATTCAGCGGAGGCCAAGCAACCGTGAGCAAAAAAGTTCCTGATACTATAACCTCCTGGATAGTGACAGGATTTTCAGTCAGTCCTGAACATGGCGTTGGTCTCACGAAATCTCCTAAGAAGATGACGGTATTTCAGCGTTTTTTCATTTCAATGAATCTACCCTACTCTGTTAAAAATGGTAAAAAGCAAAAATCAGGCAGCATATAGTCTTATTATTTTAAGTGCTAATTTTTTAAAGACGAAGTAATATCAGTTCCTGTAATTGTCTTCAACTACATGGGTGAGGACCTCCAGGCGGAAGTCTCGATGTTGAATGAGAACGAAGACTTTGTTTTTGCGATTAACGAACAGGAAAATTATCCAGGTAAGTAAATTTTTCTAGAGGATGTATGGGACGAGTTTTGACAAATATCAATGGAACAGAATTTGGTTTAGAAACCAATTAAAGGGCCAGCCATTTATGAATAATATTTAGTTCGCCAATTTTTACAAAAAAATATTAAAATTATGAACTTTTCGCTAGATCGCCTTTTGAAGAAGGTGTTTTGCAGTGACTACTCTTGTTTCGATTTGAATCATTTTAAGAAAGAAAACGAAACGATATGTTCTTATCATATAATTTTATCTTTTAACGAAGGTTTTGAGAAATATCTATTTGCGACAAAACCGCGAACGTTTAACCTCTTCAGGGACATTGGCACATATGTATGTGCACGTTTAGTTTTTAGAAATTAAAATTATTTTAACTGAAAAACAAATTAAAATCTGTTAAAGAACTACTCATTAGATTATAGTTCAACAATAAAACCAAACAATTTGTAGTATGGCAGCATGGATAACATTTTATTCTACTGGAAATTAACTGCTTTCAAAATATTTCAAACTTGCCTTTGATTACCGCGTGGTTTCTTTTTAGTTTATTTGAAAAACATCCTAAATCTCTGATAAATAAACTATCCAATGTATAACATTTAGTTAGTTTAAATAAGTGCTTTATTTTGAAAAATTAATCTGCAAAATTAGGTTTTTTATTTTTTTACTAATAGCACTTTACTGTGAAATATTTGAACTCAGTTTTCATTTTATACTACTTGTTTTTCCAAATTTTTCTTACTTACTGGGTAGCTGTCGGTAAAAAATAAGTAAATACATAATCAAATAGAACATTAAACCATTTCTCCACGTCTTTAAAAAATTCGTCCCTGAAGAGATTAAAATAAATTTTCTATGGAAAAATGACTTGCTTTTGTTGAATTATAAAAAAATCCTTAGTGCAAAAACTAATGTCCCATTCATTAGCTTCTGAGATGTAATAAAATTTCACATATTTTTGTTGAGTCGACTTGAAAAATTTCAGTGATATTCTCTTAAGTTTAATACTATGAGAAACTAAAAAAACAAATTGATGTATTCAAAATGACATAACTTTATCAGCTATTATTATTCAAAGTTCTATAACTTTTTCGTTGGTAAATAAAACACATTTAATTTAGTATGGGTTCGTTAACAATCTGAAGATTTTTAAATATCACATAAAAAATGATTTTTAATTTATATAATGACTCACCGATTATTTTTTGTCATTGTCAAGTACATATATTGAAATGAAAACAAATATTTTAATTTTGTTATTATGCAGCAAAATTATCAAGTCTATTACAATTACCATTATGAGTAATATAATCATTCTTTCATTACCATTACTGAAATTGTAGTTGTATTGATAATTCGCACTCAATTCCTTCATTATAATTAATTTATAATACAACTTTCATTACCATTCAAAAAAAAAATATTATTTTTTTCAAATATAAAAACGAAAATTTTAACTTTTTATTTTAGATACGGAGATTATAATGTCAAAGCAAGTCACAGTTGCTGCAGATTCAACAGTAGTTGTTAACTTCATGATTCGTCCCAAAAAAATTGGGGACATTCTTCTCAAAGCGAAAGCAGTTACTGCTTTTGCAGGAGATTTGGTAGAAAAGGTTCTTTTGGTTAAACCAGAAGGATTGCCACAATACTACAATAAAGGAGTTCTTCTCACTGCAGAAACTCCAGAAGTTAATTTGGATGTGAAACTTTATCATGAAAATGTGGTGCCCGATTCCTTAATCGTGGAATTTTCAGTAGGTCGTGATGCTCTGGCCTCCGTGATTACAAACCTTCATAAGTTAGTTCGAATGCCACATGGGTGCGGGGAGCAAAATATGGTAAATTTCGTGCCTAATTATCTGGTACTCGAGTATTTGAACGTAAGTGGATTTAATATTAATAAGTTCGAAGATCTGAGATCATTCGATTAATTTCAGATGAAACTTTATGTAAGTCAGGCTATCACAGATAAGGCCCTAAACTATCTCAGAATCGGATATCAAGCGGAATTGAAATATTTGCACCATGACGGTTCCTTCAGCGCATTTGGCCTTAGTGATAAGGGCGGGAGCACATGGCTTACGGCTTACGTTGCCCGATGTTTCACCCATGCTTCAAAATTCATTGATGTCGATCAACAAGTAATCGATAAAGCATTTGAATTCTTGAAAATTGCACAGCTCACGAATGGAAATTTCCCAGAAAAGGGAGTAGTTGTCGATCGGAAGTTTGCAACAGTTTCGGATGGAAATGTCGTTTTAACAGCATTCACTTTAATCGCATTTCTTGAAAATCATGTTAGTATAATGTCGTAATTAAAGAAAAAAGTAGAGAACACATATTCTTTTTTAGGATGCTCGAGAGAGATATAAGGTCAATATAGAGTTGGGACTTGATTATCTACAATCTCAATCGCAAAAGGAAAACGATTTAGATGATCCGTTCGCTTTAGCCATTGTCACCTATGTTTTCCAATTGGCTCGCCATAACGACCATAAGGACGTTCTTCTCGATAGGCTGCTTAAATGTGCCAAACAAGAATGTAAGTATTATCTTTATTTATTATATCGTTGAAGAAAAGGCTACAATTTATTTTACAGCGGGTCAAATGTGGTGGACCAATCCGTTGGGAACAACTGAAAATCATAACTACGACGAGGAAGCAACAGCTTATGGTCTTCTAGCCTTACTAAGCAGCAGTAAAGCAGATCAGAGCTCACCGATTGTTAGGTGGCTCGTCTCAAGGCAGCAAAGCACAGGTGGATTTTCTTCCACTCAGAGCACCGTTGTGGCTCTGCTTGCATTTATCAAATATACAGAAAAATTTCCTTCAAATGGTATATTTAACGTGAACTTTAAAGACGACCAGGGCACAGAGCAAGATGTAGTCCTGGATGATAATACTCCCGGATATTTCCGCACTTTCCAGGTACTTCTATGATGAATTTTACTTTATATTTATTTAAATTATAAAATTCTTTAGCTTTCTCCAAATATTAAATCAGTGACGGTAAAAGGATCCGGCCAGGGTTCGGCTATAGCCCAACTTTCGTACAGATACCATGTAAAACCCGAAGGAATAACTCCATTAAATGCTGATGCTCTATTCTCAATTGTCCCTAAATTCTCGGTAGGTTCTACAGCCGAGGCATTCACCCTTACTGTGTGCACTAGGTACTTATAAAAATTTACACTTTTCTATAGCTTTTATTCAACTTTGTAATATTTAGTGTGAATCCTAAAACTGGTCTCAGTGAGACAAGTATGGCAGTTATGGAAGTCGACGTGCCAAGCGGCTATTCAATAAACAAAGAATCTTTTAATAAGGATCCTTTCATAATACAACAATATAAGGTAATAACATAAATACCTACTAAAAAGACATTACTCAAAAATATCATGCATATTTCAGAAAGTAGAAACAAAGAACGAAGACTCCGTTGCCGTTTTCTACTTTGATAAATTAGACGCAAATCAAGTTTGTGTGCATCTAGAAGCAAACAGAATTCATATAGTAGAAAAACAGAAATTAACCTCAATTGTTGTGTATGACTACTATAATAATGGTAGGAAACGAAAGTTATAATATTTACAATATGTAATATAAATACACAAAATATTTTATTTTTTTCTATTTAGTTCGACGAGGAGCAGTATTTTACCTTCCACCAAAATCGACCTCTTGTGATCTTCCAATATGCTCAAAGGAATGAGAATTTCTGGTTCATCATGTCGTCCACATTTCACTGTCTCTTTGATATTTGTGTTCTAATGAAAACATTAAAATATAAATCAAATTTGTGTCAAGGTAAAATTGAAGAAAATATTGTAAGTTGAAATAAAACATTTGTAAAAAAACTTAAACACGAAATAAATTTACTTTCATACACATAACGTTTCTGAGAAAAATAAGGGTATACACAGTAAAAATTCTGTCTTCGTAAAAAATTGCTATGAAACAAAGTGACTAAAATCAAAATCTACATTCTGCTGGACCAAAACTACAGGAATACAATTTCACTAACCCGTAACTTTATTTATACCCAGATCATTTGGAAAACAGTTTTATCATGAGCGCATAGATTCACTTACGGACGAGGAAAATGGGTAGTAAAGTAATGTAATCATAACGAAGACAATTAAATATGTAATAAATATTTCAGGTCAATATCTTGAGACGGGATACTTACAGAATTTAAAAAATATTTTAAAAATTAAACTTTCATTAGCTTAATTGCTCTCGACGTTGCCTGGGTTGCCTATAAATTGACTTAAATATTCATTCATAGCAATTTGAAGTACATATAGTGAGTATATATGTGTTAATGTGAAGTAATGTATGTACATATATACATATGTATGTATCGGGATTAAACATATGTATGTCCTTGGTATTGGCTGCATAAATGCTAAATTTCATGCAGTCGGTTAATTGTTTTAAAATGAATTTGTTCTATTATATAACCGGTGGTCCTTAGCTTTGAAATTTGAACCGAGCAAATTTTTGGAGGATGTTGGTGACACATTAAATCAATTGGGGAATAAGACTCTTCGAATATAACACCAATATTTGTGAAATTACATCCTTTGGTTGAACAAATTTTTAGGGAATGAATGATAATTTCACTAACTTCAACCAGTTATTAATTTAAATATGTTTTTGTTTTTCATGTAATAGTGTCATGCAGTAAACAATAATTTAATTTATTGAACCCATAAAAATGCTTCGAACATTTTATAGTACTTAAGACAATAAAAAGATTTTATAAAAATTGCATTGGTTTTTTTTATGAATAATCACTGGTCAAATTTTAGTTCGTTTTCGAAGGGAAGGGCCAACAAATAAAATTATTTGCTTATTAAAACAAAAGTAATTGCTTAAATTTATCTCGGTTGAAACTGTGAAGTAATTTATGTATTTTTAAGAAACCATATACACCTGACGATTTTCCTGGAAAAAGGAAATGTTTTTTGTATTATTTTTATAAAATACTATACCGATCCTTCGATCCCCAAATGGTTTTGTTTTAACTAGGTTTTTTCTTGTTAGTAAGCCGATGTAGACAAATATAGCATTAAAATTATATCTATTGTCTCTATAACAAATAATTCAAATATTGTATATCTTTTGCTTGGCTTTTGTATATGTATGTATGTAATTTCAGATCCTCTGTCTTAAAGGAAACCTTTTTTCTTAAATATCACTTCGATTGCCGTATCATCCACATATGGGTGACTTGCAATAGCTGAATATGTTGCTGAATAAAACTTGGCAGCCAACGTGATATGTGCTCTCTTAAATGCTTGTTTTTAGTAAACAAAACCATTTAATCATATTTTGATTAAAAAACGTAGCGAATGCGGCTCGCGGGTTGCTGCGAGAGAACGCTGGATTAATGGAGCCTTTAATTAATGTAAAGTGATCAAATTTTTTAAGCTTCGATGCGGGATTGTCGATGATTTTTTATGGAATTTATGTCAGTCAAGTATTCGTGGTAATTTCAAACATCTAATGAAATCTAAGGATGGTTGTAAGTAGCAACGGAGAAGTCAAAAGTGAAGATAATTTTATACATTTTGGAGCTTCTGATATTTTGAAGGTGGTTCTATTGTTTTTAGGAAAAATTTTTATTTCACACTTTTTCGTATTACCTTTCGAGTAAGCCAAAATTTTTATTCAATGTTAGCGATCCAAATATATTTTCTAACCAATTTTTATGAGCACAATTTAGTATCAAAAAGCTACAATTTTATATTGTGAATTTTCAAAGTTCACCACTGAATTTAAAATTAACGGACTTAAAAGATATATGTATGTACTTTTACGAAATTTCAATGATTTTGGATTTTCACATTTGGATACGGAATTTAGAATTAAGATTTATTTGATTAAGTTGAAACAGATTTTAACTTTTTAAGTAAATTTATTGTAAATGTTTTGACTTAGAAAACACCAATACCGTTTCAAAAGGCACAATAATTTTATAAATCGAGGCAATCTAGATAAAATTAATTCTTATGGAATAGCATACTTACAGCCAACTATACCATTTAATGTTCCAGATAGGAGACTATATATTTTGTTAAAAAAAATGTAATATTTTTATTTGATCACGTAGTATATGTTATATTTAAAAAAAAAAGCATTAAAAATAAAAGTATCCTTATACAAGCTGATTCCAGGTAAATATAGTAGAAAAATCACTTTACGAAATGTTCATGGAAAGGAAATTGGCGTTAGACTGTATCACAAATGTCATTCAGTGAAATATTGTTGATCTCGTAAAAAACGCGAGCTTGACGATCTAAAAAAAAATATTTTTTTCTTACTTGCTTATACAAAATATATTTGTTTGGTATCTTACTATTGTCGTAGTAGTCGTAAACAAGTATTGCAGATGGTTTCTGCTGTGCTACTCGATGGGCTCTGAAACCTTTGATCAGTGGACGTACATCGGAGCTGTCCAATTCATCGAAGTAAATCACGATAACAGAGTCGCCGTTTTTTGTTTCTACTTTTTTAACACGTTCCAACTTCTCGATTTCTTTCAAGTTGTCTTCGTCAGCAATGTAACCACTTGGTAGATTGACCTCCATTACGGCCATGTTCGAAGATGTTTCGTTTCCTTGAGTGATGAAACTTGTCGAAACATACAACTGCATTTGTTCTACGTTGGAAGTTTCCTTCACTTGTGTGGTTATTTTAAATCGCGGCAAGTCATCCTTGTTATCCACGTTGTACCTGTATGATACTTGGATTAGGCTGGATCCATTGCCTTTACCACTTATTTTAACAAGTCTGGCTTCAGTATTAAGCTAAAAATCAAATATTATAAAGATTAAAATAAGTTTATTAAAAAAACGTATCGTAATTATATACAAACCGCACGTGTTTGGAGTACAATTGCATTTTCATCATTAACGTCAATCGTTCCACTATCACCTTTATCATCAGAAAAAGTGAAGGTGCCACTCCTTCCAGATTTTCTGAGTTCTTCACTAAACCTGACAATTGCGCTAAGACCTACAACTGTGTCCTGGGTGGATTTGAAACCGCCGTTGCTATTTCTTTGACCCACAAGCCATTTCAAAACAGGAAGAGCTGCTTCTCTAGCTCCATTTTCTAGCATAGCTAATACGGCGTAGGCAGTAATTTCAATGTTGGGAATCCCCTCCTCTGCCCACCAAATTAGTTCACCCTCATTGGTTCTGCGACCATTAAGTTTTTCCAGGAAAATTTCTTTATTTTCATATTTGGCCTTCTGTAGAACATATGTGGAAATTGCTAAAGCATAGGTATCAATTTCGTCGTCGATATTTTTCACAAGATACTCCAGACCTTTGCAAATAATATGTTGATAGGTGGAAATTTGTTCCTGCAACGATTATTCGAATTTAATAATTTTGAATTTTGGTATACTTAATAATAATACAATTGAAGATGGTCTTCTTAACCGCCCCTTAACCGATTTCAATGAATTTTTGAATATACATATGTACTGGTCAAAGTATTAGCTACATATATATTATATACGATTTGAATCCGGCTTATTTCGGCCTGACCTTAATTATGCTCGGCTTAAGCCAAGCTTGAGCTAAGTTTACCCTTCAAAATTCCGAGTCTAACGCAGTGGACCAACCAAATGGTTTAGAATATTAGGACTTATTTCAAAATTTCTTTTTGTTTTAAAATAGAAAAAACATTGAAATAGAAGATGAAAGTCATGAAAATTGGTTGATTTCTCTAAAATACTGAAACATGTCATAAGGGTTCTTACTTTCAAACCAATAACTAACTTTTAAAATGATGGACTTTCATACAAAGGTTCATTCTCTTAGAGTTTTCTAAAAACGCTGAAACATGTCGTTCTCAATTTTCAACCAAAAAGCTAAACACTAATTTACATGATTTTAACTACAAAAAAAGAAAAAAAAAAAACGAAGAAAACGGTATTCCTGTACAAACTTTAATGCCTTATTTTACCCCCTTAAGGAATAATTTCGAAAAATCCAGAAATACGTCGTTCTTAATTTCTAATTTAATGATTAAATACCAATTTTCATGGATTTAACTTAAAAAATGAAAATTTTGATATAAACTTGCATCCCCTATTTTATTTCCCTAGGGGAAGAATTTCGTAAAATCCGTTCCTAGTATAGATGGTTACATCACAAAAGAAACCTATTGTCCAAACTTCATGTAATTAGTCATTTCACCAACTTATAACGAAAAATGCAAAAAATGAAAGTCATCATTAACGTAGCAGAGCAGATTAGTTTCTTCGTCCCTCGGGAGCTTTCAAATACACAGACAGACACATTTTGGGATTTATAATAAGTATTAGCAGGGCTTTACTTGTGGCTTTAATTTCACTATAACTTTTAAGCAAATTTGAATAATTTTATATCCAAAATTTACGCAATAATAATGCTACACAACTGAATGAATTTGGAAATGTTTGGTTGCAACTAAATTTTAATAGCAATTTTAACATCTGTAAAACTTAAACACTCCACGTTTATTTATAGAGTTGGTAAAAATTTGAGAATAATCTATTAATCCATGATTTGATTAATCACAACGCAATAATTCTATCGCCATTAAATCGCAAAGAAATAATCGATTAATATGGGGTATGATTGATTGATGATTGTTGACATTTTGTTTAGGTCCTACAATTTCATATGATTTCATGTCTACTTTATTCAAAAACAAAACAAAAAGGTAATACAATTTCTATCCATGTATCGCATATCCTTTTCACATAACATACAAAGTATTCATTCGATTAATCAAATCAAATTAATCGATTATTGGTAGTTCTAGTTTGTTATAAACATTAGATACCTAAATACTAGTATATATAATACAGCTAGTATATTAGTGAAATGAAATAAATAAATAAAAGTTTCGGTTCGATTGCCATATTGAGTCAGCTATTTTGTACTTCTAAATCAGCAAACCCAAAAACACTAAGTGTCAATTCTTATATAATTTTTTTAAATTCCCAATTGTATTATTGTTTGTAAAAAATGTAGTTAATAATATCCTTAAACACTTTAAGAATTGAAAAAATACCATGACAAAAATTACATTAACATTGCGTCCAGCGATTTTTGGTGTATTCTAGCGTATTTAGTAGTATATAGTATACCTAATTCGGCAGAATACTTATAGAATGCAATGTATAAAATCGACTACTTACCTTGTTTTCAAGGAATGCCAATAAAACAAAAGCTGTTAAAGCCAAACCCTTGGTTGATTTGCCGGCATGATGCTGATCGATAATTCGACCAATTTCAACAAAGTTTCCATTTCGAGTTTGGCGGAAGGCCAAAACGTCTAATGCATCATTAATAGTCTTATTATCAATAGTGGTGAACTGTTTTGCTTCATAAAATTCTCGAGCCACGTATGCTGTGAGCCAGGTGCTTCCGATTTTGTCGGAAACACCAAACGCACTGTAAGATCCGTCCCCATGTTTGTAGGTGAGCTCTCGCTGGTAGCCAATTTCAAGGAATTGTTGTGCTTTATTCGCGATATCTGATGTTACCTTGTTAATATTCTTTAAAGACAAGAAATAAATATTGAATTTAGATCGGAAAACAATAAATCCTACCGTTAGATATTTAAGAATGAGTATATTCGGCACGAAATAAACCATATTTTGTTCGCCGCATCCACAAGGCTTGCGAACTAGCTTATCTAAGTTCTTAATCGTAGGTCCAAGTAGATCTCCAACTACAGACAATTCTATGTATGTGGAATCAGGAACAGCGTTTTTAGGAACTTCAATCGATATTTCCTCGGTGTGCTCCTCTATATCTTGTAATTTAATAAAAACAGCCTTATTCTTGAACTCAGTTACTCCCTCTGGATCAACGCGCAGGATTTGATGAATAATGTCTCCAGCAACTGCACATACTGCCGAAATCTTTAAGGTAATTTGACCAGCTTTCGTAGGTCGTATTAAAAAAGATTTAGAAGCACCTGTTCCAGATTCGATTTCAATTTCTTTAGTCTGTTTGGTTTTATTTTCTATTTGAAATACGAAATTAAAGAAATTCGAGCAAATTTTAAGGAATTTATGAATTACCAATTGTTGATCTTGCTTCATTGCGAGGAATGACGAACTCAAACTCACCATGGGAGTTATCTAGAGTCAAATCTGCCTTTATGTTGTCGTTCATATAATTGAACACAATTACTGGTAAGGAAATTACTTCACCTAAAGAATTAAAATGTTGTGTTATTGATTCTATGAAATTTAATTCGGTCCTTCACCTCTCTTAACAGAATACGGCAAATTTGTGGAGATGAAGAAGGGCTGGAATACTTGCAGTTTATGAGGATTATTTGTTAAACCTAATCCACATTCTGGGTTCACAGAAAATCCAGTCAACATCCATGAGGTAATCGTATCAGGAACTTTTTTGCTAACAATAACTTCGCCGTTGTGGCTGTTTAAATATTGAAAAGAAAAAGTTGGAAATATAAATTGAATAGTGTTATTTTATAGATACAATACTATAATCGAAATATACTCTCTCTGTTCAGTGTTCTATACATATTTAAAATAAATAGAAAGTTTGTTTGTTGGTTTTTTGAAGATACTATACGTAGTCTAACTTAACATATTAGCTTCTTTTTATTCGGAGAAAATATAAGGTTTTAAAAAATAGATTCAATAGGATCCAAAATAGTGACTGAACTTCACAGGATTGTCAAAATGAAAATTTCTACTTGGAGGGTTTTTGGGAGTGTTGATTGGGATATTTAAAAACAATATAGTGACAAAACACATTTTTGAATATAAAGTTTTTGAAGGAAAATTATTACAAAGGGTCATTGATTTTGAATCTCTAAAATTTGAATTTAAAAAATTTAACAAATTGGAAAGGATTTTTTTAAATTTCATTCCTAAAATAAATTTTTTTTAAATATAAGGAACCTAAGATTTCCTTAAAAGTAATCATATCCTTGTTATCAATAATGTGTACTTTCCGCATTTATTTTTGTGTAAGCTCTCAAGGTCCCAAAATCAAATTTCAATACATAAAAAATATACGTTTATACTGTTTTTTTAATTAAAGAAAACCTGAAGTTATAAGTAAAGCAATATAGTTAAAAGTTTTACTTATTGTATGATAAATGCTTTTGATAAAAAACCTTTATTGTTGTAAAAGTGCACCAAAACTGTTTTTAGTTATAATATACTGCTTAGAAAAGATTTCCTCAAAAGGAATTATGTTTGAACAAAATTACATGTTTTTCTTTAATTAATTTTTAGTAAAATAGTTCCTAATACTATTTGTGAATTTTTCAGGACACTTTGTACCCATTCCTTGGGATCAAAAGAGTTTGATTGAGTTTTTCAAGACGCCATATCATTGAAATTAATTAATCAAATTATTCAAATATAGGTACAAATCTTTCAGAAAAAAATAGCCCAAATTGGTTTCTTTTACTTTTACCCTGCGTGTAAATTGTTATCATGAAAATGATTACTTATCAATCGAAGTAGAAAGTTCTAATTCTTAAATAATTATTGGGTGTTAACATATTTACGTTATTTCGCAACTTCAAGTACTTCATATTTAGTAGAATGCATAACATATTTAAAAAATGTTCTTACTTTTCCGTCATTGATGTCCACAGCCATGTTTCAGGAAAATCCTTTCTTTTCCGAACTTCGATTTGTGGTGTAGCTTGTTGTAAAGTTTGCTGCGATCCGAAAAAACCCGGCGCACCTGAAGGTCCACTTGATTTAAAAGCTACTGGAGCACTTCCTGCCATTCCCCCAAAACTCGGCATATTTGCTCCGCGACTACCAAACATACATAATTGCTTTACTGAAATAAATTAGATTTATATGAAACTATGAAGGCAATATTTTTCAATACTATGTTTGAAAAAAAAAAAATACATAAGAATTTATATTAACTGAAATCGAAGGGTTTACATTTAGTAATAGAATTAGAAAAGTTGAACATTTCTTTCCATTTTTTATACCACAATTTGTTTAAGTACAAGTTTATAGGTAAATGCTCTGCAAACATTTATACGAGTGTGTAGCCCGAGAAACTTTATGGTATTTACATGCTTTTTATTAAATGAATTTTTGCATTTCGATGACCCCTATTAATTTAAAATTGTTTATTCGATCAACTTAAACTTCTAAAAATTATTTTTGGCATAACTATGCAAAGCAGAGACTCAGTTTTTGTTTAGTCAATATAATATAAAATAAGCGAAAATTGAACCATTTTTTTTTTCAAAAAGCCTTCGTTTTTATTCCTTAGGTGAAGATTTAGATTTGTATTTGTAAATGCATTTCGAATTGTGCGTTTATGAGTTTTATTGAGTTAAGTATGATATCGCGATTTTTAAAATACCGACCACCTCGCCTAGCGAAACCTCGTCTTTTTCATCTCGACTAACCAAAATCTCAACGTACCAAAATCTTGACAAATCAAAATCTCAACCATATAAAATTACGAAAATTTGAAATCAAATGTGACAAACTGCAAAAAATGTTTATCGGTCGCTTATACTCCCCGAAATATTTAATTTTGCGTCACGATTTACTGCAAATGCTAGCAAATTTGTATTACTCCTTATATTGTAAAAAAGCAATTTTCAAAAACCGTTGAAATTAATGAATCAAAGGAAAATATCTTTTTCGACTTATCAAGCAGCAGTTAGTTAAAAACAAAAATGTGTGCTTCTATATTTTCCGTCCAGATCAGCACGCATTCTTGTTTTACATTAATTGGATTTATTTAATTGCTTCTATAACATTTTCCGTACCGTTCGCCTTAAAACTTATCATATTTTGTGTCGAGATTTGTCGAGCTTAAAGCATTGTACCAGATTGAGGTCTGCTTAAGAAGCCTGAACAGCTCTAAAAAATTTTTGGTGTTTTAATCTGCGTATTATAATATGTACTATAAGGGATTATTCACAGCAATGTAAATCAATTGATTAATTCAGATTATAATATAATTAACTAAATTCGTAAAGGCATGCACATAGGAAAAAAAGGCGATTTGAAATGCAACAACTTAACTTACGATCTTTCTCAAATTCGGCATTTGTTAACATAATTACACCGGAAGCAATCCCAGGAATTTTCCTGTCATAGCTTTTGGGCCCCAATAGCACCGTACTTTTAAATTTACTCAAGCGAGTGATCACTTCATTTAAGCTCAGATCATTTCCACTTTTTAATAACAAGACGCTCTGATCAACTCCCAAGAGTCCGACGTAGGAGTTTGGCTTAGTGGTGACCTTCAGCTCAACCTCATCCCCAGCGTTGGCTTGAGTGGGAGCATTGATATTTATCTGAAAAAGTAAGAAATTCATTAAATATATTGATAAAAATATACTTTAAAACTTACGAAATTGTTTAACGGCTGTTCGATTCTTATTTGTTTTTCCGAGAAGAAAACTTCACCCTTTCTAATGTAGTAAACGAAAACTTGGCACGATGGAACCATTGCAAACGTTGGCTGGAACTTAAATTCGTAGCAAGTTCGATTTTCAGGTATATCAATTTTTCCAGCTTCGACAATGTTGCCTCTAGCGATTATGTGGTAAAAGAAATATTTTACCGGCAGGTTCGATGTTATCTGCATGGTGATTTCCTTATCCAGTTGAGTCCTGGAAGAAACATAGAATGTTAAATAGTATGCTTAACCAAAATAAAACTACTTACTCTGTATTTAGTGTGTGCAGTTGAAAGGCACCCGACATTGCTTTCGATTTGTTTATATAACCCAAATGCTGTTCTTGGTGTAAGTACTTTACCTAAATAGATATGTTATTTTATTAATATAATACATTAATTGATTCGTATAACTTACTCGGATTGAGTATACATCGGTTGCATCCTTTAGAGGAATAAATTTAACTTTAACCATCCCATTTTTATCTAGCTTCTCTTCAAAAGTTATTGTCTTATTTGGCTCATTGACTTTCTCAGCATCTTCTTTTTTTAAACCAAATATGAAATTTCGTTGTGGTTCTATTGTAATTTTGACTGAATTTAATTCATCTTGGACTGGAGATCCATCGTAGTTCTTAACAACAAAAGTAACATTGACGGGCACTTGTTCGGTGAAATGTTGAGGAATATTAACTCCTTGGATCTTAAACTTTTCTCTATGAATATTAAAATCAGCAATAGCATCCATTTTAAAACCAGTTAAAGTCTCTTTAACTGATGCTTCGATTTCATAACTCTTAATGCTATACATTTGGTCCAAATTAAGTTCGTTAGTTAAATCGATCTCAAAAGATGCTTTCCCATCTAAAGAAGCGGTCTTAAGTAGACTATATTTGTTCGGCTGCCATTCAAACTTTTCCTTTATTTTAATTGTCGCTTCACCTTTAACTGGCTTTCCATAAGTATATCTGAAAAGGGTCCAAATTTTAAATAATTCCTTTAAATATTAGTAACTCTTACTTACTTAGCACTCACGACAGCCTTAATCATTTCATCATTCTTATGAACGTCCCGTGGAACATCGATGTTCACTTCAAATTTTGGAAGAACGTACTTGTCGACTTCGAAGTCCGAACTCTCTGTATTTATGTGGGTGGCAACCATAATCTTCCATTTTCCTAAGATTGGGAATTGTGAGAGTTGCAACTCACCGGAATAAACTCCCTTTATGAATTCAGCATTATTAATTTGCTTAATTATATTATTCTTAGGATCCTGTAACAGAGTCGTGATGTAAAATAAAAAAAATGTATATTATAATAGAAAATTTACCATAACAGAAATTACAGTATCAGGTTCAGTTTTTGCAGGACAAGTATCTTTATCCAAAATCAAAATTCTGAATCTTATTAAATCTCCGGGCTTGTATGCAGCTTTATCAGTTTGAATTAGAACAAAGCTATCCGATTTGCTGTACACCAGAGGTGTAAAATCTTTAAATTTAATTCCAGATAGAGCCTCAGCAAATACTTTATAACGGCCATCTTTGATCGATGGTATCTTCGTTAAAAAGTGATTAAAATGAAATTATCAATAATAATAAAAATATTTCTTACAGAAAAAATTATAGTTTTATAGCTGCACGGTTGAACCTCAACGATTTCTGAGATGGAAAAATCTGGTCCTTCAATCTGAACTTTAATCTTGACTGGCTCTGCACAGTTATAAACGGATGCAACAGCAGTGAATTTGGAGTTTGGACTTATAGTACCAGGGCAACATACTGCAACGAAACTGAGAAAGAAAAGAAAACAGTAGCAAAAAGTGTTATATTTTAGATAATACAAGACGAAGAAATTTTTAATTTATAAATTATAAGACGCATTGCCGAATTATTCTACAAATTTGAAAATATGTATGCGCCTTCAGCGCAACCATTCGTATTCATTACTTCGATCTGTATTTTCTCTCAAAAAATGCGCGTCTGTCGCCGCCGTTAAATTTACTAATATATTTTATTTTTATTTGTTTCAAGAATTCAATCCAAATCACTACTTTTCAAGATAAGAGTTGAAGTTAATATTTTTCTCCTCTGATCTCTAATCACTGTATTTGCAAAATTTAGTCAAAATCCATAAATACCTCAATATCCACTTGTTCCATTTTGCAAATTTGCCAATGTAATATACTACCACTTCACTATCATTGAAACAATTCAAGAAAGTTTTCTACTTTTAGGCATTAGATAAGCCTATTTTATTTAAAAAAATGTATAGTTAAGAAATTAATAATAATAAAATAATGAACAAAACCATAAGTTTTAAGTAACACAACATTTTGAGTAAAAAATGATCTAATAGAATGAAATTCATGTTCACTGGTGGAAATAATAACTATTGAAGAAATTATCCAAAAATAAATAACCAATCAGAAAAAGTTTAAATTAGTATATAGAAGATTGCTTCTTGATCTAAGAAAATCTTCAAAACTGATATAATAAACTATACTATCGTTCAAAATTAAGGGATCATCCAAAAGATCGAAAAATCATCCTAATTTTTAAACATTCGTATTTTCGTGAAAATTGTTCGGATTTAGATAACTCATAACACGTTCGAAAGCCTGTCCTTTTACCAAAACATTTCTCTCATCCCAACTACTCTGTGAGAAATTAAAAAAAAAAAACCAAAAAGGAATGGATATACAAAATATTTTCAAGAAAATTCAAGCATAGAATTTTCAAGCTGGCAATTTTTTCTTCAAAATGTTCTTTTTAAAACCTCTGTATGATTTCTTGGCAGTACATGACGGTACAAAATTGTTTTTTTTTTATCAATAAAAATAATGTTTTAATATTCTATAATATTATGAATTTTTCATCAAATCACAATAATGATTTATACCTTTTTGTACTATCTGTACTAATAGTGACAATTTATTGCAAATATTTCAAATTTCTTTCTATTAGGTACTAACCGATTTAGTAAATTTGCCTTGTAAATTCAATGATAGTGAAATTAAATTAGGTACATACATATATTTATTCCTACACAATTTAGTGATAGTGCACCACACTCAACGTTTGGGATAGGTATGCAATTTTGGTCAAAACTTGTTTAACTCTTTGAGGCACAAAATTTCAAAGTAAAATAAAGCCCTTATTGCACAGAAATTTTTTTTTTTTTATTAGAAAAATGAAGATATTCAATCAATATTAAACTATATGTGTATGAATAATTTATACTTTTCGAGGTGGGTTAAAATATATCCCACCATGCATAAAAAGCTAAGCAAAACGTGAGACTATTTTTAACCCACGTAACCCCAAAGAGTTAAATAGCTCAATGTCGCCTATATGTTTCGTATTAGAATTTCGTAATATATAATAATAATAAATTAAAAATTGCTACCACTTGGCCCTGGCTACAGTAAAACGATTAACTCTATGAACTTCAAATCTTATAGCTGAATAAAGAATAACAATTTTATCATTGATTCAGCAATTTGATTCGAGTAGAAGTTAACAGTGTAGGTCAAAATACTACATATTATTGGCGAAATTTGTATTTCCAAATATTATGAAATTCCCATATGAGTACCTAATTTTTACATTATTTCTATGTGTGAACTTGTAAATTTTCGGGTTTCTCAGAAAAATTCGAGATTTTCTCATTTCTACTTTATCATAGATTCAGCGTAAAGGTACAATTCAGTTTTCAGTTTTCTGCACTGGGCGTTCTTAATTCAGCGCAGAATGAGCAGTCGAATTAAATTAGACACCTAAGCATTAGGTGGTACAAAACCAAGCATGCTTCAGTTAAATTAAATACAAATCAAAATTTAATAATTTTCAGAGCTACGCAATATAAACCTCGAGCAACAAGTCGACTCTTGTGCTGTGCTTAGACATCTGAGTAAAATCTGTAAATATTATAACTTATTTAACTTACTCGTCTGGTTTCATTTCCACACTGACTCTTCCGAAATTGAAATTATTTTCTGTTCCGAAATTGAAATTATTTTCTGTTCCGAAATTGAAATTCATTTTGTTTTGTTAGATATTTCACAACTTGTAAAATTGGTTACTGGTAACACAACACAACGCACAATGCCGGCTGCTTCAACTGAAGTGAACTGTTTTCTTTTCGGTTTGCACAGCAAAAATAAATACGAGCAGTGCGCAACGAAACAGCTGAGAGAACCACAGAAGTCATAGCATTGCTGCTGAATGTAAACAGAGAATGACATCAGCTAAAAAGCTTTTCGAGCAGTTCGACAAACATTAGCTTTTAATGTTGACGTTATTTCAGCGCCATGCAAGCTACGGTCCGAACTAAAAAAGCTCTTCGCAGCATGGCCAGGCAACCGTCTTGCCGGCACGCAATACTCGAAATCGTTAAAAAGCTATCCAAAATTAAACCCTTTTAGTCCGAGCGCTAAACGAGTACCTATGCGAAGATAACCGGACGAATACGACAATTTTACTAAGATTCGGGAAAAAGCTCATAAAAAGCAAACTAAGAAAGATATTTAAAAAAATTCAGAATGCAGCGTATTAGGGAAGAAAGAGAGAATAATGTAATGCCAATTGTATTTCAATAGTTGTTGAAAATCATACGAATAACATCAATATAAAACATGGTGAAAAACATAAAAACAAGTTTGTCTGCAACAAACAATATTTGCACATAAGAATTGTCATCATTTGATCACAATTTTATGTAGGTCACGTCGTCCGGCACTAAAAGGGTTAATCTCGTCAAATGTGTTTGAAATTGATTTAGTTATAGCTTTTCAGGATCGCTAATTCCAGATCCATTAAGGGTAGGTTACAGATTAGAAGGCCAAAAAAATGACAATTTTCAAGATTTTTTTTCTAAGCTCCTTTATTAGATATCTGCGTGAAACTTTTTGTAAAACATTTTTACATACTTCAAGTATGCAAATAAATTTTTTTTATTATGATGTTTCCTTCTACTTGATAGAGGGCGCCCAAGTCGAGCTCTTAAAATAATCTTGTTTGATGAAAACTGAAACAAAAATAAACAAATTGCATCTGAAAGAGGAAAATTTCTTAGAAGGGAATTCACCACATTCAGTTAAAAAATCGATTTAGACAAAAAAATGGCGGACGTTCAGAAAAAAGTTGCAAAAATCGACCTTTGAAAGATTTTTTGGGTATATTGTGGTGAATTCCCATACAGGACATGTTAATAAACAAAACGCAGAAAGATGCATCAAAATCGGTTCAGTAGATCCGGAGATTAACTGTCCGCGCCGTTTCAAAAAATAGTGTTTTGAGAAAAACGCGTTTAAAGTTTTAGGACCATTTATTTATGGGATATTTTTTATAAGAAGAGCTCGAAAACGCGCCTGGATAAAAACAGGTGTATCTCCAGTTCTATTACAAATTTCTCAAAATAAATTAGGAGATGATTCCCAAGACTATAAGGATTCGAAATCAACAAAAAAAATCGATTTTGTTTTTGAAAATTCTAATCTGTAACCTCCCCTTTAAAACTGAAAAATTTAAGATGACGGATTAAAAATCTTAAATTTGATCGGATTTAAAAAAAAAATTAATACATGGGAGATTTTGGGGTTAGTTCTGCGTATTATCAAAATTTAAAACTTCAAAATGGTGGATCCAATACGGCTGACCCAAAGTATAAAGCGTCACCGGATTTATACTAAAATTGTTATTTGGAGGTTTTGATATCGCTTGATTAATTTTTAATGTGAGGATAGAAAGATTCTAAATGCAGTTCGTTGTTGTTAATTTTTATATTATAGTAGTATTCATAATTCATCACAGTTAAGACTTACTGTTGGAGTTGCCGCGTCGAAAGATATCTACTTTAACAGTAAAAAAAAACCATAGTAAAATATAGTATTAGCGCAAAAGAAAAGTGATTGCTATATCAAGCACAATACCAAAGGCATTATAATAATGTCTTTGACCAGATTTTCTTTAATAAATCTGCAAATAAGTTTTTAAACACCCGTTTTTAGGGTTCATTTTGTTGTGAGTCTCTCCGTCAAAAGCTTTTTTCTCAAGAACGGCTAAAGGTATCCATTTGAAATAAATACCAAAGACTTGAGTCTAGGGCTTCATACTCAGGTAAAAAAATCAATGCAATACAAAACTTCGACTCGAGCTTGTCCGTCTTTTTTATTTTACTTTCGGTCACATTTTTAACGATTTGGAATCCTAAGTTTAAGTGGGTCGTTTACAATATTAACACAGTCTTCTACTCAGGATCATCTTTGATTTATCGATTAATTTCAAAAACTTAATTTAATATGTTAAAAAATAAAATAATTTGAAAAACACTTACCAACGTTACCGTTCACGCAAAATCGCAACCATTACTTTAAATAGTTATGAAATCAACTAATTTTGTTAGAGATTGTAGTTACAACAATTTTTATTTAGAATGTTTTGATGTTTTTGTTTCAAAACTTTTCCGAATGAGATAAAGGTCCCACCAAAGAAGAGCATTTCTTTAATAAAATTTAAAAAAAAACTTTATTTTTCTATGACAATTCCTTCACTAAACGCCTCAAAAATTAGCTATTTGTTGTGTGTCTAGACTAGACCAATATTTTAAATTGCTGCAAAACTGTCTTGTTCAAGAATTTAGTTTGTGCAGGCCGAAGTTAATTTACGTCCAACTAATGAGAATAAATACGATTTCTTCTTCAGGAAAGAATAAACGAGGGCAGAAATTACAATATATCAGATTTCTAAGTTTATCCACAGAAGAAGAAAAAGGGTTATAAACTCTTACTTCTAATTTTAAAGGCTCTCTAATTCGCTTGTTATTTTCATTCCTATAATGACCTCAGTTGATCGAAAAAGAACAGAATATCCCTTATTTTCTTCTACACTGTTCGATACATACTACTATATATAGAGTTGCATAATATGTAAATATACATACATATAAATTTTATTCGGGAAACATACAATTTGAACGTAAATTTTTGTTTCATAAAATCACTTGCTATGGTTTTGCGCAACATAATATAGCCAAGCCAAGAGTGATCTTGGAGCATTTTAAAATATGTATTTGTAAAAATAAATTCGAAGTGATTATGTATTAAAATTATGCCACATCACAAATTTCACTCAACGAAGTATTGTTGATTTCGTAGAAAGCACGAGCTTGGCGATCTGAAAAGATATTTTTTATTAATTTTTGCTTTTAAATAAACGCTACTTTTTCATCTTACTGTTGTCATAATAATCATAAACAACTATTGCAGATGGCTTTTGTTCTGCCACTCGGTGGGCTCTGAAACCTTTTATGAATGGACATACATTGGTAGCGTCCAGGTAATCAAAGTAGATAACGACTATGGAATCTGCATTTTTAGTTTCTACTTTTTTGACTCTTTCCATCTCTTCAATGTAATTCAAGTTATCTTGGTCGGCAACGAACCCACTGGGCAGACTGACCTCCATCACGGCCATGTTTGAAGTCTTTTCATCACCTTGAGGGAAAAAGCTTGTACAAACCGATAGCTGCATTTGATCTGATTTGGAGGTATTCTTCATTTCCAGTTCTATTTTGAATCGTGGGCCATCATCTTCTTTATCTACATTATGTCTATAAGAAACTTGAACAAGGCTTGATCCTGTGCCCTTTCCATTGATTTTAACAAGCCTGGTTTGTGGACTTAGCTGTAATACAAAAATAGGGAAAATGAAAGTGGTATGATTTGAGACATTAAATAAAATATAAGCTGTAGTTAAACGTACAACATGAGTTTGCACGACAGTTGCATTTTCATCATTCACGTTGATTGTTCCGCTACCTCCCTTGTCGTCTGAAAATTTGATTTCAATATCTCCTTTATCGACGTTGCGTTTCTCAGAAAATTTAATAAGAGCTTGGAGTCCAACAACTGTGTCTTGGGTGGAGCTGAACCCTCCGTTGCTGTTTCTCTGGGCGATCAGCCACTTTAGGGTAGTAAGGGTTTCTTCCCCACCTTTGTTTTCCAATTGCGCCAATAGTCCGTAGGCAGTTATTTCGATATTCGCGTTTGTAGGCCTGGACCAGTAGTTGCAATCATCTTTTTTTTCGGGTTCCATATCTGTCCACCAAGAATATCCACCGTCTTTTTTTTGACGAGCATTAAGTTTTTCTAGTATAACATCTTTTATTCTATGTTTGGCCTTTTGCAAGGCGTAGGCGGAAATGGCCAACGAATAAATGTCTGTTTTGTCATCGATGTTTTTCACTAGGTATTCTAAGCCCTTGTTTATAGTACCTTGATAGTAAGGATCCGCTCCCAGGGAAATAAACCACATTTTGTTTTTCACATGGCTTTCGCGTGTTTTGTTTTCAAGGAAAGCGAGCAAAGTAAATGCGGTCAGGGACAGATCCTTGCCCGATTTGTCAACGTGGTGATGATCGATTATGGTTCCAGTTTCAGGGAAGCTTCCGTTAACAGATTGGGTTTTAGCTAGAAAGGAAAGCGCTTGTTGGATAACTTTTTCGTCAATGTTTGTGAACTCCTTGGCTTCACAGAACGCTCGCGCCACGTACGCTGTGAGCCAGGTACTTCCATTTTTATAGCTTTTCCCAAACGCGCTGTAAGATCCATCGCTATGTTTGTAAGTGAGCTCGCGTTGATAGCCAATTTCTAGGAATTGTTTCGCCATCTTCTCAATAGAGGGTGTCAGCTTATTGATCATCTGAAGGTATAGAATCATAATTAATTTTGTATGTCTATAGGCAAGTAATGACTTTGATTCTACCGTTAAATATTTGAGAACAAGGATATTTGGAACAAAATTGACCATGTTTTGTTCGCCGCATCCATAAGGCCTGCGAACTAATTTGTCCAAGTTCTCAATGGTCGGCCCCAGCAAATCGCCTACCACCGAGACTTCGATGTACGTTGAATCAGGAACGGCGTCTTCAGGCGCTTCGATGGCTATTTCTTGGGTTTGTTCGTTTTGATCCTTCAAGTCGAGGAAGACAGCCTTGTTGACGAATTGGGTAACGCCTTCAGGTTCAACGCGCAGAATTTGCTTAACCGTGTCCCCGGCGACTGGGGATATGGCCGAAATCTTCAAGGTTATTTGTCCCACTTTCTTCGGACGAATCAAAAACATCTTAGAAACACCTGTTTCAGGTTCGATAACGATGTTTTTTATTTGTTGGATTTCGGTATCTGTTGCGAGTATGAAAAGTAATAAAATCCAAAGTATTTAGTCTACATTAATTATTCTACCGATTTCTGACTTCACTTCACTAGGTAGAGTGACGAATTCGAATTCAGCGTGGGCGTTGTCTAAAGCTAAATTTGCCTTTATACTTTCGTTTGTGTAGTTGAAAACAATGACAGGAATTGCAATTACTTCACCTATGAAAAGAAACTATTTGTCAAAAACGACTAAAATTTCGATCCACTTAATTAATTACCTCTTTTTACGGAATATGGTAAATTTGTTGAGATGAAGAAAGGCTGAAATACTTGGAGTTTATGCGGTTGGTTAGTTAGACCCAACCCACTTTTTGTATTTATTGAAAATCCAGTCAAAATCCATGAGGTAATGGTGTCAGGAACTTTATAACGAACCATAATTTCGTCGATTTCACTGAGTGATTTGATAAAACAGGAAAGATGTTAATTCCAATAATTTGGTAAAAAACATACACATATATAATACTATTTGATTTCATTAATATAACCCTATACATCAAAGAACAACCATTTATATCTAAAACTTGATGTGTATAGGAACCAGGAATATTAAAAAATGCCACATAAAGCATATATGATTATGACATTCATAAATACATACTACAAGTTGACTGACTTCGATAATGCGTGATGTTCCCATATCCATGTTTCTGGGAAGAAATCCCGTGATGTCAACTCTGGAACATTTTCATTTGCTCCTAGTGATCTAGATCTAGTCCTACTTCTACCGTAGCATTTTTCTAGTTGATTATCCGATCTCATCGTTGAAAATTTTGTAAGTCCGCGATACATTTGTGAAGAATATGCTGAAATTTTACTAGAGAAGTAAGTTACGTATTCAAATTGAATTTAAAATATATAATTGATAGCTCAATTGTCCTTTTTAATTTCTAAATTATTTATTAAGCTACCTCAAAAACTACCAGGCTATTTTTAAAATACATACAAATACTTACGTTTCACCTTTGGATATGTAGCGTTTGTCATGGTGATCACACCCGAATTGAATCCAGGAACCTTTCTTCGATAATCCCATTTCGTGTAGAGTAATTTAGTTTTAAAGCGATACAATGCCCCAAAAATGTCGTTCTCGCTGAGATCATTTTCACTCTTTAATAACAAGACGCTCTGATCAACTCCTAAGAGGCCCACATAAGAGTCGGGTTTAGTTGTGATTTTCAATTCAAACTCTTCTCCAACTTTGGCTTGAGTGGGAGCATTTAATTTTACCTTCAAAGGATCAGCATTTTATGAAATAATGAGCCATTTACGAATTTAAATTACTTACAAAATTATTAAGTTGTTTTTTGATGTGTACGATGTTTTCTGCAAAAATCACTTCTCCATATTTTATGTAATAAACAAAAACAGAGCATGATGGTACCATTGCGAATTCTGCTTGAAATTTGAATACGTGGGAGGTACGATCATCAGGCACATCAATTTTTCCCGCTTTGACGATATTTCCTCTTCCAATTATTTGATAAAAGAAATATTTGAAAGGCAGATTCGAAATAACCTTCATCGAGATTTCCATATCTAACTGGGGTCTGGAAAAGCAAGTCGGTTTGAGTCAATATTGAGCAGTTAAAGAACGTACGTACTTTTCCGTTTGAGTTTCAAGTTCGAAGTAACTACCAGATCTGCTCTCCCGTTTGTATATAGAACCCAGATACTTTTCTGTGTCCAGATAATTTGCCTAAGTATAGTACAATACTAAATGCATAAAATACTGCCTATTGCCTTTTCTAATAAATTACCGTAATTAAGTAGGATGAAGTCTCAGTTTTTGGAGGAGTGAAAACAACAGTAGCCATGCCATTTTCGTCTAATTTTTCTTTTAACGTAAAAATGTTCAAGTTTTCACTTTGATATGCCAGATTAATAATAATCGGGCTCGAATTGTCTTGAACTGGCGATCCATCATAATTTTTTACAGCAACAGTTATTTCGAGAGGAACTTCTTCAATAAAATCTTCAGGAATATTAACTTGTTTAATTTCGTAGCGTTCAGTATCGACAAATACTTCAAAAATGGAGTTTTGTTTGATACCAGTTAAAGACTCTTCAACTTCAGCTGTAATACTAATGTAATTATCCGCCATCATTTCTCCAATCTGTTTCGTAAAATCAATTTCGAAGAAAGAACTTCCATCTAGAGGAGCTGCCTTAGTCAATAAAATTGGTTTTGAAAAGTCTTCGCTCCTATAAGAATACTTTGGTTTGATCGTAATTGTTGCCATACCTTTGACTGGTTTTCCGAAAATATATCTAAAAAATCGTTGTATCTTTATGGTTTTTTCGACTTCACTATGTACTAAATTTACTATTGATAGAGCAAAATATTTTTGGTCTTGAGAGCAAACGAATGGTATGTCTTAAAAACTTTCTCTGACTAAACATTGACGTATTTTTTGAAATTTTAATTGTTTACAATTATTTACTGTATGTAGAATAAAACGCTAAAATCTACAACCAAAGTCTGAAATTTTGTTTTAAGTGCCAGAAACTTATTTTGATGTTTTCCATGTAGATCATGTAATACAACTCTTTAAAGGTTTGGAAATTATGATATTAATAACTATTTTTTAATATGATTTTGACTTATTTTTAGGTAGAAATATTATTATAATCATTAAACTCACACAAAAGAAAATTCACATTAGTTAATACTCACTCAGCTCTGACTACAGTCTTAATTTTTCCATCACTTAAGAGAATATGTTTCGGGGTATCGATTGTCACTTCAAATTTGGGAAGAACATATTTTTGCACTTCAAAGTGATAGGCACCTTTTTGTTTTCCATATTTAACAACAATTTCCCATTGGCCCAAACTGCGATAGTTGTAATTCGTCAGAAAACACACCCATTTTTAATTCCGCGTTATTAATTTGTTTAATTATATTATTTTGTGGGTCCTGTGGTGTAAGTAGTAGAAAGAAAAAATAGTAAAAACGTGGAGCGCTTACAGTTATAGAAATCGAAACAGGCCCGTCTATTTTAGCGGGAGAGGTTTGCTTGTCCAAAATCAAAATTCTGAACCTAACCAAATCGCCCGGTTTGTACGTAGATTTATTGGTTTGAATTAGAGAATAACAATAAAATTCGCTATAATTCAGCTCAGCTCTTTTCTTAAAATGTATGCCAGCAAGGCCCACAGCGTTTATGTTATATCGACCGTTTTCAATAAATGGAATCTATAGTATTACAATAATAATAGAAAAATGTCTACAAATTGGTAAGTTTCTTACTTGAAAAGATATTTTCTCAAGGCTGTATGGTCGAATTTCGACTATTTTATCGACGTAGAATGTGGGTCCTTCGATTGATATTTTTATCTTAGCTGGTATTTTGCTCTCATGAACTGATGCTGCCACAGTAAAATCAGAATTTGGCCTGATGGTACCTGGGCAAACAATTGCGTATAAACTGAAAAAAACAGGAAAGAAATTAATAAAATTTTAATTTCAAAATGGAATTAAATTATGAAGATGTAAAAGATATAAATCTCCATATAAAATTGTGCGCCGATTTTGTGCAAACTAGGTGAGCGATTAGTATTCAGGTAAAATTCGAAATACGGAAATACTATTTTTGATCTAATTGACTGTGTGCTGTGTGAATTCACAAATCAAGTTTATTTTTTAACTATTTCGATTCTATATTCTGTTAAAAATATGCTGTCAAAATTTCATTGCAAAACTCTTATTATTTCGGGTTTTATAATCATTTAAAGTCAATAATACAAATGAGTAAATCTCAAAACAGTTTTTTTGAAAATAGAAAAAAACAAAAAAAACCGACTGAACCGATTGAGCTAAAATCTAGTTAATATTAATACTGTAGACTATAGCTTCAAAAATTGTATTATTATTTTCAAAATTTAAATTTTTTAAAATAAAAAATGGAAGAAATTAGAAATTCCGCAATTCCAAATTCAGACCTACATATGCCACCTTTTCCATTTTCTATTCTATTTATTTAATTTTTTTCTTCGATAAGTCAAAGTTAAGGCGATCAGAACTTGCAAATCCTTAAGGCCGCCATTTTATGGAAAAAAAATTTATTTTTATATTTTTCCGTAATTTCGGTAAATAGAATTTTAGAAATGAAGTTCACAAATAAAATACCGATAGTAAAATTGTTATATATTGAAAAAGAGAAATTTGAAACTTCCTATTTTGCATGCTTTAAATACCTACTAGATAGAAGTTTACTATTACTACAAATAGAAAATTCGAGAAAAAATTAAGTGATATCGAAGCGAGTTTGTCTTTCGATATGGATTCGAAAACAATTTTCAAGTCGAAGTTTTATTTCGTCTCAACAAATTGTGTTCGCTTCGATATTAAATCGTAATGTTTACGGGGAAAAAAATTTTTAGTTTTCTTATCTTTGTACACTGAAATAAATTTTTAACTAATACATTCTGGGAGAACCATACATATACTTAATTCGATGGACTATATTCTTACACTATCTTACGGATTCCAGAACTATAAAACTATATTTTCTCATCTATTTTAGAGGTATGATTATAACTGTAGTCTTTTACTATATTGCAAAAATTATTGATATCATGATCATGTTATGTATTGCCAGCAACTCGATAAAAAAAATTATCAGTGTAGGCTCTTTATCTATTATGTTATGTAGATATGTTTCTTCACGCACCTCAATCGGAAGGTACAGCTTTTGAAACTTTATTTCATATCAATGTTTTGTTACCAAATCAATAATCGATAGCAAAAGATTAAAAATAGCTCTATTTTTACACGAAATTTGGATACAATGCACATGCAACAAATGAGCCGGAATTGAATTTTGTATCGGGACGGTTATGTCGGCGCCAAATGCAGGTGAATTGATGATTCAAGTTTGATGTGTATAATTGAGAGAAGAGGAAAATTTGATTAAAAGCAAATTAAATCACTTTACTTTAAGCTCGGTGCAAGCAACAACATCGAAACGAATATTTTTAATTTTGACTCACCTTTTTTCTGGCCCAAAAGTTGATAATCCTGTTCCCATTTTATCCAATTACAGCAGCACCTGTTTAATTTAGTTAAATGTTTATTTTCTACTGAAAGATTCGCCCGGCAGAATGTTAGTTAGAACTAGCAACTGATATCACAGGGAATATTTATTTAATTTTGCTGAAAAGCTTTGTGGACAGAAGTTCATAGCCGTGAAATCATAGGATGGCTGATAAGACCTGGGCGTTTTTATTTCCAATGGGAATTAACTTTTTTTATATTCTTTGAAAACACGGGGTTTTAAAGATGGAATTAAAAATAAAGAGTATTTTAAAAGAATTACGAAAAATAATTTACTTCCTGTTAAACGGGTACCTATAACGAAATTTTTCGTCATATCAGAAAGACAACTGCAATGGACATAAACATTTTTTTCGTCATGGAAATTTTTAAACGCAATACAAATATTGAACACATTACGTTTTACGACGTTCTTACCCATTAAATACTAGCGTCATATGCTAACACATTGTTGAAATAAATATATAATCAATAAGTGAACAACGATATTCTTTTATTATGTTAGGATAATATTACTCACTGCGAAGAAAAAAGCCCTATTGTGAAATGTGTTGAACAAAACTTAATTTCCCGATTAAATACTGAAATCAATTTGGAGACATTTCATCATACCCAAAAGTATAACTTTAAAATGAAACTTTATTAGCCCCGGTTTTCATTCGGTTACGCATGCCGAATGCGTCACTTCCAATTATACCGACCACGGGGTACGGCCCAACAATTGATGCGATATTTACAAGATATATTGAAAAAATATAATCCATGATGCTGAACGAGTCTAGCACAAATAACTTCAGAACGTAATGTCGGATTCGAGTGCGATTGTTTTTTTCTGAGAAAGGCCATGCAAGACAGGGAAGCTTTTTTTCAGAAAAAATTTCGATCTTCCCATACAAAAAAACCACAGCAGAATGAAGGCCGACAAATTTTAAGTATCAAAATTGCGTCTGGTGTCTGAACAAACGTTGATTAGGAGACCATGTAGAATCGATTGGTATACCCCTGTTAAGACCTTAACGAAACACCCTGTATAGTACAACTTGAAATTGATATTTAATTTAAGGCTTATACAATTGCATTGAAAATTTAATAAACATATAAAGAAATTTAAAGTTAGCTTTTAAGGCATCAAATAAATATACTTAGGAATAAGTGAAAAATAATTATTTGTTATTTTTAAAAGCACAGTCACAAATTCGGAAAACGCAAGTTTAAACGAATCAAAATTTATCCTTTATTTATATTGAATATAGATTTATTATAAAAAATCCGAAAAATAGCAGTAACAAAAGAAAATATTTCCACCAGAGGTTAACAATTTGTATCTTTTGGAGCTTCTTTCCAATATTTTGTGAAAGTATTATAATTTTTCTTTCAATGCCATAAAAGCAATTATAAATATTACATTGCGAAAGATGTTTATTCTTTGGATTTGTATAAATAATATTCTTTTAGAATTATATTCTATCACAAATTTCGCTCAGCGCGGTATTGCCGATTTCGTAAAAGATGCGGGCTTGGTGACCTGAAAAAAATAATATTTTGTTACTTCCTTGAAAGTTGAAACAAATTCTATTTGTTTGGGGTCTTACTATTTTCGTAGTAGTCATAAACAATAATTGCAGATGGCTTCTGTTCTGCCACTTGGTGGGCTCTGATACCTTTGATCAGTGGGCTGACGTCGGTGGCATCCAAATTGTCGAAGTATATTATTATTACGGACTCGCCGTTCTTAGTTTCTACTTTTTTGACTCTTTCCATCTCCTCAATTTCATACAAGTTATCTTGGTCGGCAACGAATCCACTAGGCAGACTGACCTCCATCACGGCCATGTTCGAGGTCTGTTCGTCACCTTGAGGGATGAAGCTCGCGCAAATTGTTAGATGAATTTTTCCAACATTAGGAGTATCTTTAACTTTCGGTTCTATTCTGAATCGTGGTGAGTTATCTTTTTTATCAACATTAAACCTGTATGAAACTTGAGCAAGAGTTGATCCAATGCCAAAGCCATTGATCTTAACAAGCCCAGCTTTTGGACTTAACTGCAATAAATATAAGTGAATTATAATAAAATTAAAGTATACCTTAAATTATATAGAGCAGCTTACCACATGAGTGTGCAGGACAGTTGCATTTTCATCATTCACAGTGATTGTTCCGCCACCTCCCCTGTCGTCTGAAAATTTTATTTCAATATCTCCTTTATCCACGTTGCATTTCTCAGAAAATTTAATAAGTGCTTGGAGTCCAACAACTGTGTCTTGGGTGGAGCTGAACCCTCCGTTGCTGTTTCTCTGGGCGATTAGCCACTTTAGGGTAGTAAGGGTTTCTTCCCCACCTTTGTTTTCCAATTGCGCCAATAGTCCGTAGGCAGTTATTTCGATATTCGCGTTTGTAGGCCTGGACCAGTAGTTGCAATCATCTTTTTTTTCGGGTTCCATATCTGTCCACCAAGAATATCCACCGTCTTTTTTTTGACGAGCATTAAGTTTTTCTAGTATAACATCTTTTATTCTATGTTTGGCCTTTTGCAAGGCGTAGGCGGAAATGGCCAACGAATAAATGTCTGTTTTGTCATCGATGTTTTTCACTAGGTATTCTAAGCCCTTGTTTATAGTACCTTGATAGTAAGGATCCGCTCCCAGGGAAATAAACCACATTTTGTTTTTCACATGGCTTTCGCGTGTTTTGTTTTCAAGGAAAGCGAGCAAAGTAAATGCGGTCAGGGACAGATCCTTGCCCGATTTGTCAACGTGGTGATGATCGATTATGGTTCCAGTTTCAGGGAAGCTTCCGTTAGCAGATTGGGTTTTAGCTAGAAAGGAAAGTGCTTGTTGGATAACTTTTTCGTCAATGTTTGTGAACTCCTTGGCTTCACAGAACGCTCGCGCCACGTACGCTGTGAGCCAGGTACTTCCATTTTTATCGCTTTTCCCAAACGCGCTGTAAGATCCATCGCTATGTTTGTAAGTGAGCTCACGTTGATAGCCAATTTCTAGGAATTTTTTCGCCATCTTCTCAATAGAGGGTGTCAGCTTATTGATCATCTGAAGGTATAGAATCATAATTAATTTTGTATGCCTATAGGCAAGTAATGACTTTGATTCTACCGTTAAATATTTGAGAACAAGGATATTTGGAACAAAATTGACCATGTTTTGTTCGCCGCATCCATAAGGCCTGCGAATTAATTTGTCCAAGTTCTCAATGGTCGGCCCCAGCAAATCGCCTACCACCGAGACTTCGATGTACGTTGAATCAGGAACCGCGTCTTCAGGCACTTCGATGGCTATTTCTTGGGTTTGTTCGTTTTGATCCTTCAAGTCGAGGAAGACAGCCTTGTTGACGAATTGGGTAACGCCTTCAGGTTCAACGCGCAGAATTTGCTTAACCGTGTCCCCGGCGACTGGGGATATGGCCGAAATCTTCAAGGTTATTTGTCCGACTTTCTTCGGACGAATCAAAAACATCTTAGAAACACCTGTTTCAGGTTCGATAACGATGTTTTTTATTTGTTGGATTTCGGTATCTGTTGCGAGTATGAAAAGTAATAAAATCCAAAGTATTTAGTCTACATTAATTATTCTACCGATTTCTGACTTCACTTCACTAGGTAGAGTGACGAATTCGAATTCAGCGTGGGCGTTGTCTAAAGCTAAATCTGCCTTTATACTTTCGTTTGTGTAGTTGAAAACAATGACAGGAATTGCAATTACTTCACCTATGAAAAGAAACTATTTGTCAAAAACGACTAAAATTTCGATCCACTTAATTATTTACCTCTTTTTACGGAATATGGTAAATTTGTAGAAATGAAGAAAGGCTGAAATACTTGGAGTTTATGCGGTTGGTTCGTTAAGCCCAACCCACTTTTTGTATTTATTGAAAATCCAGTCAAAATCCATGAGGTAATGGTGTCAGGCACATTGTTGCGAATCCTAATTTCGCCGTTTTCACTTTATTTGGTTTCGTAAAACAGGACAGAAATTAATATAGCATTTCAATTAACGTACCAACTTTTAAATTTAAGTAGTTTTCTGCGTAGTTGATTTGTTTTAGTTTACTATTAATTGGTAATACTTTTGGTTGAAATACAAGCATTAAATTTAGCTTCAACTTCCTCATTTGGAGCAATTTTTATGATACATGTATGTAAATGTAGATATGGGAAAAAAGTATGGGTAGAAAATATTAAATTTGTGTGCTTTGTTACAAAAACCTAATTACATATATCTGTATTATTCGAGCAAAATAAAAATTGTTTAAATATTTAACTTAAATTGAGATTTCATTGCAAAATCCGACTATAGCGTTTGAAAGAAATTCAAAATTAATATCAATATTTTAAAATATAATCCAATATTATGCCAGATTGAAGAATAGTCTTCAGACTTTATTTCAATGTAAATAAAAACTTTAGGTAGGTTGCATTTGATTATTTGAGCTTGAAATGCTATAAATCAAAAATAATAAAAGGTATTGAGTTTTTTTTTTAATCAAGAATATAACGCTGTTAATATTGTTATTATTATTATTAATAATAAAATTGTATTATAACCTGATCAATTCCCGATAATCCCATATCCAAGTTTCTGGGAAGAAATCCCTTGATGTCATCTCTGGAACATTTTTAATTTGTAGGTCTGGTCTGTGTAGCGTTCTTCTTTGACTAACAATTCGTGTAACTACATTTTCTATTCCCCATAGTAGTGATTTTCTAGATGAGCAATATTTTAATGCTTTCTTTCGATAATCTTAAATTGTATATAATAAAGATATATTGGGTATTTAATGTTTACCTTTCATAAAAGTAGAAAATTAGTAATTATCATTAAATAAATTAGAAATTAAATATTGTATTATATAACTGGCATGAGATTTTGAAAACAAAATAAGAATTTACATTTAAATATATCAAGAGCTGTGAGGATTGTGATATTAATGTGTTATTGGGTTCAAATTTGGTCCTGGTTTTGATATACCCTATAGGGTATTATGACATGTTTGGGAAAGGAAAACAAGTAATTTCAAATATTGATTGGTACAAAGAATAAACTTACTTCGACAATTTAAAAATATAATTTAACTTTACGGCATTACTTATTTACTGTAGTTTTGAAGAACTCATAATAAAATGGCGCATCAAAATAAAGGCTTGAAAAGTTTATGCTATAGAAAAAAATATTTCTTTATTGAGAATTGATGTAAAGAATTAATTTAATGGTTTTTTAGTCATATAAATAAATTAAACTAATACCAATATGTTCAGGATACTCTGAGAAATCAAGCAAACTAGACCCTTTAAAGAAGTATGCAGTGAAATATGAAATGTCCAGATGACCTTATATAGTTCAATAGAAGGTTTCTTTGCAAACCTTACACTTAATCGGGAAATTCAGAAATTATTAACTAAACATCTACAGTTGAGAAATCATTATTTTAATTTTTTGTTTGAAGCCCATGGTAAATAAGGATATTATTAATTTTGTGTACGTGTCTCATGAGTGTATCAAAAGTTAAAAAAGCCAAACTCAATAATACAAATAGGAATTATCACGATACCTTCGAAATTCAGCTTTAAGTTGTCACGTTAACGAAACTAAACTTACAATCAGAATCATGGGGTAGGGTAGGTCAAATAGGATTCTTTAAGCATTCTAAAAATATTTTTGTTTCAATTTTAAATGTAATAGTTTTGGATATAAAATATTAGTATTATTATCAAAAAACAGTGCTCTACTTACCGTCTGACTTCGGATAAGCAGCATTTGTCATACTAATTGTACCAGAAATATGTCCAGGAACTTTTACTTTATAATTCCATCCGCAACATTCATTTTTATATTTGTCCAAAGCAGAAAAAACGTCGTCTTCTTTGAGATCGTTTCCGCCCTTCAACAACAAGACGCTCTGATCAACACCCAAGACGCCGACGTAAGAATCTGGTTTGGTGGTGATCTTTAGTTCAATCTCATCTCCAACTTTAGCTTGCGTGGGAGCATTTAGTTTTATCTTAAAAAATACATTTAATTAAATAAAGGGCAATAGCGCAGGGCGCTTTATTACTTACGAAATTGTTAAGTTGCTGTTCAACTTCAACTTTCTCTTCTGCGAAAACGATTTCGCCATTGTTAATGTAATACACGAGAACGTGGCAAAATGGAACCATTGTAAATGTTGTCTGAAATTTAAATACGTGTTCTGTTGCACTTTCGGGTACATCAATCTTTCCTGCCGCAACGATGTCTCCTCTTGCAACTATTTGGTAAAATAAGTATTTTAAAGGTAGGTCCGATATGACCTTCATAGACACTTCCATATCTAATTGGGGTCTACAAAGAAAAGCTGTATTGAAGCCAAAGATTCAAATTAATTAAAAAAAAACGATACTTCTCTGTTTGAGTTTCGAGTTCGAAGAATTTACCAGATCTGATTTTGCGACCCACGTAGGTTAGTTCAACTTCTTTGCCCAGATATTTAACCTAATTTATAATGGTAAATAATAATGCAACACAATGATACCTTAAAAAAATTACCAATATGTTGTACCCTGAAACCGTGCTCTTTGGTGGAATGAAAATAATAGAAGCCCTTCCATTCTCATCTAATTTTTTTTTTAATGTAAACTCTATTAATTCATCTTCCGGCTCTTCCTCTTTTTCACCTTCTTTTGAAAGAGGTCTCCAACCAGTATAAGGTACAAAAGTAACCACAACCGGGTTTATCGAATCTTGCACTGGAGTTTCGTCAAAGTTGTTAGCGAATATGGTCAATTTGAGAGGTACTTCTTCGGTGAAATATGTCGGAAAATGGTCTATTTTGAAATTATACCGCTCATGATGAACAAGGATTTCAACTGTAGCTTTCTGAGTGATACCAGTTAAAGACTCTTCCACTGATGCTGTAATCTTAAAATTACTTCCGCGCGTTTCGCCAATTTCTTCATCAAAATCAATTTCGAAAGATGCACTACCATCTAAAGGAGTGATCTTGGTCAATACAGTGAGATTCTCATTGGGTTCACGCCAATAAGGATACTTTTTTTTTATTATTAATACTGCTTCACCTTTTAGTGGTTTTCCGAAAGTATATCTGAAAAGTGTTGGTTTGAAAGTTTTCTTTCATTATTAACTACTAATACTAACTTAGCTCTGACGACAAATTTGACACTTCCATTAGTCCAAAGAACATGTTTTGGTCCATCAATGGTCACTTGAAATTTAGGAAGAACATATTTGTCGACTTCGAAATTATAGCTATTCGATTCATTTGCGTATTTAACTAAAATTTTCCACAAACCAAGGTTAGGAAACTGTGAGAGTTGCAACTCATTGGAATGAACTCCGCTTATAAATTGCGCATTATTAATTTCGTTGATTGTATTTTGCTGGGGATCCTGTTGTATTAAATATTAATTTTAAAGTTTAATAAAGCTTTTGAACACAAATCTTACAATTATACAAATCGAAACTGGTACTTCAATTTTTGCGGGGCACGTGTGTTTGTCCAAAATTAAAATTCTAAATCTTACTAAATCGCCGGGTTTGTAAGTTGCTTTATCGGTTTGAACTAGAGAAAAACTTTCATATTTGCTGTATTTTAGGTTGCTCTTTTTCTTAAAAATAATTCCATCAAGTCCTGTGGCGCAGACAAAGTATCGACCATCTTCTATCAATGGGATCTGATTTTTGAAAATGTGGAGGTAACGATCCAATGGATGCCATAATATACTTACTTGGAAAGATAAAACTTCAAGGCTGTAAGGCTGAACTTCGACTATATTTTCGATGTTTAATGTTGGCCCGCCGATTACCACTTTGATCTTAGCTGGTACATCACTCTCGTGCACAGATACAATAACCGAAAATTCAGAATTTGGTCTTATTTTAGCAGGACAAGCAATTGCGTATATACTGAAATAAGAAACAAATGGAATAATTAATCTGTATAATGCGTTTTATTCATTTAGTCCTAAAAATATTACTATCTAGTATTAGCATAAAGGGATTTGAAAGGATTTCCATAAAATAATGCAATAAGGAATTTTAATTTTATCATGTATGAGTAATACGATGAAGTTTTCTCTTTCTATCTTCAATTTTCAATTTTTCTTTGTCGCTTATATAGAAAGACCTGAATTTTATTTATTTTTAAAATTCATCATAAGATTTTAAATCACTCATTCTATTCATATAATAGTATAAAAAGTGTTGACAAATTTTTTCGCTCGCACCAAACCGAATCTAAAACTCTGGATCGGTAGCGATTTCTTAATAATTCAACGGAAAAATGTTTTACGTTTTACTGCTTACGATTATTGAATCACTGAAAAATCCTGTAAGTAGAATGGTTTAAGTACGGTACCTAAAGCTTCAACTTAAATAATATACCTACCTATGTATATACGAAAAACTAACAAACATGCTTTTATTAGTGATGCACCAAAAAAGCAAAAAAGGCGAGTTCGCCATATTGGGGTTAGAATGACACCACATAGCTTATCGTATTCTACTCGTCAAACCCTTTTATTTGATACCCATATCAAGGAAGTTATGAAGGAATAGGTAATCCGCCATCTTGGAGGCATCCGCCATATTGAATTTAGAATGTATTGTATCGTCATCAGAATTGTATATATTTGCAAACATTTTAGATCGATACGATAATTAAAACTGGGTGAAAATTAAGTTTTAAGATTTTCTTAAGGTATTACGAAGTCACAGGTCAAACTAATAGAAAAGTATGTAAAAAAAAAGAGTGGAAGAATTCGGGACACCTCATAGAATTGATTGAGTATATGTTGAAAAACGTATTTCTGAATTACCCTGTAGTATACATAAATTACACACGAATCAACTAAGATGGAATCTTAAAGAGAGATCATGATAAATCACAATAAAGATGAATTCAGCTAAATTATTGATTCAGCCAACCGGTGCGCCGGAGAGGACGGTTATCGCCGATTTCCTTCCAAGATTCCATCATATGATTCATAGTATATTTCATTTCATTTCCGCTGATTTATCACGATTATAGTCACAAAATTAAAAGTTAATAAGAGTTTTGCATATACACACACGTATTTCATTATTTACTTATACATATAATGCAATTTTGCTAGATACCATAATTGGAACCAAGTCTATAAACAAGTACTTCCCCATGCTGAAGCTTTTTGGAAGCGTTTAAAATCTTCGTTCAGTATGGACATTTTTGTTATTTAATTTTTTTAAGGTATACTACAAAATATAAATCGCTAACCAAAGCACAATATACGAAAATTTGATGTCTAAGTTGAAGGAATAATTTAAAGCGAATTTTATTGCTAGTTAAATCAAATATACGTATGAATTTCATATTAGCTCACTTCTTTTCCGGCTTATAGGTTGATATTCCTGCTCCCATGTTGTACGACACTTTCCCCACTTCTGGAATCTAACCCAATGTTTTTCGTATTGAAAGATACACCGGCTGAAAATGTTTGGTGGGTATGGAAATGATGTCACTCATCAAGAGAATGCGTAGAAAAGATGCCTCTAAAAGCTTATATCAGCTTTCTTCGCCAGAGAGTTATGCAGTGGTTGGTAAGAAATGTTCGGGTATTTGATTTTAAAAAAAAATTATCGTTATTAAGTTAAGGTATTTACATATTCTCGAAAATATTAAATGAACGCCTAGTCTTTTCTCTGTTGTATGAAAAGAAAAATGAGGGAGCATGTCGAATCAAAATCCAAGGCTTGAATTTAGATTATTTATTAATAATATAATATGAATTATTAGACATAAAAATATCAAAGATGACGAAAAGTGATATTTTGCAAATGTCTTCAAAGCGATGTCTTACGACATGTGTTCGTATATTCCTAATATTAATGTTGTGCCGTAGGAAGTCTTTGAAAAAATATTAATACTCGTATGTGGTTACAATAACCAGTAAACAACAAAGAGAATTTAATACCAAAATGTTATGTATGAAAATTTATATTTTATTTACATAGTATTAAAAGAAATACTTACAACACGGATATAATTACAATATCGTATGATTATAGATAGTAATATTCGTTCGACGAGACGACAAAAATACAACGAGAATTTTTCAAATTACGAGATATCTAGTAATCTGCTACCGAGATTGCAGAAAACATAATTTATCACAAGCGATTACTGATAAGTAATAATCGTTACGATGCCTATAATAATATACTTACGTTTACATACTCGCATTGCGGTGTAAAGTATTCGAATTATTAATCCATATATTTACTTACTCGTGCAGCACTCTGATATCTGCTGACAACAATTGCAAATAAAAGAGGATTAGTTTTTTCTTATATTGAGATATTATAATACAAAATCAGCACAACATTTTAAATTAAAGTTTGAGTTATGGTATTTTTAGGCTCCTTCACAAATCTCGTTCAGTGAAATGTTTCTAATTTCGTAAAAACTCCGAGCTTGGCGACCTGAGAGAGAATGTTTTGTATTAGTGTTTAAAAACAGAAGATTATTTAAGTTGCTATCTTACTATTGTCATAATAATCGTAAACAATTATTGCAGACGGTTTCTGACCTGCTACTCGATGGAATCTGAACCCTTTAATAAGTAGACAAACTTCGGACTTGTCCAGATCATCGAAGTAAATCACAATTGTAGATTCACTGTTTTTCGTTTCTACTTTCTTGACTCGTTCCACTATTTCGATTTCATTTAAGTTATCTTGATCGGAAATATAACCGCTGGGCAGACTGACTTCCATCACGGCCATGTTCGAAGACTTCTCATCACCTTGAGGTAAGAAACTTGCGCAAACTAATAGTTGAATTTGCTCAATGTTGGAAGCATCCTTTACTTCGGATTTTATTATGAATCGAGGGGAGTCATCCCTTTTAGCTATATTGTATCTGCATGAAACTTGGACAAGAGTTGAGCCTTTGCCTTTGCTGGTGATATTAACCAATCTGGTTGCTGAATTCAGCTATAGTTTTTAATAAAATAGAACTAGTATGTCTTGGACTATTGTATATAATTAATAAACTTACCACATGAGTTTGGAGCATAATTGCGTTATCATCATTTACGGTGATTGCGCCGCTACCTCCCTTGTCGTCAGTAAAACTGATTTTAATTTCACCTCTGTCTACATTGAATTTTTCAGTGAATTTATCAATTGCTTGGAGTCCCACAACAGTGTCTTGGGTAGAACTGAATCCTCCATTGCTATTTCTCTGGCCAATCAGCCATTTCAGAGTTGGGACGGTCTCTTCTCCAGCTCCAGCTTCCAACTGAGCCAACAATCCATAGGCAGTAATTTCAGTATTTGTGTTCTGAGGGATAAACCAGTGGTCCGTTTGTTCATCTTTCTGTTCAGGCTTCTTTTCTGCCCACCAACAATAAGAATGTGCACCTTCTTTTTTCTGACGAGCGTTGAGCTTCTCAAGGAAGACGTCCTTCTTCTCGTGTTTGGCCTTTTGCAAGGCATAGGCGGAAATGGCCAACGAGTAAATGTCGGTTTCGTCGTCGATATTGTTCACTAAGTAGTCCAAACCCTTGTTGATGTTCTTTTGGTAGTTAGGAATCTCCTCCTGCGGAAAAAAATATTTCTGTTAAACTACAACTTTCCCTTCGTATTCCTTCCCTTACCTTGTTTTCGAGGAATGCCAGCAAAATGAATGCAGTCAGAGACAGACCCTTGCCCGATTTATCGACGTGATGGTGATCGATAATTTTGCCAGTCTCAGGGAATCTTCCGCTTTCGTCTTGATTGTTGGCCAAAAATTCTAATCCCTGCTTAATAACCTTGTCATCGATATTTGTGAAGTCCTTTGCTTCGTGGAATGATCTAACTACGTACGCTGTGAGCCAGGTACTTCCACTTTTGTCGTTCTTTCCGAACGCACTGTAGGATCCATCGTCATGTTTGTAGGTCAATTCACGTTGGTAACCAATTTCAAGGAAATTTTTCGCTTTACTCTCAAGAGTGGGAGTAAGTTTATTAATCCTCTGAAATGATTATAATTGTAAGATATTCTTCATTACCTTACCGATCCTTATTGATTTTGATAAAATTTTGCATTCTGATATAGTAGTTATTGAGATATTTCAAAATGGATTTTAAAAAGAATAAAAGTTTAAAAATTAAAGCTCGACTACGCAAAAGCTGAAAACAAGCATAAAATATTAAGTAGGAACTTCAAAACTCTGATTCAATAACAAAGGTTTTAAATTAAAAATAGTTAAAGTCGAAGGCTTTCCTTTAGATTCGTAGATTTTTTTTTACCTCCGACTGCAACTATTTTTAATCCAAGACCTTTGTTATTTATTGAATCAGAGTTTTGACTTTTCTGTATAATATTTTATTCTTGTTTTCGGCTTTCGCGTATCGGGTTTTAGTTTTTAAACTTTTATTTTATTTAGTGGGGTTTAGTGTAACATCAAATATGCTACTCGTATGACACGCAAGCTATTAAAACGCATCAAATGACACCTTATTTGCCAAAATACGATAACTACTTTATAATCGAATCAATGAAGGTTTTTACTTCTTAATCTTCAAGAACACGTACATCGAGCGGAAGCTCATTACAAATGGGTGTTCAAATTCAAAATTTAGGAATCGTTTGGTATAACGTTTTCTGCGTAGAATCCGAACACCCTGTATATAACGTTTTTGGGGTCGATTCGAAATTAGTGTTTCGCTTACTCAAAAATTGAATTTGGAGTAAGTCAACATTTGCATATAAGGCCTAAATAAAGAAAATGACTTTGTTTTTCGCAACATTCAATTAGTATGTAAAATTTTATAAACCCTTTATCCCAATTTGGGGAAAAATATAACCGATATTACCGTTAAATATCTGAGGACCAGAATATTTGGGACAAAATTAACCATATTTTGTTCCCCGCACCCATGAGGCATGCGAACTAATTTGTCCAAATTTTCGATAATGGGCCCAAGTAAATCTCCAACTACGGAAATTTCAATGTGTGTTGAATCAGGAACCGCATCTTTAGGTATTTCAATTGGTATTTCTTGTCTTTGTTCTTCTCCATTTTTTAATTCCAGAAAAATAGAGTTGTTCATAAACTGCTCAACGCCTTCTGGATCAACGCGCAAAATCTGTTTAATTATATCACCTGCAACTGCAGATATTGCCGAGATTTTTAAGACTATCTGTCCAGCCTTCTTTGGACGAATTAAGAAGGATTTTGATGTTCCAGATCCAGGTTTGATTTCAATTACTTTCGTTTGTTGGATTCCTATTCAGAATGTAGATAATCAATTAAGGATAATTTTTTAAGAGCAATGTCTAACCAGTTTCTGCATTTGTTTCACCGGGAGGATGGACGAATTCGAATTCTCCGTAGGCGTTATCTAGGATCAAATCTGCTGTGATATTGTCATCCATGTAATTAAACACAACCACAGGTACAGCAATCACTTCACCTACAGAATTATTGTAGAAAGATGAGTGTTATTTAATTTATAAAATTTAAATCGGTGCTGCACCTTTTTTTACAGAATACGGCAGATTCGTAGAGATGAAAAAGGGTTGGAACACGTTCAGTTTGTGTGCTTCATTCATTAAACCCAATCCTTTTTCTGGATGTAACGAGAAAGCAGTCAGCACCCATGAGGTAATTGTGTCTGGAACGTTTTTTTGAAGAGTAATCTCGCCATTTTCACTGTATCACGTTTTAAAAAAGAAAATTATTTAATAAAAAATTTGTTAGAAGTCCATGCCTTGATTACGTTTACTTCTAAGATTAAAATAAAGATTTTAGAATAACGAAAGCAAGCATCATCGAGAAGGACTAAAAAACAAATAAAATAGTTTACTTAAATTTAATTGTAAGGCATTTGCACAATTTTGATAGTAGATACAATTAAATAAAGAACTATGCATATTCATTTTAGATTTGCGACAAACTGAGGAAGAAAAATTATAGCACAATTAAATCGAATGCTTACTTTGCTTCAGCAGTTTCCCACAGCCAGGTTTCCGGAAATTCTTTTCTTTCGTAGATTGACGCTAACGACCATCCAGAATATTTTCGTTTTGTTAAAAGTCTACGAAATCCCTCTAAAAAACAAAATTAATACATCTTATTAGAATAAAATAATTAAATTAATTCTTCTAATTTATGAATTTCCTGTAGTAAGTAAATTTTTTATAACCATCTGTTTTCGTAAAGAGAATTACTATCTAAAAACATTCTCAACGATATTACATTAATTAATTATGTATTATATCATTCCAAAGACATTTTTTGACTTCATAAAACTTTAAATTGATTTCAACGCTTTCTTCTTTTATGACATAAAACATAATATAATATAAAAACAAAATCGTTAGTAAAAATGATAAAGAGTTTTAAATAAAACCTTGAGCTTTGAACTATTTCCATAAAATACGAAATGACTGAATAGTTTTTTTTATATATATAGTATACAATACCAAGCATTATATTTTATATATTATATTATTATTTATATTATAACTAAAATATACATACATATATTTATTTTTATCATTTTAGAGATACGATACGATGTATACATATGTATGTAACTCTTTCGGAAAATAGTCTGCTGTTTTGGATAAACTATCCCGAAAATCTTTAAAGTTTCTTACATTTTAAGAAGATATTCTTTTCAAATATCATGAAAGCTAGAGAGAGTTTAAATATAGCAAATTTAAGCTGGCGACTGTACATATATTTAATAAATCATCAAAAAAAATGTTAGCAGCTATAATCGTAAAATCTGCATCATCAGTTCTGGATGGAGTTATGAAATGAAAGAAGCACTGAGGAAAATAATTGATTTAAATAGATATATCTTGTTTTTTAAAACTTTGAAGTCATCTAAAAAATTACAAAATTTTTAATTACTTCTACGCCGTGGATTCAAGCAAGCCTTATCTCAAGTTCACATGGAAAATTGATATTTTATCAGAAACCATTTAGAACTTGCTATGAAATGTCGTCTCTTTATCAAGATTTTTGTTACCGTCACCTCATTTTCATTGATTTTACAGGTCAACAAACTTCAATACAGAGGAACAACATAAATTTACTTTCAAATAATTTTTAATGTAAATCAAGTACTAATAATATGTACCACCTATATGTATGTAGATAATATGTAATATCTAAAAGAGAAAGCTTTGAAAAAAATTTCAACCACCCAAAGAAGAAATCCTAAAAATGATGAAATAATTTTAATTTTGGAGTATTCATTGCAACCAACAATTTACACCCAAAATTTGAACATTAAATTTAATGCTAGTAGTATACCAAACTCCTTTATGTATTATCTACTTTTTCTTAAATTGTGTTGAAAGCCCATATTTTGGATTTTTAAAATTGAAATTATTGACCTCTTGAAAAACACCCATTGTGTTATTTCAACAAATTTACGGTTTATTTAAAACATCTTAATTAACGCAAAACAAAATTGGTTCTTAGGGGTGTACTACCTTAGATTTTTGCTATTTAAAATTATGAGCGACAAATATTACATGCAAATATCATCCACTAAATGAATATTTCCGAATAATGTTTAGAAAAAGGATTTGTTATTTATGTCTAAATTACCTATCGTACTCGGAAATGCGGCGTTTGTTAAAGTTATTACTCCTGAACTGACTCCGGGCATTACTGACTCACGCCAATCCCATGCGGTCCATGGTGTCATAGTATTAAATTTTAGCAAAGCATTAATGACCTTATCTTTACTTATATCGTTTCCATCTTTTAATAATAAGACGCTTTGATCAACTCCCAAGATGCCAACGCAAGAGTTTGGTTTGGTAGTAATATTCAACGCAATTTCATCTCTAACTTTTGCTTCGGTTGGAGCATTTATTTTTATCTATATAATGTAAATGGTTAATGGTATTAAAACTTAAAAGAACTCTAAAGATACTCACGAAATTGTTAAACTGCCGTTCGATGAATACTTCCTTTTCTGCAGAAATAATTTTTCCTTTAGTAATGTAATAAACGAAAACATAGCACGATGGAACCATTGCGAATGTGGTCTGGAATTTAAATACGTGGGAGGTTTGATCGTCAGGCACGTCAATCTTTCCTGCCTCAACAATGTCTCCTCTTCCAACAATTTGGTAAAAGAAATATTTTAAAGGGAGGTCCGAAGTAACCTTCATTGAGACTTCCATATTAAGTTGAGGTCTGAGAGAAAAGTCGAATAGAAGGATATTATTCAAAAATATAATGATGGTCTATGACGTACTTCTCTGTTTGGGTTTCAAGTTCTAAAAGATTTTCGGTTTGCTTGCTCTGCTTTTTAATAAACATTGAGCAGATACATTTTTCTTGGTCTAAATATCTGGCCTAAGTGATTTAAATAATAATATTTAGATAACTTTTTATTTGTTATTAGAAATGAAAGAAATAATATAATAAAACAAAAATGCTAAATAAAAATGTAAATTCGTATAATAGGCGAACAAAGTTAATAAAATAATGATTAAACAAAACTTAAATCTAAAAATATAATATATATAAAATTAGATAATAAACTAATCGGTCAATCAGGTAATCAATCGCATTTTTTATCACAACTTAAAATTGTTCGAAAAGCCTTAGATTCAACAATACTTTGTATAAAATGTTTAATTTGTTTCGGTTAAATTAAAGTAATAAATAGGATAATAACGATTATGAGGTACTTTTTACTTTTTGATCGCTCGATAAGAATTACGAAACAATTTTTATTTGTCGATCGTTCGATAATGATTAAAAGTTATTATTATTTTTTTTTTAATTATTCGAAATAAAACTCATTTCATTATTTTCCTTCCTTTAAGGAGTGGAAAAGTAAAAAAACAAAAAGGTACGATTCGGAATGATAGCCTCTTATTTTTTTTAAGTCGTTTAAAAATCATTTCTTAATATTATACTTAATAATCATTATCGAGTGGTCGAAAAATAAAAAATACTTGATAATCGTTATTTTGTAATTTATGTATATGTTTTGTTCATACTCATTACAGTCTTGAAATAAATATACTATATAAAGAGGTTTATACATATAATAATGTTCATTCGTTACTTACATGAATAACGTAAGAGTGGTGATTCAAAGGGGTAAAAGAAACAGTGGCCATCCCTTTTTCGTCAAGTAGTTTTTCAAATGTTATGTGTTCCATTTCTTCTTTCTTTTCTTCATCTTGCTCTGTTGCTTCGTCATCTTCTTCGTCGCTATCTCCACTCCAGTTGGATCCATGAGTCTGGTTTGATTTTATATCAATTACAATCCGGTTAGAATTGTCCTGCACCGGAGATCCGTCAAAGTTCTTAACACCAACATTAATTTGAAGAGGCACACCCGCGATGAAGCAGTTGGGAATTTTAACACCTCTAATATCGTACTGTTTGTCATGGACAACAATATTAGTTGAAGCATTATATTTTAATCCAGTTAAGGCCTCTTCAACAGAGGCCTCAATTTGATACTTATAAAGATATCTGCTTTCGGTAGAGTCTACTATGTCAGAAAAGTCAACTTCTAGAGAAGCTTTTCCGTCTAAAGGAATAGTTTTCGTCAGTAGAGCGTCACAACTGCCTCCATAAAAGTCAGGCCATTGCGAGATTGTTACAACAGCCTCTCCTTTGACTGACTTTCCGAAAGTATATCTGGAAAAAAAAAGACTACGCATTAAAACATTTTTTTCTTAAACTTGTAACATTTCTGCATTTGGTAATTGGAAAATTTAACAATTCTCTATCAGAGCATAATAACAAAACTTTTATGAGACCAACTAGTCCGAAAGTCTAGATAGTACAAAATAAATTTTACGGTGGAATAATATCAGTTCCAAAAGTTAATATATACGATAAAATGTTAGGGAAAATTATATGTTTTTGATATGCCTAAGAAATTTTTGCTGGCAGAGTATTTAATTATGCTAGTGAAAAACTCAAATTTTCTACTAACCTTCTTTCGAATAATATCTTTACGAAATTGTTCTTACTTGTAGAAGAAGACATGTATAGTACATATGTACATTACATGTACATATGTTTATTTTTATATTATAATATATACATTTAATCGATTAAATGCAGCTAAATTATGTAATACTATAATTTTAAATATGTCAAAATGCAATTAACTTTGACGCACAAGACTCGATAAAACTTAATAACTGAATATTAAAGAATTTCAATTTGCAGGAATTAAAATTTATCATATTTAGAGTTATTTTAAATTTTACTACACCTAACCATGCTTTAATTTAGTTCTAAATTACAGAATATGTAGATACATATACATATATATTAAATGTCGTTTTGTAAACATTAACGTAATATGTAAGTTTTAAATTAATGGAATTATACTAGACATATTAAGTTTCACACGATCTCCTAAACTTTCAACAGTGAACTTTAATATAAGTATTGAATATTCATATTTTGTAAATTACTCTTTATGTGTAGTACTCACTTAGCCGTGACAATAGCATTTATCTTTGCGTCCTGCTTATAAACATCCTTAGGAGCATCAATAGTCACCTCAAATTTTGGAAGAACGTACTTGTTAACAATGAAACACAACTCTTCAGTTTCATTACAATACATAACTAAAATGCTCCATTGGCCCAGATTAGGAAACATTGATAATTGCAATTCGCCGGAGTATACTCCTTTATGGAATTCGATATTATTAACTCGCTTTATTGTATTATTTTGTGGATCCTGCGTACGTTACATATTTTAAAAAATTAATACGTTTTACAATGAGAACCTTACCAATATAGAAACCGAAACATGTCCGTAATTATTCACAGGGCGGGTTTCTTTGTCCAATATCAAAATTCTGAACCTAACCAAATCACCTGGTTTGTACGTAGCTTTATTTGTCTGAATTATAACAAAACGATCACGTTCGCTGGATTCGAGTTCTGCTTCATTTTTAAATTCAATTCCATCAAGGCCTTCAGCGATGATCTTATACTTACCTTTTTTTATTGATGGTACCTACATATTTTTAAATCGGAGCAAAAGTTATAATTTTGATAAATAAACGCTGAATTTAACTTACTTGAAAGGGTACTATCTCGTAGTTGTAAGGCTGGATTTCGACGAATTTCTCCGAATTAAATTCAGGCCCAGTAATAGATATTTTTATCTTAGCAGGGGTTTTACTCTTGTGGACGGACGCGATCACCGTAAAGTTCGAATTTGACCGCATAACACCTGGAAATACAACTGTGTATGAACTGAAAATAAATTGTAAATGTAAAATTAACCAATGAGAGCCAGGATCTTAAAAGCGGTATAGAAATGATAATTTTGGGGTTTTCAATGTCATATTTTCCAGTATGTATCAAGAGAAAATAAGTAGTAAGAATAGTAGTAAGAACAATATGACTAATGCTTTTTGGATTACAGATTTTGTTTCTAAAAGAGTTATGCTTTCAAATAATTCTTTACTATTTCACTTCAATTCATGTTTCACATCTTAAAAGGGGAATTTCACGTTAACCCAGCATCAATGCGATGGTTGAGTCAAAGATATTTTCTTACGTTTTTATCGTAGGTAATCAATTGTAAAATTCACACAAATTCCCATAATTTTAAGCCTTTTGATATGAAGCTTTTGGTATTCTACAGCAGTTCTTATTTTTTAAAGCCTATATTAAATTGCCAAAAAAGGTAATTTAAACAAATTTAATATATATATTAGCCTTAAGGAGAACCAGCACTATGAAGGATCCAGAAAATCGATTTTGTATTATTTATTACATTTTCTGGAAGTAAAGGGTGTTTCAAAATTCACGCAAAATTTTAATTTTGTGCGGTAAAGAGTTGTCAACGAAAAAAAAAAAAAATCAGCGTGAAAGCCAACAGTTAAAGGTTATTAAAAATGGAGAGCTACACGAAAGAACAACGCGTTTTCATTGTTGAACAATATTTTAAAAATAATGAAGGTTTGGCAACTACAGTTCGCAATTTTCGTACAAAATATGGTCGGAATAGTGATCTTCATAAACTTCATCAATTGTGAAGAGACTGGATCAATTTTCGTGATCTTATATGGTAATTTCTGGCCGTCCTTCAACAAGTCGTTCAACACAAAACATCGAAGTAGTTCGTGAGAGTGTTGCTGAAAATCCAGGAACATCAATTCGGCTGGTCAGGCACTAATAGTTAATGGTGTTCGCTATCGCTACATGATAATCCAGTTTTTTGTGCTTAAATTGCAAGATATATGTAGATGTGGACGACATGTTTTTTCAACAAGACGGTACCACATGCCATACAGCCCGAGAAACAATTCAATTTCTACATGAGTAATTTCCTGGTCGTGCATTTTCTCGTTTTGGTGGTCAGAATTGGCCGCCCAGATCATGTGACTTAACGCTGCTGAACTTTTTTCTTTGGGGTTGTTTGAAGTCTAAGACTTATGCCAACAAGCCCGTCATATCATTTTATTTTTAACCAAATTAATTAATCTAATTGTATTATACTGCAGTCTATCAGCTATGTAATAACATTTTTATTTATAAACGATTATAAAAATATAATAAGATTTTGGAATTTTGGTACCAATTTAAAGTGTGTCAGATGGTTCTTCGTTAATAATTCAATATAGGTTATAAATAAAAAAAAATAAAAAAAACCTAAATTTTTGCATTTTTTCAATTATTTATACATTACTGGTAAACAGCTGAAAAATGTGAAGCACATCAATTTTCGGGACTTTTGCTTCATTTTCCACAAACTTTTTATTACTCACTTTCACCGGAATTGATTTTTCTGGCAATAGTCCAACAAGAGCACGCGTAAGCAGAAAGTTCACAAAATTAAGACGTGTTCGTGATTTGTACGAAGGCGTAGGCGCACTAAATTTATTATTTATAAAGCTTTTGAATTGTTTAGAGTGCGTGAAGTTTATCCACCTTTTAACAAAATTTTCTACATGTTTGAAAGCCGTATTACTTTGCAAAGTGCAAAATATTAATCAACTAATTTCAAATCCTAAATGCTCTGTTTTAATTCGAAATGATAGATTTTAGTCTTCCTAAAAACTATTTACTTCAAATCGTAATTCTTGCGTACGAAATTTACCTTAAAATTATTGAAGAAAATAAAATATTTTGAATTTAATGTTGTAAAATTAAGTAATCCCAGTTTAATTAATTACTTCACTATTTTATTCTTTTTAAGCTCAATATACAAAAATTCATGTTTAGTTTTTTATAATTATGGTAATGTAATAATTTCCCAATTAAGTTATCAATGTGTTTGTAAATTGTCGTGATTTTCAATATAACATAAAATCGATATTCATCTTTATTTTGAGATTTTGTGTGTTTAAGTTTAAATTTTATTTCTATTTTATTAATTTTCATGGATAAAGTTTGTAGATAAATTCACTTCGATTCGATCCGATATCCATATTCATAGCTTTCAGTTTTGCTATAAAAAAATTGTTTATAGAGCATGAAAGCTCTATCTAATCAAATTGGATCTAAAGTTATTTTTCTTTATACATCAGAAACTAATAAATTAAATTTAAATATCGTTATTTCACTACATATGTTTTGTAATAATATAAACATTGTCTCTAAGCATAGAGCAATAATTAAGTAAAATAATATATTTGAAACTACACATTAAAGAAGTAAATTACTGAAACTTACTCCTCCTCCTCCGTCTTGTCTTCTGCTTTGGGTTCCATAATATTGAATATTTCAATATTACAATCACTCGTCCCGCACTAGCGCTCTGTTCTCAGATATTTAGATACTGCAGGCAGCTGGCAAAAGCAAAGCAAATGATGAAATAAATAAATGAAGAAGCTTTATGTAGGAGATTCTAGCGTCAAGCTACTCACGATAGAATCAGAATATATCAATCGAGAAGGAGAGATCTTTTGGTTCTTCTGTTTATTTGTTTTGGACGAATAGAATATAGAGTTAAACCGAATATTGAAATTTGTGTAGTATCGAAATGGAAAAAAGTAACAAATGGTTTGTACATAAATAAATACTTCCTAAGTTATCACAATGTCTTGCAGCCAGTATCGTAAAATTCTCGATTGTATGCTAATTTTTCTCTTCATGGAAGCTTGCAGCACTGAATGTGTGAAGCCCACCATAAACTTTCTTAGCATGAAAGCATTTTAGACATTGGTTGGAGTAAAGTCTAGAAGTTAACACATTAACTGCTAATAACGAGTATATTCGTGGTTGGCAATAGCTGAATATTTGGCTGAATATGCTCTTGGCAGCGAATGGGCTAATCTAAAATTTCAAATTTACTTTTTATAACTTGGTCAGTTTCATTTTATCATTTTGACTTCATTTTCTTCTTCAAGGTCACAGGATGTTTATGTTTATATTTTCAACTTTAAGTTAAACCTGAGTTACAACAATTTCAAAATATTGAATTTTTTAATAATTGGTTTAAAATAAAATAAATAGAACTTTGAAACCAATTTCCCAATTCTCACATAAGTATTTGTTTATTTTTTCTGGTGTCGTATAAATTGGCGGGCAGTCCTGGTCTCTGAGTTTTCAGACGATCAAAATGAAATCTTGGGAATACTCTAATAGGATACTAATGATCATTTGTAGTGTTTCATATACTAAAATTGGATAAAAGAACACTTAGGGCCTAATTCTGGTGTTTGTCCGTCCGTCTGTTTATCACAAGTCCTCAGTTCTCTCTCACGGTGCAAGTTAGAGATTTAAAAGTTAGCATGGTTAATGTTCGTTTTTTTTTCTAATTACTAAAAACAGCGAGCATACTATACAAAATTTCATATTTAAAATCAACCTCTTTATTTTGAAATTTAGTCGCTACATAGCTCTAGGAACATCATAAATTACAAAAAGCATAATCAAATACCAACAATTATAATATTATGATGTAAACTTTTAATGCATAATCAGCTTTAATTGCATGCGTCAGCACTAATGTTAATAATTTTTTACTTCCTAAATTAGTAGACGCAGAAGAGTTTTTTAAAGTAGTACGAGTATGTTTCTCCCAGGTCCGCCGGGTATCTTTAAAATACAACCTTAATGACCTATACAGCGATATGTATTATTATTTATTTAAGCTTATACATATTTCAAAAGTTATTTACGATTTTTTTCTTTAAATTAGGGATTGTTTTAAAAGTATGCAAGGAAAGGACTACAGCCACGTTATCGTTATTAATTTGATCGATTGCACAGATTAATATTGTCTGATCAATTTCGAAACTAAATATGCATAGATTTGCTATGCAAAAAGAGTTTATTTAGATATAAAATAACAACTGCATGTTTATAACTTCTCATTGTAATTTATTATTTTATAAAGGAAGTGCTAACTAGCAGCGTAAAAGTGACAAAAATATTATCTTCATTAAAGTGTGAAATAAGACACTGCGAAACAATTTTTATATATTGTTACTCGCTACACAACATCACTTAGCATTCGGCATCACAAATCTCGTTCAGTGAAGTTTTGTTGATTTCATAAAATGCGCGAGCTTGTCGACCTGGAAAATAAATTTTTTATTTAGTTCCCAAAGACAAAGCATATTCCTTTCGTATCTTACTATTGTCATAATAATCGTAAACAATCACTGCAGCTGGCTTCTGTTCTGCTATTAGGTGGGCTCTGAAGCCTTTAACAAGTGGACAAATTTCGGTGCTGTCGAGATCGTCGAAGTAGATGACGATCACCGATTCGCCGTTTTTAGTTTCTACCTTTTGAACTCTTTCGACCGACTCAATTTCATTTAAGTTGTCTTGGTCGGCAATATAGCCACTAGGCAGATTGACCTCCATCACGGCCATGTTCGAAGTTTTTTCATCCCCTTGAGGGATGAAGCTTGTACAAACAGACAGTTCAATTAGCTCTGATTTTGATGAATCTTTAATTTCTGGTTTTATCGTGAATCGTGGTGAATCATCTTTTTTATTTACATTATACCGGTACGAGACTTGAACGAGAGTTGATCCTTTGCCCTTGGCGGTGATCTTTACAATCTTAGCTTCTGCGTTTAGCTAGAAGCAAATAGTATAAAAACAATAGTTAAAATATTTAACAATATTTCATTTTTAGAGATGCATACCATATGGGTTTGGAGTACAATTGCGTTATCATCATTTACGGTGATTTTGCCGCTACCTTCCTTGTCGTCAGTAAAACTGATTTCAATTTCACTGCTGCCTACATTGAATTTTTCAGTGAATTTATCAATTGCTTGGAGTCCAACAACAGTGTCTTGGGTAGAACTGAATCCTCCATTGCTATTTCTCTGCGCAATCAGCCATTTCAGAGTTGGGACGGTATCTTCTCCAGCTCCAGCTTCCAACTGAGCCAACAATCCATAGGCAGTAATTTCAGTATTTGTGTTCTGAGGTGCAAACCAGTAAGGTTGTTTCTCCTTCTTTTCGGGTTCTTTTTCTGCCCACCAAGAATGTCCACCTTCTTTCTTCTGACGAGCGTTGAGCTTCTCAAGGATGACGTCCTTCTTCTCGTGTTTGGCCTTTTGCAAGGCATAGGCGGAAATGGCCAACGAGTAAATGTCGGTTTCGTCGTCGATATTGTTCACTAAGTAGTCCAAACCCTTGTTGATGTTCTTTTGGTAGTTAGGAATCTCCTCCTGCGGAAAAAAATATTTCTGTTAAACTACAACTTTCCCTTCGTATTCCTTCCCTTACCTTGTTTTCGAGGAATGCCAGCAAAATGAATGCAGTCAGAGACAGACCCTTGCCCGATTTATCGACGTGATGGTGATCGATAATTTTGCCAGTCTCAGGGAATCTTCCGCTTTCGTCTTGATTGTTGGCCAAAAATTCTAATCCCTGCTTAATAACCTTGTCATCGATATTTGTGAAGTCCTTTGCTTCGTGGAATGATCTAACTACGTACGCTGTGAGCCAGGTACTTCCACTTTTGTCGTTCTTTCCGAACGCACTGTAGGATCCATCGTCATGTTTGTAGGTCAACTCACGTTGGTAACCGATTTCAAGGAAGTTTTTGGCCTTACTCTCAATAGCGGGTGTAAGCTTATTAGTTCTCTGAAAATATTATGATAGTTAAAAAGATGGTCATCAAAATCATCAGTCTTATAAGAAAAAAAAAAACTTAAAATTCTAAATAAGTTAATTTTATCATTCATAGGAGTTAAAATGACTATTAAATGAATATTAAATGAAACTGTCTTATGATAATTGTTTTAACCATTGATTTCATAGTTAACCATAACAATTTTCAAAATAGTTTCTTTAAAAGATATTCATGTGTGAAGTGGGGACCACAACGTAAATATATAATAATCTATTTGTTTTCTAAAATCCTGCAATTATAATATTATGAATAAAAAAAAATTAATAAAAAAATTATGAGAAAAATTGTGTTCAATTTGGTAAGTAATGACTCATTTGTTTGGTGCGGTAATATCTTCAAAAATCATTGAATTAAAATTTTAGATTCTACCAGAGTACAAAAATATGGTTTTCTTGTAAAGTACTTATAAAAGAATAATTAATTTTTGACACAAACCTTCTAGGACATAAAGACGTGTCAATTTTTGAAAAAGTACAAAATACTTAAAAGTAATCAAAACTAAACCACAAGTTTTTTTTTTTTCTATGCTCAGTAAAAATAACGCAGATCTTACCGTAAGATATCTGAGGACCAGAATATTTGGAACGAAGTTGACCATGTTTTGTTCACCGCATCCATAAGGCATACGAACAAGTTTGTCCAAATTCTTAATAGTGGGTCCAAGTAAATCTCCAACCACGGAAACTTCAATGTATGTTGAATCAGGAACTGCGTCTTCAGGTATGTCAACGGATATTTCGTGGGCTTGTTCTTTTCCATCCTTCATGTCAAGGAAGACAGCCTTGTTTACAAATTGGGTAACACCTTCTGGTTCAACACGCAAAACTTGTTGTACAATATCCCCAGCAACTGGAGAGATTGCCGAGATCTTTAACGTCATTTGACCAGCTCGCTTAGCACGAACATAAAATGATTTGGATACACCTGTTCCAGAATCGATGTCAACTGCTTTAGTCTGTTGTTCCTCGGTATCTATTATTTGGAATTATATAAATGGCAAATTATTAGCTCATATTATTATTATTATTTTTTGTAAATTAATTTCTTACCAGTTTTTGATTTTTTCTCATTGGGTGGATGAACGAATTCGAATTCCCCATGGGCGTTATCTAGAGTCACATCTGCCTTAATATTGTCGTCCATATAGTTGAATACAACGACAGGTATAGCAATTACTTCGCCTAAAAGATTATATTATTAGTTTGGGAAATTTTAATTATTTCAGTTACTGCTTTACCTCTCTTTACGGAATATGGTAGATTTGTAGAAACGAAGAAGGGCTGGAATACTTGCAATTTCTTTGGAGTTTTCGTCAAGCCCAAACCACTCTCTGGATTTAGTGAGAAACCAGTCAACACCCATGAAGTAATGGTATCAGGAACTTTGTTGCGAATAGTAATTTCGCCGTTTTCACTGTTGAATTTTTTTTTTTTAAAGAAGAAAAATTAATTTCAATATTACATTAAGTTAAAATTTTTGTTTCGTTAATTTGTTAAACTAAGCTGAAAATATTAGGTTTGCGAGAACAAAGCATACCGTTGTTAGTATTACATGCATATTTATGACAAACTATGAATGTCTAAAAACAGAAAATTAACTTAAAAAAAAAAGCAAATAATGTATTTAAGTTTGAAATAATTTAAGTGCAGTTGCTAATACATATCTGACGGTCCAAAACCAAAACCCTGGAAATTACACCTCATCCAATGAACATAGTCTTATGTAATCTGTTAACTTTAGTATATGTGCTGATTGTTATATTTTCTTGCACTTTGAACTTCACACAGAAGGACATCACTATCATGCAATTTCGTGAATCTCGAATTTGACAGTGCATAGTGAAATGAGTCGAATATTTTATATCTAGCTTGATTTTAATAACATACAGCAACAAGTAGCAGTGATTACACAAAGTATGTATGGTTAACATATGTAGACCAAATGCGCAACATTTACTGGGTTCAAATTGCAAGTGCTGCAGGTCATCGGAGTTTACAATTTTTAGGTTTATATAGTTTACAATTACTGATTGTCTTATTATAAGATTTTGAAATTAGGGACACCAATTATGGCTTTAGTATTTCAACTATTCCATTTTAAAATGTAATTAATTAAGTTTTCAATTGGCATATTACTACTTATTTGGAAGGGACTTTAGGGATTTTACTACACATTTTTTTACAAAATGAAATACATAATAATATTATAATCGTAAGCAGGCAATAACAAGAGTGTATAAAATATTCACTTTTTAACAATTTCTGATGACCACCAAATCCAAGTTTCTGGAAAATATTTTCTCAGAGATGGAATCATTCTCATGGTATCTGAGTCATTGTCTGTGCCTCTGACAGAGTCTAATTCATCTTCAGATTCAAGAAATTCTATAGAATTTTCTGTAAAAGATATATTTTAAATTCCCACAATAGCCTAGTTTTCTAATATAATTCATAATTTGCAGTCCTGCATAAGCCTTGCGACATTTGTAGTTTGAATTTTTTAATATACCCAATATATTTTACAACTCCGTAATTTTATATATTACAATTGCTGCGTCTTTAAAACTCGACAAAATTCATTTTTAATTTATTTGTCAATATCGATTTTTCATGCTCATTGAATACTAATGAATGTAAAAAAACAAATACTGTTAAATGAATTTGTGTTTCAATGCTTTTTTCAAAAGCATGAATAGTTTCTAATCCGGAAAAATAAATAGAATAAACGCAGAGTAAGTGAAAGTAGCCATTTTCCCTTTCGTTTGGTAACAGTTTAGAGAAAAGAAGTGATATGAGTTGAATATACATTTTACATATAACAAAATGCAGCGAAAATATATATAATAAGAAAACAGATATTAACTTTTCTTGCTTATTAATCCAAATCCACGTTTCTATGAAATTCGATCTGATTGCCACTGCTGTAACATCAGGAACGCCATCGTCTGCCACCTCTTCATTATATTCGTATTCTACGGGATAAATTTCTGCAAAAATATACTAGTTATAAGACCCTACTACATAAAAGGCAAACAAAATAACATTGGCATTATATCGTTAAGGAGTTTGAGGAATATAGTACAATAGTTTAAAGAAATTCGAGGTTTCGACTCTTATATGTAGTTAGAGTTGAGGTGTATCTTTTCATTTGCCTTTTATTATATTTATACACCCAACAGTCAGTAAAAACGATTTTACTCGATATTAAAAAATAAATATTGAAAGAAAATAGCCAAAACTCTTTATGAATGTAAATAATCAGTTTTTTAAAACCAAAATTGTGATCATAATATTTAGAATTAAGTAATATACATTAGAATTAAATTAAAATTTCTCTCACAAACATTACCGGGATTGGTAATGGAATTGATAAGTAATGGATAAATTCATTCAAATTCATGATTTAGGGATTACGAATTGTTATTAATTCCTTAACTTATTTTCATTTCTAACTACTCAAAGAAAATTATGCTACTGGTTTTAACTGTAGCGAGGAATTATTTTTGGTACAAACATTTATTATAGTGACCAATTTAAATTTTTATTTCGCAAACTATACATTGGCATACTTTTTGTTCGATGGTCTTTGAGTGTTCTTAGCTCCAGTGATTTGGGCTGGAGATTAATAAGTCAGTCAATTTTTTCTCACAATTACATATGAGGCAAATTTGGATAGTGTCCAAAATCGTGTCCACTGTTTAAAGAGCCAAAATATATGTATGTGTATATAAAGAACATCTATATATGTAAGTGTCATAATACGCTTTCAACAAAGCCAAATTTAGTCTGCGGCTGGGACAAAAATTGCCGAATTTACTTTCATATTCATATAAAAGAACACAAAGATGACTCCATTAGTTTTCTACTCAATAGTACAATTTAGTACTTATTGGTGCTCGTAGCTCTTGTTGTGTTATACTCGTATAAATAATTACCATATAATCTTAAAATTATGAAATGTTAAATTAACGTTATTTTAACCCAACACCAAAGGTATTCACTCAAACAAATTGAAAGTTATTCACTTTATATTTTCTATGGATTGCCAGATCCATGTTTCTGGAAATTCTTTTCTGACCGATGGAGAAAATCCTCCGAATCCTCCGGCGGCAGCAGCCTTATCATAGAACACTTGAGGGAAGAACACTGTAAAAGTTGCATAATATTTAAAATTGCCTTCCGCAGCTTACATTAATTTTCGAAATAAGTTGAAAAATAAGTTTTTTGAAACAGAAATTCTTATGATTGCTGCTTTTTCTTTTTTTAATTCCTTCCATGTTATTCGACATTTTCTTAAAAAAAGGAATATTTATTGTAACTCACGATAAACAGAGTATAGGCTTAAAAATACTGTTTTCTTTTTTAAATTCGTGCAGGCATTATAATGATGTCCCATGCATTTCGATATTATATCTACTTAATAAATTAGGAAATAAAAAATTGTTAAGATTTGACATAAAGTCGGTATTCTTTGGTAGTCCGAAGTGAAAAATTATTTTTTAAGGCCAGAAAAATATAATATATTACTGATCATAATCGATAAAAGTTGTTGTGAACTTGAAATGTTACGTTTTCAATATACAAAATAAAGCAATCTCAAACAACCCACATACTAAACTACTAGGAATTAATTTATACGAGTAAGCTCTGTCGATTAAGCCCAGACAGATATACATATAATAATAGAAGAAATAGGAAAAGCAGAATAGAAGATTGCTTTTCTAATATACCTACAATATAAATGCTTTCAATTAAAACCTTTTCACTTCTAGAGTATTCCAGATCCAAGTTTCCAAAAATAAACGTCGAATGGAAATTGATTCTACTGGCTTTTTTTTCTCTACCTCTCGATGAACAAAAGCTATACGATCATCGTCTTGACTTCCGAAGAAATAGCTTGGCTGTATATTGTGAATGTTTATTAGAGAAGCTGTAACAAATATGCTATATATGAGAAAAAAACTTAATTATCTTAAAAACAGCTGACTATTATATAATTAATTTTCAACATAAATCCAATTTGTCAGTAAAATAAGTAGCCTTTTTTATTATTCAATGTAAAGAATAAAGAAAAAATTTGAAGTATTTTTTCTCAAACTCAACCGACTTTTAAAGCTTTGGGTTTGCTCCGTTGAACAGAATAAAATATTTATGAATTTTACCCATGCTATTTCCGAAGTTGATTTTAATAGATATGCTAAATTTTCAAATGGTATATGTTGTGACAAATGAAGTGAAACCACCACCTTGTCCAAAATATATTCAGTTTAAACTGAAAATTATTCACTTCATATCTTCTGCGGAATTCCATATCCATGTCTCTGGAAATTCTTTTCTGACTAAGGATGGTGGTCCAATTAGATCGAATATTTCGCTACTATACAAGACGAAAGGTATTTCTGTAAAAAGTATATAATGATTCAGATATGTCTTTTTTTTTAAATTTCATGCATTTTGTACGAATTTCGAATCTGAATTTCGATTCTTATGTAAGACATATTTATCGATAAAATGACATTAGGAAAGTAAAGGATAATTAGAACATAACAAACATAGGAACGCATATCTGATGCTATTTTCCATAAATAAATGTATTAATTCTACTTATTTTGGGAATAGTTATAGAATTAAGTTGGTACATTACAAAACTAAACGATTTCACTTATTACTTTTTTAAATATTTGTTGATTTTTATTCGAATTTCAATTCACCATAACCCCTAAATAAATAAATTAATATAAATAACATGACTGAAAAGTATACAGGCTGATATTGATAAAAGTTGAAAAGTTTTAAATTGCAATGCTTATTATTTTTGAAGAACATACATATGCCACGATATCACTGAAATATACATAATTAGATGTATAATTAAACAATATGCTTATGGGAAAGAAATGCGAATTTTGCAATTTTGTGTATGACAGTTTTGCAAATTACACTCACAGTGTTTTAATGGTTTCCCACAACCAAGCTTCTGGAAAGTCCTTGCGAACAACGAACTCTTCCTTTTTGGTAGAAATAATTCGAGAACGTGAACGAGCACGATTCCGTGAACGAGACCCTTTCGATTTTCTCCCTTTAATTTTCACTGCGAACAAATTTTTACCTATCATTATAAAAATATTGTGTGCTATTATTACAGAATGACAGCCAAAATAACCTCCCATTTGTCTAATGTCGTTTTTTTTTTTTTTTTTTCAAAATGTGGAAGGATTTTATTATATTGAACGATATTGGGTTCACTAATATGCGGTTTCAACAAGATAATGCTGCGTACCACCACACATATCAAGTTGAATCATTTTCACAGAACAGATGGAGCAAGGTAAGTAAATTGCGTAAGCAAGCGTTAACCGAGGTTTTACAATTTAATAGACGAAATAAGTTGATTCAATTGGGAAACATTTAAAGTTTTTCATTGAATCTATGTATATTAACATTATGTTGCTTTTTGGCACACTGTTATACAATCTCCGACTTTATTATTACATAATTTTGTCGTGTTTTAATATGCGAAATAAAAACAATCCAAATTGTTGTAATTTAATATGACTTACAGTGGCTGGCAAGTTTCCCAAATCCAAGTTTCTGGAAATTCTTTTCGCACAGATATTATTATACACTCATCATCAGCTTCTTCTATTGCAGTTTCTAATTTTTTATGTTTTTTCTTAATAGCTTTCCTCTTGCACACACACACTTCCACAATTCTGAATTCTGTATCTTTGTAAAAATAATAATAATAATATGTAAAATTAATACAATCCAAATTGAACTTTTTTAAACTTTTAAACATCTTTTTTTATATTTATACGGGTTAATATTGTGGTCTGTCAGGTCTGTAAATGACAATAAGGCGGAAGTTAAACATCTAAAATGGGCATTGATTTTATACGAAATTTTTAAAAACATGCGAAATTTTGAGACCTATAAGACCTTTATTTTTGCATAAATCAAATTTTTCAAAATCTTTTATTTATATATTTTTGTGCGCAATATGAGAAGTTTTACTTTTTAATTTCATTCATGGCAACTTTTGAGAATGAAGTGAATAAGTGCACGAATACTTTAAGTAAAAGGAAGTAAAAGTTGAATTACTAAAACTTATAAAAATTGCGTTTATTCAGACACACCTCAAAATCGACTAAAATGTTAATTTCTTAAGACGATTTGATACCATTTGAAAAGAAAATGAAGATAAATTACTAAATGTGTAACTGAAAAAGCCCATTATATTACAAGACCGTGATTTCAGAATTCAATAGCTAAAATCGTACCTACGATGTAAATAAAAATGAGTTATGCCACACAAGTTCGGCTTATGATTGAATAGAGTAAAAGCCGTCACCGATTCTATTTAAATTTTACCTATTACATAAAGTGTTGTAGAAAAAAGTAATAATGTTTCTCTTTAAAGTGAATTTTGTAAGTGATACAGCCAAATCTCTAATATCTTTAGTTTCTACGAAAGTTACGTCTAGAAATTGAGAAGTACATATATTAAGGGTATTCACGATTTATTGTATTTGTTATTGTTTATTTGTAAAATGTTTAAATAAATCGGTTGCCTTACAATTAGGTACTAAAATATAAAGTTTTACAAGCGCGAATACCCCTAATATATTTTGAGTGTAACAAATATTAATAATAGTGCTTCCTTCTGGCTTTACAATTTTGTTAAATATTTTTGTTACTTTTCAAAATGCCAAATAAGAGAAAATCAAATTAGTTAATTTAGTAGGACTTACAATGGCTTTAAGAATTCCCAAAGCCATGTTTCTGGGAATTCTTTCCGCACAGATATTAATAAAGATTCATCAGCAGTATCTTCTATTGCAATTTGCGGTGTTCCTTTCTTTTTGTATTTAACAACCTTCTTCCTGATTATAATATCATCTAAAAAATGTATTAATAATAGAAGTTGTAAACATATTAATAATTGGATTGAACGGCATACAGAAAAATAAGGGAAAATTAATTACACTTTGTCAAGAGTTGAAAGGTGCCGAAATACATATGTGAACATATCTAGAGATTAATCCAGACGAAGTAAATATATATTAGCCATAAAATAGATTTGAGTAATTCTTATTTTTGAGATAAATAGTAATAATCACATTGCTTAGAATATTGTTGAACACAAATCGTACTGCACGGGAAACCCCGCCAATATTATGAAAATAATATTTTGTGATAAAAAATTCGTATTATATACATATATATTCAGTTGTTAATTAGTCGAATCCATATAAATATCTTAGTATATTAAATAAATAATAAAATTGTAGTTGTTGGCGCACTTTTTTTAAATATATTAACCATTCTTGTTATACTTAAAATGCCAAGACAATAAAATTCAATTTCAAATGATTTATAATTACTTAATATGACTTTCTTTCTTTTATATGGTTCCCATAGCCAAGTTTCTGGAAATTCTTTTCGCACAAAGACGGACAAACACTTATCATCAGCTACTACGATTTCTGACTTTTCACTCAATATTTCTTCATACATTTTTTGTCATCACCCGTGTATATTTTATTAGTCCAAATAATACTTTGTTTTCATTATAATAAATATAATAAAATAAAAAAAAGTACTATGCCTAGAAAAGGGATGACATTTTGAAATAATGAATTTCTACTAATATCTTAAATTTTGAAAAATATTGCATTTTGCTGCCTGCTTTCTTTGTTTAATTAATCGCAATAGTATTCACTTGAAAAGAGTAAATAGTAAAACCATAACCATTAGGTTCCTTTAACATTTGAATTAAATACTGGGCCTAAAATTTAAACAATCACATAACAATATGTTTTGCATCAATACAAAAAGTGACAATCAACATTTAAACAATTTACAATTTTCTTGTGAACACAAAACTTACGATTCATATAAAGATCCCCATAACCAAGTTTCTGGAAACTCCTTTCGGACAGTAAGCATAGTGGCGTTTGGTCGACAACCAGCGGCTCCACCACCAACCAATAGCTCGTAATTTTGCTTACATATCCTCGGTCGAACTATGAAAATGATGCTTGTTATTAATTGCATGAAAAACATTGCCGTTGGCATCAAAAGTGTTCAAAGTATAAAATTGCAATGAAAAATAATTAGTATTACAGAATAGAACGTTTTCTTTTAAAACTCATGTGAAGCTTAAAGAGAAGGGATTAGGAAAAAGTGATCGAAAGAAACCCATTTTCCGGAAATATTGGCTCAAAGAAACAATAATTGACCTGTCCACATCAGAGGAATGCCAAATCCATGTCTCCGGAAATAATTTCCGAATTATAATAATTGGCCGTTTGAACTTTCTGTGTGGAGCACTCAGTGGGAAGATTGGGCGTCCCACTGCTGTAAAATGTGAGAAATTTAATTTATGTAATTAATAAAATATTTTTAAATATAACCCAATTTTTCAAATTTGCAATATGTGGTTTCAGCAAACCAGTGATACACATTTAATTATTTTGCGAAATTGTAAATTTCAATTTTTAACTCTTTTTGGACAAGATTAAATGTAATATGCGTACATGGTCATTCGCTGCAAGTTCGCGAAAAACGCAATACAATATGCACTAAAATTATAATGCCGCCAAAGATTACTTTATTTAATTAATGTCGATTAAATAAAAAATCAATTAAAAAACTTCCAAACAAAAACGCAATTAGATAGGGCACTTCAATTTCAATTTCTCAACACAACACAACATAAAAATTAAGAAAGTAAAGTAAATAATATTGCAAGTACAAATGAGTGATTTTAAAATTTATCAGCTGATATTGTATGTTGTAAAATAGTAAATTGGTATACAATAGCTGCTTGTAGATTATTAGAAATTTTCAATTAAATAAATATTAATATTAGTGTTATTTTTTAGCACACTATTATACACTTCATAGCTTTTATTTATTAGCTAGTTTTGTTATGTTTCAAAATCCTAATTAAAAAAAATACAACTTATGACTTACAATACATTTAAGTTTTCCCAAAGCCAAGTTTCTGGAAATTCTTTTCGTACAGATATTATTAAACATTCATCATCTTCTATTGCAATCTTCGAATTTATTTTCTTTTTCTTAATAACTCTCTTCTTGATTACTCTTTCAACGGCACATATTTTCGTTACTTCTTCGAGTGAGACCTCAATTATTTCATCTACTAATTGTAAAAAAACACAAATCAATGATGATAAATATAATAGATATGTATATCTAGCTACTGGTTTTGCTACCAAAGTTTCAGGTCAAAAAATTATGATTAAAAAAAAAGCACTTTTCAACGCTTTACTTTACTACAAGTATGTGGAAGGATGTGTTTCTTGAATTTTTAGTATTCATTTCTTGTGAATAAATACTCACATCATTTTCATACTAATTTTAAATACTCACATACCTTTTTAACAACTTTAATACTCAACTATAAGAATTATATGATTAAAGTTCATACTACTGAAGCTGAAGCTGGACGGATAGGTTCTGGTTTTGTGTAATTCTTTAGAGCGTAATCAAATTGTTTTTCAATCTCTTTCATAAAAATAATGCAAATACTGCTAAATGAGTACTTAGAGGATGAAACTTATAATAAAGAATGTCTTATATATGCAATATACATACGTACATAAATATAAAATAAAACTTAAAAGCTCAACATCAACATTAATTGAGCCTCAAAATAACCTTCTTATTATAATGCATTCCCACATCCAAGTTTCTGGGAAAAATGTTCGCTTTGTAACGATATCACGAGATATGTAAACTTCTTCATTGTAATAGTCAACTTCACGAGAGGAAAAATAAGCAATATAAGAAGACAAGTATTGATAATTTTCAAGACGCATCCACTGTGGATATTCTAAATAACAAGAAAATTATAAAATTTTTAACTTGGTTTAGTAAAGTAACATCATTTTAATTTAAAATTGTTTTGATAGAAAAATACATCTGATTGATAGTATCATAAATGTATCAATCTTTTATTATGGAAAACGTAAATTGCATTAAATACCCATAAAAGAGCTTATTTTTATTATCATCACACCATACCCGAAAAAAAAATGAATGTTGTCCACAAAAAAAAGATAAATAGAAGTATTAACCAAAGATGTTTTGTGAAAGGTGCAAAGCCTTAAGATGTATTTTCAGATAGCATTTATAAAGACAATTTAGTTGAAGATACCTTTTTGCCAGTTAATATTATACATTTTTGTTTATATTTCGTATTTTATTATATCAACCTTTTCGTTTCAAAATTATGCCAAATCCACGTTTCAGGAAATAGTTTACGGATTTGCGGTGCTGACGACAACACCTCTGATTTACTTGTTGTGGATGTGCGAACTGAGCTTGGCGTTGATACAATAATATCTGGACTCGCGTTTCCAGTAAAATATTCAAACACAGGACGTATAGGAGGGGCTGGAAAAAATAGTGTAAATTAATATTAAAATTCTAAAATGCATGAAATGGTCCAAACTATTTTGGGAACTATTAACTTTAGTGATGTGAACTAAACTGTCTGCTTTATGACATTATAATTTCCATAAATATTCCATTATGTATTACTGACTTTGTCTTACTTAATTTGTTTTATTCAATAAATATTTTAGTTACTTTATTGTAACGTCAGAGAAAATGAAAATTATGATTTTGTAAATTTTTTAAGATGCAATTTACGTTATTAATTTATATATGGATGTAGTAAATAATATGATTGAAAATGTTTTGCAAAAGATAAGCGATTTAGTAAAAGATCACCTTTCGCCAGGAAGTCTTCAAACAAATTTAAAATCTACCTTTCCGTCTCAAAATCACGCCAAATCCATGTTTCAGGGAAAAGTTTACGAACTTGAGGAACTGACGACAACACTTCCGGTTTTTGTGTTACTGGGGGTAGACTAGGAAGAGGGAGACGGGTTGTTGTAATCCATGTGGATAAAGGGCCAAACGCAGCTAAACTTATAGGATAAGGGACTGAAAAAAAAAGTAGTGTTTAAATATTACAATTTCACAGAAACTCTGTGTTGTGAGACTCCAATATATTTTGCAGGACAGCATATACAATGTACGTATGTATTTTTGACCGATAATTGTATTCACTTAGCGAACTAGTAGTTTTCAATGTTCTCTTCAAATTTCTTAAATATTTCCAGTTCATCCAGCACGTACAAGCCTCGTATTGGATTTTGATTTTCTTTACGTACATTTTCCATCAAAAAATATACCCATTATGTTTTCTTTTGGACAAACTTAAGCTGATGGGACACATGTTTGCAGGTGAGATATTTGAAACTCACCAATTGGAAAATAAATTTAATAGCGAATAATGAAAAATGCATTTTGTTTCACAAAAAACATCTGATCAAGTACGAGTTCAACTCGATTAAATTTTAATGAAACAAGTTGAAAATTTAGTGCTTTTTTAAAAATTTTCCGAAGATAAGTATAAGTCTACTATCCCAAGTTCACTTTGAATATTAACGTTATAATATATTTAAAAAATGTAAGTGTTCGTATAATATATTATTTCGCAAAATTGAATTATCAACTTAAATCAAAGCGAATAAGTGCGCGCATATTATGTAAATAGCCCTTTTATGTTAGTGTCAATTGTGTAGTAACAAAATATATTTTATTAAGCAAAATAAACGAAACTTTAGGGCAAAATTAATGTCAACTGAACAAAATGGAAAACAAAATTAATATCTGCGGCTATTTACTCAAGATACAACCTGGTTGTTATGATGCATATCCAAGTTTCAGGGAATATTGTTCGGTCTATAATAATATCAGAAAAATTATGATCCTCTAAATCTGTCATAAAAACACCTTCTGAACGATCATCTGAGGAATGAGAAAATTGTAAAATATGAGCTCTCTGAATAAATATAAATTTACACAGTTATACTAATATGTATAACAAATACAAACTCATAGCGAAGAATATATCCTTGTGCATACAATTATTTTATTTTCAATTTTAAAATAGATTTCTTAAAGTAAAGAGGGAAGAAATTGAAAACGAATTGTACAAACTCCTCAAGTGAAATAAAAAAATCTGTATGTACACTACCACTCACAATTATTCGAACGCTTTATATCAAGCTCTAAGTCCTACAAGTATAGAAAATCTCTGGACAAAACTTCTTCAATGTTGGAACGAGATTACACCAGAAACTTTCGAGAAATTGCAAGAGAGAATGCTAAGAATTTTAAAGTTTATGTAGTATTTAGCTTATTTTTTTTCCAATTAAATACATCTTAAGGAATACAAATGTGTGCCACAATTCGATTACACTGTTTTAAAAAATATCCATTCATAATTGCAAACATATGAATCGTTCAAATAATTATGAGCGGTAGTGTACATAGAATAATCAATTAAAGTTGAAAATTTCTCATTTAATAGTCCTCTAGAAAGAACTTATTTCCTTTCTGGAGTACTAATATTTTTATTTAAGAAATTTTACAGTACCCCGCGTTTGCACTAAAAAGTTCGAACACAGAAACTATAGGACGGGCAGGAAAAAATGGTGTAGGTAAATGAGTATTAAAGTTTTAAAATGCATAAAATGGTCAAAACGATTTCTTCATCTTTTTTGGAGACTATTAACTTCAGTGACGTGGACTAAACTGTATACTTTAAGACATTATAATTTCCATAAAGAGCCCATTATTATTGACTTTGTCTTACTTAATTTGTATATTTATCCAATAAATATTTTAGTTACTTTATTGTAACGTCAGAGAAAATGAAAATGATGATTTTGTAAATTTTTTAAGATGCAATTTACGTTATTAATTTATATATGGATGTAGTAAATAATATGATTGAAAATGTTTTGCAGAAGATAAGCGATTTAGTAAAAGATCACCTTTCGCCAGGAAGTCTTCAAACAAATTTAAAATCAACCTTTCCGTTTCAAAATCACGCCAAATCCATGTTTCAGGGAAAAGTTTACGAGCTTGAGGAACTGACGACAACACTTCTGGTGTTACTGTGGGTCGAGTGGTCAGAGGGAGACGGGTTGTTATAATTCTTGTGGGTAAAGGACTAAACGAAGATGAACTTGTAGTTGTAGGATAAGGGACTGAAAAAAATAGTAGTGTTTAAATATTTCAATTTCACAAAAACTCTGTGTTGTGTGACTCGAATATATTATGCAGGACAGCATATACAATGTACGTAGGTATGTATTTTTGACCGATAATTGTATTCATTTAGTCAACTCGTAGTTTTCAATGTTCTCTTCAAACTTCTTAAATATCTCAAATTCTTTCAGCAATTTGCGTACAAGTCTCGTCTCGCACTTTGTTTTTCTTTACTTATATTTTCCATCAAAAAATATACCCATTCTGTTTTCGTTTGGACAAGATAATCAATCATGTTTGCAGATCACTTGAGTGAAATTTTCCAATTGGAAAATAATTTCCATGACGAATTATGAAAAAAACCATTTTGATTCACGTTAAAAAAGTAAATGCATAAAGTTGGTCAAGTACGAGTTGAACTTGATTAACTTTTAGTGAAAGAAGTTGAAAATTTAGCGATCGTTTTGAAACCGAAGATATATTCGTATGTAATATGTCCACTACCATAAGTTTACGTTTAAATATTAATATTAATATGTATATTTTGAAGTTATAAATCTTCATATAATTGGTATAAATATTTCGCAAAATTGAATTATCAACTTAAATCAGTACCTATGTGTATTTTATGTTCGTGTCAACAATGTTATAACAAAATAAAATATTTAGCAAAATAAACGAATTTTGAAAATAAAAATAATATCGACTAAACAAAATGGAAAACAAAATTAATATCTCCGACAATTTAGTCAAGGAACAACCTGCTATTTATGATGCATTCCCATATCCAAGTTTCAGGGAATATTGTTCGTGCTATAATAAGATCAGAATTATGATCCTCAAAATCTGTCATAAAAACTTCTTTTGAAGGATAATCATTCGACAAAAAACACTTAGTAATATCGACAGGCGACGATGGTGGAAATTCATATATTACATCATCTGAGGAATGAGAAAATTGTAAAATATGAGCTTTTTGAATATAAATTAAAATAGTTATATAGTATACTAATACATACATAAAACAAGTGCGAAGTCATAACGAAGAATATACCCATGTATATAAAGTTATTTGATTTTCAATTTTAAAACGGATCTCTTAAAGCCAACAGAAAAACATAATCTACCGTAGTTATTTAATTTAATCAAAACGTTAGAGAAATTGAATTCGGGAGAAAGGGTCCGCTACAATTAATTAATTATCATTTTAAAGAAAGCAAAGCGTCATAATAAATCTTAAAAATAAGACTTCAAAAAAGGGAGAAAAATAAAAAATAAAAAAGACATTTTTCAAGTATAGAGAATGGAGAAGGTCACTAGCAGGGATAGTTGCAATAGGATAACCTTTTTACCAGTAAATTTCTAACTTTTAAGTAAAACCTTTTCGTATCAATGTTTTGCCAAATCCACGTGTCAGGAAATATTTTACGAATTTGAATGTCCGACAGTGGTTGTTGAGGTTTTTCAACTTTTTCAAACACCGGCATTGGTACCCCAGGCCTGGTCTGGAGCGCACTACCGCCTACCAAGAAGTGAACGGTCGTCGACCCTGGAAATAATTGTTAGTAAATTAAAAGAGGCAAACAATTATATATACTACGTTGATAGTATTAATTTGTTGTCACGTAATTTGATTATCCTCATCAGCTCCCAAAATCTGAGTAACTGGCGGTATTTTCTGAATTAGTTTATCCCAAAAATATTTAATATATTCGCAATTTTTATATTCAACTATCCATTCAATAGATAAGAAATTGTCCTTAACAAATTAAATTCCTCGCATTTAGGGGGAAGGGATTTATTTTTGAAAATGATTTTAATTTATCAAAAACTGATCTATAACAATTTAAGACCATGTTTGTTTTCTTTCAATTTCCGTAATTCCTTAGGCTTAAAGAGAAGAATTTCTCAATTTTCGAAAAAAGGTCTACATTAAATTAATTCTATTATATAAGATGTAAAAAATCCCGAATAGTACTTTAATTGTGTTGGATAGGATACGTTAATAATAAGAGAGAGGATAATTCATAAAAAATCCAAAGATTTTGAAGCTACATTTTCTTAAAACTATAAAATTGCTTGCTTATTTTTGACTGCTCCAATAAAATAATTTAAAGACAGACAGACAGCGCTTAAGAAACTTCATTTTCAATTAAGCATAATATGTAAATTAGATGCCTTGAGTTCACACATCACATTAAAAATATTTTGTGTAATATAATTTTCATGATATTATCTACAACCCTTGCAATTTTTAGCAAAACTATTTTAAAATGTATGAATGACCTCTTTAATACATAAGTCCTCCACATCCACGTTTCGGGAAATTTTGTTCGAGGTTTTATGGCAAAATCGCTCAAGCTTGGACCATTTGATTGATATGTAGGTGAGTACAAAATAACACCACCAAAAGACCTTCCTGTTAAATCATAATATTCTGTAATAAAAGTATGTTATAAGCCTAATCAGTTCTGTTTTATATTACATTTAAATTTTTTAAAAATATATATATAATTTTTGAAAACCAAAGTAAATAGTATGAATCGATATTTCGTATCTTTATTACTTGTATGAGAATTTAAACATCTTCAGAAAGTAATTTGGTAACATAGTGACTTTTGTCTATTTCTAGCGAATTATTATATTAAAAACTTCTAAAAGACTCTAGCTATTAGTTTCCCCTGGGTGGGCAATTACCACGATATTTTGTGACTCAAGTACACTCCTAAACCTTTTTTGAGTCTAAGCATTCTTATGAACTTATGGTTTTTAATAGACCGTTTCGATTCTTAAATCTATAAATCGTTTACTTGTGCCCGCATGCCTTAAATCAAATATGTACCAAAGACTTAAATTTGGCGAACCTGTTGATCACAATATTACTCCATATCCAAGTTTCTGGAAAAAGTTTTCTAACAGATTGATTTACTACTGAGATTGATTCTTCTTCTCTATCAATCGGTGATTTGAATGAAACGTCTTTGTAGGCTACACGGCTTGAATAATAATAAAGTCCTCCTGTGCGACTTCCCCCAAATTTTAAACGACGATGTTGCCACAAAACTAAAGAATTTTAGAAAACTGTTAAAACATTGAAAGTGTTTTAATAATTGTTGTTCAAATTCAATGGCGTCGCACAAAGAAAGAAGACAAAATGATTTTCTCTGGTATACCTTTTTAAATTTTATTAGTAAAGTGAAAAAACATGCATTCTCCCGTGTTTGCAAAATTTCTTAAAATGTTTAAAACCTGTCAACGTTTTGCGTGTCCCACAGCCAAGTTTCCGGAAACAGAACCCTTGTTGCAACCTTGTGTATTTCAGGCTCTTTGCTGTCAGAGGCATTATAAGTTATGAAAAATCCAGAGTCGTTGTCAGAAAACCGAATGTCAATGATATCCCAGTATCCTATTACAGTATTATTAATATTTGTTCAATATTTTATAAAAATATGAAGACAAAGGTAATAAAAAAAAAGCACTTTTAAAATTACAGATTTTGCAACTAACAAAACTTTTCTGCAATAATAAAACATTTCAAATACTTCAGACACTTTTAAATCATAATTATTAGTGTGTGCTGTTAAATTAACTACAATTGCAAACACTTTTCCAGGTTTTTATGGTGAAAACAATTAGAAAAATTATTGTGTGCATTGCATATTGTATTGAACTAGAAGAGTGCTAGTGTAACGAAAATGTTTAATTAACTTGTTTTCGCCAATCAAATTCCAAATCCATGTTTCTGGAAATAATTTTCGTTGGTTTATTCGAACCTGTCGTACGTTCAATGAATCATTTAGTATTGGGTCATTCAAAACATCAAAGGTTTTGAATGTACAAAGAGGTTCGGCTGCAATTAAATTCAGTAAATTATTAATCATATAGAATATAGATATAAAAAAAACATTATTTTTCTAGGGAAAATTATCTATAAAAATAAAAAACTTACTAAAGTATGTATGTGCATATATAATATAATAACTTTTCTGAACATTTCTCCCCGTAAAATGTGTAAATGCAAGAGAAGACGATTTAGAATGCTTTTATGAATTATGAAGAATTATATTCATGCTCTTCACTATCCAAATAACTAAAATGACCCGTGATACTTCATAATGATTATGAGTATAGCATTTTCGTAAATTGCATATAAATGAGATTGTTAAGTCTTGCATTGGAAACATATCCCTGCACCAGAGTGCTATTGAAATCAGAATTTTATTAACTTGTTCGCAACCGACAACCACAGCCATGTTTCGGGAAACTGTTTTCGAATTTCCACTTGTGGAATAGCTACAGGTGCCATTGGTGCAGGTGGTCCAGGTAATCCAGGCAATCCAAGAGATGCCGGAGCTCTTGGTGCAGCGAATGCAAAAAGTCCGGGTCCTCTAAAGAAAGGCCTAATAAGAACTGTAAATTTAAGAAAAACATTTCAAATTAAACTGATCTAACTTGCTCCTTTACAAAACATTCCCATCAAATATTTTAATTGAAAAAGCATCATACTACATTCAAATTTGTAAGAAAGTCGAAGATGTTTTAACACCACAGAAGTGTTGTTTAAGAAATCTGATTTTAGTGAATAACAATAGTTGCGAAACTATAAAATAAATATTTATTATACGTGTTTTTCTAAACTCTTCGTTCATCAATCTTCTAGCCGAAAACAACACATTAAATCTGTAGGTTTTGTTAAAAAATATATTTTAAGACTATCTCAAAACTCAAAGAAATAATAAGTAATGGTATGTATGAATAGTAAAATTATGAAATTTAATATGTATTGATACAAAAAATGTTTATAAACTATGTAGTTCATTTCTTTAGAACCGAGTCAAACCCCATGGAAGATTAAAGATACAAAAGTTACGTATGTGAGTTATTTCAACTCTCAAAATTCTATAAACGTCCTTCTCTCCCTTGGGACTATGTAAACTAAGACGAAAAAAAATATCAGTTCGCATACGAATTATAAAGAATTATGGTAATGCTTTTACTAACCAAGTAATTAAATGATTATGTAGTCACATACACATGCAGCTAAGCTATTTGGACTCAGCAGGTATAAGAATGTGGTATTAAGCATTAGGTCCCAACCAAAGAGTAATAAAAATCAGCGTTTTATTAACTTATTCTCAACCGATAGCCAAAGCCAAGTTTCAGGAAAATGTTTTCGAACTTCCACCATATGCGAAGATTGGACAGGTCTCCTTGGGAGTGGTGCAGAAAAAAAAATTTCGTTTTCTATTATTATATCCCCTCTTTGTACTTCAAGTACTCTGTCGAAGAACGCTATGGGTGTAAAGTATGCTGGTGTAAATAAAGCTGAAATTTTTTAAAAAGTTCCAGTCAAACTGTTCTAATTATTATTTCCTGTATGTTGGAAAAATGCTTGAAAAATGAAAGAATGTTATTATTGAGCCTGATATAGTTTCGGAATTTTGTTAAAACCTGATGCCTTCCATTTATATATTATCGTACTACCCGTGTGTGGACCTAACTCTTTGCAGACGTTTTTTCTGTTAAAATAGAAAATAAGAGTTAATAGGCCTATTTCTTCTATGTCCATACTTTTCAGTTTGCGATACCCCGAGATTGATTTTAACGTCGAAAAGAGATAAATTATTATTATTTTGTTAATTGTAAGTAATCAGCATGTTAATTGGGAATAGCTCTTTAAATCAATTAGTAATACATAAGTAAGTCATTAAAATGGAATCAGCAAATGTATATAATAATAAGCTCAAAATTAAATTGAATTAATTCAATTTAAAACTCATTTTTCATTAAGAACGATATACATAGATGTACATATATGTCTTTTTTTGCAATAGTTAGTATAATGAACTTTATGGTTCATGAAAATAGTGCCAGAGACAAACAACAACACTTTTACTAATTATGAAGATAACTTCCACTCCTTTTCACCAGTTAAATAATTGAAATTGCTCGTAAAAGGTATTACTTCATGGAATTCTAACAATGACACTATTTAGTTTCAACCTCCACCTAAATGACGTATAGATAGAATAAAATCAGAATTTTATTAACTCATTTTCAATCGACAGCCAGATCCATGTTTCAGGAAATTCTTTTCGAATTTCCACCATTTGAGAATTTGGAGCTGGTGCTCTTGGTGGAGGTGGTCCTGGCCGAGCCAACGCCATTACTTCACCTCTTTCTGCCACAAGTCCAGAGCCGAATCCAGAAACGCTCGCAAAAAGTGGTCTAATATGAACTGCAAAAATTTTAAAAAGTTCCTTTTGAAACTGGCCTAAATTACTTCTTCATCGGCAGATGTTCAATGAAAAAGGATATTGAACCTACCGAACCCCAAGATCACAATTAGAGATATAAGAGTTCCGAAAAAAGTCCTCTTCTTTCAGTTTTCGCTACTTTGTATAATTTTTCAGGTTTTCAGTGTCATGGCTTTTTATTGGTTTTACTCAGTTTTTAAGATTGATGATTCATGTGTTTTCCAATAAGAAGTCAAAGCATGAAAAAAAAAACTGTTTTTATGAAGAAAAACGAGGAAAGAACCCTAAAAATTTTAAAAGAAAAAAACTGTTTCCTTACATCTCTAATCTTGATGCTATACATGGAAAGAAGTTAGAAAGTCGAAGGTGTTTTAAGGCTTAAATAATGTACACGTAGGTAGGATTAAAGAACCATATTTTTAGGAAATATTTAGCTCGTTCACTACTACGACTACTTGGGTATGCCACAAATTACACAATTTTTCCTACACCGAACCTTTTTTTAAATTATTATAACTACTAGTTTTCTTTGAACAAGATTTGTCAGTATGCCTTCAGTATATAATACATAGCATGCATATTATGAAGTTTTCTAGAAAATACTCTGAACTTGAAGTCACATGATAATGTTAGGTGCGAGCCTATTCATACTTTAGCTTGACATCTGAACATGGCTCCGAGTAGGCTATAAAAAAAAAGTTTTATGACTATATTTGTTACGATATGCCAATAGTCAATTAAAATAAAAAGTGGGTAAGACACATACATATGATTTCGTCCGCCACGGAAGAAGTGGGCAACAAAACGAAAACTAAATTAATAGGAAATATATGTGTAGTACCATATCCACTTGAATTACTTTCCTAGTTGGCAAACGGGAGATGACAACATGAGCTCTAATAAAAAAATAAGCACATATTAACAGTCTTTTAATAATAAAACAATATGCCTTTATCATTATTATTATTTTCTGTCCTTTTTAATCAGTACTTGATCGAAGTGAAAATATACGCTCGATGATGGTTAGGCATTAAAATAGTATCTCTCAAATGAATGCTTTGTTATTTCCCCATTTATATGACATTCCAATGAACACCTACACCTCCACCAAATTGTAATTATTTAAAAAATATTAACATTTTATCAATTGTGAACCACAGCCATGTTTCAGGAAATTCTTTTCGAATTGATATTTGTGGGCTGGGTAAATTACTAGAAGAAGGCGCAGCAAGGGCTATTGCAGCGAAATTTTCTGGAACTCCACTAAAAGCACTTTGGTTGAACTCATAATGAAAAAGAGGAACTGAAAAATTTAAAAACATTTTTTTTTTGAACAAATTTGGTGGTTTTTAAATATACTCTTTTACTTTGCAGTTTAATGACTCCTTTTCATAAAATGAGAATCACTAAACAATTCGTGTTTGCTATAAAAGAAAAAAAAGATAGTGCACAATTGATCTGGTTTTAAATATTGTATTTAGAACGGCTTAAAGAGGCTATACTTCTGCAATCTGCGCTTCTGAGCAGATAAATTTGCTTTTCCATCTACTAATGCAATATAAAAAAAATGCAGGCTATTTATAACTAAATATCCCAACCCAATAATTAAAAATAGGTAATCAATGCTGATTATAAGAAATACCAAATTGCTAAATAAATATTTTTTTTCTAAATGAAGAGGTTAACTGAATAAAATTGTTTTATTAAAACCCCATTTCAATTTGTTGCATAATTTGTTTAGGCAAGGTTAAGTAGGTATATCAATTTGTAATATAAAACGCTGAACAACATGCAATTTTGTTCGGTCTAACTTTATTTGTATGAGGTGCAATTATTCAGCAAGTAAAAAGGCGATTATGTTTATGTTAATTACATATGCCCTCCAATAAAAATTCGCCATTTCTTGGTTACAAAAAAGGAAGCTATAAAAATAGAGTCCCAACTACTTTCAGGCTTTTAAGTATTTGTTTGTTATTTCCCCATAGATAGAACAATCTCATACAAAGTACAATACTGCTCCCGCACCACATTATAATTATAAAAAATTATTTTATTAACTTTTTATCAACTGAGGACCACAGCCATGTTTCAGGAAATTCTTTTCGGATTTTTGTTATTTGTGCGTCTTGCACATTATTAGAGGAAGATGCAGCGACAGGTAATACAGCAGCATATTCTGGGACCCCGCTAAAAGCTTCTGCATACGCAACAGGAAAAACTGAAACATTTAAAATTTATTTAAATATTTTATATGCATATATACATACATAAACTCCGAAAGTTTCCTCCCTATCACAATTTTTCGAAGTACGAGTATAGTATAATATTTCTATGTAAATTTGGAATTTTTTTGAAGACCACTTCAATTTTAAATCATCTAATCCTCGTTTATAAGATCGATGCAAATTATATCTGATATTTAATAGGTAATGTTTTAGCATGTAATCTGATCTTTATCATTTTTATTGCAGATCACTACATCAAATCACCAGGAGGAGATGATTAGTCTTTAAAATTTACTTCGATCTAAGATTAGAAACTTTATATCAGCGGGTTATCGCATCTTAACATTATATTTTGATGTTAATGGGAATATAATTAAACATTTAACTTCAAAATTCATTATAGAATTAAAAATATATCCTTTATTAAAAAGAAAAACAGCTATAAAGTTTCTATGCATATCCCACTGCTGATATTTTTATTTTTTACAACACTAAAAAATATAAAATGTGATTAAAATTTGTTACTTCAAGTTTAAGAGTTCTCATCTCATTTACGAGTAAACGAAAGATTTTACTTATAGTAACATGAATTAAATTCCGAAAAAAATGTTTCCAAGGGTAACATCCACCTTCGACTTTCCAATTTCAATGTTTTAAAAATATATACAGACAAGGCAAGTAAAGTAAAACAGTGCAACGAAACGTAAGGAAATTTGTACTACGAATACGTTACTAGCAATATCTATGTAAGCATATTGGAGTCAAAGCGTCGTATTCAACTGAAGAGAGAACTAACCATTGGGAAATGCTTTCAAAAATCCAAATTTCAGGGAAATCTTTCCTAACTATTTCTTCTTCAAGCTCATCTTCAGCGGACCGCATTGGAGCGCATATTGGATCCATATCCTCTAAAGAAAGGAAAGGATCTACAAATTATAAAAAGGTATAAAAATGGTTGCCAAAACAGTATTGTCAATTAAAGTTGAATGGGGGTAGTATCTTTAACCGATGATTAATAGCCAGCTAGAATATTAGATAAAACATACAGACTAATCTTAGACGAACCCATTTATATTTGAGTGATCCTCCCAAATCCATGTTTCAGGAAAATCTTGACGAACTGCCATTGCAGGCAGCATACCTTGAGATTCTTCGTGCAAAACCAATTCTCCATCGTAGAATACATTTAGTGCCGGCTCTCGAGGGCCTTCTCGTGAAATTTAATATTTTTTACTAATTTCAATTACGACGTTTTTTACGACCCTATTAAGAATCGTGCCCATTGATGCGATCTTATTTGGGACCACAATACCGATTGTGGTGATTGCAACTATTGTCGCGCCAGTTTGCATCACCGTTTAAAAAAGCGCAAGGCGCAATATGCTTAGTATACCACTTACCTTCAACCTTCGGAAAAGCGGCGTTTGTCATGGTAATCACACCAGAATCACGTCCAGGAACTTTTGTACCATAATCCCTTGAGCCCCAAGGAGTTCTAGTATCAAATCTGCGCAAAGCATTAATAACATTATCCTTGCTGAGGTCGTTTCCACTTTTTAACAGCAAAACACTCTGATCAACTCCCAAAAGGCCAACGTAGGAGTTTGGCTTAGTAGAAACCTTCAGCTCAACTTCATCTCCAGCTTTAGCTTGGGTGGGTACATTTATTTTTATCTGTAAAAAAGCCATCGATTTAATAAAAAACAGACTGCCAATGTTGTACTGTAAAATATCTTACGAAATTGTTTAACTGCTGTTCGATTTCTACGTTCTTTTCTGCGAAAACAACTTCTCCGTCTTTAATGTAGTATACGAAAACGTAACAAGATGGAACCATATCGAAAGTAGGCTGGAATTTGAATACATGATATTTTCGCTCCTCTGGCACTTCTATTTTTCCAGCCTCGACAATATTTCCTCTTGCAATTATTTGATAAAAGAAGTGTTTCAACTCTTGGTTGGATTCAACCCTCATGGAGATTTCCTTTTCCAATCGAGGCCTGGGAAAGCATACTATATTTTAGCAAATGATTCAACTAAATCAAAAGATACACATACTTTTCAGTTACAGTGTCGAGTGTAAAGAAACTTCCAGATTTGCTTTCCTGCTTGTTTATAGAGCCAACAAATTCTTCTTTGTCCAGATATTTCGCCTAAATAATTTACAAGTTATTACAGCAAAATTCAATACTTAATTGCAATACGCTTGCACTATTTAAGTTTGCTTATGATCAAAAAGCAATAGTTGATTTCAATAGGATATTTTGTGCAAATTATGAATTCGAAGTATAAGGTTAAAAAATTAAAAAATATGCAAATTTATAAAAATATAGATAATATTTATTAGGTGTGTTCTTTTCAAATTGGATCTGGTTCCAGGTTTTGCAGGAAATTTTGCATTGAATTGGAATTTTAAAAACCGTCACGTATATAAAGATTTTAAAATTTGCGAAAGGCGCATCAAATTACATACCATGATATTTACCCATCCAAACTTCAAACGTTGAACCAGATACATTTTTTTATTAAATTTTTGACGCAAAGTGGGTATAAATCCAGGCAATTTTATTTTATTTTCGACAAATTAAAATTTGTTTGATATGGGTAACTACTCATTAATTCCAATTCAGTGCAAAATTTCCTGCAAAACCTAGAACCGGATCCGATGTGAAAAGAAGACAGCTATTAGATGTATAATAAGCAAGATTATAAGATTTTATTCGACATTTGAAGCAGGTGCGAAAGCTTAACTGAAATAAATTCTATGATATAAAAAATCTACTCAAGATCACTTTGATTTATTTCATATTTGTAGCATTTTTGTTTCTTTTTTCCAAAATATTAATATATATCTTTGTAGCGGGTAAAATTATCTATACGGGTACCAAATGTCAGCGTTATAGTCCTAACAGTATCTGAATAAATTGACTGTGACATACGGAGAATATGGCGAAATTATAAGCATTCCTTGTTTTGCTACGAACCCTAACAAATACTTACGAGTCGAAATGGTAAAGACCTTTTTTTTATGCTAGAGCCTTAAAAGCAACGCCGAGTGTGAGTCAACAATTTTAATAATAATGTTCTATTAGTTAGAGGTTTCGAAAATTATTATAAATATGGTTTTTATTTAGAGCTAATTTTCTATTCATTTTATTTTATAGAAAAAACTTTGTTCATCCAAAATTTGTTGGCTTGTTCCGTATAATGAATAAAGGTCATAATTACCACATGCTTGTGAAAACCTAATTCATTAAAAAACTCTGAGTAAGGTAAGTAATGGGACTTTAATGTTGCCGTTCAGGTTTCAAAATTTCATTTCAGCACAATTATAAGCTTCGCGCTCCTCAATTGTTTTGCACATTTCCAAATAAAAATGTCTTATTTTTCTCAAAAACTGTTTGATTCAATTTTTGAATTTTTGTTTAAAAATAATGTTTTTTCAACTCCGCCTCATGGAAATCATCAATCTCTAATCTCAACAGAAAAAAAAAAAAATTTTTAACAATGTTACTTACCCGAATTGAGTAGAATGTGGCCATATCCTTAATAGGAGTAAAAGTAATAGTAGCCATACCATTTTCGTCTAATTTTTCCTCAAAAGGTATTTTTTTCAGCTCCTCTTCCTTTTTCTTTTCTTCCTCCTCCTTTTCTTTTTCTTCATCTTTGGTTCCATCCTCTTTGACGAGTGGAATTGGACGAGGATACCAACGTCGCTCAGGTTCAATAGTAACCTGAATTGAGTTATCAGAATCCTGCACCGGAGATCCATCAAAATTTTTAACAACGACGGTAATTTTTACTGGGACTTCATCAATGAAATTGTTGGGAATATTAACACCTTCGATTTTGTATCTCTGAGTATGAACAGTTACATCAGCAGAGGCGTTATATTTGAAACCAGTCAGAGCTTCTTCAACTGATGCCAAAATTTCGTAAGTCATATCCCAATCTCTCTCAGATTTCAGTTCACTAGTCAAATCAATTTCAAAGGAGGCTTTTCCGTCCAAGGGAGCAGTCTTCACCACCGGAGCGGGGCTACCTTCTCCGCGCCAATAGGACCATTTTTCGTTCACGGTTATAACTGCTTCTCCCTTTACTGGCTTTCCAAAAGTATACCTGAAAAATATTGTGCTTTAAGAATTTGCTTTTAACTTACTTTAATAAATATTACGCACTTAGCCCTCACAATAGCCTTTATTTTTCCATCCTTCTTATAAACATCCTTAGCAGTATCAATGCTCACTTCAAATTTAGGTAGAACATATTTATCCACTTCGAACATCGTTTTATCTGACTCGCTTCCATATTTAACTAAAATCTCCCAATTTCCAAGGTTAGGGAACTGCGAGAGTTGCAATTCGTCAGAATAAACTCCATTTGTGAACTCGGCCTTGTTAACTTGTTTAATTATATTTTGTTGTGGATCCTGAATAGATAAACAATAAACACAACATATAGGTTTTACAGAGCACACCTTACCGATATAGAAACTGAAACAGGGCCTTCAATTTTAGCAGGACGGGTTTCTTTGTCTAAAATCAAAATTCTGAACCTAACCAAATCTCCGGGTTTGTATGTGGCTTTATCGGTCTGAACTAGAACAAAACTATCGAATTTGCTGTACTCTAGGGTGGATACATTTTTAAATGTGATGCCTTCAAGACCTTCTGCGGTGATATTGTACGTTCCTTCTTTAATCGATGGGATCTATTGTAATTTTAATTTTAAGTAAAAGCAATAATTTTGATAGTGTTGCATTCAACTTACTTGGAACGTTATTTTTTCAAAGCTGTATGGCTGAACATCTACGGTTTTTTCTTTGCAAAAATCTGGACCTTCGATGGACACTTTTATCTTAGCTGGAACCTCGCTTTTATGTACGGATGCGATCACTGTGAAATCGGAATTTGGTCGAATAGTGCCCGGGCTAACAATAGCGTATAATCTGAATTAAAAGAGAATAACTTAGTAAATCACTTCAATATGGATAATATTTCATCAAAAGAGCTATGTCAGTAAACATAGTACGGGCAAAGTCCTAACCCAAGAGTGGACAGAATCACAATTGCCCTTTGGTGTTGAGCAAAGTCCTCAAGAATGATTATTATTCGATGATTATCGACATCGGCAAGCGCGTATTTGTCGTGTGAAATGACTTAAGAATGATTATTTTACGGACTTTGTCCGGTTTGACTTATGCAAAGTCAGCTCTGCCCAATTAGCAGTGAGCAGAGTTAAGAAGTTTGAGAGTTTGAGATAGACAAAGAAATACTGAAAAATTTCTTAAAATAAAGAAATTAAAAGAAAACTTTCGACTTCATTACATTGTAGAATATTTTTGCAAATATTACAACCTCTTTTGTATGTATTGATAAAATAGGTAAAGGTTTAAACTTTTATCTGAAGTATTTTTAGTGCACTTTAAATAGTATCTTTAGTATACTATTTACACTATTTAGTACCTATTTTTCTCGAATACAGAACTTTATGGGACATTTGAGACTACGAAAAAATCCTATAGAACTTATTCGCAAAATTAATTTTGACGAATATTACCATTAAATTTTTTAATATATCATAAAAAAAATGCCAATAATTATATTTAATGTTTACATAAATCATACTTCAAATCCGTGATTACACCTATGCTCTCTATATTATTGCATACATATAAAAATAAAATATTACAAGTATTTATTTCAAAGAGCCAAAAATTAGCAAGCCGATAATTGATAAAATCTGTACAAAATATTCTTAGAAATCTCAGGGCTTGTCGAATATGACAATAGACAATTCTTCGCTCAAAAAATAAAACAGTTATAAATTACAAAAATTACAAGCAATTTCATTTTATCATGGAAGTCTTTCCTAACTTTTGCATATTTATTTCAGTGAAATATTGTTGTTTGTCTTTATTTTGAAGTTTCATTAATTCCAAAAATATTTACCGTGTAAGAAATCAATTATTATTGTATTCTTAATTTTCGCAATAGTTATTCTATTTTGTATTAGAGGTAGAATAAATAAACCGAGAAAATAGGTGTTTTTTTTATATTTTTCATAAAATCTCCCATCTCGCATTTCAAGATGCATGAATTTTCTATTTCTATAATTTGCATTATTGCAATGAAACATATTTTCTTAGTTTAAAGTAACACATTCTCTTAAAAATAATTTGAATTAGATAGTGTTGACGAATTCTTTGATCTTGTAACGCTATTTTCTTTAACATAATAAAAGTTTTTAATATTTTTAAAAATGTTTGGATCTTTCGATTTAAGAAAAATTGTGTATTATTTTTAAAGTACTACTTTTTAGCCTCCAAAACATTAATAAGTTTTATTGGTTTATCTGTGGTTTTAATTTAGGAAACGATTTTTCTCGGGATACAGAACAGATAAAATAAATGTAATAAAATCGTTAATGTTCAATTTTTCACGTTTAAAGGGTTATAATTTTTCAATAAATGGGCATAGAGCCGTTTCAGGAATGTGTGAAAAGGTCGTGTTTTCTATCGAATAAAGAAAGTTCCAGGGCGATGTATGTTTAAAACATAAACAAAAATCTAAAGGCATAGTTATTTTGAATACCTACCACTAAATTTTTGAAACATATTACAAGAAAATCGAATGAAACAACTCTGCCTTTGGTGAGACGCTTTGCATATCGAATTTTGGTAAAACCAAATCTTTAAAGTCATAGGTCAGTGACATTAAAAATTCATGGTATGCATAATTGATATTAGTAATTTAATTCCATTAGTCTGCTGGTGAAAGACCTGTGATATATCAGTTGTTCGGTATTTATACTTTGCATCGTTGAATATTTTTATAACTCATCTTCACCAGAATTGAAGTGATTATTTTGGCAAATCTCCAACAAACGAACGCAACGAGTTTTGTAGCGCTCGCGATAAGCCCACCTATTAAATTTCTTAGTTTCCCATTTTTTTAATGTTTCAAGGTAACTTACTACCACCTTATAAAAGATAAATACCAAATGCAAAAGATGAAGAGAGGTCAAATGTGTCATTTAACGAAAGTTTCACTTTTGTTGTGGATTAATATTTTATAAAGAATAAATCACTTCTAATAAATTGGATGAGTATAGAAATGCATAAAATTTTATCAATTGGTGAAGGAAATTTGCTAGATAAAAGCAATTATCTGCAAGAACCTACACAGCAGATAACTGTTACTTCTACAGATAATAAATATTAATCTGATAAATACCGTTGATGAACTGAATCAATTAATAATTTTTGAATTTATGTGTTTAAAAAAAAATTCATCTAATAAAATGAATTAAATACCGAAAAAATCGCAAAACATTATTACGTATCTGGAATTAAATTCCGATAAATGAGTCATGATTCCAAGCACTATGTAAGGTAAACACTTTTAGTGAATTCTTACGGAATACAATTGCTTTGAATAATTACAAAACTTCAACTTACTTGTCTTCTATTTTCTTTTCCACCTCCGAACTCATATTGGACGAGTGTTAAATACTTATAGCAACGAATTACTGATTTTATAAAATTCTGCACAGAACTGAAGCCGGGTGACACAATCCTCAAACCTTTCTATCGCCTATCGTTCCGCTCGGATCAACGTTTGTTTTGATTATGTACCGTGCAGCACCGGAGCCAGCTGAGCAGAGCTACCCCACGGCTCACGGCCCACGGCAACAGCTGATAGGAGGCGAAAAATGACATCATTCTAGGTGCTTTCGAAGCTAACTACGAGCTTTCTTAGAACCATAAACTTTCAGCTGATGGGAGAAACCCAGAATCTGGCCGACCCGGCATAGCTTTTTAATTTTATTCGACCTGATATTTTTGATGATAAGGGAGCTAGACATTTTAATATTCAATTAATATTTAAATAAAATTCGTCGTTTTTTTTTTGTACATTTACACATACATATTTAAATTGATTAATGTCTTAACAGTTGACTGTTAAAATTTCAAATCAAAATTCAAGTTAGTTTTGGTTCTAGATATAGACATTCCTCTTAATTTGTATCGATTCCTTAATCAGTGCCGGATTAGCCAATAAGCAAATTAAGCATCTGCTTAGGGTACCACGTCCCGAGGGGCACCAGAATCACAGACCAAAAATTAGAGGTGCCTCCTATGAAATATAAGAAATCGTCCGCAATTAAATACGTACGCAACGATTTGATACCGTGTCGGCTGTCTCGTGCAGAACATGTCGTTGGACCTTATTATTGAATCCGTTTGAATCTTATAATCAAAAAGAGCTTTCAAAAACCCTTTTTGGATAAAAATTCTATAATAAAACTTCCTAAAATTATCGCAAATTTTTTTCAGTTACCTTTGATTTCAATTAATTTTTTCCGCACATAACGTCAAAATAGGAAATTCGATTAGATCTTTTCTATTGAATTATTTCAACCACTTTAAACGAAAAAAATTAATTGAAGTCAAAGGTAACTGAAACGAATTTGTTTAAAAATTAGGAACTTTATTAGGAATTTCAATTCAAAAGGTGCTTTTGTAAGCTGGTTTTGATACAATTCGAACGGATTCATAAATAGAGCCCCTGTAAACGAACGTAGTAAAATTGAGGTGCGAGTAGAACGAGAAATACCACTTTAAAAAAAGATAGAAAGACAGAAGTAGCACTGAGCACTCAGTAACGTTACAAGGTTGGGGTTCTGCACTAACATTAGTTTTTACTATGCTCTATGCTCGAATAGTGAACTCAAAATTATACATATGTATATTCAACGGTTTTATCAGCCATGCACTTGCGTATTAGCATAAATTGTAAATCAAACAATTCAATCACTTAATAAATGCCCACAAATTATTATCATTTAAAGTTATTGCAAATGCCGGCATAAATTTAGTTTGAGGTCTCTTCACGGAATGACCATTTAGGGTCTTAAGTGCCGAATATGTAAAAAAACATTGTCAATCGCTAATATTTCCTGAGATATTTAACTTTGATTCTGAAAGTGTAACCACGTATTCTTTATAATACTATCTAAGATGATGAGAACAGTTTGGAAACAAAATTCTGATTTTTATCGAAATTTTGAGTTTTAAAAATTTATAAATAATGAACGCGGAATCCAATCAAAAAAATCCTATGCTATATCTTTGATAATATTATAAAGAATATGTGTGTGTAATTTTATCAAAATTGGTAGGCCAATTTAGACCAGTACTCGACGTTGAGGCCCATAGGCTCGGAATGCTTAGGGCATCAGAGTCTTAATCCAGCACTGCTTAATCGTATCACCTCAAAATTCACCAAACTAAAGATATTTTCTTGTGTTGGCACCTTTAATTCATTAAATAATAATTTGGTGATGAATTTCATCAAAGAAACGTCGAACATACTTATGTATGTAGTAACTTGTATTTCTGCAGGTTTTTTGATGTTTTAATAATATAATTTTCGATACATTTTTCTAAGGATTTCTAAGGCGAAAGGCGATTGCTACTTTTAATTCAATAGTGCTTTTAAAAACTACTTTTATTAGACTACTTTTTCTATCAATAATATATAATGTTCTGTATAGTACAATGTTCTTTTTTTCAGTATTAAGCTTTCTTCATTACTGAAATTTGGTTTTCTTTTTAGAAAGATTATTTTTTATTCCATTGTTAAGAAAATTATTGAAATTTTTAAAACCTTGATAATTTTCACTAACAGTTTTACTGTTATTGTTAGATTGAAATAAATAAAAACCATTGTTCTCTATACTATACCATGTATAAACGAAATTTCGAATTTCTCAATTTCAGAAAGATCTTAATTACCATTCTTGAATTTGTTAACAAAATTCAAACGAATATTCCATCAAACGTAGATTTCGACATAAATTTGACTTTAATTTCAAAGCAATTTAAATAAATTAAATTGTAAATTTGAATACATACGCTTGAAATTCTTAATTTCATTTATAGTATTATTGTTTTTGCTTTGATGATTTCTTTGCAATGAGTCTCGAAAATTGATTGTTGAATTAGGGGTACAAATTAAAACACCCATGGTATAACTCAAGAAACTGGTGCTCCTAATTGTGTACAGATAGAATTTTTCTTCAAAAATTAAAAAAATAGTATATTTATAATACATATGTAAGTGTACTCTTTGATTTCGCAAATCTCTCTCCTGTATCTCCTTTAAATTTGTTTTTACAACATTAAAAAAAAAACTATCTGGTCCCTCCTCTAACCTTACAATAGAAAATTGTGAACTGCTCTTTATTTTCGTGCACATACATTTCTACATACTTACAATATAAATACTAGGTGAAAAAATAGTATCTTTCTATTTCACTTGAGATTAATATGAATAACGTATTTCCAAGTACTCATACTTCAAAGTTCACTCCTCGGAATTCTTTGTAAGTTTCGTACGATAAAAGTAGTAAAATGTACACAATATAAAAACAAGTTACATACGTTGATAACAAAAGCCAACAAATTTGTGGTGCTGATACTGCTCGCATTTTAGTTGCTTTTCAATCTTTACTTAATATTTTTATAAGTGTGAACATTTCTGAATATTTCGGGGCAGCAAAATTGTCGATAAAGGAATATTTTTCATTACAAAGTTTATCTCCCAAAATTATAAATGTCAAGCACATCGCTTTATATTTCCTCTATATTTACAAGACTCTTTATTAGCATAAATTATTTAAAAAATGTTGACCCACAAACTTCGGAGATAAGGGGGAACACGCTAAAAAATATCACATTTTTACTATAATACAGTATACTAATTTTTAGAACTTTGTTATAAATTCTATGGGGGTTCCTAGTTTGTTCTATCTTGGATTGGTTTTTTTTTGCTATTATACATGACTTTATTTTATTTAAATTACATCTATTACAAATGTGTAACAATTTGATTTCAAGAAATAATGTAAAACCATGTCTTCGTTTTTCGTTTCACTTTGTATACCCTCTAATTTAATCGATTTAATAACTAATTTTACAAAGATTTAATATATTGCTCTTACTTTATGAAGAGATTAAGAAAATATTCTTAACAATTTGTTCACTCTAATACCTACACATAGAACCTAAATAAACTCGAGTTTTAATTTTTACAAATGTTTTAACCATATTAAGTGCAGATACCTAAATAATTCTTGTATAGTTCTCCAGATTTAAAATGTTTACTATCTGACGACATTTAATTTCAGACGATTTCTCAACAGCTTTTAATATTTATATTATACATCTTGGCTGTCGTTTATGTAACTCTAAATTTGTGTTAGCTCAAAATATCATCAAGTTATAATGTATTATATAAACGAACAGCTAACGACAACTTTTCATAAAAGAAAAATTTTACTGTTTTTAGCATTCTATATATTAAACTGGATATGGAAATGAGCACAGAACAAAAACTTTGTTTTTGTACAGGCTTTGTTCAATATTAGTTTTAAATTTTTAAGAAAATAATGATTCTTTCAATAATAAACATGTTTGATCGATATTTTATAGTTCTCCTTTGATTGACATTTTATAATCCTCCTTTCATTTAAGGTTAATGTCAGATTTCAGACTTGAGGCAGAGATTGAATTGAATCCGCGGCGTCAAGCTTCTTTACTTGAGTAGGTACTCGATTTCGAGTAGATATGATTTTGCATTTCACAAATGCAAGACACTCCATCTCCTTCTTTAAATCTAGCATTGCATTGATTTTTTTCGTTATCCAAAGATTTATTTTAGTCATTTTGATATACATAAGGTATTGTATCCTTTTATAATTTTCGATAATGTTGTCTTAGTCTAATACGGGTTCCAAAAATTTAAGACCCTTTCATAACTATGTATGTAGATATATAACCGGTTTATCCATATATGTATTTGCTATATTAACTATATTTGTGCTATTTTTAAGGAGAATGAAACTATTTTAAAGCAAATTTTTATAGAAAACAACTACTTATAATTTAAACTCTATTTTAAAAAACTAAGTCTTTATTTAAAAAACACGAGAATGAATGTTGATTATTAAATCTTTAGGCAAAAAGACATATATGTATATACGAAGTAGATGTGTGTGTTTACATATCAAAATTTCCGGAACAGTCTTTTCAAATATGGAGCATGCAATGAAAATTATTCAATTTTTATACAAAAGAAGACAAAAGAGTTACCATTTTTCCAATTAATTAATTAATATTTTTGAAAGCTTCAACAATTTCTTTAATTTCCGTTAAATTATCCACGTGCCTTTTAATTAATTATTATTAATTACTCAGACAATGAAATTAGTTACAAATTGTTTTTATTGGGTTTATACTGCAGTAACATTGTATTGTAACTACCGTGACGATTAACTGAGGTGAATCCCGGTGGAATACATTTTTATCTTAATGGGAAATAGAATAGCATTCTGACCATGTTATACATTTCCTAACTATAAATTATTGTAATAAGATAAACCACGTTGCAAATGACTTACACAAATGCAATTAAATCACCATACTGGGGGCTTTAATGAAAATAAAACATAACTCTTTAAAAAGCACCAAGGGAAGATCGTTAATCAAAACAGCATTTCACCTCGACGTTGCCTTAAGCGATCCAACTGCAATAAATTTTGAAAAGACATGTGCCGTCATATGGGCATATTAATTCCAAAGTAATGTCAGGGCCTTAAGTCACATTACCTGTAGGTAATAATTTCCAGTTACGCTCCCACATGCCTGGGTAAAGGTTGCCCAATTTTTTTATTGAAATGAATTTAAAACTGAAGAAGAGGTCAGACTCTTCGTATTGTTCGGACAAAATAAGTTATATGTGACATCACGCACGATTTCTCGCACCAGATAAATTTACAAAGCATGCAAATTACCGATGGAATCCCCTGGTGACAACAATTCGTCAAGAACAACAGGTTATTGGCAATCAATTCTGAATTGAGAATATCCAACGTATGTAGTCTCAAAAGTTGAACTGCCGGTAATTGAACATGCCTAGAGTTATCAACTTAGCCGGCTTAGGAGACGACAATTGCTCCATATGACTGCCTACCTTGTTTGGTCCGGTGATGTAAATTTCCAACGAAATGGAAACGTAAACAAACGACCTTAAGAGAGAATCAAAAAAATTGTTGGTTTTCCCAAGGTGATTCAAATATATGTACTCAAAGCTGTGAACATTATTGGTTTTGCTTTGTTGATTTATTAATTAATTTCAAGAAAATGGAAACTACGTATACTATGTAATTAAAATATTTCAAAGAATTCGAACTCACATTTGCTGATTTTAAAGTAACGACTAGAAAAATAGATCGAACTAATTTTTGCAACAAATGGACTCATGCCTTACTTAATATACATATATAAACAATAATGTCACCAGAGACCTTCAAATTAAACGTAATTAGTATCTAATTAAAATTGTATTTTCATGGATGTAATTAATAAATAAGACACAAAATATTTAGTACTATAGTATTTTTATATATTAATAACATTTATTAGCTCTCTTAAGATATTAAATCGAGTTACCAAGCAGATCTAAAACATTTTGTTATTTTTTTTTTATTTAGTTATAAAATGTGATTTATTTTTGATGGGCAAAAGCCATGTTAAAAATCTTCTCTTTATCCGCAACAATTTTCTATATTAAGTGCACATAAAACAAAGAACTGAAACAATAATTTCCATTGTTCTTCAAAACCTCGGATCGATAAAAACAAAAAACTTAGGGAAATATATTCTTTTTATCATAGACTTATCACTCACGGAACCTATTATTAACCAATATTAAATTCTGTTAAAAACAAACAAATAGAAAAGGAATGTTTTTAATGATAACGACACGACTAAGTGATAGGGTACCTCCATAATGATGTCACTCAGCGCGGAGACATTGTATAATAATATTTTAATTTTTTTATGTCCTGAGCATCGAATTACATAAATAACGATGATCGGTTCACCTCTGTCGCCGAAGATATCTTCCAAAAAAAGAGCAAATTATTTTATGGCTTCGATAAGAATTGAAGATGCTATTCGGAGGATATCAGGAGAAAAGACAAGCCGCTAACCGGTTCTTAGCCGGTCTTCTTAACTGGTTTTAGCGCAAGATTATTGTTTAGCTGGCGTCGGACTATTTTTCATTAGACTTAATTAAACTAATCAGACATTAACATTGTATTGGATTTTTGTTTTTTATTAAAACAAGATCTTTTTGGAATAAACGAATAAGTATTTTTTAACTTAACAATTCCGAGAGTTATATTAGTAGAATTTCTGGAAATAAATAGTAAACAAAACTTCTAATCTAATAAACTTTTAAATGTTTTTGATTTGAACTTGAACTTCTAGTTAATATGCGATAATCAGAAATACTTAGTTGAATAATAATTATGCGTTAATAGTAGCGCTTTATATTATAAAAACCTTTGTTATTTATTACGTATTTTTAACTAACAGTAGATTGCTATTGTTTACATGTGTACGCAAAATATTTTATTTAAAAAAGTGATAAAAATAAAAATTTTATCAGTTTATATCTTTGCTAAATGAAATTTCTATTTTTTTTAATATCGGAACTTCACTTCTGCATATGGAAAATTTTAAGATATTACAAGACTATTCCAAAATAGTTGGTAATTTAATTGTAATTATGTACATTGAAACCTTGGGAAAAAAGCAACTTTTTAATTATGATAAGGAAGAACAAAATAAACAAAGATTTTATTATTAATAGGAAGAATAGGAAGGGCAAATATGTATTATTATTATATAATTTTTCTTACATAATTAATATGGCATTTACACATTTAAAAAAATTGAGGGTCGAAGTTCTCCGTAAATCAAATTGAAATTTTCAGTCAATATATTTTCTCAACATTGTTCTTACAGAAAATATAAAAATAAAAAAAAAGAAGCTCAAGCTATTAACAATTAAAAATAATTAATGTTGAATTATACATCATACAGAAGGGAAATATGTATAATAGATATAAATTATAAATCTCATCAAGTACGGAATTCTTGACTGTGACTAAATCAAGATGAAATTGATTTCAATAATTTGCATGATAAAACCCGAAGGGGGATGCACAACTTTATTGACAAAACTAATAATTTTCCTTTCAAGCTTCTTAGAAAATTCTGTACTAGCACAATGATCTCTTGATTCGTTATCAAATGAGTATGAACTTTAATGCTTAATAGGGTCGAGTTATAAGAAATATTGATAATTTTAAAAAGTTTATTTAATAACAAGACAAGTGGAATTTCCTAAAAAAATAATCCAGTTTTCAAAATATATTAATTTACAAATTTCTCTTTAAAAGCATACCCGCTTTTTAACTTGAATTATGAATTCAGCTGAGAAAAGGTTCACATTTAATTCATTCTATATCTTGAGAAAGTCGTAAATTTATGATTGAATAAATTATTCGAATATATTCTTAATTTTAAATTATTAATTTAAACCTTTCAAACTGCTTGATCTAATTTTCGCTAATTTAGTCTACGTTATTTTTTATTTTTACGCATACACCTAATGAAATTAATGAAAAAATTATTTGTGCAATTACATTGATAGTCCTAAAGACTCTGTATAATGAATCACGATCTGTTGTGACGAATGATTAAAACAGAGACGAAGGTTAAGACTTAGCTGCTCATCATTTGCATTAATTTTTTTTAATTAACAATCACAAGACTTCAAGTTAAAAATTAAATGGGCTGCAGATTATTAGGAAGAAACTGGTCACTTTTCACTTTCAACTATATTTAAGCAATAAACATATTGACAATAAAATTCGAAAAATTTTCTATAATTATACAAAAAATGCCACTAGAGACAATTAAAATTAGTCAAGATTTAGCTAATAGTTCAAATTCTATAGCGCCCTATTCAAAATCGGACACAAAAATAGTATCGTTATAGAAAAACGTTCAAAACCGCGCAATCTATATCGAAATATAAGCCACAACAGTTCGTGCAATGAAACGTGATCATTGCAGTGATTGCATCTGGATCTGGGATTAATCTAAACTAAAGCAAATTCTATTATACGAAATTATATGAAATATACACACCCTTCTGATTGGGCATTAGCATAAATCACAATATTCACTAGACACAAAAAAGTACTTAGTAGGAGCGACATTTTTATATGTCGCCTGCTCCAGTGGAGGCACTAACAATACACAAAAAACAAAAATTATCAACTTCAGGTCAACTTGCAGGAGTGAACGCAACCGCGATTGAGCGCAGAATAACTGAAGCCTCTGCTGTTCAGCGTTGTTAAATAGTAAAGTTGAGCCGGTCTTGAATATTTCGTACCTAAGTTTATCCACCAGATTAGCCGACGGTGAGCCATGTCCAACTCGGCTTATCATAAGCTGGCGCTCAGCTCACGTAAAATACAGATTACATACATACGTCCAGCCAGTGATAAAGCGATCAGGTTAAAGGTGATCTACCATGGTATGCGTAAATTTTAGGAAAATATTATTTAATGATTCGGATTCAAGAGAGATGGCATCTGACTGGAAAACTTCGCTAAGAGTCTGCTAAGAGAGATGCTACTGGACCTGGGTCTAAATTTTTATGTGTATAATCGAAACAAACATTTTGAGACTGTTGTTTACTCTTGGTCACTGAAAGTGTTTATGCTAAACAGACCGGGACCACTTTTCCCACTATGACATCAGTGTTGCGGGCAAAGAAGGTGCTTGCTTGCGTTTAGTTAATATTTGCTGCCATTTCGAGGCTGGTAGAGGTCATTACTAACCAAATCTTAGTTGCAAAATTTATGCACGACTGAGGCAAGATACTTCTAAGAACTACTACAATTTTTGTAAATACCAAATAGCTAAATAGGAACTGCGGAATATTTCTTATTACTAGACACGGAAACCATCCAGAAACCATCTTCTCACTATATAATTATATTTATTTTTGAGGAAGCAATTAAAATTAATGAAGTGCTAATATGATTGGCAGAAACGTAATTTTTTTTTAGCTTTAAAGTATACATATGAACTTTTCTTTTCAGCTGGAAGTTGGTCAATCAAATAATTAAGAAATTTACGTTGTCTATATCTGTTTGTATTATCACAGTCGTTTAACTGAACATTTGAAATGGGAAACGTTAAAATTTGGTATATAATAGTAACGTTTTGAAATAACATAATAATCTCGTTTTCACTAACTTTTTTGTTGTTGATGAAGTTTCGTGCTTGCTTCCGAAAAAGCTATTCCTATATTTTTCATAAACTATTTTTGTCATAGTGTTCGTGATAATTTTCGTTGAAAGTAGATATTTTGCATCGATAGTTTAGAAATTAAAATTGCCCTATTTGTTATCAATATTTTATGACTAAGTGGTAAAAATCCAAAGGTCCTAAACAGTGCATTGTTGCAATGGGATAAGTTAAAAAAAAAATTTGTTAAGTACACTTTTCACTCTATTGGAAAGGCATTCAAATAAATTGTATATATTTCGAAAAATCTCATTACTTCTGCTTTTCAGACGTACAGGCCGGAACTATAGGGGTTTCTATTTGACTACGGAACCCTAAAAGATCGATTTTTCTTTCCTTTACCTTTATACACATGTTATTTCAAGAATTTTATGTAAAAATGTCAAGTTAAAATTCTCAATAGATAAGCGATTCGAACGTACTTAGACTACTATTACTTTAACCGCATTTTTTGTAGAAATAAGTTTTTTCACATGGACCCCACGCCACGATGCAAGTTTAAATTGTTGGCATATTTTTATAAAATTTGTTGCGTTCTACTCATTGGATAGATTACATAATTTAATATTAGTCAATTTTATGTGGAAAAAATGCCATCAAATATCATTTAAACACGTATGAAAAAATTACAATAATGATGCTTTTGTTATTTAAAATTAGATATTTAGAAATCAAGACGAAAAAAAAGATAAAAAGAAAATAAAAATACTGGTCATCAAAATTTAAAAAAAAAATCGACAACAAGAATGTAATTATGTGATTCTTACCAATATTTGCCAAATGTTCCATTGCAACACGTTTTCGAGAAACTTGAAGTTAAGAAGTAAAAAAGCCATATTTTAATCATATTTGCAAATTAAATCTGACAGGTGATTTTACGTAAAAATATATCTATCTTTTTATTTTCACTAATATCGGATAAAATAACTGAAAAATATATCCCTCTTACTACATATGTTTATCAATTTGTCGAAGTGAAATTAAATTATTTTATGTAAGAAGTATTTAGGAAATAGATTAGAAGAAATACATTTAATTTATCATCACCTGATTTTTCACTGTTGGGCGTTTTAGCATATCGCAATCATCATTAATATAACAAGCGAACTTAAATAAAATTTTAATAAGATTATTAGCACAAATAAATAATCAGTAAAATTACACTGCCTTGGGTACGATAATCCACAATATTCTGGTTGGCAAAAAGATAATAAGACTACATTGACTCGACCTTTAAGTAAATCAGTTTTTTTAGTTTATATTTGTTTTCATAATATGGTCTGGTTTACGCTTAATAATCGGGAAAATGTCACTGAAATATAACATAAAAATAAAAAGTGAAAATTTAACTCTGTGATTTTTGATAAGAATAATTTGCTGAGCATAACACTCTTGGATCAGTTTAAAATTTTTACTCGTTTTTCAACCATATTCATAAGTTTTAACTACAGGGAAAATCCAACTACTCAATGACGCATTTTCTTAGTGTTCACTGCAGTGCGATCCTTTAAAAATGATCGTTATCATGTTTACATACTACATACAAATTAGGGAATTCCAATCAGGAGAGTTTTTTTCAACAGCCATTTCGTGTTAACGTTAACAAGAAACAGGCTTTACTTTTATTCGTAGAATCATGATAAGAGGCTCAGTTTGGAACTGTAAGCTAAAAAGAATGAGAAAGTCCTCATTCAGTATCAGAAATCGTTGCTTGGTATGTAAGGAAAAGGAAACCATTGCGCCCTTAAAGCAGATAAGAATGTGTACTTAAAGACAAGTCATGGACAAAGCCGCATGTACAAAAAATAAATAATGGTCTTATCTTACTACACGACCTGACTTAATTCACTGTAATGAAGGCAGTAAATTACTGGTGCCTTTGCAAACAATTCTTTTGTTTGTAGAGTTGTCTTTAACGTTATATTGCAATTATATAATGCGTATGTATTGACTTGCATATATGTATTTCAATTTTATGATTTTTTACATTTAATCCGGTGATTTTTTACATTTAATCAGCGAATTATCTTATGAACTAATTCAGCATTTCGTTGCGCATCTTCATTTTCAATTTTGGTGTTCTTATTGAAATCAGTTAATCATGCTTACTATTTACTCCGTTTAAGACCTCTTTCAAGCCGGTTCCAGTCGATATAAGTCAAACCAATTTCATAAACACTTTTTCGAACCGGATCGATAAGCCTTCATTTCGAAGCAGTTTGGAATTTTACGTTCTACATTGAAAAGTTCCATAAACACCCAATCAATTTTAAAACCGATTTCAGGTTTGGCTGCCAGAATTTTTCGGATATTTTTGAATCGAGGATACTCGTGAATGTATGAAATATGTACGGCAAAAAATAGGGAATATAAAAAGAGAAAGTTGTGGAAGGTCCGCGAAACCGAAATGGTTACAATAATAAAGAGAAAATCATATTTGCGAGTTGTACCATCGTTTAAAAGGCCGGTTCCAACAAATCACCTCCGTATTTATCAAAAATTAAACGTTAAATGGCACTTCTAATCTGGATTGACATTCACTCTGATTTGAAAAAGGGCGTAAACACCTTCGAAATAGGCTTGATTCAAGTTTTTAATTCAGGTCAAATTTCAATACGGATGCAAGAGGTTAAAAACGAGTTAATTAAGTTTTAAGAGACTTCAAAAACCATTTTTGACAAAATTTAATAAAACTGCACACATGTACCAAATTTTTAAGGCACAGTAACGATTAGTAATAAAAAAGATTCAGCTATTGGAGGAGTTTTAAAAAAATAATATTAATGTATTATAATAATAATAGTTTTACAATTATAGCATACCTTTATTTGAAAAAAAGGAAATCATATCCTTCTGATTGTATATATAACACTGGTTCCCATATATTATTTTATTTTTTCCCCTTTATACGAAACATATTATACTTTTTTTCATTTCCTTAATAGAAATTAATTCCTAATCTAAAATTATTTTGATTCATTACGTTACATTAGAGAAAAATGAAGTTAACAAATAAAAATACTTTTATTTTAGCCACTTTTGAAATTGATTTAAATAATAAAAAGAGGCTGAGTGCGAACGATCATTTTCATTTTTTAAGTGAAAGCACTACATATCTAGACTTAACATATACATAGGCTACTTTTTATTCCCGAATTTCAAAATAGCGGATCTAAGATGGCGGCCAAAAAATGTAAATTTCAAAGGATTGCCATGAAAATCGGTATTTGGGGATTTTTGGAGGTCCTGATTGCGAATCTATTCTCGAAATGTGGAAATTCAAGATGGTGGATCAAATATGGCCGCCAAAAATTTCCGAAATTCAATGAATTTAAGTGAAAATTAGTACTAAGGGTACTTTGAGGCCACTAAATTCGAATCTATTATCAAAATTTGGAAATTAAAAATGGCGGACCCAATATGACAACAGATTTTTTGGAATATCGAAAGAATTTCCATGTATGTATATTAATATAAAGGAAAATCAGTGACACTAATTTCAAACCTACTACCAAAATTTGGAAATTCAAAATAGCGGACCCAATATGGCGACCACAATTTTTGAAATTCTACGAATTTCAGTTAAATTTCGTATAAGTGGTATCGATTTTGAATCCCGTATATATCAACTCGTAAGTTTATTTGTTTATTTGAATGTTTATTGCTCAATTAAGCCGAAACGGTTGGTTTGATTTCATTTTTTGAAGGTAGTTCATCCTTCAATTTAACACGTGGACTATTTTCATGGACACAAAATTAAGAGTTTCAAAAAGACAGATTTAAGATGGCGGCCAGCAATTGTAAATTTCAGTGTATTACCATGAATATTGGTATTTGGAATTTTTGGAGATGCTGATTGCGAATCTGCTTTCAAAATTTAGAAATCAAGATAGTAAACTCAATATAGCGACTAAATTTTTCAAAGTAATATCATCAGAAAATACATTAGAATGGTTGATTCAATACCCAATAATTTAATATTGAACATTTACATGTGTAATGAAACGTGTAGGCAGATTTGACTACTATTACTATTTCTTTAACTTATATTTAGTTGTAACACAACGAGGAAAATTGTTTGGAAAAAATCCGATCCGAAATAAGTATCGTCGGCTTCTAGCAGTTTTTGCGCCGCCGGGGCGGCAGGTGGAGACTTTTTAATGAGAAGTGCGGCCGTCAAAGTGTAAAGTCCTTAAATAAGAGCTTTACACGTTACACCTTACCTTTAAAGTAGGTAGAAAAACTAAGTATGAATATATGCAGAAGGACGATTTCTTCTATATTTTTATTTTGAAAATCGATTGAGAGCTTCATTTTTTAAAAAAAATAGTTAATAGGGGGACACTTTTTCCCAATGAGAAATTTTTCCGAGAATCTTTTTTCAATGTGCTATTTTTCCTCCAATTCTTTTTTCCAATAGGAGTTTTTTCCTTTTACAAATTGCCTACTGATAGAAGATTTTCCTTTTACAAATTGCCTATTTACTGAAGATTACGGTGGAAAAATAGTGCTTTGGTAAACTTTTCCGACGGAAATAAATTATTTACTTGGTGTTTTTTTTTTCCACTCTATAATTGAGCCGTTGTTTTTGAAAGTGGTATAAGTCCAGTTTTATAACATAACCCTCATGTGAGTTTTTCAAAAATTGTACTTATACCACTTTCAAAAATGATCTTACACCCTACATATATGCAGGGTGTAAGATCATTTAGAGCGGATCATTCAAAGCAGGGTCACACAAGACCTCAATACTATCGACTTAATCCCTATATATGTAATCTGTTCAACGTTATTTCAGAAATTATTAAGGTATTAGCCGTGATTATAGCTAGACTTTTAATGAACAATCATGATTTTTCTTATGAACGTACTTTAACCTCTTCAGGGACGAATTTTTTAAAGGTGGAAAAAGTGGTTTCATGTTTTATTTGATTACTTTTACTTATTTTTTACCAATAGCTACCCAGTAAATAAGAAAAATTTGGAAAAACAATTAGTATAAAAAAGAAAACTGAGTTCAAATACTTGACAGTAAAGTGCTATTAGTAAAAAAAATAAAAAACCTAATTTTGCAGATTATTTTTTCAAAATAAAGCATTTATTTAAACTAAGCAAATGTTATACATTGGATAGTTTTTTTATCAGAGATTTAGGATGTTTTTCCAATAAACTAAAAAGAAACCACGCGGTAATCAGAGGCAACTTTGAAATATTTCGAAAGCAGTTAATTTCCAGTAGAATAAAATGCTATCCATGCTGCCATACTACAAATTGTTTGGTTTTATTGTGGAAATATAATCTAATGAGTAGTTCTTTAACAGATTGTAATTTGTTTTTCAGTTAAAATAATTTTAATTTCTAAAAAACTGAACGTACACATATGTGGCCAAGGGTTTTTTTCAACTTAACGTTTTTGAATACGATATAATCTGTAGGTGCAACGTATTGGCGAATTAATTTTATTTTTTCTGTTCTTGAAAATTTACAAGGTATAAACAAGAAAAAAACTACCTATTTAATTTCGATACTAATGGCATCATGTCGAAACTGATACTACAAAAATAATGGTTTTATATGGATTTGTTTTAGGTAAATCAACTTTAAATGTATGTTTATATAAAAATTAGAGAAGTATATCCATAAATAACATTTCCATTTATTTTAATTGAAATGCACTAGCGTACAAATAAGGACGTCTTTATAGCGCATCCAGTATATTGTATAACGTAAAATGTGTAGGACGTAACAAAAAGCATAATTATGCATAACATGTGGAATCAGCCATAGAAGCAAAATTCCGTCAACAAAGCCCCCGCCAGTTCTTGGTACTGCAACAAATTAAGTCTGAGAGAAAGACTTGAATGCTTTATTCGACCGAAAGGCAAGAAACTCGATTGTTTCTGCTCCGATGTACTCACCTGGTCTCGCGAAATCCACTCACAGATATTTCGCGCTCATAGGAAGTCGCAATCGGTAAAAAGTTTCACCTGAAAACCTCCGCCATCTAAGTTAAAGTTAGTCTCTAAGCAATCTTTATGCGGAACAGAGATCGTGCCGTGGGTAAACGCGTTTCAAATCAAAGCAGATAAGTGCAGCACGCATCGAAGATGGTGCGTCTGATTGACTTATTCGTTATTGTTTCTCATCTCGCTGCGATCGTCCACTGCCAAGGGTGCGTAACAAACGGCCGTCTTGGTCCGTTTCCACACGCAATTAAAACAGGTGTGAAAGTTCAGCGCGATCGGATTAATACGACGCACGCAGGGCTCTCGTGTTGTTGCTGGACAAGTGTAGAAGTTGTTTCACCTTCGGTTTCGAAATCATTTCCATTTTCAGTGCCCATATGGGAAAACATCGTCATGAAACGCGTTGGTGTAGACTGTAGATCTTTGCATGCTTACTAGATGAGTTATCTCCATTCATGACGTCACCTGCTGAAATATGTATTTTGCAATATCTAAAACAATGCACCTGAGATTCCTTTTCACTCACCACCAGAGATACAAGCGGGAACGGCTTTCTTGTTTGTTTCGCAAGAAACTTGCATTTTATGAAGGTAGTTATACTCCTGTACGTTGGTTCTTGGAAGAAGCAATAAACTCGAAATGGATTGTAAAAAAGTTGTACCTGTGTCCAAATTTATAAAAAGTAGTTCGATCTCGCTTGCTTGTCCACACAGAACTTTTTCGCCCGCTCAAACGACGAGCTTTCACACCTACTGCTAATTTAATGTTAAAAAATTAATGCAGGGTCACTGCTGCAAATGCAGTTAGACAGTATCTAAAAGTTTTTTCCTGATTGTAGATTTTATTCAATTATCGCGCCCAGCACGATAAGACCAAATTCTCAGTACCATGTCGCCGTAAGTGTCCATAAGAGCTCGGAACCGAGTGTAATCAAAGTTGGAGTCATAAGTTCAACATACTCCGATTTTAAGACAGTCGAAGTACGCCCTTATTGGACCGAATTGGTGCAGTTCGACGTAAGTAGACATGACAATTATATTTTGTATATAAGTAAAATTTATTATTTTTCAGTTTGCTGACTTGAAACCTGATAAATACAGTCTTACAGCCGAAGGTGTTTCCGGAGTAATATTTACAAATGAAACTATCCTCAAATTCCAGCCAAAACAGCTTTCAGTTCTCGTCCAAACTGACAAGGCCATTTACAAACCCGGCGATGTTGTTAGATATAGAATTCTTATCTTGGATTCTAACATGAAGCCAGCTGCTAACTACGGTAGCGTTGGAGTTATAATCAAGGTACAAATTTGATTGAAACTAATGTTTTCGTCAATTAAATATTTCTATACCTGAAAAGGATGGCGACGATAATCGCATTAAGAATTTGGTCAACGTCCAAATGATGAACTCAGTCTTCAGTGACGAATTTGAGTTGTCGACTTTGCCAGTGTTAGGAGAATGGACAATTAATGTGGATATCATGGGAGATATTCATAAAAAGAGCTTCGAAGTTGCTGAATACATACTGCCAAAATTTGATGTATCTATTGAAACGCCAAAACACGCTGTCTATAAAGATGGAAAAATTTCAGCAACTATTAGAGCCAAGTAAGTTACGTTGCAATTAGTTTCAAGCAGACGAAAAGACATACAGAAAATGGTATTGTTGAATAAAATTGTAAAGAAACTAAGACACAGTATGAGGATTATTTCAAATCCACGGAGATAATTTAATTGGCATTGTTTGTATACATATGTATGTACGTAGGCGTAAAAACAGGAAACAATGTTACAAGTTAAAGCTCGTTAAAGTGTCATAATTGTAGGAGGAATAGCATCTCTTCCCAGCCTTGTTTTTTTAAAGTTTTTATCTTATATGCACATTTAAGGCTCTCCAAAGCCAACACGAAATATACACTTGGATGCTTTCGTAATTGTTTTGTGCACTCCAAACACGTTCTCAAAATTATCTTAAAATTAAGGAGTAATTTTTCCAATTCTTCAAACAGGAATTCAAATTACCTAGTACTAGAAAACATATGTACATTGTACATATAAAAAAATTCTTCCAAATTCCAAAGCCCCTTTTGAAATAAAATTCCTAATTTTGGAACAAATTTATTTCAGTTACTTTTAACTTGTAGATAGAAAAATCCAATCGAAATATTTTGATATTATACGCGGAAAACCTAATTAAAATCAAATGTGACTAAAATGAATTTGTGAAAATTTTAGGAACTTTTATTCAAAAAAGGGGTTTTATAAGCTCCTTACAATTCGATTCGAACGGATTCAAGAATATAACCCAAATTCGTGGTATGTTCTATAATCAATACTACTAATAACCCCCTGAACTGACTGCAATAACATTTTATGTACACACATAAAGGACTACTAATCAAAGAATAGGATATAACTATACCAAATTTACAATATTTATAATTTCATATTAAATTAACAGGTACAAGTTTGGAAAACCTATTCGAGGAGAAGCTACTCTTTCTGTATATCCAAAATTCTATGGATCCATACAGCCATTTATTTTTGATTTAATTACGAGAAAAGTTGTTCCCATTAATGGTAAAGCATACATCGAGTTCGATATTAAAGAGGAATTAAAATTCATGGAGGATTACCAGAGAGACATATTCCTTGAAGCAATTGTTGAAGAAAAACTGTCAGGACGCAAGCAGAATGTTACGAAAATTGTCACTATCCACAAAGAACGATATAACATTGAAACAGTGAGGAGGGCTCAACATTATATTCCAGGAATTCCATTTGAAGTTACTGTACGTTTACTACAGCAGTCGAAGATAATGTAGTAACACCTCATTATTATTTCTAGATACAAGTTGTTCAGCATGACGGAACACCCCTAAAGGATCCATCGAATCCAGTTGTAGCATACTTGACGAAAAGCTACGGCAGTGACGAAATCCACAATAAGACTGAATACAAATTGGACAGTATTGGAAGGGCAAAACTTCGTTTTGTTGTCCCAGAAAATGATGAAGAGGACCGCCATTCTATTATCGTAGGGAATTTTGTAAAATTTCAATATTTTAGGATTCACATTTCTCCCTTAGGTTACATACCTTGATGTGGCGACAGATATAGGAATAATAGAACGAAAAAAGCAACAGAGCGAAACTTACATTCAAGCAGATATTATAACCGATAAGTAAGCTTTATGTTGAAAATTAGCAAGGAAATCAAATTTCATTTTTAGACCTTCGGTTAATCAAGAAGTTACCGTAGCTGTGAAGTCCAACAAGAAAATGAAATTCTTTTTCTATCAGCTTGTAGGACGTGGGGACATTCTCCTTTCCCAAGTTGTAGAAGTTCCTGATAGTAGTTACCACGTCTTTAAATTTCTTGCTACATTTGCTATGGTCCCAAAAGCAAAACTATTGGTGTACCTCATTAACGATGGTGAATTTATTTTCGATGAACAAGTGGTCGATTTCGGCAACGAACTCTGGAATTATGTAAGTTTAGAAAAATAATATTTTAAAACATGTGCTTCATTATTTGTATTATAATTTTTCTGAAGATAAATGTAGAAGCTCCTACCTTGGCATCGCCTGGAGGAGATGTTGATATTACTATTACTACTAAACCATATTCCTACATTGGACTTATGGCTGTCGATCAAAACTCTTTAATTTTGAGAACAGGTATGAAATAAAAGTTATAAATATATAATTTTTAATATCTATACTCCTTTTTAAGGAAACGACATCAGCCATACTGTTGTTTTAGACGAACTAGCAAAATATGACATTGAGAACGTGAAGTCAATTCCCCCAAATTATCCTGGGCATGAGTCTGGAGTTGTCACAATGACAAATTCAAACTATTTACTAGAAAGGGAATCTCCGACTAAAGTTTCTCCAACTCTCTCACCCGAAGAAGAAGATGAAGGAAAAATGACGACAGTTAAAAAAACAGACATTGGTCCAGCCCATAAATTTGAAGTCAATACAAAACCTCCTCTTGCTGGACCTTATGCTTTTAGTAGAATCCCAAAACCCTTATGGAATCGACCACATGTTCATGTTATGAACGATATTAAGGACACTTGGCTATTTATGAACATTTCATCAGGGTGGGCAGGTTTACATTTCTTCAATTACATGCAGTTTATGGTTTCAATTTTAGAAAAGAAGGAAGGACAACCGTTCACCGCAAAGCTCCAGACGACATGGCCTCCTGGATTCTTACTGGATTTTCACTTGATCCAGTGACCGGACTTGGACTTTTAAATAAACCACGCGAACTTACAATGTTTAAACCTTTTTATATTGCTACAGATCTTCCGTATTCTATCAAAATAGGTAAAACCTCTAGAATGCTTCCGCTATAAAAGCATTAATGCATTTTGACTATTACAGGTGAGGTAATCTCCATTCCATTTGTGATTTTCAATCGACTAGATAGAGATGTGGATGTCAAGGTGACTCTTTACAACAATGCCCAAGAGTTTGAGTTTCCTAATGTTGACAATGAGACCGAGAGCAGCCAAAGTAAGACTGATTTGGCTTCATAAACATGTATAAATATGTTATTTTTAGAAATCGAGTTATACAATCGCCAAAACATAAACGTTCCCACCAACTCAGCTCAGTCCATTTCGTTCATGATTCGTCCTAAAAAGATTGGTCCAATTGAAATCATGGCAGGCGCCACAACTGCAACAGCCGGGGATACCATCAAAAAGACTTTGCTGGTAGTACCAGAAGGTGCTACTGAATATATAACCCGAGGTGTCTTGGTGGACTTGCGAACACAATCTGAACAGAAGGACAACATTACAATACAAATTCCACGTAATGCTGTGCCAGATTCTACTCACATTGAAGTTTCAGTAGTTGGGGATATATTAGGAGCGGCGGTCTTTAATTTAGAAGAGCTTATTCGGGTACCTACAGGATGTGGAGAACAAAATATGGCGCATTTTGTTCCTAACATTCTTATTCTAAATTACTTAAAGGTAAGTCTCTAATTTTGAAAATAAAAAAAATTATATTTCTTTAAATTTACATTTACGAGAAAAATATTGGCTCTGACGAACATGTTTTAGTCAATTTTGATTACATATAATCACAAAACTATCAGATTCTATTTGTTTCGTTTACATAAAAATATAAATAAAAACTTTCAAATTTAAAAGATACCATTCTAAGCGCTTCAAAATTGGAGTCTTTTGCGAAGAAAATGTCCGCATTGCAAGTAATAATTGAATAAATTGAATAAAAAAAAAACGTCTACAATTCTTCCGAAATTTCAGTCTCCTATATCAAACTTGTGAACGGCGAAAACAGAGTTTAGTACCCCATACAATTAACTTGGAAAAATGACTCTTTGCACCGTTCACAAGTTTGATCTAAAAGTCTGAGATTTCGGAGCATTTGTGTTAGATCTAGAGCTAAAACATTAGCCTATAGGACCGTCAAAAAAAACAAAAAAACACCCTGATATATACAACATACATACAGACAAATATAGACTGCTAAAATCATAACACTCCTTTTGCTTTCCTTGCTTGGGTATCGTATTATGCTTCAATCACTTATTTGTCTTATTTGTTTTATGTTATTAACAAAAACCAAGTAAAATATGTACCTTTACTGATTGAGTTTCCTTTATTTCAGAAAATGGACAAACTATCTCCAGCAGTGGAAATGAAAGCAAGACGATTTATAGAGATTGGTTATCAACGACAACTACGATACAGACATAAGGATGGCTCATTCAGCGCTTTTGGAAGTGCTGACAATAATGGCAGTACTTGGCTAACTGCGTACGTAGCTCGGTCTTTTCGCCAAGCCATGGATTATATAGATGTAGACGAGGAAATCGTTAAGCAAGCCCTCGCTTACTTAGCCAAAATGCAATCTCCAAACGGAAGTTTCATTGATGTCGATAGTTCTCCTGTTAGCCATTATGGATCTGATAACGATCGAGATACTGTTTTAACTGCCTTCTGCTTATTGGCATTTTTGGAAGATGCGGTAAGTCTCAATTAAGTTTTAAACCTATAAATTTGAAAGCAAATGGTTTGTCTTTTTCTCGCTTGAATTACGTCCAAAAACTCTTAGACTGCTTCGTTTCAGTGTTTATATTATAGCTAAAACAACGCATTGACACTTTGAATATCGTCACATACAATAGCTGAATACGTGGCTGAATAAAATCTGGCAGTCAACGTGTTAAGATAGATTGAATGCAATTGAGTTATTATAGACGAAACGAAAATGGTTGACTGCCAGATTAGTCTTAGTTATGGAAGACGAATTAAGACAAATTTGCCTCGCCTTCTAAAGTCTAACATTCCATTAATTTTCTACAGAGCCTCATTCCTGACTATCGCAGTATTATCAATAAAGGACTGGATTTCTTAGTAAAAAGTCTAGACAGCTCGGAAGATGTTTTCACCTTAGCAGTTGGAGCATATGCTCTTCAGCGAGCAGACCATAATGCAAAGGACATTTTTGTTCAAAAATTGGACGGTAAAGCTAAAAATGAAGATGGAAAGAAATGGTGGACTCTTCCAGTACCCGATACTGAGAAAAAGAGCCCATGGTACAATATGTCACGAACTCTAAACATCGAAGCGACTTCATACGCAGCGCTAGCATTTTTGGAAAGTAGCTTCTCTGACGAAGCATTTCCAATACTAAAATGGCTTGTAGATCAAAGAAATGTCAAAGGTGGTTTCTCTGCCTCCCAAGATACTGTCGTTGGTCTTCAAGCACTAGTAAAATTTACTGAAAAAATTTCTACGGCGGGTAATAACGTTCAAGTTGTTTTTGGCTATGGACAAGATGATGAATACCGCATTAATGTAAACGCCGAAAATGCAATGGCTCTCCAGAGCAAAGAGGTAAGATAAAATGTGATTTGTAAGTTGAGTTCCTAAACGCATTAAAACTAAATGGGTGCTTGATTAGTACCTGGTCACTTTATATAAAAAAATATAATTTAAAAGAGATATTCCCATCATGTAAATTTGTGTCTTCCAAAATCAATAGTAATTAAATGCTCAGGTTAGCTTGACCATAGACTGCTGGGGCTATATTTAGTATTTATTATACAAGACCTTACAAGGTTACATACATCTTGGTTTTAAAATCGCCGTATTTTGGCCACACAGCTTTTAACACTTTTATTTATTTATAGTAACCTTGTGAGAAATTTAGAAAACTTTCAAACTTTGATGTACAATAAAATAAAATAATAAAAAAAAAACATAATTAAGACAAGTTAACTTGATCAAATATTGTCCATATGAAATTTCTAATGTGCAGTTTAGAGAATTAATTTGCATCATATTATGATTTATTTGAAAGAAAATTATTATGAAGTTCAAATTTTAAAAATAAAGGTAATTTAAAAAAAAAATATTAACATTTATAGACAAGCAGTTAATACTACACTACTTCAATATCACTGAAAAATATCAGTCATTCTGGAAATTAATCACTCTTAAGACACTTCTATTCATGGCCAAGTCGTAAATAAATAAGAGAAGAGGTAGTGGATCGAAAATATATCCTTGCAGGACACCAAATAACAAGACAAATTTACAAAAAGTCAAATTAGATAGAAAGCAATATTAGGAACTCACCCGTATTTAGACAATATGTATTTTACGGAATTATTGCAGATTCCTCCCGAAACAAGACAAGTCACTGTCACCGCAGCAGGAAGGGGAGTGGCTTTGGCACAAGTTTCTTATAGATACAACATCAATGTAACAGGAGCATGGCCGCGATTTACTTTAGATCCCCAAGTTAATCGCATTTCCCATGCAGATTATCTTCACTTATCCATCTGCACAAGGTTGGAGTCCAACACACAATTATTTTGAATTTTAAATTTTAATAGTCGATTCTATAGTTTTGTACCAGCAGCGAATGGTCCTTACAGATCTAACATGGCTCTCATGGAAGTAAGCTTCCCCAGTGGTTTCACAGTTGACCTCGACACTCTACCATCTTTGGAGTCGAATGAGCTAATAAAGGTATAGTGCAGTGGCATTAGTCGTTAATACTCTCAAATTTGAATTATTACATTTTCAGAGAGTAGAAACAAAGGATCGTGATACTGTTGTTGTTTTGTATTTTGATTACCTCAACCAAACAGAAATTTGTCCAACTATTGACGCACATAAAACACACAAAGTAGCCAAATTAAGACCTGCTTCAGTAGTCATTTACGATTACTATGATAATGGTAAGAATAGAAACCAATCTTTGGGGAACGAAACAGATAGTTTTTAGCTTTTTATAACATATATTAAAATACTTTCTTTTAGCGCGCCGAGCAAGGATGTTTTACTATGCACCAAAGGCTACGCTTTGTGATATCTGCGAAGGAACGAACTGCGGCAATGCCTGCTCAGTGCACGCCTCTCCGCACAGCTCTGCAGGCACCAAATATCCTCTGCTGGCGTTATTAATTTCGCTAATAGTATTTACTATAGCTGTGTGAAAACTGCCATCAATTAACGGAGACTTGTTAGCACCTGTTTTCGCCTTTAAATTAATTTACTAATTTAATATTTAGCATGTAAGAAATTGTCGCTAGCTTTAATTAAATTTACTAAAATGTTTGTCTTTACATTTTGTTTAAATTTCAAGTGTTTTAAATTTTAACAACTTCTTAGAGCCAGCAGCTTTACCAGAAAAGACGATTCAAGTTCATGGACTAAACAAAAACACTTTTTTTTTAAATATCGGCAGCTCCGGATGTTGATGGAAATTTGAGAAAACTTCTACGCACAAAAAAGTGTAATTTAGTGTAATTTGATTGAAAGAATGAATTACGAATTTATAAAATAAGTTATCTTTTGACTACTACTATCAAAGGCGAGAAATAGTCCATACTTTTATTTCGGCACCATTAAGTTGCGATCAATGCCAGCAACCACATTAAGATGCAGGAGAAAAATGAAAGTATGAGCGGAATGCACACGAGTTCATATGACGCAGAAAAAACTTATTGTAATGAACTAAAATATGCAAATTGTAAGGAAAGTCATCGATACTTCGGCAACGACTGATCGGCTAAAAAAAAATAACAAATCATACTCTTTCTCATAATAAATAGTATTTCAAAGAGATATGTAATAAAACAGCACAAAAATTAGTTAAATCGTGGTATACTTCTTTTTGTCCTACAAAAATAAGACAAGGAGATGTTGTTCAAGTGATATGTTAAAAAAGTTGAGTTATACCACTTTCAAAAATAACAGCTCATATGAAGACTTACTTGAACTACTCATGTAACTCAATGCTAGACAGTCTTTCGATCGAAATATGAGAACGATATCGAAAGCTCGATAATTAAATTTATCTTCATGCAAACGAGACCGCCATGTCATTATATACTCAGAGTGGGATCCAGGCGAGATTAATGTTACAATTTGGTCAAATTATTAACAATTCCTGGCCGTTTTTCTCTCAAACTAATTAAATTTATTTAATAACAGTATTCGCCAAACGAATCGTTTTGATTGATATTGCAATATAGTATCAAAATTATAACTACCTCGCGAATACGAATCTAGTTATTCAGTTTACTTCATAGAATTATTAGACACAGTCAGAAATCAAAAAGACCTAAAATAGATAAATTGCATATAAAATTTATATAAATCATCCATGACATTCAGCTATTTAAGATCATTAAGTTCAAACGATTTACATGACTATTTTCCAGTTCTTGAAAAAATCAAAAGGTAAATAAAGTGCAGACAAAGTGGAAATTTTTTACGAACACAAGTAATTTAATGAAAGTTCAGAATTATAATTAAAATGTTTATTTGCCGTACTATTATAATAAAATCCTACAGGTTCTAAGTCTTTCTCTTCGCTTTTTTGTTCTCCATTAAACTTAGAATTGTTCTACGCATCTCTTCAGTCTCATTAAGTTCCGCTTCATAGTTACGAATTGCCTCGTTCTTCTCTGCCAGCTGACTCTCTAAATGCCGAATAAGATTCTCAGATTTCAGATTAGATTCACTTAATTCTTCAATATTTCTGGATGCCTTCACAATTTCCTTTTCCTTTTCTTCTAATGTTTTTTGAATCTGCTTTATTTTCTCCTCATACCGAGCGATACTAGATTTGTAGTGATCTATACGCACAATCTGAAAATAATTATGAGAATATAAGTAACTGGATGATAAATTTAAACAATGTCAACATACATTTTCCTTATTTATTGCCTGTAGTTGTTTCATTTCAGCAATATTGTTTTCTTCCTGTTTTTTGTAAGTTTCCACCTGTTTATGCAGCTGATCTATTTTAGCTGTTTTCACATTGAGATCCCTAGACTGCTCTAGGTATTTAGTCTTCTCTATCTCACTCTTCTTATTGAGTTCAGTAGTTATCCGTCTTAAAGTTTCCAATTGTTTTGAAAGATCACTATTCTGAGCTTGCAACTTTTCTTGGATGAGATGCAATTTAAAATTTGTACTATGGAGTTTTGTTACTTCGTTTGATTGTAAACTAAGTTGATGGGAGAGATTCGTTATCTAAGAATAGAAAGAATTTAGAAAGTCACTACAAAGTGGAGGAGTCACTACCTCTGAGGTCGCGTTCTCCAGTGTTTTCTTTAAATTCTTTTCGGCGTTGGTAACCAAGTTAATTTTGTAATTAAACATTTCTATCAGTTCAGAGGTTGCTACGTTATCTAACTGTAAATACTTTGGTTGAAGAAACAATATAGAAACATTTAGACCTTTTACCTGTGCATTTCTATTAGCCTCGAATATATACGTAATCAGTTTGTCGAGCCGCTCCTCTAATGTTTTACTGATGCACATTTTGCTCTCTTTGAATGGCATGCTTCTAATACCGTCTAAGGCAGACTGACTTTGTTTGTTTGCGATAACAGGTCTTAGTTGTGCTACAATCTTAAATTTATATTTGAATTATGTGATTATACTTCTCTGGCGAAAAACTTACCTTGGAGATGTCGTTACGAGGGAATTCACTTTTCTGTGATATTTCGAAAACTACTTGACAGAGCTCTTCATTTCCGGAAACAAGTCCCTTTGCTATAACAAAGTGAACTTGTTTCATACTCAAAAACTTCAGAACTTTCTCATGCCAGACGCTCTTAGCAATGTTGGAAAGATCAATTAATATGAGCAGACAAAAAAGGTATTTGGACAAATCGTTTTCCGAAATATTAGTATAGTTCAGAAACTCTGCACTGACCGATGCTAAGGGCGAAAACATTTTGTCCAGATACGCCTCTGTTAGAGTAGCGAGAACTAGTCCTTGCGTGCGGGGATTCTTCAGCAGAGCAATAAACAGTTTTAACAGTGAAGTCACCTGAAATTGGATGGTCATAGAAATGTTGCAGACTATATTTTATAAAAAAGAAGCAAAACAAACAGACCTTAAATACTTATCCGAAAGATCTTCAATTTCGCAAAGGCGGCTTCATACTTTTAGTTGATCCCAACTATGTAGAAGTTACGAAGATGTAAAGGAACTCACATAAAAAATCAACTTACGGTCTTTGTTAAGAAAAACAATTCGCTTGGTTTCGTCTGTTATAGTATGAATTGCATATAAAATTTCGTATAAAAATTGGAAATTTAATTCAGATATAACAGACGAAACTAAAAGATCTCAAATATATATTAAAAATATGGTCTCAGCTAAACATAATCGGTGGCTGACAAAATCAACCGCTAAACCTCCGAATATCCTCCATTATAATGATAAATCAATGCGATTCTAATCAGTATTTGTCGAAGTCTTAATTCCTTCCTTTGCTGTCGGGTAAAAAAAGTGTTCTATTAGGCCAGAAAACTTTTGAATTTTTCAGTAATCGCATATTGCTTTCTTCAAATCTCATTTCCACAAATATGCGTTATTACCATCAGAACTCGATATATGTATATATAAGCGTCTTGTTGGTCATCGCACACTCATCAATTTGCACTTCATATAAATCCGCAATAGAGTGCCTTTTGAGAATTAAAACCAATATCAAATTACAATGTTTTCGTATACGATAAGCTTAAATTTCAAGTTTACTGAAAATAAATACAATGGAATTTTCGGCGTCACTAATTCCGAAAACTCTCAAAATTTGGAAGTTGATCATACTGGAGTTGTGTAAAATAACAATATAATTTCAAATCTGGAAAGGGAAAAGGAATTCTAAGTTGGCGAATCCCACATGGTAATTTTTAACTTCAAGAGATACATTTATTTATCAAAACGGTCACTGATTTCAGGGTGTCCTATTAAAGTATTTAATATGGCAATCAATAATGTGAAACTTTCAATTTTCATAGAAATTGTTGAAATTATATTTTCAAAACTTTTTTAGACTATTGACTAGACATTAACAATTACTAGCTTAAAAACGCTCGTACTGGAATTACAGTCTACAGAAAAGAAATCCGCTATGCCTAACTATTTTAAAAACATGTTAAGTGATTAGTGGACTACGCCCTTCGGGAAAAAAGACTTTTCGGCGGCAGCCAGTAGGAAGAGGTAGATTTCAACGTGGTAAACATTATTTTTACATAAGGATATGTAATGCTGAAGTCCCCACCCTCTGGACTGATTCACCCCATTTGCGAACATAGATGAGATATTGCCATGGAGAATATGTTAGCCAAGTTTATTCAAAATTGATTACGAAATATATGGTCTACATGGAAATAAGTTAAAATGCGAGATGAAAGTTCATCTTCCCCTTCCGCAAACCCTGCAATTTTTTTACATGACGTAGATATTGAGCCAAAAAATGCATACGCAAAGCTGGATGAAAATCCATTAAGCAATGCGGCAGTTATTTGCGGTATAAACGTATAGGCGATGTTTGGTCAAAATCTATTAGGAAATACGGCCTCTATCGTGTTCACAAGTTTAGTTATATTATATAAAGTCTACGACCTCTAAAGGCACACTTAGGCCAGAGTAAGCCCGTTGTGATACCACATGGGGCAAGGTCCCCACAACTAACCCTCGAACCATTTAGAGTCTCTAAGGAACTGTTCCAGGCCTTTGAGCCTGACCGAACTTAGTGCCGATGGATCATTAAAGAAAGGGGAGCCTAGAATACGGTTTCTGGGCACCGTAAGAACCGGGCATTCATAGAGGAAGTGGAGGATGCTTTCCCCCTCCTCCTCTTCGTTGAGGCAGCTTCTGCAGAAGTCATTAGATGTTACACCCAGCCTGCTGGCGTGTCTACCGATGAGGCAGTGACCCGTTATGACACCTAATACGTTGCTAATAGCAGCTCGATTGAGCGAGATTAAGCTCCTAGATAAAATATATCTAAAAATTGAGAGAAAATATATCCATCAAGTAAATCCTTATTTAATTTTACCTATAGTGAAAGGGATTAATTACAGACAAAACCAATTGATATGGAGATGGCATAATTTTCATGAGAAAATCCTAACAAGAATTCGCAATTCAAAACATTCTTAAAAAAAGTTGCAAACTTATTTTTAATGGAAAAAATGCAAGAGTTAAATAACACTTTGAGAAATAAATACTTCATTATCTCACTGTCCAAAACCCGTTAAAAAAATGAGCAAAAGGGGGAAAAAAAGTGCAGTCGTCATTGAGTGCACTAAATTCAATATAATACTATCCTAGGCTTAAGTGATGAACTAGACGTACCTGTTCATTTGGTGTATCCTGCTTCTCAGAAGCCTCCACCAACTGCGGCAGAAGCACTGCCAATTGATCGCTTATTTTTAAAATATCCTCGTCATCCATATTATTAACAATGGTTCCGATTATGTTTAGTGCCCTTGCACCAACGTTTTCTACACGTATCCAAACCGTCACCAGGTTGAATAATCTGTGCAAAAATGGACTAAAAGATTTGTCTCGTTTACCTGTGAAAATTTAATTAGTTAAATAATACTTTAGGCTTTTGTTTTTCTTACTTAGCTGTAAAATGTAATCGAGCAATTCAAAAATAAGTCCCATGCAATGTTGCTGATTTTTAACATTTTCTTCGCCCTGCTGCATATCATCCATTTCAAAACGAGATTCTATTGACTGTAAAGATGATACGTTAAGGAAAATTGGAGCCTTTTGATCCGCGTATATAGGAAACGTAGAAGAGCGCGCTTGGAATTCAATTACCACTAATAGTGTCAGATTCAACCGCGCTTTCTACCTGCACGAACTGCCTCACCTGAACCAAGGTTTCCATATCCGCGTAGAAATTCTTGTACTCCTTTAGAGCCAGGTGGAAGTCATCGTGGTCCTTTGCGTTCGTGATAAACTCCACAATGTGGCGCAGGTAAGGGACGTTCCAGTTTTGAAAGCAATTCCCAACTTCGTTGAAGCTCATTTTTATAAAGTTCTGCAAATCTGAGATATCCCAGGACTCTGCACTGCTGTAAAGGATTAAAAGCATTTTCTTCGCCAAGGCGCCGTAGCATTTTATCTTAGCGGTGAAGGCTGTGGTGCGTGTAGTCCGCAGCAGCAAGTAGGTGCACACAGAATTTTTGTAGCAGAGATTCACAAGGACTGAGAGTGCAGTGAATCCCAGCGCCTCGTCCTCGTCGTAGATGATGTCTACCAGGACCTGAATAAAGTCGGACAGGTATGGTTCCTCCCACGTTATTTTGATGCTGTATGTCAAGTCCTGCAGGAGCGACAGCAACGTTTTACTTTGTTTCAATTTATCCTAAAAAGATCGGAATTGTGAAAAGGCTTTGAAGGTTGAGTTCACCTTCTTTTTACCACTTTGCATAAGACTTTCGCGAGCAGCGGGATGAACCTGAAATCGTTGACGATGGCTTGCCGGGCACTCGGATTCCTGCACGCCAGCTGAAGGACAGAAACACTGAGCCAAAGCGTGTCTGCGGCGGGTTCCACCGAGCTAATTACCGTGTGCAGGTTGATGTAAAATTGGCACTTCTCCACCGAATTTGGGTCGAAGATGTCGATGTTCAGCGTCCCCGAAAGCAGCTGTAGATAAACGGAAGAGCTCCTCTTTAAAACACGAAATTATTTCATGTTACTAACCGACAAGTTCCTGTTCAGCAGGAGCTCCGCGGCCTCCGACTTCTGCCGCTGGAACGCCTCAAAATGGGTGTTAAATTCCTTCATGTACGACTGCAGCGACTTTGACATGATACAAGCTTTGAAGAACACACGAATTAATATTAATGAGAAACTTAATTACTTTTAAGAAAATATTGCAAAAACATCCGAGCTTCCCCGCGAATTGAATAACAAGTTACAGTTAACGAATCGCCATTTATGAAATCAAAACGCATAAATTCAGCGCTCCATCCACATAGAAACCAGTTTTATGACAGCTGTCACGTTTTCGTTTTTATGATATTTTTTAAAAAGATGGCGTTGGAATAGCTGCAGAGAAATAATATTGCGACAGTTTTTAAAAAAAATCCGTTAATTATTTCGCAGGATGCTTTCAGACTAGAACCGATCCGATCGAATTATTTATGTCCCAATTTAATTTGTGAGTCCTGCCTTTTTCGTCAATTAGGGCTGATAAAAAAATTTAAGGTGGAATATTTTTTATAATACAGTCATTTACATGAAATTCATAAACAAAGTGAAAAATTCTTACATTTTAGATGATTTTAACGATTTTTATGTTTGAGCTTTTTTATAGACAATTGTGGTTTGACCAAACAACAACAAAATATATAAGTCTTGTATTTAAACGAACTTTAATTAAATAACTCTAATTATAGTATATAGACATCGAAACATGGGAAAAAATATTTTACACTTTTTAAATCAGGTATTTTTAATTATAAAACAAGCCAGTTTGAAATGGAAATGAAAATGAATACTTTACATTTTGAAGAGGACACGTAGTTTTAATAATAGCTCCAGGTTTTATATAAGTACAAACACTTATTATTTGTTGTAGATAATAGGTATTAGTAAATATTAAAAGGAAATTTTTTAAGCGATTGGCTTTTATAGTAGTGGTTTATCTTTTTTAAATTGCAATTAATTATTTCTCAGAATATTATAAGACACTCACATGTGTTCTTCACTGCAAAATTTTAAATCCACTTACTACATATTTCTGAAAAGAATTTTGAGAAACTTTCTTCAACATATGGCAAACGGAAAATATTTGATTGTTTGAAAAAGGAGGGTCTAATAAGATTACTCAAAAGAACGATCAAGAAAAAAGACTTTAACTGATAGCAATGAAAGAAAAATTCCCAAGCAACAAAAAACCCAGTGAATACAAAACATTAATGTCACATAACATAGAAGTCACCAGTTATATCAAATGCGAAGTAACCGTAATATAACATTTCACTTTAATTTTACCTTTGTGTTATGTATCAATTAAATAACAGTGTTACTTTAATTTAACATAACATGTCCCAGATAGCACCTCTGATAAAAAGACATCCAAAAGATATTTTTAGTAAGTCATCTTTTAGTCAGGGTCAATAGTCCTGATTAACTGACTAACTAATTAACTAATTAACTAAAATACACTTTTTTCTAGTCGTCTTTGAGACATGACGAAAAATCTTCAAATTGATGGCTTGCCATGCGGATGAAACGTACTACAATAGTCTCAAAGATCTGATTTTTAACATGCATGGGAGAGAGGCTACAAGATATCATTTTTAAGTCGTTTTGGAGACAAGACGAAAAGATATCCAATTGATGTCTTGCAATGGACATTATTAAATATAGTTGATTAAAAAATGTCAGATTTCAAGCAATCATAACACATCCATAGGACCTTTTAGTGACTATATACAGGGTGTTCCATCCTCCTAAAATCACTTCTTCCCCGTCAAAATCAGCGTCAACGTTTTTTAGGAGGTGCACTAACTTAAGACCTTATGAATCCTTCCAAGGACATTTATCAGACTCATTCAAAAAGGGATAAAAGTAACTTTCCTTGTTTTATTTATTTATTCTTTCGCTTAATACAAGCTACATATAAACGATGAACTTAAATTTAACTAAGCTAGGCATATAAAAGAGAAAGTAGCCTAAAAATTATGTACATATAACTGAAGACTGTGAAGGGACATATATTTATTAAGCACAACGTAACGATACTTTACTTGTTATGATCTGTTTCCAAATTGATCGAATTTTATCGATCTTCCGATCGATGTCCTGCAATGTCCGATCGATCGATATGGACTTAAGTGAGTGAACATTTTGCTCCGGACACCCAAAGCAATCGACTAGGATAACATTTCCTACGTAGAATCTGAACACCCTGTATATTGACGATAAGACATCACAACATAAGATGTCGGATGGTATCGTTGGCTGATCGGTTCGACTGTGAATATGTCATTTCGGGGTTATGGGTTCGATTCCCACATGAAAGGGTTTGTTGAACGCTTATTTTCCAAGAAAAAACCAAAAATAAATTTCATTTTTTTTATAATAGTAGGTATGCTTATTTTTTTGGCTACTCCATGTAATTGGCGCTGATGTTCCTCATTTTATTGCGTATTGTTGGAGAACGTACAGTAATGGGAAATGTATAATGATTTACGAAAAACAAAAGAATCTGCTAGTGAGACAAAACAAATTAAACCCCATGCCCTCATTTAAGTATATTAATTTTGATGATGAAGACTAGTCACACAAAAAATCTTCATTGATAAATAGGCTGGGTTATGAACATATCAACAAAGTTTAAAAAAAAATTAAAAAAGAGAATATGTATACTATCCCATATTGCAAAAATTTCAACGAATATTTTTGTGGTTGTTTATACTTAATTTGCTGATATCTACTGAACTTTTTACATACTAACTCAATTATTCACGTTTATGTAAAAGAGCAATTTTTCCCATGTGAATTTTATGGGAAACTAAACTTTGCTTGCGCCGTTTACAGCTTTGATATAGGAGTCTGAAATTTCGAAAGGATTAGTGTTAGACCTAATGGTACAACATAGCCTATGGAACCGAAAAAAAACTAAAAGAACAAAAACTCTAGTTCAACGATTTTTTCGATCAATAATTCGAAAGATTTTAATTGATTAATTTTGTCATTTTTCAACTATTTTTCAGCCATTTCTTCGGGGTGCAAACAAGGATATGATGTTTAAAATTTTTTTTAACGAGTAATTCAAGTTTTACATAAACAAATTGTATGAGAAATTTAAATCTATATTTGCGCCGTTCACAGGTTTGAAGCAGGAGTTTCAAATTTCGGCAAGTTTACTTTTAGATCTTTTAAAACTTTGAACATGAAAAAAACAGCCTAATTTACATATACATATGTATATGTAGAAATGTTATTCAACCATGCCTATTCTATTTTTGCTGTATGATTTAAAAATTTTCCGTTCCTTTATTACTTACTATGAATTTTAAATTATAATTAAATTTGAGATGCATCTAAAGTCTCTGTAACATTCAACTGCTGGATACTGAATTAAAATGCATTCGTTTGACCGTGAACAGGGGAATAACCGCCTTCGCGTGGCACTCACTTTGCTAAAACCAGCGACACCGGCCCCATAATTTGCTCACCCTCTTCGTTGCTCTTGCCAGGGTCGGTCGACCGCAGGGATAAATAAAATGAAAAAGTTTTTGTTAAGCTGATTGCGTTTAGTCATTGACGAGATTGCTCCACGTGTTCGGCACTTACATACTTAAATTGCCTGGAAATCTCGGCTGTTTCCAGACTAAATCGCATCTCCAGCAAAACCTTCCCAAATCCACTTTGAGGAGGAAGTGATTATGACAATTTCAGAATTGTTCTAACGAAGCATAATCGCCGGAGGAGCACCTCCTAAGAGCACATCTTCGGCTAAGCAGACTCTCGCAAGTTCAGTAGGGTTTTGCATATGATCGAGTGATCTCGGTTTAGAAATGTTTTCCGGCTCCAGTGTTTTGGGGAATTTTTAAAATCGAAATAATTTAGTGAAAGGCATTGTGAATCTTATCGTTGTAATATACATATAGTATAAGTATTGCACAAAATGAGTCCCAAGGATTCTAGCCGCTCTGAAAAGGATATAGAAAAATTTGTACACGATGCGAACCGGGGAGCTTGGGGCAACAAAACCGAGTTTATCCTTTCGGTGCTTGGATATGCCATTGGAATCGGGAACGTATGGAGATTTCCTTATTTATGCTACCGAAACGGCGGCGGTGAGTGATGAGCTTTACTCGTTTTTAAAGTTCGGATTGGAGTTATTTTAAAAACATTAATTTGTACTTTTGATGGACATTTGTAAGGTTTCGTACAAATTATGATGGGCTTAGCAAAATCTCTATAATGAAATTTTGTTGTTTGTTTACCTGTGAATCAGGTTACACTTGAACTGATCATTTTAGATTGTCGGTTGGTTGGCAAAAAAAGTAAAAGAAAAAAAAAAATTTGGAAAAATATGATATTGAAATTTTAAAAATTATTTTTTAGGACAAGTCTTATAAACACTGATTTAATATAGTCTATGTATAAACCGAAAATCACATTTGTTGTTAGACATATGAATTTTGGAGCAAATATAAATTGTTCCATTTCGCAGAAAGCTCCCCCCACCTTTAAATTTATCTTTTATTCTCGAAATCGCAATTGAAACTTTTGTATTATATGAATTGAATTAATCTCTTTTCCTTAAAATTGTTTGCAAGGACAGTTAATTTTATTGACAAAACCATACACCCTATAAAGTCCTTTAAAACAAAATTTAATTTACATATAAATAATATCTCAGGTATTTCGAAAGATGTGACCAATTTTGTACACTTTTAAAAATTGATGACCTATTATCTTAGAAATTATCTTGAGTTATAAGTTAAGTTTTTCATTACGATACCTCATTTCTCAGTTTTAAATGATTAATTAAATTGCGTACCAGTAAATAGATTTACGAAAGTGACCTAATGCTCAGTGGAAATCCTGGACAAACGTCTTTTGTCGGATGAAGGACAAATTGTCTTCATACAGTGCATTACTCGATGATCTACAGAGTAATATTAAATCTCTTTATATCGTCATTAAAATTTTTAATTGACTTCTCAAAAGTATGTATATCACATTTTCAAACATTCAAGTTTTTACATTCTAAAATGTTAAACTATTTAAGGGTTCTCCATGAGTTTAGTATAGCCCAAAAAATTAAAAATTATTACAATAAAAATACTTTTAAAACTGAAAACTTTAGCAATTTAACTACATATTACAATAGATTAGCTTTGAATTAATTGATGCGTATAAGACATGCAAAGATTAGTAAATATTTTATTAATTAAGGCAGCCAAAACCTTACAAAAATGCTATGAATGATACAAAACTTAATCTTAGACTGACAATGACGTTACGAATCGTTTTAAAATCGTGCAGTTAATATACATATTATAATTGCAGTATGCACGGTCATTTATAGCCATAAGCTTAATTATTCTGTAATTTAAATGTAAACGGGATTTCTGTAGCAAAGATAATTAAATTTATAAGAATCTTGATTAGCCTTAATTAGAAATAGTTTTCTACCTACACATTGAAATCTGTGACAATTTATAACTAACTTCTTTAAATAAATAAGCGAAAGTAGTTGACGTGATTGTGAATATGTAGAAATATCATGAAAGTGGGTTGTTATCGTATATATATTATTGTTGGTATTTTTTACCAATATCTAGAAGATTCATAAGAAAAATAACTGAAAATACTTTAAAAATTATTTAAACTAAATATCTATTCATATTATTAAGTAAAATGCATCCATATTTAAATTTACTAATAATTAACTATTCGATTCTTGAATCACTACATCTTGTAGAACAAAGTTCCCTGCTGCGCTGGATCTGTCTGCTCGATTTTTGTTCAGGTTTTCACGATTAGATAGATTAATTTATGAGGCAGGTTTAGAAATATATAATTTATGAATGTTTTGTGTAAAATAACCGAGCTATATATGTAGATGAATATCGGTGACGTCAGAAAAAGCAATCATCGATGAGGTATACTCCGCGTGCGCTACGTAAACTAAATATGTAATTGGTGTCCCGGGAAACGCCGCGCAATCTAGTGGTACAATGAAATAAATAATAAATTGGGAAATATTTTAATAAAAGTGAATCCCTATGCTATAATTAAAATTCTAAAAATAATTCTTCACGGTTTTCTATTTCTCATAAGGTAATATTATTATTGCCTCTATAAACATCGTGAAATAAATTAAGAAATTTTAATAAATTATTGTACAAATGTGTAAAATCATTCATTGTTCAGAACCTAAATCTATTGTAATTGATGAGCTGTATTTTCAAATTGGACTGTCCATAATTGTATGTATATGCAAAATTTCCCTTAACCAATTTGCTGAAAAGTAGAAAATTTCATTTTAAAATCAAGCAAGAATATAAAAACCAATATTAAAAATGCATATGCAGAGTTTTTCATTTCTATAATTTTATTACTAAAGATTTACGATATACGACCTCAAAAGTCCAACCCAATTCGTAAAGCAATAATATAAAAAATAGTCAGCATATTTAGTATGATAAAATGATCAGGTATTTATTTAGTATGATAGTAATGATCAGGTTTACCGAAGTATAGAATTTTTCATCCCGTATTTATTTTGCACAATGCCATAGACAGACAACAGACAAACGCTTTAAACTTATAATAATTCGGTTTTACGTCGGTTAAAAGAAGCAAATCAAAATTCTTGAAAGTTATTATCCTCTGTAGGTGAAATTAAAAATAAATTGAACTTATAACGAATAAAGTCATTAGTTATACACAAACCATATAGGAGTTTAATGTTTTTTTGCAGGTTTTTAGTTTCCAAAAAGGGCCTCCAAATTTGGTGTGCCCAGAAGCTCCTACATGCTTTAAGACGGCTCATGGGCAATCCTAATATACATACCTACATATGTAATATGGTTTAGATCTACCGTTTCTTAATTAATTAAATTAAAATATTAATAACACAAAGATATTGATTCTCCTTTATAGAGGAGCATATCTTCTACAATTGCCTAAAATGCTTTAAAATATACAATTAGTAGATTCATAAAATTAATTCCTATTTTGCAGGAGCCTTTCTGGTTTTATTCATTTTGATGCTATGCCTGGCCGGAATACCCCTCTTTTTCATGGAGGTGGTGATTGGACAATTTTCTTCGACCGGTTGCTTGAGCATGTTCAGGATGTGTCCCTTGTTCAAGGGTGCAGGTTTCGCCATAGTCATCATAAATATTCTTTGCTGCATTTACTACATTGTGATAATCTGCTACCCGGTCCTGTTTCTAATTAAGCTAATTTCACCTGTGGTACCGTGGCAAGATTGCAACAATCCCTGGAACACCGACAAGTGCTTTATGGTAGAATATTCGGTATTTTTGTTTCTGTGTAAATGAGCTGCTTTGTAGCCAGGAAATGAAACAGTGGCCAATCTCTACAGCATTTCAAATGAGACAAATAATGCCCCCTATGAGCGTGGGGCTTACCGGACCCCAGCTGATGAATTTTTCCAGTAAGTCGATTTTAGCAGATTTAAAAATCTATCTAACTTATATCAGTCGGGAGATTTTGCAGATATCAACCGGAATCGAGGATATCGGAGGTATCGTTTGGCCTCTGTTCGGATGTCTCGTCTTCTCGTGGGTGGTGGTTTATCTTTGCATCATCAAAGGAGTAAAAACAGTAATTTTCCTTTTTACGTAAGTTTTAATATAATTTTAAAAAGTATAAATTACAGGTTGGTAAAGTGGTATACTTTACAGCACTGTTTCCATTCCTGATCCTTTTTGTACTATTCATTCGCGGCGTTACATTGCCAGGGGCTATCGATGGCATTATCTACTATATAAAGCCAGATTTTAATCGCCTTATGGACCTCAAGGTTTGGGCTGATGCCGCCATCCAAATGTGTTTTTCAGTGGGTCCAGGTTGGGGTGGGATTGTTAGCATGGCCAGTTTTAATGAGTTCCACAATAATGCGATGTGGGACTCGGTTTTCATTACTTTAATCAACGTCGCCACAAGTATTTTTGCTGGTTTCGTCGTTTTTTCTGTTTTAGGGTACCTTTCTCGTAAGTCGTCATAATTTCTCAAACTATAACTTTAACAGAATATATAGCAATTTCTTTTGCAGTTATGACTGGAATACCTGTAGAGCATGTTGCAACACAGGGTCCAGGTTTAGCCTTTGTCACCTACCCTGAAGCAATTAACTTGATGCCTGCACCACACCTTTGGGCCGCATTGTTCTTCTCTATGCTTTTCTTCCTCGGACTGGACAGTATGGTAAGTCAATTTATAGTAACTTATTTATTCTTCATGTTATTTTGACTAAAAGTTCGTAGCCCACACGAAACCTAAATATGGAAGCAAATCGAATCATTTTGATTTATAAATCTTTCACTAAAAATGTATAAAGCATAGTATAAAAACCCTTCAATATCAAATTCGATATTGCTCTACATATGTACATAAGTATGTTCTATCATTGGGCTGGGCGCAGTCGGTTCTTGGACTAGTATTGTTCAGTTTTAATCCGATTATTCGATTTTTCCTCTATAGCTTTAAATTCTTTACTGTCTATCGCGAGTTCTTGAATTTAAGATATTTGGAATGTATAAAATGTACAGTACAAAAATTAATATAACTAGCAAAAGACGTGATGAGTTTGATAGGATTCAAAAGAAAATTTGACAAAAAGGCTTTTGTCTTTTAGAGTTGTTTGTGCCTACCAAACCTACTGTAAGTGCCTGAAATACAATATTCAAAATTCCTTAACCCATTAAAGTTTAGATTTTACAACTTTGCACAAACAAATTTAAAGGCATTACACTTAAGAAAAGAAAATTGAAATTTATGTGAAAAGTACAAATTTAAGTATTTTCAAGTATGCTCTTTCCAAATTTAATGTCAAAATAAGGAAAACATTTCATCTTCGCCTAAATTTTTTAAATTTGAAGAAATAATGCGATATTCAAGCTGGCTTTTTTTATGTAAATACAAATTTTTTCTATCAAACACCTTTTGTATGTGTATGAAACTTGTCAATATCGTGCAATTTATGTCTAGCTTTAAAGTTATGCAGTTAAATTAATTAATTTTAATATTTCTAATCATTGAATTTTCTGAGATTATATGCAAAATAGCGTTGAAATCTGCGGAAATTAACACATATCGTAATTTGCAGGCGGTTCATACGATATTTACTTACTACACCAATCTCTTTAAAAGTACTTTTTTTTAAACAAATCAGATAATTTTTTAATTAATAAAACTTAAATACTTCTTTGTATTTGATTCACAAAAAAGAGCAATTCATGGCATTACAAAAAGTATAATGTATTTTAGCTGTTATATTTAATTCGCGATATCAAATTATTTTAAATTATATATGTATAACAAAATACTAAAAAACACCACGAATTTTTTAAACATTTTTTGAATGTGTAGATCAAATGATTACTTGAAAATTGGAATATGTATTTCTCACATAAATTTCAATTCTCTTTTATGATTTTAATACCATCAAAGTCGTTTGTGGAAAGTATTGCAATCTCAGTATTAGTGGGTTAAGATCCTTAATTTAAAGAGTTCTAAATATCACATCTTGTTTGTCATTTATGTATGATATTTTCTCATCCTTGATTTTTTTCTCAAATTTTATATTCCTACTAGCTGACCCGTACCCGGCGTTGCCCGGCCACAACTATCCCTATAATAAAGCTAAACTTTAATAAAAACATGGCTTTGCCAATATTAAATTTGTCAAATGTCATCCTGGAGGTTAAACGCAGCAAGCCCATAGAATTTCATCTCAATCGAATAAATGATTTATGTGTGACTCACCATAAACATATAACTGCTCAAAATCCCCCCCTCTGCTCCTTCTCATACTTTCCAATTGCAATGCATAGCCTATGTCACTCAGAAGGTTATGCGCGACATGCCCATAAAATTTCATCTCAATCGGATAAGTACTTTTTGCGTGGCTTACTATAAGCATCACAGATAAACATTTCCCCCTCCTCTCATCTCCCCTCTACTGTCCAATTACAAAGTATTACCTATAGCACTTAGGAGCTCTTGCGCAATACACGTGTAAAGTGTATAAAATATATAAAAATATTGATAGTGCGCCGTCTTGAATTCGTAAATTCTGACAGTCGGGTTGAAATCAGCGACCCCGAAAACGCCTAAGCACCAATTTTGGTGGAAATCGCATAAACTTCCAAATTTGACAGTCCGCCATCTTGATTTCGTAAATTCTGACAGTCGGGTTGAAATCAGCGACCCCGAAAACGCAAAAGTACCAATTTTTGTGGAAATCGCATAAACTTCAAAATTTGACAGTCCGCCATCCTGAATTTGTAAATTCTGACAGTCGGGTTGAAATCAGCGACCCCGAAAACCCCCAAGTACGAATTTTGGTGGAAATCGCATAAACTTCAAAATTTGACAGTCCGCCATCTTGAATTCGTAAATTCTGACAGTCGGGTTGAAATCAGCGACCCTGAAAACCCCCAAGTACCAATTTTGGTGGAAATCGCATAAACTTCAAAATTTGCCAGTGGCGCGCCATCTGTCGAAAATTGGTCGTACCAACTCAGTAATTTTCTCTGGCTCATGCACAACAACTTTGCTAAAGATCATCACATGATCAAATGCATAGTTTACGATTCTGTAAAGGACATACAGACAAACATTCATTTTTATATATATAGAAGAAGATATATGTATATATGTTAAATTACTGGCATTTAAAAATCGACGAAAAAATGAAATTGTCAAAAACTGGGATAGTCACTGACTTACTTACCGGTAATATCTATAAAAACCATTTCAAAATTTTCGGACAAGAAAATTCGGATGAGGACTCGTAGCTCTCGTTAATTTTTGATAATAGTTTTGAAACGAATGTACGATTTTGTGTTTGATGTAACTTTGTTAAAGCATGCATTTTTCTATCGGATCGTTTATTTTTACATTTGAATAATTTCAGTTCGTCCAAATAGAAGCAATTATTAATTCACTGGTGGACGACTATACCATTCTACGTGCCCATAAAACGTGGGTTACTCTGGGGTCTTGCATAGTCATGTTTTTCCTCTCAATTTCTATGGTAACGAACGTAAGCATTTCTCGCAATTTGTTGTTCTACCTGTAGTTCGATTTAAGTAAATATTTTCTTTTAGGGAGGAATATTTGTGTTATCTCTGATGGATTACTACGCTGTGTCTGTGGCAGTGATTGGCATTTGCTTCGTTGAAGCAATCGTAATCGGTTGGATTTATGGTACAAAAAGGTTTACAGCGGATGTTAGTTTCATGGTGGGCAAACAACCGCCAAAGTTCTTCATTATTTGCTGGAAGTACATAACTCCGATTATTCTGGCAGTAAGTAGGGCACAATTTTACCTATCATTAACCAAAAATATTCTAACACCTTTTTTTTAAGTTCATTTTTATAGCAACATTGGCGTTCAGCAGGCGGGTGACCTTCAACGAGATTGAATACCCTGATTGGTCTATTGTCCTTGGATGGACGTTATGCTTTTCTTCATTAATTTGCATACCAATTTACATGTTGTACAAATTGTATACGTCGAAGGGCTCATTGAAAGATAGATTCTTCGGCAGCCTCATTGCAAAGGACTGGTTCCCTGCTAATCCAGAAATCTGCCAGAAATACGAAATGTTTCTGAAGGAAGAAAACATTGAGTTATTTTAATGTATTTTTTTAAGGCTATTTTGGGGAAGAAACACAAAGATAAATAATAATTCTGGATGTCTAAGAATGTTGTCTAAGCTTCTTCTATTTCTTACTTATTATTTTTTGATAAGACTCAAAATGCATAGTTTTAGTGTAGTGCTAATCAATTTCCTTTTACTAGTAAAAATGCACAAATACAGAAGTTGTGTGAGAAATTGTGATGCAAGTTATTTTGGGTGTGATAGAGTTTAATAAAGAAAAATTTATAAATTAAAGCTGTTATTTGCGTTATGATTTTTCGCCTACCCTAAAAAAAATTTCAAGAACCCGGAACATACTTTAGTCAAATATGCCACTTAAGACGACTAAGATTTTGCTAAATTTCGAAAATTTATGATATTTGTTGTTGCAATGAGTTAATTTATAGTATCAATGCTTAGCGAACAGAACAACAAATTTAAAAATTTAAGTTTTAAGGAATTTAGACTTACAGTTTCCACAGTGAACAGGATGACTGTAATTGTGATTTTGTATTAAAATATTAATTTTCTTAAATGTTTAAGCGTTTTATCGAGATTATCTCTTAAGCTTTAACAAATTGTCTATTGTTAATAATTGTAAAACATTTTAGCATGAGCGTATTCCCGGGGTGGGAGAAAAGGTGGAATAGCTTCCCCTCCTGTAACTTGGAATTACAACACTTCTAAAGTTCAGATTATCGTTAATGATTTTATTATTACAATATATATTATATGTGGTTAATTTTATTACTTAACATATATGTAGTCTCAGTCAACAGTCGGGTTTATTGATTTACATATTTAAATTATTAAATTATTATTTTTCTTAAAAAACAAACACAGATCTTGAGGTCTATTTAGTTTCAAATAAGCACTTACCATAGAGTGGTTACGGGTTTTTTCAAAGTTTCCTTCTTTGTACCTTATGTCCAGATCAATAGACAATTTTATATTGAATTCAAACTTATTAACAACTTCCCAGAATAAGGATTTGAAATTTGCATCAACAGTGTATCAAATTGCCATGATTTTTATTCATGCAAAACTTTAAATCTTGAATTGAAAACTTTTCAGATTAATTTTTGACTTAAAAATGGATAAATAATAAAAATAATAATAATAATTTGGATTTATTTCAATTCAACCTTAATAGTACCTAATACAATAGGAATATTACAATTTAGTGCTAGAATTCTAAATTCATTCAACTAGTATATTATTACTAGGTTTGTATTAACAAATAAATATTTAAAAAACATATGGTTGTTGGGGAAAATCTATTTTTGAAAACCCAATGATAAAACTAAGGCTATTCTTACATACTACGGCAGCTGCGGACAACAGATAATCCTGCGTCGAAAATGGATAAAGGTCATTGGAATTTGTTGGTATTTGTAGAAAATTAAAATTTTCTAATAATTTATTAATTTTCTATCTTTCTTAAAGGTTATTCAAGATAAATTTCAAATCTAAGCAAAATTTCCTTTTTTTGTGGATAGACGAAAAAAATACATCGATAATTTTCCTAATCTTCCTAAAAATCTCGTTACTTATTGTATGTATATTACTTTAATAAATTCTATTCTATTATATTTATCCTAAAAACGGTCGATTTTAGGTAGGTACTAATAATGTCATTCTACGTATTTTTTCCTGCCATTTTTCTAAATTTAGCCATAGTTTTGAATTGGTTTATCTAAAATCAAATCCTTTGCAGATATTTAACTATAATAGTAACGTATATTCTATAGACTGGACGAAGAATTTAACGAAAACTCGTAACGCTTATATCTATGAAAGCTTGCAACTTCGTTTTTTTTTATCAGACCAACGTAAAATTTGAAATGTATATTTTCAACATAGTGTAGTATTTTAAATTGGAAAACAAGATAAGAAATATGATATTTAAATTTCTCAGAGTATGACTAAACTCATAAATACATAACGTTAGCTTAAAAGTTAAATGTGTTTGCACAATTAATTAAAATATTAAAATAAACCAGTGAGACCCTTGATCAATTAATGTTTACTAAAAAATTAAAGTTGTTCAGTAGAAGCTTTTAAAAGTTCAGTTGTTACACATATTAATATTTAAATTGTCACGCAGCAGGATAGTTTGATAATTCGTTTAATATATGGTTTCCATTGTTACTAACTTTATTACGAGTGTGCTAAAAACAAGTTATGCAAAATCATATTAATAAAAAAGCATCTTCAATTTTGAGAGCTATCTTTCATTGTATAAATATATGATAATTTCCTTTTTGACTAATCGATGATAAATTAATTATTTCCCTCAATATCGGTATACTTTCCAATAATTAAATGTGATCTGATGTGACAAGAAAACAAATCGATTAGTTTGTACCGATTTAATCGTGATATAGTAACTGTGGGTTGATTAATCATATGAACAAGTAATCGATTATTAGCATTTAATTCTACTGGTCTCTATTAGCAATGATATATTGCCAAAGGACCTATCTGAACCACATGAAATCCATAAAATTACTTACAACATACAATGGTTCAAATACATCTTTTCATACTACGCAATTTGGTAACAAAATTTCAACTACAAGAATGCTCACCAGGCGCGGATTCAAGGGGGGGGTCACGGGGGTCATGACCCCCCCCAAAACAGCCCGCATTTCAAAAAATTGAGCTGAACCAATATTTTGAAAACCGAAAAACAAAAAAAACCAAACGAACAAAACCTAGTTTTTGCAAACTTAAAAACCGGAAACTAACCAAACGACCAAAATTAACTTATTTTTTTGCACTTTGAAAAAATTGGAATCAAAAAATCACTGAATCAACAAAATTGACTAATTTTCTTACACAATATCGACTTTTTTTTATTATTTTTTCTATATTTGGATTGTATAGGTATAGGTATACTTCATATACTAGCATTTGTTTACAATCTGTTTACAAGTTCCAACTAAAAGCATCATTTAAAGCACAAAATCCAATCTTCTATTTTGTTTCGCAAATCTGTTAAGACATTTCTTAGTTTTGAAAGTACATTTTTTATATAAAAAGTTTATAATTTTATATAAACAATAAATTTATATATGAATGTAATGAATTTTTTCGTAAAACAAATTGGACGAGTTTTTACATAAGGTTATCCTGACTTTGTTTTTTAATCATTGAAGAAATTCGGTTTGCTTTGTTTATTTGGTTATTCATGTTATTTTTGTTATTTTCGATTTTTTTCTATCCTGTGACCCCCCCCCGGAAAAAAATTCTAGATCCGCGCCTGATGCTCACTACGTTTTCCTATTAGATTTTTAAAGAGGAGGAAAATATATAATAGATTACAATTTCAGTGTAAAATCTTAACTTTTATTGTTCTGAAACTGTCTTACAATCAATCTTCTTCATTAAAGTTACTTTGAACAAGTTGATGCGATATATCTGCATTTACAAAAGTTTCTTCATATCTCTGTCGATCAGCGGCATCAGCTGGGTACCAATCGTTGGGCCTAACGCATCGCTTAAAACGCGCCGTAATATTTCCAGAAGATCCAATTAACTTAATTACGACATAGGCTGGGATAAGAAACCATGGAAGGATCTTAAGTGATGCTATTAAAATTGTCGCCAATATATTTGCATGTAATCTTTCCACTATTGAAAACCAAGATATGAAAATAAGCTTTGAACGATTATGTTAGGTATTGCTCATTTTACGCAAATATAAAAAATTACCAGCATAAAAAGAATGAATAGTGGGGTAACAAATCGCACTAAATAAATTTGCCAGGTTGCGACCGTATGTCCCATCATAAATTGGACATCTCTCTGGAATCGTTGTCGTCCATAAATCCAGACGGCTATCATTAGCTCCAGAAAACAAATTCCCATTTGCGAGGCTCCACAGAGTCTTACTGTTGCGACAAATAGCTCAGAACCAAACTGCAACAAATTGAAAGGTGATGTAAGGTATTTCTGTTGAGTCTTGACATAATTAGTCAACTAAATTACTACTAACATTGGTCGTGAACACAATACAAAGTACAAATAAAGCTGCTGGTAGAATCATGGAAATCTGCTTCTTATATATCCTCAGATATTCGTACTCGTCGAATAGCGAAGTCATGGTTGAAAACAGTATAATTACCTTAAACGAATTTTTTTAGCTACATAGGTACATCTAGAAAAATCAGGTAAACTTACCACAGCGTTCAGCTCAAATAGAGCCAGCATAAGGAAAAATAAAAGAGACCACATGTTGGATGCTTCAATATTTCCGAACAAATGTGGAAATCCCAAAAATAAGAAATGAATGGGATGCAAATCAAAGTAGTTGACATCGAAGTTTAAGTGTTCTGTAGACAAATTTCGCAGTATTAATTATCATATTCAGCTGCATTTTTCAAAGTTTGAAATGAGGCTACATGGTATAATGTGCAATACCGAGTAGAGTAAGATTAAAATTGTTTACAAACCTTTCAGGTACTCATCAGCCAAAAATACTGTAAGTGCAGCAATTGTCCCCAAGCACATTAAAGAAAGTATTACGACTAAAGCATTTTTGTAGACATTTGCTTTGAAATTGTTGTGGCTGGCCATAGTGAGCACTATACCCCAGCCAGTTCCAAAATGAGAGACTGCAATAAATGGGCTCCCCAACCATGTTTCTATTACACTTAGTGCTTTAATATCTTTGAACAGGAATTCCTGAAGTCCATCTATGGAATCGGGAAGGCAAGAAACTCGTAAGAATATTAAAAGCAAAATCGCAACAGTTGTAATAGCTGAATATCTCATAAAGTGAGTAACCTGTTAATTAGAAATAATAATATACATATATATAGGGCAGTTTAGATTAAATAGTGTTACCGATTCGATTCCTTTATAGAAAATAAGTCCTACGGCCAACCATGTAACTATGCTCGTTCCCAAAACTGGACATGCTATATTTAATGTAATGAAATCATTTTCAGGAAAGTTTAAAACTCCTCTGCTAAAATTTATTTTATTCTCAGAAGAAATTATGATGAAATTAAATGCTATGATCTTACTGAAAGTACTCCATTGTTGACCAAGACATGTGGTACCAGTCATCGTCATTAGTGATGTTTACAAAAACCTAAAAATACAAATACATATTACGTAATAAAGTATGAAAATCACTAAACTTACCGTAGTGCAATTAGGATCGTTCCAAGAATGGTTGCAGCTCATCCATGGCAAAGTTGGACTGAAGGAAGCGAAAAAATACACTAGCGAATAAGATGCACCGACTGCATTGATACATGCTGCGATGATATTGAGTGCGACGATAACATATGCAATTCCTTTCATCAAACATAATCTCTTTTTATTGTATTTAGAAAATAGAACAAAAAAATAGATAAACATTTACCTTTAAAAAGTGGTGATATCCGAAAAACTGATATGAACCCAGTACTGGAGAACTGACCCAGGAATGTTTGAATAAAAAATATGGGGAGGACGAAGAGTACCGTACAAAGAATGTAAGGTATTATGAAGAGAGCTAAAATATCATAAAATATGAACGTATGATATATGTATACCCGAGCAAAAATTTAATACGCTCAAACCAAGCCCGAAACAGACACTATACGCCCTTTCTGTACCCAAATGGGGCACGGTGCATTTATAATAACTGATCCAAATATAGCTCGAAACAGGCATGGACGCAACAGCTAAACGGGCGCATTTTTGAATTTCTGCGGCTGCTTTGGACGCATATGTGCCTGCAAAATGGGCGAATTATAAAATTTTGCGCGTATGTGTCTGCAAAGCAGACGGATTTTTCAATTTTCGTGCGTGTTGTGAGAAATTTCATGCCTGTTAGGGCAGCTTTAGGTGCCTTTATGCCTCCGAGACCGTGCCTCATTTGGGCGCGTACATACATATGTGCCAACGAAAAATGTTTACTTAATAATACACTCATCAAAAGTACATATATGTATCTCTCTATGGCTTTAAGTATTTTGAAATCTTCAAATTTTTCTCGTCAGATTAATTAAATTTTTTTTTAGGATAAGTGAAATATGAATTGAATTATTATCAACAGAAAAGTGATCAGTTAGATGGAAATGTATACACCTCTAAATGAAGAAGATTATTTAATATGTGTGTAGGACGCTGATAACATCGGGAAAGTTAAATCTTCGGTATTTGTTAATATCAAACACATGATTCAGTCTGGGTGTCCATAAAAGTTTTGATAGTTTTGCTAGCATGATTCTTCAATCGTCGCCCTGAGTTATATTAGGAATACTTCATGGGAGACGGATAGTGAAAATCTGATTTCGGAATCAGAATATATAATAATAAATAAGGAGACAAGCACAAACACTTTCAATTAATATTAAGCGAACACTGGGAAAATCAACTTCGGATTTTCCACTCCAAACGCTGGGATTTCCATACATTGTATTTGTCACAAACTACATGATACTTACAGTTGGAGCAGAACCCTAATTGTACCTGTTTGCATTACACTAAAGTGTATACCGTACTTTGGACAAACTCTTAACAGTCAAAACTCAGAAAAGGGGAAAATCGGTGTTTGAGTCATTATCAGACTATAAAAAAAAATCGCAAGATTATGTATTTATGGAGGCGTCTTTGAAAACCGAAGACGTTCTCTCAGAACTTTCATTTCCCATACAAAAAACACCATGTTTACGAAAAGAGGTCAAGTTCACGTTTGTTATCGGCGTTGGTTGACCGAAGATGCTTATTTTAAACCCACATTACCTCCGCCATTCGTCCAGAAGTAGACGGGCAGGAAGGAGAAGTTGACCAATCCGAATGCGTGTGTTATGCAGGCCAGGCTGAAGTCCCATTGGGATGACCACTTGCCGCGGGTCACATCGTGCTTAAAAGGTTTATTTCCGGTGTCGTACGATGTCACGTAATTTCCCGCCGCCGACGACATGTCGCCTCATGTGCTATCGCTCTGCGAATTTAAAAACCGATTCTTTTCGAACTTGAAGAAGTATTTCGCGACCACCGCTAATTACAACAGTTTCTGTTTTACTGACTTGTCTCAGCCTCTCGCCGAAATTTCGGCAACCGTCGGCAGCATCATCTGCTTCAATTTCTACTCTATCCTGCGCGATAAGCGCGACGAATGTGGTTATCGATAATCCAATGCCGACCGAACCTCTCATTATTTTCATTGCAGTGTAAATACGGTTAAGTTTGAATTTAGTATGTGTCTAGTCGCGCTATCTAGACCTACAAGAAACTCTAAGATTAGCTGAATCATACGGGGCCAATATTTTGCTCCATTCGAGTAATGCAATACGAATTCGAATCGTTGGACAGTGGTCGGTGGAAAAAGTGCGATACTAACGAGCCTAATCTGTTCTGCCTTCTTTCAATTTACTTCCTCACTAGACGCGAGCGCTTAATTAAGAGCATCAGCGTAATTTTGATTACTGAGCTAACCCTCACGCTTTCGGACTTGTGCTGCGGTACGGAAATTTTGCAGTTTTATGTAACTTTTGCAATGAAAACCACGAAAGAGGCTGCCCAGCGCAGCTGCTCTCTCCTGAAATAGAAGGGGACGATAACATGATAAAATCGCTTGCTGCTCGACAGTTTTCTGGTTCAAGTTCAAATTTATCTGAAAAAGCAGGTCATAACATCGCAGAATTTAGTAGAACTTTGAGGTATTAGGTTTTCACTTACTGAATTTGGTCCATTGTGGTATTGGAATAAAATTTAAGTTTTCTTTCCCTTTTACCATCCCTAATAAAACTTTCTCGATTAGCTGAAAAATATCTTTCGTATGCTTTGGGAAATTGAAGTCTTAAAGACATACAATTTAAACAAATAAAGGTCAACACAAATGGTCAACACATGTGGACTAGTAAAAGCTTTGAATTTGTATTAGAATCAGCATTGAAACGTGCTTTTGAAGTGAAACTCATTTGAACGCGTTGAAAGTAAAATTTGAAGGCCACGTCATGTCATGGCCTTGGCAATTTTCATGTCGCAAGAAAGACGGAAGATCTGCACTCGGGGAGAGAGAATAAGGTAGAGCTACGTCGTATACCTAACACATACGGGCAGTTGTTCTTCGTTTGCGCTCTGTGCGGTCTTTCGTCAGCATATCGAATTATAAGAATGACCGGATGATAAAAAGACAACAAGCCAAAAGAATTGGATCGCATTTACATTGACAGTATAATTTTTTCATAAAAAGAAATATAAAAATAAAGTTCTTATAATTTATCGATACATAAAGATAAAAATATTTGTAGTTTTTTTCTCTAAATATCTAATCTAATTTTAGTTTTTTAATTTCATTATTAGTATATGTTACATACTACATACAAAACGTTTTGCGAAATCTAATTATTTCACGAGATGTTGGACAAACATTTTGTAGGTTTATTTCGTAATAGTTTATTCAATATATGTACATATTTTAGTTGAAGCGATTGTTGTTTCTGACGAAGCAATTTTTAACATTAACAATTTTATAACTGTCTGTAATTTTATGAGATATTACGAACTATATTTTCTGTTTTTTTTTTCAAATACATATTTAATTAAGTAAAAAAATTTTTTATTGGTAAAACTTCGAATTCTGTCGGAGAATGTAAGGAGCACTTTTTTCAAATAATTATTTAAAACATAAAGTTATCCGCGTCAACTTATTTACGGATTTTTAAATCCTCCTACCAGCCGAGTTCCAAAATTTCCTGGTCATTCCTAGAATTTATTATGAGGACAGAAAACAAAGTCATTTTTGGGAAATTGTTTTCATAGTTAAGAAAAAATGTAAGGAGAAGGCACTCGGTATCAAAAACTCAAAAATACAAAAAGGGAAGCAAAATATAGATAATATATACTATAATATAATATATAATTTTAGTGTGAAATCTTGACTTTTATTGTTTTAAAATCGTCTTATACAATCAATCTTCTTCATTTAAGTTACTTTGAACAAGTTGATGCGATATATCTGCATTCCCTAAAGTTTCTTCATATCTCTGTCGATCAGCAGCATCAGCTGGGTACCAATCGTTGGGCCTAACGCATCGCTTAAAACGCGCCGTAATTTTTCCAGAGTTTCTAACTAACTTGATTATGACGTAGGCAGGGATAAAGAGCCATGGAAAGAATTTAAGTGTTGCTATTACAATTGTCGCTGAGAAATACGTATGATATCCTTCCATTGCAGACCACATTATGAAAATAAACTTTGAACGATTATTTTAGAGATTGCCTATTTAACGTAAATTTAAAGAATTACCAGCAAAAAAAGAATGAATAATGGGGTAACAAATCGCACTAAATAAAATTGCCAGGTTGCGACCGTATGTCCCATCATAAATTGAACATCTCTTTGGAATCGTTGCCGTCCATAAATCCAGACGACTATCATTAGCTCCAGAAAACATATTCCCATTTGCGAGACCCCGGAGAATCTCAGTGTTATGCTAAATAGTTCATAACCAAACTGCAAGAAATAAGTAGATTGTGTAGGTACTCATATTAGGTTTAAACTGAATCAGTGAACTAAATTACTACTAACATCGGTCGTGAACGTAATAGAAAGCACAAATAGAGCTGCTGGTAGAATCATGGAAATCTGCTTCTTATATATCATCAAATATTCGTACTCGTCGAACAGCGAAGTCATGGTTGAAAACAGTATAATTACCTGAAATGGATTTTTTTAGCTAGGTACACTTAGAAAAATCAGGTAAGCTTACCACAGCGTTCAGCTCACATAGAGCCAGCATAAGAAAAAATAAAAGAGACCACATGTTGGATGCCTCAATATTTCCGAACAATTGTGGAAATCCCAAAAATAAGGAATAAAAGCCAGACGCTTCGTAGTAATTGACATCGAAGTTTAAGTGTTCTGTAGAAAAATTTTGCAGTATTAATTATCAAATTCAGCTGCATATTTCAAAGTTTGAAATGAGGCTACATTTGGTTCAATATGCAATACCGAATAGAGTAAGATTAAAATTCTTTACAAACCTTTCAGGTACTCATCAGCCAAAAATACTGTAAGTGCAGCAATTGTCCCCAAGCACATTAAAGAAAGTGTTACGACTAAAGCATTTTTGTAGACATTTGTTTTGAAATTGTTGTGGCTGGCCATAGTGAGCACTATACCCCAGCCAGTTCCAAAATGAGAGACTGCAATTAATGGGCTGTCAACCCATGTTTCTAAAAGGTTTTTCGCTTTAAAACCTTTGAACACGAATTCCTGAAGTCCATTTATGGAATCGGGAAGGCAAGCAACTCGTAGGAATATTAAGAGCAAAATCGCAACAATTGTAATAGCTGAATATCTCAAAAAGTGTGTAACCTGTAAATAAGGAAAAAATGAAATAATAAAAAAAAAATTTTTTTAAAAAAGCTTTTATTTCCTTTTTCGTATACTTTTATATTTTATTGTTAAATAATTTTGTAAAAATATTTTTTTATTATATAATTTTATTTTCTACTTTTTAGTCATTCTAAATTTTGCAATCAATATTATATCTAGTATTTGTCAACATTTTGAATTTAGAATGACGTCACCTCACTTATTGTGTCTCGCTTATCAAGCCCTTTCATTTGATATCCATATCAAATGGGTCACTATGGAAATTGTAAAACGCCATATTGTGACGTCCGCCATATTGGATTTAGAATAACGTCACATTACTTGTTGTGTTTCGCTTGTCAAACCCTTTCATTTGATACCCATATCATAGGGGTTACTATGAAAATAATAAAACGCCATTTTATAACGGCCGCCATTTGGGATCAAAAATGGCGGCATTTAAATAATCGTGCATTGTCACGTGAAGTGAACCAAACGTGTTTGCCGAATTTCAGTCCGATAGCTTCAGTGGAAGTGGGTGAAATAATGATTGCAAAATTCCAGGACATACATACATACATACAAGTGAAGTTAAATAAAAGCTTTTAATAATAATATATGTACATATACATATACAGTAGGGTGGAGTGAAATTACTTTTTTTATATATTTACTATGGCATACCGACTAAAAGCTGTGTAATAGGCTCAATAAGCAAAAGCGAAAATATTTTTTGTCTAGGTTTATATTTAGAGGTGCCCCCGTTGGGACAAAGTTTTGAAAAAAAATCAGAAACTTGTCAATGTTCAATAGTGCAAAACCAAATGCTAAACTTCATAAAATGATGGTTTTATCAGAGCCAGACTGTCATCACGTCAGATGATGCCTTTTTATAATACTAAACGCGAATTTTCTACTTAATTGGCTATTTTGTAACATTTTTCTCATAAATGTTTCATAAATATGAATCGCAGTTTTATTGCAAAATTCTTGATATATTTTTGTTTAAAGAGGTTTTGGGGCACCATAAATTCCAAACTTTTATATATATTTTTATTATTATATAAAAATATAGGTTTTAAACAACATGAACAATACTATTTCGATACATTATTAACGTTTATATACATCTAAATGAGGCTATCAAAAATGAATGAAATTATACTTTTTTTCAAAATTCTTTTGTTTTGGGGCACCTCAAAACATTATAATACATAAATGATATTTAACATACTTCATTTGCTCATCCATAGGCAGCTTTTTACCACTATGCTATTACGAAATAACAAAAAAAATAATTCTCCATACATTTTCACTCCACCCTAATATACAGTAAGCGAAATTTCTATAAACGCGCACTGGTGAAATTACATAAAGTTTCAAAATATTTCTAGCCTAACTACTAACTAGTCTCTTGACTATTAAATGGTCAAATAACACTTATCTTAATGCGATTTTATCCATTTGGATACCACACCATATTCAGTTGCATTTCAGTCTAAGTTAATTTAAAGGGAAATTTCTTTAAACCTAGTTGCTAAATCAAGTTTTTTCATGTAATTTCCGTACTTCCTTAAGTGTAAGCGGTATAATTTTTATAGATCTTAGCTGTGTATTTCTGCTGTTTTGACTGCGATTCATTTTACTGTAAGAAAATATGGCCAGAGGCAAATTAAAACTTTGGCAGATGCAGGGTTTACAAAGCAATATAGTGCCAAGGATATTGAACTGAATATGGTGTGGTATCCGAATGAATAAAATCCCATTAAGATAAGTGTTATTTCACCATTTAATAGTCAAGAGAGTAGTTAGGCTAGAAGTACATATTTTGAAACTTTGGGTAAATTTACCAGTGCGTTTATAGAAATTTCGCTCACTGTGGTAATTGCAGATTCGATAGTGTTACCGATTCGATTCCTTTATAGAAAACAACTCCTACAACCAACCAGGTAACTATGCTCGCTCCTAGAACTGGCCATGCTATCCTCAACGTATTGAGATCACCTTCAGGAAAGTTTAAAACTCCTATACTAAAATTTATTTCATTCTAAGAAGAAATTACGATAAAATTAAATACTAGTCTTACAAAAAGTAATCCACTGTTGACCAAGACGTTTGGAAGTTATCGTCATTAGTGATGTTTGTAAAACCCTAAAAATATTAATGCATATTGCGTAATAGAGTGTAAAATTCACAAAACTTACCGTCGTGCAAGTAGGCTCGTTCCAAGAATGATTGCAGCTCATCCATGGCAAAGTTGGACTGAAGGAAGCGAATAAATACACTACCGAATAAGATGCACCGACTGCATTGATACATGCTGCGATGATATTGAGTGCGACGATAACATATGCAATTCCTTTGATCAAACATAATCTCTTTTTATTGTATTTAGAAAATAAAAAAGAATAGATAAACACTTACCTTTAAAAAGTGGTGATATCCGAAAAACTGATATGAATCCAGTGCTGGAGAACTGACCCAGGAATGTTTGAATAAAAAATATAGGGAGGACGAAGAGTATCGAACAAAGAATGTAAGGTATTATGAAGAGAACTAAAATGTTGTAAAATATTAGTGTAGAAAACACTAAAAGTTTTCCATATTTATATTTTTGTAGGTTATGCACAATTTGCCATAACCTAACATAACATTTTAGAAATAGATCGTTCATGTGAACTATTCTTAATTTTTCTAATTTTGAGGAAAATTAAGTCTATCAGTTTAATCGTCGCAGCATCGATTAATAAACGTAAACAAATAATTTCCCTTTGTTGCTGTTTTACTTTATTTTATTTTATTTTACATTTTAGAAAATAAACCAAAAGGTGAATCATGACTATAGACCTTTTTGTTTCTTAAAGCTTCGGATTTAAAGATAAGTTACCTGTATCTATACACCCAAGTAGCAATTGGCAAACTATTATACATATATAACATGCATTTCGATTTTACGAACTGAAATCTTGTTGTTACAACATTATCACAATAATAAATACCGGTGGTGCAACCAGTTAAAAATCACAACGTTTGGTTCATCTTCATGTATGGTAAGAAGTTGCAAAAACTATCTGCAGACCTATCTTCAGAATCATAAATGAACCTTAATCGCCAAGGAATTTTGGGAACTATATTACAACCTTCTTTGGATCTAAACGAAAATGTCACAAATAAACGAACCAATGATTTTTTAAAGGAAAGAAGCGTTGAGCTTGAAATTTGGATTTCTTATTAATTAGTTGTATTTCTGCGTCATGAGAATATACATATTTCATGATTGTGACATTCTCTGTTCATTAAAAGTGCTATTATTGTAACATGTCACTGATTTAATTGATTGAAATTATTTTAATATTAGCGTTTACCGCGACTTTGTCTCCTTGGACTTGGATGAAGTCATCATATTGGATCTGCTAACTTGAATATCCATACTATAATAATAGATTCGAAATTAAAATCCCTTAAATTTCAAAAACATAAGTCACCATATTGGATCCGCCATTTTGAATTTAAAAACTTGGATTATAGATCCGAAGTCAATTGTCTCAAATTATACTTATTTAGAACTTAATTTCACTTAAATTCGTCGCATTTGAAATATTGTGATCACCATATTAGATCCGCCACCTCGAATTTCCAAATTGTGATAGTAAATTTGAAATGAGTGACCTCAGTAATACTAATTTTCAATTAGTTGAATTTCTCAAAATTTTGTTCACTATATTGCGTCCACCATTTTGAATTTCTAAATTTTGAAAGAGGACTTTTAATCAGCATCTCCAAAAATCCCCAAATACCAATTTACAAGGCAATACCTTGAATTCTACAATTGGTGGCCTCCATATTATTATAATTTCTTTCAAATCTTAAATATTAAATCGTTTTTGAATCGCATGGTTTTTAGCGAAGTATCAACTGCATGTTTACAGAGAAAATGTTATTAGGTACCTGTAAAATTTGCGTTTGTTATTCAGTTGAGAGTACAAGTAAATTTTTTTGTTTCATTATACATATACATATATTAGGTATATATTGACTGCCATTCATACACAACAATAAATAATACTAAATATTTTTCTCTTTAGTTTCAGCGTTCAATATCATACTTTTGCGAGTATAGATAAAGTTTGAGAAAAAGAAGAATGGACTTGTTTTAGTTAAATTAGGTTGTGTTGGTGTGATTGTGTAAGAGTCTTTCCAAATGCCCCTGAATGGTTTGCACAACTTAACCATTATAATTCTTTAACAAAACTTTATTACGTACGTACCCTACATACATATGTCACGATCCGACGTCTTCATATCTTTTCTTGAGTTTTCTTGTCTCTTTCTTACGTGATCTTACGTGATGTGAAAGACAAAAATGAAGTTCATCTTCGAAATCAGTATCCCAAAAATCCTTAAAACAACAGTTAAAAGCGTTTATGATTACGATAATTCCAATATTTTTTATTTCATCCCTTTCCGAATCAATATTATTTTGTTTTTCAATGCCTACTTGGAAGAACTGTGCACTTATGGTCTGATCTTGCTCTTTGTTTGTGACTAGATTAGATAAGTATTATAATTTTAAAAGTGTAATATAAATTGCAATTTTAATGAAAAAAAAACTTCCAGTTTCCTAAAAAATCTTATGAGGGAATATCCTTTATTTCAAAATTGTCCTTTAAGTTAATGAAGTGTGTAGCATTTTAAAAGTAAAGATGAATTTTCTTTTATTTTAAAATTTGCCATAATTTTTCTGAGTGCAGAAAAAAGTAAAAGAAAGGTAATAACTACTCTTAGTTGATACTTAGAAAAAGTCACAAAATAGTAACTGCCTCGAAATTCAAACCCACTAGCGGTTTTGACTACTTCGTTTGTTTTAGTGTTAAGTTTCTGACTTATTTATACACGTTTTTGTAAAAATCATTTTTTTTAAAGATATTTGAGTTTGACAATATACGTAATACGTATACTAAAATATAATAACGTTTAGATGTTTTTATTTTAGATGAAGAAGCTGGTGAGTTGTGATAATTCTCGTCAAGCGTCTTGGACATCATCAGTCAAAAAGGTTTCTAAACACGTAAACTTTTACGAAAAAAGAATTTGTGTTCAATAATTATTAGCAAATTTAGATACTCAATGTGTCTAATATATATCATACCTATTAGTTTTTATGCGACTGGTCTATAATTTTCTAGAAATTTCATAGCAAAACCAAAAAGAAGAGAGACTTTGAATAATCGCAAACTTATTGCTTTCGATTAAATAAGAAGTGTGTGCGCGCAGGGAATATCCAATATAAAACAAAAAGCTAAGGCATTTTGGATCAAAATATTACTTCATTGAATTGAATTGTTATCAATAGAAGAGAAATCAGTCAGATAGAAGTGCATACACCTCCAACCCAAAACCGTGATAACATCCGGAAATTTAAAAATCTTTAGTATTAGCTATTATCAAACAAATGATTCAGTCTTTAAAAATGGGATAGTTTTGCTCGTATTTGAGCATAATAATATAAATATTATTCCAATAGTCACTAGGAAGTGCCCGAATTAGCACTGCTGATGGAAGATTATACCAGAGCTATCTTTGGGGGTGGAATCTATTGAATTTATGCCAGGCGGGCACGTTCCATGACATTAAGAGTTCCTTTTAACTCTCAGAATGTATGGCGTGCATCGCATTATTTGGAGGTGGCAAAAGCTTCAATAAATTAAAAGGCCAACACAAACACCTTCAATTAAAACCAAGCAAACGGCGGGAAACCAAGTGCGGAATTTCCACTATAAACTTTAGATTTTATATTTGTCACAAACGAAATGAGATAGTTGATTGGTTTGGTTGGTGTACACTTTGGTCAGACTTTCAAGATCAAAAAAATTCGTAAGATCCTTTACGGAAGCGTCTCTTGAAACCGAAGACGTTCTCTTGGAACTTTCACTGCCATTTTCACGAAAAGAGGTCAAGTTTGTTATCAGCGTCGGGTATTCGAAGATGCTTATTTTACCTCCGCCATGCGTCATGATGTAGACGGGCAGGTAGGAGAAGTTGACCCAGCCGAACGCGTGTGTTATGCAGGCCAGGCTGAAGTCCCATTGGGATGACCACTTGCCGCGGGTCACATCGTGCTTAAAAGGTTTATTTCCGGTGTCGTACCATGTCACGTAATTTCCCGCCGTCGACGACATGTCGCCTCGTTTACTATCGTCCTACGAATTGAAGAACCGATTCTTTTCGAACTTGAAGCAGTGTTTCGAGACCACCGCTAATTACAACAGTTTCTATTTTACTGACTTGTCCCGGCCTCTCGCCGAGAATCCGCCAACTGTCGGCAGCATCATCTGCTACAATTTCTACTCTATCCTGCGCGATAAGCGTGGTTATCGATAATCCAATGCCGACCGAAGCTCTCAATCTTTTCATTGCAGTGTAAATACGGCTAAATTTGAATTTAGGAGGTGTCTAGTCGCGCTATCTAGACCTGGAAGAAACTCTAAGATTAGCTGAACCTTATGGTGCCAATATTTTGCTCCATTCGAGTAATGCAATACGAATTCGAACCGTTGGAAAGTGGTCGGTGGAAAACGTGCGATCTCGTTAGTATCTAATCTGTTCTGCCTTCTTTCAATTTACTTCCTCACTAGACGCGAGCGCTTAATTAAGAGCATCAGTGTAATTTTGATTACTGAGCTAACCCCTCACGCTTTTGGACTTGTGCTGCGGTACGGAAATTTTGCATTTTTATGTAACTTTTGCAATGAAAACCACGAAAGAGGCTGCCCAGCGCAGCTGCTCTCTCCTGAAATAGAAGGTCACGATAACATGATAAAATCGCTTGCTGCTCGACAGTTTTCTGGTTCATGTTCAAATTTATCTGATAAAGCAGGTCATGACATCGCAGAATTTAGTAGAACTTTGAGGTACATATTAGGTTTTCACTTACTGAATTTGGTTCATTGCGTTATCGGAACAAAATTTAAGTTTTCTTAATCTTTTATCTTCCCTAATAAAATTTTCTCGTTTAGCTGAAAAATATCTTTCCTATGGTTTGGGAAATTGAAGTCTTAAACACATAAAATTCAAACAAACAAAGGCAAGTGATCAACACGTATGGACTAGCAAAAGCTTTGAATTTGTTTTAGAATCAGTATTGAAATGTGCTTTTGAAGTGAAACTCCTGTGAACGCGTTGAGAGTAAACTTTGAAGGCCAATTCACGTCATGGCCTTGGCAATTTTCACGACTCAAAAAAGACCAAAGATCTGCACTCGGGGAGAGAGAATAAGATAGAGCTATGTCGTATACCTAACACATACGGGCAGAGGCAGTTGTTCTTCGTCTCCGTTTCGTGCGGCCTTTCGTTTGCAGATCGAATTATAAGAATGGCTGGGTGATAAAAAGACAATAAGCCAAAAAAATGGGATCGCTTTTACATTGAGAGCATAATTTTTTCATACAAAGAGATATAAAAATAAAGTTCTTATAATTTATCGAAATATAAAGATAAATAATTTGGAGTTTTTGCTCTGTTTTTAATTTCATTATTACTATATGTACATACTACATATAAAACATTTTGCGAAAACTAATTATTTCACTAGATGTTCGACAAAAATTTTGTATTTTTATTTCGTAATATTTTATTCAATATACATGCTTTAGTTGGAGCGATTGTTGTTTCTGACGAAGCAACGAGATATTACGAACTAAATTTTCTGTTTTTTTTTTTTCAAATACATACATATGTATTTAATTAAGTAAAACAATTTTTTATTGGAAAAACTTCGAATACTGTCGGAGAATGTAAGGAGCACTTTTTTCGGATAATTATTTAAAACATAAAGTTGTCCGCGTCAACTTCTTTACGGATTTTCAAATCCCCCTACCAGCCGAGTTCCAAAATTTCCTGGTCATTCCTAGAATTTATTATGAAGACAGAAAACAAAGCCCTTTTTGGGAAATTGTTTTAATAGTTAAGAACAAGATTTAAGGAGAAGGCGCTTGGTATCAAAAACTCAAAAATACAAAAAGGGAAGGAAAATATAGATACATATATAATTTTAGTGTGAAATCTTAACTTTTATTGTTTTGAAACTGTCCTATACTATCAATCTTCTTCATTTAAGTTACTTTGAACAAGTTGATGCGATATATCTGCATTTCCTAAAGTTTCTTCATATCTCTGTCGATCAGCAGCATCAGCTGGGTACCAATCGTTGGGCCTAACGCATCGCTTAAAACGCTCTGTAATTTTTCCAGAGTTTCTAACTAACTTGATTATGACGTAGGCAGGGATAAAGAGCCATGGAAGGAATTTAAGTGTTGCTATTACAATTGTCGCTGAGAAGTACATATGATATCCTTCCATTGCAGACCACATTATGAAAATAAACTTGGAACGATTATTTTTGAGATTGCCTATTTAACGTAAATTTAAAGAATTACCAGCAAAAAAAGAATGAATAATGGGGTAACAAATCGCACTAAATAAAATTGCCAGGTTGCGACCATATGTCCCATCATAAATTGAACATCTCTCTGGAATCGTTGTCGTCCATAAATCCAGACGGCTATCATTAGCTCCAGAAAACAAATTCCCATTTGCGAGGCTCCACAGAGCCTTACTGTTACGGCAAATAGCTCGGAACCAAACTGCAACAAATTAAAAGGTGATCTAAGGTATTTCTGTTGAGTCTTGACTTAATTAGTCAACTAAATTACTACTAACATTGGTCGTGAACGCAATACAAAGCACAAATAGAGCTGCTGGTAGAATCATGGAAATCTGCTTCTTATATATCCTCAGATATTCGTACTCGTCGAATAGCGAAGTCATGGTTGAAAACAGTATAATTACCTGAAATGGATTTTTTTAGCTAGGTACATCTAGCAAAATCAAAGACTTACCACAGCGTTCAGCTCACATAGAGCAAGCATAAGGAAAAATAAAAGAGACCACATGTTGGATGCCTCAATATTTCCGAACAAATATGGAAATCCCAAAAATAAGGAATAAACGCCAGACGATTCGTAGTAGAAGATATAGAAGCTTAGGTGTTCTGTAAAAAAAGTTTGCAATATAAATTACCATATTCAGCTACATTTGTCAAAGTTTGAAATGAGGCTACATGGTCCAATATGCAATACCGAATAGAGTAAGATTTAAATTGTTTACAAACCTTTCAGGTACTCATCAGCCAAAAATACTGTAAGTGCAGCAATTGTCCCCAAGCACATTAAAGAAAGTGTTACGACTAAAGCATTTTTGTATACACTTGCTTTGAAATTGTTGTGGCTGGCCATAGTGAGCACTATACCCCAGCCAGTTCCAAAATGAGAGACTGCAACCAATGGGCTCCCAACCCATGTTCCTAAAAGGTTTTTCGCTTTAAAACCTTTGAACAGGAAATCCTGAAGTCCATTTATGGAATCGGGAAGGCAAGCAACTCGTAGGAATATTAAAAGCAAAATCGCAACAATTGTAATAGCTGAATATCTCAAAAAGTGTGTAACCTGTAAATAAGGAATAATAATATGCGTATATACAGTGAGCGAAATTTCTATAAACGCACTGGTAAATTTACACAAAGTTTCAAAATATTTCTAGCCTAACTACTCTCTTGACTATTAAGTGGTCAAATAACACTTATCTTAATGGGATTTTATTCATTTATTCAGCTGTATCTCAGTCTAAGTTAAGCAAACTAACGAGTGGTGTTGGTTTAATTTTAAGCAAAATTTCTTTAAACCCAGTTGCTAAATTAAGTTTTTCCATGTAATTTCCCTACTTTCTTAAGTCTAACCGATATAATTTTTATAGATCTTAGCAGTGTATGTCTGCTGTTTTGATCGTTCAATATCCTTGGCACTATATTGCTTTGTAAACCCTGCATCTGCCAAAGTTTTAATTTGCCTCTGGCCATATTTTCTTACAGTAAAATGAATCGCAGTCAAAACAGCAGAAATACACAGCTAAGACCTATAAAAATTATATCGCTTACACTTAAGGAAGTACGGAAATTACATGGAAAAAACATGATTTAGCGACTAGGTTTAATGAAATTTCCCTTAAAATTAACTTAGACTAAAATGCAACTGAATATGGTGTGGTATTCGAATGAATAAAACCCCATTAAGATAAGTGTTATTTCACCATTTAATAGTCAAGAGAGTAGTTAGGCTAGAAATATTTTGAAACTTTGTGTAAATTTACCAGTCCGTTTATAGAATTTCGCTCACTGTAGTACTTAATTGAAGATTTGATAGTGTTACCGATTCGATTCCTTTGTAGAAAACAACTGCTACAACCAACCAGGTAACTATGCTCGCTCCAAAAACTGGCCATGCCATTCTCAACGTATTGAAATCATCTTCAGGAAAGTTTAAAACTCCTGTACTAAAATTTATTTCATTCTAAGAGGTAATTACGATAAAATTAAATACTAGTCTTACAAAAAGTACTCCACTGTTGACCAAGACGTGTGGTACAAGTTACTATCATTAGTGATATTTGTAAAAGCCTAAAAATATAAATGCATATTGCGTAATAGAGTGTGAAATTCATCAAACTTACCGTCGTGCAATTAGGATCGTTCCAAGAATTATTGCAGCTCATCCATGGCAAAGTTGGACTGAAGGAAGCGAAAAAATACACTAGCGAATAAGATGCACCGACTGCATTGATACATGCTGCGATGATGTTGAGTGCGAGGATGACATATGCAATTCCTTTCATCAAACATAATCTCTTTTTATTGTATTTAGAAAATAGAAAAGAATAGATAAACACTTACCTTTAAAAAGTGGCGATATCCGGAAAACTGATATAAACCCAGTACTGGAGAACTGACCCAGGAATGTTTGAATAAAAAATATAGGGAGGATGAAGAGTATCGTACAAAGAATGTAAGGAATTATGAAGAGAGCTAAAATGTCGAAAAATACATATTAGTGTAGAAAACAATAAAAGTTTTCCATATTTATATTTTTGTAGGTTACGAACAATTCGCCATAACCTTACATAACGTTTTAGAAATAGACCGCTCATGTGAATTATTCTTAATTTTTCGAATTTTGAGTTAAATAAAGTCTATCAGTTTAATCGTCGCAGCATCGATTAATAAACGTAAACAAATAATTTCCCTTTATTGCTTTTGTACTTTATTTTATGTGATTTTAAATTTTAGAAAATAAACCAAAAGGTGAAACATGACTATAGACCTTTTTGTTTCTTAAAGCTTTGGATGTAAAGATAAGTTATCTGCAGCTATACGCCCAAGTAGCAATTGGCAAACTATTATACATATATAATATGTAGTTCGTTTTTATGAGCAGAAATCTTATTGTTACAACATTATCACAATAATAAATATCGAAAAGATGAGTTAAATTTGTGCTACAATTTTGCACTGAGTATGATAGACATTTTTATTAATTGTTTGACATAGTAGAATCGCAGAATTTATGTCATTATAAAAGCAATTTGATTTTATCCACGAGGAGCATTTATTGCATTTAGGAGCAGCTTCGTCAACAGAAGTTTTACTACCTATGGAGGGTCCATTACAAAATTCTGAGAATCCTTAGGAATTTAAGATCTTTTTACGGAAATATAAAAAGTTTCAGTCGCAAATTGCGAAAAGGGTACCCATTTATTTATGGGTGAGATCGAAATACTTTCAACTAGAAACCGAGAAATGAGTTCGTCATATTGGATCTGCTAACATAAATATCCATATTATAATAATAGATTTGAAATTAAAATCCCTTGAATTTCAAAAACATCAGTCACGATATTGGATCCGCCATATTGAATTTACAAACTTGGATGACAGATCCGAAATCAATTGTTTCGAATTATTCTTATTTAGAACTTAATTTCACTTAAACTCGTCGCATTTGAAATATTGTGATCACCATATTAGATTCGCCACCTCGAATTTCCAAATTGTGATAGTAAATTTGAAATTAGTGACCTTACTAATACTAATTTTCAATTAGTCGAACTTCTCAAAATGTTGACCGCTATATTGCGTCCACCATTTTGAGTTTCTAAATTTTAAAAACGTACTCGTAATCGGCGTCTCCAAAAATCCTCAAATACCAGTTTTCAAGGCCTTGAATGCTAATATTCCTGGCCTCCATCTTGAATCCGCTATTTTGAAACCCTATGCATTATGCACATAAAAAGCAACCTATATGCTAAGTTGGAATATGTAGTATCGTCAGACAAAAAATACAAAATTTCGAACCAAGCGTTTAGACGTGATTGACGGACAAAAATTTTCACATACTTTCACATTTATAGATTCGTATGTTATAATTTCTTTCAAATCTTAAATATTAAATCGTTTTTGAGTCGCATGGTTTTTAGCCAAGTATCAACCGCATGTTTACAGTGAAAATGTTACCTGCAACATTTGCATTTCTTGTTAGAGCACAAGTAAATTTTTTTATTGCATTATATACATATATAATATATTGACTGCCATTCATACACAACAATAAATAATAATAATTATTTTTGTCTTTAGTTTCAGCGTTCAATATCATACTTTTGCGAGTATAGGTACAATTTGAGAAAAAGAAGAATGTACTTGTTTTAGTTAAATTATGACTTCATATCTTTTCTTGAGTTTTCTTGTCGCTTTGTTACGGGATCTTACGTGATGTGATAGACAAATTTTAAGTTCGTATTCGAAATCAGTATCCCAAAAATCCTTAAGACAACAGTTAAAAGCTTTTATGATTACGATAATCCCAATATTTTTTATTTCATCCTTTTCCAAGTCAATATTATTTTGTTTTGCGATGCCTGCCTGGAAGAACTGAGAACTTTTGGTCTGATCTTAGTGTTTGTGTGAGTAGGTTGGCTATTATAATTTTAAAAGTGTAACATAAATTGCAATTTTAATGAAAAAAAAACATCCAGCTTCCTAAAAAATCTTATAAGGGAATATAAGTATTTTACTTTAAAATTTGCTTTCAAGTTAAAGAAGTTTGTAGCATTTTAAAAGCAAAGATCCATTTTCTTTTATTTTAAAACTTGCCATAATTTTTCTGAGTGCAGAAAAAAGTAAAAGAAAGGTACTGGTTAATTCATAACTACTCTTAGTTGATACTTAGATAAAGTCACAACATAGTAACTGCCTCGAAATTCAAACCCACTAGCGGTTTTGACTACTTCGTTTGTTTTTGTGTTAAGTTTCTGACTTATTTATACACGTTTTTGTAAAAATCATAATTTTGAAGCTATTTTATTTTGACAATACAAGTAATACGTATACTAACACATAACGTCGTTTAGATGTGTTTATTTTAGATGAAGAAGCGCGTGAGTTGTGATAATTCTTCTCAAGCGTCTTGGGCATCATCAGTCAAAAAGGTTCCTAAAGACGTAAACTTTTACGAAAAAAGAATTTGTGTTCAATAATTATTAGCAAATTTAGATTCTCAATGTTTTATTACATATCATACATATTAGATTTTATGATTTTTTTATAATTTTCCAGAAATTTCATAACAAAACCAAAAAGAAGAGAGACTTTGAATAATCGCAAACTTATTGCTTTCGATTAAATAAAAAGATAAATGTGTGTGTGCGCACAGGGAATACCCAATGTAAAACAAAAAGCTAAGGCATTTTGGAACAACATATTACTTCATTGAATTATTATCAGCAGAAGAGAAATCAGTCAGATAGAAGTGCATACACCTCCAACCCAAAACCCTGATAACATCCGGAAATTTAAAAATCTTCAGTATTAGCTACATATCAAACAAATGATTCAGTCTACAAAAATGGGATAGGTTTGCTCTTATGTATTTGAGCAGAATAATATAAATATTATTCCAATAGTCACTGAATTAGCACTGCTGATGGAAGATTGTATCAGAGCTATCTTTGGGGGTGGACTCTATTGAATTTATGCCAGGCAGCCACGTTCCATGAGATTAAGAGTTCCTTTTAACTTTCAGAATGTATGGCGTGTATCGCGTTATTTGGAGGTGGCAAAAGCTTCAATAAATTAAGAGTCCAACACAAACACCTTCAATTAAAACTAAGCGAACAGTGCGAAACCAAGTGCGGAATTTCCACTATTAACTCTAGATTTTATATTTGTCACAAACGAAATGAGACAGTTGGTTGGTTGATGTACACTTTGGTCAGACTTTCAAGATCAAACAAATTCGTAAGATTGTTTATGGAAGCGTCTCTTGAAACCGAAGATGTTCTCTTAGAACTTTCACTGCCCGTAAAAACACGCCATTTTCACGAAAAGAGATCCAGTTCACGTTTGTTGTCAGCATCGGGTGTTCCAAGATGCTTATTTTAGACCAACATTACCTCCGCCATGCGTCATGATGTAGACGGGCAGGAAGGAGAAGTTGACCAATCCGAACGCGTGTGTTATGCAGGCCAGGCTGAAGTCCCATTTGGATGACCACTTGCCGCGGGTCACATCGTGCTTAAAAGGTTTATTTCCGGTGTCGTACGATGTCACGTAATTTCCCGACGCCGACGACATGTCGCCTCATGTGCTATCGCCCTGGGAATTGAAGAACCGATTCTTTTCGAACTTGAAGAAGTGTTTCGCGACCACCGCTAATTACAACAGTTTCTATTTTACTGACTTGTCCCGGACTCTCGCCGAGAATCCGCCAACCGTCGGCAGCATCATCTGCTTCAATTTTTACTCTATCCTGCGCGATAAGCGCGACGGACGTTCTAATGTGGTTATCGATAATCCAGTGCCGACCGGAGCTGTCTATCTTTTCATTGGAGTGTAAATACGGCTAACTTTGAATTTAGGAGGTGTCTAGTCGCGCTATCCAGACCTGCAAGAAACTCTAAGATTAGCTGAGCCATATGGTTCAAAGTTTTTTTCGTCACTCAAGTAATGGAATTGCAATACGAATTCGAGCCGTTGCACGGTGGTCGGTGGTCGGTGGAAAAAGTGCGATACTAACGAGCCTAATCTGTTCTGCCTTCTTTCAATTTACTTCCTCACTAGACGCGAGCGTTTAATTAAGAGCATCAGCGTAATTTTGATTACTGAGCTAACCCCTCACGCTTTCGGACTTGTGCTGCGGTACGGAAATTTTGCAGTTTTATGTAACTTTTGCAATGAAAACCACGAAGGAGGCTGCCCAGCTGCTCTTTCCTGGAATAGAAGGGCACGATAACATGATAAAATCGCTTGCTGCTCGACAGTTTTCTGGTTCAAGTTCAAATTTATCTGATAAAGCAGGGTATAACATCGCAAAATTTAGTAGAACTTTGAGGTATAAGGTTTTCACTTACTGACTTTGGTTCATTGTGGTATCGGAATAACATTTAAGTTTTCTTTACCTTTTACCTTCCTTAATAAAAGTTTCTCGTTTAGCTGAAAAATATCTTTCGTACGGTTTGGGAAATTGAAGTCTTAAAGGCATAAAATGTAAACAAATAAAGGCAAGTGGTCAACACCTGTGGACTAGCAAAAGCTTTGAGTTTGTATTAGAATCAGAATTGAAACTTGCTTTTGAAGTGAAACTCATTTGAACGCGTTGAGAGTAAAATTTGAAGGCCACATCACGTCATGGCCTTGGTAATTTTCATGTCGCGAGAAAGACGGAAGATGTGCACTCGGGGAAAGAGAATAAGATAGAGCTATGTCGTATACGTAACACATGCGCGCAGTTGTTCTTTGTCTCCGCTTTGTGCAGTCTTTCGTCGGCAGATCAAATTCTAGGAATGAGCAGGTGTTAAAAACACAATAGCCCTAACTATAATGGCCTTACAACACCTTAAGGTAGCTTAAGATTTTATTCGATTGTGTGAAGTTCATACTAGCAACTATAATGGCCTTATCCTATCTTTCGTCACGCCTTAAGGGTACGGTCCCGAGCGTAAAAATCTTAACTTACAAAAATAACATTTAGTCTAAAATTTTGGTGGAATTTAAGTCGTAGTATTGAGAAAAATAGATGCGTTACGTTATTTAAGTGTGATAGTGGGCTTTAACCTTATATTTTACGGTGTCTTATAATGCAACTGTCAAAAATGTATTAAGGCGATTTTAGTTGAGCTTAGGATTTGTTAAGATTTGACAGAAACTTAATCAACCTTAAGGAAATTAGACGAAAGGTCTTAGTGAGCCTTAAGTCCATTATAGATGGGGATACTAAGCCAGAAGAATTCGATCGTTATTACATTAAGAGAAGAATTTTTGTTAAAATTATTTTCAAACGAGAATATAAAAGAATAATTTTTTCCCATTACAAGTTGTATGCGAAACTAAACTCTGCTTGCGCCGTTTATACGTTTGATTTAGGAGTCTGAAATTTCGAGAGGATTAGTGTAAGACTTAGTTCTAAAAGATTAGCCTATGGGACCGAAAAAAGCTCTAGTTCAAAGATTTTTCTCGATGGAAAAGTCGACGATTTTTGATTATTTTATTCATTTTTCAGCTATTTTAAACCACATTTCAGCCATTTCTTCAGGTATGGTACAAGGTACAAGGATATGAGTCGGAGAGACAGTCGAAAAAAAACTTCTTAAAAACCATTTTTTTAAACTCTGAAAATCTTAAAACATATAAATCGGCCGACTTCTATCATTATGAATTTGTAGGATAATATTCAAACAAATATATGTATCCTTGAAACTACTGGATTTACGAATTTACTCGTTTAAGACCTTTTTGGTAGTAAATTTAATTCTCAACAAAATTCCGATATGAGAAATTTTTTAAATTTTTTATTTATTTTTTTTTTAACGAGTAATTCACGTTCTTGTAAAAGATTAATTTTTCCCATACAAATTATACGGTAAACTAAAATCTGTTTTCGCCGTTGTAAGGTTGGATCCAGGAGTCTGAAATCTCGGCATGATTACTTTTATCTACAGCTAAAAATTAGTCCTATGGGAACGTACAAAACGAAAAAAAAACCTTATTGTACATATACATACTGTTACAAGACTTGCCTTTACTTATAGTTCACACTTATATTTTGAACCGGGCGAATATAAGGACTGGCGTTCGGTCCCCACGATCGTGGCGTCTGTGGTAGGAACACCAAGCCGTAGCCACGCCGAAGAGATCGGCTTCGTGTTCCGGATCGAAACGCCAGCATTTTTGAGCTCGTCTGCCTCGGCGCGGACGGCAGCAATGGTTAAGAGTCGAGCCACCAGGGTGATGCCGCAAAGTTGTTTGAGAGTTAAGAAGAGGATTTAAGGAGAGGACACTCTTATTGCAAAAACTTTGGAGCAATAATTTTGCATATTGGATGATATAATTAGTCAGCGAATTTGGCAGCTTGATATTGTAGTACTTAAAAATCAAAAACAAAACAAAAAAATACGATTTTTTAAACTTCTTACACTTAAAGTATGAATAAACTCATAAATATGTACATATCGTCGGTTTAACAGCTAAATAAGCCAACGATTAATCAAAAGATTAAAATAAACGATTCTTTTTTCTTTGATTAACCGAATAATCACATGATATTTCCCTTTTGATTAATCGATGATAAATCGATTATTTTCATTAATATCGATATATAATACTTTCGGCTTTTGATTTACTTAATTACGTTAAATTGTTGGAAAAAATAATCTATTATTTAGTACCGATTTAATCGGGATATACATAGTTATTGCGATTCCATTCGAAGATTAAGCGAACATTAACAATTTGGTACTTTCAAATACTAACAGTGACATATTGTGAACGGATCTATATGAACCATATGAATCAAATTACATATAACATACAAAGGCTCAAATAGATCTTTTCATGCCAGGCAATTCGATATCAAAACCTCAAAAATACAAAAAGAGAAGGAAAATATAGGTAGATATACAATTGTAATGTGAAATCTTAACTTTTATTGTTTTGAAACTGTCTTACAATTAATCTTCTTCATTAAAGTTACTTTGAACAAGTTGATGCGATATATCTGCATTCCCTAAAGTTTCCTCATATTTCTGTCGATCAACAGCATCAGCTGGGTACCAATCGTTGGGCCTTACGCACTGCTTAAACCGCTCCGTAATTTTTCCAGAGTTTCTAACTAACTTGATTACGACGTAGGCAGGGATAAAGAGCCATGGAAGGAATTTAAGTGCTGCTATTACAATTATCGCTGAGAAGTACATATGATATCCTTCCATTGCAGACCACATTATGAAAATAAACTTTGAACGATTATTTTAGAGACTGCCTATTTCACGTAAATTTAAAGAATTACCAGCAAAAAAAGAATAAATAATGGGGTAACAAATCGCACTAAATAAAATTGCCAGGTTGCGACCGTATGCCCCATCATAAATTGAACATCTCTCTGGAAACGTTGTCGTCCATAAATCCAGACGGCTATCATTAGCTCCAAAAAACAAATTCCCATTTGCGAGGCTCCACAGAGCCTTACTGTTATGGCAAATAGCTCAAAACCAAACTGCAACAAAGTAAAAGGTGATGTAAGGTATTTCTGTTGAGTCTTGACTTAATTAGTGAACTAAATTACTACTAACATTGGTCGTGAACGCAATACAAAGCACAAATAGAGCTGCTGGTAGAATCATGGAAATCTGCTTCTTATATATCCTCAGATATTCGTACTCGTCGAATAGCGAAGTCATGGTTGAAAACAGTATAACTACCTGAAATGGTATTTTTTAGCTAGGTACATCTAGAAAAATCAGGTAAACTTACCACAGCGTTCAGCTCACATAGAGCCAGCATAAGGAAAAATAAAAGAGACCACATGTTGGATGCTTCAATATTTCCGAACAAATGTGGAAATCCCAAAAATAAGGAATGAATGGGATGGAAATCAAAGTAGTTGACATCGAAGTTTAAGTGTTCTGTAGAAGACTTTCGCAGTATTAATTATCATATTCAGCTGCATTTTTCAAAGTTTGAAATGAGGCTACATGGTCCAATATGCAATACCGAGTAGAGTAATATTAAAATTGTTTACAAACCTTTCAGGTATTCATCAGTCAAAAATACTGTAAGTCCAGCAATGGTTCCAAAGCACATTAAAGAAAGTGTTACGACTAAAGCATTTTTGTAGACACTTGCTTTGAAATTGTTGTGGCTGGCCATAGTGAGCACTATACCCCAGCCAGTTCCAAAATGAGAGACTGCAATCAATGGGGTCGCAGTCCATGTTTCTATTATATTTCTCACTTTAAAATCTTTGAAAAGGAATTCTTCCAGTCCCATTAAGGAATCGGGAAGGCAAATGACTCGTAGGAATATTAAGAGCAAAATCGCAACAATTGTAACAGCTGAATATCTCAAAAAGTGAGTAACCTGTAAATCAGCAAGAATAGTACACATAGTAGTTAAAGATTTGATAGTGTTACCGATTCGATTCCTTTATAGAAAACAACTCCTACAACCAACCAGGTAACTATGCTCATTCCAAAAACTGGCCATGCCATCCTCAACGTATTGAAATCATCTTCAGGAAAGTTTAAAACTCCTGTACTAAAATTTATTTCATTCTAAGAGGAAATTACGATAAAATTAAATACTAGTCTTACAAAAAGTACTCCTCTGTTGACCAAGACGTGTGGTACAAGACATCGTCATTAGTGATGTTTGTAAGAGCCTAAAAATATAAATGCATATTACATAATATAGTGTGAAATTCACTAAACTTACCGTCGTACAATTAGGAACGTTCCAAGAATGGTTGCAACTCATCCATGGCAAAGTTGGACTGAAGGAAGCGAAAAAATACACTAGCGAATAGGATGCACCGACTGCATTGATACATGCTGCGACGATATTGAGTGCGACGATAACATATGCAATTCCTTTGATCAAACATAATCTCTTTTTATTGTATTTAGAAAATAGAAAAGACTAGATAAACACTTACCTTTAAAAAGTGGCGATATCCGAAAAACTGATATAAACCCAGTACTGGGGAACTGACCCAGGAATGTTTGAATACAAAATATGGGGAAGACGAAGAGTATCGTACAAAGAATATAAGGAATTATGAAGAGAGCTAAAATGTCGTAAAATATTAGTGTAGCAAACAATAAAGGTTTTCCATATTTAAATTTTTGTAGGTTACAAACAATTCACCATAACCTTAGTACATAACGTCTTACAGATTGCATAGACAAATAAATCGCTCATGTGAACTATTCTTAGTTTTCCGAATTTTGAGTAAAATAAGTCTATCAGTTTAAGCGTCGCGGTATCGATTAATAAATATATGTGCCAGCCCGGTTCTACAACCAGTTGAGAACTGCACGTTTGGTTCATGTAAGAAGTTTTAAAAATTATGCTCAAAATCACAAATGAACCTTAATCAATTAACTCGCCAAGAATAAGCGAATCCACGGAAGGCGGGCGCGGGGGATTACTGTATTCGTAAAGGGGTAAAAATTTGTATTATGATTTTAAAGTTTTTCGAGTTTTCTCGTCGCTTTTCTTGAATTAATCTTACGTGATGTGATAGACAAAATTCATATTCGAAATCAGGCCCCCAAAAACCCCTTAAAACAACAGTTAAAAACGTTCATGATTACAGTAATCCCATTATTATTTATTTCCTCTTTTTCGAATCAATGAACCTTGAATTTTTTGTTTTTTGTTGCCTACTTGGAAGAACTGAGCACTTATGGTCCGATCTTGCTCTTTATTTCTGACTAGATTGGCTATCATAGCTTTAACAGTGTAATATAAATTGTAATTTTAATAAAAACAACTTTCAGTTTCTTAAAGAAACTTATAAGGAAAAATGATCCGAGCAAAAATTTAACAGGCCCATGAGACACGGCACGCCTGTTCTATACCGTAATGAAGCACGGTGCGCCGGAGCAAAAATTTAAGTTATTAAAATGTAGCCCGCCACAGGCACGTATAAGTCCTAACTCACCCAAAATAGCCCGAATGAGGCACGATGCGCATTGCGAACGTAACAAACAAACAAACAAGTTTATTACCATCATAAAAGTTTAACGACTCACAGCAGTCCGAATGAAGCAAGATGCGCTCCGTACTTTTTAAATTTTTATGCTCGCTTTAGGTACTTATGTGCCCACTACAGATCAATTTTACCACCCCTTTGGTTTTAGTATTAAGTTTCTGACTTATTTCCATATACAAGTTATTGTAGAAAGCATTTTTTAAAGTATTTGGTTATGACACGTATGTATACTAAAATAAAACGACGTTTAACTGTTTTTATTTCAGATGAAGAGGCTCGTGAAACTTGATATGTAATTCTTGTTAAGCGTCTTCGATGTCATCAGTCAATAGGGTTCCTAAAGGCGTAAACTTTTACGAAAAACGAATTTGTGCTTAATAATTGTTAGCAAATTTAGATTCTCAATGTTTCTATTACATATCACACCTATTAGTTTTTTTGCGACTGGTCTATAATTTTCCACAAATTTTATAGCAAAACCAAAAAGAAGAGAGACTTTGAATAATCGCAAACTTATTGCTTTCAATTGAATAAAAAGATAAATGTGTGTGTGCGCACAGGGAATACCCAATATAAAACAAAAAGCTAAGGCATTTTCGAACAAAATATAATATTATTCCATTAAAATGTTATCAACAGAAGAGAAATCAGTCAGATAGAAGTGCATACACCTCCAACCCAAAACCCTGATAACATCCGGAAATTTAAAAATCTTCAGTATTAGCTACTATCAAATAAATGATTCAGTCTATAAAAATGGGATAGTTTTGCACTTATTTGAGCAGAATAATATAAATATTATTAAAATATTCACTGAATCAGCACTACTGATGGAAGATTGTGCCAGAGCTATCTTTGGGGGTGGAATCTATTGAATTTATACCAGGCCGCCACGTTCAATGAGATGAAGAGTTCCTTTTAACTCTCAGAATGTATGGCGTGCATCGCGTTATTTGGAGGTGGCAAAAGCTTCAATAAATTAAGAGGCCAACACAAACACCTTCAATTAAAACTAAGCGAACGGCGGGAAACCAAGTGCGGAATTTCCACTATAAACTCTAGATTTTATATTTCTCACAAACGAAATGAGACAGTTGGTTGGTTGGTGTACACTTTGGTTAGACCTTCAAGATCAAAAAAATTCGTAAGAAGCGTCTCTGGAAACTAAAGACGTTCTCTGCCCGTAAAAACTCGTTATTTTCACGAAAAGCGGTCAAGTTCACGTTTGTTATCAGCGTCGGGTGTTCGAAGATGCTTATTTTACCTCCACCATGCGTCATGATGTAGACGGGCAGGAAGGAGAAGTTGACCAATCCGAACGCGTGTGTTATGCAGGCCAGGCTGAAGTCCCATTTGGATGACCACTTGCCGCGGGTCACATCGTGCTTAAAAGGTTTATTTCCGGTGTCGTACGATGTCACGTAATTTCCCGACGACGACGACATGTCGCCTCATGTGCTATCGCCCTGGGAATTGAAGAACCGATTCTTTTCGAACTTGAAGAAGTGTTTCGCAACCACCGCTAATTACAACAGTTTCTATTTTACTGACTTGTCCCGGCCTCGCGCCGAGAATCCGCCAACCGTCGGCAGCATCATCTGCTTCAATTTTTACTCTATCCTGCGCGATAAGCGCGGCGGACGTTCTAATGTGGTTATCGATAATCCAATGCCGACCGAAGCTCTCAATCTTTTCATTGGAGTGTAAATACGGCTAAATTTGAATTTAGGAGGTGTCTAGTCGCGCTATCCAGACCTGCAAGAAACTCTAAGATTAGCTGAACCATATGGTGCCAATATTTTGTTCCATTCGAGTAATGCAATACGAATTCGAATCGTTGGACAGTGGTCGGTGGAAAAAGTGCGATACTAACGAGCCTAATCTGTTCTGCCTTCTTTCAGTTTACTTCCTCACTAGACGCGAGCGCTTAATTAAGAGCATCAGCGTAATTTTGATTACTGAGCTAACCCCTCACGCTTTTGGACTTGTGCTGCAGTACGGAAATTTTGCAGTTTTATGTAACTTTTGCAATGAAAACCACGAAGGAGGCTGCCCAGCTGCTCTTTCCTGGAATAGAAGGGCACGATAACATGATAAAATCGCTTGCTGCTCGACAGTTTTCTAATTCAAGTTCAAATTTATCTGATAAAGCAGGGTATAACATCGCAGAATTTAGTAGAATTTTGAGGTATAAGGTTTTCACTTACTGAATTTGGTTCATTGTGGTATCGGAATAAAATGTAAGTTTTCTTTACATTTTACCTTCCCCAATAAAAGTCTCTCGTTTAGCTGTAAAGTATTTTTCGTATGGTTTGGGAAATTGCAGTCTTAAAGAAATAAAATTTAAACAAATAAAGGCAAGTGGTCAACACGTGTGGACTAGCAAAAGCTTTGAATTTGTATTAGAATCAGCATTGAAATGTGCTTTTGGAGTGAAACTCCTTTGAACACGTTGTGAAATGACCAGGTGATAAAAACACAATAGCTCTAATTATAATGGCCTTACAACACCTTAAGGTAGCTTAAGATTTTATTCGATTGTGTGAAGTGTCATACTAGCAACTATAATGGCCTTATCCTATCTTTCGTCACGCCTTAAGGGTACTGTCCCGAGCGTAAAAATCTTAACTTAAAAATAACATTTAGTCTAAAATTTTGGTGGAATTTAAGTCGTAGTATTGAGAAAAATAGATGCGTTACGTTATTTAAGTGTGATAGTGGGCTTTAACCTTATATTTTGCGGTGTCTTATTATGCAACTGTCAAAAATGTATTAAGGCGATTTTAGTTGACCCTAGGATTTGTTAAGATTTGACAGAAACTTAATCAACCTTAAGAAAATTAGACGAAAGATCTTAGTGAGCCTTAAGTCCATTATAGATAGGGATAGTAAGCCAAAAGAATTGGATCGTTTTTACATTAAGGGGGTTCTCTGGTTTGATGATTTCAAAAAATAGATTTTTTTTTTTTTTGCATAAATTGTTTCCTCAATATGTCTAGAATATGGTGGTAAAGTGAATTATTAAAATTCGAAGCCGTTATAAAGTTACAGCAGTTAGAAGAGGAGGGGTTCTCTGGTTTGATGAGTACTTGTAACTATACTTGAAACTTTAAACGCGTTTTTCTCAAAACTGTGTTTTTCAAACTTTCCTTCATCATATCTCGAGAACGACATGGCCGATTCACTTCAAACTTATAGGGTCGACTCAGCATATATAGACGCACAGAATGAACTATTATCTCCCCAAAATTTCAAATATTTCTATTTTTTTTTTAACAAAAACTATACAAAAAACACATGAAATTCGAAATTTTTTGTTCCGAAGTCTGTCAAAAATCCAATTTTCAAAATTTTTTTTTCATCGTAGTTCATTCCGTGGATATAACCGTACAGATTAAAACACCGCCAATTTTGTTAATTTCAGATAAGCCAATCAGCTGATTTCGTGGAGGAACTGAACGTCAATTTTTTCGAGGGAGGTGTCTTCAGAGTGCTATAACTTTGGTTGTAATGAATATTTTTAGTTAAAAATTTATAGGCATACTCTTGAAGCAATTATAAATAACTGATAAAAAATCCAAAGTTCTATCTTTACACTGGTTCTCACAAAAAAATCCCAAAAAATGCTTAAAAAACCGACCGTCAAACCAGAGAACCCCCTTAAGAGAAGAATTTTCTAGAGAAACTAGAGAACTATGTATTTTCAAACGAGAATATAAAAGAATAATTTTTTCCCATTACAAGTTGTATGGGAAACTAAACTCTGCTTGCGCCGTTTATAGGTTTGATTTAGGAGTCCGAAATTTCGAGAAGATTAGTGTAAGACCTAGTTCTAAAAGATTAGCCTATGGGACTGAAAAAACCTCTAGTTCAAAGATTTTTCTCGATCGAAAAGTCGACAATTTTTGATTATTTTTTATCATTTTTCAGCTATTTTTTCAAACACCTTTCAGCCATTTCTTCAGGTATGGTACAAGGTACAAGGATATGAGTCGGACAGACAGTCGAAAAAAAACTTGTTAAAAACCCTTTTTTAAACTCTGAAAGTCTTAAAACGTATAAATCGGCCGACTTCTATCATTACGAATTTTTACGATACTGTTCAAACAATGATATCCTTGAAACTACGGGATTTACGAATTTACTCGTTTAAAAGCTTTTTGGTAGTAAATTTAATTCTCAACAAAATTGTGGTATGAGAAATTGTTTAAATTTTTATTTTTAACGAGTAATTCAGGTTTTTGTAAAAGATTAATTTTTCCCATACTAATTGTAAGGGAAACTAAACTCTGTTTTCGCTGTTCTTAGGTTTGATCCAGAAGTCTGAAATTTCGGCATGATTACTTCTAGATCTAGAGTTAAAAATTAGTCCTATGGGACCGTGCAAAACGAAAAAAAACCTTATTGTACATATACATACTGTTACAAGACTTGCCTTTACTTATAGTTCACACTTATATTTTGAACCGGGCGAATATAAGGACTGGCGTTCGGTCCCCACGATCGTGGCGTCTGTGGTAGGAACACCAAGCCGTAGCCACGCCGAAGAGATCGGCTTCGTGTTCCGGATCGAAACGCCAGCATTTTTGAGCTCGTCTGCCTCGGCGCGGACGGCAGCAATGGTTAAGAGTCGAGCCACCAGGGTGATGCCGCAAAGTTGTTTGAGAGTTAAGAAGAGGATTTAAGGAGAGGACACTCTTATTGCAAAAACTTTGGAGCAATAATTTTGCATATTGGATGATATAATTAGTCTGCGAATTTGTCAGCTTGATATTGTAGTACTTAAAAATCAAAAACAAAACAAAAAAATACCATTTTTTAAACTTCTTAACTTCTTACACTTAAAGTATGAATAAACTCATAAATACATATCATCGGTTTAACAGCTAAATATGCCAACGAGTAATCAAAAGATTAAAATAAACGGTTCTTTTTTCTTTGATTAACCGAATAATCCACATGATTTTTCCCTTTTGATTCATCGATGATAAATCGATTATTTCCATTCAATATCAATATACTTTCGGCTTTTGATTTACTTTACTTGGATACGTTAAATTGTTGGAAAAAACAATCTATTATTTAGTACCGATTTAATCGGTTATTGCGATTCGATTCGAAGATTAAGCGAATATTAACAATTTGGCACTTTCAAATACTAACAGTGTCATATTGTGAACGGATCTATATGAACCATATGAACCAAATTACATATAACATACAAAGGTTCAAATAGATCTTTTCATGAAAGGCAATTCGATACCAAAACTTCAAAAATATGAAAAGGGAAGGAAAATATAGGTAAATATACAATTTTAATGTGACATCTTAACTTTTATTGCTCTGAAACTGTCTTACAATTAATCTTCTTCATCAAAATTACTTTGGACAAGTTGATGCGATATATCTGCATTCCCTAAAGTTTCCTCATATTTCTGTCGATCAACAGCATCAGCTGGGTACCAATCGTTGGGCCTTACGCACTGCTTAAACCGCTCCGTAATTTTTCCAGAGTTTCTAACTAACTTGATTACGACGTAGGCAGGGATAAAGAGCCATGGAAGGAATTTAAGTGTTGCTATTACAATTGTCGCTGAGAAATACATATGATATCCGTCCAAAGCAGACCAAAGTATGAAAATAAACTTTGAACGATTATTTTAGAGATTGCCTATATAACGTAAATTTAAAGAATTACCAGCAAAAACAGAATGAATAAGGGTGTAACAAATCGCACTAAATAAAATTGCCAGGTTGCGACCGTATGCCCCATCATAAATTGAACATCTCTCTGGAATCGTTGTCGTCCATAAATCCAGACGGCTATCATTAGCTCCAAAAAACAAATTCCCATTTGCGAGGCTCCACAGAGCCTTACTGTTATGGCAAATAGCTCAAAACCAAACTGCAACAAATTAAAAGGTGATGTAAGTTATTTCTGTTGAGTATTGACTTAATTAGTCAACTAAATTACTACTAACATTGGTCGTGAACGCAATACAAAGCACAAATAGAGCTGCTGGTAGAATCATGGAAATCTGCTTCTTATATATCCTCAGATATTCGTACTCGTCGAATAGCGAAGTCATGGTTGAAAACATTATAACTACCTGAAATTAATTTTTTTAGCTAGGTACATCTAGAAAAACCAGGTAAACTTACCACAGCGTTCAGTTCACAAAGAGCCAGCATAAGAAAAAATAAAAGAGACCACATGTTGGATGCCTCAATATTTCCGAACAAATGCGGAATTCCCAAAAACAAGGACTGATAGGCAGACGATTCGTAGTAGATGACATGGAAGTTTAAGTGTTCTGTAGAAAAATTACGTAGTATTAATTATCATATTCAGCTGCATTTTTCAAGGTTTGTAATGAGGTTAAAAGGTCCAATGTGTAATATCGAGTCGAGTAGGATTAAAATTATTTACAAACCTTTCAGGTACTCATCAGTCAAAAATATTGTAAGTCCAGCAATTGTTCCAAAGAACATTAAAGAAAGTGTTACGACTAAAGCATTTTTGTAGACACTTGCTTTGAAATTGTTGTGGCTGGCCATAGTGAGCACTATACCCCAGCCAGTTCCAAAATGAGAGACTGCAATCAATGGGGTCGCAGTCCATGTATGTATTATATTTCTCACTTTAAAATCTTTGAAAAGGAATTCTTCCAATCCCATTAAGGAATCGGGAAGGCAAATGACTCGTAGGAATATTAAGAGCAAAATTGCAACAATTGTAATAGCGGAATATCTCAAGAAGTGAGTAACCTGTAAATCAGCAAGAATAGTACACATAGTTGTTAAAGATTTGATAGTGTTACCGATTCGATTCCTTTATAGAAAACAACTCCTACAACCAACCAGGTAACTATGCTCGCTCCTAAAACTGGCCATGCCATCCTCAACGTATTGCGATCACCTTCAGGAAAGTTTAAAACTCCTGTACTAAAATTTATTTCATTCTTAAAGGAAATTACGATAAAATTAAATACTAGTCTTACAAAAAGTACTCCACTGTTGACCAAGACGTGTCGTACAAGTCATCGTCATTAGTGATGTTTGTAAGAGCCTAAAAATAGAATTGCATGTTACATAATATAGTGTGAAATTAAATAAACTTACCGTTGTGCAATTAGGATCATTCCAAGAATGGTTGCAACTCATCCACGGCAAAGTTGGACTGAAGGAAGCGAAAAAATACACTAGCGAATAAGATGCACCGACTGCATTGATACATGCTGCGACGATATTGAGTGCGACGATAACATATGCAATTCCTTTCATCAAACATAATCTCTTTTTATTGTATTTAGAAAATAGAAAAGACTAGATAAACACTTACCTTTAAAAAGTGGCGATATCCGGAAAACTGATATAAACCCAGTACTGGGGAACTGACCCAGGAATGTTTGAATACAAAATATAGGGAAGACGAAGAGTATCGTACAAAGAATGTAAGGAATTATGAAGAGAGCTAAAATGTCGTAAAATATTAGTGTAGCAAACAATAAAGGTTTTCCATATTTATATTTTTGTAGGTTACAAACAATTCACCATAACCTTACATAACGTTTTAGAGATTGCATAGACAAATAGATCGCTCATGTGAACTATTCTTAGTTTTCCGAATTTTGAGTAAAATAAGTCTCAGTTTAAGCGTCGCGGAATCGATTAATAAATAATTAATAATTCCATCTAAAATGTTAATAATTCCCTTTATTGTTTTTTAGTTTATTTTATTTTACATTTCGGGAATTAAACCAAAAGTTAATGAAATATGATTCTAGACGTTTTTTTTCTGAAAGCTTTCGATTGGAAGAAAATTATCTATAGCTATACGCCCAAGTAGCAATTGGCGAACTATTATATATACATAATTGGTTTTAATAAACTTGTTACACTATTCTCACAATAATAAATTTAGTTATGAAATGGATGGATGTGTTTCAGAACTCATTATAATCGTTTAAAAGTTGTACAACCCATTTTTCTTTACTATTCACTTGTGATAACTAACTGGTTCGCATTGGTTGTTCTTAGACATACATACATACACATGTACATATGTGCCAGCCCGGTTGTACAACCAGTTGCGAACTGTACGTTTGGTTCATGTAAGAAGTTTTAAAAATTATGTTCAAAATCACAAATGAACCTTAATCAATTAACTCGCCAAGAATAAGCGAATCCACGGAAGGCGGGCGCGGGGGATTACTGTATTCGTAAAGGGGTAATATTTTGTATTATGATTTTAAAGTTTTTCGAGTTTTTTCGTCGCTTTTCTTGAATTAATCTTACGTAATGTGATAGACAAAATTCATATTCGAAATCAGGCCCCCAAAAAACCCCTTAAAACAACAGTTAGAAACGTTCATGATTACAGTAATCCCATTATTATTAATTTTCTCTTTTTTCGAATCAATGAACCTTGAATTTTTTGTTTTTGTTGCCTACTTGGAAGAACTGAGCATTTATGGTCTGATCTTGCTCTTTATTTCTGACTAGATTGGCTATCATAGCTTTAAAAGTGTAATATAAATTGTAAGTTAATAAAAACAACTTTCAGTTTCTTAAAGAAACTTATAAGGAAAAATGATCCGAGCAAAAATTTAACAGGCCCATGAGACACGGTACGCCTGTTTCATACCCTAATGAAGCACGGTGCACCGGAGCAAAAATTTAAGTTATTAAAATGTAGCCCGCCACAGGCACGTATAAGTCCTAACTCCCCAAAACAGCCCAAATGAGACACGGTGCGCATTGCGAACGTAACAAACAAACAAACAAGTTAATTACCATCATAAAAGTTTAACGACCCAGAACAGTCCGAATGAAGCATGATGCGCTCTGTGCTGTTGGACTGATTCAAAAACACTCTGAGTAGCAATCTTCGTTAGCAACATTCGTGCAGTGAAGACATCAGAATATATCCCAAGTGCCTGCAAAATGGGCGTGTTTTTAAATTTCCGTGCCTGCTTTGGGCGCGTATGTGCCTGTACAACGGGCGTATTTTTAAATTTTCGTGTCTGCTTTGTCGCGTATATGCTTGCAAAACGGAGTATATTTAAATTTGTTTGCCTGCTCTGAGGTCAATTTTGCCATCCCCTTTATTTTAGTATTAAGTTTCTGACTTATTTACATATACAAGTTTTTGTAGAAAGCATTTTTTAAGATATTTGATTATGATCTATACACGTATGTTATGTATACTAAAATAAAACGAGGTTTAACTGTTTTTATTTCAGATGAAGAGGCTCTTGACTCCTAATAATTCTTGTTAAGCGTCTTCGATATCATCAGTTAAAAAGGTTCGTAAAGGCGTAAACTTTCCCGAAAAACGAATTTGTGTTTAATAATTGTTAGCAAAAAATTCTCAATGTTTCTATTACATAACACACCTATTAGTGTTTATGCGACTGGTCTATAATTTTCCACAAATTTTCTAGCAAAACTAAAAAGAAGAGAGACTTTGAATAATCGCAAACTTATTGCTTTCGATTAAACAAAAAAATAAATGTGTGTGTGCGCACAGGTAATACCCAATATAAAACAAAAAGTTAAGGCATTTTCGAACAAAATAATACTTCATTGAAATGTTATCAACAGAAGAGAAATCAGTCAGATAGAAGTGGATACACCTGCAACCCAAAACCCTGATAACATCCGGAAATTTAAAAATCTTCAAATCTTCAATCTATCAAACAAATGATTCAGTCTATAAAAATGGGATAGTTTTGCTCGCATTTGAGCATAATAATACTAATATAATTCCAATAGTCACTGAATCAGCACTACTGATAGAAGATTGTACCAGAGCTATCTTTGGGGGTGGAATGTATTGAATTTATGCCAGGCAGCCACGTTCCATGAGATTAAGAGTTCCTTTTAACTTTCAGAATGTATGGCGTGTATCGCGTTATTTGGAGGTGGCAAAAGCTTCAATAAATTAAGAGGCCAACACAAACACCTTCATTTAAAATTAAGCGAACAGTGCGAAACCAAGTGCGGAATTTCCACTATAAACTCTAGATTTTATATTTGTCACAAACGAAATGAGACAGTTGGTTGGTTGATGTACACTTTGGTCAGACTTTCAAGATCAAACAAATTCGTAAGATTGTTTATGGAAGCGTTTCTTGAAACTGAAGACGTTCTCTTAGAACTTACACTGCCTCTAAAAAAATGCTATTTTCACGAAAAGAGGTCAAGTTCACGTTTGTTATCAGCGTCGGGTGTTCGAAGATGCTTATTTTACCTCCGCCATTCGTTATGATGAAGACGGGCAGGAAGGAGAAGTTGACCAATCCGAACGCGTGTGTTATGCAGGCCAGGCTGAAGTCCCATTTGGATGACCACTTGCCGCGGGTCACATCGTGCTTAAAAGGTTTATTTCCGGTGTCGTACGATGTCACGTAATTTCCCGCCGCCGACGACATGTCGCCTCATGTGCTATCGCCCTGCGAATTGAAGAACCGATTCTTTTCGAACTTGAAGAAGTGTTTCGCGACCACCGCTAATTACAACAGTTTCTATTTTACTGACTTGTCCGGGCCTCGCGCCGAGAATCCGCCAACCGTCGGCAGCATCATCTGCTTCAATTTTTACTCTATCCTGCGCGATAAGCGCGGCGGACGTTCTAATGTGGTTATCGATAATCCAATGCCGACCGAAGCTCTCAATCTTTTCATTGCAGTGTAAATACAGCTAAATTTGAATTTAAGAGGTGTCTAGTCGCGCTATCTAAACCTGCAAGAAACTCTAAGATTAGCTGAACCATATGATGCCAATATTTTGCTCCATTCGAGTAATGCAATATGAATTCGAATCGTTGGACAGTGGTCGGTGGAAAAAGTGCGATACTAACGAGCCTAATCTGTTCTGCCTTCTTTCAGTTTACTTCCTCACTAGACGCGAGCGCTTAATTAAGAGCATCAGCGTAATTTTGATTACTGACCTAACCGCTCACGCTTTCGGACTTGTGCTGCAGTACGGAAATTTTGCAGTTTTATGTAACTTTTGCAATGAAAGCCACGAAGGAGGCTGCCCAGCTGCTCTTTCCTGGAATAGAAGGGCACGATAACATGATAAAATCGCTTGCTGCGCGAGTTCGCTTACTCGACAGTTTTCTGGTTCAAGTTCAAATTTATGTGATAAAGCAGGGTATAACATCGCAAAATTCAGTAGAACTATGAGATATTAGGTTTTCACTTACTGTTTTTGTTCCATTGTGGTATTGGAATAAAAATTAAGTTTTCTTTACTTTTTACCCTCCCTAATAAAAGTTTCTCATTTAGCTGAAAAATATCTTTATTATGGTTTGGGAAATTGAAGTCTTAAACACATACAATTTAAACAAATAAAGGCAAATGGTCAACATGTGTGGATTAGCAAAAGCTTTAAGTTTGTCTCACAATCAGCATTGAAATTTGTTTTTTTTTCGTCAACTATTGTGCATATATGTATACAATGTATGTACAGTACATGCTTAACATATTCAAGATCTTTGATTCACCATGTGGGTTATGTAAATTTGACCCGTGCAGCTAGCGACTTACCTAATGGCAGTTGAGTCACCAGAGCTGGATTTAAAGGATTTAAATTACAGAATATCTCTTAACAATTTAATTTTCGCAATTTAAAATCATACAATTTTCCAAAATATCTTGATGAGCAATACTGGACAGCTTATATGTATGTATTTAAGTAAAAGACACTTTACGTAATTTATTGAAGCCATAATCATTAATGATATCTCTAAAGTCCATTTCCCGAGGCAGAGCCACCTTGAACTTAATTGTCTGATCTGGCCCATCCACAAACTCAATCTAGATTTTGTCCTAAACTATTTTTGTGCTAAGATAGCTGATCAATATATTATAACATTGTAGGATGATATTTTGCGAATTTAAAAGGTCTGCAAAATGGCAATGGGAGAAACTTACCTAAAACAATCTTCGTACCGTGAAAACTGCTAAATAAATTGAGTTAATCATAGGACTGGAAAATGTTTTCAGAGGACTAATCCAATAGATATAAAATTTAACATGCTGATCAATTTCTAATAATTATTATTGAAAAAAAAACTATGTAGGTCGGATCAATTTAAAACTATGTATAAATGATAGTCGAATGGAACTCGTACTTCTTGCGTCGGTATTGTCAGTCCCCTCAGTACTGAAGGGGCTTCCCCCGTCGGCAGTTGACTGAATTTGAAAAATTCTTACATTTTACTCAGGATGGGAATCCAATGCAGAATGTTGGAATGCTTGGTATATGTAGAAAGCTGAACATTTTCTTCCTCGGTGACGACCTACCGATGAGGGTGCAGATAATTTTTATAGATACTCGTATTACATAATTTTGACACCTATTTCTTCATTAATAAAAAAAAAAAAAATACATAAAATAACAACAAAAAACCATATGAGGCTACGAGTGGACTAGTCTACCCACTCTGCCAACTTCTCTTTTGGAACCCTTAAAAAACATTTTACAACAATTTTTTTTTATTAGCTTTTAGTGTTCATTATGAAATTATGCGTCGAATGGAATTGGTCCGGAGTCGATATCATTATTTGTTCACGAGGTACATATGCGAGAAGAAAAAAAGCTCACGCTCACGCTAAACGCTTGGTTCGATATTATTTATTTTTTGAATGAAAGTAGTACCTACATACTCCAGCTTAACATGTAGCCCACTTTTTATGACCATAAAAAATAGGGTTTCAAAATAGCGGACTTAAGATGGCGGCCAACAATTGTAGATTTCAAGGAATTGCCTTGAAAATTGCTATTTAGGTTTTTTGGAGATGCTGATTGCGAATCCACTTTCAAAACTTCTGTATCTAGAAAATTTATACCAAAGATATTTTGAGGTCACTAATTTCAAATCTACTACCATAAATTTGGAAATTCAAGATAGCGGATCGAATATGGTGACCACAATTTTTAAAATTCGACGAATTTAAATGAAATTAAGTTCAAAATAAGAATAATTTCAGACCATTAATTTTGAATCTAATATCAAAGTATGTGGTAAATTAAAAATATATTATGATACACCGAGTAATGCCGGGTTAATCAACTAGTAAATTAATGTATGTAAAATACAAATTTGATCTTAGGTTTATTTTTTTCCCTAAACGATTATCTAACTAATAAAAAAATTTGCGATCTCCGATTTGTGGTTTGCGAGATATTTCAAAAAATGATAGAAGAAGTAGTTTTAATATTAATCGTTATACTGTTACAATATTCATTCTAAATACATCACAAAAATAGAGAAATAGTTTAAACTTGTTTAATAAAATTGTGTTAATAACAATTTCAAAGAGTAAAGATTTTTCATTAAAACTATTTCGTTCGTAATGTTTAAGCAAAAGCATTTTTTTAAATTTCAAAATTTTGGCTGTTCAACATGCATATTAACCATATTTTTTATTAATTTCTCAATAAGCATTCGCTTTGCCTCCGATTGCATCTCCAGAACTTCTTTAAAGAAATCTATATTAATTAAATATGAGATTTTGACATAGGATAAAAATATCCTTCAGTACACATATTTTATTATTTTCATAATCATAAATTAAAAATCAAAAACTTTTATAGATATAAAATTAATTTATCTGGAAATTTATGGAAGTCCCCGGGCCCCGCGGCTTCCGTCCCAGTTGCTACGCCATAAATCCGGCTTTGTGGGTCACATACAGAAATTAGTAATCACTTTGTGGGTCATATATAAGTAGAAATATGATCAGTCAGTTATCAGACGGCAATGTGTAAAATGATAAAATAATATGAATGAAATGTACGAAAAGTTTAATAGAAAACACAGGTCAACACCAAAATTGCGCCCAAATAAATAGCAGATCATTTCTATAGAATTTTTTTTGTAGATTAGGAATTCGAAAATAAAAATACTCAATTTTCTTCCGTTTTCAGTAAAAATAGGGTAAAACGTACCTGCAATTGGCCGTATTTTTATAATTTATAAAAAATTATTAAAAAATAACTAATTATTCTAGGAGCTAGTAAGATAACTTCAATAAACGCCTGAATCTTAAGCTATTATATAAAAATACAAAAGGCTTCAACATATTTTGAAATAATCCATTAATATGACTTTTTTCCATAAACAGATTATTTCATACAATAGGTGGCGAATAAAAAATATGGCAAGCGCACACTAAAGAAAAACTGGGCTATAGAGATAAGTTGCATTTGATATTTCTAGATTTTGACTCAGGCTTTCATTTAAGTCATGCTACAAACTTCTATGAAGAAATTTTATTTTTTAATGATTTTTCAAAAAATGTTTAATTACAGACTGCAAAATCTATATTATTAATACCAAGCCTACAAAAGCAAACTTTAAGAAGGCTAAGGGTATTTTTTGATTATTTTGATGCTTGACAAATAAACAAATTTTTTTCCTAGACCCGCGAAATACATAGATATGACAGTGGTTTTAAAATTAAGTTAAAAGTGGATAGTCCACAACCGGGGCAACGCTTGCTCCTGGAAAAAGGGTTGTTTTAAGACGTCGGTTTCGAATGTGTTAAGGAATGCCGGGCAGCCAGAGTTGCTTCCTTAGGGTAACAATTTTTCATATCCATATGATTAGTCTGCGAATTCGCCAGTTCGGCATTATATTGTAGTAATATATGAAAATGAAAAACAAAAGAAAAAATGCGATTTTTTAAACTTTTCTTAGAGTATGAATAAAGTCATAAATACATATCGTTGGCTTAGCAGTTAAATATGGTATGCCAACGACAAATCGAAAGATTGAAATAAACGACTAATTTTATTTTATTAATCGAATAATAAAATGTGTTATTTTCCCTTTTGATTAATCGATTATTTCCATTCAATATCTACATACTATCGGATAATTAATTGTGATGTACATACTTTACTTGGATGATGTAAATTGTTAAGAAAACTAATCGATTAATTTGTACCGACTTAATCGCGATATATTTATAACGATTCGATTAATCAAACGAAAAATTAATCGAATACCACCATTTTTTGTAATCTCAATTAACACACGATATCCACAAAATTACATAAAGCATACATCCCAATCGATTTTTTCATGCCAGGCAATTCAATATCAAAAACTTAAAAATACAAAAAGAGAAGGAAAATATAGGTAGATATACAATTTTAATATGACAATTTAACTTTTATTATTTTGAAACTGTCTTACAATCAATCTTCTTCATTAAAGTTACTTTGGGCAAGTTGATGCAATATATCTGCATTTCCAAAAGTTTCCCCATATCTCTGTCGATCAGCAGCATCAGCTGGGTACCAATCGTTGCGTCTAACGCTTCGTTTAAAACGCTCCATAATTTTTCCAGAATTTCTAACTAACTTGATTACGACGTAGGCAGGGATAAAGAGCCACGGAAGGAATTTAAGTGTTCCTATGACAATTGCCGCCAATATATTTGTACGAAATCCTATTATTTCAGACGAAAATATGAAAACCAACTTTGAATGATTATGTTAGATATTGCTTATTTAACACAAATATAAAAAAATACCAGCAAAAAAAGAATGAATAATGGGGTAACAAATCGCACTAAATAAAATTGCCAGGTTGCGAACGTACGTCCCATCATAAATTGAACATCTCTTTGGAATCGTTGTCGTCTATATATCCAGACGGCTATCATTAGCTCCAGAAAACAAATTCCCATTTGCGATACCCCACATAGTCTTAATGTTATATTAAATACTTCAAAACCAAACTGGAAGAAATAAAAAGGTATTAGGCATTCCTGTTGAGTCTTGACTTAATCAGTCAACTAAATTACTACTAACATTGGTCGTGAACGCAATACAAAGCACAAAGAGAGCTGATGGTAGAATCATGGAAATCTGCTTCTTATATATCCTCAGATATTCGTACTCGTCGAATAGCGAAGTCATGGTTGAAAACAGTATAACTACCTGAAATTAATTTTTTTAGCTAGGTACATCCATAAAAATCAGGTAAACTTACCACAGTGTTCAGCTCACAAAGAGCCAGCATAAGAAAAAATAAAAGAGACCACATGTTGGATGCCTCAATATTTCCGAACAAATGCGGAAATCCCAAAAATATGAAAAGTAAAGGAAACGATTGCAAGTAGCTAACCTCGAAGTTTAAGTGTTCTGTAGAAGAATTTCGTGGTATTAAAGATTATATTCACAGCCACATTATCCAAAGCATATAATGAGGTTATATATTCATATATACCAAATAGTGTTAAAATAAAATTGCTTACAAACCTTTCAGGTATTCATCAGCCAAAAATACTGTAAATCCACCAATTGCTCCAAAGAACATTAAAGAAAGTGTGACGACAAAAGCGTTTTTGTAGACACTTGTTTTGACATTGTTGTGGCTGGCCATAGTGAGCACTATACCCCAGCCAGTTCCAAAATGAGAGACTGCAATCAATGGGCTCCCAACCCATGTTTCTAAAAGGTTTTTCGCTTTAAAACCTTTGAACAGGAATTCCTCAAGTCCATATAAGGAATCAGGAAGGCAAGCAACTCGTAGGAATATTAAAAGCAAAATCGCAACAATTGTAATAGCTGAATATCTCAAAAAGTGAGTAACCTGTAAATCAGCAAGAATAGTACACATAGTTGTTAAAGATTTGATAGTGTTACCGATTCGATTCCTTTATAGAACACAAATCCTACACCGAACCATGTAACTATACTCGCCCCAAAAACTGGCCATGCTACCTTTAATGTATCGAAATCATCTTCAGGAAAGTTTAGAACTCCTTTACTAAAATTTAGTTTATTCTAAGAAGAAATCACAATGAAATTAAACGTTATTGTTTTACACAAAGTACTGCATTGTTGACCAGGAGTAGTAGTAGATTCCATGGATTTTAGAGGCTTTTGTAAAAACCTATTAATGTAAATACATACATATGTATATCACTTAAAATAGACAGAGTACATATGTAGTATGGAAATCACTAAACTTACCGTCGTGCAATTAGGATCGTTCCAAGAATGGTTGCAACTCATCCATGGCAAAGTTGGACTGAAGGAAGCGAAAAAATACACTAGCGAATAAGATGCACCGACTGCATTGATATATGCTGCGACGATATTGAGTGCTACGATAACATATGCAATTCCTTTGATCAAACATAATCTCTTTTTATTGTATTTAGAAAATAGAAAAAAATAGATAAACAATAACCTTTAAAAAGTGGCGATATCCGGAACACTGGTATGAACCCAGTACTGGAAAACTGACCCTGGAATGTTTGAATCTCTAAATATTATAAAGCAAAGTCGCTGTTTTCGTCTGTCTGTTTCTCCGCTAACTTCTTCTAAACCACGCAACGGATTTTGATACGGTTTTCACTATCATTTAGAGAATTTCTTCCGGAAGGTTTATACGTATAATACATCCATATTATAGTAGAGGAAAAACGAGAATTTCAAAGAATTGTGATGATGTCGTAAAAAACATATTTTTGAGCGCTTACATAGCTAACGCTGGCTAAACTTTACGAGATAGATTAAAATAATGTACTACGGAATTGTATATCTTAAAAAGGTCTACAGAAAAGTCCGCGATGGCATATGTCTATCTCCTAAGGATAACCAATAGTAACCATTTTTATCTTTTACATATTACTAAAAAATAATGGTTTATTTACGAAGCTGTTTTAAACAATACAATACAATCCTTATCCAATTAAATACGTTAGATACGTTGTGCATTAAATGTAGATAAAAATTGCCCTTTACAGCATATCATTAAAATGAATATCTTAGAAAATATCACAGATTTAAAATTATTAAGCGCTAATTCCTTGCAGCCCTCTGGACTACCCCCACATAAATTGGTGTTGAAAGTAGGGTGTCCTATTATTTTATTACGGAACCTTAATCCACCCAAATTGTGCAATGGTACACGTTTATGTACAAGTAAAATCTTTAAAAACCTTTTTAATCGAGTGCACAATACTGACCGGATGTGGAACTGGAGTAGTTGTTTTAATTCCCCGAATTCCCTTAATGCCCGCGGATTTACCATTTCAATTTAAAAGATTGCAATTTCCAGTAAAACTATCTTTTTCAATGACTATTAATAAATCACAGGGTCAAACATTCAATGTTGCAGGTTTAGATTTAAGCGTTGAGTGTTTTTCCCATGGACAACTATATGTAGCCCTTTCGCGTGTAACATCTAACCAAAATCTGTTTGTGCTGTCTAATGAAAAAACAACTCTAAACATTGTATATAAAGACATTCTATAATTATTAGTCACATACACTGTACATCCGTGCGAAGCCGGGCGGGTCACTAGTACATAATATAGGGAAGACGAAGAGTATCGTATAAAGAATGTAAGGAATTATGAAGAGAGCTAAACTGTTGCATAATATTAATATATATAAAGCAATAAACGTTTTCTATTTTTATAATATGTTTGTAAGTTGCAGACAATTCGCTATAATCTTACTTAACGTTATGTAAATATAATAGATCGCACAGACTCATAAATTGAAATAAGTTAAAATACATATATCACATGATTTTGTTTATCACATTTTGTAGTATTGATTTAAACAAAAATTAAAACAGTTTAATTACATGGTGAGAGAAAAAACGCCATTTGGTACTGTAGTCTCTGCAACACAATTGAATAACTCATAAAAGGAAAATAATTAAATGAAGAAAAAGGTATATTACTATTCAAGATTACCTACAAGACAACTACTATAACACAGGCCACCGTGTGAATCATAAATACCTATTACAGTATTAATTGCAATTTTTGTCTTTATTATGGCATTGATTTCGGAAAAAACTATATTTATAAAAAATTCCATTACGTACAAGTTTTAGAAATTGTTTTATTTTTTTCAACGATTTTCTAATTCTTTTTAAGTTTTTTCATAGCTTTTGCTTAGATAATTTTACATGCTATATAAAAATTAAACTCAAAAGACCTAATAGTTGTTTGACCAGCTTAGTTACTTTATGAAATGTCATTTATTATAGCTTAAAAATGTAATATTCGTTGTAATTGTAATAACAAATTTCGAGCTTTCTTTGTTATAAGGGAACACATTTTTTTTTTTAAATTTAAAGAAATTTTCTTTTAAGTTAATGAAGAGAATTTAAAAACAAAGAAGATTTTGTTTTTGGATTATATAACTTGATACAATTATTCGGAATTCAGATGCTGTAAAAGAATGATATTGATTGATTATTATTCTTTATTTGTTCATAGAAAAAATCAAAATTGCAACTGCCTCACTAGCGGTCAACTTGATCACTGCCTTCGTTTTAGTATATGTGTTAATAAAATTTCGGACTTCATACTTTACGAAGACTGAATCAATTTTTATATGAACTTAGCTTGGAGATTTTGTTTTGAATTTAATCAGTCATTTGTGAAAATTTAGAAAATTAACAAATTATGTCTATTTTTTTATCTTAAATTAAAATATAAACAATATAATTATTTAAAATTTTATTTAAAATATTTTAATTTAACTAATTTAATTGCCAACCATGGAATAATATTTATAAAAATATTTACTATAGATATAATGATATAATATCTATAAAATGATGGTTTTGAAGATATTTGATTTTAACAATATTATATTCATATACATAAGTATTATATTTATTTACCTAGGTACAATAAAATATGATAACGTTAAGTTAGTTGTTTTTATACAAATGAAAAGATAATTGTGTGTGATGATTCTTGTCAACCGTGTTGAGTGTCATCCGTTCCTGGACAAATTCTTTAGTTTAATTTGTGTTCGATAATTGTTAACAAATTTCGTTTCTAAATGTTTTGATTGCATATTTGTTTTTATACGACTGATCTTTAAGTTTTCAAGTATTTCATAGCAAAACATAAAGGAAGAAGCACTTCGAATAATCGCAAACTTATTGCTTTTGATTAAATAACAAGATAAATATGTTTGTGCGTATAGGAAATACCCAATACATATAAAACAAAAAGTTACGACATTTCCGAACAAAATATTACTTCATTGAATTGTTATCGACAGAAGAGTAATCAATCATATGGAAATGCATATGCATCCAAATAAAGATGATAGTTTAATATAGACCCTGATAACATCCGGAGAGTTTAAAAATCTTCAGGGTTAACTATTATCAAACAAATGATTCAGTCTGACTGCCCATAAAATATTTAATACTCGTAGTTTTGCCCGCATACTCTAATAAATTTATTATTCCAATAATCGCTAGAAAGTGTTGATATATGAAATTGCACAGTTCAGAGCTATCTTAGGGACTATAGAAAAATTAGTGTCTATCTATTGAATGTATGCCAGCCAGCCGTACTCTATGAAATTAAGAGTTTCACTGTCACGCATCACATTATTTGGAAGTCGCTTAAGCTTGAGTAAATTAGAAAACAAACACCAACAATTTTAAAATTTTTATTAAGTGAACGGCGGGAAAACCAAGTGCGGAATTTCCACTGTAAGCTCTAGATTTTATATTTGTCACAAACGACATGTCACTAGGAGCAGCCCTTATTGTGTCTGTTTCCTAATTATCGAAGTGTACACTTTAAGTCAATTTCTGAGAATCAAAAATTTCAAAAGAGTAATCAATGGAGTTGTTTGAGTCACTATCAAACTTATCAAAAAAATTCGAAAAATTGTTTATGAAGGCGTTAGTTGAAATCGAAGACGTTCTCTTAGAACATTTGTTATCAGCGTTGGTTGACCGAAGATGCTTATTTTAGACCCACATTACCTCTGCCATGCGTCATGATGTAGACGGGCAGGAAGGAGAAGTTGACCAATCCGAACGCGTGTGTTATGCAGGCCAGGCTGAAGTCCCATTTGGATGACCACTTGCCGCGGGTCACATCGTGCTTAAAAGGTTTATTTCCGGTGTCGTACGATGTCACGTAATTTCCCGCCGCCGACGACATGTCGCCTCGTGTGCTATCGTCCTACAAATTGAAGAACCGATTCTTTTCGAACTTGAAGAAGTGTTTCGCGACCACCGCTAATTACAACAGTTCCTACATATTTTACTGACTTGTCCCGGCCTCTCGCCGAGAATTCGTCAACCGTCAGCAGCATCATCTGCTTCAATTTTTACTCTGTCCTGCACAATAAGCGCGACGGACTAGAGATAGCAAATATTTTAAATTAGTCGATTAATTCATCATTTTATTAATCGCGACGGAATAATTGTATCGCGATTAAATCGCAAAAAAATTAATCGATTAAGATGGTATATATGTATGTATAATTAATCGTAAGGGCAGTGTAAATGAACGAGCCACCGAAATGTGCAGTATCTTTCGTTTTAATTATAATGGTATTATATTTATATTTACAATATTTTTCCAATAAACTAAAAACAAACTGCGATAATCAGAGAAAACTTTAAAAAATGTTTAAAGCTGTTAATTTTTAAAAACTCAAATTGCGTGAGCACGCTTACTCGAAAGTTTTCTAATTCAGGTTCAAATTTATTTTATAAAGCTAAAGATATGTATATAGTAGCGCAAAATAAAGCATAGAATTATTTTTTTAACTTACCGAATTTTCTCTATTGTGGTATCACAGTAAAATTTAAGTTAACTTCACTTTTTACCATCCCTTCCTTAGTAAAACTTTCTTATGCTTATTTTATACATATTAAGGCAATTTGTCAATTAGAAAAAATCTTTAAATTTGGCGCAAACTTTTTTTCCAATTCGGATGATATGTTTTGCCTGCGAGTTGGCCAGCTCTGAAAAAATAGTTTTAAAACTCAATTATAAAATTTTAGTGTTGATATTTATCATATAAAACATTGAAATATTGAAAATTCTAATCAGAATAATTCAAAGGATCGATCGAACACCCTGCAGATATACCATATACGCATACGAGTTTCTATTTGCAGTTGGGAAAGATACATATGGACCGATTTCGAAAAAGGCACATTTTCGCAATCAATCGAACTCTCTACCTCTACTCCTAAAGTCAAAACATTTTTTAATAAAATGTTGGAAACATAAGTATAGCAATAATAGTAATCATAGTTTGAGATAATGCATAAAGAAATGAAAAACTTGGTGGTAAGTAGTACCTACTGATAAATAAGGAGTTATAATATCAAACTATTTGCTCAGGTTGTTACAAACAATTTACAATTGGGTCTTAGAGGCCTTCCATGAAAGATTTCAATTAAAACGTCATTATGCAGTTTTTAAATATCAAGTTTATTGTAGCTATGTATAAAACTTACTGTATGTTCGCAATCGCTAGGTAATATATTTTGTTGAAGTTGGGGTTCCAAGGAACACAATCTAGTTATTACGAGTTCCATGAACATACATATATAAGTTTAGAAACAGCTGCTTTAAGGTTCTGTGAAGTACACCCTTTGTGATATATGTACACTGAGAGAAAAATATGTTAAAATTAAATGAAAACATCTTTGAATCAAAGATTTTCAAATTTGAAAGTCATCTAAATTTGAAAATATTTAATTTAAAAATGAACAGTTTTAGGAAAGTATTTTAAATACATGCACTTTTGATTTAAAAGTATACTTTTGATATTCAAACACGGGCGCATTTATTTTAAAAACGTACATTTTTAGTAATTAAATACAAGAAATTTTTATTTAAAAGTATACTTTTTACGTTTAAATACGCGTACTTTTAATTTAAAAGTGTACATTTATTATGCAGCACTTTTGATTTAAAAGTAAACTTTTGATGTCCAAACACGAGCGCGTTTAATTTAAAAGTGAACATATTTCATGATAATACCCTGCACTGGCTATATTTAAGTTTTGTATCCATATAGACTTTTAATGGGATGATATAGATTACATAATACTGCAATTTAAGCAAAACCGACTGAGATTCTTTTTCCGTACAATGATTCTTCGAACCCAAAATAAAATAGGGTTTTTTAGACCATTTTTACAAGTGAAGTCGATTTTGTTTATATTGCATTACTATGTAATTCATATCGTTCCAATAAAAGTCTTTACGGACACAACCCTTAAATATAGCCAGTCCAGGGTATTATCACGAAATATGTACGAAAACGAAACAATTTTTTAGTTTTCGGCAAGGAGTAGAATTATAATTATTAAGCTAGATACGACCTCCAGCACAATATGTGGTATATAAAGGATTACATGTAGACTATAGACATGTGAAAAAAATACCTACAAAATAAATAACTATTTTTTTTTTTCCAGATAGGTACTGCATGAAATAACGTCCCGGTTAATTTTAAATCTGGTTCCAAGGTCTATTTGGGAGCATTATTATTATAACAAAATGTGCAAATTGACTCTTGCGAGTAAAATAAAATAAAACAATTTTCGTTCATACTATGTTTATTTATTTTAATATGGTATGTATATAATTCACAATATTTTCAGTCATTGCTTACAGCAATATACTTAGTTCTTATTTCTAACATAAGTTTTACCGTTATTAATTTGATAATTCAGTGGTGTACTTGAAAATTGAGATAATCTTTTCATTTTGATAGTATTAATTTTAATACCGGTTTCGTAAGATTGGAAATGTGTATCAAAATGTTTTATTTCTATTGGATAACATAATACATATATATCATTATTTTCGTATAAAAATAGTTCAATTTTAAACAATTCATAAACAAAATCTATAAGAATTCCTAGATAATTTCCTACTTCATAATTAGTTCCTTTATATGTTATTGAAGTTGATGCATTGGCAGAAGTATAATTGAAGCCTTCAACTTTTTCTACCTTGGAAAAATATTGATGGAGTTTCAAATGATGGGTCCTGTTTTCTTTTTTTAGTTTTGGCATTAAAATATTTGGCATAAAGCTTTCCACCTGGATTCTTTTTCGGTTGTCGTGGAATATAATAATAGTCCTAGAATGATGAATTAGTTACAAAAAGAAATTTGCACAAACGTTTGATTTTACGAAAAATTTTTTTTCATTTGGAAACAAAGCAATTATTTCGTTAGTTATATGCATAAAATCTGATGGTTTCAGCGTTATACTCCTGTATATGGCATCCTCCACAATGATTTGTATAAGAAACTCTCGCTGCTTTCCACCGAAGGATGAATTTTGCTCATAATATAGAATTATATTTTTTCCTTTTGGGGATTCGTTTAGTAAAGTTGAAATTGTCTATGGTTAGCAAATCATTTAGCATTTAGTTTTTCAATAGAAGAACACTTACTTTAATTCGTGGTGCATTGAATGAAGTTGACGTTGAAAGGGAAGACAAAGGAGAGAACGCTTCCTCTTGCTCTTTTTGTAGCCACTCGGAAACTTTTGTCGTGACTGTTATAGTTTCATCATCCATACCATACTTATAGAAAATTTAAAAGTTAAAATATAAAATATATTTTGCCAAAATGACGTCTTTTTCAATTAAATTAAAATTGAGTTTGGTGTTGTTCTTTTTTGAGGAAAATACTCCGATCGTTTTTTATAGATGTTTTTTTATTTTATTCGCTCGACGTTTAAAAAAAAAAAAAAAAAAAAAAATCTATAAAAAACGATCGGAGTATTTTCCTCAAAAAAGAACAACACCAAACTCGATTTCTCTTGCCCGATCAAAAAAGAACAGAATAAATAAATTAAAATTACAATAATTTCTAAATATTATGTTTATTTTATAACATTAAAAGTGTAGGATTATTTATTAATATCATATTTCAGGAAAAATTCGTAAATTTTATACTGAATATTAATGAATTTAGAAAAAAATAGTATAATGAAAATAACAGAATATATGTATAAAACCAGCAACACACCTTTTTCTTTCTCCATGAAAAGAGCTTTTCTCGAAATTCCGCACGATATCCTATATGTTTTATTACTTCTGCAATGTCTTTCTTTTTTATATATTTAATTCCTTTAAATTCACTTTCACACCGTAGCGATTTTCTAACTCTGTACTTTTGTAAAAAAGAAGCCGCACTTTACAAAAAACTTCAGGACACTTCTACTCACTTCCATCAAACAGCACAGAATGCACGGTAACAGCAAAATAGAATCTTTTTCTTTTTGGAAACGATACCGAAACTTTGAAATTAAAAATTACACTTTTAAAACATTTCAACGTCACTTTACAACTGAAGTCTTTACTTTTAAATCAAAAATAAAACGATTTTAAAACATTCTAACTGTCAGTACATTTTAAAAACGTCACTTTACAATTGAAATGTTCACTTTTAAGTCAAGAATTACGCTTCTAAAAATTTCAACTGTTGGCGCATTTTAAAAACGCCTCTTTTACAATTGAAGTCTTTACTTTTAAATCAAAAACTTCGCTTTTAAAACATTGCAACTGTTTGTACATTTTAAAAACGTCAGTTTGCAATCGAAGTGTTTACTTTTAAATCAAAAAAGAACACTTTTATCCTGTAATTTTCAAAAGCGATACTTTGAAAATAAAAGTGTTTATATTCGAATAAAACACGTTTAAGGATTAAAATGAAAACGCATGTATATTTTTCAATTAAACGTATTCGCTTTTAATTTTAAAGTCCGATTTTTCTCTCAGTGTATGTTTTATAATTAAATTAAAATAATTACTTTTGGAAGACATGTTGATGTAAGCATTAAGATTTTCTAACTTTTATCACATTGTGGTCTGTTTTGTATTATAAGTTTATATCTGGTAAATTTTGGGCCTAAGTAAGTTTTTTGCCTAATGTTATAAGGATTACTGCAAAACAAATTCAGATAATAGAAGAATCAACATGCAATGCAATTAATTTTGCTCTGCAGTTTTATCATAGTACAGAATTACCTTACATATTCAATTCTTATATTATTAACATTTATTTTGCAGCGGGGAGTTTAACTATATTTTATGGCTAGACTATGTTTGTAAATGATTTTGAGCAGCGAACATGTCTAACTATAAATTAAAAAAAAACAAAATTGCGCATAATTTGTTAAAAGCTTAAAGTTACATAGGTCTTATAAAATTCAATCGAAACTCTTTTTCTTGTTTGAAGAATGAATTATGAATAATTATATGTTTTCTTTTTTGTAATAAAACATCAATTATGATTTTAACATAATATTATAATATATATATAATATTATATAAATTTTAAAAATTTTAAAGAAATCTGAAAAACTGGTCTAGTTGGTGATTTATGTAGAATAAGGTCTCAATAGGTTGAAGAGTAAAATCCACTACTGAGGTTTGAAAACTGCTTCCACAATGAGAGGAAATCACGTCCAAAAACGAAAAACCTATTGAATTTCTAAAAAAATGTAGGGCAATGGTACAAATTTGCAAATTCATTATAAAATCATCATTTTCATTTAAAAAATTAAAATAAAACAATATCTCCAATTTCACCCAACAAATGTTTGTTATATTTAATTAATATTTTTTTGTGAACTTTAAATTGAAAAAATGTTAAATCCGTAAAATTAAGGACAAATTGATTAAGTAAAGAAAAGTGGAGGCTCCCAATAGTTGAGGCGTACGGTGTCAAAAACAAGAAAAATGGGTAAAATATCCCCCAAAAAGGGTTCGGTGACATTTGATTAACGAGTTTTTTGGCGGTTGTTAGTTTTGAGTGATTTTTGTGATTTTGTTAGGCACAGGAATTAGTTCTTTTTAAGTAATGATCTTTTTAGAGGTACTTAAGTTTTAAAATTAATTTCCTGCCGGGGTTTGGGCTGCATAAACTAATTATTTATCGTGCTTTTTATTTAGAATATTAATAGGCTCATATTTTATCGTTTGAGCTAAATTGGGGGAATAATAAATAAAAACCTTAAGCCGAAATTGTTTTTCCTACCGCTATACGAATACCAGAATTTTTTCAGAGCTAAAATGTACCACCAACAGACAAACATTTTCTTTCAAACACGGGTAAAAATTAGGACTACTCTGTAATAAAGAGGAAAATTGGATACATAACATAACAAAAACAAAATGTCTTTTGAAATTTTTAATTCATAAATTAGCAATCATAAAAATCGTCTTCTAAATCAAATGTAAATTCTAATAGCTGTTGTGTGGTGTCCGAAGCATCTAGCAAATCTTGATATTTTTGCTGGTTTCTCGCATCAGCCGGATACCAATCCGTAGGACGTATGGATCTTTTAATTCTTAAAATCAGAGGACCAGTAGTAGATATAAGCTGGTATACAATGTATATCGGTATAAAAATCCACGGCACTATTTTTACCATATATAAGAATACTACACCCCAATCAGGTATTATAAAGTCAGTGGGATTTACGTAATTAACTATTTGAAGATACTAGAACAAATACCAACATTTTATATATGAAATGAAAAGTTACAGTTCCTTACCATTAAGTAAATCATAAAAAGAGGAGTAACAAATCGAATAACAAAAAATATCCAACTGGGTATACGCTGACTGAGCATAAATTGAATATCTCTTTGGAACCGAGAACGACCATACACCCAAAAGACTATGAATAGTTCGACAAGGCAAATACCACCACGAGTTAACGAAGCGTACTGGTGCCAGAGTTCGAAGAAGTCGTTTATGTTCTGGAATTTCATTACTAAAGATTAATTAATTTTTTCCATAAAATTAATAATTACGTTTGTAGCAAATAGAATTGATGCCAAGAATAGTAAAGCACATCCTCCAACTGAAACTCTTCTTTTGTATGGCCTCAATATTTTGTATTCGTCAAATAGTGATGTCAAAGTGGCAAATACTTGAATTACCTTAAAAGAAGTTTTAACAGCAGGTTACAATAATAGGTTCATATACTTACCACATTATTGAATTGAATAAGAAACAGCATTAGGTAGAAAAGAACCATCCACAACCTTTGCACTTCAAGAGACCGAAAGACATATGGAAAAGGCACAAATAAATATTTTATATGCTGATCGTAATAATAGTGGTAGTTTATAAACATATCTCCTAGAAATATTAGCCAAAATAAGTAGGTACATACAACAAAACAAAAATATTATTGCAAACCTCTTTTGCATTCAACAATGATGAACGAAAAAATTATGGTAAAAATAGTTATTAAAAAATGGCATCCACATATAAGAAGTGAGTAATTTGTGGTATTCTCCTTAAAATCGTTGAAGCTGGCCAAAGTCAAAGTACCTCCCCATCCGGCACCTAGAGATAGGATCATAAGAGACGATGACATAATCCAAAAGTGGAACTCGGATAGTGGTGTTGTATCAATAGAGAATAGTTTTTGGTAAGCCCCTAGAGCTTTAGGGAGAAATGATATCCGTAGTAGGAGAATTAGTAAAATTATAAGTGGAACACTTCCAGTAAGCAGTATTGCTTTGCTTATCTAAATTAAAAATGCTTTTTAGCTTAATTCAACTAATTGTTTTACAGATTTTATACAGTTTTTACTCCGTTGAAAGTTGCAAGTGCTACCAATGTCCAAACAAGAAATGTAGCTGCTACAACATATGGAGCAATCCTCAAATCTTTGCCTTCTATGTTGTTGAGAACGACATTCCTGGAAAATTATTAAATACTTAATTTAAACCAAAGAAAGAGATTAAATATAGCTATGTACATAAGTTGCGGACTTTTCTATGTACACATAATTTTTCTAATAAGTTAGAGCAATAAAAATATTTAAAAATCTTCATAATTATCATTGAAGTTATGGTATATACATATGTACATATATCATGTGCGACAAAACAACACTTTCGTTTAGATTTTTTAATATTGAAGAAAAGTAAAACGATCAAACAAGATACGCCATAAGGAATCTAAATTTGTTTTAGTAGAATTTCGAAGGAGATTGCTAAGATAATATGAAACTATAATTATAAACTGATAGAGTTCCAACATTTCCACATAAGTATTTATTAAATTTTATCTAAAGACATTCATAGATATTTAAATTGAACTGATAGAGTTTCAACATTTCCGCATAAGTATTTATTAAATTTTATATAAAATGTATTCATAGATATTTAAATCGGGACTTTTTGGAAATAAAAGCTTAAATTACCAACTTAGTATCTTTAGTACAAAATACCAGAAAATCAAAATCGCCAATTTGCCATTACTAAACAATTAAAATAAAATAAATCATTAATTTTGCTTTTTTCGTAACAAAAATTTGAATAACTGACTAGTAATATTAACTCTTAAAAATTATTAAGAATGTTTGAGTGTAATTCCAAGTTGTGGTGCTTTTTACTTAAATCTTCAAGACGAGTAGTTGTGCCCCAAACATATTTTCATATAGTAAAAGTAAACTTTACAAAAAAAAAAAAATAATGCAACTTACTCAAAATATTCATTTGTTGACCAAAAATCATAGATTTTTATATTGTTGTCCCACAACCTTCGCGACGCAGGCAAAGAGCTTTGCACCTAAGGAAATGGATAAATAGTTCAGTCCGAATTAACAAAATTATTTAATTAAAAAACATAAACAGAGAGGTTGCATAGCACATAAAATTTCGTTCGGTATATTCGTAATTACCTCTGTACAATTTTGAGAATTCCATGAATTATTGCATGTGAGCCAGGGAAAGTTCGAAGTCAACGACAATAAAAAATATATTAATGGGTATGCAGTGTACACGCTATAAATAATTGCGCACGAGATATTGAGGAGAAGAACGATGTATGTGACACCTGCAAGAATTTTTAAATAGTTTTCTGATATTTTTTTAATTAAACAAGTAGACAAACCTTTGAAGAGTGGGGCAATGCGAAAAACCGAAATATACCCTGTACTAGAAAACTGTCCCAATGAGGATTGAATAAAGATGATAGGAACAGTGAAGAGAAACATACTTATCAAGTAAGGAATTACAAAAAATACTGAAAGAAATATTAGTTATTATTCATTTTAATTCATTTAAACATTCGCATTCTAAATCTGAAAAATAACATAGTCAATGTTAATGAAAATATGCTTTGTGTTGAGTATCGGTTTTTCCAAAACAAATTCCAAAGTGGTATTTATTATCTTAAACTATAGACGCTGATAAGGTTAATTTTTGTTTTAAGAAAGCATTTTTCTAGCTCTATGTTTCTAAACCCCCATTAAGAATTTCTTATGTATTTAATGAATTTGCCTTTAACTATAGTTTTTCATAATTATAAATTCATGGAATTGTTTGCTTTAATTGATCCTGTATTATTTGTTCCACTAACTTCTTTCACTTTGTTTACTCATTTTTAAATGATAGTGATTACTTTCAATTATTGGAGACCAAATTGGGTATAATTCTCACTCTTTAACATTTAACACGTTTTCCATTATCTGTCCTCATGGGTTCTAATAAATTTGCATTTTCTGGTTACCATTTATATGCAAATTTTAAGTAAAATACCTACTCATAAACTGAAAGTTTATTTTAGTTTATTTATTGAATCTAATAGAAGTGAGGTGAGCGCTTTCGGATAATGAATCAGCGCATAGTTTGTACATACAAGTAATACAAATATAGCCATCGTATTTTGTTCTATATCTCAGAATGCCTACTTTTGAATAGGAATTTAATTTGTCCGATTCTTTGGCCTCGCAATGTTTTAATATAATTGTGAACAATTTTTAATGTAATCTTCTATATTTGCTTTTTGTCACGTAGCTTGGAGGAATTTGTAACTACATCTAATAAAATCAAGTAGTTGGCTTTGGATATACTAACACACGAATATCACCAAACCTCGTTGACATTCCTCATATCAATTTGCATAAAAAATGATAACAAAATATGTACATTATTCTTTTCGTTATTCAAAAATTCAAACAATAATTTATACATTTTATTATTATCAAGTAAATTCAATTTTTCAATAACTTGATTAAATAAATTGAGCCATTTAGATTTTAATATGTTTCAATATCTATATTAATAACATTTGTTAAAACTGTTAATTAAACTTATTAGTAGGATTGTTCATTTAAGGTCAAAAATGACAACTTTTCACACTTAACTTTTGTCGGTTGCTTGTATTATATTTTTGATGAAAACTAAGAAAAATCCTTACACTAAAACTATTACCATTCTTTTCATGCAAAAAGACGGCCCCTTTTATCATTTTATACGGAAAATGCATATATGTCAGCGTCGAATAAGTTATTTGCGATTGAGATTTTTGCTATTTTCAAGATGTTTACTCTAAAGCAATTTTATATATTTTTTATTTTATAATATTTATATTTTCGAAAACAAAAATTTAGTCTTTTGCTATATGTACTGTACCATACAGAAAATATATAGAATGTTTGCTCATTTTTATAATGTTTTAATCTGTCGATCTATGGATTAAAATAAATATAAAGTATAGCATGATATAGTGATGTAATGCTCAAAATATTCATAAAACATTAAAAGTTTCAAAAAGTGTTAAAATACCTCCACCATAAGAAATATAGTAACTGAGATAAAAATGCCACATAACAAATCCCTGGGAAATGGCAATTAAGTAAAATGACCACCTTGAAGGCCACTTCCCGCGATGGAGGTCAGGTTCAAAAGGTTGACAACCTGTTTCATACGCATTCATATTTTGTGATGAAGACATTATGCCAGCGGTCAATTGCACTACTAAGCGCAGAATATTTAACTCGCAATCGATCCAAATTACACTGCGCAAGAATACTTGAGTCAACCTCACTCACTCACACCGGGGCTAATATAAAGGAAAATAATACACTCAATCGAATCTTTTGAGTGCCTCTAATAATAAGATAATTATTTTAAAAATTCTAAGGCGATTCGCGACGCTTCTTAACGAAATGACTGAAATCTAGAGCCAGTGCACTGCAGCAATCGCCGAACGTGGTGCTTGCTGCCCAGATTCCAATACTTCTCAAATGTAACTCCTGATAAGCGAACCGACATCTGGCATTCGCGGACTTGATTGCGATTACGCAGAGTTAATCGCCCCACAATGGAGCTATTTTTTTGAATGCTAATAGAAATGAATTTTGAATAGACCTCGCTGGAAATGGTAATTTAATCGTCCAGCGTGAATTTAGGTTGTAAGGGATATTGGATCTTTTTATGAACTATTTGCACGTCTCTAAAATTGCTCATGCTGATAACATTTCCAATTTTTTAGTCCGACTACGATCAATCAAAGAAGAAGGGTTGTAATTTTAGAAGAATGTGCATGTACGGATATTCCCTAGTGGCGACAAAGTCATAAAATCAATTATAAAAATGTTAATGATAATTAATCGATTCAATGCCCTCAATAATCTGAATGAGACACATATAAAAAATATTATTAGTAGATTTTTTTTTTTTCGAATCATATCATGTTGGAGACTATTGAACATATGATTTAAAAATAAATGCACTCAACGTTATTTTCGACGCAGTGATAAAACTCTTAGTATAAGGTAGAGTACTAGTAAAACAGTCCACAAAAATTATATGTATATAATATATCATATCATAAATCGCCAAAATCATAGAGTCCGTGTCCGATCTCATGGTCAAAACTATTGGTTCTCTATCATCCTGTTAGTTTTTGTTCTCTTGAGGTCTGTGAGCAAAACATCTCTCACCCTGTAGAAATGGATAAGGTTAGAAAAGCAAATTAGAGCAGCTAGATAAATATTTATGGAAACATACTTTGCTTAAGAGATTTTCTGGTCCGAAAGATTAATCTACATAGAACATTTAAAAAGTATAAACTTTTAAGAATAATGAGTCAATTTTTAGTGAAAAGTTCTCAATAGTTTATAAATAGTGGCCTTTTCTGAGGAGCAAGTGTTATTGCATAACCGCGATACTATGGTACATACGTACTTTTATTTTACAAAAATTAAATTATTAAATTAAGTATTTAATTAAATTTAAATAATTCATTTTACTTGATTTTACGTTTATTGCTTCATCACAAGTTTGTTTTAGGTTAGTTAGGCTTAGGATAGAAAAGATAGTTTAGGATCATGTCAATAGCGTTAGCGAACCAAATTAACCACACAATTATAATTTTGCAACCCGAAGTAACTGGCGGTTAATATGCATTATTATCGATTATATAGGTACTTTCTCATTTTTATTTTAACAAGAAAAAGACTTTAAAACAATATTCTCTTAATACAAATATTAAAACTCTGAATTGTTTATGAAGTTGCCTTCATACCTTCTATGTTGAGTAACCGAAATTCTTGAGAAATGAATTAATCGAGTAGGTCAAATACAGACTGTAAAATGTGTGACATAATAGCAAATTGTCTGCACCGCTAGAATGCACTTCGTACTTGAACAGATAGTGGAAATACATACATAATTAATTAAAGTTACCGCCTATACGTAAAGATCTTTAGCTAATTGAATTAATAACATTTAAAAGTGTCCCATGCAACGTTACAAGAGTAGGGAAAGAAAGTAATGCTTTTCTTCAACAAGAAGCAGAATCTAGAAACTGCTTCGGAGTAAATCCGGGCAGTTTGGGCTTTTGTACCATTCAACTTGAATAATGCTGGTGCAATTACTGCCGGTTATTAATAAGCTTGCGGTTCATTCTTGGAGAATTTTTAATATAAAAGCAGGTGGAGCCCGTCAACAGTTATCAGACGCAGTTAAACTTTCTTCAAGTCACCGTCAAGAAACCTCCAGAAAACCTCAACATGAAGGTAATATTACTGAATGGTGAAAAAAGACAATTTTTCTTAACCTTCAAATATTGCAGTTCACACTTGTCGTAGTCGTGTTGGCTTTGGCTCTCGGAGCGCAGGCTTCCGTCCTACCTTTGGGTCTCGTCGCTGGACATGGGCTGGGTTACACCGCGGTCAGCGGAGTCCTGGGGGCTCCCACCATCCTGTCAGCTGGACCTCTCCTGGCGCAAGGACCTGCTCTGGGCTTGGGCCACACCGCCATCGTCGCCGCTGCACCCGCCGCTGTGATCGCACCCATCGCTCATGAGGGCACCTACGTGGCCAAGACCCGCGGTGCCATCCACACCGCCCCTCTGGCCGGACACGCCAACTCCGCGGCCTCCATCAACCTCCTCCCCGCCCCCGGAACTATCTAGACTGGAAAACCGAAAATTAGACACAACTCTAGCATCATCTTCAAACTTCTCTTCCTCTAAAATCTTTCATAACTTCTTCATAGAAAGATCTTCTCCTGTGTTTGAAAAAAATAAATGTTATTTATTTTTATGAAATTCTGTTTACATAATATTTTACACATATTGCAATTATTTTAGAATGTCTCTGCGGAAAAGTAAAATTGTTACCCAACTACGCAAAGCTAAGAGTTAAAATCTACGCTGAGGAAAAATTCATACAAAAGTGAAGAAAGCCTTTTATATTTCTTTCCTCTACTTTTCTACTCTCTAAATTTTATTCAGACTTAGAAATTTCGGTTACACCTTAGGATCGAATTTATGTCTTCCGAAGTCTCCAACACGCTTCTTGCCAGGTCACGGTCCACGGAGATCAATTTCTTCTTAATTTGTCTTGATCCATCTTTCTTTATTTGTTTTAACGACACGTAAAAATGTGAACATCACTTTGATCCATGAAAAAATGTATTTTCACTTGACTCGGTAATTTTAAGGTGATTTTTGCGTTTAAAATCTTTAGCAATGTTATTTATTACATATTAAATTTATATAAGACTCCACTTAAAAATATTCTGCAGCTAAATCTCTTAAGATTTTTAAAACGTTTATCCTTTTATCTTTATAGACTTATTTATTTTTCTTACAGCTAGGGCTTAACCTAAGAGTAATATACACATGCGTAGTCGGCAGCAAAGGCCATAAGTTAATTAGAAAGACACAAAATTCTAGGCGTTTAACCTGTTAACTGCGTTCGACGTTATACACTTTATGCAAGTCAATCCAAATCTTTAGCTTTGGGTTCTCCATTGTTATTTTGTATGTTTTTATACCTATTAAAATGTAATTTGTATCATTTCTCTTTATCTCTATTATGGGACCATTTGTATTGCGCTTAATTTTAATTCCGCACCGCGTGTGGGTCTTTTAAAAATAAATTCCACAGTTATTTGGTTGAAGAACTTACTGTGAAGATCTGTTGAAAGTTTTAATAGTGTGTATAAATTAAAATTAAATTAATCTGCTCATTTGGAGAAACTAAGCTAAAAGATAAATTCTACAAAATGAAATGTTACTCTATTAGTCTCAATTCCTCTCCTACTTTTATAAATATGTATGTAATACACAGTATATAAGTAGGTAATGGTGCGGTGCACCAGTTTTTTTAATACGCAACATAGGGGAATTAATTAAAAATTATTTAATTAAAATTTATTAGAAATTTATTAAGCATAAATTACGTGTAACAAATATACAAAGAATTTTGTCGATTGCTTATATTTTCCTAGATAACATTAAAATTTCGAAAAGTAACAGCTTTGAATAATTGCGCACAGCGTGTTAAACCGGGTGCCACAACTTTAAGCACGTTTTTTCGGAACCTTGATTTTTTAATTGTTTTACAAGATCAATCAAGTTTCACTTAAGAAATGCAATTAAATTGTTGTGCGAAACTTCAGTACATACATATGTCATTATTATCTGAACTAAATTTACCATTAAATTATTGATTTTTTTTTCCAATTATGGCAATCTTTAAAAACAATAGAAATGCCTACAAGCGTAGATCAAAATGTTTAAAAGATAGCTACATTTGCAATTTTTGGTTTTTGATGTCAAAATGTATTTAAGTTTCCAATTTTTAATTTCAGAACATAAGTAGGGGCGTTTGGATTTTAAGTACATAGTATGAATTAGCCATTTTTACACTTTGTTTGACTAAAATATAGATAAAAGTTTAACGAACAAACTAAACAAAGTAATGCTCAAGTAACTTTTCTTTATAAAAATTCACAAAAACATAAAAAACTTCGATTACTCCTTACTTAGACATAGTTCTAGAATAAAAGCAAAGATGTTAGCTGGTGATCTATAACTTAGTTATAGCTATGTTTGGAGGCGTTAATATTCTAGGTGTCATTAATATAAAATTATTTTTAAATTTAGTAATATTCCTAAATTTAACCTAAAGAAAAATTTAGAATTTTGCAAAATGCTGTAATAAGTCCAAAAAATAATCTTAACACAAATTATTTCGGAAATCCCAGTATCTCTACGGGAGATTCAAATCTCGGCATAAGACGTCTTTTCAGGGCAATGCTAAATTTTCTAAGTTCATGAAATTCGGAAGACGCGTGTATTAGAAGACTCAAGTATTCCTAGAAGTGATTAGAGTATTCTTTTGAAAAACTCGGCATACACGGGAGAAGTCGAAATACACTGAGAGACGCTTGGATATTCGAGCGATACTGAAAAATGTTATCTCGAGTAGTTAGCTTAGTCCTAAGTGTTTGATATGGAATGTACCTACATTAGAACAATAATAATAACAAAATAATATGATACCTTACAATATACTATCTCTGTAGCATTCCTTAACATTTTTTCCCTATTACTTTTCGTTACTTTGTGTAAAAACATACATATTATTAATTTAATTACACGACTATATTAAATATTAAAAAATAATTAAATAAAGGTTTTAAAGGTTAATACATAACTATTTAAATTATAAGATACTAACAAGTCTGCTTCAAATTCCATGTTCACAAAAATCATTTCACAAGGTTTTAGAATTCAACAACACCTGAGGTATTTAAAAGTCAATAACTATTATATAGTATACGTACTTACATATGAACATATACATATCCAAACTTTAAAATCAACTGATTTGATATTTAGATATGTATACATAACTTGTCCTATCCGATGAATTGTAATAAACTTAATAAGTTTGGAGCTTTTGGGATAGGCCTATTTAAAAGTGATTTATAACTAATATTGTTCCAGTAAATAATAATAAATATGTAAACGAAACACAAATATTTTTAGTACTTTTTCAAGATTTTAATATGTATTCAGTTGCTTGAACACGCTAAATTTTCAATTAAAATTTTATTAAGTCACTTAACTGAAATAAACCATTAATACCTATTATAAAAAACAGCAATAAATTTCTAGAATTTGTAGGCATTGGGATGACTTCGTGAGGTTTTTAAGAGCGTTTTTGCCCATTCGATGTTAACTGGCGCGAAAAAATGTCCCGACAACTTACCATTATTGAATATTAAAATTTTAATAAGAACACTTAGAAGTAACGATTTTTTAAAATCTGAACTCCCCGAAACTGATATATGGATGGAAATCCTTAAGAGCATCTTATAAAAGATATTTTAGTAATAGATTTTAGTGTACATATATGCATATAAGACTTGTATATTAGACCATAGACTCAGTTAGATTTATTATCCATAATTTAGTTATGTAGTCAGCGCAGTTGTCCGTTGGATTAAATATACAAAATAAAAGCTTCAAAGGATGTCCATATAGAAATAATTTTCAGGGACGCTAACTTTGATTTTACAACAGCTTGAAAATTGCTGGTGCAACTGATGCCGGTTATTAGTAAGCGTGCGGTTCATTCTTGGGAAATTTTTAATATAAAAGCAGGTGGAGCCGGTCTACAGTTATCAGACGCAGTTTAACTTTCTTCAAGTCACCGTCAAGAAACCTCTAGAAAACCTCAACATGAAGGTAATATTACTGAATAGTGAAAAAAGACAATTTTTCTTAACCTTCAAATATTGCAGTTCACACTTGTCGTAGTCGTGTTGGCTTTGGCTCTCGGAGCGCAGGCTTCCGTCCTACCTTTGGGCCTCGTCGCTGGACATGGGCTGGGTTACACCGCGGTCAGCGGAGTCCTGGGAGCTCCCACCATCCTGTCGGCTGGACCACTTCTGGCGCAAGGACCTGCTTTGGGCCTGGGACACACCGCCATCGTCGCCGCTGCACCCGCCGCTGTGATCGCCCCCATCGCTCATGAGGGCAGCTACGTGGCCAAGACCCGCGGTGCCATCCACACCGCCCCTCTGGCCGGACACGCTAACTCCGCGGCCTCCATCAACCTCCTCCCCGCTCCCGGAACCATCTAGACTGGAAAAACCAAAATTAGACACAACTCTAGCATCATCTTCAAACTTCCCTTCCCCTAAAATCGTTCATAACTTCTTCATAGAAAGATCTTCTCCTGTGTTTGAAAAAAATAAATGTTATTTATTTTTATGAAATTCTGTTTACATAATATTTTACACATATTGCAATTATTTTAGAATGTCTCTGCGGAAAAGTAAAATTGTTACCCAACTACGCAAAGCTAAGAGTTAAAATCTACGCTGAGGAAAAATTCATACAAAAGTGAAGAAAGCCTTTTATATTTCTTTCCTCTACTTTTCTACTCTCTAAATTTTATTCAGACTTAGAAATTTCGGTTACACCTTAGGATCGAATTTATGTCTTCCGAAGTCTCCAACACGCTTCTTGCCAGGTCACGGTCCACAAAGATCAATTTCTTCTTAATTTGTCTTGATCCATCTTTCTTTATTTGTTTTAACGACACGTAAAAATGTGAACATCACTTTGATCCATGAAAAAATGTATTTTCACTTGACTCGGTAATTTTAAGGTGATTTTTGCGTTTAAAATCTTTAGCAATGTTATTTATTACATATTAAATTTATATAAGACTCCACTTAAAAATATTCTGCAGCTAAATCTCTTAAGATTTTTAAAACGTTTATCCTTTTATCTTTATAGACTTATTTATTTTTCTTACAGCTAGGGCTTAACCTAAGAGTAATATACACAGCTAAAATATTTTATTTGACTAACAGTTTCGAATTAAAACGTTTTTTCACTAATTTTAAACATTATTACTATTAAACGTTTTAAACATTTTAACTGATTATATAGAGTACACAAATTTTTATAAACAATTTAATTTTATGAAATGACTTTAATGAAGGAAATTCAAAATAAGACAAATATATTCAAACAGAAAGAAATCTATCTCTTTAATTGGATTCTTACAAAATAAATAGGAATTGAATACAAAATATTTTTCAAATTTTATTACAATCTAGTTTCAGCTATACGATATGTACATTTATCCAAATTTGTAAATATTAACTAAGAAGGTGTATTTGGTATGAGTATTGTAAAAGGAAATGACTCTAGTGAATTTAAAAATTTATATTTATAATTTTAATTTCTCATTAATATTCCCACAACCTATTACATATATAACATACATTTAAAACGCTTAAAACTTTTTAAAGTAAAACACTTCAAACGCTTTCAAAATAAAAAAACAAAACGTTTGAAATAAAACAAATCAAATGTTTTAATAGCGCTCAAAAACTCTTTAAAATCTGGCACATCAATTTAAACACCGAAATGTTTTAAAATAAAACATTCAGTCGTTTTGAATTTAAACACTTAAATTTACAATGACAATTTACTGCCTCTGTAGCACTCCTCAACATTTTTTCCCTATCAACTCTCGTAATTTTATGATAAAACATATTATCTATTTGTCCATGCAAAGTGTTTAATTAAATAATAAAAACTAATAAAAGTTTAAAAAATTAATAAATACATGACTATTTAAATGATTAGGAAATAATAAATCTACTTCGAATTTCACGTTCACAAAAATCGTTTCGAAAAGTCTTTCGAATTCAGCAAAACCTGAGACAAACAAAAAAATTAGTTTTATATATTGCAACTACTTATATTCAAACTTTCAAATCAACTGATGTGATATTTAAATATGTAACTTGTCCTAGCCGAAATTTTTAATAAACTAAATAAATTCGGGGTTTTTCGATCGAAGGACTCTTTAAAAATGATTTATAACTAATATTGTTCTATAGTACAATAATAATAGATATGTAAACGAAACATAAATGTTGTTCTTACTTTTCAAGATTTTAATATATATACCTACATATATTCCAGTTGCCTGAACAGGCCAAATTTTCAATTGAAATTTTATTAAGTCACTTAACTGAAATAAACCATTAATACCTATTATAAAAAACAGCAATAAATTTCTAGAATTTGTAGGCATTGGGATGACTTCGTGAGGTTTTTAAGAGCGTTTTTGCCCATTCGATGTTAACTGGCGCGAAAAAATGTCCCGACAACTTACCATTATTGAATATTAAAATTTTAATAAGAACACTTAGAAGTAACGATTTTTTAAAATCTGAACTTCCCGAAACTGATATATGGATGGAAATCCTTAAGAGCATCTTATAAAAGATATTTTAGTAATAGATTTTAGTGTACATACATATATGCATATAAGACTTGTATATTAGACCATAGACTCAGTTAGATTTATTATCCATAATTTAGTTATGTAGTCAGCGCAGTTGTTCGTTGGATTAAATAAACAAAATAAAAGCTTTAAAGGATGTACATACATATAGAAATAGTTTTCGAGGACGTTAACTTTGATTTTACAACAGCTTGAAAATTGCTGGTGCAACTGATGCCGGTTATTAGTAAGCGTGCGGTTCATTCTTGGGAAATTTTTAATATAAAAGCAGGTGGAGCCGGTCTACAGTTATCAGACGCAGTTTAACTTTCTTCAAGTCACCGTCAAGAAACCTCTAGAAAACCTCAACATGAAGGTAATATTACTGAATGGTGAAAAAAGACAATTTTTCTTAACCTTCAAATATTGCAGTTCACACTTGTCGTAGTCGTGTTGGCTTTGGCTCTCGGAGCGCAGGCTTCCGTCCTACCTTTGGGCCTCGTCGCTGGACATGGGCTGGGTTACACCGCGGTCGGCGGAGTCCTGGGAGCTCCCACCATCCTGTCGGCTGGACCACTTTTGGCGCAAGGACCTGCTTTGGGCCTGGGACACACCGCCATCGTCGCCGCTGCACCCGCCGCTGTGATCGCCCCCATCGCTCATGAGGGCAGCTACGTGGCCAAAACCCGCGGTGCCATCCACACCGCCCCTCTGGCCGGACACGCCAACTCCGCGGCCTCCATCAACCTCCTCCCCGCCCCCGGAACCATCTAGACTGGAAAAACCAAAATTAGACACAACTCTATCATCATCTTCAAACTTCCCTTCCCCTAAAATCGTTCATAACTTCTTCATAGAAAGATCTTCTCCTGTGTTTGAAAAAAAATAAATGTTATTTATTTTTATGAAATTCTGTTTACAATTCTACACATATTGCAATTATTTTAGAATATCTCTGCGGAAAAGTAAAATTGTTACCACCCGAGTAAAAATATTAGACTGAAAACAAACTGAAAACTTTAGTAAATTTTTCTGTGTTTAAGAGCAGTCGGAAAACAGACGGAAAGTAGATTGAGATAGTGAACAAGAGACGGAAACTGATCGACGGAAAAGAGACTGAGGGCGTGTGCCAAACCGGCTAATGCTGGCTAAATGCTGGCTAAATTCCAGTTTGCCTTGAAAATTTAGCCGGCTAATTCCAGTGCTGTGCCAAACTGGGATTGGAATTAGCCAAATCATCCAACTGTCATTTTCATTTGCCTTGTCATAACAAAAGCGAGGAAACCTTTTTATATGACTCCCCCGAAATTCTTTATTACGGGAAAGTCCCATCCAGGTACCTCATCCTCGTCGCCGTCTGCGGCCTTTGCAGCCTGGTGAAAACGCGTATGTTTCCTAATGCAGGCTGGCAGTTTATAATTACTTATTGGCTCCAACATTCTGTTGCTGCCGTTTTTAGGTTTTTTGAAAAAGGCGCCTGTCGCCTTAACAAATTGGCAAATACTCCCTTGTAAACACGAATGTCCGAATTTAGCCAATTAGCCAAAGAAGAAGAAGCATTAGCATGCTCGAAAATTTACTAAATGAAAATGTACTAGATTTAGCCGGCTAATTCCAGTATTTAGCCGGTTTGGCACACGCCCTGAAAACTGACTGAAAAGTACAAAAAATGAGCTCAATTCGACCAAAGAATATAGACGGAAATCAGGCGGAAATTAGAGGGAAAATTTTGACTCAAATGACACTAAATAATTTTAATTAAAATATCGATGAATGTATTGATGTGCAGGATCTGTTCATACTGAATACGCTAGATATGGTGGTGCTGGATATCGTTGTCCTGCATATGCTGATGTTGGATGAGTTGGTGTCTTTGCTGGGCCTGTTGGTGCTGCATCTGTTGGTGGTATGTCCAAAAGATGCCAAATCCAAAAAAATATTCTAAGTCTAAAAATGATAATAATCCGTCTCGTTTCCGTCTTTTTTCAGTCTCTTGTTCATATTCATCAAGGGTAACTGATAATTCCGTCTCGATTCCGTCTGTTTTCCAACACAAAAAATATTTCAATCTCATTTCAATCTAAATTCCGTCTTTACCTTCTCCATGTAATACGTTGTCCGTCTGTTTTCAGTGAGTTTTCAGTCCAAATAATAATTTACGCCTTATTTCAAGCTAAATTCCGTCTAAAATTCATGTTTCAGTCCTTTTTTCAGTCGTTTTTCTGTCTTATATTTTCATCCGGGCAAACTACGCAAAGCTAAGATTTAAAATCTACTCTAAGGGAAAATTCATACAAAAGTGAAGAAAGTGTTCTATCTTTCTTTCCTCTACTTTTCTTCCTCTCTAAATTGTATTCAGGCTTAGAAATTTCGGTTACACCTTGGAATCGAAATTAGGTCATTCGAAGTCTCCAACATGCTTCTTGCCAGGTCCAATCCACGGAGATCAATTTCTTCTTAATTTGTCTTAATGCATCTTTCTTTATTTGATTCAACGACACGTAAAAATGTGAACATCACTTTGATCCATGAAAAAATGTATTTTCACTTGACTCGGTAATTTTAAGGTGATTTTTCCGTTTAAAATCTTTAGCAATGTTATTTATTACATATTAAATTTATATAAGACTCCACTTAAAAATATTCTGCAACTAAATCTCTTAAGATTTTTAAAACGTTTATCCTTTTATCTTTATAGACTTATTTATTTTTCTTACAGCTAGGGCTTAATCTAAGAGCAATATACACACGCGCAGTCGGCAGCAAACATAAGTTAATTAGAAAGACACAAAATTCTAGGCGTTTAACGTGTTAACTGCGTTCGACGTTATACACTTTATGCAGGTCAATCCAAATCTTTAGCTTTGGGTTCTCCATTGTTATTTTGCATGTTTTTATACCTATTAAAATGTAATTTGTATCGTTTTACTTTGATTATTTCGTAACATTTATTATGGGATCATTTGTACTGCGGTTAATTTTAATTCCGCACCGCGTGCGGGACTTTTAAAAATAAATTCCACAGTTAATTGGTTGAAGAACTTAATGTGAAGATCTGTTGATATTGTTCGCTGTTTGTATAAATTAAAAATAGATTAATCTGCTCGTTTGTGGAGACTAAACTATTAAATAAATTTTACCAAATGAAATGTTAATCTATTAGTCTCAATTGTGCTTCAACTTTTATAAATATGTGCAGTGTATGTATAATGGTCCGAGGCGCTAGCATTTAGCAGAAGAGCCGTAGGAAAATTAATTGCAAATTTATTTAATTAAAATTCATTGGAAATTTATTATGCACATATTACGAGTAACGAATGTGCAAATGTTTTTTTTGGTTGCTTATATTTTTCGAGATAATATTAAAATTTCGAAAAGTTTATTATTGTTTTTCTATTATAGTTATTGCAACCTTTAAAAACAACAAGAATGCCTACAAGTATAGATCAAACTGAAAGACAGTTATATTTGTAATTTTTGATTTTTGATGTAAAGATGAATTCAAATTTACAATTTTTAATTTCAGACTATATAAAAGTATGAACGGTTGAATTTTAAGGAGTATAGATTATCTATTTTTTCATTATTTTACATTAAGAGATATGTAGAGAAAAGATTAATAAACAAACTAAAAACATAATGCTCAAGTAATCTTTTGTTTATAAAAATTTACAAAAACTAAAGAAACACTTTGGTTACTCCTTATTTAGAGAATAATTTTAAAGCAGATATTGCAAACGACATATTATATTTTTTATATTGTCTAAATAGTTGTAGCATAAAAACGAAAGATGTCAGCTTGTGATCGATAACGTAGTTATAATTATAGTGTGCAGCTTAATCCTAAATTTCTGCCATTGAATGAACTTACATTAGGACAATTTTCAAAATAATAGATACTTTACCACTGTAAATCTGGATGTTTTAATTCAAATCGTCCGTCTTAGCGTTTTATTATACATCGTTAAAATATTTTATTTGACTACCAGTTTCGAATTAAAACGGTTTTTCACTAATTTATAACATTACTATAAAACGTTTTAAACATTTCAACTAATGATATAGAGTACAAACATTTTTCTGAACAATTTAATTATTTGAAATGAAATAATGAAGGAAATTCAAAATAAGCTAAATATATTCAAACCGGAACAAATCTATTGAATTATTATTATTTTAATTTCTCATTAATATTTCCACTACTTATTTATATAAAATACATTTAAAATGCTTAAAACATCTTAAAGTCAAACACTTCAAAAGCTATCAAAATAAAACACAAGACGTTTGAATTAAAACCAATCAAATAATTTAATTTTTAATACGCTTTAAAATTTGGCACATCGATTTAAACACTGAAACATTTTAAGTTAAATATTGTTGTTAACTGGCGCGAAAAACTGTCCCGACAATTCACCATTATTGAATCTTAAAATATTAATAAAAACACTTAGAAACAAAGATTTTTAAAAATCTGCACGATCTGATGGGAATCCTTAAGAGCATCTTATAAAATATGCTTTACTAGTAGATTTTAGTTAATATATATAAGACTTAGTTATTATACCATAAAGTTAATTAGATTTATTATACATAATTAAGTTATGTAGTTAGCGCAATTGTCCGTTGGATTAAATAAACAAAATAAAAGCTTTAAAGGATGTACATTAGGGTGGAGTGAAAATGTATGGAGAATTTTTTTTTGTTATTTTGTAATAGCATAGCGGTAAAAAGCTGCCTATAGATGAGCAAATGAAGTATGTTAAATATCATTTATGTATTATAATGGTTTGAGGTGCCCCAAAACGAAAGAATTTTGAAAAAAAGTATAATTTCATTCATTTTTGACAGCCTCATTCAGAAGTATATAAACCTTAATAATGTATCGGAATAGTATTTTTCATGTTGTTTAAAACCTATATTTTCTGTAATAATAAAAATATATATATAAGTTTGGAATTTATGGTTCCCCAAAACTTCCTAAAACAAAAATAAATCAAGAATTTTGCAATAAAACTGCGATTCATATTTATGAAACATTTATGAGAAAAATGTTACAAAATAGCCAATTAAGTAGAAAATTCGCGTTTAGTATTATAAAAAGGCATCATCTGACGTGATGACAGTCTGGCCCTGATAAAATCATCATTTTATGAAGTTTAGCATTTGGTTTTGCACTATCGAATATTGACAAATTTCTGATTTTTTTTCAAAACTTTGTCCCTTTGGCACCTCTAAATATAAACCTAGACAACAAATATTTTCGCTTTTGCTTATTGTGCCTATCACGCAGCTTTTTGCGGGTATGCCATAGTAAATATATAAAAACAATAATTTCACTCCACCCTAATGTACATACATATAGAAATAGTTTTCGAGGACGTTAACTTTGATTTTACAACAGCTTGAAAATTGCTGGTGCAACTGATGCCGGTTATTAGTAAGCGTGCGGTTCATTCTTGGGAAATTTTTAATATAAAAGCAGGTGGAGCCCGTCAACAGTTATCAGACGCAGTTAAACTTTCTTCAAGTCACCGTCAAGAAACCTCTAAAAAACCTCAACATGAAGGTAATATTACTGAATGGTGAAAAAAGACAATTTTTCTTAACCTTCAAATATTGCAGTTCACACTTGTCGTAGTCGTGTTGGCTTTGGCTCTCGGAGCGCAGGCTTCCGTCCTACCTTTGGGCCTCGTCGCTGGACATGGGCTGGGTTACACCGCGGTCAGCGGAGTCCTGGGAGCTCCCACCATCCTGTCGGCTGGACCACTTCTGGCGCAAGGACCTGCTTTGGGCCTGGGACACACCGCCATCGTCGCCGCTGCACCCGCCGCTGTGATCGCCCCCATCGCTCATGAGGGCAGCTACGTGGCCAAGACCCGCGGTGCCATCCACACCGCCCCTCTGGCCGGACACGCCAACTCCGCGGCCTCCATCAACCTCCTCCCCGCCCCCGGAACCATCTAGACTGGAAAAACCAAAATTAGGCACAACTCTAGCATCATCTTCAAACTTCCCTTCCCCCTAAAATCGTTCATAACTTCTTCATAGAAAGATCTTCTCCTGTGTTTGAAAAAAATAAATGTTATTTATTTTTATAAAATTCTGTTTACATCTTGGGGACAAAGGATTTAGGCTAAAATATATTATTCAAGCAGCCCTAATAGCTGAGAACTACCCATATAAAAGTTAAAATTAGTTTTATAACTGGTCTAACTAACGAACTGCAGAATTTTGTACGCTATTAGAGATTTTGAAAATAAATTAAAAAAATAAACTTATTCTACGAAGTTTATAAATATTATTGAGGTAAATAATTCAAATTTGATAACAACAAAAATTCTTGTCTGTTTCAATGATACCTTTTTTTAGAATGGCTAAAAACAAAAAGAGCCAGTCAATTTAAGTAAATTTCATGGTTTTATCAACAGGCTGGGGGAAATTCATACCAGGGAAATGACTTTATTAGTTAGTTAGGGGTTATCCATAAATTACGTCACGCAAATTCAGCGGTTTTTAGACTCCTCTTTCCCTATATCATAGTTTGTCACATTCGGATACACATTAGAGTTAATTTTAAAGTTTTATTTTGTTTGGTTTAATTTATTAGAAAAAAACTTCAATTCATTATTTAATACACATATAATACTTAAATATTATAGCTACTAGCAGAAAGTTTGGTTATAAAATTCTATCAAAGTAATCAAAATTGAGCTTTAGGAAAGGCAGGAAAAAAAATGTTACTTTTGGAATCCTGTTCGTTTTCGACTTCAGTTAATGGAGAATCCTGTATAAATTAGATTTTTGTCAAAAAAAAAAAAAAATTTTAAATGATTGATACCTTAGAATTTATCAATTTATTAATAAAAGTCATAAATAATGATTTTAAATTCAACTCAATTTTATTTTATATTATACAGTAGTAGCTCTTTGGTAATTGTTCGTATTGTCATCAAAATTTTTACATACATATATGCTTTCTATTGGTATATATTTAAAATTATCTTTGTATTTTAATAAGATGAATTTTTACACAATGCACTAAATTAGCAATTTAAATAAAAATGTTGTTCCAATTCTACTGTAAAGCTGAACACTGTGGTTTTTGAATCCAAAGAGACTCTAAGGAAAGTCGTGCGTAATCAACCCAAGTAAAGAAGCACGGATTCTGCAAATTTGATCCGAAGAAAAACAGCTGTGAACTAGGTCCCTCCCGAGTTTCTTCTGTCGGCTTCATTCCAGAATTATCGAAGTAATAACTGGCTCTAGTTGTAGAATTGGTTTCCACCAATAATTTGGGATATTGTTGCATATCAACTCTTTTATTCGCCAAGGGCTCTCCCTGAGAGTAGCGATAAGGGCAGGACTCCTGAACGATATCCAGGATAAATCCAGAACTATGACTGTACCGTCTGCCACTAGTTTTAAACCTAATGGACTTAACTCCAAGACCCCATTGAGAGATGTAGACAATTCCAGTTTTGCAGCCACAAATTCTTTGGTTGTCGATTTCTAGAAAATCGTCGAGACACTGTTGCCGCTCATCTCCTAGATAAAAGAATTTGAATTCGATACGCAACCGGCATACATCTGGTCCAGACTTTTGGATAAAGTACAAACAGTCCTTAGGGATGGTAGAAGTACCTGGAAAATTTGGGCTGGATAGATAAAACCGTCTTAATCGGGAGGTTTCAGCACAGCAAGATGGTAGCGAAGGAGGAAGCACTGAGGATTGTGGTGCCAGAAATGAATAAAATTCATTGGTATTATGTAGAGGAGGATTAAAGGGAAGTGGAAGCACATTATTTAAAGGGCTAGCATTAAATCTAGTTCCTGAGCAAACTGAGTTAGAAGGTTCGTAGGATGGTAGTTGCTGTTTGGTATTTCTTGAAGAGCTATCTCCTTGAGGCTGCAAGTTCTTGCTCACTTTAGGTAAAAGTTTAGATCCATATCCAACTTCAGGACTTAAATCATTATCACAAGGCATCCTTGTCACTAACAATCGAAACCCTTTTCCTCGTGTGGAGTTGCCCGAATTAAATCGAATCCTTAAAATTCCATCACTAGAGTTATAAATTTTATGTCCACTCAATTTTCCGCAAAATATTTCCTCGCCAATAGCCAAAAAATCCTCTTCACAATTAGGCGATGGTTTTACGTCAAAGTCCAGAAATTGGACATGAAAATTGCTCCGACAAACGAAGGGACTTCTAACCGTATAAACGCACTGCACTCCCGAGGGATAATCTCCGGGATAATTTGGTGAGGTTAAAAGTGTTTGATGGTACTTAAACACTCCTCCGCAGTTCCGGACACTTTCCCAATTTTCCTGGTGGCGTGGTTGCGTATAGTCGTCTCCTTGAACGTTTCGATGGTCAATTAACTGAGATGAAAGGGTGACTATCTCCGTTTTTGGGCTCTTATGCGGCTCAACGTACCGACCCAAGCCTATGCTCAAGAAATTTGTTGCTATCACGAAAATAATCTTGAACGCGTATCCGGGTGGCATCCTCCAGGTGAAATTCATTTCGCACGACTTTAATATCCGGAAGGGCGTCTGCTGAATTTAAAGCGGCACTGGCCGCGAACAGCGGATAGTGTGCCCCTTTTAAAGACTCCGCAAGACGATGGGGCCTCACGCCTTTTCACACTTAGCAGAGCAAATATTTGAGGCATTAGGAAAGGTAAGGCACAAGCGATTCAACCATCGATGTTGCAAAGGTCAATATCCGGTTTAAAACCAACCAAAAGGCCAATTAGTCATTTAGTCGAAAAACGTGATAATGGACCCGAGTAATTTGGGGAATCTTGTAATTTGCATTAACTGGGTAAAATATGACCTTTTCTCGGAACTAATACATTTTATTGCGGATAAATGTTTTGGCTAGAATTATTTTCCACCTCATTACTTTGAACCCAATTTTTTTTGCGTAGGCCATGCACAGATAATGCCTTGAAGCTAAAAAATATTTCGCGAAAAATTAGTTGGCGTAGCAAAAATAAATTTTTCAAATTCCCGGCCCCAGACGTTCTATACCCACAATTTTTGTAAAAAAAACCCCAAAATTCCTAGTTTTTATGTTTCGGTTTATACAGGAAGCTATTGCAAGATTGCCTTTTGAAGATAACCTGTTTAAAATGGCAGAGAAGGAAATTGAAGAAGCGTCTACTGTTGTGATTGCAGATGGTGTCCCCAATATTGAAACGGACTTAAATGAAACACTCAATCAACTTAAAGAAAAAATAGTTGATTTAGATAAAGAATTGCAAGACGCCAAGAAAAATAATAAAAAACTTGAAAAGAGGAATAAGAATTTCAAAGAGTCCATTCAGAAAATGATTGAAGAGAAAAGGCATATTGAAGACCTTAGTAAAATTATTGAAGAGCAAAATTTGAAAATTGAAGACTACCAAAAGCAATTGGATGATTTGAAAAGTTCTCAAAAAGGTAAATAAATTTATATAATATTACATATATAATATGTTCCTTATCTCTCTAAAATATGCGAGTGCAGATGATAATGGTCAGCACCAAATTTTTTCTGAAAAACTGACAAAACGTTTCTATAGAATTGTTTCCGTAGATTTCACAATCTACTTAAATAAAAATATTCAATTAGTTCCCGTTTTTGAGTAAATTAGAAAATTACAAAAGACCGTATTTTCACTAATAATAGAAATTATAAAAAAATAACGAATTGATTAACGAACTGATAATGGTGCTTAAATTAAAGCTTTAATCCTAGGCTGTTATATAAAAATGCAAAAGTCTTTAAAAATATTTTGTGATATTGACTTCTTTTCATAAACCCTTTATTTCATATTGATGGTGAATGAAATAAAGATCATAACAGGTGCACACTAATTCAAAAATTGTTCTATAACATGTCTAAAAAGGACTATGGAGATTATTTTATATTTTTGAATAGGGCAGGCTTTCAATTAAACCGTTTTTAATGTTTCTATGATACATTTTTAATTTTAAATTATTTTTTGAAACTATGGGCAAAATACGGTCTTTTGTAAAATTTTCCACCCTAATTTCGTTTCAAACGAAAACTAGTCGGAAATTGTTATTTACGAGTTCATAATCTACGGAAAAATACTATAAAAGTAATATGTTATGTTTTTGGATATTAAAAAAATTAAGTCCGTTTACCTGTATAGAAATAAATATTTTAATAATTTCTAGCGATTTGGAAAAATATATATGCAATTTTTACTTTACATAATATGTACACCCTTACGGGTAATTTTAATAATCATTATTATAAACTATTGCATATTCAGGTCTGTATGCTTATTTGATTATATTACAACAATTTTGGCAATGTTAATAATAATTAGTTTTTTAGTATACGAAAATGTCGCGACCGAAATTCTATAATAGTAGATTATGAAATATAATATACATATATAAAAAAGATAATGCAATTTTGTAAATTAAAGAATGAATTAACTGGACGTCATCTGTTAAAATTGGATGGAGATCTAAAAGTAAAAAGTAATTTTTTTAAATTAAATTGAACGCAGTTTGCCTTCGTCTTATAATACTTTGAAATTAAAACTTGAAACTTGCTATTATACATACTAAACGTTACAAATACTAGTTTCATTTAAGTAGTAAGTAAATTAAAAATAGGTATGCTCTAAATATAAATACAGATATTTTTACCGGTTTTCAAAATATCTTCCAGCTATATATTACTTTTATTAAAAAATTTAGTTTTCGAAATTTTATAAAAAATTTTACAATTATTGGCCTTATTTCCTAATTTTATTGAAACGAATTTGCAGACAAACCATTCGTTCTAGTGTTCGCGGTATTTTGAATAAAACAAATTTGCAGAAACTTCAGTTTGCGAATTTTGTTTGCACATAATCAGTTTTTTCCCTTTTTTAAATTGCATCTTTTAATCAGTTTTATGGTGGATTCATGGATGTTGTCTAATAATTAAGCTTATGAATCTTTTTAGTCGAAATCGAGATGGAGCAAAAACTAGTTGAGCAGAATGCCCCCATTTCTTCTTCAGAGCAAGATGATAAATTAAAGATTAGTGAGCAATCTGTGCTTTTGAAGCAGGTCGAACTCTTGACGATCAAAAACCATGAATTGAAGGCCGAATTGGACCGAAGAACAAAAACAAGCGACCAATTGAGAAAGGAGCATGAAACCATACTCAAGGATCGCAACGAGCTTCTTTCCGACGTGAAAACACTTAAGCAGCAAGTAGAAGAAATGAAACAGCGACTAGATCGCTCCGTTACACTATTGTCGAAAAAAAGGACACCAAAGCAGAATGACTCTGCTTCTTCTGAAAAGGTTACCAACTATTCTACCCGTAATTCTTCAAGAGGAATTCTAAACCGCAAAGAAAAATCCCCCACGAAAACGGCATCTGTTTTCCAAGACAAAAGAACTGCAGGTGGTCGTTTAATCCTTAACTCGGTGGGACAAATGTCACAAAGGGATCCATGTAAACGACCTCGCACAACCAAGTCGTTTAAAGAAAATACCAGTAAAATTCCAGTATCAACCAAAGAAAAAGTTTTACATATATCGAAAGCTACAGATAGTGTGGAAGATTCGTCTAAAAACAAAGGAAAGACTGATGACCTAACGAAGGCAAAGACAAAAGACCATAGATTGGAAGCTTCTGGAAGTATTCAACAAGTTATAGAAAAGCGAGTGGTCACTGATATTCGTGCTAAACTTGAAAGAAATAAAGCAAATCAAGAATGTGTACTTAGTTCAAACACCAAACCCAGCTCAAACGTTGTCAAGGAAACAAAGCCACCGTTTCACCAAAGCTAAACGTAAATTGAATTTATCTTGAAATAACCTCAAGCAAAATTCTATGTACCTATATAAAACAAAACGAATTTTCATGTAATTGTTGCTATAGGAACAAAACTCAAATTTAATGTCAAATTTATTGCGGTAATGTAAAACTTTCATATAAATTTCAAAATACAAATGCTATATAAAAACTCATCCTCTCTCAATTCCAATTTGATTTTGATTTTGATTTTTAGAGGGAAAGCGTAAAATTTGAGGTTGTTTAAATATTAGGATGTCGTTAGTTTCAAAATTTTTTGAAATACAAATGTGTAGACTAAAAATTGAATTGTAACTGAAAACCATGAAATTTGAGCTTAATCGGCTGTAGTGCTTTCGAAATATTTTTACCAGTCTTTAAATAACAAAATGACTAATATGTATTTCTTTGCAAAAGAGGTTCATTAAGTTCTGCCGAAGTCATAGTCATGCAAGCTAGTTTAAATCATATTGGTTAACTATGTTCTTTTTATATCTGAGTTCAGGTTCGATAACAAATTTTTCATTGCATTGGATTTAAAAAAAAAAAAATTACCATGATATTTATCCCTCCAAATTTCAAACCTTGAGCCGGATAAATTTTTGCATTAAGTTTTTAACGCAAAGTAGAAGCCCTATTGCGAATATCGTAATTTCTGCGATCAAAAAAGAGCTTTCGAAAGCCGTTTTTTGAATAAAAATTCCTTAATAAAGTTCCTAGAAATCTCGCAAATTCATTTCAGTAATCTTTTACTTCAATTAATTTTTTCGTTCAAAGTGATTAAAATAAGTCGATTAGAAGAATTCATCGAATTATTTTTTTACGTTCAGTCGACTTATTTTAAGCACTTTGAACGAAAAAATTAATTGAAGTCAAAGGTTATTGAAATTAATTTATTAGAATTCTAGGAACTTTATTAAAAAATGTTTACCCAACAACAAAAGGTATAAATAATCTAAGCAATTTGATTTGGTTTTCGGGAAATAAAAAATTGTTGATATGGTTAACATATATGTATTCATAAATTTCAATTCAGTGGAAAATTTCATTCTAAACCTGGATCCGGATGCGATGCGAAAAGAACACAGTTATTAACAAAATTCTCATTTACCTACATACAACAGAAAATGAGACCTTTTATTTCATCATCATTCAAAAGAAATAATTTTTGGCATTTAAAATACATTTTAATACCTCCTCTTCAAGGGGAAGCTTATTCTATTCTACTACCATTGATTCTTCCTAGTCTCCATTAATTTTGTTAATTCTATCAGCAATGGCAATCAAGCTTTATAAGAATAAACGCGGAAAAAGTCAACCGGTAGCGTCAAACATAAATATGTACATATGTATATACATTATATGTACATAAAATTAAATTTGAGTTCGGAAATGCCACAATGTGTTAATTAAATGGAAAGGAAAGTGGCTACAGTAAATTGCTGCGAAGCTTTTTGCCATTTATTCGCGAAGTTCTCGAGCAGAAATGTGTGGGTGTATGTATTTTACTTATAGGTATTAATGGAAGGTTTGATTTTATGAAAATTCGGCATGGTGCTGTTAATTTGAAATTTAAAATCATTATGAGGTTTCTTAATCCGTTTCTCAAAATTATGCCCCGTTTTTGAAATATTCGGCTTCAAAGTTACCATTTTGGATTAGGCTTATGTCGGCCAAGATATTACACTGAATTTTGGAAAAAAATCTGAAAAAAGCTAAAATACGACCACATATACTGAATTTACTTTCAAAAATAACACGACTTACTTAGAATCAAATACGTATGTGTTTGTATGTTTGTGTGTGTTAGTATGCATACATTATTATTTTATTTAGCATTGTATTATTCGTATTTTATCATTTGTAGCCAGCGGAACTCTACACTAAGCGTAGCCTGACATATGCTCTTGACCCCCTTTTTAGGGTTCCGTAGCCAAATGGCAAAAAACGGAACCCTTATGGATTCGTCATGTCTGTCTGTCTGTCCGTCCGTATGTCACAGCCACTTCTTTCCGAAACTATAAGAACTATACTGTTGAAACTTGGTAAGTAGATGTATTCTGTGAACCGCATTAAGATTTTCACACAAAAATAGAAAAAAAACAATAAATTTTGGGGGTTCCCCATACTTAGAACTGAAACTCAAAAATTTTTAGGTCTTCAAAATGATATTGAGGTTTCTAATATCATTTTTTTCTAAACTAAATAGTTTGCGCGAGAGACACTTCCAAAGTAGTAAAATGTGTGTTCCCCCCCCCCCCCCCCCCCCCCCTGTAACTTCTAAAATAAGAGAATGATAAAACTAAAAAAAATATATGATGTAAATTACCATGCAAACTTCCACCGAAAATTGGTTTGAACGAGATGTAGTAAGTAGTTTTTTTTTAATACGTCATAAATCGTAAACCGCAATTTACCTTTCATTCAATCAACTCAAATATAAAAAAAAAAAAAAACATTGAATTTCATAAACATAAACCTTATGCATAAACCGTGAACCATTATTTTCTAATAATAAATCTGTAATAGGTGCCTAAGTAAATAATAATTATAATTAGCGCGGGGCGTGGCTTGTTTTATAATTCAAATTAAATGGATAATTATAAAGTATAACGATACGGAACCTTCAAGGCGTGAGTTCTAGTCCGTCTGTTTTTTTATTTATAGTACAAGCTTTTTTTCCAACTTCGTTGACACTATTATAATAATTATAGACAAGATCTACTTTTAACAATGATTTGAATACTCGTAATTTTTTGTTCAATTTATCTGATCATAACTTACTTACTAATACTTTATCCTTTTTATTTAAGTTTAAATTGTTTCTTAATGTTGTTTCGGTTTAAATTACCAAAAACCAGATTATACATCTGTCAATTTCTATTAACTGACATTTTTCTATTTCGAGGACTTACATAGTGAGATTTTGTATACGTGATTCCGAATTAAATTATGCATTTGCCAAAACCATTGCCTTCTGACGTGAGAAAGTTCCAACTGAAGATCTCCCTCCCTCATCACAGATCTCATACTACAAAAGTTCGATCATGTAATTGGGGACATACTAAAACATATACATAAATTGTGATACTACGAGAAATTATTATTAAGGTGTGGATTTTTCTAAAAACTAAGCGAAGCAAAATGCTATCACAAAATAAAGAAAAAATTACAAATTGAATAGCACATGTCGCTGAACTCAATAAGTCAAATATGCTAATTTCCTTAGGACAAAACTTGTACCAACTTTTAAAGATAGAGAGGTCAATAAATCTAGCTGGGCGTAAGTTTGGTATTTATGTATACAATATACAGTATCAAATTCAAATTACATCGAATTACAATTCAATCTGTAATTCTTGATGCAGATATTATATTATAGAAAAAGATTTTAGATTATTACCATCTATAGACCAACGACAACAAACAAATGAAACATTGCCAAGTTTGTTATTATTTCGTATTAACTTATTTATTTGCTTTGATTCTAAAAATCCCACAAAATGTATTTTGATGTTTTTCCGATTCATTTTAAATGAAATTAAACAAACGTTAGTTCGACAAAATTCCACTGGAAGTTTATATTTTAAATTGATACCATAACTTTTTCATATACATAGAATCAAATAAGTCGACGCGATTCTATTAACATCGAACCTCGCGATAAGAGCCTTTGCAAACACTGTCTTTCTTTCACAATATACAGGAAGTCAAAAATGGGGTTTTAGTTAGAGTTAGTTTACACTTTATATTTGGATATGTAAATTTAATTTTACATACTCAAGAGAATATTTTTAAACTCCTAGAGGAATTCTTTTACATAGCGGGGAAATCTTATAATTAACCCTTAACGGTCCGGAAGCATTTCAAGTTTACTTCCCACCAGGTCCAGCTATTTTTCAGACGAAGAGACTGAATTTGTATTCGAATAACACAAAAGTGCATGTACGAAAAAAAAACGGAAAAAGATAACGGAACATAGATAACAAGCAGAAGAAAACTCACAGAAAGGACATGGCACAATACTGAACGCGTCACTAGTAAAAATAGCAAAGTAATAGTAATAAAAATAATGAAATAATTTTTGGCGCCGTATATGCGCCATTGGACCCAGTGAGTAAAAGTGTGATGGCGCTTATACGGCGCCATTGGACCGGTAAGGGTTAACAGGCTAAACAAATTTCACACAAAATTGTGTTTTAATATTGATCGATTAATTGAAACGCCCAAATATATTTTTATATTTGTAATTGGTTTTGAATTTGACGTACAAGGATTTCATTTTTGTGAATCAGTATTGCGTTCTTTTAAATTTTTAGCAAAAATATTTGCATTTGAACGAAATAAAACGATTATGTAAAAGTTACATGAAATCTATTTTAGTTGATGTGTGAGCATAATATTTTTCGGCATCGAACAAACAAGTAGGTATTGAAAGCCTATACTTTTTTCCCAATACGTAATTGGAAGCTTATGTAATTTAACTCCTTGCAAACCTGGGTTATTTTTAGCTGATAATCTAAGCATTAATTTCTGATTAATTTCCAGAATTAGCAGTATGTTATTAATTTGCTATTATACATTTCAAGTATTATTCTTTGTTTTTTGGTTGAAAAATTATTACTCTTTATGACTTTATGTAATAATGTATATACTATTTTAAGTTATTGCTTTAAGAACAAAATTTATTGACGAAGGTAAATTTTTTGATTTAGTTTTTAGTTTAATAATTTTTATTATATTACCTGTATTTACTTATTATAATACCCAAGAAAGTAAATAATAAGCACAATGATGGCTACGTATAAAATGTATTCTTATAACATTTATTTATTTATTTATTTATTTATATTATAATATTTATTAAATAGGCTATGTAATATATCCTAGAAATTTTCAACATAACTTGATATTTGCAATTTGTAACTACATGAAGTTTAACCTATGACGAAAAAGGAAGAGATTCTTATTTCAAACAATAAATTTTAAAATCCTAAAATTAAAAAATATTATAATAAATAAGAAAATTAAATTAAAAACCGGCATTGGATTACTCTCTATTACAGGAATATATCACCATAATTATTATTATAATTTTTTTCTTATCATTGTCATTTCAGATTTTTTTATCTTTAATTTTCAATATAGACCAAAGAGTTTAGAGTTAAGCTTACTTTTCAAGTGGTGAGAAGATAAATTAAAATCGAAAATATCATGATGCAAATTTAATAAATTAGCGATGGATGTGACTGGCTCATGTAGTCCGTAATTAGTACGATGATAAGGTATCTTTACCATTCTATTAACTCTAAGACCAGGGCGAGGAACAGATAACGAAAATAAAGACAACAGCTGCGGACAGTTGCATTCACCACTTAAAATCTTGGAGCCAAGAACGAATCTGGAGATCAAACGCCTATCCGCTAGGGACTCCATGGAAATAAGCCCTAAGCGGTCTCTGTAAGCAAACAGAATCAGCCCGTGGTAAACCCTTGAGGGCGAATTGCAAAAATCTTCTCTGCACAGCCTCAATGCGGTCAGATTGGAATTTATAAGAAGGCGCCCATACAGGACTTGCATATTCTAAAATGGGGCAAACGAATGAAATGAATAAAGTTTTTGTATAATAACATAAGGATCGTCAAAAATCTTAGACCATCTTTTAATAAATCCCAAAAGTGAATTAGCCTTATTAATAATCGTATTTAAGTGTTCGTGAAAGAGAAACTTAGAATTAAAAGTAACACCCAGGTCTTTCACCAAGGTAAGACGTGAGAGTTCTCTACCATCCATGGAATATTGGAAGCTAATAGGTGTTTTGCTCCGTGTAAAAGACACAAATGTACATTTACTAACGTTAAATTGTAGATAATTTAAGGCACACCGCATAGAAAAATTATTTAAATCATTATTAAGTAAAAGGCAGTCGTTAGGACAGCGAATAGAGCGGAAAATTTTTCCATCGTCAGCATATAAAAGAATTTTAGAGTGTGATAAAGCGGCGCTCAAGTCATTTATAAATAAAATAAACAGCAAAGGTCCCAAGTGACTACCCTGCGGAACGCCGGAGGTATTATGGATAGGTAGCGAAAATCCACCTCGAAAGGATACCACCTGAAAACGATCACTTAGATAGGATGATATCCAACCCAAGAAGATCTCAGGGAAACCGAATTTCGCCAGTTTACGGATTAACGCTTTGTGGTTAATCCTGTCAAAGGCTTTACTGAAATCGGTGTAAATGCAGTCAACTTGCCCGCCACGTTCAATCTCATTGATGCAAAAAGAAGAGAAGCAGAGGAGATTTGAGACAGTTGACCTTCCTTTCACGAAACCATGTTGGCAATCACTTAGTATAGATTTACAGTGAATGTATAAAATATCACAGATGATGGCTTCGTAAAGCTTGGGTAAAGCCGACAGCTTGGCAATTGGCCTATAGTTGCATATATCATCCTTAAGCTAAGGTCACACATTGCAGTTTTTACCTTCCTGCAGCACAAAAAACTGCGAAAGTCGTGGGTTGCAATGTGTGATTGCGGCTGCAACCATAAAAGCTGCGCACGCAGCTTTACTGCAGCGGCTACCAGCAATTTTAAAAACTGCAATGTGTGATCGGAGACAGAGCGAATTGCAGGTGCAGTAAAATAATATTCAACCGGCTGAAACTTTTGCTGCGGCTTAGCTTGCAGTTTTTTCCATTTTCAGTCCATATAATTTTTTCTAAACCATATTCGAATATTGTTATACATATCTTTTCGGCATAATTAATAAATTTGTATTTGGCTGTGTATCGGTCGTTATGCTCTATCATTTTGCATTTTTCCTTGCAAATTTACAATGTTCCATAAGTTTCAATTATTAGTTATTTTATTAATATATCTACTCTAGATCTAATAAAATATACATACATATATGGAGCCAAACCATAGTAAGGAATCTGCAATTTATTTATTTATTTATTTAACGCCAATCGTCTTTATTCAACTACATATGTATATGTTACATACTGTTGCAGTCCCCGCAGTCCCTGCAAATAAAAAAAAATGATAATTTCTCAATTAATTAGAAACAGCATTAATGAAGTTACTTACAGGGAAATTTTTAGAACTTCGCCTACTCCTAAGGATCACCCTGCGGCAGGTCAAGGCCGGAAAAAGAAAAGAGGCCATCGACCTCGTGTGTGTGGTAGAGAAAGTCGAGCGAACCAGGAGACTGCGACAGCGCCTAAAAAAAAGGGAAATAGAAAAATTAGCTGAGTAAAATTTAATTTTTTATGTAATTTCTTTTCGCTGATAAAAGTGTAGAAAATTAGTTAGGGTGTATTTTGTGCAATTACAAGCTGTAACGAGAGACGGGAGAAATAGAGTGAACTTTGTGAATTAACTTTCGTTTTCTTTCTTTTTCCTTGGGCCGAAGGCTCCAAGTTGTTGCCCTTCCGCCGGCAGGTAGTGACCCGCAGTGCAGTGCCCTTCTTTCCGCGAAGACTGGGGAAACAACGTAGACCAGGTAAGTGCCGTGCCCACCGTTTATTTAATTATTCCGCGCCGCGAGAATTTCCTTTATTTGGGCACTCCGTGGGCCTCCCCAGAAGCCACGTACAGCCCAACCGAGAACAGCTGACCGCGACCGCTGAGGAGAGCCTCCGCTGGTCGAGCCCCATCGTGGTGCAACAAGTGCACAGGGCCCGAAGCGTCACGCCCGCAACATTGTTGCAGAAACCCTCGCCCGGCTGGGACGAGCATCGCGGCCACCCACACGAACACACAGGCGCGACCGACGCCGCCTGTATTCGACCGCGGCTATATACTTCGGCGCGAGGAAATTGATAAGCCGGCACCGATTAAAGGACGCGATTTGCACAACTAGATTTTAAGAAATTTGAGAAAGTACTCACCGGGATTCAAACAGCTGCGGGGCCCGCGCCGCAGGTGTTCCGTCGTCCCCCTGTTGACTCCCCCTCGCTGCTGGTCGTCCGCGCGGCACCTTCGTTGCTGATCCTGCAAGAAAAGAAACATCGTCACTACCTGGTCGCTAGACACCTTTTCACTACACTCCGGAATCACTACTTGCGCGACACGACACAATTAATCCGCACTTTCACTGCATTTTTCACCGCGCACAGCTCACAACTCGAACTAACTCCCGGCGCCGAAAGGAAGCATAAACCGGGACTGGAAGTAAACAACGCGCTACTTCCCGTGCCTTCCAGTCCTGCTCGGCGAGCGCACGTCACTCAGAGAGCCCCGCCGTGGGAAGGCTCGTACCGGCGTAGTGTGGGTGCCGTGGAATCAAGGCGGTAGAGATAGGGGACACAGCAGAAGCAAGTAGAGCACACTCGGCGAGGAGGCAGTCGGCCGCGGTTGCCAGATTGCGCTCATCTCAGAGGTCCTGCCTTTGTGAAAAAGTTTGTCCGCATCAGGTGGCAAAATTAATTAAGTCTCCCTCTCGGACATTATTAACATCGGCCAGACAAGATTGCAAAGCCGATCTTGTCACATTTGGTGCCAGGTGTGGGGTATATTCGAACAGGAACTCGAAAGATTCCTCTGTCCACCTCACTCCCAGACGAAAAAAAAAAAGACCGACTCAGGAAGAGGTAGTTTCACCCCCCTCAACGCTTTGCCCAGCCGGTCTTCCACCACCGACCTGGACAAACTTATCAGCATTGTTGCTCAACAAGCTGAACAGATGCGCGAACTCACGACCACGGTACAGGAAATGACGAAGAAAATAAATCGTCTCGAGTTGGGACATGAGGAAGCGGTTAGACTTACCCTGGAACAGCTTGCCTCCGCTCCCACCCCGCCGAGGAGAGGCGAACCGCCTTCCCAACCTCGCGCGAACGGGATCGATTTAATCTCCTTCGAAGAGCCGCAAGAACCGGAGAACACTCACGTCCGCGCCGAAAGTAGCCAATATCCCCCAGCCTTCGAAAAGCGACCGCTGTCTTCGACACATTTGGAAATTGCGCCTCCACCACCGGCCGAGCATGCGCCGCCAAGAACTTTCCTCACGCAGGCACCCATTCATACGTGCGTAGCAGGCTCGTTACCTCCTCCTCTGCTCCCAGCACCTAGCCCGAAAAGGATCTCGCTCACTCCTAGGGATTATGATGGGAAAGAGCCCTGGTCGATGTATAAGCGACATTTTGAAGCGGTCGCCCGCGCGAACAGCTGGTCGTCCGAACTGAAGGCCATGTATCTCGTGCCTTATCTCCGGGGTACAGCACTGGCATTCTACGAGACATTGCCTGAAATAACAAAGAGCGATTATGACAGGCTAAATAACGCGTTCGATACTCGTTTCAGCGACCAATACGAGCAGTCGGTAGCCCACATACAACTGCGAGGCCGAATGCAGCGCCCGAACGAAGGACTGTCTGAATATGCGACTGAGATTCAACGGCTTACCTACCTGAGCTTCCGGGAGGCGCAGGAGGTCACTCGCGACAAAATCGCTCTCGCGCAGTTCGTCGATGGCATCGCCGATTCCGAAACTCAACGACGAGTGCGCGACTCCGTCCCGATCAGCCTCGAATCGGCTTTGTCGCTGGCTATTCGAGTCGAAGCCAGTAGAGACGCAACGAGGATAAGCCGCCGGTATATGCGATCGTCAGAGCCCGTCATTCCTCATCGGCGAGCCAATAGGGCCGCGCCGGACAACACCTACCGCGCATCAGTGGCGAGAACATCACCGCAAGCGGCCACTCCGACCAGCGCCCCGGCATCAAGCCCGAGAAATAATCCTCAGCCGTCGGGAAACTAGGACAGCCTAGGCTTAAGGAGCAAAGCCTAGGCACCTCCAGGAGAAATGCTCCTCGCCGCACGCGTACGCCGCCTAGAAAAGGAAAACGAGCTAAAATCGGTAGCACATCATCAAGATCGAACAACTCACCTGTTTCCACCAAAGCAAAGACCCAAGAACCCGCAGCGCCGAACTACAAGATCCTCGCACGGCAAATCACTGGCATTGTTCTGTGGTTTAACGTAAAAAAAAGATTCGGCTTTGTAAAACGGGACGATACAGGGGAGGATGTTTATGTCGGCGCGATGGGGATTAGCGCAAACAACCCCGACAAAATAAAGCCTTCTTTGGACCAGGGAGAGCCCGTGATCTTCGACGTTCAGGAGATCGAGGGGCGAAGAAGGGCGATAAACATGACGGGACCTCATGGGCGACCGGTCCGGGGAAGCCGCTTTTCACCCAACCGGAGACGGCCAGGACGAAATACTCCTCGATCACAGTCCAGGCCTGTCACTACTCAAGAGGCCGCGACGGCACCACCACCATCACCGTCGCTCCCTGACCCTCCCAATCGAAATTTAAACTGACCACCACTGATGAAATGGGGCAGCAATCAGTGGGACCACAGCCCCCTTTGACAATTTCGATTAGGTCTCTCGAGGTCGCAACAACCTTGTCGATTATAGGAGCAGTTAATGGAGTAAGTTGTGCACTCACCATCGATACTGGAGCTAGCCGCACGATCGTCCACCCATCCGTCCTGGAAAAATCGGCCCTCTTACCCAGGCTGAAGCCGACAAATGCCCGCATCCAGACCGTCTCGGGCGAAATTTTCCCCGTGGATGGCACCCTCGAAGTCACCATCGACCTTCCCGACTTCTCTGCCAACCACGTCGTCTTTGTAGCGCCGATTTCCGACGAATGTCTTCTAGGCATGGATTTTTTACAGGCCCACGGCTGTAGCCTGGATCTCCGACACGAGCGTCTCGTCGTGGACGGACGAATAATACCCCTGCAGAAAGGAACCCCTGAAGAGCTAAGGGGCAATGTGCTGCGGACCATAGAATTACCTCCAAATGCCGAAGCGGTGGTCGATCTTCATTGCGGAACAGTGAGCGAGAAAAACGTCCTTGTTACGCCCAGCCCCTCATGTCCGACCGAGCTTGCTATTCTTCCTGCGGTAGCCTCACCTAACAACGGAACAATAAGGATATTAGTAGCGAATACGACGGGCGAATGCGTACGAGTAGTACCTACCGATACCCTGGCTACAATAGAGCCGACTGCAGACGTGCTATTGCCCGCACAGGAGCCTACAGATGACCCTTCGCCAGGCCTGGTTGAGCTGTTTCAACGTGCCTCTCCGGCTTTAGCCGCGGAACAACGACAACGTCTGTGGGAAACTTTGGGAAAAAATAAATCCGCTTTCGCCACGTCCAAGACAGATTTAGGCCGTACCTCGATCGCAAAGCACCAGATCGACGTGGGCGAATCGAGGCCAATCAAACAACCGCCGCGGAGGATGCCTTGGAGTCGCCGGACCGAGGCAGAGAGACTGCTGAAGGAGATGGAGGAGGGAGGGGTAGTGAGACCCTCCAAAAGCGCCTGGTGCAGCCCAGTTGTTCTCGTGCGGAAAAAGGATGGATCACTGCGCTTTTGCGTCGACTATCGACGCCTGAACGAAGTCACGAGGAAAGATTCCTACCCTCTCCCTCGGATAGATCTCACCCTAGATGCGCTAGGTGACTCCAAGTGGTTCAGTACTCTTGATTTGCAGTCCGGGTATTGGCAAGTGGAGCTAGAGGAAGCGGACCAAGATAAAACCGCGTTTTCAATGGGAACGGGCTTGTTTGAGTTCCTTGTCATGCCATTTGGCCTCACGAACGCGCCGGCCACCTTTCAAAGACTGATGGAACGCGTCCTAGCCGGCCTTCCTTACACCACCTGCCTGGTGTATCTCGACGACATCATTGTGCACGGGAGGACTTTTGACACAATGTTGAGTAACCTGGATGTGGTCCTCCAGAAGCTTAACCAGGCCAATCTAAAATTGTCGCCGAGTAAATGCGAGTTGTGTAAGGACACGGTTAAATTTCTAGGGCACGTAGTTTCCAGAGAAGGACTGTCCACTGACCCCGACAAGGTTGCCGCTGTGAAGGCTTGGCCCAGACCGGTGAACAAAACGGAGGTGCAATCCTTTCTCGGCCTGTGCGCGTACTACCGGCGGTTCGTATTGAATTTTTCCGCGATTGCCAAGCCGCTGACCAGCCTCACGGAGAAAAAGCAGCCTTTTGTCTGGAACGCCGACTGCGAACAGGCCTTCGAGACATTGAAGGAGAAATTATCGTCTGCGCCTATTTTAGCTCAGCCAAACGACCGCGACACATTCGTGCTGGACACTGACGCGAGTGACTTCGCATGGGGCGCCGTGTTGTCCCAAATTCAAGACGGCGAAGAGAAAGTAGTGGAATACTACAGCAAGACGCTTAGTAAGGCGGAGAAGAACTACTGCGTGACCCGCAGAGAGCTTCTTGCTGTAGTGAAGGCAGTAAACCACTTTCGGCCGTACCTCCTGGGCAGACGCTTTCTCCTCCGGACAGACCACGCGTCCCTAAAGTGGCTAATGCACTTCAAGGAACCTGAAGGTCAGATTGCGCGTTGGCTGGAGAGGCTGCAAGCCTACGACTTCGAAGTGCAGCATCGCCCGGGACACCAACATCGAAATGCTGACGCCCTTTCTCGCCGCCCTTGCTCAGAAACGAGCTGTGGGTATTGTGCTCGCCAGGAGGAACAGCAGATGATAAGGGTAAAAATGGCGATTGTTTCGGACTCCATGGCGAACCTCCAAGATCAGGACCCAAAATTATCCGTGGTCAAGCAGTGGGTAAAGGACAGAGAGAGACCAGAGAGGAGCCAGATTACAGAACTGCACCCCACTGTAAAAGCTTATTGGGCCCTCTTCTCAACGCTTTTCATTAGGGACGAAGTATTATACCGAAGCTGCCCCAGTAGTACCGCCGACATGGTCCAATTAATAGTTCCGGACGCGAAACAACTGGCTATTATGCACCATTGCCATAGCAGCCCGGCAGGAGGCCATCTAGGGCTTGATAAAACCATCGCCAAGGTCAGACAGCGCTACTATTGGGTCGGGAGCAGCAACGACGTTAAGTACTTCGTCCGAAGTTGCATCTCCTGCCAACAGCGGAAGGGAGCTCCCCCGAAGAACAGGGCCCGGCTCCAAATCTATAACGTTGGCGCACCGTTTGAGAGGGTAGCCGTCGATATCTTGGGACCACTACCACCTACGGTCCCACACGGTTACCGCTACATTCTCCTGTGCATGGACTACTTTTCAAAATGGCCGGAGGCGATGCCACTGAAGACCTTTTCCGCCGAGAATGTGGCCGATGCACTGATCGAGAATGTCTTCTCGAGGTTTGGGATGCCCCTACAGCTCCATTCCGACCAGGGGCGCAACTTCGAGTCCGAAGTTTTTCAGGAGGTGATGCGGAAATTTGGAATCGAGAAGACACGGACGACCCCCCTGCATCCTCAGTCCGACGGGATGGTCGAAAGGTTCAACCGGACTCTGCTAGGTGCCCTCTCGAAATTCACCAGCGTCAAGCAGGATAATTGGGATTATTATTTGCCCTTTATCATGCTAGCCTACCGATCTGCGACTCACCAGACCACGAAGCAGACTCCCGCGCTTCTGAATTTTGGGCGAGAGTTGCGACTTCCGGTGCAGCTCCTCACCGGTGAAGCCCCTCATGAGCCCGTGGCCGGCTATAGAGAATATCTCCAGAGTCTGAGAGAACGTCTGGAAACCGCCCACAAATTTTGCCGCCAGAATATCAAATCCAGCAGCGAAGCGATGAAGGACCGATATGACCTCTCGGCCAGCGCGAACCCCTTTAAGGCAGGCGACCGGGTATGGCTTTTCAATCCGAAGCGCCGAAAAGGACATTGCCCGAAACTTCAGCGCGACTGGGAAGGCCCTTATCGCGTGCTCGAAGTGCTAAACGAGGTGAACTATCGGATCACGAAAGATCTCCGTGACCCCCCAAATAAGACCGTGATAGTTCACCGAAACCGATTGGCGCCATATTACGCCCCACCTGGCGATAAAAACGCGCCGGGAAATAAAAACTAAGAATAAAATAGAAGTCCACTAATTTAGACTAATCTTAAGCAACTTAAACTAGTATAAATAAAAATTGAACTCGCTAAATTTAACAGAACGAGGACATTAACCAAAAAATTGCATTTTTTCCATTTTCCATTAAATTCAGAAAAAAAAAATTAATTAAATTAGTGAAATTCCCGTCAACTAAATATAAGCTAAAGGAACGAAAGCTGAAATTAATTAAATGAACAGAAATAGTACAAATTAATTTGAATTGCACTAAACGAAATTAAATAAGAAATAATAATAGATTTTGAAAGTTATAAATAAGAAAGAAAACTAATGAAGTAAAATACTGGGCACGGTACTTGGTCAATCCGGGCTACGCGATTTTCGTTTTTTTTTTTTTCTTCCGGATTGAGCGAGTAGGAGGCGCTCATACAAACCTCCCCGTTCCCGCATCAGCATCGGGCCGGCCGATTTACTTATCGTTTAAAATTCCGCGCGCGGGCGGAAATGCCAACGGCCCGAGCTGATGGAAAAAAAAAAAAAAAAAATTATAATAATAATAAAAATACAAATAAAAACAAAACCTACTCCCGGATCCGCCTACTGTGAAGGTGCTGAATTGGTCCGAGCTGAGGACAGAAGGTGCTGAATTAGCCCGAGCTGAGGACAGCTCTTTCGCCGAGGAGGGAGTGATGTTGCAGTCCCCGCAGTCCCTGCAAATAAAAAAAAATGATAATTTCTCAATTAATTAGAAACAGCATTAATGAAGTTACTTACAGGGAAATTTTTAGAACTTCGCCTACTCCTAAGGATCACCCTGCGGCAGGTCAAGGCCGGAAAAAGAAAAGAGGCCATCGACCTCGTGTGTGTGGTAGAGAAAGTCGAGCGAACCAGGAGACTGCGACAGCGCCTAAAAAAAAGGGAAATAGAAAAATTAGCTGAGTAAAATTTAATTTTTTATGTAATTTCTTTTCGCTGATAAAAGTGTAGAAAATTAGTTAGGGTGTATTTTGTGCAATTACAAGCTGTAACGAGAGACGGGAGAAATAGAGTGAACTTTGTGAATTAACTTTCGTTTTCTTTCTTTTTCCTTGGGCCGAAGGCTCCAAGTTGTTGCCCTTCCGCCGGCAGGTAGTGACCCGCAGTGCAGTGCCCTTCTTTCCGCGAAGACTGGGGAAACAACGTAGACCAGGTAAGTGCCGTGCCCACCGTTTATTTAATTATTCCGCGCCGCGAGAATTTCCTTTATTTGGGCACTCCGTGGGCCTCCCCAGAAGCCACGTACAGCCCAACCGAGAACAGCTGACCGCGACCGCTGAGGAGAGCCTCCGCTGGTCGAGCCCCATCGTGGTGCAACAAGTGCACAGGGCCCGAAGCGTCACGCCCGCAACATTGTTGCAGAAACCCTCGCCCGGCTGGGACGAGCATCGCGGCCACCCACACGAACACACAGGCGCGACCGACGCCGCCTGTATTCGACCGCGGCTATATACTTCGGCGCGAGGAAATTGATAAGCCGGCACCGATTAAAGGACGCGATTTGCACAACTAGATTTTAAGAAATTTGAGAAAGTACTCACCGGGATTCAAACAGCTGCGGGGCCCGCGCCGCAGGTGTTCCGTCGTCCCCCTGTTGACTCCCCCTCGCTGCTGGTCGTCCGCGCGGCACCTTCGTTGCTGATCCTGCAAGAAAAGAAACATCGTCACTACCTGGTCGCTAGACACCTTTTCACTACACTCCGGAATCACTACTTGCGCGACACGACACAATTAATCCGCACTTTCACTGCATTTTTCACCGCGCACAGCTCACAACTCGAACTAACTCCCGGCGCCGAAAGGAAGCATAAACCGGGACTGGAAGTAAACAACGCGCTACTTCCCGTGCCTTCCAGTCCTGCTCGGCGAGCGCACGTCACTCAGAGAGCCCCGCCGTGGGAAGGCTCGTACCGGCGTAGTGTGGGTGCCGTGGAATCAAGGCGGTAGAGATAGGGGACACAGCAGAAGCAAGTAGAGCACACTCGGCGAGGAGGCAGTCGGCCGCGGTTGCCAGATTGCGCTCATCTCAGAGGTCCTGCCTTTGTGAAAAAGTTTGTCCGCATCAGGTGGCAAAATTAATTAAGTCTCCCTCTCGGACATTATTAACATCGGCCAGACAAGATTGCAAAGCCGATCTTGTCACAATACATATTTCAAAAAATAGTACTAATGATATAATTCAGTTCTGATATTAATTAGATATTAAGGAAGACTACAATAAAGTTGCTTACACTATATACAAGATATGTAATTAAATATATAATAATAAAAACGTTATTCTGTCCGTTATTATTGACTTTACCTCAGATCTTTTACATATTCTCACCAATCTATAAAATTTATCTTGATGACACAAAAAATGCTCTATAAGTCGATAATTGACAATTAAAATGCATCTTGACATATTTTCAATTTAAAAGGAAGTTTTTTAAGATATCTCAACAAACTAAAAAGTGAAATGTAGCTTCCAAGTAGATATAAATGATATCAATTGGATTTTTCATTACAAAATTATAGCCTTTTTTTTAAAATTCGAAGAGTAAAACATTAATATTTTTAACCTTCTATTTGGATCATAAGAATTTGAATTTCGTATAAAATGCCAATTGAATGTAATTCCAATGAATTTTGATAGTTGCAGTATATAAACTTTTATCACTCAAACGTAATTCACGCAACAAACAATTCAGTGCCCCGGTTTTTTCTCTATTAGCAATCCAGGGTTTCACCCAACAACTTCTTTTTCTTTTATTATCTGTAATTTTTTTATGCAAAATTACTGTCAAACAGGCCGCGGCTAGCACTTCTGGATCGTCGAAGTAGAACATTTCGGCTGTAGACTTTAAATTTTCACTGCAGACTGCGATCGAAGGGGAGGCTCGGTTGCGTGATGTAAAAACTGCACTTCACTGTGTGAACAGTTTTGCAACTTTTTTTTAAAAAACTGCAGATATTGGGTTGCGCGCAATAAAAACTGCAGGTTGCAACAACCAAGGGTGAACGGATCATGCAGCTTTTACAGCTGCAACCTAAAAGCAGCGCAGTAAAAACTGCAATGTCTGACCTTAGCTTTAGCTCCCTTCTTGTGTAAGGGATATAAGATAGTTTCCAGCAATTAGGGAAGGCACCTGAGATCATTGATAAGTTAAATAAATAACAAATAGCATTCACCAAAGACAAAGCACAAGACTTTAAAACGATATCGGGAACACCATCAGGTCCGTAAGAATATTTAGAGGGCAAATCATTAAGATACATACTGTAAAATAGTTGTTTGGTCAAAATAAAGATCTTTAGTTTCTAAAGTAGTGGATGGTAGTTTCGTCGAGTGGTAAAAAGACTTAGGTATATCACAGTTGTCACAGATAAAAGCGGAGCGAAATAAAGCAGAGAAGAAATTGCAAATTTCGGTTGGATCACAACTGTGCTCACCGTTGTATTATAGTAAAATCAAGCAGGATAACCATCAGAACTCCTTCTAGAATTAATAAAACTCCAAAAGCGCTTCGGCTCATCTTTCAAAGTGTTCCGCAAATTTGACAAATAGGAAAGATATGCGGCCTCAGACTTATCAAAAAATTGCCTATGTAGAGGGCAAAATGTAAGATAGTCAATATCACTCTTACTCGCGGAATATATTTATTTAATTTGAATAGTGCTTCATACTTACATATTTTACCAACTCATCTGGGGTAATTTTGCATCGGACTCCTTAGGTTTCAGGATGAATACATTTGCCTAAAGCTACAGCTTTTTCCCTTTTTTCGTAAAAGAATGTAGTTCAATCTATCAACCTTGTGAAAATTTTACCATTCCGTTCGTCTTATTAAAATATCGCCATTCAGGAGCTCTCCCACAGTTCATACCTTGGGTAAATTACTGTAACATTTACATTCACTTACTTTGCATAAAAGTTAAATGGAACAGTAATAAGGAAAAATACGCTCCGGAAAGTGGTATAAACCCCAGAAGAAACCTCAGCATAGTACCAGGAAGGTTCATATAATAGATTCATTTTGTTGTGCATATTCACGTTTGTGCCTGAGAATAGAATTCCGCAGAAACTAAAAGAAAAGCTCAGGGGAAATTTGACTTATTAGCTGCCGCCTTGAGCCTTCCTTTCACATTTTACTTTAGTTTCAAGACATTGCTGTCTGTTTACCTTGAGGAAGTTTTCAGTCTCTTAGCGCCATTTTCAATTGTGCCCCGGTGAGTCTTCATCTTTAGGTAAAATTAATGCAATTAAGAGGTGCATAAAAGTAATATTGCTGGTTTTCTGGAAAAATTCTGTTATTTGAGGGAAATACAGGTGGAGGGTGACCTTTAATTATATCGCTGAACTTAATTAGAGTTGTGTCCGACACCTTTGAAGTCGCGTTATAAAGGCAGCTGAAACTTTTCATAATTAACTTGAAATAAAAATTTTTATTTTATTTTATTGAATTTCTGAATTTTCCCAACATCTAAAAGGGTTCAAGAAGGTTTACTGCAAATGGAAAAGAGAAGGAATGAAATACTCGAATAATGCTGCTCTGTATATGGTTAAGTCCGATATTTTATTTTCTGAAATGTATACTTAATATAATACGCACGGTATATTATGATATGGTTGAAAAACCTTATTTACAATACGTACAGACATATTCATAGATCGTGGTGGAAAAAACTGCTCTAAGGGCAAAATTCGTGCATTAAAGTGCATGAAATGGGGGATGGGATCTCTAGACTAAGGTTACAAACTAAATTAACTAAATTGGCACAATATTCGATAAGGTGAAAAGAAAGCAAATCAGGGTAAAAACTTGAACATGAGCAATAAAGAACTGGAACTTTGCTGATCACCGATAAAAAAAATTGCAGCTTCATCATCTATTTTTGCTCTGGGATGTCTTTCGGCTGGACAGTGGCAGGAAAACAGACGGTGGCGTGGTGCAATTTTCTTAGCCCAAAAATCGGATATTTGTGAAGATTGCTTTGGCAGGGCGTTTCCTGTTACAAAAATTGACTGTTTTATGATGGTTCCCCTTCCTATTCTCATGGATTCCGAGCAGCAGCTTAAAGACGTCCTCTTTGCTAGGCACACAGAGGTACCGGGCATCAGGTTCATATGTTCTGCAATTAGCCCAATAAGATAGAATTAATTATTTTATGGGCATCAAATACCGAATCATTTACTTTACTTTGCTAAGTAGTGTTATTAAAGGATAAATTAAACAATTTCTTCCTGAAAAATAAAAGTAAAATCTTCAAATTTTACAAAAAAATTAAAATCGATAAAAGAATAAAATATCCATTATACACACGCCTGCGAAATTTTACTTCTGAATTGTTTTTATTGCTTTAATAACTATTTTATGTATTTTTTCGAATGGTACATACAAATTCGAAATGGCAAATTTTGTAAAATATCACGTTTTCAAGAAAAATTATTTTAAAACGTAAAGAAAAGTCACGTTTTGGCTATTTTTGATTTTATTTTTACAAAAGTAGGTTGTAGTAGCGAAATACTAGGAAAAATATTCAAAATTACATTTAATATTACCACCATTTAATTAACACTATGAATAAAGTTGATTTATATTTTTTTATTTGTTTATTTATTATATCGTAGAAATTCTATGTAGGTACATATTCTGAATTTTATATTAAATTAATAAGGTAGAGATTTATTTAGAATATAAATAGCGAAAATCATAAGATTTTGCTTTTTATATAACATTCAAGAAAATTAATGTTAGAAATGTTATCGAACGAAGGTATTGAACAGGATGTTTAGAAAAATTGCCATATTATATGTATATTATATTGTTTTTAAATATGCGAACATAGTTTGAAAAGTTTTGAATAAAAACCTCAAAAACTAACTTCTGACTGAACATGACCCTATAAATCACTTACCCTCGATTGCGGCTGCTATGTCTCTTCCACGGGTATCTTCTGTAATATCGTGACCGTTTCTCAATGCCTACTGGATATGATTCGATTTCTTCAGTTGGAGAATCTTCCACGTATACAACGGGCAGCGTATCAACGTTGGGATCCTACACCACATTTATTTTAAAAAAATTAATCATAAAATGAAATTTTACTCTACCTCTAACAACTTCATCAACAATGCCGACTTGCTAACGATTTCTTGCTCTTCCCTAATATCCTCTTCAAGTTTCCTCAGGAGGTCCACTTTATTCGCATTTATTTCTTGGTCTGTTAAGAAATCCACGTAGTCGTTCGTATCCTCTGTATTTAATCCCGTCACCAAATCTGCGAAGCCAAAATCTTTGTTAAATTTACATTTCTTTTCTTAACCGTTCAAAAGAACGCGTTTTAATTTAGTCACTCGCTTTAATGCTAGAAATGCATCCATTTGCGAATGTTATATCATATATGAGATTACCAGGCGCGGATCTAGAATTTTTTTCCGGAGGGGGTCACAGGATAGAAAAAAATCAAAAATGACAAAAATAACATGAATAACCAAATAAACAAAGCAAACCGAATTTCTTCAATGATTAAAAAACAAAGTCAGGATAACCTTATGTAAAAACTCGTCCAATTTGTTTTACGAAAAAATTCATTACATTCATATATAAATTTATTGTTTAAATAAAATTATAAACTTTTTATATAAAAAATGTACTTTCAAAACTAAGAAATGTCTTAACAGATTTGCGAAACAAAATAGAAGATTGGATTTTGTGCTTTAAATGATGCTTTTAGTTGGAACTTGTAAACAGATTGTAAACAAATGCTAGTATATGAAGTATACCTACAATCCAAATATAGAAAAAATAATAAAAAAAAGTCGATATTGTGTAAGAAAATTAGTCAATTTTGTTGATTCAGTGATTTTTTGATTCCAATTTTTTTAAAGTGCGAAAAAATAAGTTAATTTTGGTCGTTTGGTTAGTTTCCGGTTTTTAAGTTTGCAAAAACTAGGTTTTGTTCGTTTGGTTTTTTTTGTTTTTCGGTTTTCAAAATATTGGTTCAGCTCAATTTTTTGAAATGCGGCCTGTTTTGGGGGGGGGTCATGACCCCCGTGACCCCCCCCCCCCCTTGAATCCGCGCCTGGAGATTACCAAGTATTATACAAGAAACATTTTGCTTTAAGAATTACGAGTATCTTTTTATGGTCCATCAAATCATGTTTAGTAGCATGAGAAAATTTTATGAAATTATGAAATGTATATTCGCGGAAAAGGAATTTATCAAGTCACTTATGTTGAAGTTATTCATTTTAAATTCAATATTTAGTAAATTGAGAATTTAAAGTCAGTTCCAGGACACTGTCTTATTTGAAAACTTGATAAGGCATTTGGTTTTCGTTTTAGTCATTTGTAAAAATGCTTTTGTTAAGTCAAAAGATGACTTCATTAGAGAGAGATTCAAATTTAAGATGCTTATATGTAAAATAAGATTAATCCATATACAATATTGTACATATATGGTATGTAGAAAGATATTTTCGACAAAATTCACGTATAAAGGAAACTGAGAATATATATAAACTTTCTTTTTATAAATTTGCTCAATAAATATTTTATTTCAATGGGTTTGTACCATAAAAATTAAGAAAGTAATAAGAGGTAAAATAATTCACAAGTCCCTTTATTTTTATACACATTTTCAAATTAAGATTTCAGTTAAATATCTAGAAGATTAATACATAACGATTTAGAAAATCAAATAGGCTAACATATTTGTTTTGAACTAGAGGCTCATTATAAAGTTGTTTCATTAAATTGCTGATTTTAAAAAATAAAAATTTCTTTTAAATTAAATAAACGTATGTGATTATCCCCTTGAAATAAAATGTTGATTAACAATATTTTTGTCATGGATCAAAGTGAGATTGACATCTTTGAGCAGAGCATCGATATGCCAGATTTAAGATTCAGAACAGCCAAGATTGATCCCCGAGCCTAACCAAATGTTTATAAACGTGAATACTATTGAGATAGTAAAACAGGAAAAAGAATATAGAGATTGTCTTTAATTGGAAGAATTTCCAAGTATCTGACCTTACCAATAAAAAGACTGACAAATTAATTTCTGTGGGAAATCAAAAATCTTGGCAAGGTTTTTCCTCTGAATTTCACCCTTATCTATTTATATAATTAAATATGACCAAAAAGCAATCGAAAGTTATTTTTAGACAAAAGGTAGTTCAGGTGATTGAACCGATGGACCTCCTTGATTTTTTCCTCTTTTGATCCGAAATGCTTAGAAAAGTCGGCTTCCGTTTCCATGATAAATTGAAAACAACGATTTGAGCGAATTGGGGGAAAATCCAATAATCCAATATTTCCAAAATAGTACACTTTCCCAGAATCCCGCCTAAGCCCAAAAGTACTCAAATTAAGAACTTATGAACTGGAATAGACTGTCATGGCAGTGTGTTCTATGAGCGATTACACTTGAGCCCACAGTTAATTTGTGACTGAACAATCGATGAGCACAGTTGAAGTATGTAATCAAGAGACTATGGGATTCACCATTATCGTTGTAATATGTGTTTTCTTTTATGACCCACGACCTGATCCTGCCCCTAGACAATAATGGCCCTTTCTCGCTTCATTACCCAGATTACCTCCACGAAGTTTAATAGTTATGTTGAAGTAATATTTTTTTCAATGTGGATTGACTCAGCAAGGATATGCCTGACTGTTTTCATAGCCTTTTAAATGGTATTCGTTTAACACATTGAGTCTTAAACAGTGAAATCCACGTTAAAGGTTCACAGATATTCAGATATTCACATGTGCATGGAAATTGCATTACCTTGGAACTTCAGGGAATGCAAACAAGAACTTGTAGGCGTATAATTGCTCTATTATTTGAATGGTCGCATATTAACTTACCGTCTCCAGGATCGTAAACAGCTCGCCCTCCGTCGTCTGGTGAAGGTGGATTTTGCAGGGCGAAATTTGCACTTCCTGGAATAGCCTCTCCATGGAGACTCCCTTGTCTGTGAGGGATGTAGCAAAGGACGTCTTGTGTGAAAATTAGGATAATTATGGCCCACAAAAGGTTCAGCATTGACATCTTAGTCCAACAGCGGTCTCTCTCCTTTTGCTTACAACCCAAATCCGCCCTTCTTCTTCTGAAAGCGAAATTAATTGCAATTAGATAGGCTCAATTCATCTATTATAGGCTCGCTCTAACAACAAAACGTGACATGTGGGTGTTCTAATCAATGTTTTGTTTGGACAACTGAGCGTCATCTTCCATATCTAATTAACTTGTTTGAGAATATTTATTTATTTAAATATCCATTACATATGTATGTTGAATGTTATAATGTTTCTTTGAAGGATTAAAATATAATCTCTTGATGTAAGAATTCCAAAGATGGATCTATTCTAGAGCATCACACGTTTGCATGTGCAAACAATACTAAAATTTCAAATCGGTGATGAATACTTAATGAACAAAATATGCGGTTTATTTTAGAATTGTTTTTTGTACAGTCTTTAGTACTAAAATTGGAGATACCAAATTGTTATGGAATCACTAAGCACGAACCGCTCAATCATCACTCCTATAACATCTCTGAAATCAGTCAGTTTAAGTTATATGCGAAAAAAGTTTCAATATGATTTGCACAGATTTAACAACAAATATTATATTAAATATGTTAATAGTGACAAAATATTTGCAAAAACATGATTTTTTTAGGCGTTTTACATTATGTAGTCCTCAAATGTAACCAAAGATGGCAGCTGGACTTATACCATAGTTTTTGGAAGACAGGATATGCCCGGATTGATCTCCATAATATCTTTTAGAAATAAAACTTACAGATTTTTCGTCACTATTTTCACTATTTATATACTGCGATGAGACGGTTTTTTTTTATATAAATCAAAACATAAGATACACTAAAACAAAATGTTTTTATTAAAAATATTAAGTTTAATTTTTTGAAAAAGTCGTTCACTAAATAAATCATTTCCACAATGAAAAATTAGAACATCAAAAAAGGTAGGTACATAAATTTTAATTGGAAATTCTAACTAAAATTTAATCACTGATTAATTCTTTCCAACCTTCCAAATCGACTTCATTTGTAACAGAGATTCAAAGCATAAAATTAGAATCTGGCAGAGAAAACATTTGACTGGATAAGTGTTAATGAAAAAATAAAATTTTAAGAAGATATCTATTGAGCATTTTCTTGTCATCCAAACATAAGCTAAGCTAGTATCTTCAGCTGCAAATAGTACCTATAGAATAAAACATAAACTTTTAATATCCAGCGAATGTTGCTTATTTTCGTATAATTTTAAAATATGTACAACAAGAATTTTAATGTAGTATTTTACCTGAAAATAAGAAAATTGATATAAAATAAACAGAAATGAAATTTAGAAATGTTGGGTTTTTCTTCTGCATTAGAGGAAAAGCTGCAAATTTAAAAGTTTCTGTTACTCTTCTTTCAACAATTTTATATATAAACTTCCTCCGATATTACATCTATATCTACATACGTCCAAAGCTGAAAATACTTGGACGACGATTTAATTTGCCTGATTCATTTGCGTGATTTACGTGGAAAACCAGGCATAAAATAAGACAAATTTAAAATATTTGATCTCAAGAAGTAGATTCGGAAATTTCTCACATATATTTCTAGAAATTTTTAGTCCGCTAAACTTTTAATAATCCAACTTTAGTTACGTTTTGCTATGTTCTAGTTATAAAAAGTTTACAGTGTATATTACTATATTATATGATTATGTTGAATGATATTTTCTTGTTCTTTTGTCCATATTTTTTTGTATAGTTTTAGTAAGATAAGAAGTGGTATCATATCGAATATTAAAATGAATCATGGAATTTTTCTTTCCTATCAAACCGTAGAAATTTAAGAACACAGACCCAAATCGACAGATGATTTCGATTTATTTCGATTCCTTAAAAATATTATATATCGAAACAATTTTATTGCAAAATTCGTTATTTCGACTGTTGTAATCTATTGAAAATAAAGTGTTTTTCTGGAATCAGTATCTTTGAGATTATATAGCTGATAAAAAAAATACTTAACTGTTTGAACTTAAATTTTAACACTTAATGTGTAGATTATTGACTATTGTGCCTACCATAATGATACCTTATTTTAAAAACTTTATATGTTTTTTTAAAAACAACATAAAAATTACGCATTTCAAAATTCAGAGCCATGTTATTTTTTTCAATTTTCATTGATTGAAACCATTTTATTTTGGTACGAAGGATAGCGACATTCTGACTGAATATGGAATATGTTTGTATGTTCTTTTTTTTTTTTAAATAAGCCAAAGTAGAGAATACAGCTGCGGAAGCCACCTCCGATGACCAGACTCGAACATACCGCGAAATATTTTTAAATGTTTTTTACATAATTTCGACAACTATAAAATGCTTAATAATAAAATACACAAAATGTTAATAGTAAAAATTATTGATATTTATTTCAACAAAAAAAAATACCAAATTCTATAAAAGCTATGTACATTGTACATATCTCGATTTTTCATGATTCGTTACCAGAATACCACCTTAAGACGAAAATAAGAATATATAGACAGTTTTCGGGATGGTCTCCCAGTACCAAAAATAGTTTCCACTTCAGTAATAAATTTAAAAGCTCATATTACTTCTTAACTCTTAACCCAAAGAACTTAAGTGCAGTTTAACAATTGATATCAAAATAGAATGTGTATATTTTAAGAACAGAATTTGAATCCCTTTGATCATGTACAAAAATCTTTGAGCACTTTTACTATGTTTACGCTGTGGCTTTGAAGGATTTAATTCAAATTAATTTCCTGCTTATCTGCTATTAAAATAAGAGTGTTATCATGAGGAGCAAATATTAATTGCGATAGGCGGCAGCTGCGGAGGATTTGCGCTTTTTCGCTGAAATAATCGATCGATTCATCAATGTCGACGGGTGATTGATAAAGGCACTAGTTCCGATTACGTAGATTCGGAATGTCAACAAGGACTTGCTATTTTAATACGATTTGGAGTGTTGCGTAAACAGCAACCTGCCTTCTCTGCCGACAGATATCACCGGGTCTCTGCGCCCTGAGTGGGAAGTGGATGAAATCCTTACCGTGATACGCGTAATATCGATGCTGATAAGTATTAGCCCGACTAAAAGTGCGTTCGTGTAATTGGGGGGAAAAGGCATATTGATTAAAGTAAGCCGCAATTTTAACAGTCCTATAACATTTTGTTTTTACGTTCGCATAAGATCTATTAAATAGGGATTTACTTTTCAATAAATTCAATTTAAAGATATAGCGAAGAAGCGCTTCAAAATGACTACTATGTCATATAAACCTAACGCCTAAACTTCCTCATGGACCGTGTCATCCCTATTTGGATTACAAATTGCCTGATTACGATTTAAACGGAAAGTATACCTTATTTGAAAAATCATCAATATATGTCAAAAGTGTACCTTATCAAATAAATAGATTCTTTTATAATTGGCAGCTCGTACTTGACCTTTTTTTTCTTTTGGTTCTAGCACAATGTTTGATACAAATTGCAAAAAATTATTATGGTTTTAATTCATTGTAATATTAAATGAGAGGGAAGAGATTGAGTTTAAGGTCTCCTCATGGATTTTGATAAAACTTTGTAGGAGGATTATATATTCATTTCGGATCAAAAGTGACAAATATGCAAAAAATAATTGTCGGTCACTTAGATATATGTATTTCCAAGAATATTTAACTTTAAAATTTCGCAAATTGACTTTTTGCCGCCAAAATTGTTTGCATATTTCCGTAAATTTTCATTACGACTTGTATAAATACCTTAAATTAAGGACATTTCCTTTTCATTCTAAAAATGTTTTCAAGAATCTTTGAAATTAACGAATTAAAGGTAAATATCTTTTTCGACTTATCGTCGCTGACGAGTATGCATTTATCTTATAAAACGACAAATCGAAATAAAGTAAAATTTTTCTTATTTTCAGCACTCGTGTAGAATTTTTTACAGAAATCCGGTGGAAACATTTTAAATTTAAGGTTTTTCCATAATTTTCACCAAAAAATTGTGGGAGCATAGATTAATTTCGACAGAAAATTATAACTTTTTAAGATTTTAAAGTTAAATATCTCAGGAAATATAAGCGACCGACAAATTTTTTTTTTTACATTCCTACAAAGTTTCATCAAAATCCATGAGGAAACCTCAAACTTAATTTATGCCGATGAGAGCAGGGTGTTCATTCTATGTAATAATACAAACAAAATTTATGTAGACCAAAATTGATCATCAAAAAACCTTAAATATTGGGCTTATCTTTCGTCTATCAGATAATAGACCAAAATCCAACGATGAAAAATCCACAAGACGATGTAATCATTAGACAACGCATTTTTATACAAAATACACTTTAAGTCGAATCACATAGCTTAAGTTTCCATAAGCAAATAAGTTTTAAAAAAAAATTGCTTTTGGGGAATTGAAACATACTGCAGGCGTGACTCCTACTGCTTAGTTTTACGAGATTTTAAGAGTATGCATTGCATGTGTATGAAGAAAAAATGAATCCGATGCCTGCAACTTTTCATTAGAAAATTCTACACTAGACTATGTCTAGTAATTTACGATTCTTACAAATTTGTTAGCTTTTCCATCATTATCTTGAAATCCCTCGCCTTTTCTATTATGTATAAAATTCGTCTTCTTTATTATTTATAAAAATGTCTTTTCATAAATACATTTGTGTTAACGACTTTACTCTCTTCTAAATAGGATCTTGATTTTATGGCCACTTTCTATTTTTTCTTAAGTAATAATATGATATAATTATTCTTGATCTTAAAATAAATGCATAAATGTTGAGTGACATTAATTTGGTTCCGCTGCGGCAATCATACCATTTTCTACATCGTTTCACATTCACGATTTCAATCAAAACTTTCAAAAAATATATTTTGTTTACTAAAGTAATTCATTTTTCCAGAATATCTCACGCAAAACGTAAAGAAAAAGTTACAAAGTTTTGAGTTCAATGCCTGACTTTTCTTACAATCGTACGTTGTTCGGGTTTTATTTGAAGCACAACATATTAAATGATTTTATTTCGTTTCGTTTTATCAAGTTTTCTTTTTAACAACTTTATTGATGCACATTAAAGGCATTTTATAATTTAATTTTATAAATAGATATTTTTAAATCCTGAATGGACCTTGTTTCCAAATTCATAGCTTTTCCTAAACCTCATTACAGCATTATCCTTTACATCAAAGGACTAAGTCTTTCGACTTAATTCTTGCCAGTCACTAAATGAATTAGGACCAAATTACTTCTCTTTGACATTATTTCGAGGCGAGGTTGTGATGGACAGTTTGCACCTTTCACTTAATTTACTTAATTACGGTGAGTTAAAGTAGTTAAAGTCCGACAATCCTGAAGGACTTCTTTCAGTGTGTTAATCATATCTACATATTTTCTATTTACCCTTAAAAATTATGGTCCAAAATATATCTTTTATTTTGAATTTGATGACAAACAGGAAATAACGTAAGGGATAAAACAATAATCTTTCTCAGCAGGGTACATAAAATCAATGAAGATCTGAAAACAGAGCACCCGAATCATTATTATTTTTTTTCTTAGATGTTCAAATTAAGGTGGTGCATAAATTTATTTTATCTTTGACATCAAGACCTTTTTAAGATGTAATTTATCTACAGTCCTCTAACTAAGTATGCCTTAAGTTGGTCAATCGTTCGACATTCATTTTAAGAAAGGGTCCGCCCACCTTCTCCTGCACTGTAGCAACAACAGGATTTTTTTCAACCCCAAAGTTGAGCACTATTTTAAGGAATCGACTAGATTAGATTATTATTTAATTTATGTGTTTCATACACCTTATAAATTTTCCTAGATTAAAGCGAGAGATTTTTTATTGTACATACAAATGTAAAGGCACTTCTTTATCCCATATTTTAAAAACTTGTGACCTCGATTTTCTTTTCCAAACTCCAAACATCCTTAACTCCTACCGTTATTTAAGAAAATTGTTTTGTTTATCAATCCCAGATCATGAAAAACTCCGAAGTTATCATATGATATTATTATTAATGGGTTGATTTTTTTGAATTTCCGGAATATATTATGACCATGCATATTTTCAGTATTTTGCATGAGGTTATTTTTCTGTATTTAATATTCACGCCCACTAAGTGTTTCCCTTTAAAAATTTTTCAAAACTAAATATTTTTCATTTGAATTGCTGAGCAGCGTACTATTATACAAAAAATGGAATACAATACAACGGACATTGGCAATTAATTAAGTAAGAGAGAGAAATGAAACATTACAATTTTATCTAATATTTAAGAATGATATTATTTTTGTAAATACATACAATAATACAATAAATTTCTGGCATTTATAATGCTGAGTTCTGGTGAGGCCGTGTAATTATACAAAGTAATGGCAACTATACCGTATGTCAGATTTAATTGTAAAGTTGGAATTGTTGACGTGTTTCAGTGGTAGTACAATAGCAAGTTGTACAAATGTATTTGCATCTAAGCTCCTGAGAAAAACCCTTACGTTTTAAATAACAGATTATTTGTTTAATTTGGAAAGAAACGTGTGTAATTAAAAACACGATTTTCATTCACGATTTTGTACAATTTTGTCTATCTGCCTATGACATTTATTTGATAAAACTGAAAGTCGCCTCTTCAATACTTAAGTGTTCTGCAAAGCTAAAAATAAGCCACTAAAGAAATTTCCATTAACTTATCTATCTGATTTAGAAAAATAATGACTATAGAAATAATGACAGGGTCAGTTCTTTTCATATAAACGTGTTGCCAATATTCAATTATTCAAAAAGAATCTAACAAAACGTTAAATCTCAAGGGCCATAAAACATGTCAATTCGTTCCTTGTCAACATTCACATCTTAGGACAATCCCAAAAGTTTTTGTTAAATTTACATTTCCGAGTATACTCAAGAGATGATCCTAAAATGAAATTATTTACTTTTATATGAATTCAAGGAAAAAACTAAGTATCTACCAGCTGAAATTGCTGTTTTGTTGGTTCAGTCAGATAGATGAAGTCATTTTATTCTGAATATATTGAATTAAATAACTACTTCAACATGAGTTGCATATTGCATATATTATTTAAAGTGTTTAAAGATATTTCTGGTGACATATTGCTTAAAATTTTAAAATGTTCTTTAAGAATTTAGACTTTTCCTTCGAAGTCTATAAGTTATATCAGTTATTTCAAAACCTAAGCCCCAAATCAATCAAGCACACAAAAATTGCTGAAGATAACCAATGGATGATTTAAAACTCTTTAATACATTTAAAGAATGAACTTTGTTTTTATTCAAAACAAAAGATATACAAGACAAGCACAACAAACACCAATTTATGTATGGGAAAAAAGTTGTTTAAACTTTTCCTATCTGAAGTTTTTCACAACATTTAAATAGGCTTAAACAGACCGTAGAGTACGTTGTTCCATGAAAGGAAACGAACTTAATGCTCATATTATGTAACACAATTTGAAGTAGGTAAGGTTCCTTTCGTCCCATTTAAGATCTTAGAGTAAAAAAGCACTGTAATGCGATTATGTGAAAATTTTCATGAACGGAAATCGTTTTGAACTTGAGTTAACCTGCTTTCATATCGTGTTTTCATGCACAAGTCACAAGCCATGCGTTCTTTTCATTTCTTTATTGGAATTTTTTTTACCATTTCATAAATATAGACCATAATCTGAATTTTTTCCATTATTTCAAACAAAGAATTCATTGTGGGCAATAATTTATTTTCCGAAAAGAAACTTAATTTATTATGATTAAATTTAATTTTTAAATCCAAAATTAAATATTAAAGCGAAGCCATAAAGATATAGGATGACTTTCTTTTAAATATACATATAATGTATGTTTACTATTTATTTTTAGACGAATCAGCAAATACGATCTTGAAATTCAATTAAAGTAATGTAAAGATGTTTAATGAGAAATTAATTGAGTAATAGCAAAAAAAGATAGTGTTTTTTAAACTAAATTAAAACAAAAACCAAGAGCGGGTACTCACGTAATAAAGTTATACTATTACCATTCTCACTAACATTGTCTTCAAGTTTTTATAACACGATCATGTAGACGAAGCATATAGAAAAATAGAAAATTACAATATCAACATAATTCCCATACAAGGGTTCCTAGTTAGCTACAGAATTCGGAAAACATGTATTGGGGAAGATTGCCACAGATATAAAATGTATTTCATTCCCATCACTTGTTTTACCCTAAAATCCGTCGTTACTATCTTCTAGTGAATAAAATTAGCTTTCACTCTGTCGTTGTGCAATTTTTTAAAGAAAAGGAACGTTTTATTTCTATTGCTCTGTCAATTTTAGTTTTATTTGAAATTTAAATAAGTATTTTTTATTTGTAACTAAGATACTTAAGTGAAGCAAGTACCTAATCTGCTTGATTTGTTCACTCAAAATATGGTTTCGATAAACTCTTTTTCGACAATTGACTTGATTCAGTGGCTTTTTGTTTTTGAACATTTTGAATAATCATTTTCTGGGTTTGGTTTTGTACTAATTTGCGGCATTATTGGTATTGGCATATTTTGATTAGCTAAAACCATGGTGACGACGGGTAAAACATTGAAAATTTAACCAGTAAAATAAAGTCACAAAATGTCATAACTTCTAAAAGAAAGTTCTAATCAACTGTGTGCCGCTTTATTGAGAAAAGTGGATGTTATGATAATGATTTTTTTTAAAAATATGAAAAGTCATCCACCCACTCAGTTCGTAATTCACACATTAAATATTCGCTTAAGTAAGCGCTGAAGGAAAACATTTCCTAATACTTCGAGTCACTGAGCATTTTGAGCTGTGAGCACAAACATAACAATTTATAAGGAAGTTTTCAAGTAATATGCGATAAATAAGATTTTCAAACAAGCGACTGAGTTCATTTCCCATTTGTTGTTTCTTCTCGTACTTTAAAACTTTTAAATTCCATAAAGTCTCGTTTGATGCGAGAAGGCGGAATACTAAGTTTAGTGGAAAAAATATTACATATAATATAATAGGTTTTCGTAATTTAAGGAGGTACATATTAAAATATATTATATGCGTATTTCATAACTATCAAAATTAAAAGAGTTAATTTATCATTTAAAAGTTACTTTTATAGATTTAGTAGGATATTACCACGTGCCATCGGAGGATCTTCGTGAATTGCCTAAATATTTACCAGCCAGACATCAAGCAATTAAAGCGATATCTGGCTAATGAACTCCTACGAGCCTAGGGTATCGTAAATTCTCATTAGGATTCTAGTGACCAAAATGCAAAACAAATATACCTATAACATTTATCTTAGCATTTCTAATATATGCCGGAATGCGTCCCTTCTATTTTCCCATATATGTACATATAAGTTTTATGTAGGGATTAAACGTTTTACACTTTATGCTAGGCTTTAAACCCTTATCAAATTAATAAAATACCAGCCCACTACATATGTCCATTCAGTATGATATTTCCTGTTGAGTTCTATAGAATGCAACAAACATCACGGACATGAGTAAATCCAAAGGACAGAAATTCAATAACCAATTCATGGAGCTATTAGAACGCATAAGTTCTGCACAGGCATGTGACAAGGATACAAGTCTACCTCTTTTTTTATCTGCTTCCTAGTTTTATTTGTACTATGTATGGAAAACTTTTAGAGATTTTTGCATTTTATACAATGGAGACTTTTGTTTTTAACAAGATATTTTTAAAAGGTACTGGAATATTTAAGGAGATATCGTATCTATTCGACTAGAAAAACTATTTGGGGTATTCTTTTTTTTTCAGGACCAAAAAACCGATTTTCTAGATTTAATCCTTGAAAATTTATTGGAAAAATCGAAAGACCTCAAAGTTATCGACTTCTCTAAAAAGAAAGTCTATAACAATAAAACATTTAAACATTTGAAAATGGCAAATGTTTTATATATGTATATATTTAAACGAAACTTAACTTTTAATTTTTATCTTTGATCCAGCAAAAACTATTTGTTTTTTTTTTTTTAACTCTATATTTGTATTCAACAAAATAAAATGTTGTCTATTGCAGCAGAATTTTTACTGAAATAGTGCATGCTTTCCAACCTACATATAAATGTTTTCATCCCGAAATTAATAAATTTAAGGTTGAAGTAAACGTTTTTGTAAAGACGGAATAGAATTACATGAATTGCTATTTTTCGAAATAATTATTAAAGACTGTAGTCATTTTTTCCTTATTTCGACTTCATCGGCTTCGCAATCATTGAAGTCTTTATAGAATTACAAGCATACATTTTAATTATTTTTGTGAAAAGAGCTAAAAGATAATAGTTACGCAGATATTAGCTACAGTATTCAAAATTGCTAAAAAGCTACTGAAATAAATATATTAAAACAATCTGCATTCTTTAAAACTAATGGTCAATAGCTGTGCAAATCTCTTCTGTTATTAGATAAAATCAAAATATATTTTCTTACACGCAACTTCACTTCATTTTTTTTTAAATATTATTGGACCCATACACTGTACATGATATTCTCACACTTATCTTTCAATATGAAATAAGAAAAACTTAAATAACCTCTACTATAATAAAGAGATCTAGATTTCTGAAAAATAGTTTAAATAAATTGGCTATAACGTTTGACTTGTTTTGATCGATCTCTTGAATTCAACTGCAATTTTATACCCAGAATGAAATTAACTAATATATTTGTTACCTATATTTTTATTCTACAAACTAACGTTCAATGCATCTATAAATGGTGATGTATATATACATATATATATGTATATACCTACAATAATAAAATGGAGTATAAATTAGATCTACTTATCACTTTTAATTAAGGACACAACAATTTCTAAAACCATTCATTTTCATCAATTAAACTTAAAGTTATTTCAGTCTTTCTGTTTTGTATCTTTATTGTTCCCTAGGCAAATTTCACATTCCTGTTCAAATAAAGTTCGCACTTTTTGGTGTAAGTATTCCTAGAGTCACGCGAGTTGTCTGACAAATGTTTTCTCTTCATTGCTTAATCTAAATTATTCATGAATCATGAGCAAAGTAAACACTTCGTAATTCCAGCACTTAATGTCAATGTGACGCTGGCGAATGGCGATGATTTGAATGTAGGATTTAAAGGAAGACATGAAGAGAAATCACTTTATTTAATAATTTATGTATGACACTAAGCATCTAATCAATTTATTTTTAAATAAAAAAGATTTAATACCAAAATTCCAAAGGGTAAGCGGATAAGAAGTACTGAACATATTTAATTGCATTAAAATGGAAACATTTTTTATTGCATTAAAATGAATAAAATTTGAATATTCACTTCAGCAAAAAAATTTGTTTTTCGAGTATGAACAAGTTTTGTAAAAAATTATGAATTGAATTATTGATACATTCAATATCATATCTCAGCACAATAAAACAAACATTTCCCTGAAAAACATGATTTAACTTTAATAAAGCTTTATTTCAAATAAATTGTCTTCTGAGGAAAATCACATTCCTATGTTTATTATTTGCAAACAATAAATAATTGACTGTCAGTTCAAATTAAACCTCTAACAAGTTTCATTTTGTAAAATATGAAATTATTTAATTTTTGTTATTTACGCCAAATCGTAAACAATGAAATTATTTATTATACTTCGTAATCACTATCAACTTATTGAAAATTAAAAATTACTTGATAATCCTTATTGACCGAACGAAAAATAACAATCACTTCGTAAGCGTTATCAATCGATCAAAGAATAAAAATTACTTGATAATCGTTATTTTGTAATTTATATTTTTTTGATTATAATCATTACAGTCCCTGGTATTTTTGAATCTTATTGGAAGCACTATGTATATGTATGTTATATGTAAAAATTACTTTAACAATATTTTTACCAGTGGCAGCATTGCAAATTACATTGTTCTGCTTTCGAGTTTCTTTAATAGCAAACTCTCCCCAAACCCAAACACTTTCAAGCTGGAAAAGAAATTATGTGTGGAAAATTTGAAGGCGATCGATCAATTTTATTACCTGCCAACGAGCAATTGAAATTTAACAAGTAAATCCATCAAAAATCCATTTGATTTTTCTCTTTTTCTTTAAGCTACCGTATTTTTGTGAAAAAGCAACCGACGTTGGTGCAATTAAAACCATTTTAAAGCTGACTGTTTCTATTTTCTAAACCTTTTATTTAGGTTTTTGTACCACTACCCATTACTCCGTGATAAATCGAAGAAAAGCGACAAAGTTTCTAAATTTTTAATTAATTTTAAAACTGTGTCAGTAGAGTGATCATTAATTAGATTATGTTTGAATTTATATTTTTCGGAAAAAATACAGCTGTTTTAAAAAAGAAGAGACATTTTGACGGATTCATGTACGTGTTAAATTTCAGTCGCTCGGTGACTTTTTTGCATAATTTTTGTTTTCTATTATACATATATTGAAAATGTTTAAAGGAAGAGGGCGATATTAAAGAAATTCGAAAGTATTATTAATTAATTAATTATTAGTTAATTAACGCCCAATCTAATATATGTTGTATATGATCCATGGTCAGCTTATGTCGTTGCCTAAATTGTTTTGAGTGAACATCTAAAGAGAATGTAAAATAAAATGTAAGAAAATATTCATTAACAAATAACAGTCACATGCATCTGATAGTATTTGTTTTTTCCTGTCATATAAGCACTTTTTTTCATATATTAAATGGGTCATTCCTTCAAAATCGGATTCCTTCTCGCCTGTGTCCAAAAATCGACGCAACCTAAAGAGACATGTGATGGCTCAAATTAATAAGACTCTAGTTTCGAATGCTTAGTGCCCTTTGGTAACAATTTTATAATAAGGACAAAAACATTTCATTCAAATTGAAAAAAGAAGCTTAAATCATTCTATTTCAATATTCAAACTAAAATAATTGTCTGGTTACTTCCTGTACCTAAACACTTATGAACGAATGATGAATGAATGTTCGAACCACTTAATATTTAAAGACAAATAGTTCCCCGGAATGAGTAGGAAGCGCTTTATTAACCTATTACTAAAATTGATGTTGCGGTTCGTGTACAAACATTATTTTGGTTAATAGGCAATCAATTCTTCGTTTTCCTGTGGTTTTGATAATTCCTAACTCAGATTATTCTCTGAACAAAAAGCTCAATAGGTATAGAAGTGAAAACCCAATCAAAATCAATTTAGTAACTTTCACTTTAAGTGATGAAAATCCAAGCACACAAAAACTAATTTCTAGTCTATTACACGGAGAAATTTTTTTATGGATTTGGGAGCAATAAAATAATCATGATATCAATAATTTGTGGAATATCGTAAAAGACTCTAGAGTTACAGTTCTGGCATCCGTAAGATTAGTGCGAGAATATAGTCTATCGAATTACAATGTATGGTTCTCCCAGAATATATTTAAAAATTTCTTTCAGTGCATTTTAATATTTTTATGCATTGCATAATATAGATAGAAAAATGTAATAAATTTATTAAAAGATTGATTTTCTTTTGTTCTGAGCTTATATTTATTGCAAACTAGTTGTAACTGTAACTAAATTTGAGGCTTAATTACGCTATTAATTTTTGCGATTTAAATATTTTTTATATACCTATCCTCTTGCAATATTCTTGTTAATCTGTTTTAAACATTTAAACCAAAAACTATTTTTCAGGCCTATTCGCCTATTTGGACTATTCCGGGAAATAAAGGGATTAAACAGAAACAGAATGATTTGTTTGTTTGCTTGCTTGCTTAATTCGTTTTATTCATTTTATTTTATTTTAAATTAGAAAGATTATTTTTGCTGTACGGATGACTGTCCGTCACTGTGTGGAAATAAAAAGAATTATTTTTTTAATCATTCGAGCAGAACTTTTTAAAACAAATTGAACTTAATTGAATGAATTTATCAAGAATTGAATAGCAAAAACCTAATTTTAAAAAAAATATATTTAATAATAATTGTTACCGTCAATAGGTAAGTCTAATTTATTTAATTCTCAAAGAAAGGAAGTTTAAAATTCATACATATGTATTTGTCTGATTTATTTTCCGCCTTTTACCCATTAGTTATAGCTAATATTTAGTATTTTTATCAGATTGATTTTGAGGTCGCCACACGGAGTTTGTATTACGATTTTTTGCACATCCCACAAAGTTTCAGTGAAAATTTTGTAAATACCTTAAATTAAAGAATGTTTCACCTTCTTATTCTAAAAAATTCTTTAATAATTTTCCAAATGAACGAATAAAAGATAATATCTTTTTTGACTTATTGACAATAACGAGCACGGATTTATCTTGTGAAATGGCAAATCGAAGTAAAGTAAAATGTTCTTTATTTATTTTAATGATATTTACAGGTTGGAATATCTTTAATTAAAGGATTTTCCACAATTATCACCAAAAGATTGTAGGAAAATGTAGAAAACTGCAACGGAAAACTATGATTTTACCAAATTATAGACTAAAATATCTTAAAGAATACAAATGAAAGACAAAGTTTTTGACATAAAGTGTCTCCAAATTTTTTCTGAGCCGTCTCAGTTTAATAAAATTAACTATTGTCGGAGTATCCGAAAGAAAAAATTAGGATATAGGTAATTATTAAGTGGATTAAGTAGTTTAGGTCAGAATAAGTTTTATTAGTTATACTTATCTATAAAATTTCTCAAAGATATTAAATTTTTTCTAAAAAATTTTATTAAATACTTTAGAAAAACCCCAAATTGAGAGGACAAAAAATCAAATGGGTTTGAAAAATAAAACAAGGCATTACGAATTTTAAGCAATAGTTTTAAGACATGTAATATAAATAAAGCATCGAAAATTTTAATATCAAATAGATGCTAATAAATTGAACGTTTCTGGAAAATCGCATAGCAAACCTCAAAATCAATTTATGCTACTCTCATTCGACTTTATAGGAATTAATTTAATATTTATAGTCGCACAAAAACTAAAACGGCAGGATTTTTATGAAATTACGATTTAACCGGCAAATCTCACTAAAGGATAATTTTATCTTAAACTTACAAACAAATTTAATCCACAAAAAATCCGTTTGTCGTTCGAATTCAAACAATATCCTCACTGTAGCTAATATACGAGAAAAACGCGCCACTTAAATGCAACAACTCCGAAATACCCGAAAAATCACGGCCTGATGGCAACCACTTGTTTAACACCTCAGAGCACTCGTTGTCACCTTAACACCTTGCAACAGCACTTCAGCCCCTCAGCGAATCTGCAAATTCGCACGACCACTTGTTGAACAATGCGAAGGTACACAGTTAAAGAGTTCCAATTTATAGCAGGCGCCGCGACGCCCCTACGCGAAATCGCTCGGATGGGGCGGCGCATGAGCCTCCCTCGTCGCGTCGGGGTTGCGTTGCGTCTGTCCTCGTCCGCGTATCTCGCATCTCCTCGCATGCTATAAAATCTGCCAGAGTCGGCAGTGGTCGAGGGCTGGAGGACGTCGCTAATCGAATGAATAGGGCTACGCGCGGCGCGACGCGGCTCTTCAATGGAAAAGATCAATTTCGTCACTTGAATTTTGATGGGTACAGGCGTCAAGTTATTGATACCTTCGACTTGCCCGCACTCCGGCTGTAATCAGGCCATTGTCTTTTAACTATATTGCAGGGATTTAGTCGGCCCAGGCCCTTAGTTACACAGCGAAAAGTTATTTTTTGCAAAACACTATAGAGGGAACGAAATTAAAGCCCAGTCAATGCTTCAACCCGTTTAAATGCAAATGTTGAACATTTTAAGGAAAATCCTTCCTGAAAATGGCACCGCAATATTTGGCGGGTAGTGTTGAGTGGCCATTAGCACTTAATGAAAAAAAAAAGTATGGTGTCGCAACCATTTTCCATTTGCATTTCGGAAACTTTTCATTTGCGAAAAAAAAGGTATATTCTCATTGTCCACTTCACGTGGGTTGTATCCTTTTATTTTTTTGCAGGAACCATAATTGGCTTACCCACGACCAGAAGGTTTTAATATCCAGTTTGTAAAACTGAAAAAGGCAGTAAAATCAATTTCCAGAATTTGTATATACTGATTTTCAATAAATTAAGCAACTCATTTACTATAATAATACATCTGCACCCTAAAATTCATAGATAAAATAAATAAAGTTAACTAAGTTATGTCTTTATAAAATTTTAAGACCCTAGTTTTATTACTTCAAAGTATCTTAGTACCGCAAAATAAAAATTTTTATAACTAAACTGTATGCATTTGAATCCACAATTTTCAACTTGCATAATTTTGTAATTAAATTAGGATCAGATGGGGTAATTGGAAACAAAATTTCGATGTTTCGCATTCAACTTCTTCCCTAGTTTTTGGGTGAATTCACAGAAGTAATTTTGTGTTGTATCGTCAATACTTGACTCCTATCGCACAACAGCAATTTCCTCGAAAGGTTGGTGTATGGTGGGGTTGCTGTTTTCCTTCCTAAATAAGGGCATCCTGCAAAGAATACATCAATCAATTATCAATGCAAAAATTGTGTGAAACAAAACAAACAAAGGATAGTCACCTGATCAAACATGACCCCAAAATATTTAGGATAACATCCTTCAAAAGTTCATCAAAATCGAATTACATAAACATAGTAATTCAAAGCAAAATCTAATATATTTAGAGAGGCTTGCAAAATTAGTTGTTTCTAATTGCTCCAGGATAAAAATGTATGGGGTAATTGTAAAATCTGTCTAAATTGTCAAGTTAAGTGGCTCAACAGTTGTCCAGGAATTTGAGTAACCGCACCAGATACGTTCTAATTGTTTGTAGTCCCTTAAATCTGTAAAACTAGATCCACTTTAAATAGTTTTTATTTATAAATTATTGCAGGCAGAAATTTGGAAAATAACATATTTAATTTCATAATGTCACAGATTTTCGTATTTTTACAAAATTAATATAATAATACCTTAGAAAACATTTTAGAATTATTGTGATCGATCGGGAACCACTAAAGAAATTATGCCAACAACATTTCAATTTAAATATATTTTTCATTTATTCATTATGGGTTCTAAATTATACGCGAGACAGAGTTTGGCAATATTCGAATAAAATTTCATCTAGATTATTATTCGAATATATTATTCGAGTGATTTATTCCTGAATAATTCCTTATTCGCCAATCATGAATTCATTATTTTAAATAACGCTAATAAAATTTATATGTCGGTAGATGTTATGATGAGCATTTTCATAAATATACAATTACAGTTTAGTAACTCTTGACCTTCAGATAATACATATATTGGAAAAAAAAAGACGGACAAGTGCGAGTAGAACTCACGCCTTGAGGGTTCCGTATCGTTATACTTTATAATTATCTATTAAATTTGAATTATAAAACAAGCCACGCCCCGCGCGAATTATAATTATTATTTACTTAGGCACCTATTACAGATTTATTATTAGAAAATAATGGTTCACGGTTTATGCATAAGGTTTATATTTATGAAATTAAATGTTTTTTTTTTTTATATTTGAGTTGATTGAATGAAAGGTAAATTGCAGTTTACGATTTATGACGTATTAAAAAAAAATCTACTTACTAGATCTCGTTCAAACCAATTTTCGGTGGAAGTTTGCATGGTAATGTACATCATATATTATTTTTAGTTTTATCATTCTCTTATTTTTGAAGTTACAGGGGGGGGACACACATTTTACCAGTTTGGAAGTGTCTCTCGCGCAAACTATTCAGTTTAGAAAAAAATGATATTAGAAACCTCAATATCATTTTTGAAGACCTATCCATAGATACCCCACACGTATGGGTTTGATGAAAAAAAATGTTTGAGTTTCAGTTCTAAGTATGGGGAACCCCCAACATTTATTGTTTTTTTTCTATTTTTGTGTGAAAATCTTAATGCGGTTCACAGAATACATCTACTTACCAAGTTTCAACAGTATAGTTCTTATAGTTTCGGAAAAAAGTGGCTGTGACATACGGACGGACAGACAGACAGACAGACATGACGAATCCATAAGGGTTCCGTTTTTTGCCATTTAGCTACAGAACTCTAAAAAAGGATTGAAATCTTTTGAAATTTTTAAGTTTTGTTTTATACATATTTAGTTGATAGGTGATTTTTTGTTATATTTGAGTTATTTTGCTCCACATAAATTTTATTATATAACAGAATCTGGTATAGAAATGTATGGCTGCACTTATACATATAATAGAAAATCTGAGTTTATTTTAATCTTGTAACCAGCTAATGGCTTAACATTAATACGTCGTGTTAAACCTCATCTGTATCCACTATTAAGTCTGTGTTTACTATTGGAATTTCATTACTATCACTGAAATATTTTTATCTGTTCACTAGCTTTTAGTTGCCATGTTGGATCCGCTATTTTAAATTTGAAAATTGTCTTACCAAAATCGAAATTAGCAATCCTCCTGACATTTAAAAATGTCTGTAGCCATTTGGAGTTATTTAATTTCGATAGATTTTAAATCCGTAGCCCGACAATCGTCTTTATAGTCGTTTCCATTAAAATCACCTAAAGTCAAAGAATATCGGTTGCCATACTGGAGCCGCCATATTAAATTTGTAAATTATCATCAGTATTCCCAAAAATCCCCTACATCGATTTTCATATCAATCCTTAGAAGTTTCAAATAACCGCTATTCCTTCCACGAATGAAATCAAATTTATTCAAATAAATTTTAGGAATCAACTCATTTGCAAATAACGAAGAATATTTTATTTGTATAATCGTTATTCGCCTAATATTTGTCCAACTATTTATGATCCGAGATTTTCTCATCGATCCAACACCTGAGGGGCTAACTACACAGAGTCTTAAAGTCACGACAAATATTTTCTTGGAAATATCTTGAAAACGTACAACTTTTCGAGAAAAACAAATAACTTTATTTTGCTTGACTAAAACGGTTTAATAATCTACTATTGACTACTATGACATTTTCTTATAAGTATTAGCATTATTATATAGCAAATTTCAGCTGAAAGGATTCCAAATATCCTTGTTCAAAGCTATTAGAGGTATTTGTCGTAAATGAAAAACAAAGACTTATTTATACAATCGATTTTTATAATATTTGTCAAGGGAAAGCAACCACAAAAGGAGAAAAATAAACTCTTTTTAATATAGCCAGTTTCGAAAATTTTCCGTGGAACTGAATGTTACATTAATGAAATTAACATTGTTACATAAGATTAAATCACTGTTTTCCTGTTTTAGTTGAGCTCAGCACTAGCATCACAAGTAATATTAATGCTGATTAGTATTGCATATACTTCTAAGATTTTATTTCAACTGTCAAAAAGCTTAATTAAAATATCGTATTTATGAAAGTTTGTTAAAATTAATTATAACTCTTTAATATTTGAGCTGTTAATGGAATTTTTAAAGATTTCATTGATCTCTTGGTCAAACTTTTTTAAATAAAGATGGAGTAATATTAAATGGGTTTTTCAATCGTATATTTTAACTTCAATTAATTGCGACTTAATTGCGAATTAATTGCGAATAAGTTGATTATCTAAAAACTTTTAATTAACTACGTGATGAATAATTACGCTTTTATTTTTTCATAGATATCCTCTCTATACCTACATATGATACTAATTTAGTACAAATATTAAACGCTATTGTGCTCATATCTATAGAGGAGAAGAAGTTAAGCGTAAAATTTATTAGAAGTTTCTCTATAGAAAGGCGTTTGCCCGGAAGGATTTAAAGTTATACCTTGTGAAACCTAACATGGATTAGCAAGCACCCACCATTGTATTGTACCTATTGAAAGCAAACAAGAAGGCCTTTAAGTGGGCTCTATTTCTGCAAGATTAATGCTTTCGAAACGATATTTAGGAAGCAACTTTGGCACAAAACCCAATAACCTCGATTCGCAGAGGATACCACGCACTGCGTTTATTTGCACAAAGGGAGTATAACTTTAGTTCATAAAATGGTGTGCTAAATGTGCACTTTGCCCAGGGTCATGATATGATGATATATTGCGCGGGAGTGCGCCCATTAAATGAAAGTTATGAAAGCAATGGGCCATAACGCGCGCTCTATGTAAGGGCGGCTTACATACCTGGCGTCCTTACGTGACTGGCGGAAAGCTTACAAGAAGTTAGATCACGTGAAAAAAAGTGATAATCCAAGAGTGGGGGTTTGTATCCCCGCCGCATTAACAGCATTCGTGAGGTGTATTAATGAGGAGCTAAAAGCTGTTAGTGCCCATCCGCGAACAAAGATGCAGCCACAAATCCTCCGCGCTATGCTCTCTCTTGTTTATAAAAAAAATAATTAACTTTTACTGCAGGCGGGGGTCACTGATAAATGGACGAAATGAAATATGCATGTGGTCCGACATTCTGTAACATTAGCAAAGCCTAATTAAATTTTGAAATTTGTCTGAAGTATATAAATTGCTCGCGGTCTTAAAGACCTTTCTCCGTTCTTTCGACCCAAGGTTGCAACTGAGTATTCTCAGGTGGGTTATTCACTAATCAGTTTGCTTTAAAAGGACTTTAACTTGGAGCTCTTACATAGAAGTCCCAAAAGGGTATTTATGGAGTATATCACTTAGATCTTTGATGTAAAGTTGGCACATTAATCAAATATTCTAAAGTCAATGTTATATATAAAATTTGGATAGGAGTTTAAATTGCACAATATGTGATTTATTTTATTTTATGTATATGTAAGTAAAGCAATATATATTCATAAGGGTGTATACAAAAAGAATGAAAAATTTGTATTTAGATCTAGAAGAGTTTGTCAAACACATTATATATATACATATATTATACATACGTCATATTGTAATAAGATCATAAACGATAGTCCACACACTATAAGAATCCCGAAATAAGTTTCATGAAATTGTACACTTACCTAATTCCAAGTTTCAAGGAGATCTGACAAAAAGGGTTTCTAAATTAATTAATTAAATTTGCGAAAAATTAGCATAAATATATTCTTACATGTATGTATGTACATATAATACTGTCGCCTACCGCCTACATAAAGTTAATTTAAGATTTAATGTCACAAAGACCTTGGTACCACAACTCAAATCCGTAATTCAGGAAAAAAAATTAACAAGTTTCGATTAACCTACTCCCTTGGGTTGATATCTTCTATTTATAAATAAAATATCATCAAATCAAATTAAAATGTTGCGCTTTAATATTGTTTTATACAATATTGTAATTAAACTATAACTCTTAAGATATATTTGAAGTACTTGAACTGAACTTGACATATTTAAATTAGACTTGAGCTAAACCCACCCACCGACTTAACATTTTTGAAGTTTTTGATTGTTGGGATATTGTTTTATATGTACATATTTATGAGATATATTCTGATTTTCTTAGTAAAAGTCGGTGAAAGGGGTGTCTTTTAACTGATAGTAATTTTTATTGTTCATTAATTGTAGTAAAAAATTCATTCAAAATAGAACTGAAACAGAATAATTCAATAGAAAAATTTATAATAATTAAAAAAAATACCGATTTAGATCAATCGCTGTAAATTTTCGACACTGAGTAATTCTATGTATTTATCTTTTTGTGATTCAAATGAAATTTATTTTAAATTTTTCAGAACACATGGGGTTATTTTATCCATTTTTGGAAACGCTTTCGAAATGTTCGGGTCCTATGTTAAAATAATGCTTAACCATTTACTACATACAATACCTATATAATATCAGTTATTTGTAAGCTTTATCACGATTTGTTCAAGAAGTTTTGTTAAAGAACCAGATAGAACCAACTGAAATTGTCAATCGCAATATTTCATCTACATATAACAAATATTCAAATGAATTTCTTAGAACTCTATAAGAGCGAAAGCTTTATAATTAAAGCAAAGTATTGTGGGTAAATAAAATTGGATTATGGGCAGCAAGCTAATTAAATTAAATTAATTCATTAAATTGTGTAGCAATAATTGCAGGTATTATGTACTTTACAATGCAAACGACAAGACAACATCACAGGTCTCATCTTTACAAGAGATCGAACTAGAATGATGTATTGAGGAAATGAGTTAAACATGCACCGATAAAGTTATGCAATTTCCTAGAAATCCAGCTGTACGCAACTAGACCATGCATGCGAATTTCAATTGAGTGGGTATTTTCATCTAGATACCCAAAAAAGACGACCTTTCCGGAATATTTTTTCACGTTAGGAAATAAGTATAGCACTCGGGTTTTTTGGTATACCTATATTTATTATAAGTTCCTTACAAACAGTATTTTTTTAAATAAAAGTAATGTCTTCAGACCCTGTTATGCTTGCTATACAAAAAAAAGGTCCATTTTATGTAAGCTTGTAAAATAAAATTCACCTGAAATCAAATATTCAAAAATTTTCATAAAATACTTATTGGAGGTTATACTAGTAACATTATTAAAAATTCAAAAATTAACAAAATTGCTGACAAGTAAAAGTTGCTTTTAAAATAGTTATAAGAAATATTTATAATGAAAAAATAATTCTTTTTTTAGGTAGAAGCTCCAATAAATTAAGTAGGTACCTATATTTTAAAATAAAACTAAAACTGAGTCGATATCTTATTTCGTTCAAAAGTTATAGCTTACATAAGTTCGAAAAAGGTGATTTCGAGGAAATCGCGTTTTAAGTTTCACTACGCCATGGTTTGGCCAGCGAAAACTTATTTATAAGCACGCATAACTTTGCCAATTTTCAAGATTTTTGCAAATTTCATTGAGGAAAGGATGATACCTATATGTATGCAACCATAACATAAAAAAACAATCGATTTTTTTAAAATTTCTGATGAGAATACCCATTTAAGTTAAAGGAAATTTCAGTAAATATTGCGACCTTTCGGGTATTTTCGGACGAAATGAAAAATAATTAAAGTAATTTACTAGAGACCGCCTAGTCCTTTATAAATATATGATTATTTTTAAAATCTTTAAAACTGGTATCCCCCCAATCCAAATTAATCCAAAGTAGGCATTTCCTCAGTTTATCAATTAAAATTAAAATAGAGCCCGTGCCACTTCCACTCTTTCTTCCACAAAAGTAAGTTTTGATCTTCCGCCCGGCTTGTCTTATCTGTTTACACTTTACAGAGCTGAGCAGAGAAAGTGGGGAGCTCATGTGCCGCTGTGATCCTGGCAATTACGTCCCAAGCAATAAAAGATCTTAATATCCTCAAATCTTATTTATTTCCACAAAATCCATTAAGCCGACGGCCGCAGCAGAAGCCTCAAGTTCAAACAGGGCACCTGAGTTATAGCCGGCTTGTGTGTAAAACTTGGCGCGTTCCTGTAATTCCCGGCTGGTTTACGTTTACACTTTTAATTATCTGGTGTCATCCATCAGAGAGGGATGCTTGGGATACTTGGGATGCTGTGTGACATCTCCCTGCAAAAGGGTTCCCTCATAACATTCCACAAGCCGACATCAGTTATTCCGATTAAATCTCTGTTTTCACTCTGGCCAGCGATTGTCGTTCGTTGGTGCGAGGGTGGAGTTTCTCACCTCAACGGCATGTGAGTGGCCCCAACAGATATTTTACGTCATCTGAAGCCCAATACCTGAATCCGGTAGCCTCAATGTGACTTCATTAGTAAGACAAAATGCGATATTTGGGAAATTTACTCTTCTACACATGACTCAATGCCTCGCCGAGAAGAATAGCCCTATTGATGTGGGTGGGATTGTATTTTTGGATACACCTGAATATCTGACGGCATTTCCTTCCTTGCTGGAAATAACCCTAATATAATATTGTCATTTAACCAAGAAACAATTTCCCTCCCTTCGAAGTCATTGAACTTCCTTCGAGGACAGGAGAAACTTCACTCTGCCTTTCGTGTCGGATTTTGCGACTAATTAAACACTAGATCTTCATAAAATTAGGTCAGCACGCCACTGATTTCGAAACGATTGTTATGGAACGAGTATGCTGTAACTACTTTGATTAGATTAATAGACATTGGCAGATTGTTTTCATTAAGAGGCAGAGGAATGGATAGACTGACTGATAAAATAGATAATAGCAATATGTAACTCAATCAATTTTTTATTAGAGTGCATCCCCTTTCTTAACTTTGATAACGATATTAATTGCCTAATTAATCGCCTACGAAAATTATAGGAACATTTATGTTTGTCTAGATAGGTACCTTACAAATATTCCACAATAAAATAAGCAAACACTCATTTTCAGGTATATGGAAAGTATTTATAGCAATCAAGAGATTAGAGTTTGAAAGTAACACATGCACAAAAAAATAACCTAAAACCAAAAAGCAGTGGTAGGCTCAGAATGTAAATTGAATATACATACATACATATATGAAGGTAATTATTTTCCTCATCCTCAAGCAATAGTCGTTATTGTAAGCAATAAAATAGAACTCAAAACATACTCCTAACTTGAAAACGACAAGATATAACTCAAAAAATGCTCATTACTCTTTCACTGGTGGGCAAAAATTAATCTGATTTAATCTTATTACATCTCAGTTTTTACCATTTTACTTATAACATTAAAAATCAATATGAGCATTTCAAGAAGATTCGAGGCAGATAATTAAACTATTCTCCATATCTTTCTCCGATATTGTCTTCAAAATTTTCAAAATATTATTTTCGGTCCCAAGATTTTACCTCGTATTTTCAAAGAAATTTTAGTTTGCACGGGCAAACAAAACTTCATTTTGATCAGGACAGGGCACTTCGTGTAAAAGAAGTTTAACTATTTGGATAATCAATATTTATCTTAGGAAAAAACAGATATTTTTATTTTTTTCATCTGGTCTATTTAAACTAAACTATTGCCTTATTAATTTAATTAGTCCGTAAAATAATACCTTCTTGAAAATCTCAGGATATTTTTCGATTGATTAGACGTAAGTTATGTAAAAACCTCAGCCAATAATATTTATCTATTTTTTCCATATTTTTACATTTTTCAATAATATAAATAATTTAGACATTTTTGCATAAAATTTATAAAATCATGACTGAAGTATCCTCTTTAAAATTAATCCAGAACCAAATTTTTATCTTCACCCATTTTTAAGATAATACATATGTATGCAAAAACATTCAAAAAATTACATACAAATTAAAATTGGTCGAGTTCAACAGTGTGTCAATTTTAATGAAAAGTGTCAGAAATTATAATAAAATATTTAATTGATATACATTTTTGAAGGAAAATATTTGAGATTGCTTAACGCAAGGGGAATGATGTTTTTATTTTGAATTGTGAATTGTTTCATACTTATTTAATAAAATATAAATGAATCACCATGATCATGAGAGAGGATTAATAACTTTAATTTTACATTCCGGAAAACAGAGATAATAATAATTTGTTTAATTTATTTAACTAAGCATCATCAAGTTGCCCAATTTTTGTGGGACGATCCGTTTAGTAATTTTTGAAAATCTCACAAAAGTCGGTAAAAAGAGGAACGTTAATAAACCAGCACAAAATGTATGAGAAACAGATTTCGATAATTTTGGCTGATCTTTTAATATAAAATAGTCCCGGTCGTCTGCATCAAAAGGCTCTATAGATACAAAGTAGTTGAATATATACTATATATCATAGTTTTCGAAATACATATAATAATATAATTCGAATCAGTTTTATAAATATAGTACCACTTCTAAAAATGCTCAATTTCTACCATGCCAGATAAATAACTAATTTTTAAATCGTTCATTTCAAATTTACTCTCTAATTTTAAAAATTTAATACAACAATTTTATGTAAGACAACAACGCAAAGGTCATGACTTAAAATAAGACTTTAAATATGATAAATATTATAATAAAAATAAGTAAAATATTACCTTATACTGCTATTTTATTAAAATGTCTTTTTATTTTTCAAATAGCATTCTCACAGTAGTTCCATATCTTATCAGTTCGTTTGGATTATTGAACATTATTATATAATAATAAATTTAAATTTTTCTTAGGAAAGTTTACTAACAATTTTCAATTCAAATATTGAAATCAACAACTCTGATAATCGTATAGTATCTACTAATTTTTAAAGTTTACAAACTCTCATCTAGATTTTAAAAATATTGACAATTCAAGTAGGTAAATTAAAAATAAAACCAAGAATTTCTGATAGGATGTTCATTTTATTTGCCAGAAATTTAGTATTCAATAGTTCGAATTGTTCAGAAATCTTTAAACTTGTACATATTGTAATTGCTAATTGATTTTAGTCTTCATCTTCTTCCTCTTCCATCTCTTCTTCCTCACCTATGCGTGGATCAGCAGTGATGATTTCCTCCGCCAACAAATATAGGTCGTTTATATTCTGCAAAGAATTTATAAGATTTTGTTAAAGCAAAATTAGCCAATATTTTACGTTGGCGAGCTTAAGTTTGGCGACACGGGGGTCACTATAGTGTAGTTCGTCAAACTGCTTCTTGGATACCAAGAGACCTTTGGTGACGTCTTCATCCATTCCCATATTGAGTTTCTTCAAATATTCAGATTCACTGATAGCTAATTTGTATTTTTCAACCTCAGGGAATATCAACTCCTCGTCAGAATCTTCCCACTCTTCAAGGCACTGCTTCTCAGGTTTGCTGGTAGCTTCCTCTGCTATCTTTCTAGACATTTCACTAGTGGCCTGAAATGACATCCAAGTTTACTTGTATTTTGTATACTCCAAGAAAGTTCCATACAGCTGCCCTAGCCAAAATTTCCTTCGCCTTCGGCATCTTAGTAACGTCTTTGAACTTCGCATCAAGTTGTTGACGTATCTTTCTCTCAGTATCCCTGAACTTACGTCTATTGAAAAATAATATTTAAATTATGATACAATTAGATTAGATACAAACCTCTTTTGAACAATGTTCGCCACATCCAGAGGATCGCTGCTAAATTGATGTGGCTTGCGGTCCGATTTGGCTTTCATTTTTCTTCTTTCCCGATCAAGAAATTCTTTAAGGCTCTGCTCACAATCTTTGTACGTTTTGTCGTGCATTCTGTAAATTTAATTTTTAAATATTTCGTTATTTATAAAAATAATACCCTATACCTCAAAAGCCCTAATCCAAGCTTTGCATCTTCCTCTTTGTACTGCTCCTCAAGCTTCTTTTGGGCTACAATCAGCTTTCGAATTTCCTCATCTTTTTGCCGATCGAGTTCATCATAAATTGTGCGATCACGCTCCCACTTAGCCCCCTGACGAAGTAATTTTTCTGCCATTTTTTCTCGGCTTGTTTTCATCTAATTAATAAAACTTATTACATAACATCCTTTTTACATCTTAATTAACTGAAAAATTACCCTGGCTCGTCTTTTTGCGATCAAATTGTTAACACGTTTGTTCACTATGAAAATGGGATGATTAGCCAACTCATCAGGAATTACTTTCGTTTTGCCATCGAGAATCAAATTACGCTCCCGTTCTACCTCTTTTATCTTAAAAATTTTAATATTTATTTTAGGCTTTCTGAAAAAAGGGGATATAAATGGTAATAAATAATTTGTGTATTCTTCTGTATTTATAACGTGTTCATTGTCGGAAAAAGTGAACTGTATTTAATAATTGTGTTTTAATTCGTCTATTGTAATATAATATATGCATACATATATATATATTTTATATACATATACATATATTAAAATAAAAGATTAATTTCGGTATTCCGAACTAGCAACCTTTAAGACTTTCAATGATTGCTTAATTTAGTCCACTGCTTTACATTCACACTTTTAAATTCTAAGACTAGATCAAACTTGGCCTAAATCTGGCTCAAGCCCGGTTAAGTTAAGCTCAAAGCGCCATAAGCTTGACTTAAGCCGAATAATATGAATATAACTAATACTTTCACCAATAGTCCCCTATACATACGAGTATATTTATGTAGGAATGTATGTGCACAAAATTTCCTTAAAATCGGCTTAGGAGTTTTAGACTTTCTGGATCAAACCTGCCTTAAGCTAAATTCTACTCAAGCCGACATTAGCCTGTCTAAACCCTAACTCAAGTCCACCTTAAATCAGATGATATACATATATTTTATTATTTTACCATTTAGTAACCAATTTATGTGTATTTTTTAAGATTTAGAGTTTTTCTGTAATGTGTTGCAATTTAATTTATTTGAAATGTTAAGTAATTCGAATAAATTTAATTTAAGTAAGAAATGTGTATGTTTAATTGGGTTCTGATTTTGTTTAGGTATATGTTGTATTTGAACGGCAAATGATGCACCTATGGATTGCAGTTTTTGAAAAAAGATAAAAATAAATTTTTTAAGTTGACTTGGAGCCGTGTTGTGTATACTATAATATAATTAATTCTTTCGGATTAAAGACTCTACGGTTATGTAGACAAAAAAACTATCAATACCTTTTGGTATCGAGTACATTTTTTACTCGATACTTCTACTCATATGAATAGTTTGCTGCAGACACAATTTATTCTATAGTTTTACTCATATCAGTTTTTCGAAATACCTATACAATTTTCGGCGCGCGGGAGCTTACACGCACTTGATCGATCGATTGTAATATATCGATTTTTTTGACGCTATTCCTGTTTCCCCAAATTATAAAGCTCCAAACTCCTTTTATTATGTGATTTATGATCAAGTGCGTTGAACATTTAAGAAAAAAAAATGAAATACAACTTTTTGGACCCGTTTGACTCAATAATAACATAAAATCAACTCAATATGGAACTAATTTCTTATAAATCTCCGAAAATGTACTTTGGCGTAATTCGCCACTCACTTGGTTATTATTTATAAATACTATGATTTTGTCTATATTATACTAATAATCTACAATAATTAATATCATATTGTATTTCTGAATAAATTACCATAGATGAGCAGCACTTATAATAAAAAAATCCAGACGTAAATTATTATTTCGAAACATTTTAGACGGATATCAGGCGGAAATATTTTACAGTCGGAAAAGAGACTAAAAACATACCGGATGTCAGGACTATAAAACTATATTATCTTATCTATTTTAAGGATGACAGAACTATAGGTAACTACAGAGTCTTTTACTATATTGCAAAAATTATTAATATCATGACTACATTATTGTTCTCAAATCCATAAAAATGCTTACTAATATAAAACGTTTGACTCGATATCGTGCATCTATCGTTATTTTATGGTATTACCTAATGGGCTATCATTATTTTTATTATGAGAAAGTTTTCTGCAGGTACTTACTTCTCGCTTCTGTATGCGTTTATTTAGCAAAATAACGTAGTCCTCATGCAGACGTTTCCTGAGGTCCTTCATGTACTTGCGATCGGTTAGACGCACAATGTTAGTACCCATCAGCCGCTCCAGTCTGGCGCATATTCGGGGAATGTTGAAGCTGCATAATGTAAGAATAGACGAATTATTTCAAGAAATTCCACAAAAAACCCTCTAAATTACGTTCAACCAGCTCACCGCGACTGAGCTCAAGAAAGCCGAAGGGGTAAAAATATCAAAAGCATAAATTCAGTAAAATAGAGACCCTATGGGAGGCTAAGCGATTACAGGAGCCTTACAAGTTACGTGATATGAATTGTATGGAAATAACAAATTACGTGTCCCTTATCAAACACAATCCTTCTGAATGCAAATCATGTGATTTCACTTGTTCCCCCCGAGGCGGGCACGCCACAAATCTATAACCAGGTAAAATTCAATCGTTTTGGTCAGAAGCGCCTCACGAAAATGTGTCGCGAACGCGATTGCCATGGGGAAGCCGGCACACCCTGTGTCGACGAACAAAGACTCGATGCCTCTATTATTGTTGCGGGGGAGGAGAAGGAGGGGATAAAGACACGACAGGCACCCAAGGGCCACCTTTCGTTTAGAATCTACCCTACATAAATTCGTGCACTCCTTTCGGTAAATGCAAAACTTTAATATCTCATTCGCATAACATTTCTATATACATACATGATGTTTTGTTTTTCACAGGAAATACCCGCAAAATAGCCAAAGGTTATAATTTTGCTGGAGAATCATTCAAACGTTCAGATAAATCTCTGGGGCAGTTAATCCGATCACCGGTGATTAGTTTTCCCAATTGTACACTTGGGTTTGTTAAAAGGGATTAGAAATATTTTGGTTTTTTGATAGCTTGTGTAATGCTGAAGCGGTTTGCAAGCAACGGCTTGTCAATGCGCCCAGCAGCCTTTTTAAGGGTTCTAATTTTTTATCTATGCATATGTTTGTATGTATAAGTGGAAACTAGAGGGTTTTCAACTTTATTATACAAAATGCGTTAGAGCAATTATTATAGTTTATATAAAACTAGCTGACCCGTACCCGGCATTGCCCGGACAGAACTATCCTTATAATAAAGCAAAACTTTAATAGGAGTAATTGATAATATATTCTTGATTAATTACTCATTATCTGAGTAATTGATAATATATTTTTTATTATTTGTAAATTTTAATTAATTAAAAAATGGAAAATTGTATTTTTTTTTTTTTTTTGCCGAACCCTGATCTCAATTGGATAAGTACTTTTGCGTGAAAGCGCGATAAGCAAACAAACTCTTCCTATTTATATAATTAGTAGAGATACTTTGATACGATTTAAATTCCCTCCTCTTTTTATCGCATTTATTTGTAAGCCTAATTTTGATGAGCCTTTAAATGACATTATTAACTTAATGCTAATTAAGAATAATATATTTATATATTACTTATTTTATAACATTTTAGCTGGATAATGTGATTGTTGTAGTTTTTGTGTCAGTAAGAATGACTCTTATTACCTATGTATATGCAAAAAACATGTCTGTTCTCGATGAAATGAAATTATTAAATTGGCTGCATAAAAATACAAATCAAACTCCATTTCCTCCATTGTTTTTAATATTATTTTTTTATTCCATATGTAGTCCATGGTTCATTGGAACCATTATATAGGAAATCGTATGCTTGAGCACATGGTTAATTTATATTCTGTAGCTTCCACCGTCAAATTCGTCATGATCATAATATTTTATAGCCACTCATTATTTGCATAAACCATCAAAGAAAGTGATAAAATGTACGGAAGCGAGGAAGCGATTTGTGCTAGAATCATCTGCTTTTATCCACAGATATCCTAGAAGTTTAAATGCATCATAAATTTCGCCATTTAGGAAGAGGTATGTTGATGTGAACGCCCTCTAAAAAGCGCAATCAATAAAATACCATTGCCTGTGTCGTACGGCAATTCATTTTGACCAATAAAAGATAAATTCTCACATTGAAGCACATTTGTCACGTAGACAGACACGTAGACGTAACGTAGAAGTAAGGCAGGCAGGCGAAAGGATCGTAAAATATTTGAGCGGCATTGGAGAAGAGAACCAATTGAAATTTTCCATAGAAACTGAAAACTTTTTCCATCCTTTTCCTCCTTATTTCCGCGACTAAAACTCAAAATAACGAACAAGTATCTTTTACTTCGCGAATAAAGCCGGAGGCGTGGGAGGATATCGCGCTTAAATTAATAAGAAGAGATTTGCCCCTTCACATTGTGCCATCAATAAATAAATCCCCGCGGAAATTGCAATCGCTCCCACTCACCCAATTGAAAAATTCCACGTGTTGACACGTTTTGATTTGAATTTACAAAAACATCACGCACCTTTTCTCTTCCGCAAAAGGATAGCAAATATCAGAAAATAGCAAATCATGACCCTTCCGGAGGACGACAATGGCTTTTTGCGGTAGAAGAAAACGTTGTTTGCATATCATCTTACGGCAGCTTCTTATTATACTTACAATTCTACCCAAATGGCGTGTAGAAGGAGAGGTTTCAGATTTAAATAAAAATGTAGGTACCTTTTCGGAATATGAATAAGGGCGGTAATTTTGAAAAAAGACAATAGTTATCATAAAATTACCTGTATATCACTGAGAAAAATATAATATCGCATTGTATTTTCAAAAGTGCGAGTCATTGATAATAATATTTTTGAAACTCGTTGCAGACTATTATAAAATTAATAACATATGTAGTATTTAAAACAACTCTAAAACACATTAAATAAGCCATTCAACAAAGTTCATTTTAAATTCTACAAGCATTATTATCAATTCAAATACTTTTCTGGTTAAAATTTGTACCAATATAAATAGAATTTACACTTACCCATTTCAAATTAAAAATAAAAATTTTTGAATATATTGAATATTAAAGGTATTAAAAAATCTGACGGGTTTTAGCCAGTGTCTAAAACTGATCAATTGTACAATATTTTAAAAATATGAGATTTACTCGCAGTTTGATCGAATTTGCTAGGTAAAACGTTCGTTTCTAAAAGTTTGTTCTTTGAGTGCTTCTCCACTAACTGGAAAATCAATGACCTGAGGAAATATTTAGATTTATGACTGTTATTGTATATTACGAACTTAAACAATCGTTTCAGATGATATGAAACATAAATTTAAAATTTACAGTCTTTTAATACCCCTAAAACATATTCCCCTGGCATGTCTTATTCCCAAAATGAAATATTTCACTGCCAATATACATATGTACTTATATACTTAATCTGTTCAATATGCGCTTTTTAATAATCGGTAATGAAACAATAGCTGCGTTTTTTTCATTTTCCTATCTGGTTCAGGTTAAATAGCAAATTTTGCATTAAATTGAATTTTAAAAGCCAAACCAAATAAATTTTTGGATTACGTTTTGACGCAAAGTGGGTATAAATCCAGGCAATTTGATTTTATTTTCGCGAAATAAAAAATGTTTGATATATAGGTAACTTTTCATAACTTTCAATTCTAGGTAGGTAACCTTTCATAACTTTCAATTCAGTGCAAAATTTTCTGCTAAACCTTGAACCGGAACCAATTTGAAAAAAAAACACAGCAATACTACTTATCAAACCTTTTTACAAAAAGTCTGTGATTATTTAAATTTTCATATATTGGAAAATTAGACTCAAATTTTGTCCCTAACTTTGTAAAACAGTTCCCTGGCTCTTTTTTGAAATTACGCTAAATTTGACAAGTAAGTTAAAATTTGAAGAGCTTTTTTCTTAAATACATCAACAGTTTAAAAAGTTACATTCACTGGAAGTCAGAATTTCATGCCGATTGGTATGTAGGTGGTCTTAATATTTTAATCAGTACTGTATAATGGTGCACATTATAAGTAAAATTGTAATTTTCAATGAATTTTCAAAAACTACCAAATGCAAAAAGTTAAATTAATATTTTTCGGCATTAGCGCCAAATCATATTTAAAAATTATAAATACAATATTATTACGATTAATTTTACAACGTAATTTTCCTGAGTGATCTTACTTATTTATCTTAAAGAAGAATTGTTACTAATTCTTCATTAAATAGAAGGGCAACTATTAACTCATCTTTTTTAGCAAAAAACACAAAAAAGGAAAATTAATCAATTGAAAAGGACTATCACTTATTGATGTGAAATTTTATTTACATATTATGCACAAAAACTTTTGACGTCCTACTGAAAACTGTTTAATAAAAAAAAAAAAAAGTAATTATATAAATATAAAAAAAACTGTAATATACCAAGTTTTTAAAACGGACTAAACAGTATAAAGCAAACAAACAGGCAGACCAGAAAGAAAGTTGGTATCATCCAGTCCTGAGCTATGTTTAAATTTTCAAGTCTCTAGCTCATCGGGAAGTTAGTTTAAAATCGATTGCAAAATTTGTACCGCACAAAAAGACAAGAAAGCGAATTAATAAAAACGTAGTAAAAATGCCAGTGACCATGAAACGTTAAAGTAAAAAGTAAAAATTTCGGGATGATTTCAACAAATTTCCTAAAACTTGGAAGTTAAACATAAAATTATCGATTGCACTTTGATTTGATTTGAAATGGTAAATTGAACAACTAATAATATTTTTAGTAGTGTGATACTACTGATAATTTTAGAAATCTCATTTACAATCATTCCCTTCATTCCAAAACAAAAAAGATAGGTAGGTAGATAGAATACCAAAAATTGGGTTTTCAAAATTCACAAGAAGATTCCTACTCTGCGTTAAAGGACGGGAGTACCACAAGGCAGTACATATATTGGTACCAATATTTTACCTTTTATAAACAGGCCATGTGCTGGTGCCAGAATCGACGCAGAATACGCAATTAGCCCAACAAAGTTATCCAAATATCTTGGAAGCTACGATGAAAAGAATATGTCAAAAAGTAAAAATGTCAAATATCCAAGCATGAAATTGGCTAATAGCAAGAAATTTAAACATAATAACATATATGTACATAATGTATATAACAAGTTTTTACTGGGTATGCAATTCTGGAGTAACACCGATATCATAAAGGAATTCCAAAACAATGGTAAAAGTAACATCGCCAAGAGTGCATTGATTGTGTATTAAAAATAATGACCTCCACCGAGACTTAGACGGGCCCTCAGTCTAATACAACTGTTACAAATTAGGCCAAAGATAAATGAATTATTAATCCAATGTAACTAAATTGGAATAATAATAATAATAATGTAGTACAAATATTTCAAAATCAAATTACATAAAAGCAAAAGATGTAGGTTTATGCGTCATGCTCAACAGAACATGTGAAAAACTATCTTACAGTATGCGTTAGTTCAATTGATAATCATAATGGTCCTCGAGGCCTATTCTTCTAGAATATCTGGATAGTTACGGTAGAGTGTCAATTTAAAAAATAATAAGCGAAACTTATACAATCTGGACAATATTCCTGACCTTATTCCTCTACCATCCTACTCATTTTTTTCTTCTATAAAATGAATACTTTGCATATGAAAACTTTAATATACCCAACACTGTTGATAGAGTCTAAAACATAAAGTTTCTATTGAAAGGTTCAATAAAATAAATTCTGCGGACTTCCATCCCTTAAATTACTTTAACAATGAACATGGGTAATATTACAAAAGAAAACTAGTTTCATTTAGAAAACTTCCACGCAGCACGTGCCTTCCAAGTAGAATATTTGCAACAACTTATTTATAGTCGCAAACTTTCTTGGAATTAATTTCAGAAAACTTTGAAATTTATTTGAAATATTTCAGTTCGTTCCCATAAACAAGTGTCCTGGCCATCAAAGTTAATATTTGAATATTTAAGTAGCTCTAGGTTTATTCGAGTTGTATATGTCTGTGTGTAAGTTACAATTACTTAAAGTTTAACCAATCTAAAAGTTTCAAGTTAATATTATATTTTTAATAAACTCGAACGATTAAATGGACTTAAACTAGTCACTAATAATTGTAAATTTTATGGCTAAAAGTTACTCACCCGCGGCTGGGTCAGGGAACTGTGAAGCTGCAATTCAAAAAGTCCCTCTGTAAGACTTCCTGTGTGCGAGAAATTTTACGATGGATTTTTCTAGATCGGTCCCCAACACTCATTGGCTACTTCGTGGCTTAAAGTGTGATTTACGTGCTAATAAAAATTACCCACGAACTAGAACCACAAACTTGGGCTAGAAGCTAGTCGATAGCACCAGAGCGACACTATTGAGGAAGGCATTTAAACTTTAACTGACACTCAGGTGGAACCCGGGAGCTGAGTCCCCGTGGTAAATAACATTTTATTTGGATTCGCGCTGAAGCTATGTGCCAAGGAGGTTCCTGGGAAATGCCGTGGCTCTTTTGCACAAATTGTTTACTTCTAGGGCTCCGGCACAGGCCCACGAAGGTTTTATTTGCTTGATCAAAGAAGTGGGAAATCTCGGGCTCGGAGGTTAAGCTTTGCCTGACTTTGTTAAATTTGCCGGGCTGCACCAGCAGCTGACTGCGACTAGCTGAAAAACGGTTGCTGTGGCAAATAATACCTTTGATATGAGTTTACTCAATATTTTTTCAAGTTCAGGAAATCCTTGAAATCGGAAAATGAATGCATCTCAGGGAAATAAATATATAGCGTGACAGCGAAATCTAACAATTGTTTGTTTGTGTCCTGTAATATGTGGTTCTATCAATAACAAAAACATATTTTGCAATTCGACAAAATCAATTGTATGCCTATTTACCAATCACCCATCGATCAATTCAGCAGCTTTATTCTCAAATTATTCAGACAAATTTTCGTAATGTTTTATTAAATAAGACGAAACTTTCATGACTAAATATACTTTAAGGTATGGTATTATGGTTATTTTTATTTCGTTAGTAGATATTGATAAATTATTTTACTAAGAGATAGAAGATTTAAATTTTCACTAACTTTTAATTAGCCCTTATTCTCCAAGAGATGTGAAATGTTCAATTTTCCTTAATTTAAACACTCATAAATGATTTTTTTATTTAGAGAAAGATGTCAGAATCGCAATTCGCTCGCAATGACAAATATGAGTCAAATTGTTAATTAATCACATTAAATTCAAAATTATAAATTTTTCGTTTTTAAACCGAGTAATTAAATAAATTAACTAAATTTAAAATAAATATAAATTCTGCAGATAAACAGATTAGAATTTTTGTTTAGGTGCAATGAGAAAAATACCATCCTCTAAAATATATCCTTACAATTAAAAAAATGTATCCCTTAAATTAAACTGAAGCGTTGTTTAAAGATTACAGAAAAACGGATGCTACTTTAAATAATTTAGTATAGTATTCGACATACATATAACTAGCATTGAAAATATGTAAATCATATTGCTTTAAATTTAAATATTGTATGATTAGGATATAGTAAAAAGTTAACTAAATATGTTCTTGTAATAACTATCAATTCAAACGAAAATTAATTAAACTTAACACTGCCACAATTTTAGCATATATTGAATTCTACTAGTAAATTGCTTTTACTAAGCTTACACTGAAAAGTAAATCACTATTTATTTATTAAATTAATTATATACGACCCACCATATTTCGCTGCATTGGGAAATGTTTAAGCCTCTTTAGCCTCTAAGAGCTGAACTGAATTATTTTACAAATGAATCGAATATCCCTTTAATTTAAAATTAAAATAATATATCTCAAAACCAAACAATCACAACTTTCATTGAAAATTGTTGAAGTTCTTTAAAATCAAACCCGCGCGTATGATTTAATTTTTGTAGAAGCCAAAAGGATTTTTTAATATTTGTAAATTATGTTAACATAAAAGTTAACATTAACTTTAAGAATGATATGTTACACAAATAGTCTGAAACAACATATATGTACATATGTATATGTAATAAATAAATATATATCAATAGGTTTTATGTTGTAATCGGCAGACACCTTCTGACTTTGCTTTGGAAGCTTTCTTGTGAGACACAAATGCATGTTGTTTATTGTTAGGCACGTGTCACGTTTTGAACAACTGCAGAAACATGCCAGAGAATAATTTTGAGAAGACCTGCATATAAACCTATGAAATCCATTTTTAAACCAAATTATGCATGCAGCCTTATATTAAGGGAGAGATACCTTTGCAATCTCTAAAAAAATAATTTTATTTTAATTGAAACTTCTTTAGGTGCGGCGCATTGAGAGTACAATTTTAAGGCGGGCGTCACGTCATAGCTTTAGCAATTTTCATGACGCGAAGAAGACGGAAGATAAAAGATAAAAATACAATAAGCCTAAAAGAAGTGGATCGCTTTTACTTTGAGAAGGTAATTTTTTCATAAAAATAAATATAAAAATAAAGTTCTTATTATATTTATCGAAATATAAAAATAAAAATATTAGTATATGTAGGTATATGTAGTTCGAAGAATCATTTGAAGAGTAATTTGTTCGCACCAACAAATTTTGAGAAAATTAATTATTTCACGAGATGTTCAATAAAAATGTTGCATTTTTATTTTGTATTATTTTATTCAATATACATTTCTTAGTTGGAGCAATTGTTGGTTCTGAGAAAGCAATTAGGAATTAGGACTAGAAAAACGAAGATTCAGTACTAACTTAATAAGTAATAATAATATCTATGTTTTTGAATTTTCAAAATCCTCAGAAAAGCTGTTCGAGAACATAAACAATTTTATAACACTCTGTAATTTTTCGAGATATTGCCGAACTAAGTTTTATGTTATGTTTTTGTTTGCAAATATATAATTATTACAAAAGAAAATTTTTGACTGGGAAAAGTTCAAATTCTAGGAGAAAATTTAAGAAATAAATTTTTTATAAAATTATTAAAAAATTAAATATTCCGCATCAACTTAATTGCGGTTTTTCAAATCCTCCTAACTGCCGAGTTCCGAATTTTCCCGCTCATTCCTAGAATTTATTATGAATCCAAAGAAGTTTTAATTCTTTCACGTGTACTGAGTTACTGAGTTTTGTTATTCTTTCATAAAATGTTAGTATAGCATCTTAAGAATATGTCAACAAAGTTGAACGTGACTCTTTAAAAACGTTTTTCTCAAAACTATATCTTTGAGTTAAAAGAAATCATTTTTTTAAGAAAAAATAATTGAAAAATTTGTTCTAAAATTCAAATTTTTCTTAAGTGTTCCATTTCTTAAATTTATTTGTTTAAATTCGTTCAATTTAGATTGCTATAACTACTATTATTATGAAACAATAGACCTGAATTAAAACTTGGTTCCTATCTCAGTCTTCAGTCTTAATTAAATCACTCCCACTATACTTCACAATAAAACTTTATTATAAAATGCAAAAAGATATTTACATGAAAAAATGTTAAACCATAAATTACTAATGAATTGATTGTAAAAGGGTTACTGACAAACCTGCAATCAATAACAGCTTCAAAATCGTCCGGTAGAACCTCCTCTCGCCTTTTGATTTTCTTCTTTGATCCTTTATCACTTTTCCTTCTTCCCTTACCACGGCTGGAGCCGCGGGTCTTTCCTTTCGATGAAGGTTTCTTTCCAGACGTTGGAATGGTCTGCTTTGTATCTGCAGGAAATTCCGCCGAATCCTCAGTGGATCCATGTCTTGGGTTCACTTGCAAATCCCTCGAGAAGCTGTCCCTCTTGGAAATGGCCTTGAAAACGTTGTTCACATCCTGGTAACCGTCGATGCGCCTCTTTAAATCGCTACCCGCAATAAGGTCCAAAGTTTGCCACACATTAATCATTTTCGCAATTAAATGCTCGAAGTGCTAAAACTATTCGAGTGGTACACGTAAGACAAATCGAAACTTTAAATGGCTCTTTAACTTCACAAGCCAAGAGGCAAATTAAAGCGCGCTAAAAAGGGTAAGGCTCTTTTAAACCTGGTCGAACTGCCCCAAATTAGTTACTGCAAACCAGGTGAAAAGTTGGCTCCTCTCTTTCACCTTTACTGCAAGTATTTAGGCACGAAAATTTTTAGAGGCGAACGGCAAAGTTTCCAGTTCCGACGGCGAATGGTAGGTCTAATCCTAGGCTAGCTGGTGAATGAACAGTGGCTGACGTTGACACCTGGAAAGTACCTTCGCACCTATGATGCTTGCGAGCCAGGCACGTGTGAGCACACGTAGCAAATTCCGCCGTAGGACCGTCTAGCACTTATGATAGCTGATTTGTTATCATCGATGTAATAAAGTCACGAATGGCACTATTTTCGCGCGCCCTTAATAGGTAAGGGTTCGAGTGAAGCACCCCCGACCCAACTTTAAGCATTTTGGCCTCGCACGAATATTAGATGGTTCTAATTTAGACATACATATGTATATTTATGCATGGAGCGCCAACACCGCCAACTGGCGGAAGATTGATATCAGACCCAGAAATATCACATTCATTATAAGGGAAGCGTTAGAAACTCTTCGCTGCATTCAAGGAGGTATGCTAGAAAAGTTTTCTAGTACGGAAAAGAAGATAGTCGATATTGCGAGGTTTCGAAGAACAACCGTGGGATTGTTACCTTTTACCTATATTCTAAGGTGGTGACATTGACATACCAATAACATTATAACAATAATAATAGAAAATAAATTGTGAAAATTCGTATGGTTTTGAAGGTCCTCAATAAATTACACACTAGCCGTATCTGTTACCAAATACTAGGTTACATGTGGGTCGATTTTATTTTCTATTTTATCCCAATTATTCGATAAAAATATGAACGATTCAACAACTCAAAAACATATTTATACAACATCCATATGTACATACATGTGTCAATGAACATATTGGAAAGGAATTTGGTCAATCAGCTTCCAAGTAAATTTTCCTCGCCTTAAAATGCTTTCAACCAATTGCGAAAATGCTTAAATTCGAAAACATTATACAATTCATATAATTTTTTTCTTTTTACAAAGTTTTTGGTTACAGATCTATTGGTAGGTATATAAAGAAACCTTTTACAATCAAAATTTGAAAAAAAGGAGATCTAATATACTTCTTAATTTTCAAAATAACATTTGGTAAAATTCACAGTCTTCCACATGAGTACATACTCAACATTTCCCTATAATTGTAACCATAGAAATATTTGAATACTCGAAGGATGAGGTTTGTTATTTCTCAACTGAATTTATTGCTCCACTTTTTAGCATTTTCAAGATAACCCGACATAGCCTCAATGCTCAATTTCAATTATTCATAATAAAATAACTTTAATTTACTCTTTCAATTACTAAACCGATTTTGAAATCAAAATCATACATGCAACTTGGACATAGGATTAATGTAAATTATTCGACAATTGCAAAATGTTTGTCAAAGTATTACCTTAATTATGCTTCTTCTTGCCAAAAAAAACTATTATAGAAGTTATAAGATATATTTTTCCTTTGCCTTATCTTTTAAGATTGTACCAAAATCACTTAGAAATCCCATAAAGATCAAAGTCCCCTAAAACGAAGAAATAAGTATAAACACCAATTTTATGGGGGATCAATTTATACCTGCATATTTAATCGACCTTAGAAAAGATCTTTATTCGCGAATCAAATGCTAGCTATTTCATAACTAAAAATCAAAATTATTTTTGCGATCTTTAATATTGTGATATATTTTTATCATACATTAATGTCCTCTAACCGATTTTTCCTATAAAATCTACTAATAAATTCCATAGCGAGCTGCTAAATTTTCCATCTACCTACGTTTTATTTAGTTATGTTAAAATAGGCCCATGAATTTTACTAGACGACAAACAAGAGGCAAATAAAAATGCTTTCGATTCACAATAATTCAATACACTATACATATTACAACTTCAACATTTTTACTGGTATATGTACTAAAAAAGAAACTTACGCTACAACAACTGAATCACCTTCCCACCAATTCTTCTGGTGAGTTTCTAAAAGCATTTTAACTCGTTTTCTTGGCGGTTTTTTAAAGAGGACCTTCTTATAGATGTTGCCCTTTCTCTTTTCATCAGCGAATTTAAGAACCATTTTGATAATTTAGTAATTGAACTATAAGATTAAAAAACAATAATTATTAATTTTTTTATGGTTTGATATGATAGTACGTCAACGACTTTACACAATATCAACAAAACTGCTATGAACACTCGATCCGTTTATTTTTGCCATAACCTTAAAAGTTCTTAATCTGTAATTGCCGAAAGTACATAATTTTATTATATTTACGTGGTTTTGGTTTAATCGATCATTTGATTAGAGGAAAGTAGTCAAAAATGGAATAGGTTATTAATATGGAATAATCATATTTCTTAGAAACAAGCAGTGGCAGTCGCTCACCTAATGTGAGTTTAGTAATGGTAGGGGTATTTTGTTTTAACCCAATCCGGATCGAATATTTTTCGATATTAAAAGATTATAGTGTTATTTATTTATTTAAAGTTTATTATAGACATGTTAGTCTTTGATATTCACGACAGATTTTATTGCTGTTTGTAGCCATTTCGAAAATAGGAGAGCTAATTGCAGCCTACCTGATGAAAAGATTTTGGAAAATGAAAGGTCGCAGACTTCAAAAATAAAACACGATAGAGGCCGTATTTCTTAATCGATTTTGATCAAACTCCGCCAATATCTCAGCTAAGTTCATAAATGAGGGAATCGGTCAAGGGGGTGGAGATGTAGCGGCTACATAAGTTATATAAAAATGGTTTAGACCCCAAATCTTTCCTATTTGTTAACCGCTATTGACCAAACTTAACGTACACATTGACAAAATATAGTTCTAAGTCGTGTATCAAAATATGGGTGATGGGTCAAAGAGGTGAGGGGCTAAATCAGTTTCTAAAAATGATATTGTTACCACGATAATTGTCGCATTTCTTAATGGATTTTGATGCATGTTCATTTATTGGCTCGATATTTGGGTTATATTAAAAAATTGCGGGGTTTTGGGAAGAAGGAGGGGCACCCTGCTATATATTTTAATTTATTTCAATTTAGACCGTATATTTCTTAATCGATATTGATCAAACTTGGTAACATATTCTCCATGGCAATATCTCATCTATTTAAGTACATATGTATGTTCGCAAATGGGGTAAATCGGTCAACTAGGTGGGGAATTCAGCATTACATAGCCTTAGGTAAACATAATTTTTACCACATTGAAAGCTACATATGTACCTCTTCCTTGTAGCTGCCGCCAAAAGGCCTTTTTTTATGATTTTACCAATGGAAATCTAATATCCAAACTTTAGTATTCCATAATTGGGTATCTATTTCATATTTGGTGTTTTTTTTAAAGTTTTATTCTTTCGTCAATTTTAATTACTTTAAATTACGTTAGAAATATCGGAGTTTAATTAATATAAGCACTGATATATGACTAATTAACAATAAATATCTTAAATTTTTGCCATTTTTATTCAGCAATTTTTGTTCGAAAAACAAAATGGTATATTCCCTACTTCCCTCTACTAATAGTTCAATTTATTGATTTTAGTATAATTTCTTTTAAACCATATGGCTTTGGAAAATGAGATAAGTTATTTAAACAATTTTTAAGGGAGACATTTTTTTGGAAATAACATAGTTTAAACTTTAATAAAACAAAAAGAACAATGTACGAGATCTGTACCTCCGTATCAAATATTTACATATGTACTTATATTTATAATTTTGTGTAATGTAATGAGAAAAGATATCAAAGTGTTTTATTGTGATTTTCTAGAAATGAGATTGATCGCGGAAAATTAAAGCAGTAATTACTCTTAACAGGCGCAACTAGAATTATATCGCGCCATAATCGATTCAAAGCTTAAATTAGATTCTCGTGGTCGATACGGTTTCATATGGACATTCTTGGCATTGCAAAACATAGCCACTGCCCACATACTGAACAAGAACGCCATTTAAGGAAAGATCCGATCCACAGCAGGTGTATGCTACTTGTAATTTTGTCCGCTCTAAGAATGAATATTCGTTGACAATAGGCAACTATAAAGGACATATTTTATTAATTAGCGAAGATCATTAGGAAAAAGTCTCCATTCGAGAAGACAACACACTCGAGCTGCATACGTGCTAGCGTAATTGATCTCAGCTGGCACGTCGCCAGGTATCTTGAATCTTGATTAATCGGCCACCGACAATCAGTACAACGCCCCAGTTGGCATTGATCTTGCGCATGAGACCGTAACATACAAAGGAGCTTGATGCTTGATCTTGTGGCACCTGGACCACTCGTTAGCCCCGTCTGAGACGACGGCGAGGTAGACGTCGACGTCGACGACTTAAGTCGAACTGCAGCAGCGCGCGCCAACAGTGAAAGTGGAATTCCAGGCGTGGAGGGTTCTGCGGATAAATTAATCTACCGGCTGCTGTTTTCCGGTAGGAATTTATGCGTTTAGAACTCTGAATTAAGCAATATCGCGGCTTTGGTCATATTTCCACTCAGCAACCGACTCAACCTGTTCAGGACGTGGGTGGTACCCCGACCACTGTTGAGGAGGAAAATGTCGCAATCTCTCGGAATTTTTAGTGCCAGAGAAATAAGCAGTGCAATGCACTGGTCAATGGACAACTCGAAGTTCTGCCCACTGACCTTACAATTTTACCATGCATAATGTGGAAATGCATAAGTGCACTAATTTTCAAACAATTTTCAATTAGCTCAGCTTTGTGAACTTTAATTTTTCACCTACACAACTCTTTGCCACAAAACCATTAGGAATGCAATAACTGAATATTTTTCAGAGAATGTTGCATATTTCTGAAACGTATAAAACCACAAAGTCTGGAGGACAATATTTTATTTTAAAATACCGTAAAGCAGTACAAATATCATTGCTATTAGGTTAATCCTAAAGCGAAAAGCAAAGAAATAATGGATAATAGCTAATTAAACTCATTCCAATTGTATCTTATAACAAACAGCAGAAAAGTTAGCATAATATTACTAATCTTCTATCTAAGTGGAATCGTAACTGCTAAGTTCCTAAAAGCCAGTTTTTAGGTGCAAAATTATCTTCTTGACTGGATTAATCTGCACTCAAACTACAGTCCCAATTTTTTGACACAACTGAGCAACGAATATTGATATTTTATGTTATATACCGAATTTTTACGACATTCCAACTATAAACTAAAAATTTAAATTATAATAAATAAAAATTGTAATGGTAAAAAATACCCTGTAGAAAAAGTAATTAAAGAAATTTCTTCCAAAAATACGGTATCCAATCCAATAATTATAAAATATACGATCTTAAAATATGACCTAAGGTTTGAAAACAATTTCTATAATAGTCTGTAATATTTCATGATAATACCATGGACAGCCTACACATTCCAGGAAAGTTAAATTAGTTAAGTTTGATTCTTGAACTTTTTGTGTTTTTAGCTTGATTTCGTCATGGTATGAAATCAAATTAAATTGAGAAGTTTTGGGGTTATATCTAATCTAACTATGAACCAATTTATGAAATTAATGCGTAATCAAATTAAAACTATGTATTATACATATATTGTATGCCTTAAAATCTTTGAATTTTTTAAGAAGATCTAGGTAAGGGACGAAAGTGGAATCCTTTCAGATGCATTAAGTATGCTGAAACTTCAAAATTTCGTTTATCGTTTATCACTATTATTGCCTTAAATTACTACGAATATTTTATACATAACTGATTGTCAGATTGTCTCCAATGAACGGATTTTTATGAAACTTCCAATATTTCATTCTTGAAGTTTTAGAGACTACTAGATAATTATAAAAGGAAATTTACCAGTTAACAAGATCATATATGCATAATTCTATGTATTGACTGAATAATTTAGCCTACTTCATTAAGATAAAACTTTTTAACAAAAAAATTAAACCGCCGAAAGAACTGAAAAGCAAAAAATAATAAACCTTTTTTATTTAACCTTAATAACTAAGTTCTTAAACTAATGTAAGTACATATACCTAAGTAATTTTGAGTCGGCGCCAAACATCGTCGGGTTGCTGTCTCGCTGACATTAACTTCGTGAACGCTCGGTATTTTCCGGCCGCGTCGCCGCCGCGCATCACGCTTTACGTAATTATTAATTAATGTGCTTGTTTGGCGCCGACTCAAAATTACTTAGGTATATGTACTTACATTAGTTTAAGAACTTAGTTATTAAGGTTAAATAAAAAAGGTTTATTATTTTTTGCTTTTCAGTTCTTTCGGCGGTTTAATTTTTTTGTTAAAAAGTTTTTATTTTATAATTTTTTGTGGCTATAATACAGAGACTGAGAGGTCTACACATAAGAGATTGACAGGTCTAAAGCTCATTCATCGTGAGGTTTTTTTTTTTTTTTAACCGACGAAAAAAACGGAGGAGGTTATCAATTCAATGCGTATATTTTTTTTTTTTTTTTTTTTTTTATGTATGACCACGCATAACTTTTTACAGAGTAGTCCGATTTTGATAATTCTTTTTTTATGGGAAAGGGTATACCCTGATGTTGGTCCCATATAAATTTGGAAAAAAAATTCCAACCCTAAGGGTAGGAAAACAGGGGATGATTGATTATTCACTCACTAATTGTAATGTATGACCACGCATAACTTTTTACAGAGTAGTCCGATTTTGATAATTCTTTTTTTATGGGAAAGGGTATACCCTGATGTTGGTCCCATATAAATTTGGAAAAAAAATTCCAACCCTAAGGGTACGAAAACAGGGGATGATTGATTATTCACTCACTAATTGTAATGTATGACCACGCATAACTTTTAACAGAGTAGTCCGATTTTGATAATTCGTTTTTTATTGGATAGGATATATCTCGAAGTTGGTCCCATATAAATTTGAAAAAAAAAGTCCTACCTTAAAGGTGGGAAAATAGGGGTGATTTATTGTTCACTCACAGATTTTAATGCTGAGTTGTGTATTACAATTAATTTTAATAAAAAAAAACCTCACGATGAATGAGCTTTAGACCTGTCAATCTCTTATGTGTAGACCTCTCAGTCTCTGTATTATAGCCACAAAAAATTATAAAATAAAAACTTTTTAACAAAAAAATTAAACCGCCGAAAGAACTGAAAAGCAAAAAATAATAAACCTTTTTTATTTAACCTTAATAACTAAGTTCTTAAACTAATTTAAGTACATATACCTAAGTAATTTTGAGTCGGCGCCAAACAAGCACATTAATTAATAATTACGTAAAGCGTGATGCGCGGCGGCGACGCGGCCGGAAAATGCCGAGCGTTCACGAAGTTAATGTCAGCGAGACAGCAACCCGACGATGTTTGGCGCCGACTCAAAATTACTTAGGTATATGTACTTACATTAGTTTAAGAACTTAGTTATTAAGGTTAAATAAAAAAGGTTTATTATTTTTTGCTTTTCAGTTCTTTCGGCGGTTTAATTTTTTTGTTAAAAAGTTTTTTTATTAAAATTAATTGTAATACACAACTCAGCATTAAAATCTGTGAGTGAACAATAATTCACCCCTATTTTCCCACCTTTAAGGTAGGACTTTTTTTTTCAAATTTATATGGGACCAACTTCGAGATATATCCTATCCAATAAAAAAAGAATTATCAAAATCGGACTACTCTGTTAAAAGTTATGCGTGGTCATACATTACAATTAGTGAGTGAATAATCAATCATCCCCTGTTTTCCTACCCTTAGGGTTGGAATTTTTTTTCCAAATTTATATGGGACCAACTTCAGGGTATACCCTTTCCCATAAAAAAAGAATTATCAAAATCGGACTACTCTGTAAAAAGTTATGCGTGGTCATACATAAAAAAAAAAAAAAAAAAATATACGCATTGAATTGATAACCTCCTCCGTTTTTTTCGTCGGTTAAAAATTATTGTGGCTCATGAGTTTTTTATCAAACCACGTATTCGAAATTGCGCATGATTGTCGTGAGCTGACATTTGCCAAAATATTTTTAAATCTTGATAATTTAACTTTTATTAAATAGCATGTTTAATGCATGAAGAACAATAAAAGCCATAGCTATTTAAAAATCACTTCGGCAAAAGGATTTTATATTCTGACTTACCGCTGAAAAGAAATTCCTTGATTTTGTTGACGCCTCTTCTTGCCACAATTCTTCCCGACGCATTTCACTTTCTTGAACTACATATCCACACAATAGGCAAAAACCAATATACCGGGTATAACCCCAGTTAGCCAAAGTTAATATAATAAGTAGTGAGTAAAAATTGTTTTCTAATGAAAATTTTATAATGGTAAAGTATGGGATTGTAAAAACTATAATAACTAATAATTATAGATACATAAGCTTATTATGTGAATCCTCTAAAAAACATGCAGAATAGAATGTATCTTAAAACTTATTTATTCTTGCCTGAGTTGGTTTAGTTTGTGTTAAAAATAAAGTTAGGAATAAATGTTTATTATTCCCAAAATGAAAAGAATAAGTTTATCTAATTCACATTATTGATCTTTCAAAGAGTTATCAGTAAATTGTTTTTTTACACAGTTACAAAAGAAATAACGTTTAATAAATTTCCATGCAATGTCCAAATATGCCTTTCAAACTTATGACTACCGACTAAACACAACAGGCACGCGTATACCGACCAATTTTGTAAGGAAAAACCATAAATCATTTTCCGCTCCTAAATGTGACGCAAGAGACAAGAAGTCTTTCATCATATCCAAAAGTGTTTGCAAAGTTGCCTAATAAATTTGAACAAAACAAGGCTGAATTACTGCGTAGTAATCACCTGGAACAATAACTACATGTTTCCCAGCTTACCAAAGTATTTCTGCATGGGTTCAGTGTCACCAGTCTCAACCACCATGAGTACGACAGCTCTGTATTCTAGAATCTCTGCGCGGATATCAATCAAAAGAGTCGATACCTTTGTTGTTTACCTTGATTGAAGTTCTGCGGGTTAACTCTACTAGACCACAAAAGTTCCGTTTTTGCTTTGCATGTTTATTTAGCAATCCAGTGAACACAAATATGCCAACAATTTTAAGAATCGATCTTGGGGTTGCGTGGTTGCATGGTGAACAGCAAGGTTTCATAATCGCAAGAATTAACACGGTAGCAAGAAAACATAAGAAAATTAACAAGCATACTTTAGTTGATCTGGTTTTTTAATATAATTTATATCTACATTTAGGCCTGCTAAAATTGAATAATAATACTTGTTCCGGACGTGCACTTAAGCAGGTATAATTTAGCTCATTATACTTTGAGAAGACTATCTAAAGTGCATTTCGTTAATACGCCTCAAGGAAATCAGATCAGGTTCAATTTTTCTCAAGAACCGGAGCTTTTACCCACGAAATGCAATGAGTTGCAGTGATTGCGTACCAATGCAAATTCAAACCTGATCCTCAGGGGCAGTGCGTAATTTGCGTAGTAAGTAAAGTAAAGCGGATGAGGAAAGTCTGGGCGGCAGTGTCTCAATGTTAAATATTTTTCGTGAAGCCAACATTCACCTGATCAACGGTGGCTCGCTTCATGGGCGTCTCAAGAACGTGTACTATCTAAAGACACTTGTCGTAATGAGGAAGACGAGGCCTATTCACCAGATTTTAGGTGGTTCTAGTAAAAGAGATACAAGCAAAGTGCAATGAGAATAAATGGTAATTTCCTGAAAAGCAGGTTAAGTGGAACAATTCTCGATCGGACGAGTACACCCAATAAGGAGACTTCTCTCTCTTCTTATTATTATTGATGAGATGCACAATGGATCGCGATCATAGGTATGCTGCACATATGTTAAAACGTAGGTACTCGTATGTGTTACGACAATCGATGATCATTAATGCGATTGCCCTATATATAAAGAGGATCAGCGTTGATAAAGGCATCAGAAACAGTTTATAGCTCGCATCAAAGGTGTTCTTCGCCAAGTCCAAGCATCCGAAAAAAATATAATCAACATGAAGGTGAGAACCGATCTCTGTAGTTCATAAATTATATTTTATAAATATCTTATATTCATTTCAGTTCGTCATTGCCGTAGTCGTGTTGGCCCTCGCCCTTGGAGCCCAGTCGTCTGTCCTTCCATTAGCACCATTGTCTTATACAGCTGTTAGTGGACCCGCGATTTGGGCGGCTCCAGCTGCAGTTGCAGTTCATACACCAACTCTTCTATCCACCCACGCAATTGTTGCCGCTCCACTAATCGCTGCTGAAGGAAGTTATATTGCCAAAACTCGCGGTGCTGTCCATGTTGCCCCTCTGCCAGGTCATCTCAACTCGGCCGCCTCAATCAATCTTGAACCAGCACCAGGGACTATCTAAGATGTGTGAAAGACATATTTTATTTTCTGATCAAAAATTCTAAGGCAACGTTGTAACAATGGACATTGAGATATTTCCCCGTCTCCCTGTTGTACTTTGCATCCACCCTGTAATGTTTGTGTTAATAAATAAATTTTTTTATTTATTACTTTCTTAACAATTAGTTTTTATCAGCTTAGACGATCCTTTCTTTATTCTTTTATTATTTATTATTTATAGCCACTCTGTAAACTTGCCATTGTCGGCTAGTTAACTAATCCTAATTTGAATAATCGTCACTCCGTCCTGGAAAAACCCATATGTGGTATCGTAAGTGAAACCTGCTGCTTCCTACAGACAGGCGGGATGTTTCGAAATTGTATCACTTAAAGAACGTACTAACAGCAAGGTAAACTACTTTTTGTTCTTAAGAATTATATGCGGGGCTGTCTTTGGAATGTTACCATTAATGCGCTTCGAGAAGCAGTTGATCCAGTTATTTACCACGCCCGCCTACATATCGCGATTACTATAATTAAATACTCAAAACATTAACCAGCTTAGCATGCAGTAACGCATAATCGTTTGAAGTCATTAACGCTATTTTATGAGTAGCTTAACGACAGAGAACGAGCCGTCTTCTAACTAGTTTATTATTATGACTTCATTAATAATTTTCAGAGTTGTAAAATTTACGGAAAAAATTGTATTAACTGTCTTAACAATGTTTCGAAACGATAAATAAAGAGATTAAATATATAATCGTTATATTTGTATATTGAAAAATTTAATTAATCAGTATCTTATTACGTATTAATAAATTAATAAATATCTTATGCTAAAAGCTCATATTAAAAATAAAAGATTGTGTGCCATTATACTTCTTTCGAAATCTTCTTAGTTAGACTGAAGAAATTAGAAATATATATTTTTATTATTATTATGAATATAAACCAATTCATAAATTAATTAAATATAAATAACCAAATCATCGGTCGATCACAATTAAAACCTACCTACTTAAAACTTGATACACATCAACGCGTCTCGTTTTTATTATGAAAGGCTTAATATGCTAGAAAATGCCAGCCAAATTTTTTTTTTAATTTAAAATTAGTTTATTACATTACTACATTTTCAATAAAATCTGTTTTTTAAAAAAAAATATATATTTTTATATAATATGCTTAGAGATATGAAAATTATTTTTGATAAGCATGTTTTGTATAAAATTTTAATATTGTTTAAGCAGTTACTTAACGACAATAAACCCACCTTCGAATCTGCAGGACAGGTGATTAATGTATGATTTGTTTATCGTTTATTAATTATTTAATTATTTCTGACACCCATTAACAAAATGTTCACTTATTATAATAGCTTTAGAAATGTTATTCTTATTTCCCAATTCCTTAAATTGCAGCATTATCGCGATATTATAGTAAAAATTATAGTCCTCAGCATGGTATTTAATTTTTTTAAAGAATTTCAATTTTTTCCGAAAAGTATTCTATTTTTCTATTTTAATTTATTTAATTTTCTTATATTCTCCTTTGAATAAATTCATTTAGACTCACAAGTTCTAGTTTTCAGTGATTTTTATTGGCTTCAGAATTCCGAGAAATTAAATTGTTTGAACCCATCTGAACTTCCCCTAAGTCGTCGAAGTTCATAAGAAAAGTGAATTTTTAATTAAGTTTATGAGGTTTATTTTTCAACTGACATACTCTTTAGAGGTTTTCTTTATTAAGTACTTAAGTACTGTGGGATATTCAATCAGTTTTGTAAATTATGTGTGAACTTACACCAAATTCGTAATCAATTATTTTTTTCTTAAGAACTGTTAAAGTCACTTAGTAAATACATATAGATGATGATTTAAATGGTACACTTTTGATATGAGACAAATTATTTTTTCAAAATATCACTCTGCAGTGCTATACCTACATTTTATTACAAGCAAAGTAAAAAAAAAAATGAGTATAAACGTATAAACGTCTTCATAGATATAGTCGTTTTCCCCTTAACCATTTCAGGGACACTACGGAACAATGAAATAAGTACATTTAGTATTTTTAAAAATTAAAATTATTCTTTCAGGATAAAAGCTTAAAATGTGTTAAAAAGCTATTCACTACATTATCTTCTAACAAATAAAGCCATAAACTTGTAATATAAAAGCGCGGATAATATTTTATTCTACTTTAAATTCAATGCTTTAAAAATATTTCAAAGTTGCCTCTGCTCTGATCGTCACAACATCATAAATCTTTGATAAATAAATTACCAAGTGTGTAAACTTTGATTAGATTTAATGAAAACATATTTTGCAAAATAATAATAATAATTAATAAAATTCGTTGTGCTATCAAATATTTGAACTTAATTTATTTTTATAAATAATAAGTATTTTTTGAATTTGTTCTTACTTACTGAATAGTTTGTCTATAAAAAGTAAAAAAACAAATAAATGTAATCAAACAAAACTTGAACAGGAGTAATTATATCTAAAAATTTACATCTCCTATATGTATGTATGTATGTAAATTTAGCTACTTGAAAGAAGTAAATAATACAAATTTATTATGTAAGTTTCACTTCTTTTATGTTTAATTTTCCGCTTCTGTATTCTGTATGTAGATATAATATTTTTGCACAAGAAAAATGAATTGTTGTGTAGTGATTTATGTAATTTTACTACCATTATGAAAGGTGTTCACTTAGAATGTCCTTATGTTCAAACTTGTCGTAAACTTGTTGGAATAAATGAAAGAAATTAGTTGACTTAATAAATAAAATAGACTTTTATTCATATTTTTACAGGGATGACATTTTTTGTGAAGTTATTATACAAGAAGAGATAGAGGGAGGAAAAGGAGATTCAGGTCGAAGCGCTATGCCGTCTTATGTTATTCTTTCCTAAACTGCGTTGTTTTAACTTAAACGGTTCCTGGAGCTGGCAACAAGTTGATGGAAGCGGCAGAGTTGGCGTGTCCGGCCAATGGGGCAGTGTGGACGGCACCTCGGGTTTTGGCCACATAGGTTCCTTCGTGTTGGATTGGAGCAATCACGTGAGCAGGAGCAGCGGCAACAACGGCGGCATGTCCCCACGCGGGTCCATGGGCAAGGACGGGTCCGGCAACAACGCCATCCCAAACCGCGGGTCCGCTAACGGCTGTGTAGGAGAGTCCATGACCACCCCAGCCCCATGGCAAGACAGAGGCGTTAGCTCCAAGGGCCAAAGCCAACATGACTACGACAACGGCGAACTGAAAATGTTATATTTAATATAATTTTTCAAAAAATAACTTCTAGGTAATCCTCCCGGAAAACTTACCTTCATGTTGATTATGTTTAAGATTTGTGGTGGTTTTAGGAAAGAGATCACGGGTTTTGTTTTCACTGTTCGAGTCGAACTGATTCTGACCCAACTAGCTTGCTCCACCTGCTTTTATAGGACAAAATTTCTTTTGCGCTACCGCAGGCTGACACCTAAGCGATAATGGCGCGAGTTGCGAAATTACGACAAAATCCAATGCTGGGGGAGAGAAAACGCAAAAAACAAGTGCACGCCGGCAAATAAACGATTAAAGCAATTTTGTTCTTAAGGCTCCATTAGCCACCTTAGAACGCGCGCGCCAGGCGCATGTAAAGGCGTGTCCGGTGTCTCGCGGCAATTCGACTGTCTACCGGTTCAATTAGATCTCACTTCATGCTGTCATAATAAAATTGCTGCTGAATGATTTTTGAACTTGAGTGCATTTCGCAGATCTCAGGGATAACAACTTTTATCTGGGAGCAATTAATGAAAGTGAAATTCTTGTGGACAATTTGTGCACTCGGACTACTTAGCACTGAACTTGGAACACCTCCAAAAGGCAAAGATCTCTCTCCTTCCGCCTTATCGCTGCATGCGAAACAATCGTTACGAGCAAAGTGCATTTCTTTAATAATTTTATATATCAAGATCAATCTCTTTTCTACTCACGTCATACTCAAGATATAATATCATTAAGCACCTATTAATTACCTGTTTTATGTTGAATTGCAATATTTGATAATTATACTATTAAAATCGACCAATTTTTAACAGGGTTACCCTATATAGAATTTGAAATTCTTGTCAATATTAAGACATTTTTTTCGCATAGAATGAATAACTAAAAGTGAACATTTTTATATATTTTATTTTTAGCGTCTGTTGTACTGATCCGAAAAAAAAAATTGTTTATGTTTAGAACAATCATAATTCATGGATGAACCATAACAATGTGAAAACAAAAAATTTTGAAAAAAGCAGTCATTCAAAAACAAATCGCGAATTTTTCAACAAATTTTTGACTATTGATCAACAGTACTTAAAAAATATTTTTTTTGAAATAGTTTCTACTTTTCATGGTTCGATAAGGATTTTAGGAAGTAGGTAATACTGTTTCAAATGTGTGGTTAAATTTTAGAGTTATCGTCTACGCAGTCTCAGGTCTCCGTAAGTGACCACGCCATTTGGGATTATTTAAAAAAATATATACCTATATATTTAACACTTTACTGTACTAACAAGCAATATACAATTTTTTAACAAAATTGAATCATTCATTCTATGCACACAAAAAAAAATGTGTTAAAAATTAATGAAAATTTTAATAATATATAGAGTTAAAGTTAACTTAGAGACGAACTAAACTACAATACATTTTAAAAATAAATTATTCTTAAATTTTTCGCGGAAGTTATAAACAAATCTGATTTATGTACATACTAGAACTCGATAAATCTTCAAATTGAAGTTATAATCGTTTTAACCCTCTTTTATAGTAAATTTAAAACTCGACTAGGTAACATTTTGAAAGGTAGAATTAGAATGCATTTTATTTTTAATTAAAGGATACTTTTACCACAGCCTGATAATTATATATTATTCTATACTAAACAAGTTATCTATGGTTGCTGAACAAATCACTATTGGAAATATGAATAATTTGCATAGTGAAACTACGAAATTTCCTCATGTATTCTATATTTGTAGATGTTTACTCGCTTTCTCTTGTCATAAACTAATATAAATAAAATTCCCTAATCCACACAATCTTTTTGGTACTTTATTAGTTATAACTTTATGTATTAAAATAGAGAGCTCTAATCATTTCCCTTGAAGATCTGAATTAATGGTTAATTTTCTCATTAAATTTAAACTCCTTAATCATTAAAGATATTAATGAGCTCCAAGGTGCTACACGTTTTCCAATTTGTTCTTATATTTGTTTGAATTTAATAATCTCTATGTTATCATACTAATCTCATAAGTTCAGTAAGTACTTGTAATTCAAAATTGAAGAATACATATAACAGAAACTGCCGAGTTCTTGAAAATACCACAATCCCCGAAAATAGGTTTCCCTACAACAACACAGGACAAAGCAAAAAGCAATAGCCGGATCCGGTATAAATAATTAATTTATCAAAAGCACAAAACGTAACTCTAATTTATGCATGTCCGACACGCACTTCATGAATATTGTTTATAATCTGATCCGGATTACATTGAACAATAATAATATTTGTTCTCATTTCAATCACCATAAGCTTTTGAATATTGCTGTATTTTTAAGAAATACTAAAGTTTTTATTTGTGGAGAAATGAGAGCTACATACTAAATATTTTGTTATGAACAGCATTATGAGAATTTTAAAATCTCTGAACATTAATGAGAAAAAAATATATATTATTAGTATGTACCCACATATTTAATAAGATATATATATACCTAGATAATGAATGTAGGCTAAACGTGTACCCCCAGCTGAAGTTTCAAACTGGAATTCTGATTAGAAAGATTGGAGAGGGTTAACATTTTTAATTAGTAAAGTAAAGCATTCAAAACTCCCAGGAAATCCAAATCCCATAAATTTTTAAATTTAAAATTAAAATTTGGCCTTGACACTCTTGAGATATCACACTTTAATTAAAAACTAGTTTAGTAGTAATCATTGAAAAAAGTATACTTATTTTTAACATTTGAAGGTAAACCTATTTTTTGGACTTAATCAAGGTTATTTAAAAATATTTAAAAATATTTAAAATAAAAAAGAAAATTAATTTCAATAACAATGTTTAAAACTGATAAAATCCTTAATAACCATAACACACTGGAGGCATTAGTCAAGTTCCCATAACGATCGAAGTTAAAATTATGGTTTTACAATAATGCTGAGTGTTTTAGGAAGAACATAGTCCTTCTTGTTAACGATGGAGTTCACCGTCTATTCTATACCATTTACAAAACTTAAATTGGTTTAAACTGAAGTGGCAATTAAGAGTTGAGCTGCAATTTGAAACTTATAATAGCAAAAGTGAATATAAGCATTTAAAGTATCAATTTGAATTTAAAATAGAAATGCGTAAATATGTCATTCACTGAAAGTTTCAGTTTCACATTTACAACATTATAAAGATCGTAATAAACATAACATAAGATTTTTGCTTATTATTGACTATTTGTAATATGTTTTTGTAACACTATAATATTAATGTATTGTACCTACTTTTAATGACAAATATTTTTCTGTGGCTACGACTACTAGCGAAAGTAGTCCTAAATGAAAATATATATAGAAACTCTGTCTGCCACCAAACATCTAAAGTCTAAACTGTGGAAGTCAAAAGATGCAAAATTGAATTATTAATCTGTAACGCATTGCTTGATAATTTAAACACTTTAAAATCTTTAAATGTTTAAAAAGAATTCTTTCAATTTAAATGTTCCCCATATTTCAATCGGAATAACATTTTAAAATTTCGCCTGGTTTCTTCTTAATAATATTTAAGCACCCCATTGCAAACATTGCCCTTTTCAAACAGATTTTCTATGGTTTTCTTTACTTTTAGATGAATTTTTCTCTCATCATACTGCAATTTGAGTAGGTTATTAATAATCTTTTTCACCGTTTTCTCTATACAACTTTTTAAAATAGAATATCTTCCAAAAAAAAGCTATTTTCTAACTTTACATATATGTATACTTAAGTATTGCAGGTATTATTATTCAGGATTATTTTGGTTAGTGGAAAATGCTTTTTCTCTGTTCGTACTGCGTTCTTAAGGTATGAGCCCCTCCGAGGTGTAGAATAGAAACAAATAAGTAAGAGAAAATAAATAAATTTATTTTTCTATTTTCCTTCAGGAATGCTATTTTGTGAAATTATACTAGAAGCATGCAAGCGAAATAATTCGAAATCCATCTCGAAGCGTAACCGTTAAAAACATAGTTTTGAATTCATTTTTCTAATTTGGTATTCCGATTTAAACAGTTCCGGGAGCTGGGAGCAAGTTGATGGATGCAGCCGAATTCGCGTGTCCAGCCAATGGGGCGGTGTGCACAGCACCTCGGGTCTGGGCAACATAAGATCCTTCGTGGTGGATGGGAGCAACAACGTGAGCAGGAGCAGCGGCAACAACGGCGGCGTGTCCTACTCCAAGAGCAGGTCCTTGCGCTAGCAGGGGTCCAGCGTGTCCGACGACATGGGCACCTCCCCAAAGATGACCGTCTCCGAGGACGTGGCCAGCTCCCAAGACGTGGGCACCTCCTAAGACGGCGGGTCCGCTAACGGCTGTGTAGGACAGTCCGTGTCCACCGGCCCAGCCCCATGGCAAGACGGAAGCCTGAGCTCCAAGGGCCAAAGCCAACACGACTACGACAAGTGTGAACTGCAAAAATCGAAAAAGGTTTAAGATTATTTAAAATTTACTAGATCAATTCCTTGAGCTGCGTTGTTTACCTTCATGTTGAAATTTGAAGGATTTATGTAAATTGATGTAGAAAGATATTGTGCACGGGCTGAACTGCTTCTGTCCCAACTGACCGACTCCACCCGCTTTTATAGTAAGTCGAATTCTCGAGCTGGAAATTGGCGACCGGCAAGAATTTTGCATACCAGCGGCACACAATGCGGCTACCAAAAGTTGTGGATTTGCTCGATTGCATTACCTCGCAATTGTTGTTTTTCTCACCGGTTAGTTCCTTGATGAAGGAAAGTCGTTTTTGTATTTCCTCAGACTGGATTTTAATTATACGAGCAAGAGCATGGGTGCCACCTTAACCCATTTTATTTTTTTATTTTTGTAAGCAAAATTAATAATAGACTAATCAGAAAACATAGGCGTATATCACCTCAGTGATCAAATGGTTTATTAATTGTGTTATATCCTTCAAGATAACCAGATTTAATATATTGCGTTTAACTTTTAAAATTCAATTGCAATCAACATAAACATATTTTCTTTGCTATATTTTGAAAACCTTACTCAACCTACGTCATATGGAAACATCACATGATTATTAATATTAAAAAAAAGTGAATGCCCATATTAGATCCAGACATATTTTTATTCGTACATTGAACTTTTTTATTTTTATCAAAAATCAGGAATGAATTATAATGACCACAATAAATATAATATATTTTTTAAAATGTTGTCAGACTCAAGTATTTTTAAAACAAATTTTAAATTCCTCTGAAAATACGAAAATATTCTTAATTTGTAGGAACTACTAAACTTCTCGTATTATATTATACCATAATTTTCTAATTAGCTGAAATCAGTATAATAAATAAAGTAAACTTAAGCTCTAAATTTCATTAATTTCTTATGACATGAAATAAAAATCATTTGGGCTATTCCGCCATTACTACAAAATTTGCAGATTGGACAGCGAAATTAAAATTAGTGTCTCAGTAGTGTAAGACGTCAATAAATTTAGTATTAAGAGACTACCACTAATGATTCCAAAAACGCCCACGTGCCTCTTTATATAAAAATTGTAGAAATCGTAGAAAATTAATAATTTCATTTCACCGCACTTATTCCTCTGTGGCACCTCCGGGTTTTCCTATATCATGAAAAAGTAGTGATTAATGTCGTTTAGTTAAGCTATCAAGTAACATAACCGACAAAAACTAGAAACAGTTTTAACGCAAATTAAAGCAGTATTAATATTTTTTTTTTGTTTATACCTAAACAAATTGAATTCAATATTTATAATCTTAACTATTTAAATCGGCTAAATAGTTTTCGAGATAATTACTTAAAAACGAGGATTTTGAAATTGTTGTAATATTCCAATGAAAATTCGTTCAAACTATTCTTAAACTTTTAGACGGGTGGATGGAAAAGTTCATGGCTTCACAAAGAAAGCAAAAACAAATTGCAATAAAAGTATTATGTTTTAACATAATCACCACCTAACTCATTGTACTTGTTCCATCTGATAACGCAAACCATGATACCACTTTTAAAAATGTGGACTCTGGAGACCTTCAAAATAGACATTGACCCCAAGTTCAACCTCTTCATTAGATGAAAATTGCTGTCCTGATGGGTTTTTCTTTTTAAATTGGGAAAGAGATAAAAATCTGACGGAGTCTCCACTCTTAAGCAGTAACGCAAACAAATCGATTTTTGAAGCCATCAGTGAATGTCCACCTCAGAACAGCTCTTTTCGATTCATCTCAACTGAACGAATGGTAAAATACATCAAACGTATCACATATGCACCAATATCCAAAAACCAAAATAAAACATATTTTTAATAATATCTTTGTTTATTTATTTAGTTATGTGAATTTAAGAAACTGGATCAAAACGTTCATAACTTTAAGAAATTCTCATTAAAATATGGATACCAATATGTAAATGGGTGAAGTTCACAAATTTCGGATTTAGGTACGAAACAAAAGGCACTTGGAATATGAATGAACATTTCGTTTGAAAGCTTACAGACATACCTTGTATGTATTTAATTTTCATGGAAATCTTTTCAATTAGAAACCGAGGAATTGGTTCACCATATTGGATCTACCATTTAAAATTTCAAAATTATGATAGTAAAATCGTGAAAAGTTTCCGCGAAACATCCATACTACTTAAATTAAATTAAATTAAATTCGTAAAATTCGTAAAATTCGTAAAATTGCCTTTGCTAGATTGCTCCACCCGCTATCTTGAATTTACAAATTATCATAGTAGATTCGAAATTATAATAGTTTTACCGAATTATTTTTACACCAATTTTCATTAAAATACCTTTGAATTTCGAAAACTGCGAAAACTGAACCAAATCGGTTCCGCCATTTCGAATATACAAATTCAAATAATAGATTGAAAATAAGTTCTTCCTTTATTACTTAATTTCATTTAAATTTGTTGCATTCGAACCATTGTGGTGACCATATTGGATACGCTATTTTGAATTTCCAAATTTTCATAGTACCTAGGTTGAAAATTAGTATTACCGATTTACTTTTACACTAATTTACATTAAAATTCTTTCAATTTCCAAAAAATCGGTTGTCACACTGGGTCCGTCATTTGAAATATCCAAATTTTGATAGTTGATTCGAAATTAGTGGCCTCAAAATACACTTCGTACAAATTTTCACTTAAATTCATTGAATTCAAAATAATGTGGTAGCCATATTGGATCCGTCACCTTGAATTTTTAATTGTCGAGAATAGATTCGCAATAAGGATCTCCAAAAACCCCCAATACCAGTTTTCGTGGAAATCCCTTGAAATTTACAATTATTGGCCGGTGGTAGTACCTACCTTCACTGAAAAAATATAAAATTTCAAACCAAGCGTTTAGGCGTGATGTCCAGCCAGGTATCGAAACAAAATACCTTTAATACATAATCAAAACACGCTAGTAAAACAATAAAAAATTCTATATTAATATTGTTCTAACTACTGATGATTTTTTCGACGACTGAATAGGACAAATCAAATCGTTCAAAAATGTCAGGCTTTTGAAAATTGTCTTAAATTTTCAGTACGTCGCTGCATATTATAATACTACAAATCCGTTGTTGACTCAATAAAAATACCTACATAAAACGAGTAAGTGCAAAGGTGAGCAAAAGCATAATATAACTTTGGAATTACGCCAATTTCCGAAGTCATATCCCACACCTACAACTACATACACTGCAAAAAGAGGAGGCTTTCAGTATTACTCACATATTGTGAAAGCGTTTCCCTGCAGTTCTACGCCCAGGTTCCAGGAATGCGAAGGAGGCGTTCTACTCCCACTCTTCGGGACTCGGGAACGCTATTAATCTTGCCAGGCAATAATAAAGTCGGGCAGCGTGGAAACAGGCGCATTTATCCAACACTCAACTCGTGGGACAATAAATCCTTAATTGCTCGTAGGATTCCGACAAATTGCTTCGATTGTATCGCCTTCTTAGGCAACTGAAAATGCTTTCGAAACAGTCTGAAGGTATCGTAATTATTTCTACGTGCAGAGGTGTGAATGATGGCATTGTACCTGAAATTTTCTTTTCACAAGAAATCTACAAATCCTGAAAATGTGCAACAGAACAAGCTGCCCTTTTTCCCTTGTATACATATTATATAATAGAGGAAATGCATTGAAGAAATGCTCTCTCTACCCAGATGCTATTTTTTCATTATTAATTTATTCTAATTAGCAACTCTGAGAAAACTGTGGGGGCGGATGGTTTTATAAATAGCACAACCATGCGACTGGCCTGGCTCCCGCGCACATCGCTTACTTTAAGACTCGCGACAAACAACTTTAAAGAGGACGTTCATTGTTTGCTTGCTTATTTGGCGCGAGTGTAGCAACAACAGAAGCAAAGGCTGTTTATTGATAGCAACTTTATTTGCACTTCAGTAATCCAACAATCTCACACTCAAGGACTACATCTTGCTCGTTATATCCTTCCTGTCTAGCTGGGCGTATATGATTCCTGAAGGGTTGTCCACCGGGATGAAGACCTCATTGTTGTCCCCGGGCACCACCGACTGGAACTTGGACGTATCAAAATTGAAGTAGTGCTTGTTGGGCATTTGCATGCTGATCGCCGAAACCTGAAAAAATAACCACAATATCTTCTTAATTTGTATCAGGTAAAATTGTAAATCATTTTTAAATAAATACCACATAATTAACAATCCTTGCAATTGAACATTTTTAATTCTATTCAAATATATTCAAATCTATTCAAATCTTTTCAATTCATAATGGAAACTAATATTATAATAAAGTGTAGAAATACAATTCCTCATATATTCTATTAGTTAATGGAATTGAATAATAACACAAATAGGTAATTTCAATAGAATTTTTTCCGTAGATTACAAAACCGAAAATTATAAATTTCTATCATGCGACGTTTTTGATAAAAATAAGGTAAAAAAAAACCTAAAACAGTTCATTCATAGAGTATTTTTGAAGATTTAAAAAAAAGTAATGGAACATGAAAAGCGCTCACAACGTTGCTCAAATGAAAGCCTAAATCCTTATCTCAATGTATGAAATACCACCATTTCATAGCACTTCCTAAGCATATTGGGGAATTAATTTTCGTGAGTGTTCGCTAGTTACGATTATCATGCACTACCAATTGTATGAAGTAATCGGTTAACATTAAAAAGTAAAAATCATAGAGTATTCCGGAAAATCTTAAAGACTTTAGTATTTTAATATAATAGCTATAAAGGTTCAAATTTTAATTTCAATCTCTTATAAGAATCCGTTATTTTATAACAAATTTTTAAAAATGTCGAAAATACGATATTTTATACTTTCCAAACCTATTTTTCGCCAAAACGAGACGTGTTCTGTAGCAACATTTTGTTGACCAGTGTAAATAATGGGAACTAAGAATAGATTTGAATACCTGAATTCTTTTTTCAATTTTTAATTGTTATTTTTGTGTTAAAAAAGAATTATTTAACACAAAAAATATATACGTAACAAATATACATATAACCTTCTCTTTTTAGAAGTCAGTTATTAAACAACAGATATTAGTATCCTCTTATTTTGGTGGACTAATTTTTAACAAATCCACTCCTATTAACCCTCTACTCTTTGAAATAAGCAGATAAACTTTAATAACGAATATCATAAATATATTTTCAAAATACCTACAAAAAAGATTATAATACAATAATGTTTTCATTTAATTTTCTTTTCTCGAAAATATGAAATTCTATGGAACATTCCATTACGGATTTTTAATCAACCATCAACAACATGTTCGGCACATTATACGCTTTTCTTTCATTATATTTTTACTAATAGAAGGTGAAAGAAGATCCATAACTCAGCGCTCATAAAAAACTTGTTCATCAAAATGTTTAAAAAGGTCTATAGAAACCTTTATTTTTTAATAGTATTCAAAAATTATCAAAATTTGTTCTCTTTAACTATATTTTCCTCTAAAACAAAAAGCTAATGTGGTATATTTTTATATACTATAAATTCATAACCTTCGGACAAATTCCTATAAAATTAATCGACCACTGGATTGGCAAAAAAACAAAGAAAAGAAAATTTGTTGACCAATGTAAAAATAAACTTACCTGTGGGATGGTGTCGAGAACCTCCTTTTCAGTTAGGTATAGAGTGTTTTGCACGGACGAAGAGGAAACTCCTTCATTTGGGTCCCCAGCGAAATTCTTTAAGATTGCGTCACGCACAGAGTACCAAGCATCATAGAAGTTGACCTTTTCAATAGTTGAATACTCCCACTTCGCCTCGACTATAGTGCTGAAGATTCGATCGTATTGGTCAGGCAGAGACCTGAACTCATCGGCTAAGAAATTAACAAAAGATGACTTGGTCGTCTTCAATACCCTCAAGTTCTTGATACCACTCATAATAACGAGCTTCGAATCTGTGGAATTAATTTTAAAGATTTTTGTTTTTCAATTTGTAAAGGGAAGAAATCGCATAACTCCTCACCATCCCTCTTCTGAATCACATCGCAGTAACGAAATGCCACAGGCGCAAAAATGAAGGCGTGATTGTGCTTTTGTTTGTAGGCTGTGGATAGACCCCCGTCTCCCAGGCGCTCCCACGGGTACTCATCTATGTGAATGTGGACTTCCTTCACATGACGATATTTGTTTATAAAATGAGAAGAAAGCAAAAGGGCGAACTCCTCGGGTGATTTAATACCATACTTCTTGGCCAAGAGGTACACAGTGTTCTTCTGGGAATCAGTTGCAACGATATCCGAGTTATCCCCTGTAAAAGTAACCGCAAAAAGGAAAAACGTCATGAATAACAGATAAGGGCATCGTTTGTCTGAGAGACTGCTGTACTTTGATTTTAAACGCGAGGATTAATAAAGACTCTAAAACAAACAGGCGGTTAAAACACAATTACTTTACCTGCCTGACTTTGAATAATTTCTGCAGAATTTACTGCATTCTCCCTATGTGGGCGGAAATATGTAATTTTGAATTTTATAATAGCAAAGTGGCAGCGGAGATTTAATGGGGTCCATAATTGCATTAGGCTTAGACCTTGTCAGCTTTTAAATGTACCATAAAATACAACACGTGAAACTTCCTGTTCCGTAAATATCTTAAGAAGCATTTCTTGCCTGCGACATTCGAAAATGAATCAAACTCAACATTTTTAAACTTTTATTTAAGACACGTTACAATCTCCTGCGACATTCCATTAATCATATATTTATTTTTTCTTAATTTCTAAATATGGTGTCTTTAACTTTTTAATTTTATTTTTCTTAAAAAATCCACGCAGAAATAAATGCTTGTTTCGAAATTTGTATTTAAAACCACAAATAACACTTAAGTCAATTATTAAAACTACAAATTTATTTTTATTAAATACCTAGTCTAATTTTGCTTATTTATTTAGCTATAGGTTGTAGCTCATAATTCACAACTTACAAAAAAACGCAATAAGATTAAAATTTTGAAAATCTCTTTCGGCTAATAAAACGCAAATTTATTTATTAAAAAACCGAAACCTTTTCTACTCTTACTTAATTCAAATTTTCTTCATCTATATTTCAATAACGACAGGCAAATAACATTTAAATAAGAATATCTCGCATATAACTTAATTTTATTTTTATTTTTCAAATTTGTATCTATCTTAAAAGAGAATAAATACAAAGTCAGAAGAATATAAAAATTTATAGCCGGTTGCCATTATTTAGATTTCACAATGCTACTACAAATACCTCAGTAAAATTTACGACACCTGTGGCCCGTGGGAGCTAATCCTATTTAATACATAAATTTTTAGCTTTGTTTAACTTTATACACTTTACGCATTGTCATTTAACATGCGGAAATCATTAAATAAAGTCGCATGATAATATCATTGGGCTTTTGCCTAAATATAGTCAAAAAATTAGTCATAATCATCTGCATAGGTAGTACGTGTAATTTTTATTTATCTATGATTTTGTTTTTAAAATATATTAAATTTGAAAACAAAATCTGTTTGAAGAATTTATTAAATTTAGTCGTCTAATTTCATTAGATTAGAAAGCCTACGTATTTTTTCACCATGAAGGTTATTTTGCAACAGAGTTATCTTAAATGCAAATATGTTAAACTCAAACATTATTTTTAGGATCGTCACTTTAGGAGGTGATTTCACCTCTTAGAAGAGTTTATCAGACAAAAATAAAAAAAAATGTATCTCCTAGAATTTGGATGGAAAAACACAGATAACACCTCTAACGATTTTTTTGTAAGATAAACCATACTTTCGATTTTATTATGAATTCAGAATGTAATTCCACTATCAGTATCAAAAATCTCTAAAAGAATGAATTTGTCAGATTATTTGTTCTTTAAGTTTTAACTGCCTATCAAGATATTTAAATTTTGTTTGAATTAATGCTTAAAAAATGTCGTCAAACTTTAAGTACAATTATCAACCAACAAATGGTAGCCTGCAGAAAAATATTCTACGGACCTTTTATGCAATGCGATTTTCTCCTCTAAAAATTCGTTTCACAATCTCATTGCATAAGAGATTCTTTTTCTCTTTCGATAATCCGATTTACTTATGTAAGTAAAAATAAAAACTTTTTTAAATGCAAGGTCATTTGTGAGCTAAAATATTAATACACTTTAATTTCTTTCAGAAAAACGAAATAGATTATTATTAAATACTTAATCAATTTAATTCCCTACCACTTGTAAGAAGTTTCTGAAATCAATTACGGTATCAAAGAGTTATTAAAATAAAGCGAAAGTAATATTTACTCTTTGCCAATTTAGTCAATCTAAACTACTCAATATTGTCCTTCAACTGAAATTTTAAATCTGAGACTTCCACTTAATTTCATAAAATCATTTTCAAACAGCTGTGAAAAGCCTCTTTAAAAATAGCCATTCGCAAACAATGAAGGTCCTTGCCCCGGTTAAATGATTTTCATTATACAAACACAATTTTCACATTTATGGAGCTCTTCATCGAGTTCCAGGACATCCACAATACAACGAAAGTCACGCTTTATATTCACCAACTAACCATTCACGTAGTCTTTGACGCTGTACAGCTTGAGGTGGGTGTTCACGACAAACTCTTTAATCGAGTGGACGGGTCCATCGCGATGGATACGCAGCAGCTTCACGTTATCCTTCCCGTACCCGTGGTCAGCGATATGAAACTTAGAGTCCTTCTCACCATATTCAGCACGATCAATCGCACTCTTTTGCAGTCTTGATGGGAACATTATTAAAAAATTAATTAATTACAAATAACCGAGTACTCAGACTTTCTTAAAACGAATTACGCGTAATACCTGGACTGCTCCCCTTTTATGTGAAACTTTTTCGGGTATACCGACGTCAACAGGCCCCACTATCCAAAGCACCATAAAACTCTTTTTTTATCAGAAATTTACTTTTCGCATTATGTAAGTTTCGTCAAGAACTCCTCTCTGAAGATTTAGCTACGCGGGGAGGCGGAAATTTATTTATTTTTATTTAGCTCGGAAATCTTAGTCACTTTATTTTTTGGTAAATAAATATATATTAAATGGTGTACCGAGATGAGCCACAAAGATAAAAAAATGCGAGAACTCACTATGTGGTCAGGTGATAAAAAGTGCTGCAAGGCAAACAGAGGGTTGTGCAGCCGTTACCACGTGCACCCCAATTGCATAGTTACACAGAGTCACTTGCGGCGACGATAAGCAAATAAGGGACTCGTGCCAAGAAATGTACACTTTTGCACTTCTCAAGGGAAGATATCAAGGCCAAATTTCAATCCAAACATATACAATACATTTAAAAAGAGAATCGTATTCTTATCCACTAATGAAATACTATCCTAGAAGAACGAAAGCAGTTTCAACTACTTACGATCATTGAAGAACTACTCTTTAAAAAAAACTTATTCTTGAAACCATCGGTTTAAACACATGGTTTTCGAAAAAAAAGTAGGAAACAGTATACCAATCGACTCCTTGAAGTGTCTTAGTTTCTCCTGTAACCAGGACGCTTTAGCCTTTCTAACACAAGTATTTAGGTATTTAAACTGAACTTTAAACTTAAACTTTAAGTTTGTTACTATGTTATATGAGGCTATCAGCGCAGAAGTGGTGTAACCCATACTTTTTGTTGGGTAGGGTTTTTGTGTAAAATAAATTCGTTAAATTATGATCTTTCAATACAATAGTGGCGTAAGCCACCTTTTAGAATTATCAATAGATGGCAAAACAATTGAAATTATGTTCACAAAATAAATGCAATTCAAAAACAATTTAACCACATTTTAATTCCTCATTATCTCCTAAGAAGTAGTCTGGGGGTTACACCACTTCTGCGCTGATAGCCTCATATATGAGGGATTTTTTTATAATAATTTCACAATCATTGTTCAGAAATTCGACATTTTAATATTCCTAAGAAACTTGGTCTACGATTTCGCAAAACTTTAGAAACATCTTGTAATGTTTTTTGCACAATATACTTAAAATAATTTCAACTTTCCAATTTTGTTTATACCTTTGTTTTAGAAAAAAAAAATCTCAATAATTCTGGTAGAGGTTATAGCCACGAGTATTAAAAATATCCTTCTAAAAATTTGTAAAAACACGTTCTGTTGTGTCGACTAAATTGTGAGTATGTCTTCTAAAATAACGTGGTTAGAAAACGTTCACATTTAAAAATTGGATTTTACTTGCTTTCAGTACTGTAAACTTTATTATTAGCCAAAAGTTACGCATTTTTCAGTGTAGAATCTAAATCTACGACAAAACGTTGGAGTGTCCATTTAAAATTTGAAAGCTACCACCATCTAATTCAAATTTCAACCTCTGTTTTCTATGATGCTATTTTCTCAAACTCGCGGTGTCAAGTTGGAATACGTAGAATCAAAGAAAGTATAACATAAAGAACTTGCACCCAATACAAGTCTGCGTTTTACGAAATTCTCGCTGTAAAGGGCCCTGTGCGGTCGGCGCAAGGGAGTTTGTAAAGGGGAAATCTTGTGTTGAGCTGAACACTGCGATTCTGCGGACTGGATAGTGAGATCGCTGAGAAACTTGTTTCTTCTATCTGCATGAGCGGCCGATGAGAGGGGTAAAATTCATACAGCTCAATAGCTGAGCCTTTGTTTATTGAGAGGAAGTGAGCTAACTTGAGATTGAATTGCCCCTTTGCTCGAAGAATTCCTAGAACCTGAGATTATGTTTATAAAATATTTTGTCCCTGACGAGCTGTTCCTTATGCACGAATTTTAACTTTGAATTAATGGAGAGATGAAGTTTTTAAATCTGGGTGTTACAATTTTTGCAATGTTACATATCATTGCATACATATGTTTTTAGTATTTTATTTATATATTTATTTATTTATTCATTACAGCTTTACCAAAAAACTGATTACTACAATAACAATTGTTATAAGATAATTATGATATATTATTATTGTTTATATATGATACATACATATATAAAAATTAACATCAACAAAACTGACCTTTAATTTGGCGCTTCGAAAGATTTATTTATATATTATGTATAGTATAATGTACGTACATATATACATATAAAATTCGTAAATCTTTTATAATTCGCGACAAGTTGTGAACTAATTTGAGAGAACTCAGAGAGAGCCATAGAACTTGAAGGGTTGAAAAGCAGCTCGCAACACACGACTGGGCCCTGGGGTTCTATGGGGTCGGCTCATGATATGCTGAATGCTGAATTGTATCTCTGGGGTTCTGATATAGCGACCCCAGCCGAAAATTTCGTACAAAATTTCTTGTGTGCCTTGCAAGTTCTTTATGTTATACTTTCTTTGGTAGAATACAATTACAACATTTTTTAACAATTTTGTCTCTGTGACTGCATAAATAATTTAAAAAAAATAAATACATAATATAATAATACACCTACAGTTACACATTTATGTATTAAAAAGAAGCAGTGTAACATAATATTAAACTCAATATATGTATATGATAACAAAATTAAACTGAAATGAAGAATAATTAAAATTAAGTTGCATAAGCAAAGTCAGTATCAAATAGCTTTTAAGAAACTGCAGAAATCATGTGTACATAAAATTGTCAGGACTATGGGTGTGTATGCATTTATCAAACCAAGGCCAATATTTAAACAAGACTGGTCAAATTTTTGTAGTATTAATAATTTAAAAATGTTACACATAGTAAGAAAAACACGTTAGTTTAGCCAGCTCGAAAATTACAAAATAAAACAAGCACAACATAGAGGAATCAACGATATATATAAATATAACAGCTCTTAAGGCTATTAAAGATTAATATACATACATATCTCTTACCTTACAAAACAGCCTTCCCCCAGTTGATGACAGCAGAAAATAATTATTATAGATGCACGCACATATTTTGTACTCATTTCATTATTCAGTTTCTCGATCCTCTGAATTTTAAAAATGAATAATTTATTGCATGTTTCCCCACTATTTCTTACTGTTGATTAAAAACGGGCTTTAGAATAGAAAAACAAGCCCGCAAAATAAATTTCATGAAACGTTTTATTATTCGAAATACAAGCACTGGGGAACAAGAGTAGAGGGCATTTTCAGTTTAACAGCATTTGCTCAATACTATTATCATCAGTGTGTGCTCCAGCCAACCCACTTCCATTCTCCAAAAATTCTCGAAGCTCACTTTCCAAATCCACAGAACCTTGGCTTTGATTAATATTAGATTCATCACCTTCAATATCCATTGGTACCTGTCCCGTATCTTGAGGTCGTGGGCACGGAGGACAGGGTTCTTGTAAAATAGCTGGCACAACCAATTTTGATTGGGGAGGGGGAGGTAAACCAACTAGAGAAAACAGGTATTGTACTTCGTATAATATAAAATACAAAAACTTACCATTCGATACTCCCATTGCCTTACGCAATCCATGGGGATCAGCAATTGCACCCGGAGGCAATTTCTTTGCCATTTCGACAAAATTTGCATTAATCTGAGTTGCAAGTTGGTGCTCTTCTGGTCCTGGTGGTGGGACATGGGCTAAATGCTGCGGCAGAGTTTGCGATAACCGATCATGCTGAGTGCTATGCAACTTCTCAATAAGACCCAAATTAGCTTGAAGATGCTCGTGCAACCGCTTCTGCAACTCAAAAGTTTTCATGCCCTGCTCGAGTTCGGTTAGGAATGATACGTCTATTCCCAGATCAGCAAGCGTTCTAAGCTTCGCGAAGTCTATTCTTGTGTTTTTGTACTTCTGATACTCTTCTTCGTCGGAAATACGATCAGGAAAAGATTTATCGATTTCAGCTTGGTCATGCCGTTGGCATTGAGAGTCATAGAGTGATGAAATTGTTTTGCTATGTTCACCCTTGGTTAAAAAGTCTAACAACCGATTTGCTAAGTAGCTGGCATATGAGCTGTCCTTTGTAAACTCCATGATACTTTCAGCATATTCAGCACCAGTCTCATCGCCTATCGGAAATAGCATAAATTCAAATAAGAGGCGCAACTAAACTAGAGGACATTTTTAAAACCCACCGTATGTGCTGAGGACTAAGTCAGTTTCCTCTTTACTAAGGTTGGAGAAGCGTGAGTCAAATACAGGGGCAAAAGAAGAAAACGCGCCATAGTGCAATGGCTTAACTATTTTGGCAGTGTTCCGCCGATCTTCTCTAAATCCCTGCAATTGACCTGTTCCCTGTGCTAATTTGCCTACGTACGCCCCAATCGAGACAACCTTCTCAGTACCCTCGTTTTCCTCATTTTCGAGAAGAATTTTAAGTGATGTTGTACCGTCTTTGTTTTGACGTAGGAATCCCATTTTATGAGCCTGCTGCCTCGCTGTTAAACGCTTTTTCGCTGTCCTGGCAGCATTTTGAACTTGAGCCAAAATCTCCTCGGATGTGAGGTCGTCCACATATGGCTCAAACTTTGTTTTGGGCTCATTCTCTCTCCTAAATAAGATTTATTAATAATTTATTTAGCCATATTTTTTGACTTTATTTATCTTTATAAAATAAATTCAGAAAAAACGCCGTAGGGTTTACTAAAATCGGTGTATTAGCTTTGGAGTTATCATGGCAATCACAGAAATTCTACCGGCTGTCATAAAAATTATCTACTTTCTTGACTGATTTCATGAGCATAAATACCTCATAACGAGGTTCACAGAATAATATACGATCTTACGGACGAGCTAAAGTAGAAAGAAAAAATTTACTCACCTGATATTTCGCCGTTTTTCCTCTTCTTCCAGCTGAGCTTGTGTTGGCTCGTCAGCTCCAGTTGAAGCCCCTTCATCAGCTGAATCCAAAATATGATGGTCTTGGTTATTTTCGTCTGGCAGCTCGAACCCAAGTTCTTTAGCTGTTAACTCACGCATATACCCCGACAGGGGCTTGAGACTCCGCATTAAATGTTCAGGCTGCAGCAGCTTCATCCCGGCGTGGAGGAGCCTCTTGGCAGTCTTGTGGTAGACCGTTTCCACATGATTATAGCGAATAGCATTTTCGCACATAAGCCTGTATTCGACCTGGTTAAAGATATTTAAAGATTAAAATAATGCAAACTCACTTAAAGTCGTCTGAAAATTCCTGAAGCGTTGTATACTCGTTATCTTCAATTTTCTGCCGCATTGTCGAAAAGTCCATCGGTTTTTGGATTATTGAGGAGTACCCTGGCGCAATATCATCAGTCACCGGCCACGCAAAGAATTGGTGCGGATCTCGCTTTTCCAGAGCACGAAGCAAATGGTCAAGGAGTTTCATAAGAGGGGACTTACTCTGCTTCAGTTTGAGAACACAAGTTCGAGGCTCGCGACCGGATTCGCTCGAAGAACTTGGGGTTTTCGGAGCCTCTAGTGTTTTGGGGGTATTGGACGGACCTGGAGTGGATACACTTCCGGGCGTTGAAGCAGTGCCCGGTGTCGACGCCGTTCCAGGACTAGCCAAATGACCGGATATAGATTCCGCAATTCCCTTCAGAGGACTCGCCGGGGCGTTCTCGGGCTCCTCTAGCTTTAGAGGAATAAGAGGCTTGGACAAGGGCCGGTGGCTCTGACAGTGGTCAGTTGTAATCCCTGCGTAGTTGAGGATGCTCTCTTGGAGATGCTGCGAGTTGTCCTCCCCGAAGCTCATCTCCTCCTGGCTGGAGTCGTCCCTGTGCCGGTGCCTCTTCTCCTTGTGGTGCTTGTGCTTCTTCTCGCGATCCTTCTTTTTCTTCTTTTTCTTTGACTTCTTGTGTTTCTCGGGGAACTCCTCCCCGTAGTAACCCCCGCCGGTTCCGGTGTCCGACATAAGCCCATACGCTGGCGAGTCGTTCCCGTGCTCCGGCGTGGAATTGCTCCCACCCACTTTTAGTATTAATTTGAGGCCACTTGGACGATCCATGCTATATTCTGCTTAAATGAAACAGTAAATAAATTAAATTCGTTAGGACACGACGAGGACCGTGCAACAGCTCGGCGATTTTTGAATGTTATATTCCAAACCTTCGTATTTTTCACGTCGCTCTGATTTTACTTTCTTGTGCTTTTTTGAACCCATAGTAAGAAATTATAAGAAAAACTAAACGAAAACAACTGAAACTGCTGAGACGCGCATCAATTTCACCAGTGTGACAGCAAAACTCCGCTTGACGTTCCACAATTGACAGCTGGCAGACATTTGCTTCCGAGAAAATCCACTAGGAGCGCACCATGAAGGTAAGTAGATTATTTTATGAAGAAAGATTTTTAAAATTTTTGCGCCAAGAATGAGAAACGTTAAAGCAAAAACTATTCAACTTAACACTTTTCACTTTGCATTTTCTGGTTCATAATGAACAGTATCACAAATTGCAAATCGCTTTGCGTCTAAAAACAACGTTTTATTTAACCATGTTCATTACTCCTAAATAAAAGACAAATACTTCGAAAAAGTGGTTCTTTTGCAAGATCAAAATCACTTCCCAGTAAGTAATTAAAGTGGTTTATTGACAATAATTCAGTAACTCTTCTGGATTGTTGAGAAGCCTTTGATTTGGTCTGCATAACAGGCTTGTTCACAAACTCGTAAAATTCAAATTTCCCATTTACCTGCTAAAATAACTAAGTTTCCTCACAGAAATGTCTTTTAGTGTAATTATTTTTAGTGATGTATCTTCCTGTAAAATATCCTGTCCTAATGCCCCTGCCCATCTGCCAAGATCCACATAAACAAACTGCACGAGACTCAAAATAATATACCAAAAATTATTTTTAATCTGCCAATGCCTTTCCCCACATGAGAATTAACATCAAAAAGCATATATCGATCTTGTCTCAGCAAACGAAGTAGTTTACATGCTTAGCAATTATTCAAAGTTTCTCCGAGATTTCGAATAATTATCTAATTTCAAATCTCTTCCTCCAGAAATTACAACTTTATATAAAAAGAAATGTGCAAAATAATGATCTAAATAATTTCAAGACTGAGTAAAGTTTTATCTATTCCTTAACATTTCTCTTCAATTTATGTAATATTAAATAAATAAAACTATGAGTATCTCAAATTGTAAAGAACTAGATTCTAACCACTGAACGCATTTTTCAAATTCCTTCACAATAAAATAGTAATAGTATAATGCTCGATCAGCTCCTATTTTGAGAAACATAACAGTTGAAAAAAAAAATACCTTGTGATTTCTGTCCTCCTGGCTACGACATTGAATTTTAATTTTGACTATTTATGAAAAATTACAAATTTAATTATATAGTAAAATGGTTCAAATGAAGGCTTGAATCTTAAGACAATGTGCGAAGAAACTATGAAAAAAATTAAAACATTTGAAAATATTTCGTAAAATAGTATTTTCCATAAATGAATTATTACATGATGAAACATTAAAAACTTGTGTCATATTTCTAGATTTTTTGCAAATATTTTTCAATAATATGAACTAATTAATTTCCTTTTTCGTGTAAAATTGCAAATAAAAAATGCTATATTAATCTTTCAACATATTTAACTTTTTCTTATTTGATACTTAAACAAAAGATATATTCCGCAAAGAAAAAGGGAATCCATTGCACTATATTATTATAATAAAGTACTTAGAATTTATAAAAATAAGTGCAAATAAAGAATAGTTTAAATTTGTCTTATTTATATGAATACATATGTAAAAACAAAGTTATTTCAATAATTTAGAAAAAAGGGATCCGAAAGTTTAATTCTCTAAAGCTACTGCAAAAATGAGTTCTGGAGAGCTTTTAAAAATACCAGTCAGATAGTAAGCGAGTAAGACAGTAGCTTGGTTTTGTAATTACACATAACTATTCGTAAGTCTTATAGTACTTATAGTGAATATTTGAAATTGAAATTCAAATAGCAAAAGATATCAATATAAAATTTGTTTCGAAATCTGCAAGCCTTGTGGCATTTTGGGTATATTTAAAAATGAAAAAACACAATTTTCTTCGTTTTTCTCTTATTACGTGAGGCAACTTTGCTCGAAATATAAAGCATTTTGGTATTACTTAAATACAAACTTGCACAACTAATCGAGACGAAATGCAGGATTAAGATTTTAGCGTTAAAAAATAATGAACTAATTAAGAGATTTTTTTTTAATATTAATTGGTTTGTTTTATCCCAAATTAACTTCCTATAAATCTAAATTATATATAATAAATAAACAAAACTAAGGTTGTCTTCAAAAACTTGTCTTAAAATGTAAAATGAAGAGATGTAAGACATCATTAAATGTTTCAAACGTTTTTGTTTTTTATTTGATTCAGTAGAACGCACAAAATAAGGGCACAGTGATTTCTTATCTATTTACAAATCTTTAGTGGAAAAGTACAAAAATACTTAGCAAACTAGATTTGTTCGATTGTATACTTAAGTAACGGATGCACCAGAAAACAGTATATTGCTTTTAAGTACTGCGAAGAATCAATCGCTAAGATGTAAGTACGACATGATTGCTGTTGATAGCAAGTAGGACGAATTGACTTTATCGAGCATTAGTTGCTGAAGATGATCTAATCACGGTGTCACTCCCACTAGTTCGCCTATACAAACCACGAATAAAACAATTAATGCTATAAATTCGAAATGACTCTATAAAGCTAATGAAGCTGATGTGTTGGACTGAAAGTATTCCTCGGGAGTAGTGATGTTTGATCAGTGTCTGTGGTTAGCTGAGGTGTCGGATCCAAATGTATCTTACTAAGTAAAGCCTAGCGCTTAACTACAACTGCTTATTTCGAACAAGTGTAAAAGTATCAAAACATTCAACCTCGAGTAACAGTAAGGCAAGGCAGGGATTGCTAACTAAAACGATCAAAAATACTAGCAAAAGCCAAACAAATTAAAACTAAATTAAAAGGGGTGTAATTACACTAAACCGGCGTCCTTTGCCATGCTGTAGAAGGCTGATCGCTTATTTGCCAGTAGCTCTGCCGGCGAAGCAAATTCTATAATCTCTCCCTTATCCAGAACGATAACCTTATCTGAATCCAGAATGGTATTTAAACGGTGGGCTATTGTAAGTATCGTGCAATCATCAAATTCGGTCCGAATCGTTTTCTGTGTTAAAAAAAAAAATACATTGAAGTTGTCTTTAAAAATTAATAATTAACTATTTATACCTGAATTAGGTCATCTGTTTCCAAGTCGACAGCTGCTGTAGCTTCGTCCAAAACTAGGACTTTTGTCTTCCTCAATAGGGCACGCGCCAAACAAACCAATTGCCGCTGACCTACAGACAAATTCTCTCCACCCTCCGTAATCTCATGATTTAAACCAGCGGTCAATCCTTTAACAAAAACTTTAAGATGAGCATGTTCAAGAGCACGCCATACTTCGTCGTCAGAACACGTCTTAAATGGATCCAGATTGAGACGGAGGCTACCAGAAAACAGTACCGGATCTTGTGGAATAATAGTAAGACGGGATCGAAGCGCATGCAGTCCTAGAGTTGATATATCGAGACCATCGATATAAATTTTACCTCCAGAGGCTTCAATAATTCTGATTTGTTGTTTATAGTTAAAATAAAATTGCGTTTAAAAATAAAATTAGTTTTACCTGAATAGAGATAGAGTTAAACTGGATTTTCCTGCACCAGTTCGTCCAACTATTCCAACTTTTTCACCTCCCCTTACTTTGAAATTAATACCTTTTAGGACAAGATCCAAACCTTCACGGTACCGAACTTTGTAGTCTTTGAATTCAACTTCGCCGGAATCTGGCCAATCTGAGGGAACTTTTACATTCTCAATAACCCATGGAGCTTCCTGCTTAGTTTCTGCATATTCCTTAATACGTTCTACAGCCACAATATTTGTCTCGATATCTGAAGTCATCCTCACCAACCAGTTTAAGGTTTGAGTCACTTGCAAGGCATATGAAACGGACAAACCAACTAATCCAGCATTCGTTTGTCCTCCAAGTACGGCGAGTAGAGAGGCAAACAAAATGATCAAATTACCAACCATCTCCAAGCGAATAGCTAACCATCGATTAGCTACAATACTCGGATACTTGCACAGCTGGTTCTGATCAACTTTGGCATCAGACTCGGAGATAAATCTGAAAGAACACTTATAATGATCTAACATTTAAAACAAATAAAATTTATTAATTACCTTCCCTGCACACAATACGCCCGAATTGTTTGTGCTCCAGTCACGGATTCGCCGAAATGCGAATAAATTGGAGATCTCGAAACTGATTCCAAACGCATCAGTTGCCGAGATGTGGCCACGTAGAACCGCTGAACGAAGTAATAGATCACAGCGATCGGAATGATCACGGCAATAAATATTGGCGTCGAAATGCTAATTACCACTAAAGTTGCAAGAACCTAAGACAATAGTTATTGAAGCAATTTTTAAGATGAAATTTTTAATGTGGAAGGGGCTAAAGCAGATTATTTTTACTTGATTTACCTCCTCCTTAACAGCATGAGGGACAAAACAATTGAAGTGAAAATACTTAAACAAATTAACTCTTTATGTAGAACTCTAAGCAAAGTTTTATTAAAATGTTTGAATGAAGAAAGCATTTTTAACTGCCTACGGGCTATAAGAGATCATAGCTTTGCTTATTTGTAAAAAAAAATACTAATTTTCATTTTTAAGAATAGAATAAGTATTCTAAATTCTAAGATTACTTAGAGTACCGTGAAGAGTTAAGGCATTCAAGAACACTTTTAATAACTTCTTCTTCTTCTATGAAAGTTTAAATGCTAAATGAAATATAATTCGAATCTTATTTGCTGGTACTAGTACCACTACATTTTATATCTCCAAAATCAACATTTTTCAGACAGAAAACGTTATGAGCTTATGGATGTTGTTTTAAGACAATTATTATATAAAGGATTTGGAATTTTGTGTTTTAACGAACACGCTACAATTTTTTAACAATGCATATTTTAAATTTTTTGTAATGGAAATTAATAGATATTAATTTAAATGAATAAATGTGGTGCAACGATAAAAATATTGCTTATATTCGTCACTATATAAAATTCCTAATTTTTGATAGAAAACTCTTAAAATGCGACTGAGATCTTTGCAGTTATTTCAATAAAATAAATTCTTGAATAGAAAATTTTCTACTGCCATCCACGATCTAGAATTAGCAAATTTCTTTAGTAAAATCGCAATCATATTTTGTAATAATGCCTTTCGATTGAAAATGTTCACTCACAATTTATTTATTATTTATGTAGATTTCAAAATTACAACTCCAAAACAACAAAGATATTTTTAGTTTCCCGAAAATCTGACAAAATCTATAAATATAAATTTTGAGAAACCTAACGAAAAAATCTAAATTAGACCAGTGGTTTTTGACAAAAATTAGTCTAACGTATTTCAAAACTAAAATAGAAAAAAGTACGTTGTTGATAAATTATTGATTAAATATATCTTTTAAATTCTATTAACTTTTCAACAGTAAGGAAGCAGTGAATTGTGATATCTTTTAAATTCTATCCCTATACAGAGCTCCTCACCAACCAAACCACTAGTTATGTACCTCTGTTTTTAAAAAATAAACTGTTTACACTTAGTAGAAAGTAATAAACGTCTATATGTGCTTTCATCACAAGTGCCAATTTATTGGAGTTTTTATAAAACATGTCACCAAAATTTTCAATCACCTCAACAAACAAATTAGTCGTTCTACATAAAAAGACAATTTGAAATAATTGAATTGAAAATATCAACTGATAAACCCACTGCCGAATTTACGTCCAAATTAAATATAACCCATTTATTGCGTAACAATTTCCACAACAGCAAATATTGATCTATTGATATTTTCAAATATGTATGCTTAATATTAATGACCATATCTTGGTGCACTACATGAATTACGTATAGAGTAATGAACCTTTTACCTCGAAGAAGCAATAAATACAGTCAGTTAACTGCTGCGGTAGATTTGTATCAATTACTTCAATATCTTTTGAAAATCTTGACAGAATTCGACCTGTGGGTGTTGTATCGAAAAATCTTAAAGGAGCCCTCAGAACCCTTCTAAGAAGACTCAAATGTATGGCGATCGCTGCATACAGGCAACCAATTTGCGGGGCTAGGTCCGTTACAAATGAAGCAATCGCTGAAAGCATTTTATTCGTTCATTTTAAAAAAATAATCAATTTGTTTAGTAACGACAGTCAATTTGTTTAGTTAACATAATATACATATAAAATCTTATAAGTTTATATAAAACCACAACCCCTGTTAGTTATGAATATGTTTAGATAATTGTAACTAAACCCAATATCCCCGGAAACTATAATTAACACCCTGTACTTAATAATACACAAAATATAAGCACTTCGGGAAAACAATTTTGGACCTAGTCAAAGGCCGCTGTTTGGACAACAAATGTTTTTTGTAAAAGAAAGCGACAACATACCGCGAAGAAAAGCTTTGCAAAATGTGCCTACAAAAAAAATCTAAAAATCAATTTTAGATCTTTTTTATTACATTGACAACAAATAAATCTTTATTTGTTTACCAATAAATTAATCGTCATATAATAAAGCAATTTTTCATTTCGCGCTTAACTACTCCGTCTCTCTATTCGTCTCCATCCACATACGTGACCGGGAATTTAAAAGTTTAAAAAAAAGTAAACTACTACTACTTGAAACTCAAAACTATATCGATCTTTATTTGACCAAGCAGAAGTCTCGTATGACATTGGACAACAAGAATTTTATATCAAAAAGCCCCATAAGTAGCTTTAAAAGAATTGTATTTATAAAAAATGTAGAAGCAAAGTACTCCAACAAATAAGATTTTTAAGAAAAACGGAGTGATAAAATAAAAATAAAATAATAATTACATATATCATCAGAGGAAACACAGAATACCGGCATGTAGTATACAGTGTACCTGATATTTTTGACTTTTAATACCCATATTTAAAGGTATGAAAAATACTATTTAGAAATCTATCAAAATTTTAAGATAAATAATCTTGGAAAAATAGACTTCATCATTGTTTTGCAAAAATATTCATATTTTGAACACTCAAGACAAAGAAGCAATTGTTTTCCGAAATTTAAATACACATATGTATTATTCCAATAAATAAACTATGAACGTGCAGCAGATTTCGTAGTTTCCAATAGGAAAATATAATTAGAACCCAATTTTGCTTTGGCTCTCAACTCAAAACAGAAGTTTTTAAGCGAACAAAAAATGCTAGTCTGCCTCAAAGAAAATGGCAGAGAAAAATAATCTACAGCTGCACAGTCTATGGAAAATGAGCCATAATACAATAAAGATAGGATTTAAGCTTAGCATACTCTTCCAAATATTTATTTTTTAATCTGTAGTGGATATTTCTGTCATGATCACGTCTCATTGAATAGTTCAGCAAATCACAATAAAATATTGGAATATAAATCGTTAGTGTTTAACTTTAAATTTACTAAAAACAAATTTACATTTCTTTAAGAAGAAATTATTTAGTGTTATGTACTGTTGATAATTTTCGCGGCGATTCCTGATGAATTCTGGTTTATTACAACTGGCCTTCTTTATTCTACTTAAAATGCAAAATAAATATAATAATACTATTAATTAAAATATGTTCGTTTACTTTAACCAATAAATAAAACATTTCTGAACGTAATGTTTAGTCACATAAAAAAGTCCTAAGATCTGCTTAAGTTGAAAATTTCGGTTTTAATTCAATATGCCACATTTAGGTTTTTTATGGAATTACATCAACATTTTTAAAAAATTCGATCTTTGATCGCGCTCAATGCACCTTGTCCCACTACGCTACGGCCAAAATTTTATAGAAGTTACATTTTATTTATTTGGAATACAAATTCAACCAAATAAAACAGATCAAAAAAACAAAAATTATAAACGTGGCAACAGGCAAAAAAAAAAGGATGATAGGAGTGAATACCTTTTGTAATTGTTACTGTTGTACTTAAAAGGTTGCTCTGAAGGTTGATTCTTTTTCTAAATATTCGTCCCCATTAAATTTATCAGTTATCTGAAGCGCTACCGTAGCAGTTCCAAAGGTAAAGTAAATTAGTAATTTGATGGTTTTATAAAAATGTTAATTACATTGCAGTAGAACCATTAATTATAAACAACGTAAGGCTAACATGCAAAGCTCTTAGCAGCTAGAGTAGTGTAAATTTCCAATTACCACCCGCATATAAAGCATATTAAAATAACGAATTAACAATACCCCAAACAAGCAATTTGTCAAGGCGTGTAAAGTGCTTGGCAGTTCATTATCGATAGCATCCACATCCTTGCTGAATCGGTTCAGGATTCTGCCGAGCGGTGTAACATCGAAGAAGGTAGTCATTGGGGCTCTGATTACTTTACTTAGCACCTTGTTGTGCATATTCCTAGCAGCATTGAATGCCCCAATATACAAACACAAAACAGTCAAGTACACGAAGATCGCTAAATTTATGGTCGATCAAAAATAGAATAAAAACGAATTACATATAACATTTTAGCATTTAAAAGATAAGCTATGAGAATGACCCACAAGCAGTGGGAAAGGAGAGATCCCGGGAAAGATCGAAAGATCTATTTATATATGCATGTTAATTGAGAGGAATGAGTAAATCAAGTAATAGTAGTTCAAATGTAGTAAATTATGTAAAGAAGAAGAAGTATGACTTTACCACAAACGCCTGCATTAGCCACGACCGCATCACAGCTGGAAGAACATTATCCACCACATCTACGTCTTTTGAGAAACGATTTAGGATTCGACCGACCGGAGTAGTATCAAAAATTTCTAGTGGCCACTTCATGACGCATTCAAGAAGAGTTAGATGCATTTCCTTGGCACATATCACACATCCCAATGCCAAAAACAGAGAACCCATGAAATGAACGGTTACTGCAGAAATTCGATCGGTTTTAAATGAGTTTGAAGTGAATAGAAAATTAAAAAAGAGTAAAAGAGAAAGTCACAGCTTCTTATGGTTCAGGAAGGCATCGCAGATCATCTGTAAGACCGATTTTAATTCCAAAAACAAAATGTTTAATATAATTTATGTATGATCCAGCAATGCGTTGAGTTCATTAATGTAAGTACATTTAGACCTCATCCCGCGATATCTACGGTATAAATGAGCAAGAAATCATGCACAAAGCTAAGGACCTGCTCCGTACATAATAAGCAATTAATTAAGTCTCTACTCTTTAAGATCGTTTAAAAACGACAGATAATATACCTTGTCCCACGCCAAACGCCCCGTATACACCAAGATACATATCGCGCACAGATGTATCATTTGCTGCTCGTTCATCTGTAGACCACTGCGTTAGCCAAATGTTTGAGCCAATAGAGAACGACTGGAAAGTCATGTTGAGCAATACTGTAGCTATCGTTAGTTTAAATCCTATACTCTTTAGATAATGTTTATAAACCGCGAATTTCACCTGTTGGATAAAGTAAAAATTATAATTTTAATATTATAAAATTGTAATTCTTTCACTTACGCTGCCTGTCTCCGATTTTTCCTGCTCAATTAATGTAGCGTTGTCGTTATCTTTTTGACTTTTCTCAGGTGTATCTGATTTTATTGAAACTTTTGAGTTTTGCCTTTCCGTTGATCTTTTCCGCAAGCCCTTGTGATCTCCAGAATCTAGTTGATTTTCATCCATTGACCTATAAGTTATTTTATTTATTTAATTATAGTTTTGTACAAAAACGATATCCGGTTAAGTAAAAATTGTCGAAGACGGTGAGAAGGCAAAAATAAGAAACGTTTTACAAATAAGTGTTGAAACATTTTAAATTAAAATACTAATTCATTAAACATGACTTACGCTGTATCTGAAGTACTTTCGCTTCGCGTTCGACTTAAAGCACGCTCCAATTTACCCCTAATTTCTTCAGATTGCACAGTGCTTTCTAGCTGAGTTTTTAGTTCCTCCAATTCTAAAAACAGATAATTGAATTAAAATATGATTTTACAATACTTTTACAAATCAATTTACCATCTTCTTCAGGATCAGCTTCTTGGATATGCTGAATGAGGAAATCAGCGAATGCTCCCTTCTTGTTTAAGAGTTCCTGGTAGGTGCCAGATTCACTGACTTGTCCATCTTTTAATACGTAGATGTTATTAACATAGGGAAGGAAAGTAATTCCATGAGTAACCAGCACTCTGGTCTTTTTAGCCAGGACACCGTTCGGTCCGATAACTTCTTCGAAAATGTGCTTCCCGACATGAGAATCAACAGCACTTAAAGGATCATCCAAAAGATAAATGTCAGCGTCATTGTACACCGCCCGAGCCAATGAAACCCTCTGCTTTTGTCCACCTGACAAATTAATTCCTTTCTCGCCAATTTCTGTACTATCGCCAGCAGACAGCATTTCTATGTCAGGCTTTAGGGCGCAAGCTTCTATAACTCGCTCATATTTTTTCCTGTCGTAGGGCTTGCCGAAAAGGATGTTATCGCGTAGGGTTGCGTTCTGAATCCAAGCTTGCTGTGGTACATAAGCAATATTACCCACAGTATTGACCCGACCAGAAATTTTGTCCATTTCGCCCAAGAAAGCCGAAACTACCGAACTTTTTCCCGAGCCCACAGATCCAACTAATGCAACTAATTCCTCATTAGGTACATTGATGTTGATATTTTTTAAAACCAAATCCTCATCACCCCAGGAGAAATTTCCATTTTCGATTTTAAGTGGATTTCCTGAAATATGTGGTTTGTTAAATTTCATGTTAAAAGTATAAAAACGTGATGTATTACGTTCTGATGGATCATGTTGAACGTTATCCGGGTCCAGTTCTTCGCTATTCATGAATTTGTTGATACGTGTTACCGAAACTTGTGTCTATCATTAACAGTGGAACAGTAATTAAGTTGAAGTTGCATTTTGAAGAAAGATGTTTTGAAAAAGGTGAAGCAAAAAGATGCATATTGCTATGAAAACTACTGGTGGAGTTAAGCATGCATTCTGTCGTTCAAGATGTACATGAAGTAATAATTGTAGTAACATTTGCATATGTTTTGCCAATAGTAGTACGATATTGTGATATTTATGATTAGCATTATTGTTTTAGTTCAGCTAGTTAAAAAGAAGAAAATTTCAATAAGACAATTGATTTAATTTCTAAGTTCGGTCAAATAAAACACAACAAGAATGAAAATAATAATCTTCGACTCTATAAATAACTTTGTTGAGATTCAAACAGCTCTTCAAGAAAGAACATGTTCCTAATAGCAACATCGTTTAAAATAAGAGGTTGTAATTCTCACCTGTTAGCCACATTTTTTAAGACTACGCTCCACTTTAGCACTTTTCTAATAGTATTTCTCAAAACAAACCTTAGGTAGTAATACTGAAGTAGCAACGCAGAATTTAGAAATTAAAATTATTATTACTTTTCATACTAAATTTTTGAAAGCCATTCTTTCTTTTTTATAATTACATGCAGATAATCCATATGATAAATTTATCAACAGTAAAACAAAATTAAAATTGAAACCAAGTTAATTATTGGACCAAATTTGCTTGATATAGAGCTTCTTACATAAAGGAAACGGGTTACAGCCCATAAAAAATTAATCCAGGCCCGGCGCAAAAGAGAAGTATCTCAGATTATCGGCGGTAATGAGTATTATTGACACTTTAAATAGTTTCTATCGATATCAGTGGCTAACGTGTTAATATTGCAATTTTTTTGTTATTCAGGGAAATTATCTTTTATTGAATTTTTTCGCAAAAATTTTTTATGGAGAACTGGTTGTTTTTAAACAATGGAAAACATAGAACAGTGGTAAGCTTTTCTAATGCATATTTCCAAAACAAGGAATAAATACACAGCAATATTAAACAGCTTAAATAAAAACAAATAGCAATATTAACACTTTAGCCACTGATATCGAATATAAAAACTATTTAGAATTTCAATACCACCGATAATCTAAGATAGGTTATTTTTGCATCCGGCCTGGGTCACATTTTACCCGTCGCTTTGGGCAATCAAATTGATGTCAGCCTTCGATTATCTTGAGAACACTTTTGTTACCAGCAATCCAGCAACTTAGACAATGTCGTAGCTTTCGATTTGACTGAAAAAAGACTCTCACAATGATATTTCCAAATTTTAGTAAAAATAATAGCCCCTCAAAAAAGTTAATGAAGTTTTAAGAATACTACTCTACTCAACGTACTTTAAACAGCAAATAACATCCTAATCCCGTAGAGTCCATAAAAACATGATCCATCTTTTTGCTTCAATATAAGAAAAGGATATGAAATAAGGGATTTGTTGTCGAATAGGTTTTATTTGTTATTTGGAAATTATATACACCAGAGCCAAAATGAGGACTTACTTGCACCATATTAGAGATGAGCATTGGTAACATGGCTAAAGGAAAACGCAGAATGTTGAAGAGAGACAGTGAAACGAAAGCAGTCGTCGCATCAAGTTGATTATTATCATCTACGAGAACAAATGTTGCAAAAGTCACCAGTGACACCTATGTAAGTAAATGTCTTTCTTAGAGGGTATTAGGAAAAAAGCGTGAACAAAAAACTGATAAAATAAAGAAAATGCTGAAAGAGAGTGAGGTGATGCTATAAAATTCTACCAAACTATCCGAAGAAGAGAAAATAAATTCACGCAATTCTCAGTCGGCAATCAGTTCAACGTCAAATTGCGCCAATTATACTGGATAGAAACTAATGGTACCGATTGTATTAATTAGTGAAAATCAGGATTCCAGCCGCCGTTTTTTTAAAGAGTAAATTACCTCTACGATGAATACAATCAGGACTGGAAGCATTGCCAGTGGCAATTTTATTATATCGAATAATGCCAGGCAGACGAATGCCTTCTCTGGCGTCAGCACGTGATCTTCTCCGGTGTAGACATAGGTGGCAAAGGACACCAGACACACCTTTAAAATTATTAAAACTGAATTACCTATCAGAAACGATTCTCTGCAAAATATTTTCTTAAAGTTCTTGTTTGCCATTTTCCAATCCCTGAAATCGTTCACGATTACCGCAATCTAAGAGCCGTCCTTGCTAAATATCCTCTTTATAAATTTTGTACTTACCATTCTATTGCTTTCATTTTATAACTTATTTATGTTATTTCTTTTCTTAAAGACGTAATTTGTCCATTAAAGGATTCTTACAGCTTTTTTCTATATACTGTTTTTCACAATTTAATGCAGCTATACGTTCACGAAAAATAAAAACAAAATTGCCTTAATTTTCTATGATCGAAAAACTTACCAAAAAGGGTGCACAAGACCAAAGAAAAGATGTACCAGCATTGAGGTAAGCAGTCGACTTTAGAATATCTATTTCCTTATCACGAATTTTAAGTACTTGATCCTCGAAGCTTGGCTCCCACGCGTATAACTTTAAGACCTATTCCAAAACCGCGTTAATTTTTAAAATAAAAAAACTTGTTTTCACAAAAAATTTTACCTTAATTCCATTGAGCACTTCGTTCATCAGTTTTACCCTGTCGTCCTTGTTTTGCATTTGTTTTATTTGAAGAATTTTAATCTGATTAGCGATAACTCCATTTACAGGAATAAGGAAAATCATGACCGCAAGACCTGCAAACACAGATGGGCCCAAAATGTCCCACAAGAAGTAAAGAGCTGCAGAAATTTGGAGCGGTGCTGACCAAATCATATTTAAGTACGTAGTGAGATCCATGAATCGTTGGGCATCAACAGCCATTAAATTGACGATTTCACCGACAGTAGATTCCTTCCTGGCGCTGTTTGATATTACAAGAGCTTTACGATAAACCGCGTTTATTATTGCAGTGCGGATACGCAATCCAACGATAAACATTCTATGGAAATATTGCCCCAAAATAACAGTTTGTGTCGAAGCAACGACGAACAAGAGGACAGCGTAACATATTCCCTTCCAAACGTGTTGATCCTCTTTGCCTGAATCATTAACAAAATTAATAATTAATTTCAGGACTTGTGGAGATATGAACATAAGAATGTCGTTGATGAACTTAAGGAATGATCCAAACAGGAATATTCCGCCGAAGGACTTGATGATTGGTGGCATAATCGACGCAGGTTTCTTCGTTTTGGCACACTGCGGATTCTGGAAATTTATAGTGGCCGAATTCTTTGTAAATTTCGCCTTAGGATCAGTTTTCACGATATTGGATATTTTTGCTTGACACTTTCTCACTGAAGTGTTCCAATGTTTTGCAAAAACGGGCATAATTTCCTTGGAGCTATCGAGTGGATTCAAATCCCATAGATCTTTTTGTTCTAAGGGTTTTTTAAAACCACGCCAGGCCAATGGATCGAACCACTGGAATGTAATACGTGCTAAAAAGCTGGATGATGTTTCCGGACATTCATTCTGCAATAATAAGCAAATTTAAAAATGTTAATTAAGAAAAATTATTATGACTTGTAAAGCTAGTTAGATTCTGTTATTTGAAATCATTTTTAGATATGTATATGAGAAAACAAAATGAAGGAAATTAATGATTAAAGCACTCCTTATAAATCATCATCTACCAAATTATTCTGGTTGTTTTATTTCTATTTGTTTTGTATTAAGATAAACAAGATGAATCAAGCAGCACATTATTTATGAACGCATTTTTAAACAGCCTGAAGGTTGTGAAGAAAACCAATTGATAACGCAGTGATAACGTGACTGCAGAGGTTTTTTATCAGCTATCTATTTTTAATCAGAGCCAAAAATAATATAGAATAAATTATATGATGAAAGGCACAAATTAATAACCAAATCAAGTTTTAATTTCCGAAAATTTTGAAATATTATATTAGAAATAGGGCGAGACACCTAATTTTGGAGTAAGGGTAACCAACTCAAAAAAAAAAAGTATATAGTCATTTGGAAGATAATTATATGATGAATCCATAATATTAACCGACAAAGAAAGAATCAAAGCACCCGCCTCGTCAAAGTATCAGCAGCAAAGTAAGGAGTAAAAAAATATTGGTATCGAATATTAAGTACTCAATACCGAAAAGTATCGATACTTTTTTCGTGTCCTTAGTTGTAATATGTCCATACTCTGGCAACGCCACATGAATAAATTATAAATATAAAAAAGTCTAAAAGCCACTATCTGTTATTAAATTGTTCATACTTTGAATATACAGTAAAGGTACGGCTATACTATGTATGTACGCGTAGTCTATGTGAATGAAACATCTCTGGCAGGGAAAATTTCAGGAATGTGAGCCTTGAATAAAAAGAAGATACTTGAGCAATTCAAAAAGTTTGTGATTTGAAAGAATCGCAACCTATTTTAATTAATGTTTTGAATTAAAAATGCAAGCAAAGAAGACGAAATGTGATAAAAAAAATAGTGTGCAGGATATTGGTTTTTATTGGTTGTGCAAGATAGTGTAGATTTAAAGGTTCAAAAGTTACTATATTCAAATTCTTTTCTTAAGAGGCAATTTTTCAATCGTCGGATAAATTTATTCGTTGAATAAAATTGTTGCAATAATCAACTTGGCTTTGATTTAAAATAGCTATCAGCTGGTTTTTCTGTTTTCCTTTTTTTAAGTGTAAAAATCTGATAGTTTTGTTTAAAAAACGTGCGTTAAATAGTACCTTCTTTTCTTAAAAAAAAAAAAAAAAATTGTGAAATAGGTGTGCATATAAAGTCAACATTTTGAAAATCGCTGCTTTCTCCAATAATTGTTCAGTACTAATAATATGAAAATTTTAACTTTTTGCATGCTATAGCCAGTGACATCACAAAGATATGCGTTAAAATTTCAGACTTGTAACTTTAGTTTTTATCTGACCGACCGCTTGTTGCAAAAATATCATATCGAGCGAAATGCACTTCACGTTTTAGAAATGTGTTTGAACCCGCCGTGTTATTCTACGTGAAAATGACCAAAATTGGCTAGTAAAATTTCTAAATCATACTCTTATAAGCATGTACTTCCAGAAAATCGATTAAGTAAAGGAAAAATACCAGAAATTAGCTTTTGCTTAGCCCTGTAAAATAGAATTTCCTCTTAATGGGCGCAACAGGCTTATTGATTATTTTTTAATTAAGTGTTATTATCGTTGTTCTCATTATTTCGCCATTAGTGTTTTTGAATTAGTGTAATTATTTTGAAATATATTAAATTAGTAGGTTGCTGTAACAGTTGTACTACAAAAAGTGATATTTAAACCTTTTAGAAGCCGGGAATTGCCAATCAGGGGCACATACCTGTCCTTTTGGATATTTCCGCTCCTGTGGGTCCTGATCCCCGAAGCAGTTGAGGAGGAACATGATGATGGAGCACGCGAAAAACATGATGAAGCTGATGTATTTGTAGTTGAGCCAGTAGTTGTCGATGCCGAGATTGTTCCTCTTGTTCCTCATCCTGATCTCGGTCCTGCACCTAGGAATGCTCACCAGAACGAAGATGAACCAAAACAGGAAGATAAGCCCGGACGTCCTGATGCCATACTTCCTGTTGTAGAACACCAGCGATCCTGCCAGTATCTGAGGATTGAGCGCTTTGTGTAAAGAGACTTCAAAGGAAATTTAATCGGACTTACAAAAGTCACAATTTTCACAACCGGCGTTACAAAATCAACGTCCCCCACGGAGGGATCCTCGTTTCGGGAAACTGCCATCATCAAATCGATCACTGAGAGGACTATGAGCGCTGCGGTCACAGCCAGCTTAGTGCTGTTCAAAATGTTCCAGGGGATGTTCCTGTTGATGCTGGACCTCATGTAGTGGATGTCGAGGGCCGCGAAGACCCAGAGGAACATGCAGGGGCCCCAAACGAGAACGGTTTGCTCGAAGCATGGCGTTAAGTCGGGGTCATTTGTTTCCCATATCATGGAAAAGTTCTGAAAAAAATTAGAAGTTTCCGAATTGCATTTTAATAGAGGTTTAATTAAACTTACCCAGAACTCGGAGCGGCAAAACTCATCCATTGGACTGCTAAAATTCGCCATTCCGGCGAACTATTTAAGGCCACTGTCCTGAAATGTCAAAAACATATGTGAATCAATCGGGTAGAAATGTAGTAGAATTTAATTTGTATTGTAAAAACGGATGAGAAGGATAACAGGTGGTTGAATAAAATAAGTTTTATAGAAAAAATTAAATTTAGTGTAAAAAAAAATCGCCTTATATCATTAAAAATGCAACTACCTCATAATCGGGAATTAAAGAATCGAATGAAAGCTTTAAAAACTGATTTTCTCAATGAACCGCTGCAAGAAAATTCGAATTAAAAGAGATTTACACCAACTGTTCTACAAAAGCTTTCAAAGCTACTACATTCTCCGACTCGATTCGAATCAGTCACTTCAGTTGTCAAAACAAATTCAGCGAGTTTTGTTCTGTGTTAAGGTTTTTTGCAAATTTTTACAAGAGGAAAATGTCCAGCGGCATTAGAAGTAATTTATTGGAGTCGGATCCCAGCATACTGGAGAATAATTTGAAATTTGTTAAGGTACGACAATATTATTCCAGTTACATGTAAATGGTGTTCAATTTTTGCGTTTTGCAGAATGATCTAGAGCAAGAGTTTGAGCAGATTTTCGGAGCAGCCTCGCCTGCAGTGGGCCCCACTGAGAGCAAAATTGTGAAGCCCGCCCCAGGTAAGTTTTTATTCTCTTGTTGCGTGTTTAATATGCCCGCAAATAGCTGCAAAAAAAGCACATTTATATTTACACTGGTGGCACCGGACGGCGCAAGCAAACGCGCGGCTCGCGCCGGTTTATTGAGATCTTTGGGGCCCATCGACTTTTAACTAGCCGGTAGCTAAAATTAAAAATGCATGATTCAAGCCCAGCTTTATTGCTATGCTAAACAAAGTTGACTTTGTTTTCTGGGTTGTTTGAAGAGAGATTTAAGACAAATTCACAATTCAAATCTCGAGCCGTTTCAACGGATTCGTTATTCTTTTAAAAAGCATTCAATCGAGCTAGCCCCATGTGCCGAGCTACGAGCAGAGATGTCTTTATATAAGATTTTGAAATAAGCAAATGCTCTGTTTATAACTAACAATACGAAGGTGAAATTAATAAATCGATTTCTTCCACTGAAGGATTTATAAATGCACAGTCGGTGAAAAAATACGCCCTCAACTAGTTAAAGAATAAATTCTGAATCTGAAGTTTTAGTTTTTTTTTATCAATTCTGAAAGAGTTCACTGGCTAGAAAGTCGTCTAAAAAAGCTTTGAATAAAAAAAATTATTTTACAGGCTAAAAACACTATCGATTAAAATTATATATTATTCGTCATTTTTATTAATTATTGCTTGGATAATCCTTTTTTTAAATTTCTTGATATTGCCTAAAATCAATACCTTCCTCAAAATCCAACTTAAATTTAATCTGCCGTCGTCGGCAATGAGTTGCTTATTTTCTAACTTCGTGAAATAATCCGCAGATTTGTATTTAAGGCAAATTATGTTTTTTGTCGTTTTGTAGAAAGAGAAATTTTTAATTATGTGGATAAAGGTTTTAGTCGAATATTCATTAGCTTCATAGAGATATGAAACTATTTTTAATAAATTATTTAAACCATTATGCCAAAATTACTGGTATCTGTCTATGTAACAAAGATATATTGGTGTTGTTAGAACTATAATAAATTGCTTAATTACTTTGTTTCCTTTCTTAAAATTCCGGGTTCTCTCCTAACTTTCTACGAATTTCAAAGTTATAAATTTCACCTCCTGGATTGCGTTTCTTGGTCTAAAATTCGAAAAATAGCGGAGAAGGAAAATTAGAACTATTTAAAAAAATAACACTACATTAATTACTAGATATTTGTGTGCCGTGTTAGTAACTAAAATTTCAAGTGAATCAGTTAGAAGATTCTGAGGACCGCACTAAATCTTGTCCTTAAATAACTGATGATTTCAGCAACATGCCAACACACAGAAACTATTATTTTTTCTATGTAAAACCATATTTAAAGTCGTAATACGCGGAGCCCTTAGGGTATGTAACGTCTTAAATTAAAAGCTTACCGATTTTTTTTTTTTTTTTTATATTGCCAAACCTTTCAATTTGGTAGAAACGGACAAAAATCCACGGAAAGTTTTACTGTTAGAATGAGTGAAAAAAGTAACTATACATAACCGTGCCAAATTTTACTCCATGTCTAAATTTGGCTTTGCAACTAAGTTGGTATATTACGAAATCGATACTCGAGGGCTGATTTCCTACATAAGTCTCTATTTTTTTAGCGTCCATTCGGTATATTAAAGCAACGTCTTTCTCTTAATTGCATTTATTGAAAAATAGACATGAGTTTTTACTGAAAGATACTCAGAAAATAATATTATATATTATAGTATAGGTATGTTTTGTATATGCATCGTTATGCCAACTCAATTGATAATTAAAAGGTTAAAAAGATAAAGAGATGTTAGAATTAAAAAAAAAAAAAAAGCTTTTCATAATCTGAGAAAAACCAGTTACTAATGATAGCCACAATTCGTCTAAAAAAAAACAAGCCTTAAAAAAGAAGCTAACTAGCTTCAAAAAGTCAAGAAGATAATAGTAGCATCGGTGATGTCAGAGCTATGTAAGAACTTGTTTCGCGTATTTTCTCTCTGATGATTGACCAAGGTAAAAGTTTCTAAAATTCGACGGACCGCCTACCTAACCGGTTACTCTTCAGGCGAATCTTCACATTTATGTAATGCTTCGTGAATTCTACCTGAATTGCGAGAATATCGGACACTGCCTTTATGTTAATATCGAAGCGATAAATCGGAATTTATTGTTAATAGCTGTGATTGCGTTCCAGGCTTATGACTTATTAATAGATGTGGTCAAGGTCTAGAAAATTTGCATACCAATGTATTCTGGAGTTGGCTATGGTGAGTGTTTTTGGTTCTCATGGACTCAGAGAGCGCCTAAGATGGTAGGTAGCTCATTTTTGATTTTGCCTGGCTTGGACCTTTAATTGAAAAAAACAGCGTTTCTAACCCACTTCAAACGTGTTTAGTTTGATTGATATCTTTCCCATTGGATTCACAATAAAACAGACCTTTTCATTTCTCACGGACGTTTAGAAGAGTAAAATAAATCTTTAGAAAATTTAAAGGTCTGCACACAAAACATGATTCAGCTTCATATTCTACCTGAGGTCAATCTTCTATATGAGTTCTCCGCTTTTATGTAATTTACGTGGTCTTCACTACACTTCCTAACAAATTTACCTTAAATTGTTCAGTAAACAGATCATGTTCATATGTTTTATTGTTTTTCAAATTTCGAAAGTATTTTTTATAGCCCACCAAAGAAAAACTCAACTGAAAAGGCTTAGCAGTGTATGCCTTACTTCATACAACAAAATATAGAATGATTTTTTCACATTTAATATCATACATATAATGAATTAATCCGACGGTCGCATTACATATTTCACAACTTTTAGTATCACAATCAGCAACCGGCTTTTATAGCGGCTGCTTTTGTAAATTATAGATAAGGCACTTGTATGCAAACACAAGACAACTTTTTTGAAGTTGAAAATGACTCCAACTACGCTTTTTATTATTAAAAAAATTTATGCTGATTACTTGTTTTTTCCTTGGTTTCTAGCAACATGGATTATAAATTCCATAGAAAGAGAAAAAGTTCTACCGTTCTACCGTCGTTTACCTTTTTCTATATAGTCCACTTTTACCATGAAATCAAAGTCAAAGTGTTCATTAGTGTTTCCGCATTTAGCATATTCTAAATTATGTAAAATTTGACTGTTTATCAATTTATTATATTTTTATTAAAATATATGTATGCACAAATAATATTCTTCTTAAAATGAAAAAGTTCATGTTAATCATTAAAAACTTAAGATAGACTTCTATGTTTTTCCACAGCTTGGAGAGATTGAACCTGAATTGTTTTAATAACAAAAAAGGAGTGCTTGTATCTTCATTCCCCTCTCAATTATAGTACATCCCAAAATAATCGGCAATTTATTAAAAATGTAGTCCCTAATTATTTAAAAACTTGTTCACTATTTTTCTTAGTTTATTTATTTAATAAAGTATTTTTTGTATTGTATGCAATATAAATAATTTAAATGAACATACAATAACTTTAAGATTGAGTTCTAAAATCAAAACAAATATTGCTTACTTGACAAGCAAGAATAGTAGTTTGAAGTTATTTCAAATCCAAATGAGCTTATTGTAATCAACTAGGGCTTAAGCTCCCACATTTTATTTGTTGCTAATAAAAACAATCTTTTTTACATTCATTACGCACTTTTTCCGCTAAAAGTTATATTATTTCATTTTACTGAAAAGAAAATATCTACATTAATTTTAAATAAATTTTATGAAAGAGCCAATTTATTCCCAAAGTTTTGATTTCAATTGAACTTTCTTAAATTAAATCCTTGTTTTCTTAGTTATTTGACTTTCAAAACATAAAATTGACTCTATTGTAAACTTTACAGTTCATCTCAATGTTTAAATATTATTTGTTTTATTAAGATGAATTGGGAGATTATTTATTGGTATAAAAAAGATAAAAAGATATTTTTTATCTTTTTATATCAATCCTTTCATTGCAACTACATTAATAGCTCATAAACCTTAACCAGTGTATGAAGAATGATTAAAAATTCATGAACTTATTGATTGCAGAATGAATACGTCCCCTTTTATTAAAACAAGCTTATTTCATTATTTCCCAACATTGTTTAATGTTGAGAGAACATTAGCCTTGAACTTTTCCGGAAGCTTTGAGAACAAAACAATCAACAAAAACTAGTTTAGCTCCATTTATAAGTGCTACTAACAATATCCAAGTTGAAGGCAAGAATGAACAACACTGATCGCAGATATTATGTAACATTCTATGATAAATTTACTTTTATCTCGACATCAAACACTTTTATGTATGTAACGAAACTCCACTGCACTTCAAGCTTATTGTAGTGTAAAATCGATTTTTTTCTAGTCAATGAGAAAGGCCATTTTATCGGTTGTTTTAAAAAGACCACACACAAATTAAAAGAATAAGAGAATATGTGATGTATACTCTCGCGATTTGTTGATTTTTACTTTCATTTTGCGGCTTATGTTGTTTAATCTACAAAATGTTTGCGCTAACAAAAAAGATTTCATTGCAATCAGTTGAGCACATTTTGACTATCAGATAACAAGCTTAAAATATGCAACTCACTCTCTGACTAAGCCTTGGGACGATGACGAATATATCGCATTCGTTTAATTGTTTTCATTAAGAGTGCTACGTACCCCAATCTAGATAAACTAATTGCTTAAATTGCTTGATTTTCTATTCCGTAGATGAAGCGACTAATTGGCGATATCATCACTTGGTTGCGCTGTTTTCGTTGTGCATGCACACTACAGTGTAAGCTCACTATTCGAGAGAAAACTTTCCAAAATCTGAAACCAATCACTACTTCTCTTGAGATCACTTTTACACTATCCACACGTGACCCGTGAGATTGGGAAAAAATGTTCCAAGCGGATAATCCAACAGGTTAGCTTGGTTAAGTACGAGGGCAACCGCTGAACCGGCACTTCAGGTATCCACGTCCACGACGCGACTGTTCCGCCGATCAGGTCGGACGCTCCACTGTTGAAGATCTGCCAAGTTGCGAGCTCTGCTGATAACTTGATATTAAACATACCTCCCGTCCGCACCGCGCGTTTTCGCGATAATCACCCGAGCAGCGCCCTCTGTACCGGCGGCAGAGCTCCCAGCTAAATCTCTTGAACTGACCCAGTTCGACTTGGGTCTATCCTCGCGCGCCGCATCGCCACGTACGGCGGTAACTGAGTCAATTATGCTCCCACCGGATCTCTATTTCCTCTGGTTGTGAAACGTTTCTCTGGCTTCTTCGAATTTGTCAGGTATCTGCGCTAAAAAAATCCCAAAACTTTTTGCAAAGTCATTGGCCAGCGGGCACAACAAGCAGGGAAAAAGCACTGGAGACTCTCTCAATGAAATAGTGGTGAGGTGAGATCATTAAACTGCGGTTCTTCGAAAGCATTTATGAAGGTTGCCCATGTAGAATGGACACAGTTTTTGCTTCGCTCGTTGTGGAACTAATTTTTACTCCCAGCGAAATTGTACATTATTTGGGTAGCTAGAACAGGTTTTTGGGCTTTTGTTTAGTATAATAGGTCACATATTCGAGACACTAACGAAAACCAGTAGCTTCTTCCCGGTTTTCTAGCCTAGTTTTACTTTTTTTGCTGATCCGTATCGATCGAATTCAACTCATCTACTTAAATTTGAGGAGTAGAATTAATTTATTTTTAAATGTATAGGTATATACAATAAATAAACCTTTGCAGAATTATTTGTCATAATCCTATTTCGTATGTGAGTTGAGTAGAATGTTCTGAAATAAAGCCAAAGTAACTTTATTTTCTTTCAGGATATTCCTTTTTAAATATAAAACTATGTACTCCGAAATAAGGCCCAAAAATCCCTAGATGTTTGATGATTTCTTTTTTCAAGGGAAATGAACCGTGCAGACCAACACGCATTCGCGTTTTAAACTATTTGAATTTCTATATTTTCTGTGCAGTCCAGCACGCGTTGAGGTTTTAAATTATTACAAAAATTAGTTTAAAATAAAAATGATACATATGTTTATAAAAAATATTTAGATATTTAAGCTTTTATTTAATAAGTACATCCGTAAAAAATGAATTTATAAAATGTTCTAAAACGGAAAAATGTATTCTACTCGTCAAAACCTTTCATATGATATCCAGATCATCAGGTTGTGAAAAAACGGCAATCCGCCATCTTGGGGCTTCCGCCATTTTAAGTTCATATCATATAACTTATATTTTACTCGTCAAAATCTTTCATTTGATACCTATGGGCTATGAGGCCTGATTTTAAGACAGGCCGATGTCGCTTTTGGATATATTTATTTTTGTCTAGACAAGTTTTTTGTATGATGTGTTTTTTTTCGAGTTATTTTGAAATGACAGATTAAATGGGACACCCGGTATATTGTATTGTCACGGCACTTATAAACATGTTCGGATAAAAAGAACTGCTTCAAAATTGACTTGCAAGATTCCAAGCAGCTAAATAAAAGTTTTTAATAAAAATGCGTGCTTCTGTAATACTTTCCTTGCAGAATCGGCTTTTTATCCCTTATAGAAGGGAAATAAAATCGAAATACCAGAAATTTAAATTCATTAAAGAAATATATTTATATTAGCAGGAATTTGCAGTACCAGTAGGCGTTGAAATTATTATTCGAATGTAACATTTAATTTAGTAAAACGTAAGGATATTTTGCTTTGATTTGAAATTTATCACGAACTAGCATTTTTTCACGCGACTCCGCCCGCACCCTTTTAAGCTCTCTTTCATGATAGATTAATTCATGATTAATACCTCGTTAGGGTGCGGGTTGAATTTCGACAATCGATATGCTAATGGATAAAATGCGTGTTCTGGGTTAAGGGGTCATTCTTAGCCGTAATTTTGAAATAAGCGACTGTTGTTGCTTTGTAGTAAAATTTGAAGTAGATTCGACAAGAATGACTGGATAATTGTTGCCCTATCGCCTCGGCAGGTATAAGCCTACAGATAAGTCTTTAAATGAGTTTTTCTCAGAATCACAGCTTCAAAATTGTTGACCAAAAATTCAGAAATTATTCGATCAACTAATTTTTTTCAAATTTTAGGGGCATTGTTTAGCTAAGAAAAATTAGGCCTTAAGCAAAATATTTGTTTTTGTTATAACTCAACATAAACGAGTAATTTTTCCATCAAAAATTGTATCTTTCCCGTTCTTTCGCAAATTGATATTTCTCAAAATTCGTCCTAAAATTAACCTGTTTGGTTTTTTTATTTCAAATGATCCAAATGGCAGCAGGAGTGGTCACCGCTAAACACATTTTTGAAAATGCGGTCTGGCAAAATGTTGATATAAATCGCAATTTAAATATTTTTATTTTGTTTTTGAGATTTTTCAAGAAAGAAGCTTTTTTGATTAAACAATTTTATTAAATTTTAAGAGAAATTGAATTATCAAGAGTTGAAAAATCAATTCTATACTGATAAAGTGGCAATGAATGGGCATTTTTCACGCAGTGGCAATGAAATCAAGCATCTTCGAAAAGGCCATTTGTCATCACCCGAAACGATCTTGTTCTGAAATATTTCAATGCTAAGGCCTGACGCCATGACCTCTTCCGTATCTAAAATTGATCACGTAAGGTTTGAATCTTGCAGCCGGACAATCTCTGAAGAACAATTATTACATAACCGCGAACATCACCGCGTCTTTCGGTTAAAATGAATAAAACCGGACGGACAGCCAGACCGCTAAAACTGGTCGGTCAGGCAAATTTTTAGTATTTACAGCAAATAACGAAAGATGCCGAACAGATTCAGGTTTTCTCATTATTATTTTTTATTATTATTTTCTTTTAATTCGATGAAATAACCTTTCGAGAATTCCACGCTATTGGCTTTGCCTCGCAGGTAGGATATATAAGTAAATTGATAAATAATTTGTGAGGATGCATGCAATGATGAGTTTCACAGGTTCATAATTATCATGACTAAAGACTGGAAAAGAAAAAAAATAATAGGGTGGGCAAAGAAAACGTGCATCTTCAACTACACATAATCGCCAGTTATATATTAGATGATTGCACTACAAACGTATTAATTGTATTAATTGAGATATCTTCAAAGCGGTGATGAATAAATATAACTTCCACCCGGTGATAAACACGTCTCATCTTTCTTGCAGGTCTTAAATTACACCATGCGACTAAGCCTAATGCAAATTGACTTTAAAATTGCTTAGAACTTGACTCTAATTGAGCGACTAGCATCTTTTATGCGTTAACGCTTTAGCGCGGATATGAATAAATTTAGAAAAGTGAATCAGAATTATCAATCATCAAATTATTTGCAAAATTTTAAATCAAACTATTAAAGGAAAAGCTCCTAATAAACTTGTCAGCCCGAACAAAGATTTGAAAATATCTTATCTTTTACTGGGGCATTTGCTCGGCATAGATAGTAGAGTAGGAATAAACAGGCGTAGTAAACAGAAGCAATAAAAAATAGACTATTAAGTGCGGCGTGCGCTGGTTTTGCAATTTTATATTCACATTATATCAGGAAATAACAAAGGCAAAAACGAAACGCGTTATAGAAAAAATAATTTCTTTTTGCGAGATACTAAGAATGTTTTCTCGTCAAACTTAAAAGAGATTTTCACAATTTGACGAAATCTCTATATCTTGAATGACAAAGTCAAAAATTTAAGATTAAATTGCATGGCTATTTAATGTAACTTGTTTTAAGTTAAAGTTTTATGTTTTAATGCAAACACGAATTATTTATATTTTGTATAACAAGAAAAATTTCAGGTTAAATAGTTCTGGTAAAAAGAAAAGGTGGGTTAAGTTATAGTAAACATTATTGAAATCATTCTTTCACTCGCCTGATCAATCATTGATTTTTATAGATTCCATTCTCCGTTTCAATGAATTTGTTGCTCAACGTGTGATGATTGTGAAAAAAACAGTAGCTACTATTTCTGTTTTCGATGTAACAAATTATTTGGGAGATTTTGATCACTTATCACATAGTCCACAAATCGATTATCTTATAAATAAGCTCAAAATTTGAGCTGCTTTATATGAATTAAATTGACCTAAGAGTCTAAAATTGTCCTCTATTAGTGAAGACTCTGATGAAAATAATTTCATGTCAATCTGTTCAGCGGCTCCCGAGAAAAACGCCAACATACATATGCGCCAAACAGAGAACCCCCTTGTTAAAAAGAAGTTAGTTAACAAAATAATTCATCTTTTTAACTAAAAGGAAGACATTTAAAAAAAATAGCCATATATTGTTGAGCTCCAACTGGTGAAATCCAATATTAAGTCTTAACTTAATAACATTTTGTAAATAGAAAATATAAGTGGAAATTTTACAGCATTAATTAAAATATTTGTTGTTTAAACCCCAGCAAATAATTTTACGAGGATTCGTAAAATTCGATTAAAAGAAGAATGGTTCACTTTTTACGAAATGATGAAAAGACGGCGACAGGTGGTTCGTAAAATTTTCGAGAAAAACAAATGTAATTCTTATATACTCGCGAAAACTAAATCTTAAGTGAGTTAAATTATCCACCGTAACTAATTCATTTACAATTTAATTTTCGCGTGTAAATTAGGAGAATTTATTTAGTTTTCCCTTAGAATTTTACAATTTAGTAAAGAATCGTAATACGACTCATTAATAAAAGTCCAAATAGTTCCACAGCTCAAACCTCAAATATTTAGTTTTCATGCATTCGAAATCTGTATACATATGTATTTAGCTCTAATTCAATAATAAATTGTCGGTTTTTTCCAATAGGAATATGCGTAAAAGCCTTCAAAGTAAACACGGGCGAGAAATTTTTCATAAACTTATGCCAAACGGATGGAATTCCTCCGCCTGAAGACATATCTGAAGACGAGTTGACCAGCATTCTGCAGTCGGACGCACCCAGCTCTTTCAGAATCCCCATGAGCATAAGCGAGCCGCGCAGCACAACGGACAAATCCGGAAACCAAGCCGACGCATGCGACATTGCAGTCAATCCGAAATTCTTCAAAAAATGCGAAAAGGTTCTGCTCTTCAGAGATTTTCTCATTGCACTCATCCTTGAGGCTCTAAGTGATAAATATAACGTCCAGTTAAAGTCAGATAATTGGGTCATACTAAGAAATAGGAAATTTATGGGGACTTTGGTCACTCACCGTATTCAAAATAGGGATGTAAAGACCGTTTATGACTCCTACCAAAATCCGTCTAGTGAAGAAAAAAAATTGGCAAAAGAACTCAGCGGCGGAGGTTCCAGTGCCGGTAAAAATCTGATCCAAGAATTGGACACAAACGAAGCACTTTCTTTAAAGAAAAAAAGCCAGTTAGCGAGCAGTTCTACAATTAAAACAAGATCGGAATTGATAAAGGAGGAAATTTCAACAGCGAACTCAACTATACCAGAGTTCAGGATTGTGGGAAAGATGCAAGATGCACGTACAGAAGAACTTCTAGCGGAACTCTATTTGCCAGATTGTGTAAGTTTTAAAAGTAGTTTTCTTTATTGCAAACTGTTATTATTCATTTATTAAATAAAAACCCTAAACTTGACATAATAGAAAACTTGAAAACCAAAAACCAATTAGAAAATTTAGGTTCTTGGCATTTGTTTTTAGAAAAATTGTGATAAACAATTTTATTTTTAGGACCCAAGACTTATTACTTCACAATATACAGAGTATAAATATTGATATTAATATATTTTTTTATTGTGGAATCTTATTTTCCTTGGAAAACAAAGCAGTTTATTATGAAGTGTTTTAATGCTTCATAGTACTTCACAATTTTTTAAAATTTCTCGAGTTTGAAATAAATACTAATCCGTTTCGGTAATATTAAAATTGCCAGGAAAACAAATGCAAATGTAATTGCTTATATAATATAAAGACAAAATACTCTTCTTTTAAAAAATACGCATAGAGGGTTGTGCCGAAATCAGGACTTTCTCTTAAAGTTAAGCCCTAAGAGAATAAAAAGAGGGAAGTGCAAGGATTTTTTAATGTATCTGAATGGCTTCTAATTTCTACTTTTGTTATATAAATGATTATGACAAACTGTATCCGGTATATGGTCTTGATAATCTCAAAAATAACTAAACCTATTTTTCTGGAGCTACTGCAATAAGTTTTATGAAACTTTTCAGACAAATTCGCTTAAAATTCTATAACTGGTAATTATCATTAGCAAGCAACAGAAAAGTACACGCGATAACCATTATATTAATTAAATAATTACTATCCCGAGCAACGCCGGATCCGGGCAAGGTTAGCATTTTGTGTATTTTATTAAGCTAAAATAGCAACAGTTGAAAATCATATTATGAAAAAAAGTATTAAATTAGCACTCCACCCTAATATTCATCCAATGAAAACAAAATATTCCTCTTTGCAGTGCAAGTATGATACAATTAGTTAGAACTAATAAATCGGTTTTTTAAAAATCGATAAAAAAAGCTCAAGTTAAGGCGTTATTAAGTTTTTAGTGGGTATATACCTCCAATAAAAATAATTTTTTACAGGTATCTGCAAGTGAAATTCTCCTGGACATTGGTGAAGATAGAATTCTAGTCGAATCGATGAAGCGGGGATACCTCTTCGACAAATTCGTTGAATGTAAAATTAATCAGGACCTGGTGACGGCGAAGTTCGACACTTTTACCAAGGTACATACGTTTTCCAACTTCTCAAATTTATTAAAAATTGTCTATTTTCAGATGCTAAGGGTTACGATGCCCGTCACAGCTGTTGCAGCTAATTAAAGGATGCAAAAACCTAAGATGGTTTAAGGATGATAAAACATTGTACAAAAATAAACTGCTTATCATTTCACTGAATAAATACTTGATATTTCCTTACTGTAAACTATATATGTTATTTCTAAATTAGTTAATTCAATAAAATTATGAAAAAAGTTACATTCAACTCATTCAAGGCATCAAACAAAAGTGATGTTTTCTAACTATATCAAGATGGATAAAATATTTGGGAACATTTTCTACTTACAAAAAATCTAAATCTTCAGCAAGACCAATCTCCCACATCAGCATGATCAAAGAAAAAGAAATATACCTACATAGTTCTTTGAGTTGTTATTAGTTGGTTTTGTTTAAAATTAATAGTTTTCTTGCACTTTAAAATGGATAAAAGATACTTTATATGCTTTGTAATTTTCATAAATATTTACTAATATTATAATATATTTATTTAAGTAGCAATTACACCAGATCATAAAAAATAAAACTGGTGTTATTGTTCAAAATTATTCTTTTCAAAGTGCAAAGTATCCATCTCGAAGTAACTAGTAAGTAACTCAAAGTAACTCAAAATGCAGACTATTTTTTTCAAATTTGTAATATCTACGGAAAATGCACATTTTATTTTGTACTTGTAAATTTTTTTGGTACAAGTGAAGGTTTTTTCGCGGCAAAAGAAAAGATTTTTACAAAACATGTAACAAGTTCGATATCGAATTTTAGGGACAATAATTCTGTTATATGTATTATTCAAATAGGATGAAATAAAAAATAATTTTAGAAAACGACATATATTTATTGAACTTGAAATCGCGAGCAACATATTACCACTACTTAAAGTTCAAAGGTCAGAATAAAATGAAAAACGGAAAATATCGGGTTCAAACCATTTTTATATAAATTACGTAGCCCCTATATCCCCACCACCTTAACCGATTCCCTCCCATTTATGAAATTACCTGAGATATTGGCGGGATAGACGTATAGGCGAAGTTTGGTCAAAACCGATTAAGAAATACGGGTTCTATCGTGTTCACAAGTTTCGTTATATATATTACACATTTTTTAATTTTAATAAAAGCTTTTCAAATTTATTTATTTATTCGTTTCAAATGAAGTCATTGCAATCGGAATCTTATCCGCAAAGTTCATGCTACGAAAGATTACGCTTCCACGTCATTGCATGACGAATTCGTGTGCAATTTTAAATTAAATCTAGAAGTGGTTAAAATATTTCGTTGATATTTACAAAAACCAACAACTATATTTTTGCGTAGTTATTTTTTAAGTAAATTTATAGATAATAATATAAATCCATTGAAATTTTGTTTGGTGTATACAAGCAAAATTATGCTGGATATTGGAGAAGAGGAAACTTTAGTTGAATCGATAAAGCGGGGATACGTGTTGAATGAATTCATTGCGTGTCAAATTAATCAGAATCTGCTATGTATTAAAAATGTCTCATTTTCAGATGTTAAGCGTTACGTTGCCCGTTGTAAGCTACCCTAGATAACACTGGTCAACAAATTTAATGTTTTTTTTTCTGTATACGATTTGGGTCGGTTGTTTATTTTTATAGCCCTTTTTAAACATCTTGACGAGCAAGTCTTTATGTGTGTATGAAATAGTCGGTTTATTGAAAAAAGTCAAATTCATGAGATATTTCGAAATGTTTTAAACCTTTGTGTATTTTTAATATAACAGCTTACAATTCAAGCTAATATATAAGCAACATAGAAAGCTCTTGAATCAATTCATTATTTTTTAGTTTTTCATAAATAGTCAAAATATCGTATCATGAAATTTGTAGGTAACTTTATTTTTCTTGAAAATGGGAGCTAATTGAATATTTTGATTACGAATTTGCAATATGCAGACAAAATACAGAAATGAAGATAAAAATTGGTGTTGACCAGTGTAATTAAAGAGTGCAAAACCTAAGAAGATTTGAGGGATGACCAAACATAGTGTACAAAAATAAACCGTTTATTATGCTGCAATTTCACTCAATAAATACTTGCTTACTTTTTACTTACTCTCTAGTTATGCTATTCGCGCGTAGTCGTTTGTGCCATAATTGAATTTATCTCTATTGTTCGGCACCAGCGTTTCGTCGTGTGAATTCAATCTCTGGTGCTGGCGGGGCCTCATTATTCCGCGCACATCGTTTAGAGAGACGTCGACATCCTTGAAAGCATTGAGGAGGAAAACAGCTACAATGACTATAAGAAAGCCGCAGATGTCCCCGAAGATATCCTCAGGCTTCATGTGAACCCACTCTTTGAACAGAATGGCTGATGCAGCTATTACAAGAGTTGTGAAGATTACATAGTAAATCGGGGTAACGATGCTCGTGTTAAAGATGTCCAGGGCTTTGTTCAGGTAGTTCATTTGCACGCCTATGAAGAAGATGGTCACAACTATTAAAAACCAGGGCATCCATGTGGTGAAATCGTTCGATTTGCCCGAAAACAAATCGCGGAGCGCCAAGCCCAGAGCCTTGCAGGACATGACGGTGAGACTTCCGATTGCAGAGCACAAGATTATGTAGACGGTAACGTTCCTATGTCCTTGGCGGGGTCCAACATAAAACGCTATAAACAGCGAGAGGGCGAGGATTACAATAACGAACACAATGAAACCTGGATCCTGCAGCTTCTCGATCAGGACCTCAAGACTCTCGACCTCGACCTCCTTCGGGGAGTGAATCACAATTATGGTGGAGCCGAGGAGGCACAGCACGCAGCCGAGCTTCCCCAGCAGGTTCAGTCTTTCGTTTAAACACTTCGAGGCCATCACCGCAGAGACCAGGACGCTAAGAGCCCCCAGAGGTGTCACCAGGGAAGCTGGCGCGAACGCGTAAGCGGCGAAATTGGCCGCTTCTCCGATGCCCACTAGGGATTAAAAATTTAGTAACTAACTAAAATTATGTAAAAGGGAAAGAGGAACTCACTTGTGAGGAGGCCAGCCCACCAAATCCACTCCTTCAAGTAGCCGAAGCCCCCTGCTCCGGCGCGCACCTTCCCATTTCTGCTCAGTTTGATTAGGGCTAATTTCTTTATTATGAAGCTGGACCCTATGAAGAAGCTCGAGGATATCGCCAGGCTCAGTCCGATGTAAAACTCTTTCTGCTGCTCCGGGGTGAGTGGGGCCTTCACCGGTTCTGTCGCCATTGCGCTGGTTCGATTGCTTCTTTGTGCCTCTTCAACTTGAACACTTCGCGTCCTCTGAGTTGAGTATTTTCGTTGATCGCGTGATTGATTTGTGTTTTTTAACTTCTATGACTCATCTTTGGACAAAAAACGAAGTCCTACAAGAACTATCTCGAGAGCACAGACGTTTTGTTTTGACAAATGAAGTGATAAGAAATTGTTCCCGTTCGCCTCGTTCCGAGAACTCCCCTTATAACTTTGGAACTGAAACAGAGCTTTTCTTCCAACCACTGCAAGCATATCGCTGTTTTTGATTTGTTTCTTCCAGTGCTTCTCAAGTCCGAGGGAGAGTGGGGTGCAGTGCACTTTGCAGTTTCAAAATTTCTCGTAGTGCATGAATTGCTTTATATAATTCATAATTATTACCGGTAAACTTCGTACATGCGAGTTATATATATAATATTAATATGCAACACCTGAAACCCGAAGAAAATGAACTGCCTAAGTCATATTAAATAAAAACGAAACCTAAACCGATGAAATGGTAAACGTTCCCACAGTCTGAAAAGAAAAATAATTAACTTAGCTAAAATATCTGAAACGGTTTTCATTCTAACCAAAATTCTCATCAGAAATATGATTACCTTAGTAAAACGGCAAAAAGACAAAATTATGAAAACTCAAAAACGGCAGTCTGCCGGAGATCTTGTTTAGAAGAAATTGGAAAGGAGAAAATCGCTTCGTGAAAAAAGTAGATTTTAAAGTATTTACTGAGAGTCTTATTGAAAAGGAAAGTTAATTAATTTGTGATAAGAATCATTGTCAAAGAAAGAAAAATAAGTATTTTTGTAACTAAATCTGATTTAAGAATTAAAAGAGAATATTGTAAAATTATTTAAGGGATATTTTTCATTGCATTTGTGATTAAAGTTATTTGAAATTACGCTATATTAAACTCCCCGAACCTTCCTATAGACTCCAACTCGTGCAGTTAAGAAATAAACTTCCGACTTGCCATTCTATTTTCACAAAACAGATTAAATAAACCCTATTACTGAAATGTAATCAGTCTAAAATAAGCAGATAGATCCTCGCTACTTGAACCATTTAATAACTTTAGATGACAATAAATATAGTGTGTAAATTTCAATAGAGCTTCATCTTAAATTATTATAAACTGCAAAAGAATACCATAAATAACATTTTTAATAGTTTTAACCATTGGTCGCTTCATTTAATTTAATTCAAAATATTTTGCCACTAAAGTTGATCATTCTTCAAACTTTAATCTATCTAATCTCTTTGATTGCAAAGTATGTACTTCTAAAAATTTACAAAGCTAGAAGGAAAAAATTTCAACATTCATGGAAGAAACAACTTTTTTACCATCATATGCGTAGCGATCTAGCCGCTGCTAATGTTTTGGTAAATTCTTTTATATCTGTTTTAAAACGAAAAATTAATACGTAAAATATCTTTCTATTCTTAAGCATAGACTTGTAACTCCGCAAATGGTCCAAAATAAGATAAACAATTTACAAAAGGCGTATAGAAATGCAAAGCAATTCCCTTTTAAATCTAATCCTCCAAACATATTTTCTGCTTTTCATGATTTGCTACAAGTTTTCGGCGATCAATTTCATAAGGTATGAACATTAAAAAAATAAAAAACCCTTATTATTTTACATAATCTTTCATTTTAGGACCCAACTGTTATAGCGCGATTACAATGAATGGAATATTGCTGGTAAGTGGATAGGTTTCCAGTTGCGGAGTCTAGAGGTTGAGCAGCCCACAGTTGCTGAAAAATTAATTTCAAATATAATGTGCTACGCCAGAAGAAAGTGTTTACTCGAAAATTTTTTTTGTGGAAATAGGCGTTAACTGGAATGAGTCCTCAACATTATCAACATAGATTATTAATAAAATCGCACTAGTTACTTACGACACTATTGACACAGAAAAGACAAATGCATACATACAAGAAAATCTCCACAAATCAGGTTCACGTCACACAAAGGTCGCCAAAGAGTATTGCTTTATCAAAATGGAAACAGTGGAAACAGAGGACTCAGTCAAGATTTCTTTTCAGTAGTAACGATATAAATATTTTAAATATTCGAGTTTCATACTTTTAATACCAATATAATACTTATTTCATTGACCTTTACTTAGGTCTGTGAGTCTACCAGTTTAAAATACCCCCTTTTTTTGGAAGAATTGACTAAGGAATTAATTTTAAGGAAGGACACTGAAGTCCCACAATGTTCAGGTAAACATTTAAAACTTTTTGAGTGTTGCAGGTTTGTTGTTTTTGATAGTTTATAAAAAAATATTCTTAATTTTGTTCGTTCATTTCTACTTATTATACTTTGTGATATTTAATTATTTAATCAAATACTTGTATGCGACCAACTAAAGATTAATTTCAATTCAAGACATTACTTCGAAAAAATACATATACATATGTTTTAATTTTTTTTATAGTGATAAACGGTGGATTGCCGGATTTATTACAAACCATATAAAAAGTCAAAGTATGCAAAATGGTGAATGTGTTCATAAGGCCTCGGCAAAATGTTTAAACTCTGTTGTAAGTTTATTATGAAATACATTTAGCATTACACTGCCCCAGAATTTAATTTTTAAACAATAAACAAAAGAATCAAATAAAATGCAATAAGAATAAAGCGTTCAGATATATTTCAAAAGTTAATAAGATAAGAGTAAATTTATGATTCTGGATTTTATATCAATAAAAATAAAATAAAATTCATTTTTTACTTCACTCTATAGCACCATATAACTGGGAATGTCAAATGTTTTCATTCATTTCTTTCCAATTTTCATGCAAGAAAAAAATTCTAATACAATAATTTTACTCAGGTAAATTTTTATAGCTTGAACCAGAGTTGCAAAATTGAATCTTCCAAAAGATTATAATTAATTTTAAGTATTATAAGGAAAAGAATAAAAATCGTACAATACTCTTATCTCAAATTTCTCCCCAATTGCCCCAAATACTTCCCTGAATTATTTTTTTACCCAAATGAATGAAACCTTCTCCTGAAGGCATAAAGTACTAACCTAATTTTTTATATATGATATATGTATTTATTAGCCCGTTCACTTTGCATTCAACTATTAATGTAGTGAATGTGAAATTTCAAATGAGATAAATTATGTAATTTTGAAAACAATCGTTTTTGTTTTTTCGAAATTACAAATGTGAAATTGTAAAATTTGACTTTGGCCCTCTGTCCTGCCGATTTTTTATACGGGAAGATTGACATTTTTTCTGAGAAAAATTTTTCTTATCTTGTGGCCTTTCTAAGAAAAAAAAATCTCAGTCGAATCCAACGTCGCGTTCTGAAGTAATTCGTGGTAGAGTGGTTCAGCACATAACATAGTATGTAAGTACTTAGGTATTGAATGTATAATATAAAAACGGTTGCAAAATATAATTTATTAAAAAGTTCCATTTATTTTTTAGTCAAGCTAACTTATTGTGCCATGTCATCATAGTATTCCTCATCATCATCCTCATCTTCTTCTGATCCACGAATAGAACTTATCGCATCCCTGATCCAGCCCGCATAGGAAGAAATTTTTGTAAATACCGACGGACCTAGTTCCGGGTTGCAATTGAATGGACCCCATGAGACAAGTGCGATCTGTTGGCCTTCCTGCATCACAGGTCCACCAGAATCCCCCACGCAGGCTCCCTTCCCGCCATCCGGAAGTCCAGCGCAAATGTTCCCATCGTCGACTTCAACAGGAAACTTGGACTCACAATAATCATTTGTTACCACCGTCAGGTTGACTGTGCGCATTTTCAGGGGATAATCTCGGTTGACGGTCTGGGCTACACTACCCCATCCGAAGAGGGTCACAATTCCTGCGGGATCATCTTCACTTGATAGAGTCACCACTTGGACGAATTGGTTAATTTCGAACGGCCGACTTAGGTGAATTAAGCCAACATCGAATGGCCCGATCTGATCCCAATCTTCGTGCTGAGTGGTAAAGTCAGATCGCCGAAGTTGGCCAGTAGCATTAAAATTTTTAATATCGTGATGTCCAGCAAGTGCATGAATTCGATAATATTCTATCACAAGACAATGCGCAGCGGTAAGTATCCAATCTTTAGAAATTATAGAGCCTCCGCAAAATGGAACGTATCCTTTTCGATTTCTGACCATCAAAGAGACTATGTAAGGAGCACTGTGAGGGTTTGCTTCTTCACCCCCAATTAATCTAAACTGAGGATCTCCGCCGTTCACGAGAACCGAGCTAGCGAATACCGCAAATAGTACAAAAACCACCATAGAGAAATCCATTTTTTAATTCTACCGACCGCACTAACTTTACTTTAGTAAAGTTCGCGTTTATATCCAAAATTTCTTTCTATTGCCAGGGCATATCTAAAGGTCGTTAAAGCGGTGTATTTATTCTACAGTGTTGCAACTTGTAAGGATTGCTGCAACCGGCTTAGAATGTTGTGCTCGACCTTAAGAACAATTACAATTAGGAAACAATAGACCTTCCTCCGTGCTCCATATACCGCGAATGTGATAACAACTCGTAAGGTAGCGGTGTCTCTAGATAAGACGGAAGGTATCAAATGTTTATTTTGAATCTAAATAGTTGTTAGGCCATAAATTAAAATAGCTTCTTATCATCTTCGGTTATGTGCTTCATTTCAAGTGTGTGATTCAAATGAAACCAGCTTTCATTCACGTTTGTTTTGGTCATTTGACGATGATTGGCAAGGTTTTCATTGGCTTTAGACAACGTGCATTTCCGCTAGTGGAAATAATTGCAGGAGTGCCCTTCATCACTGCATGCTATTGTCACGCGCCGGCCGGACTGAAATTTACAATGTTTTGATGGGTTTTTCTGATTAATAAAAATCAATCATAAATTCAAAACAACGGTTTGCACTTGCGTTCATCAAAAAATGGCACATTGAAGCTCTTAACCAATTTTGAATTGACTTGCATTACAATCTTTGATTTTGTTAATTTTTTTGATCGACATATTGGAGATTATTTTGTTTGTGACTTAGTGACTTATGATCAGCCGATTTAGTGACTCGCTACTCTATTCGTGTCTGCTTAATCCTCCTGATTATAGTCTAACTTGTTATATGTATTACTGGTTTATTTTGACAGACAAATAAATAGTTAAAAATACTATTGTATGGATTTATTACATAATTCAATGACTTATTGTAATCCTTTTATCTACATATAAGCATGTTCTAATAATTGACTTATTCCATTTTCAAACAAAGTTTTGAAGATATGAATTGAAATTTATCGTATTATATAAATATAAATAACAGAGACGTTCTCATGTGTTTATGCAGAAATTTAGGTAGAAAAATAAGATGCAATCGAATAAACATAAAGCGATGGTTAAGGTAGATTTGTCTTATACCACAAGATTTCTAATATGCTTCAAAAAATCGAATCGACATTTTTGATTTGTCTAATCGTCTATTCGAAATATTTATAGGTAGGCGCAGATGACTTTATTAATCGTTCTTATTCAATTTAGGCTTTCTACCGATTTCTTTAAATTCCTTTAAATTTAAAAAACAAAATTCGATTGTATCTTCAAAGGATTTTAATTTTGATACTAATGACATTTTTGTATTGTAAGGTCTAACAATTCGTCAAGGAAAAGTAGTCCAACACCGAATGGGCTAAACCTCTTGAATGTCATCATATTTAACTTTATTTACTGAAGATGGAATTTAAAAAATCTTTCACGTCAGTGTGGGCTTTGTGATTATTTTTAAAATTATATCAAAATATTGTAACCTTTTTTCTATGATTATATATTCTGGATTGCTCCTGCAATCATATTGATTAGAAAGGCACACCTTACTATATGCGTAAAATGTTTTTAATTTATGACTAAAATTGTAAAACAAATATGAATGAGAAACGCTACAAATTATCATGGTACTTGAAATAAGTTATACCAAATGATAACATGGAATTTAAATTTATGATCGAAGAAATACTCAGACTGCAAATAGACATTTCTTATTATTTTTAGTAGATAAACGCATTGCAAGGAGTCTGAAATTTTACTATCATATTTTAGCACCGATTTCTCAGTTTTTTATGTGAAATCTAAAAAAGTTTAAACCTTTTAGGACGACTATTAGTCATAAATCAGTTACGACTCCTAGTGAATTGACATTATTTTACTATAAAGGTTATAATGTCGTTGCGCTGATGATATGAGTATGTGTTTACGATTCTTATAGCGGTTTTTGTTTGTTTACTAAGAAAAACATAAGAGGGTATTCTAAAATTATCCATTTTAAAATAAATTCGCGATTACAGCATTGACCTTCGCCGGTGCTGGAACAAAATCAACAATATTTTGGGGATTTTTATTTTCTAAAGCCATGTCTATCACAATGGAAAACGTAGGAATATCACTGAATGTTTATCTTGACTTAAATATTGCTATCATTATTTCTGTTATCGTTCAGTTCTACATTTTTTCTATTGCAATTATAACACGTGCTGCATCATGCAGTATTATCTTACACTCCTTTCACTGAATAAAAGGCTCAAAAATTTCGAAAGGAGGACAGTTCATTCAAGCGATTCGAAATGAAAGTATTTGTTGCATTATTAGTTCTGGTGAGCGTTGTCTGCGCCAAGCCAAACGGACCGGCTCGGATCAGTTTCCCCACCGGCAGGGTGGTTGGAGGCGAGAACGCGAAGCCCCACTCGGCCCCCTTCATCGTCTCGTTGCAGTCGGGGTACCACTTTTGCGCGGGCTCAATTTTGAGCGAGCAGATCATCGTCACAGCCGCCCACTGCATCCAGGCTTCGTCCTGCACCAGCATCCAGGTGATCGCCGGTCTGCACGACCTGAGAGACACCAAGGGATCGCAGTCTAGAAATGGAAAGACATGCGTGACCCATGAGAAGTACGCATCTGGAGTTGGTCCCTACGACGTTGGACTCATCTACCTCGACGAGCCCTTGGACCTCAGCGACAAGAACGTCGCCCCCATATCACTTCCCAAGTCAGGAAAGATCCACGCTGGAGACGTGATTCTTTTCGGATGGGGAAGCATCTCCACTGGCATCTTTCCAACTATGCCCGACATCTTGCAAACGGTGACGAAGCCCATTGTCCCCTACGATGAGTGCGAGGACGTCCTCGGGGGCCCTGGGGCTTCACCACTTCATCCCACCAACATTTGCACTGGACCCCTGACTGGAGGTGTTTCAGCTTGCAGCGGAGACTCCGGCGGTCCCCTCACTCAAGCGACTGAGGATGGATCCCTCGAACTCTGTGGAATCGTTTCTTGGGGTTACATCCCTTGTGGCTCCAGAAATGCTCCTTCGGTTTACACTCGCACATCCGCTCATATTGAATGGATTAAAAAAACATGCAAAAACTTTGTATAATTTATGAAAAATGTTCTTGTGATTATCGGTATAGAAAATATATTTTTGAAATAATATCTACTTGTTATGATGACTCCTTTGGGAATTTTGTTTTTCCGTAACAATTGTCCTTTTTCTCATTGTTAATAAAATTAGCAAAAGCTCGTAATTGCTACATTACAACTTGTCACCATAATAGCTAGAAAATTTAGAGACATATGTACTTACATATGTATGTATATTGTCACTCGTCTGAAAAAGAGTTAACTAATTAGCGACAGTGGTCTTATAATTTCCGATACTATAATATATGGTTTCTATGGCAGGCATAAAAATCTCAAAATCACCTCCCCAAACTCATGGTTGAACCAGCAAAACAAACATAAACAAGACATAAGTTTTAATCTCGTACTTGAAAAAAAATCATTTACAATGATACCGTAGAGTTTAACTGAAATTTTCGGCGCAATAATTATTTAGATTTAAAATAATCATTTAAGATCTTCCTCTTTATCTACCCAATTGATAGACTGCTAATCTATGAATTAGTGACAAAAAACGTTAAGTTAATTTTAGAATATACAACCGTTGGTCTTTTCGCTATGCAATTATGCTTAAATTAGAACAATTTTAATCGAAATGTAAATTCGTGTATTTGTATTATGATATAAAAAGTTCTATTTTTTTTTACATTTTTGAAGAGAATCAAATTTCTCTGATTTATTTATTATACGTGTAGCAAAATTAATAAGAAAAAAAATTGATTATAAAGAGATTACTACTGTAATGATTAAAAAAATCAATTTCTTTGGTCTTCTGCGTTTTCTTTAATTTAATACTTTCAAGAAACTACCAGGTTTATAACTCAAAACTATAAGGAATTTGCAAGGAGGAAAAAGTAAACCAACCTGTGTTGGGTCTGTGTTTTCACGAAAAACATCAAAATACAAATATTCGAGTCCACGGTAAGAATAATAATCATAGTATTTGCTAAAAATATCACTCCCAAACTTAATTCATCGGATTTTCGAAACAAGAACTGATTTCATAACATTGAACAACTTTTTCAGTCCTGCCGATATCGTTCGCTATCTGATACAACAGTTTTTGGTTAAAATTTATATTAGTACCAGAATTTTTAACAAAGAGATTGTATTTAAATATATATGTCATGTACTATTTAAACTATTCATTTTAAATCATAAATTTGTGTTTAATTTTACGTTTTTCTTAACGTTTATTATTTTTTAATGAAAGCCATACCAAACTATATTTTTGTACTGCTTTGAATTTATGAATTTTTTTTTTCAGATAAACTCCATATATAAAATAGTTGAAAAAACTTTTAGAGGTTTGATTGTACAGACCTTGAGTGTGAAAAATAGTTTTTATAATTACATAATTATCGTTGTTAAACGGGGAACATTTTCATAAGACTACCTAATGAAATCGTGCATGATGGACGTCATTGTGACAGAATTATTTAAAATAATTTAAATATTTATATTAATATAGATATCGTCTTGTCTTTGCTCAATGCAAAAAAACAATTTTTTACACGAACGCAAAGTTAATTTCGAATGAAACATTAAAAAAAAATGAGACTGAATAAATATTGATAACTTATTATGGATAAAGCGAGAACTATACTCAAATGTGTAAAGATTTAATTGAATATTTTCGTTTCAAACATCCTTGACACAAGTTATGACGGCACCCGTCCAGCCAGCACGATTTTATTAGACTTTTTCATGATAATATTGGAATGTTTATGCTTAATAATAATAATTTTTGAATAATCAAGACTACCTACAATATTTCTTACACTCAAAATATATATACATACTAGCTGACCGGTACCCAGCAAGCCCATAGAATTTCATCTCAATCGTATAAGTACTTTCTGTGTGTCGCACCAGCTCAACATTTTCTCCTCTCCCTCTTCCTCTCTCTCCTTCCCCTACCACACTTTCCAATTGCGATGCATAGCCTATGTCACTCAAGAGGTAATGCGCAACGTGCCCATAAAATTTCATCTCAATCGTATAAGTGGTTATTGCGCGACTCACCATGAACTTATCACCGCTTAACATTTTCCCCCTCTCTCTCCGTTCCCCTCCACTTTCCAATTGCAATGCATAGCCTATGTTACTCAGAAGGTTATGCGCGACATGCCCATAAAATTTCATCTCAATCGGATAAGTACTTTTTGCGTGGCTTACTATAAACTTCACAGATAAACATTTCCCCCTCCTCTCATCTCCCCTCTACTTTCCAATTACAAAGTATTACCTATAGCACTCAGGAGCTCATGCGCAATATACGTGTAAAATGTATAAAGTATATAAAAATATTGACAGCCCGCTATTTTGAATTCGTAAATTTTGACAGTCGGGTTGGAATCAGTGAATCTGAAAACCCGCAAGTACCAAATTTGGGGGAAATCACATAAACTTCAAAATTTGACAGTCCGCCATCTTGAATTCGTAACTTCTGACAGTCGGGTTGAAATCAGCGACCCCGATAACCCTCAAGTACCAATTTTGGTGGAAATCGCATTAACTTCAAAATTTGACAGTCCGCCATCTTGAATTCGTAAATTCTGACAGTCGGGTTGAAATCAGCGACCCCAAAAACGACCAAGTACCAATTTTGGTGGAAATCGCATAAACTTCAAAATTTGACAGTCCGCCATCTTGAATTCGTAAATTTTGACAGTCGGGTTGAAATCAGCGACCCCGAAAACCCCCAAGTACCAATTGTGGTGGAAATCGCATAAACTTCAAAATTTGACAGTCCGCCATCTTGAATTCGTAAATTCTGACAGTCGGGTTGAAATCAGCGATCCCGAAAACGCAAAAGTACCAATTTTGGTGGAAATCGCATAAACTTCAAAATTTGACAGTCCGCCATCCTGAATTCGTAAATTCTGACAATCGGGTTGAAGTCAGCGACCCCAAAAACTCCCAAGTACCAATTTCGGTGGAAATCGCATAAAATATGACAGGTTGCAACCCGACTTTAATCATGGCAATTCAGTTTAATTTTTTTATTACCTGCCCTATAGTGCACGAAAAATAGCTGATGATAAAGTAGCTTAGCATTTTTTAAGTACGCCATCTGCCGGGCTGATTTGTGAATCTAAACCATCCGGGGCGCCCCCCAAACACATACAAAAAAATTCATTCAAAGCGGTCCAGCCGTTTAGGAGGAGTTCAGTGACAACACACGTACAGTAGAAATATATATATAAAGAGAAGATATACCTATATATACAAACTCTTACAGATTTTTTCAAATATGCCTTGTACCATCTGCATATTTGAAAAAACCTGTATGAGAAATGAATTATCGGTTAACAACACAATAATGGTATTCAAAAGAAGCAAGTACAATACAACGTCTGATTAGTTTTAACAATTTGAGAATTTCGTGGAGAGTTTACCTTTATGCAGGTCACTATTACCATTTTGTTTTTTATTTCATTACATCCATATATGTCATCCTTGATCTTATATTGATAAGATTTGAACTTGATGCACTTCATCCCGTATTTTGTTATAGGCAGTAGGTATTAATCGATATAATGAGTGAAGGTGGAAGAAGGATTATGACTTTAGATACTATACTAAGATAATGGAAGGTACTGTTTTCTCAACTTCCTGAAAAATATTGTTTTTCTTCCCCAAAAGTATTTTAAAACAGTGGTTTTCTTTTTAATATACTTATTATATTTATTATCGTCATCGAATTTTTACAGAATATACTTTAAAGGAAATTTTCAAAGTGTTTGCATGTTTTTTTAATCCATTCAATATGAGCGGATGTGCGAGTGTAAACCGAAGGAGCATTTTTGGAGCCACAAGGGATGTAGCCCCAAGAAACGATTCCACAGAGTTCGAGGGATCCATCCTCAGCCGCTTGAGTGAGTGGACCGCCGGAGTCTCCGCTGCAAGCTGAAACACCTCCAGTCAGGGGTCCAGTGCAAATGTTGGTGGGATGAAGTGGCGAAGCCCCAGGGCCCCCGAGGACGTCCTCGCACTCATCGTAGGGGACAATGGGCTTCGTCACCGTTTGCAAGATGTCGGGCATAGTTGGAAAGATGCCAGTGGAGATGCTTCCCCATCCGAAAAGAATCACGTCTCCAGCGTGGATCTTTCCTGACTTGGCAAGTGATATGGGGGCGACGTTCTTGTCGCTCAGGTCCAGGGGCTCGTCGAGGAAGATGAGTCCAACGTCGTAGGGACCAACTCCAGATGCGTACTTCTCATGGGTCACGCATGACTTTCCATGTCTAGACTGCGATCCCTTGGTGTCCCTTAGGTCGTGCAGACCGGCGATCACCTGGATGCTGGTGCAGGACGAAGCCTGGATGCAGTGGGCGGCTGTGACGATGATCTGCTCGCTCAAAATTGAGCCCGCGCAAAAGTGGTACCCCGACTGCAACGAGACGATGAAGGGGGCCGAGTGGGGCTTCGCGTTCTCGCCTCCAACCACCCTGCCGGTGGGGAAACTGATCCGAGCAGGTCCGTTTGGCTTGGCGCAGACAACGCTCACCAGAACTAATAATGCAACAAATACTTTCATTTCGAATCGCTTGAATGAACTGTCCTCCTGTCTAGCTATCCAGGCCTTTTATTTAGAAAGAAGTCGATAGGATAATCCTAGCATGATCCAATAAGTGCAATAATTGCAACGGAAAAAATGGTTAGTCGGATGATAATAATAATCAATGATAACAATATCTTAGTCAAATCATTGTTGAAAGCCGAGGCACTTCAGGGTTTGCAAGAGGCGCGCTTCCAATGTGCTTCATTTTGATGATCAAAAGTGTCGGCAAAGGTGATTTCTAATTGGCTTTATTGGAAAACAGAAAAACCCATCATAATATTATTGAAATCGTATGCAATCGCGTCCTTAAGAAGGCACGTTTTACTATAAACGTAAAAAATGCTATCAATTCACGGTCAAATCGCCAAAACAAATATGAATGAAAATTGCTTTAATCACGTACTTGAAAATATAATTCGCGATGATAAAATTAAATTTAAATTTATGATCCAAGAACTATTTAAATTCATAATAAATACTTCTAAAACCCTATCCTTTATTATATTACTATTGATTGCACTCATCGAGGAAATCTTGTCCAATACTCAATACGGTATATAAATCGAATAGGTAGAGTCGAGTTGAAGAAAGGTGAAAAATTACCACTATGGGAAAAAGAAAATGAATAAAAAAAAGAAGTTTACGACAAACTTTTGAATGTTCTACGAGACAGAAATGAATTTGAAGTACAAAAGATGTTATTAAAGCAAAACCAATTGAATTTAGAAAAATGAAAATCTTCTTGTGCCTTTCGATTGAAATAGAAATGCTAAATGAAACAAACCAACATCAAGTGATTTATTTTTATACATATTATTTATACTTTTATTATTTCATTTTTATTCATAAACAAATTAATTTTTATGTACATAATTTCTTTGAAGTCTTTTACAGCATTGTGCTTATACCCGTCCTCCGAGATATTACAAATTACACCCTTACACTCCTTAGAGTTTCAATTAGATATTAAAATGCCTTTTTTAGTTTTGTCAAGAAAACTAAATTTGAGGAATTTTAAAATTTTTAGATTATCAGAGAGTTTTAAGTTGCTCTACCTTTCTCCGATGGATCCCACATAAGTCGGCACCGTAGCCGAAGGTTTATTTCTTTTTCATCTTCATTTCATTTTCAGCGTTACCTCAATATGATAAACGATAGAACGAGTATCATCTTAGATGAAGTTAAACTTTGCTATCGAACTAACGACATCGTTCTCATTCTTCTATTATACGATTGTCGAGTACCGATTTACATAATTCTTTTTGGTGAATTGTTTCTACAACTTGACATATTAATATTTAAGGATTGTTACCGCAAATTTAATATATTAATTGAAAAAATACACTATTTGTATTATTATACAATATCTTATTGTTATTTGTTTTATATAATATTCCTTTCGAACACACAATTGCGTCGGCTTTATTGACATGAAAACAAAAACATTAAATATTTTGTTAAGGATTAAGAATTTATTTTAGTTATAAGTGTTACCTGTTATATATTTTTTAATTTTTGACAAAATGGCAATTCCTTTTGTAGAACGTACCCACTTATTTTTAAGTTCATTTACAATCAAGGTGTTTTGCAAAATATTTATTTTCGAAGACCCTACAAACTATAAATGTCGGTTGGTTTAATTTTTCCTCCTTGCCTTTCCTTACAGTTTTGAGTTATAAATCTGGTAATTTCTTGAAAGTATTTAATTAAAGAAAACGCCGAAGACCAAAGACATTTACTTTTTTAATCATTACAGTAGCAATCTCTTTATGATCAATTTTTTGTTTTCTTATTAATTTTGTTGCACTTACAATAAAGAAAATAGTGGAAATTTGATTCTCATCAAAATTGTATAAAAAAAAGGAACTCTTTATATCATAATACAAATACAATGCAGCAGAAATTTGCATTTCGACTGAAATTGTTCTAATTTAAACACAATTGCATAGCGAACAGGCCAATGGTTGTATATTCTAAAATTAGCTTAAAGTTTTTTGTCACCAATTAATAGATTAGCAGCCTATCAATTGAGTAGAGGAAGATCCTAAATGATTATTTTAAATCTAAATAATTATTGCGCCGAAAATTTCAATTAAATTCTACGGTATCATTGTAAATGATCTTTTTTCAAGTACGCGATTAAAACTTGTGTCTTTTTTATGTTTGTTTTGCTGGTTCAACCATGAGTTTGGGGAGGTGATTTTGAGATTTTTATGCCTGGAATAGGAACCATATATGTATTATAGTATCAGAAATTATAAGACCACTGTCGCTAATTAGTTAACTCTTTTTCAGACGAGTGGCAATATACATACATACGAATATGTATCTACATATATACATATGTATCTAAATTTCCTAGCTATTATGGTGACCAATTGTAATGTAGCAATTACGAGCTTTTGCTAATTTTATTAACAATGAGAAAAGGGACAATTGTTCCGGAAAAAACAAAATTTCCAAAGGAGTCACCAAAACAAGTAGATATAATTTCAAAAATATATTTTCATTACCGATAATCATGTGAACATTTTACACAAATTATACAAAGTTTTTGCATGTTTTTTTAATCCATTCAATATGAGCGGATGTGCGAGTGTAAACCGAAGGAGCATTTCTGGAGCCACAAGGGATGTAGCCCCAAGAAACGATTCCACAGAGTTCGAGGGATCCATCCTCAGCCGCTTGAGTGAGTGGACCGCCGGAGTCTCCGCTGCAAGCTGAAACACCTCCAGTCAGGGGTCCAGTGCAAATGTTGGTGGGATGAAGTGGTGAAGCCCCAGGGCCCCCGAGGACGTCCTCGCACTCATCGTAGGGGACAATGGGCTTCGTCACCGTTTGCAAGATGTCGGGCATAGTTGGAAAGATGCCAGTGGAGGTGCTTCCCCATCCGAAAAGGATCACGTCTCCAGCGTGGATCTTTCCTGACTTGGGAAGTGATATGGCAGCGACGTTCTTGTCGCTGAGGTCCAAGGGCTCGTCGAGGTAGATGAGTCCAACGTCGTAGGGACCAACTCCAGATGCGTACTTCTCATGGGTCACGCATGACTTTCCATGTCTAGACTGCGATCCCTTGGTGTCCCTTAGGTCGTGCAGACCGGCGATCACCTGGATGCTGGTGCAGGACGAAGCCTGGATGCAGTGGGCGGCTGTGACGATGATCTGCTCGCTCAAAATTGAGCCCGCGCAAAAGTGGTACCCCGACTGCAACGAGACGATGAAGGGGGCCGAGTGGGGCTTTGCGTTCTCGCCTCCAACCACCCTGCCGGTGGGGAAACTGATCCGAGCAGGTCCGTTTGGCTTGGCGCAGACAACGCCCACCAGAACTAATAATGCAACAAATACTTTCATTTCGAATCGCTTGAATGAACTGTCCTCCTGTCTAGCTATCCAGGCCTTTTATTTAGCAATATTCTGGCAGGATAATATGTATTACATGACGCAATATGTGCATTAATTGCAAGAAAAAATTTAAAAATTGGACAATAATCCATCATGATAACAATATCTCGGTCAAAGAAATGTTCTTCAAAATCGAGACACTTCAGGGTTTATGAGGAATATTATTATGAGGGTCACCTATTTTAGCAGCGAAAGAGTAGATTTAAAATAACAAGTTATCACGTTCGTTAATTTCATATCAAAATCAATCCATTGATATGCACTGACGGATGTCACTCTGCAGTCGCTTATATTAAGCGATATTACTGCCAATTCACGATCAAATTGTTTGTCCTTAAAACATGCTAATCTCCTAATGCTAACGTATAGCATCAGTATGTATACTATTTTCAACTTTTTTTTATTGTATATTTAGTATTTGTAGATTTATTAAGAAAAAAAATTCGTCAAAAGCATGCCTATCTCTAAAACTATTAGGGATAGAAGTTTACATAACATTAAACAGGAAAATTTTAACAATAATTTGACGTCTTACACTCTTTGAGAAATTTATAGTTCAATAGTACTCTTACAATATATACTTAAATTTATAAATACCAACAAATCATAAATTATGACCATCGCAATGAAGTTCATCAAATACTTTATTTAGCAAAATTATGATTACGGCCTTTACGACTGATCACTCAAAGTCATACCTGATTTAAAACTGATTTACTACCCCAATTGCTTGGCCATAATTTTGTTAAGACATTCAAAATTCATTTAATGGAAAATGTTGTGATAATTAATAAATTTTGGCAAACATAAGACTGTAAGACTATTACAAAGTACCAGCTGGTGTTTCTTAATGGTTCCTAAAAATAAGAAGGATATTTGTTTTAGATCTCAATATGTAGTCTTTTAATCATTAATTTAAAACTGACGTCATCATTGCCAATTGCCTATTTCAAGTACGTGATAAATTTCAATCATATTTGCTTCGGCGATTTAACTAGGAATTCGCAAAAATTTTAAGCTTGTCGTAAAATGTGCTTTTTTGATATTTTATACGCAAAGCGAGCGTAGTCTGTAAATAATACCACCGGAACGGAATTTACAATATTGTTATAAATTATAATATTTTTTAAAACTCCACACTGCCGTTTAATCCCTATGTCCGCCATAAGAAACGCTTTCTCGTAAATTGTGAAGTACTTTGACTTTGAAGAAAATTTGTTTTGATCAAGATATTGGCTATTATTATGTTGATTTTACTGACTATGTATTTATTGCGCATATTGAATCGTCTGGAGTTATCCTATCGCAATTTCGCTAAATAAAAGGCCTGGATAAGGTAGACAGGAGGACAGTTCATTCAAGAGATTCGAAATGAAAGTATTTGTTGCATTATTAGTTCTGGTGAGCGTTGTCTGCGCCAAGCCAAACGGACCGGCTCGGATCAGTTTCCCCACCGGCAGGGTGGTTGGAGGCGAGAACGCGAAGCCCCACTCGGCCCCCTTCATCGTCTCGTTGCAGTCGGGGTACCACTTTTGCGCGGGCTCAATTTTGAGCGAGCAGATCATCGTCACAGCCGCCCACTGCATCCAGGCTTCGTCCTGCACCAGCATCCAGGTGATCGCCGGTCTGCACGACCTGAGAGACACCAAGGGATCGCAGTCTAGAAATGGAAAGACATGCGTGACCCATGAGAAGTACGCATCTGGAGTTGGTCCCTACGACGTTGGACTCATCTACCTCGACGAGCCCTTGGACCTCAGCGACAAGAACGTCGCTGCCATATCACTTCCCAAGTCAGGAAAGATCCACGCTGGAGACGTGATCCTTTTCGGATGGGGAAGCACCTCCACTGGTATCTTTCCAACTATGCCCGACATCTTGCAAACGGTGACGAAGCCCATTGTCCCCTACGAAGAATGCGAGGACGTCCTCGGGGGCCCTGGGGCTTCGCCACTTCATCCCACCAACATTTGCACTGGACCCCTGACTGGAGGTGTTTCAGCTTGCAGCGGAGACTCCGGCGGTCCACTCACTCAAGCGGCTGAGGATGGATCCCTCGAACTCTGTGGAATCGTTTCTTGGGGCTACATCCCTTGTGGCTCCAAAAATGCTCCTTCGGTTTACACTCGCACATCCGCTCATATTGAATGGATTAAAAAAACCTGCAAAAACTTTGTATAATTTGTGTAAAATTTCTTTGTGATTATCGGTAATGAAAATATATTTTTAGAAAAATATTTACATACATACTCGTATATGCTCTTCCGAAATTTTGGTACTGTTTTCAAATTCTTAGTACTATCCAGGCGCGGTCGAGAGATGGGGTCACAGGGGCATTGACTCCTCCTAAAATCATCCACATAGATTCGAAAAATCTGCTAAAACCTGACAGTTTATATAAATTTTAAATAATTTATTAACTGATAGCGTCTATGCAATAAAATCAAAAACATTCATAATAATCGAACCGAATTAGAACTGAATCTGCTTAATTAAAAAATGTTGGAAAATGCAGACGAACATTTTAGCGACTCATTTGTTGAGGCACAAGATCTAGCCAGAAAACCATATATTGTACACTAAATAGATTTATCGTGCCAATCAGCAAGGAGCTAAAGAGGAATATTTTCGGATGACTGTTTATATTCCACTGCTAGAAAGTATAATGACTGATCTAAAAGACCTTCTTAATCTTCTAATTCTAATTGTTAATTTTGTATCAATTTATTTGGGGCTTGCTTCCACTGCAGTTACAGAGTATCAGCTTTGAATTTCGAAGTGGAGCCGGAAACTTGTAGAAAATACTTCCAAAATGCCCAGTTGTGTGCCTTCTGCAATCGAAGTTTGTGGCAATGAACTCTATTCAAATATGAACACTTTATGTAACATTTTGGCAGCCCTCCACATAAACGTCGCAACTTCATTTCCCATTTCCCACTTTAAGCTAAACTTTAAAAACTAAGTGCAAAGATGTCAGAAGAGAGGTTAACGAGTTAGGCCCTTTAAATATATTCCTGAGATAGCCCCTGACGTAACTAAAGTTGACCTTTGTAGTTCCAAATTAACCACTTTTACCAATTTTTAAAACAAAATGTACAAGAAAAATAATGGGACATCATTGGAGCTTGAAATATCAGTCAAAGGAATTTAAACCCAAAATTATACCTATACTATAATTATATTAATCTCTAATCTTTAATTACATTTTTGTTACTTCGTAAATTGCAATAAATTTACAAACCAAAAATCGTTGGTACTGAACAAATGATCAAGCGTTTGGTAGTTCGTATCTTGTAAACAAAAATATTTTATGATTTCAGGAAGCTCTTATTTAAATATAATCACCCTATTTATTTCATATTGATTTATATGATCTGAAAGGCTTAATGCCGATCAACAACATTAAAGATTGAAAGGTTCGAATAAACGAATTTATCTGAATCTTATAAACATTTTTGTCAATGGGCGTACAACTGATTTTCTCTATCTATAGGCCAAGGGCAAATTGCACCTAAATCCCTTCGGGCAGCAAATCAATAAAGTATATGTATCTATGTATGTACATATGTACATTAGATGTACATACACTTTGATACGGATTATTTACAAAACATTTTTTTTTAATTATCAATTACTAGGTACCTTATCAGTTATTTTTAAGTCTACTGGAGTGGTTCGTGGATAAGCCACTTATGTTTGTGATAGACTGGTAAAAATTTCGGTTTTCAGTGATTTGCATATTGTAGAAAAGATTTAAATTCATTGTTGGAATAGCGAGATAAGAGTTAGTAGCGAATTATACAGAGTAAAAAAAGAGTTATCACTTTACCTCAGACACTTAAGTGATATTATTTTAATACCGTGACTGCATGAGTTTTTGTTATTTTTTGAAATTATAGTAATTATCTTCTGAAATTATTTTTTATTCACCTTTTCGGAGAGTAGTAGTTCCTTCATCTTTTCTTGTTACACTCCACTCGACAATAGATTCAATTTTATTCGTTATTCGAACATCATAAGGAAATAAATAGCTTATCTTTTAAAACTGGACCACTGTTGAGTACCTACATGTTATATGAACTGTTAAAAACAGTGTTAGAAATAATTTATTTATTTTATTTTAGAATCCTGCAAAGTCCTTGACAGGACGTAGGATTAATTATAGTACTAATTGCAAACTGCACCTCTAGCCGTTCCTGAGAAAACGGGTCTTGGTAGACAGACAAATAGTAGGAAAAAGGGGTTTATAGTCGGGTTTTTTATTTTGTCTATTTACTGTACCTAAAACATGTTATTTAACGCCAAAAGCCTAACCTTAGGCTCAATATTTATGAATTCGTTATTTTAATTAGTGATTTTTCATAGCTGCTTAGCCGTAAAATATTAAAAAAGTCGTACATAAAGGCGATTATTCGAGTTTTTTTGCTTATTCCTTACTTACACATTTGCTAGTAAATAAATATTTAAGACGAAAATTTATACGTTTTGGAGATATTTGCAAAAGCAAAAATCATTTTTTTTATTGATACACTTGCTCTAGAAGTGTCATCAAAAAGTCGTTATACTGTTTTTGTAGCAAATTGTCTCAGTTATATATTTAGTCAGACGTATTTTTGTCGGAAAGTTTACGGTTTTCGCGATATTTGCATAATACTACTTATGGTAATTTTTGAACACGCCTAATCAATCACACAGGTAGAGGTGGCAACGATTAATCAAATAAGTGCAATAATCGATTAATTTGAATCGATTAATCGATTAATCGTATATTTCCCTTTCGATTGACCTTTATTTGATTATTTTGAGAAATATCAAATCAAAACTTTTTGGATATTTAGCATTATAATGAAAAAGAAAAAGATTAAAAATTGAAATTTTGCGGGTCCTTCGGACCTAAAAAAAACCGTCAACAGCACTTTTTGACGCTTCCGATTAACCCCTTGCGGTAAAAAATTACGTGTCTAGCTCGTCATTGGTTTTTTCATGCCATACCGTACAATGACGAGCTACACTCGTCATGTGACTAAAGTTTCTGTTTAATTACAATTTTAATGAATTATAAAATAAACATGTCTTTTAAATAAAATTTGAATGGATTATTGCATGCATAATTCTTTATGATTGAATCGTACCGGAAAGGTTTAAGAATTACTTCGTTTATATTAAAATAGTGCGCTCCACTCACGATTAATTATATCCCATATTATCACATTGTTGACACCGATGACGAGTTAACTCGTCTTTTCATGCCCAAACGTTGTTGACCGATGACAAGTCTTGAATTTTAATAGTTATATAAAAAATATGTCCAAAGTTTAATTTCATTTCATTCAGTATAAATAAAATTTATTGGAGTTTATGTAGAATGTTTTGCTTTACTATATTCAATTACAAAATAATAGTTTCTGTGTAAAATTGCCAGTCAACAAAATGTTAATCGGTTATTTCTTTCCGATCAATTAAATGATAATCGATTAATTTAAAATATTTGTCATCTCTACAAGCAGGTGTCGGATCGATGAGGAACTTTCATATGTTGAATATCTACTATTCCTGGACTATTTGTAAACAAAAAAAAAGAAACATCTACAAAAAAACTGCTTATATCCCTGGATTATATCGTCTTTAACCACTGATACAAAATCGTCTAAAGATTGAATAGAATTTAAAAAAAGAATAGAAAGTCAAAAATTGGATTTAACAAAAAATTAGTTAAATCCTCATAGTAAGTAGAAACAAAAACACCATCATTTCGTTATTTCAAATTTCTATATTTCAATTTTCAGTTACTGCATTATAAACTCTTCCAATCTTTTGCCCTGAATCCAATCGACGTAGGCAGAAGTCCTGGTGTAAACGGAAGGAGCGTTTTCTGATCCACAAGGAATGTAGCCCCAAGAAACAACACCAACACTCTCCAGTTTACCGTTGACCTCCTGGACCAATGGGCCGCCAGAGTCTCCACTGCAAGCCGAAATGCCTCCAGACAGTGGTCCAGTGCAGACGTTGTTTGGATGAAGTGGGGATTCTCCAGGTCCTCCAAGGGCAGCTTCACACTTTTCATAGGGCACAATTGGTTTGGTCACGGTTTGCAACACAGTTGGCATGCTGGGCCTGTTCGTGTTCGAAGTGCTGCCCCATCCGTGGAGGGTCACATCTCCTGAATGGATGTAGTCGGATTCTGGAAGGTCGAGGGCTTTCACTTTGTCGCCAGAAAGATCCATGGGACTCCTTAAGATAATAAGTCCAATGTCGTATGGTCCAACTCCACCGCCGTATTTCTCATGGACGATGCATTTTTTGGCCGACTTCTTCTGAGATCCGTTGGTATCCCTCAAGTTGTGGAGACCTCCAACAGCGGAAACCAAGGCGCAGGGCATTGCTGTTAAGCAGTGAGCCGCTGTTAAAATTGTGTTTTCATCAATTATGGCTCCACCGCAGAAGTGGGATCCAAAGAATTGAAGGGACACAATGTGAGGAGCTGAGTGTGGCTTGGCATCACTGCCTCCAACAACGCGTCCTGTGGGAAAACTGAGCTGCTTATGCAACACGTTGCCGCACACAGCACCAACAAGAAGGGCTAAGAAAATGACGACTTTCATGGCTAATTACTGACAACTACTGAATTTTCACCTCTGCCTGGCCGTCTTATATTTTGTGGTAGGCTTAAGTGATATCTAATCGAAACACAAATACGCTAACTTCCCACTTAGAAATCGCTTTAAAATACTATCGCCTTTAATCCAGAGGGTTTATATAAAATAAAGTACACATGCGTTGAAAACACTCAAAGATCGTTGTAAATTCGGGGCACGGGAAAACCTAGCACTACCACGTCGTCATAAATTAAATTACAATAAATTGATAATAGATAAAGTGGCACGCGAATTATTTTATGGCATTTCTGTTAGAATTTCATAAATTTTTTAAAATATTATTAGGTTATTTGAGAGCTCTTAACCAACGACATAACAACTAAAAATGCTTAATATTCCAGGAAATAATAGCAAAATCAGGCTGTAAAATGATGAATTCATTAATTTGATTCGATTAAAATGGCAATCTTATCCATTCATAAATTATTTGGTACAAATGAACATAAATAAACGATTAAGGCTGTTATGTCCATCCCATTTATAAAACAGGCCTAAGTAGTAAGTAAAAGCATTCTGTTTTAGTAAATACTAGAAATTATATGAATACCTTTTTACTTTTATTAGTCAGTATTTGGTGAGAAAATAAGTATTTATTGTCTACAGCATAATTACATTTATTACTAAACATGTAAGTAAATTAACCAGTAAACCTCGAAAATTATTTTTAAAATTCCTTCACGAGGTGCGTAATTAAAGTCAAGTCATGACAAATATACGAGTACAGGACAAATGCTCCAATTTTACGAAAAAAATTAAAACAAAACGATGAATGAATGTATGATTTAAGTATTATACATACATAGATATGATTAAATTTTTATAGTGCACAAAAATATAAAACATTTCATTATTTTTATTCATTTCAAGATTTATATTTTATTTTTGTATCAACTAAGAGGCAACTATAGTGCTAGCTGCCTATTTAAGGGGTTATACCTGAGTTAAAACGTTAAAAAAATCTTACTATAATACTAAACGATTTACTTAAAAAAAACTCATACTTAACTACTTGCAGGATCAACAATTTTCAAAATATCATAACTACTTTTTGAGGTTCGTTAAAATCAACATTTTAGTTTTTGCCACGAAAATTTTGTTTTGAACGAGCCTACCCTCAAAAATACTTATGATATTCTGAACATTGTTGGTCTTGTAAGAATTTTAGTATGTCGCTAGAATATGCTCAGAGTTTTATTTTGATCGGTTGAAAGCTAGCAGTCTATGACTGCCAACAGTTTATACGACGAAAAAATTAAAGCAAAATGACGAAGTTTGAGATCTTCTCACGAATTTTGATAACGCTTTGTAAATAAAAAATGTTTTCACCTGGTTTCTGTAAATAATTTGACACAAGTGCTGAAAATAAGAACAATTTTTCTATAAAACCGCCGATATGTGCAAAAACTCATGACGGGAAAATACCACATTTTAATAATTTCAGAAGACAAGCGGCTAACAATTTTTTTTGCTTATTCGTCACTTTTGACCCCAAATGAAAGTTTCTACAAGATTTCACCAAAATCGGTGATGAGACCTCAAACTTAACTTGTTCCAAAATGATGACTGTAGTTTTAAATTGACTTTAACGTGTATATACGGCGAACGCAGTTAACTGGTTAACAAATCCTTCAAATCGACGTTACATAAATTTACCTTCCGACTGTTTAACATTCAAATTCGGTGTTTACTCAATTTTTGCTAGGAAAATTAGTAAAGTCTTCCAATAAAAGCATTTGCTGAATTTTTAAGTATAATAGCTTAAATTCTTATTCGCATAAATAGCCAGTTATTCCTAGTTGGCTTTTACTCACATGGCCCGTACTCAAAACCAAAATGTTAGGGACTTACGTGTCTCTGTTGTTCAAACGAATAAAAACGATACTCGAAATAGACCCCAAATATCTGTAAGTTGCAGTCATCAACTTATTATCAGTTCTTCAAGCGTTAACAGTTATGTTTGTACATATGAAGCAAAATATTTATATACTTTACCTCCATCATTGACAGGTGACTTCTCTAGTTAATATTCATAGAAAATTTAATGCAGTAAAAACTTTAATAATTGATTACTCAAGCCACAATAATTATATCACGATTAAATCGGAATCGAATTACTCACTTGTTAATGCAGATTTCTCACAAATTCTCTAAAAGGGCGAAATATGTATTAAAACAAATTTAGACTTATTATGTACTCGAAACAAAAAAGCACATTTTATCATAAAACAAAGTTATTTATTCACATCTTAACAAATAGACTTAGAAACGTTTAAAAACAAACAAAACATTAAATTTTTCAACAGACGTAACACTTTAAGGTAAACACTGTGTGATGTATTCAACTGTTTTTTTTTATGGTCTTTTATGGAGGTTCTTAATATAAATGCAAAATTCGAGAGCTGGCAACAGCTTTAAACTGCTAGGACGAGGATACCTTCAAAATTGAACAACCGGACTTTTAGAGATCTAGTAGGACTGGTTTTGATTCTTTGGCGCATTTGAGCATTGAGTGGATGAGCTTCACAAATCCAGTATCTTTCGGTTTTTCTAAACCTCGCAACAATCTATTCTTCATGACGGCAACAAACTCTCTGTTACTTAGTTGACCATCCACTAGAGGTAAGAAAATGTGTTTAAGATAGAGGCCTAAAATAAAATAATTAAGTTACTTACTGTTTTCGTCAAATATAGTGAAAACTACATCAATGACGTGATCTGATAAGTCGACATGTGCCACTGTTTTAGCTACGTGTTTAAGTGTCGCCTGATCGATAGACGCCCCGGCGATGTGATAGAAAGTAAGTGCTGTATCGACATCGTTTATGTTGTTCAAAAAGTGGAAAAAATCCAAATAATCGTCCTTTGAAATGCCTTTTCCATGGTCTCGAAATTTCCTCTTGACTCGCTTCAATTTCTTCAACTTTTTCTTTTGTGGGTATCCAGCATAAGCCAAAAGTAGCTCAGCAAAATCTGCTTCTGATATATGTCCATCTTCGTCAGGCTTCTTTCTTTGAAACTCCAATGTTAGGATTTCACGCTGCAATTGGTGTTGAAAGTCTAAAAACTTTTCAATTGTTAGTTTTTTGTCCAATTTCGGCCCGAAGAAATAATGAGTAAGTGCCGAGTTAACACCCTGTGGTATGAATAAAGGTTTATTTGAAAAACTCAAAATAATCATATATGTATTTAGAATCATTGCCTTAAATGTGTTTCCGGTATTTGCATGGTCTCGATGTCTGCTACCAATACTTGTTTGTTGGCGAACTAAGGTGGCTACTTTTTCAAATTCTTCACAATCTACGTCACCGTCACCATTTAAATCGAACATGCGGAAGGCAATTTCGAAGTGTCTCCTTGAGGCTTTGGAATAGAATTTTTACATTGTGTGATTATTAAATGACTACATACTGAAATATATGCTTTAGTTAACTTAACTACACAATACACTTGTTTTGATATTTTAATTTGGAGTTTTTGATTTTAAGATTTAATACTGGACCCCTAATTTATCTTATAAAAATTATTGGTATACTTTTTTAGCACAATATAATATAATATTGTAAAATATTAAAACTGAAAACGTTCACAATCGTTTAATGCAAGTCTTATTTCAAATTTTCAAATGATACGAGTAGATGGAATATTGCTGGTAAAAATTCTCAATTGTTAGTAATTTCTTTGAAAATCAGCAGCTACATAGAGATTTTTGGAGTCGCTAATTTCTAAAAGTAATGTATGATATATATACAGTATTGTGCAAAACAAACGCAACACTTCATACATCTAAGATACATATTGAAAAACCAGCATGATTCAAAATTATACAATAATTTTATTTATTTATTTTGTTTCAACAATAAGTTCTAAGAAAAATTAAAGCAAATTCTTTCTCATCAAAATGTAAAGAAGAGGAAAAAAATAAATTTATATTCACTTTCATAGTAAACACCTGTGCAAAACAAATGCAACATCAGTGTTTTTTCAATATTTCGTGTAATAACCTTTATTTCTTATTACTTCTGCGCATCTTTCTGGCATGGACCTTACTAGTTTGTCAATTGTGCGTGGACAGATTAATTCCCATTCTGTTTTTATGGTCTCCATAAGAGCTCGTTTGTTATTAAGCTTCTCACCACTGATTTTTCGCTTAATAATACCCCATATATTTTCAATAGGGTTCAAGTCCGGTGACTGTGACGGCCATGGAAGGACTTCAACTCTATTTTGTTCAAACCAGGTTTTCACCAACCTCGATGAGTGTTTAGGATCATTATCCTGTTGAAACACCCATCGAAGTGGCATTTCCTCTTCAGCGTTAGGCAACATGATAGATTCTAGTATATTTCTATACTTGAATCTATCCATTATTCCTTCGATATGGAAAAGGGGACCCATTCCCCAAGCGGAAAAACATCCCCAGACCATAATATTCCCACCCCCGTGTTTGACCGATAGCCTGCAATTCTTTGGATCCAGCCTTTTACCCTGAGCTCTACGAACATGTTGAATGCCGTCTGAGGATATCAAGTTAAATTTGCTCTCATCGCTAAAGAGAACTGTTTTCCATTTGGAAACAGGCCAGTCGATATGATCTAGAGCGAATTGTAGCCTAAAAATTAAAAAAGTCAGATTTTTTTTCAAAAAGCAATACTTTTGTCATAAAACAACCTGTTTTTCGCATGTCGTTTCGTCAGTAACGGCTTTTTGGCAGGACGAAAAGCACGCAAATCATTTTCAATTGCGCGTTTTCTAATCGTAGACGAGTCTATGCTCAGTTTCATAGATTGTAAGATTTTGTTGGAAGAAATGAACGGATTCTTTTTGGTCATAGAAACAATTTCCTTATCTTCTGACCGAGTTGTTGCACGTGGTCGACCACCCGAATGTATTGTTCTTGTGTGTCCTGTCTCGTGATATCTTTTGACAATGCGATTTATAGTACACCTTGGAATATCATATTTCTTCGCAACAAAATTTTGTGAATATCCGCGATTTATTTCACTAATTAATTTTAATTTGAACTGACTACTGTATTTCGTACGCGCCATTGTTCCAAAAGTATGAGAAATTATTTAAAAATGGGCAACGACCATTGCCTTTGATACAGAACTGAATAAAATGAGGCATACTACAAGGTCAAGTTGATAACGCATTTGCGTTTGATGAAGTACCGTTTTTAAATAACGGTGAAAGAAATTGTTGCATTTGTTTTGCACCAGGTGTTTGGCATGAGCGCGAATAGAAATTTATTGCTGTCTTCTTCTTTACATTTTGATGACAAAGAATTTGCTTTAATTTTTCTTAGAACTTGTTATTGAAACACAATAAATAAATAAAACTATTGTGCAACATTTAATCATAATTGTTTTTCAATGTGAATTATAAAAGTATGAAGTGTTGCGTTTGTTTTGCACAATACTGTACATATGTATATATAAATCACCCACCCGACTACAATGTCTCCTAAACTACGAATCAAAATTTTTGAAGACTAATGTTTTCCATTTTTAAGGGGGGCTGTACAATAGAACGTTCAAAAATGTAATTATGTTGTTGCAATTTCACAAATTGATACATATATTGCCGCTCAAATGTTTTGCATATTCCCATAAAGTTTCGTTGTGAATTGTATAAATAACTTAAATTAAGGACATTTCCACATTTTCATTCAAAAAAAGAAATGAACGCATTAAAGATAAACATCTTTTTCGACTTATCCATGGTGACGAGTACGCATTACTATAAAATGAGAAATCGAAATAAAATAAAAATTTTGTTTCGCGTAGAATTTTTTACAGAAGTCCGGTTAAAAAAATTCTAATTTAAGGTTTTCCCATAATTTTCACCAAAAAATTTTGGGAGCATGGACAAATTGGCGGAAAATTTTCACTTTTCAAAATTTTAAAGTTAATTATCTCATGAAATATAAGCGACCGACAAATTTGTTTGCATATCCGTCGTTTTTGACCCTAAATGAACATTCCTACAAAGTTTCATCAAAATCCGTGAGGAGACCTCAAATTCAACTTATGCCAAATTTTTGTCAAAAAAATCGAAATTACGCAACACTATTTTGGGGTTTTGTGAAGCAAAGTATGTATTTAGATAGAAAAATTTTTGTAGCTAGTTATTGATTCGAATAAATTGCAAATTTCAAGTTTACTGGATCAACTCAAATTGTGTTTTTATTGTCTAAATTTGTCTGTTGCGAACTATCGCATTAAATGAAAAATCTTAAATATGTATGGGAAGAGGGGTGAAAAATTGTTTTATTACAAAAATTACAAAAATATCATCAAATAGTTTTTTAGAGAAGCCATAGATTGCTATCGATTTGTTAAAGGATGTATGGACCTTTGTTCGCAACTTTCCCGGAAGCTAATGCGATTCTCATTTTAATTGCGCAAATATTTAGCAACTAGTAGAAAATGAGGAATAATGAAATCAGATTTAATTTGACTTGGAATTAATTAATTCAGTTGATTATTAATCCCCATTAAGACCGACTTATTATTCAAACCAAGAGAGGTGCTATCGAGGTACAATCAGAGCGTAATTTCTGCCCGCTTGAATTGTTTACTTCATTTAATGGTTGGGCACCTTCCAAAAGAATTCCATGCGCTGCAAGAAAGCACGAAATTTGTTTAACAAATTCGTTCAAACAAAACATAAAAAACTACCTCCTACATTAAGAAAAAAGCCTTCAGTTAAAACGCCGCCGCAAGCTCTTCGGGTGAATGTGAACCTTAATGAGACCCTTCGATGCATGTTAAGAAAAAATAATCTCAGCGTTATTTTCGTTGGAAAAATGGGGAAAAAAGCGAGGGAAACCCTTTGATGCAAAGGACTTTTAAAAGGACATTAGGAAGGATTTGTCTCTGAAATTATTAATGAGTGCTCGCAGTCCGTGCACATGAAGAATTCGCCGGAAGGAAAGAGCACTCGAAACCCTCTTTGTGCATTTCCCAGAGGAGGCGAATGTAGTTAGTGATGACGGGACGGGACTTTTTAGCACGCAGGTCAAATCGATAATTTTCTCCTAAAAGCTCCACCAGGAGAGGAGCCACCCGAGCAAAGTTCAGAGGGGACCGGGACCGAGTTCCTCTGGTCGTCTTGTTTTCATCAGGATTTCGTTTAATTTGCACTATTTGCAGATTTCCTTTGCTAATGTTTTTCGATTTGTTATCGAGTGCCAAAGGTAGTTTAAGGCCGGGAATAACCCGTCTCGTAGAACACCTCCCGGAGGTGCGGCGACTCCTCTGAACCCTCCTGTGCCGTAGTCCAGTACTTTTCCACACATAATCCTGGTCCAGTCCCACTGTCGTCAGAGGCATTCAACAAGGTGTTGTTGGTGTTTCTCCTTGAAGGTGGAGAGACTGGTGCTTGTGCCATTTGAGGATTTTAAGGCGATAAGTTCTATCCTGAAGTGTATAATTGTCGTGATGCATTTTGGATGTTTCTCTTATGGCTTACCAACGGCGAGGAGCGGGCTGCGGTGCGCATAATTTGTGGCTGCTAATAATTTTCACATAATAAGAAATTCAGAAATCTCGGGTGGAAGCTTTTTGCAATTTTCTTATTAAGGCAACTTCAAGTGACGTGGGATGTGAACACTTTAAGTGGTTTTAATTCTCGTGAAGAGTTGTTGAATTACATGAAGAAATTTCAGGTGATTCCCAAATGAAAAAATGGCTGTACATAAAAAAATGCACTAATTTCCTTCTCAATAAAAATTTGAGGGAAATATGAAAAAGCGCAGGAAAACAACGTCGTAGACCACACCTGCAAGATCAGTTAATAGAAAAATGCTTAAAAAATTATGTTCCCGACGCCGCCTTTATATTTATTTAAAATGTTTCGGTGTTATTCTGTTGGTTGTGTTCTATTTATCCTTTCTTTTTCGCGAATCTCTTCACGCTTACGAAGTCAACAAGGGCAGGAGTATCCTGAAGGACGAGGTAAGTCATTTCCTTGCCGACAATTTTTTTTTTATTTTTTTATTATTATTTCTCAGCTACTGTCTTTTTGAAGAAATTGTTATATACAATAAGTATTCAGTAGCTCGCGGTGGATTCGGTGCATGCGTTCAACAAGTGTCCTACTTTTAACTACACCGCCCGGCTGGCGAGACCATTCTTTTTTTTTTTAGTAGAACAAATTTTGCATAGACATTTTCTTACAAGCATTTTTATATCTATGTTACATTTTCAGCTTAAGCAAAAAATACTGGTTAAAAGAGCCCGGGTGCCGAAAGAAAATAAATTCCCACAGGAAACCGTGTCGAAGACAACGGCGACCACTAAATCATACTCAACCCTTAATCCTGTCTACGAATATTCCGAAGAATTGCACAGTGCCACCGAGAGGGACTTACTTGCGAGGAAAGCACACCTCATCGACATTTGTACAAAGGAGAACATAATTGGAGCATACCCACCGAACGCTTGGGAATTTTTTATATCGCCGGGACACAACCTGGTCTGGTGCAATGTGTTCAAAGCAGCCAGTAGCACATGGATGTATTACTTCAACATTTTAGGTAAGCAACAGGACACACCCTTTCAGGACATTTGGATAATACTTTTGTCCAGCAATAAAGTTAAGTTTAATGTGTTAAATGTACTGCCGTCAAGTATATCACTCTTTTTCCTAAAGTATGCACATATGTACATTCTATGCTCTCAAATGAATATTCAATCAACCTTTTATTACCCATTATTGCAAAAGGCTCAACTAAAACAGCAATTTTATATGTTTCCTTTTAAAATTCTTTAGAGAAAACTTGGTCCTCTGTACAAATAAACAACTTTCTACGGAACTTCCATGTCCACTCAATTCGAAAAATAGACTACATATCTCCAAACCAGACCTAACTTACAAAAATATTGGGCAAAATCTTTTAGGTCCTACAGAAAATAAATACATTCAATTTTATGTGCTTCAGAACTATGCTCATTTAACGGCCTTTAATTTTCTTTTGTCACAACCTATGAAGCTAAGTAAAGTTTAATTAAATAAAGAGCTCTTCGATCGCTTCAATGAGTTCTAACTCATTCCTCGCACCAAGTCGGAGAGAGCTTCGAGTTTTAAATTTTAAAAAATTTAGTTCAGTCAATTTTTAATAAATTACTGAAAAATTTAAAATGTTTGACCTTCGACAATTTAAAAACTTACAGAAAGAAAATCGTAAAGAATGAAGAGCTTATTTGAATGAGAAAAGGATTTTTTAAAAGCTTAGCGAGCTGTAAATGCTAAATCTTAAACAAGATACAGTATTTATAAAACTGCACTTTTTTTGTCTTCCAATATTTTAAACTTGTTGTCTGAGAAATTATTATTTTGCTTATTCATTGTTATATTAAAGAAATTTTTTTATATATCCAAGCGGTTCATTCTCCTTACATCTAAATCTGATCAACAGTTTAAGGTCCAAGATTTAGGTCGACATAAAGAGAACAAAATTAGTTTTAAAACAATTTTCTGGCAAATAAAATAAAGGAAAGAAGCTTAGATTGTTTTCTGCTTGTAAATATAAATGGAAAGTTATCACATTTAAATCTGAATTCATATTTGCACGTTGACTTCATAAAAATATTACAGATATGTATGATGAGCAAAATGGGCATACTTCTTTCCTGCCTTTATAAAAATAAATAATTAATGTTGTACTTGTCCTCCCTTATTCGACAGGTGGTTATGACGCTAAGTACCTTCAGAGGACGAAAATATCTCCAATTGAGTTAGCTAGGAAGCGATTCCCTCGTCCAAAAATTCATGAGCTTATGGAAGCCCTGCCTACATCAATATCATTTTTAACAGTGCGTGAACCATTCGAGAGGCTAATTTCGGCATACCGTGACAAATTGGAAGGATGCCGCAATAAGTACTACAAGGTGCTCGGAAGACATATAATAAAAGCCTTCAGAAGTAAAGCTCAGAAGAAGCGCCACAATACTGGACCAACATTTAAAGAGTTTCTTCTATTTTTGATACAAAGCTATAAGAAAGGGAAACAATTTGATGAGCATTGGACGCCAATTTACAATTTTTGCACACCCTGCAGTATTAATTACACGATAGTCGCTAAAGTTGAAACATTACAGAGGGATTCTGAATATATTATAAGGCAGGCTGGACTTGAACCACTTTTGCTGGGAAAATTGCCAAAAAATGTTATGAAGAAAATATCGAATCAATCTACTCAAGTTTCTGGGAGCCTCATCAACAAGTATGTATATTTTGACTACCTTCTTTTATAAGTTAAATTAAATTCCATTATTCAAAATCATTTTATTATATACAGTACACAAGTATCTATGATATACTTATTTCAAATTATCTCTTTTTACAGATACTTTAATCAAATAGATCGTACAGTATTAGAAGAAATATTAAAAATTTATCGTTTGGATTTCGAGCTTTTTGGATATAATGTGACTAAGTACTATGATATTGTGCAACCTCCACCGCCACTGATGCTTACGAGTTACACAAGTTCAACATCTTCCACAACTGTCAACACAGAAGAAATCAAGAAGAATTAAATAAAACACAAAACCACACAATTAAGCGAAAGGAAGACATTTCAAAGGTTTCATCTGCTTCCTCCGCGAAGTAGAAAATCAAGATGATTACCACTTTCGAGCAAATAATATGAGTAAACTTTCTTTAAAATCAGAAGGACAAAATGAGAGGGAAATGGTCACATGAATTAAATATTCAACAATCCCAAAATTAAGGAAAGTTTCTTCAGTATTAACTAAGAATTGTGATTGACCTTGCTGGCAAGCGCCAAATATTTTTAAAATTTGCCTTGCTTTTCTACTATGTATAATCATTGTTGGGAATTTACACATTTTTCAATTTATTTAAAAAACAAACAACCTTAAAAAATGTTCCCTGTTAAGTTCTCGAAACTCTAATTCGACTTTAAAATCGCCTCTTGCTAGTTCAAGTGAAGTGCCAAATTTCGAAATTAATTGGTAAAAATATTTTTTTGTCACTATTGGCGACATATCGAGGATATGTAATTCATGTGAGTCATGTTCAACGAAAAAAAAATGTACCTAATTTAGCTAGTTCTATATATTGATTCTAGATCAAATTTTCGTCGTGCTTTCACCACAATTAAAGGTTTTTTGCACAAAAACTAGTTTAGCACACAGCAACATTATGAAATTGTTAATCGTTTTAAGAAGAATATTGTGATTCGAAGAGATAAACAAATTACATTTTTTGATAAATATTATAAAATTTCGATGTGAATACTATATTGTCGTCTAAAAGATAGAAACACATGAAAGAACAAAATCCTTGTACATAGGCTCTATCTGTGAAAAACGTATGTGTCTAGTCTACATTTGAAAGAATTTTACGATATATTTTCATGACAATCTATTTAACGAAAAAGAGAAGCACTCAAAGAGTATATTTGTAAAAACATATTGACCCAGTTTGGGGTTTTTTTTATTGTAATCTTTCTATCGTATTAACATTACCTTCATGTACATACAAATAGCGTTATATTGAATGTCTTATTGGAATAAATTATATGGTGATATAAATAAACTTATGTTTAATTATATAAAAAATTTGAACCGTGCCGTACAAATGCTGAACAATTTATATCCGTTTATAACCCCTGCGCAACTTCCTCCGTATCGTTTTTTTTTTACGAATTAGAACGTTATTTTTATTATATTTCAGTTCATAACACACGAAAAAATATATATTAAATTAATATTGTACAAACAATCAAAATATTCAAGTGTAAATACTACTAAAAAAATTGCAGGTTTCTAAAAGAAAAATTAGCGAAAATATTTTTGGGAACAGTGCACAATTGATAGTACATAATAACTTCTTGCAGCAGTTGTATATGGAAAAAAAATATAAAAGACATACTCGATCTTGCCACACATGGTTCAAAGTGTTAACTGCCTTTTTGTTAGGTCATGGACAAAACGACTGAGCTTTTCCTTAATTTAAAAAAATATTCAGAGTGTAATTCATACTATTCTATGAATTTTTCACATTGTGCAAGTGATGAAGTTATTTCTAACTTTATTAGTACTGCAGAATAAATTACATTAAAAAAAAGTTGGTGTAATAGTGAAGTAATATATGACCTAAAGAAAATATAAGTTTTGGGATCACAAAATTCTATTCGAAATAATAACAGATTGTGATTCATAATGCGAAAAAAATGGTTTTCCGTACGGGTGATTCTACATGTGTCCGGCTTTTTGCAGAACATTATTAAGTTTAAGTTTATAATAACTTGAATAGAGACCCATCGATTTTCATTTACATTCTGAAAATTTTTTATAAATTGCGATGCCTGTTTGAAAAGTACCAGACTATTTTAAGAAAGGTTCAAAGTTAGTTTAAACATAGCTTGAGCCTAGTTCAAACTTGAACCAAGCCTGGCCTTAGTTCAAAGCTGAAGCCTTGTGCAAATCAGGTTCAAATTTAGGTTAAAATTGAGCGTGACCTAGCTCAAGCCTGGTTCAAGTTTGACTCAAATCTGCCTAGTATAAATCTGATTTAGGTTGGCTTCAAGTCGTTATCAAAATTTAAAGATATTTTACTTTTCTGATTAATATTGTAGTTAAGATGCAAACTTTGGTTGACTACAAGTCAGACAAACGAATTTTCTGAGAAAAGTATAACCATTTCGTAGATTCATTCCAAGGTGAGACTTTTTCCGCGAAGCAATCCGCTACCGGTATACATAGATGTTAGATGCTTATTAGCTGCTTTGATAAAAATGATGAAGATTTTAAATCTAGAAGTGTTATCATATTGCACATATCGGTTCGACGTATATTTCAGAAAATAAATAATTTACGATTTAAACTCTCCATCTGTTTTATAACGACAGCAACAGCAAAACTTTCCCATTGATCAAAAAGGACAAATGAGGTTTCGTTGTTGCTCTTGAGATAATAAACACAACATGAAAAAGAAACTAATAATAAAATTTTATAAATTAACTATCTACTTTCAATCCATTTTATAGCACATTCATTTCTCTTGATTTTAAGACAGTCAATATTTTTCGTTCATTCATTGCCTCAAAAACTCACAAATATGTAGAATACTAAGGTCATATTCTGAGGAATAACATTAAAAACAAGATTAACTCGATAAACCATTGGCTTTTAAGAATTTGAAGTAGACACTCTCATTAAGACCACTTAAGATAGTTATCATTTTCTTTAAATCTCCACTTTGCTTGACGAGTGCAACAAAGTTAATTTATTGATTTCTTATTTTATAATTAAAATATTTTAATAGACAGGTAAATAGCTTGTAAAAAGTAAAAATAATAACTTACTCGACAAAACGGTGAGAAGGAAAATGTAGTCCGAGAACGTGATAAGTCCATACGATCCCAACTTATAGAAAATGCTGTCTCTATCTAGGTTAAGATCCAGCCTTTCCGTCACGGTCTGCGAATGTAATTAGGAGAGCATTAAAACCGCCGAAAGATAAAATACTTCTTCTTAGTTTCGATGTTCTTTAAAGAATAGGGACAAACGCGGAAACGATAAAGATTTGAACGACATTTTCCAAACTTTGGGCACTGAACGTGTCAAACATATAAAGAAACGTATAAAATTAATTCATCATTACACAAAAGCTATGTAAATATGTGCTTTTTTCTAGTTCTACAGTTGTATTTTGGAGTGTTTTACAAACGAGCTTATTTTTCTCTCTGTGTAGCGTGAGCCCGATGAGGTCAGACCTTTGAGCAAAATCCTTAAATTGTCGTCCTAGAATTTAAAATTCATTACCATCCTGAGTTAATTTGCTTAAAATTAATTCTGTTACTTTTACGGGTATATCTGTTCATCAAATGCATGCAGGAAACGTTAAACATTTCGAAAAGGTAAATTCTCTACGTTATTCTATCCATACGTTCAGCCACAACCTAGTCTAAGTTATGTAATCGTCAGTCGGGGCATGATCTTAAAAGTGATTGTTGTGATGAAAAACTGAAACTACAAAAAAGCACATTTATTTCACCATAGCGGCGGGCATTTTTATAGAAATTTTGAACATTTTAGTAACTAAAATTTAATATTTTTTGTTCGAGAAGAATAAAGAACATCCAATTGTCACATTCATAAACGAAAGATAAATTAGAGAATAATGAGAGAAACTTCGCCAATTGAAAAGCAAATATTTCAGCAGCAACAGAAAATAAGTTCAGCACCCAAAAATTGTTGAAATCTTTTTATGTATGTCGCACACATGTTTTTTTTGTTATGTCGAATAAAAAGTGAAAGCAGGAAAATGGCTTTACAGATGATATGCGAAAAGATGGGCTTAAATCATGCAAAAATCCCTATCTATTGCATTCTATAGAAAAAGTAAATCCAAGCTAGTATAATACAGGGAGGTGATAAGTTAAGAGGGGAATCAGTAAATACCTCTCCCACAATCTGAAAAGATAGAAAATTTTAAAAGAAGGGAGCAGTGTTAGAAAGACAGTGACATAATTAAACTAAAACGTTTTTACATTTAAAGGAAAATATTGTTAGTTTCGGATGGTTACATTTCCCAATGGAAATACAGCCAGCGGAAATAACTCGAGTCAACAAATTACCTTGGGATCGTAGCGTCGATACTGATCCAGTCCAAGTCCTGCAAATATATTTATTGCAATTTGTAAGTAATTTCCCAACCTGATCAAAATAAGTTCTAGTTAATTAAATTAAGGTTAGTACCCTCAGGTTGCTTCATCCCAGGCGTCATGCTAGTTAGAAAATCCACCGGAGTCATGAAAACCTCGCTATGGTCTGTGGCAGTCGGGACTTGAATAGTTGCAAAGTATCGAAAAACTTTATCTGGAGTTGAGTACTGCCGTATTCGATTTTCATACTCGATTATCTGCCGAAATTTTAAAGATCGATTTTTTTATTTTCAAAACAAATCGCATCATTTCGGGCGGGAAATGTTGAACAGAACGAAAATTTTAAACAAGGCAGTAAAACAAATAATACAAAAGAAAAACAAAGCTACTACAATAATATCAAAAATTTGTAAGGCCATAGCGTCTAAATTTCGTTTTATGGCACCTGAAGCTTCAGCTTCAGATCAAATGCCCTTTTGACTTGGTGAGATTTCCATGAAAATATGTATATCGTTTTTATAAAGGTAAAATAACTAAGTACACTAAATGTTATCTCTAATTGTTTTCATCTTTTCTTCTAACTTTTTATTAATAATTTATTAATATTAAAAAAATACGAATTCAAGAATGTGAACAATTACAGCTTTTACATTTTATGGAATTATCATGTAGAAAGAGGTTTTTGGTTTAACCAATATTCGTCAGTTTTATTAAATTATTTAAATGTAAATTTATCAATGCTAATAAAAAACTTTCACTTCAACCTCGAGACGAAAAGTTATACGCACAGTTTATTTAATTTTAGATCTGTGGATTTAAAATTTAACTGGATAATAATAAAAATTAATACATAGCAGTTTTTAGAGCTGCCAATCGGATCCAATATAGTAACGAACAATTAAAAACTAACTAATTTAAAAATTGTTAATCAAGATTTAGTAACATATTTTCAAGATGCTATATCGAATAAAAATGTGAGTATTTTCGTACACACATACTCCTATATTATTATAAGTTTTTGCAAAGTAGATGATTTTTTTCCCTATTCTATGAAAATTTTGAGATTCAAAAGAAATCTAATATTCCGATCTAAAAAAGAATTTAATTGTAATATACTTCAATAGATACACAGAAAATTTTAGGCCCGCCGATTGCAATTAAGTTTCAATTTGAAGGTTATGAATTATCATACTTAACACTTACATATATAGTTGCGACGAAAAAATGTGGGTGATTTAAATAAAATAATTCGAAATGCTAAAACATTTGAATAAAAAGTCGAAAATCGTGGATGCAAGCGCGTTATGTCACCTTTAACGTTTTATTCGAAAATTTATTTAAATTTAACAGCAAGCATTGAAACTGTTCAAAAATTGGTCTATACGGTAGCAAACAATTCCGTTGTTATGTAAGAAGACCTCTCAAAGAAAAATGAAATCCACAATTCATTTCAAAAACGATAAAACATAGAAGTTCCAGCATCATATGTAGTGTGGGCGGTTTTTCGTACTATGCCGCCGCTCTCATATCCTGGGTTCAATCAATCATGGACTATTTATATTAAAATTCTTCAAGAAGTGATGTTGCCTTATGTGTTTAACGAAATGCCTTTAACGTGATATTCCAAGAAGACAATAACCCGAAACACACTAGCAAAAAAGTAAAAGAAAGGTTTTGAGGTAATGGGGTCAATGTCATTGAGTGGTTACAGTGCTATTTTTTTGACAGGCTGTTTTTTGAAGATTGTTATTAAAATTAGAAACTCCTTATAAAACAATTAATAAATTTAAGAATTTATTATTTGAATTTTTCCTGCCGTTAGATAATAGCTAGATAATTTCAATAGTATTTTCTACGAATATTACGAAACCGGAAACTAAAATTTTGTTTCGGACGCCTTTTTTTATAAATTTTAATCAAATTATTTTCATAAATACGAATTGTTTTAAAATTTAACGAAAAACTTTACATTCCATAAAAGACAGGACATCTTGAATATGAATGGATTTCTGATTCTAGCTGCTATTAGAATGTACTCATGAAAAGTTTGCTCCAAGAAAATTACAAATCAAGTTCTATTTGATGAATTTTCTGAGGTTTCATTCGCTTTTAAATTAAATGTACTAAAAACGAATACTTTTTTAACTTTTCGATCCAACAATCCAACAAGAACAATGACGAAATATTGTTGCTCTTGCTGATAGTTTTATCTCCAGAATACCTTGATAAGATAGCACACTGATTGCCCTGATTTTTTGCCGAATAATACAAAAATAATTTTTTTTAGGGCCTCCACAGAACGATTATACAAAATCTCACTGTATAAACTTAGTGTACATTGTAGTTAATAGCATAACTTTTGGATGAGGGATGGAGGCTGACTCTCAAGAACGACCTGAGCTATAGGTGTATTAGCAAAATTCTCGCAACCACAACCGCATAGTTAAAGTTAATAGCAATTTAGCCGTAGCTAGAAATTTTTATTACCGTCCGGCTGCTTCATTCCAGGTGTAATTGCTCGCAAGAAATCGTCAGGGGTCATGTAGACCTCATTGCCACCGTTGTACAGAACGCGGACTGTAGCAAAGTAGCGGAAAATTTTGTCGGGGGTGGAATACGACCTCATTCGGTTTTCGTACTCCATGATCTGGGCCGCGCACAGAACGAGGAACATAAAAAATCAACAAAATAAAAATTAGTACAAAATAAAATTCATAATTTATTACAGAGCCTAAAATTGAAAAAGGCACATGGAAGAATATTTGAAAAAAAATTAAATATCTCCCACCACATGCTTACTGCAAGATATGATGCTTTTTTACCTTCCGGTCACGGAAACCGATTTTCTCCTTTTTGTTTTTCTTCTTTCCCATTTCGGAGCCAATTTGTTGGTCGCCTTCTTCATCCGACTCAGAGTCGGAGACGTTCGAGGAGCCCTTCTCGCCCCCTTCATCTCCGTCTTGCGCAGTTTTTTCCCCACTGAATGCATCTACCGGCGGAAAAATTGCACCTTTTAACCTATTTATGCAGGAAATTACGTAAATCAACATGTAAATAATAAAAGACGAATTTTTTACTTTTGCCAGTCGATAATGCTAGCAAAGAAAAGGGTGCATACGAAGACGTAAAGATATTTTGTGATTTTCGGGGTATTTTGATCCTTATGCCCGAAATTCTTATGACCCCGGGAGAGCTCGTAATTGGCACATTTTAAAGAGGCCGGGTAGACGGCAGCTACTTGAATTGGGGCCCTGTAGACACTCTGCAGGTTCCTCGCCAAAAGAGCACCACAGTACCGAAGCGAGGCCATTTCGCAGCGTGAATTGAAATTCAGCTGAAAATACACTTTGTTTGGATTGGTTAACAATGCCTATTTAGTTCAAGCACTCGTTAAATCACCTTATTTAACAAATTCCCGTTTTTCAAGACACCCTTTCTACGCAATTTCGATTTATCCAATGTCAAGTCAACTGTCAACCCTTTTCGAACTTTGGCAATCAGCTGGAGGATTGTTTACTTCGGAACGGTGCGGCATTAGGCCATAGCGAATTTTGGTCCCGACAAATTAAAGCCAACTTTGTGCGGAAGCTTCCAGCTGAATATGAGGTAAACAAGAAGAAGTTTGACAGCTGTTTATTGACAAACAAAACAAACGTTGAATCGAGTAAAAATGGGAACGACTACGCTGTGGGATATTACCAAAATGTGCAGAATTTGCTTGAAATGTGACTCGCAGGGACTCGTTTCCATTTTTAATACAGCGTTTACTGTGCGGCCTGTTGATATGATTCGTGTGCTTAACCTTTTTAAAGTAAGTAACAGCTATTTGTTTGTTTACAAGATTGCTCGCTCCCGGCATTGCCTGGGTTGGCTTTTTGAATTAAATATGATAATTCAAGAATTAAGAGGCATCGAAGACAAAATAAAAAAAATTGTATATCACTTATTGGTGCTCATAAATTTACAATTTTAGTGGGATAGGTTTTGAGCGAATAACTACGGTTTCAATCGCATCTACAGTTTTGAATAACTTTTCAATACACGTTAAACTGGATGAAAAAATTTCTTGAATATTATCAAACTTTGAGCATTTAGAAGTCGACCAGACCAGGCGCATTTCCCAGAATATCTAGTTTTGAAATGTCACTACTTCTAGCATAAAGCAATGGTAGGCCTAATTTTCCATAGATTACGAATGAAACTACGAACAGCTTTAAGGCATTTCGAAATAATCCGTGAGTTTTACTTTTTTCCATATTGATTATTTGGGGAATGTCTGTTAAAAAGGGGCTATTTCCACAATAAGCAAACAACAAAAATTGAAAAACAAACTTTCTGTGGTCCTATTTGTGTGTGCAGGTGTTTTTTTCAATAAAATTATTTATGGGTATTTATTTTTATAACGAACACATTTTTCAGTATTTTAATTAAAAAACAAAATAATAATCTAAAATTCCAAACATCCCAACTGGCGTGTTTACCATCCTCGCCTTCACCTTAGGTTTAATTGTCCTACTTTCCTCCCTAATTGTAAAAAAACTAAATTCTTTGAAGAGAAATCTCGCAAGAAATATGAATTCTTATATAACAACTTGAAATTTTGAACGTATACATATGTATAATCCAAAGGCCGTTAGAGCTCAAGAAAACTATAATAAAATATATTTCATAAATATAGCATAATTTCCCAGCTTATGGCATGACAAATGTTTTAAATTAAAATAAATTGAAAACTCTCTATAACGAAACTCAAGAGACTGAATATTTTATTTTGTTAGAGAGTTTTCGTTACATAAAACCATATAACCAAGGTTCAAAAGTTAGTTCACGTCTGCTACTAATGTGCATCTTAGTCAATCTTGGTCATCTTGGTCAACTTAAGGGAATTTTTGGAAGCTTTTTGTAAACTAAATTAATGTTTTGAATAGTAAACAATAATTTTTCCTTATATAGTTTGCACTGTATATGAAAGGAGTAAACGTTTTTAGACCGATAAAATTCTACGGGAGAGCATCGTATATTTTCATAAGGGACCAAATGAATATAAAATATACATTCTATTAAATAAATACCGGGAATTGTTCATTGTAGATGGCCCGGTAAAAGATATGAAAAAACAAATGTTTTCATGTAGTACCAATGTAATGCGTTCAGCGCCTCAATTTGCAATTTTAGATGTTTGGCCAGTTGGAGAGGAGTTGTACTTTCTTATATTCCGTTCTTGTTGGCACGATAAATTCCATATTTCTTACTAGAATTCTATTAAATTTTGTGTATTCATTCATTAAGAAAAGGCCAAAAGCGTGAGATACTGCGCTTTTTTGTGTATTTAGTTTAGTTCACACGATAGCCCCCGCATTAATTGTCTTTATAATATCGTAGAACGACTTGTTCAGTGTTATAAATATTTATGCAATGCTTGTCGTTTACAAAGGTAGATTTAGCTGACGGGTTTCCTTCTTGTTTGTGCCAATCTTGCATTTGTCGTCTACTGGATGCATACAACCTGAAGCAGCAGTGCGAACTATCAGATATTCGATTTCGAGAATATTTAGCGACTATAGCACCAATTTCCTACGCAACTAAAGACATAGAAAGTTTGAAGAGTTTTAGCAATAGGTAAACAATGAATACTTATCCATTTGAAGGAAATTCACCAAATTTTATTTTAAATAGCTCACTACCAGAAGAATTGAGCGGGTCACATTTAGGAAAAGATGAGGAGATTTACGATACTATGGATGTTGTTTGTGATATTTTCGATAAAAACAATTCTGAAAATATTGAAGTTGCAGACAACGTTCTGCAGGATGTTGATATTGATGTAAATAGCCTCTCCAAAGAAGATGAAGTTGCTGATGAAGAACCTTGTTCCAGTTCAAATTCTTTAAAAAACAAAAGGGATAAATCGTCGAAAGTTAAAGTAAAGGTTCATATCCTAATATGCTAAACTTTATAAATTCCTTAATGTGGAAAATTACAGAAACAAAAAATTAAAAACAATGCACAATTGAAGGCTCCAGAAAAATGTAGTGAATGCGGGAAAGTGTTTCCCTACAGTGGCTATTTGGAAATTCACATGAGAACTCATACAGGAAAGAAACCTTTTGAATGCGATGTTAGTAATAAAATCATTTCGTATCTTAAAAAGTCTTCAATAATTTTTTCAGGTATGCGGACGGCGCTTTACACAAATGGGAAACTTATCCCTGCACAAACGTATTCACACAGGTGAGAGGAGATATCAATGCGAAATTTGTAGCAAATTCTTCACCACGTCCAGTAATTTAACGGCTCATAGAAAGAGTCATTCTGAAATGAGGAACTTTAAATGTACCCAGTGTTTGAGGGCGTTTAAGACGAAGAGAGAGCTCAAAAGCCACGAGGGTACGCACACCGGTGAGAAAAACCACATCTGTGAAATATGCCAGAAAGCCTTCTATAAGCAGTCCTACCTGAATGTTCACATGAAAACGGTCCACAAAGGCGAAAAAAGGTTTCAATGTGATGAATGCAACAAATGTTTTTCAAATAGTTCCAATTTAATTTGCCATTATAGGTAATACTCCTTCAATAAATTATCCTTTTTAGTTTTCTTATTAAAACATACTAACTCTTTTCAACAGAATACACACTGGGGAAAAACCGTTTCAGTGTAAGAATTGCAACGCCAGATTTAATCAATCTTCAGGTCTAGCTAGACACGCTAAAACTCATTCAAAGTTGTCGCAATAAAGTTTGCTAAAGTTTATATTATTAACAGTATTTTCTCCTAAAGAAACTGCATAGTCGAAATTCCCTCTACCAGGGCAATAGAAGAGGAAAGCAAAGGAAATGAATACGCTGAAATTCCTGAAGTTCTAAAAAATCATAGTGAAAAGAAAAGCTATTTAGAATGTCAAGAAGCATTAAAAGAAGACGCCGCTGAATAATGCAATGAAGTTCCCAAAGAAATTATGAAGGCCTGAAGAATCTTTGGTTTAAAATCTCAAATGATTGAGCAAGCAAGTGAAACACCAGCTGCACTTTACACGAGTATATCTTTAATTTTCTACATACTAAATAAATAAATAGATAAAATTTTACTTAAAACTCATGAACAATTTCATCATCTTCATGTCGTCTAATCGGGTCTCCCTTGAGAAGCGAAGAAATCATGCTGTAATAAAATAAAATAAAATAAATGAACCTTTTTGGAACAAGATTCTTACCAGTAGAGATAAATGAAAAACATGATCATGTAGTAGCCTAAATAAATCATGCAATTCCTCAAGTGGACCTTAAGAAGGCCTCGACTGTGTATGTCAATTGGATCGTATACGCCCAGGTTTCCAGGAGGAAGACGATACAGTTCGTAGCCCAACCAAGCAACCATAGGAGCGTTCAGCAGGAAGAGCACCCAGTGACCACCCAGGATAATAAAAATACAGAGGATCGTATGGGAGATGAACTTTGGCATGACCCAGAAATTGAGCCTGTTGCAGCATTCTTGTGCGTTCAAATAATCACATTCCAAATCGGCCAGTGTCAGGATCTGAAAAAATGTAATTATGATAACGTTTTAATTCAAATTAATTATTAAAATATTTTTAAAAGGAATCATTCAATATATTTTTAAGCTTATCTCACAAGCGGGAACGAAAATATGCGAAACAATTAAGTCTTTGTAAGGATACTTAGGATTCGATTTTGAATAAATTAAGTTAAGTTAAAAGTTTAGTATTTGGCAATGCGACATCCAATTGCAACTGATCGTAATAGCTTTTATTCTGCATTTACTCAATACAGCGGAAAACGCTCCAAGATTATTATTCAAATTTTGAAGAAAAGCTTTTCACTTCGAGCGAAAAATTAATTTGAAAAAAATATTTGTAAACTCATGCTAGATCCTTAAAATTGACCTGTCAACAGATATTGGCCCCAATTTCGCTCTCAAACTCAAAATATCAAATCTAAACTCTACCCACGATCGCACGGACATATGAAAATATTGAAAAAAATATCCTCAAGTGATTTCCTAACCGATAGACCCTCAGATCTGGGGCCCAGGAAATTCGATTTTGACGTACCATTCAAGGTAGAGATTAAAGACAGACAGACAGTGATGGAAAGATAATGACGCTAACAACCGGGATTTCTGATCCCAACTGCCGAATTTCATCAGCCCTGAGAAAAATCCTAATCAATCTGAGAATCTTTATGAGAAAACCATTTAATAATTTTTTTTGTCTATAAAATTGTATTAGACGCCAGACTAGATTGCAAAATAAAAAGGAACCAGATAGTGACTATCGGCGCGAAGGATCTTTGTCTGTAGGAAGTGGCTGAAGTGCTGTGATGCACCCTTAATGCAAAAAGTTGTAATTTTAAATTGTTTGCCTTCATAAGAATCATCCATCCTTGGACCTTGTTCGTTCTTGCAATCCCTGTTCATAGAATTAGGACCACTCACAAGTTTTCTATTTTTCAGAAATTTCTGCTTGTAATGCAATAAAAACGCGGGATTTTCCAAATATATTCTTTTTATCTCATTGCCATTAAATTATAAACAGAATATAAAAATTTTAAAAGACCAACCCTTCACCCTTTTTAGGAGCATCTATATTTGCCCTTTTAAAGACAAAAGCATATTCTGAGATATCACGAAATCGGAAATCAAGGATAAACGAGCAACAAACGTGCAAATAGTTGCGGTAAAAATAAAACAACGCCACGAACTGACCGAAGAATTATTCTGAAGCCTTACGGAAATCGTTTGGCATCTCTAAATAATTTACATCTGGAGCTACAAAGTAAAGGGATTCAAATATCTTCAAATTTTAAGGAGACGGTTATACACTCAAAGCCAGATAATATTTAACGACGAGTGCAGGCTTAAAGCTATTGTGGAGAGCCATTAATTCGTTCGAAGGAGACCAACAGAGCTGTACAACGAAGGTAGTATCGTAACGATCGTAAAACATCCAGCAACTACGATGATATGATCTTGTATCTTTTGTCGAGAGAACGTTGAATCAGGAAGTGAACCCCAAGGTTGTTCAGGAAATCTTAATTCCTTATTTTAATGGTTTAAGACACTGTGGAATATCTGAAACCTATGTATATAAGCATGATGGTGAAACTTGTTAGACTGATCTGTCCATTAAAAATTTACTAACCACCCACAATTTTCTGATTATTCCTTGGCAAGGCAATTCTCCCGGCATGAATCCCATTGAGAATGTTTCCAGTCTACTAAAATATGAAATTTATTCTCTCCCATAAAAGACCTTAAACAAAATATTACTGAAGTGTGGGAAAATAGCCCAGAAATGTAAGAAACGATTTAGTGATGCTTTGAAAGCACGCAAGATCGAGTAAATGCTATTATTAGTTCTATAAGGAAAGACAGAATATTGTGAAAATTGAGTGGTCCTAATTCGATGAACTGAAACTATAAATTTCAAAAAGTGAGATGTTAGAGTGATAAATCTACAATCCTCGCATAACTAGTTGCCTTGTCTTATCCAACCATGGAAAGTATCCCGTAATTAATACTAGTATAATAAATTTTTCTACTTGATTATGCAAAAAATAACGAAAATTAAAATTCATACAAATACCAAACCCAAAATGCAGGTGCAGATTCCAAGTAGGACTTTTGCAGCCACACAAAGCTGAATTTGCTATTCAGGGTAATTCATTTGAATGCCTCGTAAGATTTACTTTTTAATTCCCTATTAAATCTATTTGCTGCTCTACTCACATAATAAATAATCAGAAATAAAATCGCTCCAAATGTGACGAGTGCGAACGAAAATAGTACTGGATCTGGAAGCATCTTCTGCGATTATCATTCAATTAGGTCAGCCCAGAATCTTCGCATAAAACGTCCGAATTCTTTGGCATCGTTGTCACAGGACTTCACCCAAAAATTGCATTTATAAATTCGGCAAATTTACTTCATCACAAAAACTAAACAACTCCCAAATGTCCGCTGACAGACTACGACTGTCACTGTGACATTTTTCGTTCGGAATGGGATAATAAATTTATTTACATACTTCGTTTTGATGATGTTTGATTTGAATTTCTGGCAGGATAATGATAAATTATAGTGTAGATTAATTTTTTAGTTTAATTTTTAATATTGTGAAGTGGATAAAGTGTTAATTTTATGTAAAAGTTGTTGCAAATTTGGATTTTTTAGTGGTATTGTACCTGTTCCAGTTAGAACATTAAGAGAATTCTTCCCCTCGGTGCGTATTCTCTTAAGCTTTTGCGGCAGCTTTCTGCTCGCCTTGGGACTGGCTCTGTCGAGCTGCGGCGGATCGGGCCAAAGTGGATTTAAATCTCGCAGGTGAAAGATGTTCGCGTCTTGGGCTGGTGAAAAACCCTAAGAACTGCAAAAAAAAGACCCTCCAAGCGCTCGAGGTCACCCGGAACTGTGCAACAGTGCGACTCCGGGATAAATTCGCGCGACGATTGCACCGCGAACTTGCACTTCTTGACAGGTGTGAGGCGAGTTTTGCTGCTCGTCAGGTGATTGCTCTGGGGCTCCTCATTTTCGCGAGTGAAATCGACCTCCTGCTGCTCGCTGATATTTTTCTGTAGATTTTCTGTTTAACTTTTTTTCATCTGGGGCGACAGGCAGGTCGTCCGGGTGAAGGTGTTTTCTGGTGGCACTGGACGCAGGCAGAGCGGAAGACTCGTTTTTTTTTTTTTTTCTCTGAGGGGCTTCCAGCCGCGGATCCAAAAACCATCCAGCGCCCCGGGGACTGCGATTGCACAGAGTTCGTTCGCGGCACGGCAGCATTTTGCAAGATTCTCGATCGGGCGGAGCACCTGCTGGGTGCATCCCCAACTTGTTGAGGGAGACTGCTGAGTGCTGTGCCACGGGAGAGCTCCTAAATTCGCAGTTTTCTGCGATAAACTACCCGAAAATTGGCTGAAGAAGGAAAAAAAAAACATTTTTTTTTTTCTTTTGATTCCTCGACCTGTCGACAGATCTCTCCCGCGCGGTGCGAGTGTGTTTGTGTGTGCGTGTCCATGGACTGCTAATCAGTGCGTTCCCCTCTCTGCCGTGTCGCGATTGTTGCAAAAAAAAATCATCAGCAACGGCAACACACCACCAGCATCTGAAGAGAGACGGGCTTGGCGGGGCGGACGGACGGACGGTCGAGAGAGCGGTGAGCTTTTTCGATAAAACTTTCCTCCTATCTCTCCAGCAGCAACCCTGCCCTTCGCCACCCCTTCGCGAAAAACTTCAAAGGAGGAGAAAGGCGGCGTGCCGTGCAGCATCCCAAGAGAAAGGTGGGTTTTTTTGGAGTTAGTTTTTCATGTTTTACTACAGCGCGGGGCGGAGCACCCGCACAACGGAGCGCTGCTCAGATTCAGTCATCTTTTGTTGCAACATTTTCTTCAGATGTAACGCAGAAACAAAGGCGTTTTGTTTACTTTTTTTCCTCATGTACCGCACTGCGGTCGGTAATACAGTACCACTTTTCCCCCCTGGTTTTTGGTGGTGTTCGTCTCGCGAATTGTTTCCCGTCTTTTCGAAACTTAAAGAGGTCCCACAGCGTTAAGATCGCTGCCTCCCTCATTTAAATAAAAGACAAAAAGACGGTCTTATTATCACGCAAAAAGCTCCCACTCTAAGAAAACAAATTCCCTCGTATCGCAAACAAAAACGGTAAGAGTAAAAAAATGAAAATTAACTCTTAAGAGAGTTTAGGCCCTGGCTGGACTCGGATTACTTAAGAAACTGGAGGTAAGAAGACATTGTAAAATAGATAAAAAAACAAATAAAATAACCTCTATCTGTTCCGTGAATTATTCCTCGAATTGGTGACAAGTTGCGATCGCCAAGCGACCGGGGGACGGGGCACTGTTTACCTGCCGCTGCCGGCGTCGTCGTCTTCGCTGTCGCCTGGCTCGCAGGTGAGGTGCCTCGGCTCGCGGCTGGCCCATGTGGCGCGCGAGAAAGGCAAGGTCGCTTCGGTGCGGCGGATTCGATTCGTCGCCTCTTGTTTACTTCCAAGCAACTAGCGCTCCGCCACCTTTCCCCCGACTTGTGCTGCGGGGGCCGATAAGCTCTGCTCCAGCTGGGGAGCCCCAGATAGCAGCGGGTCAATGGTCAACGTCGTGACCGGCTCGTTGCGGGACGCCAGCTGCGTGGAGACTGCGAGGGGGCCCATCTTAAGACGGCTGGGTTAATCGGGCTTAATCCGATGTTAATGCACTGGCGGCTAATTACAGGTGAATGAACGAGGAAACTGCAAAATTGTTTAGATTATTTTTTTTATTTATTCCCCGAACCTTGCGCAAAGTTGGCCAGAATGCGAAATCGGCTCCCAAAAATATAAAAGGAGACATTGTGATGTATTTCACTCAGGGACCGTAACGGTTATAAGTTTTAAGATAAAAATCAGACAATAACAGTTATATTTAGTTGTAAATCTTATTGGTTAGCGTTTAACCATTATTTTACAATTTTTTTATTTTGGTTATGAGAAAAGAGTTATCGATCAAATTTTATAATTTTGCTAATTAATGAGAGTTATTTCTGAGTTTTATTTTTTTGGTTACCGAATAACCATTATTCAGCAATTTATTCTTTTTTTCTCATAAAGTTCTCATTTGAAAGCGATTTCCACCAACTTACTGACCCCGAAAACCCCCAAGTAACAATTTTGGTGAAAATCGCATGCACTTCAAAATTTGACAGTCCGCGATTTTGTATTCGCAAGCTGGTGGAAATCGCTTTCAAATGAGAACTTTATGAGAAAAAAGGAATAAATTGCTGAATAATGGTTATTCGGTAACCAAAAAAATAAAACTCAGAAATAACTCTCATTACTGAGAAATATTATAAAGGTTGATCGATAACTCTTACCCGGTAACCAATAAAAATAAATTGGATAATAACTGTTATTTAAGATAAGAATTATAAAAGTTAAATGATAACTCTTATCTCATAACCAAAAAAAAAAAAATTTTAAATAATGGTTAAACATTAACCAATAAATTTTAAATGAAAATTAACCATTATTGAACAATTTTTATTTTATTAGTTATACTTTTTAAAATCACGCCTGAAATCTATAGTTCACTTGACGGCGATAAAATTGTTCCAAAGATGCAACAAGATCAGATCATTATTTCTCTGTGATTTTTTTGTTTTAAAAATACAAAATAACGGTTATTTTCGGTCCCTGATTTCACTTGATTTTCATAATATTATATATGTACATATATATTAAGTTGACAAACACAAACACAAAAAAATGTAATTTTTGGGAATTTCTTTTGGCGATTCTAATATGTATATGTATTGATATAATTCTTTTTGGGTTACATTACAATACACTTAAAGTTAAAAACAAAATTTTTTTTTTTTATTTATTTAACATTGTTTTTTCTTTAATAAATGCAGTATATAAACAAAATACGTCAAATCAGCTTGCGTCCTTAATATTTCGCTTCCGGATGATCTGAAACAGATTTCAGAGAAGATTCATGATCAGTAATGTAATGGGTATCGGCCGTACTAGAATTATTAACTTTGGGGCAAAAATAACAAAATGGCGGACCGTTAAACAAAAAATTTAAAAAATGACGGTGTTTTTTTAGCTATTTCATTGCAAAAACAATTTTAATATCAATATTTTTACTTGATTCTAGTATGGCCGATAGCCACACATGTATAAAATATGTGGAAAAAATTTGAAGAGAATCGGTCGAGTAGATTCTGAAAAATTTAGGACGCAAGGCGTAAAAACGTTGTTGCCAGAAAAACGCGTTTAAATTTTTTTTTTTTTTACCATTAAGCGGCCAAGCAGTGACTTTCGAAAATCGCTTATAAATACGGAAGGACTGCTTGGATCTTCTTAAAAATTTACACAGTATTTCTGAAACACAATACTTTCGAAAAATGTAAAAAAATAATTAGTTTTTTGAAAGTTGAGAAGTGGGTAGACCCTTAAGTATCTCACCACGATCTTGATGGATCTTCACACGTCCTACATATACTGAGATAAACTATGATTAGTTAACTTAATGATTGCATAAGTCTCACCTGTCCCTAGGAACCTCCAAACATATTTAGTTTAGGTTTCATTTCTAAGGTACGAAGAAGACACTCACTCAAGGAGATTATTTTAAATACTTACTATATACACTACAAGTAAAGAAGACCTCTGGACAAAACTTCTTCAATGTTGGAACGAGATGTATTGATAATGGATATATTGAAGAAAATGTGTAATGACCTGAATTTATGTATTATTTAGCTTATTACTCTTTTTTCAATTATATACATCTTAAGGAATACAAATGTGTGCCACAACTCGATTACAATGCTTTACTTGAAAAAATATCCATTCATAATTACAAACATATGAATAATTCGAATAGTTGTGATCGGTAGTGTAATAATGTACATAAAATTGGCGAACCAGTTTGAGCAGCCGGCAAAACTGAATATATGTAATTTTGTTACTTTTTTGTTGCTAATTTGTTACACTATTATCAATTTTGTTGCTGTGATAGAATCCGAGAAAAATGCCGGTTTTCCAGGTTTAATTTAAGCTAGAAGCCGGCATACGTGAAAAAAAGTTTGGAGGGGTGGAAATTGTGTATTTTTTTTGTTGCTAATTTGTTACGCTAGTTTCAAGCCATTTGGGTTGGTAGTTTTTGAGAAAAATCGGAAAAACCGCGGAAAACCCGATATAATCGCTACAAAAATATTTTAAGAGTTTGAAAAGTTTGTAAATCATCCCTGTTCCGTATTTCTTTTGTTGCTAATTTGTTACGCAAGTTTCGAGTTATTTGGGTTAGTAGGTTTCGGAAAAACCTAGGAAAACACGATATAATCGTTACAAAAAGATTTTCAGAAAAGTTGGTCAATGATCGCTGTAGTTATCAGAACATTTTATTCATTACTTTTGACATATGCCCTGCTATTACAAAAGCCCTACGGGTAAGTTGTCCGCTAAATACCCCGGAAAATTGGAAAATCCCAAAAGATGATATTTTCCAAACATTTTCAACATTCAAAAAAATTTTAGCGAACGTCAAACATCGGATACTCGAAAAAATTACTCTTTCAAGGATACTTTTGGAACTTCGTATGCTCAAAAACTCAATTTTCATTTGATGTTTTTTCACGATAGAACCGCGCTAGAGTGCTGGCTGCTCGAGCAACAAAATCATATGTCAACAGGAACGCGAAAAATTCAATGTATCCGGATAATTTGGAATTTCCTTATGCTCAGAATCCCGATTTTTGGGATACAAAATCGGTTTTGATTCTGAAATGTTACATTTGATGTTTTCTCATAATAGAACCGCGCTAGAGTGCCGGCTGCTCGAGCAACAAAATCATATGTCAACAGGAACGCGAGAAATCCCCTGTCACCCACTAATACTATTTCATCATGTTCGTGTTCTCAGAATTTTAATTTTTGGGATAAAAAATCAGTTACGATTTTTTCTTGTTATATTTGATGTTCTTCGATAAAAGGATCCCCAAATAATGCCGTCTGCCCAAGCAGCTCAGCCAAGCTCGAGCAGCCAGCACTCTAGAACGGTTCTATAGTGAGAAAACATCAATTTTCACATTTCTTAGTCAAAATTAATTTTGTATCCCAAAAATTGAGATTCTGAGCATAAGGAAATCCCAAATTATCCGGATACATTGAATTTTTCGTGTTCCTGTTGACATATGATTTTGTTGCTCGAGCAGCCAGCACTCTAGCGCGGTTCTATCGTGAAAAAACATCAAATGAAAATTGAGTTTTTGAGCATACGAAGTTCCAAAAGTATCCTTGAAAGAGTAATTTTTTCGAGTATCCGATGTTTGACGTTCGCTCAAATTTGTTTGAACGTTGAAAATGTTTGGAAAATATCATCCTTTGGGATTTTCCAATTTTCCGGGGTATTTAGCGGACAACTTACCCGTAGGGCTTTTGTAATAGCAGGACATATGTCAAAAGTAATGAATAAAATGTTCTGATAACTACAGCGATCATTGACCAACTTTTCTGAAAATCTTTTTGTAACGATTATATCGTGTTTTCCTAGGTTTTTCCGAAACCTACTAACCCAAATAACTCGAAACTTGCGTAACAAATTAGCAACAAAAGAAATACGGAATAGGGATGATTTACAAACTTTTCAAACTCTTAAAATATTTTTGTAGCGATTATATCGGGTTTTCCGCGGTTTTTCCGATTTTTCTCAAAAACTACCAACCCAAATGGCTTGAAACTAGCGTAACAAATTAGCAACAAAAAAAATACACAATTTCCACCCCTCCAAACTTTTTTTCACGTATGCCGGCTTCTAGCTTAAATTAAACCTGGAAAACCGGCATTTTTCTCGGATTCTATCACAGCAACAAAATTGATAATAGTGTAACAAATTAGCAACAAAAAAGTAACAAAATTACATATATTCAGTTTTGCCGGCTGCTCAAACTGGCTCGCCAATTTTATGTACATAGTGTAATATTACAACTGATTGTCACGGAAACTACTAAAGCTATCGACTTGAAATTTGGCACAGTTGTAAAATTTATTTACTCCCATCTATCCGAGGTAAACGAATTTTGAAAATATTTTTATTTTCATTGCCACAACTATGCATTTAAAACTAAAATAACAAAAAAAAAATATTCAGTTCAGTCTTGATAACTCGGCAAAATCAGCAATCTTGACATTACAAAACCATAAGTTTGGTCTATTCCATTAGATGCACAATTTTTAATGTTAATATAGTAAGCCTAAATTTGCAATAAGCTTAACCCTTTTAGTGCCGAGCGCTAAACGGGTGTCTATGCGGAGATAACCGGACGAATTTGACGATTTTACTAAGATACGGGAAAAAAGCTCATAAAAAGCAAACTAAGAAAGATATTTAAAAAATTCAGAATGTAGCGTATTAGGGAAGAAAGGGAGAATACTGTAATGCCAATTGTATTTCAATAGTTGTTGAAAATCATACGAATAACATCAATATAAAAGATAATGAAAAACATAAAACCAAGTTTCTCTTCAACAAACAATATTTGCACATAAGAATAGTCATCGTTTGATCACAATTTTATGTAGATCACATAATATGAAGTGTAACTATAACATTTTTAATAATTTTTAATAAAATAACCAATTTTGGTCGTCTTTAGAAAATCCAAGCAAAGACTGAAAGAAATATTTTTGTCTTGATGCACGCCGTGGCACACGAGCTCTCAGATAACTATTTGCTGCGTTTTTTTGTGTCCCTTGTTAAACCCAAAACAATTTTTTAAATTATTTTGCAATGAAATTACATTTTTTATAGCGGTTTATAAATTTATTTTGAGATAAAGTTTTCTCACAATGTGAAGAATAAGACGCAATGGCACGCGCAACGATATATCGTCGTTGGCACTTTTCGCAAGTGTAGTGAACGACGATATATCGTCGTCCGGCACTAAAAGGGTTAAAATTAAGTAAAAATGATCAGCAGACGAACATGGGCCGCTTGGCTTTTCTAAGGGCTGTACACGATCCGTAAAATCGACTTAATACTCGGGCGTACAAAGGCCAAATTCGAGTGAAAGGTCCAAACCGCTGCAAACTGGGTTATATGTGGCCGAAATTCAAGTAGAAATGAAATCGGCCGTATACAATAATTACTAATAAATAAAAATAGTGTAATTTTTATTTGTTAGCCTCAAAACAGCCCGCACTTGGCGTAGGTAAAATATTGTAGGGCTCAATTGTCCTGCAGCCTAACTTTAAAACTCCAATATTTTTAATCGGGGCTGAATTAAATTAAGCTAAGTCATCTAAGCATGGTTTAAGCCGGATAATATAAGGTACAATATGCAAAAAACCTCCAGGAAAATGTCCATGGGTTTTGTTGTTTATTTAGTACTAGTTTGTCCGCTCTCAAGTTTAATATGATAGTTCTCAACTATCCCAACTAATATTGTAAATGCGGGGTGTAATGAGTTTAAGTAAAAGACTAATGTAGCAAAGAGCTATTGCTATTTTAATTTTGTCTGTGCCCTTTCCGAGTATCTGAAGAATTTTTGTAAGAAACTCGGCTTCGCACGGCACAAAAAACATCCAAAATTCCTATTTCAATTTAAAATACTTTTAGTTGAACATTTGTGATCACTATAATAGATTTAGAATCAGAGACCCTTAAAACCCACATTAAATATCGAGTTTTTTGGCATTCGCTTAAAGTTGAAAAATTGAGGCCACCATTTTGTAATTCGCCATCTTATTTTCTAGCGCCTTCAAGAGTATGCAAATTTTGATAGCAATCGTAGCAGCGGTGTAGATTAGTACAGCGAGCAAAAAAAAAAAAAACAGAGAGACAGGCAAAATTTAAACTTAATACAAAATTGTCTACCTTCCAGTGAAAATCCCATCGAAATAGTTTTAACTCTTCCCGAGATTAGGCTGAACAAACAGACAGGGAGACAAACATTGTTATGTATTGTAATGTTTTTTAAGTAGGTACCTAATACCTAAATACACGTACAAACATGTGTAAAAAAATTTGTTTCAATAACTTAATTTGTCTTTCGTAAATACATTTCAGAAAGTTCAATTGAATTTAAGTTTAAAATTTTAACCAAGTGTTCAATTACTTCTCTCGTAGATTCTCTTTATCATCAACTTAGCACTATCTCAATATTGTTTATTTAAAAAGTTTATGTCGACTTTAGCTCAATTTAGTAAGAACTACGACCTCTCACTATGAAAGACAAACTGGATTTATGTACATTGGTTTTATGGAAATTCCATAGAAACTTAAAACTTTCATCCGCAAATTTAAATTCGAAAACGTTTGCTGCGCTTGTTTTCGAATGCTGTAGGCTAAAACTACAGACTGTTTTGAGAATGAATGAATTCTTTAGGTACCTTACCTCGAATGATAGACGAACAACAAACTTTAAAATTTTGATTATTTGTCGACTGTGATGAGACTTGTTAAACAACTAGAAATACATATTAAAAAGTGAAAAAAGAATGAATAAACCAACGATCTGATATTATTCCTGAATTTTTCGTTTTCTTATTTTGAAATGTGCAAATGTTGAGATTAAGGAATACAAGAAATTCGCAGTGGAATCTTTGAGAAAACTGAAAAAAAAAGTGAAAATCGTTGACCATAATAATCGACTATGTGCACGTCCAAAGTAAAGTCTCCCCATAAATCAAATAGTTCTGGCTCTGCCAACATGACTCACAATTTGTTGTAGTTCCGGAAACTGAGCTGGTTTCTTTCAGCCGCCGAGTAGTCTATCCAGTTAAGGCCCGGCAAATAAGATACTCTATTTTCTGCAAAAAAAAAACCTCTTGACTGGGTTATCGTACAGAATTTTGAACCATTCCGTCCTAAAAACTGTGGCCTTATTTTTTAAATACTAAGTATACATTATTCTTGCAGAGCTCATTTTGGTAAAATACGATATTCTGAAACATTTGTGACCTTAAAAGGCTAAACCGCTCGGATTACAACAGAGCATGGTCGTTTCCTTTAGTCATCAGGAAACTAGTTGGAGCTGATATCCAAATCAAAATGCGGAGTGAATTGCAGGCTACCAATTAAATCTCCACTGGAGCAATCAATTACGCCTCTGAGTCTACCTGAGCGGATAATTGCTACGTATCTTTCTATCTGGTTCCATGCACTTATCTGGCCAGACACAGAACACGTCTTGCGCCGTTCTTGGCGGTCGATTATGAGGTAATCATCGGCACATTTGATCCGCCGAGGCGCTCTAATCGACACAAAAACGCATTGACCACCCGCCTTATGAAACGAGCTGGCTTGTGATACTCCCACGCGGGCTCCGTCTCCACGCCGCACTTCTGCGAACTTGTCCAAAGTCGTTCGAAAGGTTAATTGGGGAGCCTCTCGTCCCAGTGATAATTAATATTTGAGTGCACAACGCTGCAATTATCGGAACCTTTGACATTATTACTGAGGTGCTCCAGAGTGGACCCAGTTGGATAAAGATACAAGATAAAATATGCCAACATACATACATATGTATATCGTAATATAGTCGTCACAACGTCGACTATACTCTGGAGTTGTAGCATCCCTTGGCCGTTGAGTTTGTTCCCTGACTTTAACAGGCTGAATGCAAACTGCTCGTCATGCCCTTTTCTAATAAGTTTCCATTAAAAAAGTTTGTTATTGCCAAGCCCTGCGTGGCCGCCTTCTGGGAATGTGCTGGGGCTTTTCCTATCCTACTCAGCAAATATTTTAAGGGACACACCAGGGAAGGTCCTCTTACTGCACGGCTGGGCCGCCGGAGACAGTGTGGTCTACTGAAAGTTTTATCAGTTTTGCAGAAAAGGGTGTGCTTGAAATTTTGAAGAAGATAGAGAGTTAAACACGTCGAGCTGCGACAATTTGCAATTTTAACAAAGTTGCTCGCAGCAAAACTGTCGTAACAAAACGAAAAAAGGTGCCTCCCTCAAACCCAATTTCCCTTTCTCCTGAAAAAGCATTTAAATTTGAAGTAATAATAAGGGCGAAAGGCGGTCGACGTTATTGACCTCACTAACCTTTATAACCAAACCTTTAACTTCTAATTTGCGCCGATGCTCAACAGCCGAAGCCTTCAAGACGAGGGCGCTTAATTAGTTGAACTTCGCGTAATTAGTTTGCTTCATGAGAAGTACTTTTCTCAGATCACCCCTCGCTAATGCACTTGCCTCACTTATCTTGGAAATCAGAAAATCAAGTTTGTAAGAGCTCCCTAAGTGAAAGGAGCAGTTTGAAATCAATTTCTAGATGAAATTTTCTCTATTACGCAGCAATTGCGTGCAGGTATAGTATTCAGCGGGGGCGGGAACGGAGACCTTACACGACTTTCATACTATCAATAACTGAAAATCTATTTAATGTGCACAAGTGGTCGAGCAGAACTCCAACTACACTTTTAATTTGTCGTGGGGACGCAATCTCTCGTATATCTAGAGCTTTTCAGATATTATGATCTTAAGTATTGAGGCATGGACCGAAGCGTTGCCTTGCTGACATATTTACTGCATAATGGCCCCAGGCGCGAATTAAACATGCGTGAGATCACAGGGACAGAATACTTCCTATCGACGACCTTGAATTAATTATCACTTTTTCCACAGCAGCATGAGTTTAATTTATTGCCCTTTTCAAATATAGAGGGCAAGCTATCAACTATAAACGGGGAAAAAAGTGCTAAAAGATATAATTAATCCCAAAAGCGATTAAAAAGTGATTTTAAATGTTCTCTTTTACAATGGTATACTGAAAGTGTTTTTTCCTCTTTTAATTAAACATTCTATCAATTATATCGTTATTTCAGTCCAATAACCTACCGATATACAAATAATATGTACTATACAATAATACTAATATTAATTAAGTTGCAAAATTACATGCATATACATACGAGTATATAGGTTTAAAATTGTAGAAAATACTAGCTAAGGAAATGATGGCAGAAATTTTTAAATGGTTTGTTCGTGTGTCAGAACACTTGTGGCATTACGTTATCGCTGCGTTATCAATTAAAAGCTCATTAAACATTTAAAAACGGATCTATATAAACTTGTGCGCGTTTGGCATTTGTTTTAACATCCGTTCCCTAACACAACATTAATATATGTAAATCTAATTACCAAAGGTGCATGTTTCTGCGTTAATGAGGAACAATTGTTGTAAGAAGGGTTTGCTTCATACCACAAGCTCATGTTTAATGTGTTAGAAAAAAAATGTACTTTTAAGATTTTTGAGCATGTTTTCATAAATTATCTTGTAATTCTCTTATTATTTACTTAATGGAGGCGGTTGAGATCTTATTTGATAGTAGGGATTCCAGAAAGTTACAGGATAATTTATAAAAATATACTCAAGTCTTAAAGTACACACAAATTTGGCTGATACCGTGTAAAGTTCGATTGAAAATTAATCTCTGTTTAACCATCTTACATTTGTTACTTTACATGAATCGTATGGGATTTGCGCTAATTTGAACCAAAAGCACAAATAATGCACCCGAGAGGTAATGGGTTAAACTGTTTTACTATGGTTTCACATTATATACCTAGTGGCATTTGCTTTTCTTTATTAAAAAATACATATCTATTAAGATAAATAAATATATAAATGTTTTAAAAACCCAAACAGGATTACATATTAGTTACTTTTAACTGGAGACCAATATAAAATTTAGTTATGAATATGTAAATCAGCCTGCTTGATGATTTGAATGCATTAAGAAAAATTAAAAAGTTCAATCTAATGGATCTCCGTGTCCGAGCGGGGAGCATGTTAAAATTAAGATCCAAGTTTAATTCCTAAATCTAACCGTATATGTCTAAACGTTAAGACAATTCGGAGAGAAAAACATTTACTTTAAAATTTGCTTGTGTTAGAATAAAATAAATGATTTTGTAGAACCGTTCACGGGGATCTTCATAGCTCAGTCGGTATAGCGTGACCGAGTTGTCGGCGCAGCGGTTGTAGGTTTGACTCCAACTGTAGTAGAACCCGTCGTTAAAATGCAGTATTACAAGAGACTAAAAATGACCTAAATGTGTCTTACGATGACTGAAATAGCCGTATCAATCTAACCTAACCTAGAAGCGTACAATTACGAGTTTAATAAAAATTTAAAATTATTTATTAAGTCATTCCCACCCCACAATCAATTATGAACTGATTCTGTGGGAATAAGTTATAAATTGAATCCAGGAATTATTTTTGAAAGCTCTTAGAAAGCAGACATATTCCATGCAAAAAAATAATTTTTTCCATTAGAAAAGAACTGTTTCATTAAATGGCTGAGAATCTGTTTGAAATCAGTCCTAAATCAATTCTTTTCTATCTGGCTTGCAATTGCGGTAACATAAACTTATCAATCATTCGGCAAAATTTCGCAGAAGTGGCTGTTTCTCGCTAGTTAAAAATATAATAGCCTATTATTTCTTGTGCGGAAATTCCTCCGCAACAAACTGCGGTCTTTGGATAGTGTAATTACGCAAAATATTGTTTTTGTCTTTAATGTCTTGTTTAAATACCATCTCTTAAGATTTTATTTTATGGTAGGGGTTAAATTGAACCAGTTGTTCTGAGTCGCGCAAAATTTAAACTTTGTTGACTCAACTCTTTTGAGAAAAGTTTTTTTTTTGTAAAGTATCGGGTCCACTTTTAAAACAATTTCTCTTTCTCTTTTTTGCAGAAATTCTTGTAGGAGGTGTTCAGATGAAAAGCGCTGAATATGAGCTGCCGTTAGCTGCAGCCAGAAGGAAGTGAAAGGAACCAAAAACAGCAAAAACTGAGCGCAATCTAGTGCAAATTGTTTTAATCGGTGAACAAAATGTCCTGAGGGAGAGTCAGCGTACCAAGAAGGAGATCACAAGTTCTAAAAGAGCTAAACGCCGTCGAACTAATTGCAGCGCCCACCCACAACCCGTATTGAATTTGTTGTTAAGTAAACAGAACAGAAATCGAGCGAAATGCTGTCGACCGGAACGTACGTGTCCAGTGGAGCCCTAGAGGTGTCCAAGGCCCTGCGGGACGGAGAGAAGTTCGTCAAGTGGGACGAGGTGAGTACCGGAAAATGAAATTGCCTTCTAGCCTCAAATTGCGAAAAAGCAAGTCCCTTTGAAAGTAGGATTCCCGGATGATCGGGAACTCGGTCTACAAAGGAGTGAAGCAGTTTGAGCAATTAAACACAAGAGAAATGCGAACCGTGTCGGTTTATTTTTGTCCTTTCAAAATGTTATTTTGCTGGCGTCATTCGGATCAATGAAGGCCGAAATTCGCGTGAAAATCGACGGGGAATTGGTCTGACCACAAGGAAAGAACCCCCACGAGACTGTGCCAACAAGTTCTGGCTGTCCTTGTCCGTTTACCTGGACTAGAGGGCCACCTGAATCGCCATTGCAGGCTCCGCCCTTTCCACTTAGGGGGCCCGTACATATGTTGGTTGGGTGCAGATGTAAGCCTCTTTTGCTCAGTACCTTTTTGCATAAGTCGAAGTCTAGAATGGGTAAAATAGCCTTCTGCAGCTCTTGGGGATTTAAGATAGCTTGGCTAACTTTACCCCATCCGTAGAGCACCGCCTCACCATTATGAATTTTGCCCCGTTCCGGTAGTTCGATTTTGCGGACCTTCGGATTAAATGTGAAAGGTTTTGCAACCGTGATAAGCGCAATGTCGTAGGGTCCAATTCCTCCCACGTACAGCGGATGAACGAGAATGGATGCCACACTCCTCTTTTGCGTGGACAATTCAGCTAGAAATCGATGCTGGTCTGCATAGACTTTGAACGAAGTGAGGTCCTTTCCGGTAACACAATGGGCAACAGTTATCACTGTAACTTCGTCGATTATCGAACCCGCACAAAAGTGCCTCAAACGAGATCGCAATGAAACTATATAGGGGGCGGAGTACCTCGCAGCCGAAGAGCCTCCTGTAATGCGATCTGCTGGATAGTTGCTGCTTCTGGCAAATCTTACTTCCGCAACTATGCAGAGAATCGAAATCACTTCCAGTCTCATTCTCTGGCAGAAACTGATGATGTTGCTCGTCGGAAAGGGTTTTATAGCAACAAGTGCGTGATAATGCCTCTTATCACATGCAGGGCAGTTCCGAACAATGTTTGCTCGTAACTAGGGTCAACCTTGTACTGTGGAGCAACACTCTATTATCTAAATGTCATTATGCAACCGCATGCAATATCTTTGCCTGTTTTGTTGGACTAAGAATTATCTGTTTTCATAAGAACGACAACAGAAATATTCTTTATTTTACTATTATTTACATCTTGGAGGAATTAGTAACAATTTCCCATTAAGCAATAATTTGTGGCATTATATAAAACACATTAATAAAGTTTTGATTTCAAATCCAAGTGATCTAAGAGATTAACTCACATGAATGATGCCTGCTTGAAATTAAGTCGGCACCACTTACACTTGATTTTTCTCAATTCAAGTAGGATTTTTTTTTAATTGCACTGCATTTTCAAATCGTGAATGTTGAGCAATTAAGTGATTTACATAAGGAATAAGTTTAGTTTAATTTATGGCAATTTCTCGGATTTGACTGAAACTTTGTACAAACATTACAAACGACCGAATATGGAATATACTAATAATAATTAGGTTTATAAAAGGTTGACCCGTAAAATTCGAAAATAAAGCGATAGTTGGGATTTTTTCAAAATATGTCAATTAAACAAAAGTTCCAGAACAAAGTTTGTTAACAGCATTTTCTTTTTTTTTCTTTAATTGTTCTTACTGAAAAAAAAAAAAATTAAAATCTATTAAAGAACTACTTACTATAGTATATTTCAACAATAAATCCGAAGTAGTATGGTCAAGGCTAATATTTTATTCTACTTGAAATTAACTGCCTTAAAACCTTTTAAGTGGAAACGACGAGTCTCGCCCGTTGTATTGTTGTACTATACTTTATAATGGCACTTTGGGTATTTACGGATTATGAACATGTATTACAAAGAGAATATGAAATTGATCTATTTAATTTATATTTGCAAGAACTATACTGCCATAGAAACGATTATAACAATATAAAAATGTCCAGTCAATACAATAATGCAATACGAAAAATAAAAGTATGATGTTTTGAACAACATAGATTGGAGAGCATAAATGGTTTCCAGTATCACTCGTTATAAACAAGTAACAGTTTAAAATTATTTTTGATAATGATTATTATTTGAGGTCTCAATATCGCTTATATGTTTCATTTTCAGGGTGAGCTCTTTAACGCTCTCAATAGTGTTATTAAAACATTATTTTTCTATACATCGTAGGAAAAAAATTAAATATTAAATGCACAGTGACAAAATGTATATCTAAAATCTGTTGCGTTAGTTTTAGGCGATATAATTTATAAATTCTTATGCTACCACTGGCAATATAAATAACGCACTTTAATTCACTTGAATTTTGATCCTCAAGTTATTTTGTTTTATATTATATACAATAATTCGCTCTACGGCTTTTACAGATTAACTTTTCTTTATTCAATTTTATTTTGTAGCACTATAGCTACTTTTAGCAAACTTTCCTTTCCAGCGCGTAATGAGTTAATGAAACGTAAACTTTCGTACACGAAAACAATTTAAAACAGAAGCCAGAAATAAGTTTTATAGTGTTTCACTTAATGCAATTGTTCACGTAATGATAAAATTGCAGCAACAAATTTTCATAAAGTAAAACAAAGCTATTGTTCTGCAAATAAAGGAAAAAGAATTTATGCTGAAAATAAACTACCGATGTAAAATGATGTCTGTTAATATTAAATTAAAAAGTATGTTTATCATGAGTTCATTTCAATTATTTTATACCTATATTTAGGTCAACGTCTACTTATATGATAAAACTATTATCTTTTTAATTCAAAATTTTCAATCATCTCATGGAATTTCAAAAAATAAATAAATGTATTTAAAATTTCATTGGTTTGTATTCTATCAAAGAATAATGAAATCGAATACCAGATCAGATGTGTAAAGTTCAATTTTCAGTTTTGAATTCCGTATATTTCGATATACAATAAGCTATGTGACCTCATTATATAAACCCAATATGACGGACGTCCCAAGATGTCGGATTACCCCTTTCGTCACAACACCATTGATATGGGTATCAAATGAAAGGGATTGACAAGTAGAATACGATAGACAAGTTAGAAACCTTGCAATAATGAGGCACTTAGAGAGTTAGAAAGGAGGAGAAGATTGCATCCTTTCTAACAATAATATATTAATCTAAACTATATAGTTATTTGTTTAGTCTGATTTTATTCCACTTTGCTACATCGCGTTATTTTAAATAAATAAAACATACTAAAATGTTAAAAATTAAGTGCATAGCTGAAAAACTTTTAAAGTTGAAAGGTTTTGTTATACATGCAATCGATGATACATATATGTACTAAAAGTTAGAAAATAATTATGGGTCACATATTTGAGGTTTGGGGCGCATTTAATAGAAAACTTTCTTTTGTTGCATTGCAGTGCTATTTTTGTAAGAAAAACTATGATATCTTATAGTCCACCTTTTAAGCAAAAACAAAAGTTATTATATGATGTCTTTAAGACTCTATCTGTGTCAAATAGAAAATTTCCGAATTGTTCGAAATCTGAAAAATTATAAATAGATTAGTAAGATTCCATGTTCCAATTATCACATCTGTAAATGCGCTTTGATTGACAATCATCGTAATTAAATCGGTGGTGAGTACATCCATTTTCACGCACTAGTAATCTAAATTTACGCAGCTGCCTTAAAACCATCCCTTAATTGATGTTGTCAGAGGTTTCCCACGTCTCATGCGGGCTTCCCCGTCACATGCCCCAAAGTTAATTAGTTTCCAGAGAGCTAATTCATTTTTAATCGCCGTTTAGTTTGGCCCACCTCTTGAGGAGCACAGGGGCTATCAAGCCGGCCCCAAGGCATATGGTCGCATACCCATCGAACCTGGTTACCTGCAAAAGGTGTAATAAAAGTGAGGAACGAGCGCCATTGCTCATCGTTAAGCTTAAGAAGGAAGCTCCGTCGGGAAGGCGGGGGAGGACGCAGCACAGAACGAGAAACGCCACCGTTTCCAGGATTTATGGGGAAACTTAATCTGCAGTATTTGAGTTACCCTACGGCAGGGTGACGCGGGGCTAACAAGGAGAAATTGCTACGTCTAATTTTAGTACAGCTCAACAAGAATCGCCTCATTCGATATTCTTAATCAAGTTGGATTGTCTATCCGGTCCAGCACACCGAAAGTATCGAAGAAATCCAGTGATGAGCTGAAGAAATAATTAAGACTAATAAAATAATTCGTGCAGGAGCCGCACTTGCGGCTTATCCGCACCAATTCCGGCGCTGCCAATTGGCCCAGATATTAATAACTATGCCCACATGCAGGAGGCTTGTGTCACTGAGGACTACATCTCTCCTGGAGGACAAGTTTATTTCATAAATTATTCAAGCCTGTCCGTCACGTCCATTTTACCTTAAGTCATTTGAAACGACCCGTGCCACCTCCACCTCTTGATGATTCCACCAGGAACTTCTCATGTTCACGTTCTTAATTACATCGCCGGGATCTGGCGCTTTTAGTGGCTAAGGAAACCGCATTGCGTACGTGTTCAGTGGCAGGTAACAAAATTGGTTTGAGTGGGTGTTTTTTAAAATGTCCCTTATTCCGTATTACGTATTAGGCTTTTCTACGTTCTACTAATTTTAAATGACAATTTCGAAAAATTTGCGAATCTTATTTTCTCAAAGATCATGCAACATATTAAACCGAATTTTAGCATTTAAGTTATAATTTATGAAATTTTAGCTCAGATATAGACGTGAAGGAAAAACAATGTGTATTCTCAATCCTATAAGGTAGGCCTTACAGTCTAAAAAATATTTACTACTTGCAGGAAACTTTCCTGTTTAATATGTGTAATTTTACACAATTGTGCAATTTTACAAAGAAAGGAGAATATTGTATATTAATATATTACACACAATCATGAGCACGAGGCAATTTCATGAGCATTTTCATTCAGTCATGAATTGCATTTACACTATCATGGGTATGAGTTTTTTATCATGAAAATGACAGTCTTTGAGCCGAATTGTCAAAATATAAGCAATATCTTGACATTTTTTACTCAACGCTCAATTCAAATGCGAGACATGAACATTATTTTCATAGCATTCTCTGAACCTCTACTTAGAAACTATTTGGCTCATGAATACATCTTCGTTTCTCCTACAAGTTGTGACGTCACGCTCATGAAATTGATTCATACCCATGATAGTGTAAATCAGTAAATGGGATCTTAAGTTTTTGAGACGTAAAATTACGATTTAAAAATTTGAAAAAATCCTTTTGTGATCAAAGAAGTACATAATTGAGATAAATCATACGAGCAGAAACTCATTGAGAAATTCCTATGATTGCCTCCCACCTCCATCTTCTCTTCATACAAACTGGATGGCACTGTATTATTGTATTGTCACTAGGATTGCATAAATTTACAAAGTTACAAATAGATACGACAGTTTGAAGTAAATCAAAAGTTGTAAGATTTGCTTACAATGTTAGGAAGTTACAAGTCAAGCTAATAAAAACGTGTTGAAAGAGGAATAAGAAAAAGTAACATTGGCGATGATACATGCATCTAATAATATATTTTCTTTCGAATTAAGTTCTAATTTTCACTTGACACAAGTCCCAATTTTTTTAACTTGAAATTATGAATATATCACCACTAATATTTGGCATTCTATTGTACTAATAATTCCGACTCAAAAAAGGATTGTAACTATACGAATAATTTCCAGTTAAGTTAACAAATGGGATTGAAGTAAAAGTTAATTTAATTAATTAAGAAAAGTTTAAAACATTTTTTCTCGGAACTGGGTGGATACTGCACGCTATTAGTTTAACATAGTAATACCTACTATAAGGCTATATACTACCATTATACAAAATTTAATCCCAAACTAAACTCCCACTTCGGACCTTCTCCTTATGAGTTGTGTAATAATTATAGCCAGAGATACAAATGATTTTGGAACGCTTGGGCGTATACCACATCTATATCCTTCTATTAGCAACTGACCAAAAGGTTTGGGCTCTTTTGATGATGATGATTATACAAATGAAAGTTACTGTGGAAATCAAATTGTAAATCATAAAATAATCTCTCAGCTATTCGCTCCAATGAGCCCTTAATAAATTTTCCAATCCTTCCACGATGAGTTTCAAACTATACTAAACAAGTTCAAAAATGTGTGGAATTTTTTAGTTTATGGTATAAAATGTGATTGACACTTCCGAAAATGTTTGAACTAAAACAGCGTGAAATTTATCTTAGGAGAGAAGTTGAAAAGTGATTGTGGACCCTTTTGAATAGAATAGGGTTTGTTAGCTGACGATGCTTAAAATTGTTTATTTCGCGATGCATGACTTACGATTTCCAACCATAGTATACATATGTATATACCTAACTTCGATTTAAATGTTTTTGAACATTTCATAAATGTTTGTGTCGAACATATTTCCATTTGGCGCCAAACTTCTATAGAAAATTTCCATCCTTACTCAGAAAAAAAATCTGGATCACTTAAAAATTGTATGTGTGTATAGAATGTAACATGCGCAAATTTAGAAGAAAAAATGGCATACTTCTCTCTCTCGCCGTTGCCCTATATATACTTTGTTAAAATTGCGGCTTTTGGTTTTTCCCTATCTTTTATGCACAGTGCGATCCTTCTACGAGGGAATATTCATTCTTTTGAAAGATTGCCACTCCACCACATGGGGAGGTAATCATCGTCATCCGCAGCGCAGGTTTTTCGGATGAAAAATTGCACAGCATTAGGACAGCATGCGTGCTATTGCAACTATCCCACAATGGGGCAACCAAGCCCAGCATAAAGAGCCCCACCGACCGGATGGGCTTCCTTGACTGGCGCCGCAAATGGGGCTCCAGAGAGCAAGATGACTTGCTATAAAATAAGGCAAGCATCTCCTTATCCTGCTAGGAGATCAGGATTGGGCGGATTATGATGCAAACGGAGCAATTTGTATACACAGAATAAGTTTGCGAAGACTGGTGTCTTGAATAGGGTTAAAAACTATGAGCTCCCTCGCAATTCCTTTGGGGCCAAAGAGCTAAAGACAGACGCAAAATTTGTATGGGGGGCTCATCTGTTGCATGCATTTCGGAAGAGGATTTAAATTCATGACCTTCAACTGAAAGGGGTTAATGATGTGACAAACAGCAAATTGCATTCAATTTCTTTGATGTTGAAATTACACATTTTGAGTATCTATTTTATGTAGAGGGTTCTTAAAAAATGTTCCGTGGATTTACAACAAAGAAAAAATTTTATGAAAAATCGTATCCGTTCCTCCTAGCTTTCGAGATAAATGTTCTTTGATTATTTTGGCATGCTCTCTGTATTAGGAAAATTTATTCATAATTCATAAAAGTTGTTTGACAGTTATTCAATAGACAAGCTTAAACGTTCTTGTATTTATATTTTGTCTTGGCAATTTATGAGTATTATTAGGTAGGATGAGGAAATTAACATATTTTTATAAAATGTAATCTAATAGTAGTAACTATGTATGTATGTATGTTTCGGAGGAGCAGACCTCAAAGTCAATCTGTTCCTTAGTGAGAATATTTGGAAAATGTTGGGTGTTGGTGGTGTTCCAAAAAAGGAAACCCAAGATTGGAGCACCTGAAAATATCTTGGAAGAAGAGTGGAGGAACAACACTTCAATACAAACTGTCTTTTATTCTATTTCGCTTAGAATTCAAAGTTGTATTTAAAAGCTAAAGGGTTTTATTTTAGAGGATGGTTGTAAAATGGTCTTAAATTTTTGCGCTGCTCATATTTTACTATAAAGAAAGGATTTATTGCTTTGCTTGTTTTAGAGTTTAAAATAATTATGATGTAAAACCAAAATAATAATTTTGTTGGGCCTTTTTCTAAATACCCATATATGTATTTTTAGTTATTTAATTTTTCGATAACTGGAAAATACTAAAATAATAAGAAAACTTATACCTACATATTTGGTTTGTTTTTTAATTCTAATGTACCTACTTATTTTAGACTTCTGTTGGATTTGGGAAACTTAATAACTAAATCTTAATCTTTAACCGACGAATACATCTTGACTACTTTACTTACGTTTTTAGTATTAATAAGTCGTCCAGTTGCACACTTAAACATTCGAACTTAATTAGAAAAATATGCCCGTTCTCCAATGCAGAGAGCAACCAACCAAAGTGCTGAATTGGCTGAATCTTGTGTAAAGTACAAGCCCTTGCCTGTAGTTGTACCTGTTGGCTGTTAAAACAACCTCAGGCAAATGTTTTTAATCTGGAAGAATTTTTACCACTTTTTGAGTGAAAAAACTGCTCAATTTAACTTTTAGTGCTGGGCTGGAATTACCGCACACATTTTTACAAGTGCCTTATGTTACAATTAGTGCAATGATGTTTTGACAACTAGTGGAACAACTGTGGTGTTGTCACTATTATAGTACCAAATGGTTGCTGAATGGGTGACTATTCTTCTTGGTTATTAAAACGTAGACATGAAGAAAGTTAGCCAGATTGACCAAAACACAAGCGAGAGAGAAGATGGCGCAAATAAAAAATGGAAGGGGATGGCGCGATTTTGGGTGGTTCGTGGTTGGTTGGTTTCTACATTGGAGAACGGGCAATATTCTTAAGCAAAAAATGCAGATTATTCAAAGCTGAGTGAGGTTATGTTGTTGATTAAAAGTTAGAAGTAGTCTTAAGCTCGGTTTATTATGGTCGATGAATACGACTTATCTGGTCAAAATTAATCTCTGCTGATGAATAAGGGTAAATAAAGTGAAAATTCCATTAGGAAAAACTCATTAATTTTAAAGTCCGCTTATTTCGTAAGCAATTAATAATAATTTATTGTATTTCTTCATCCTCTTTGTTCGAATAGCACTCGGCCTTATGACACTATTCCTGCCCGAAGGACTGTCTCATGTCACTCAATTTTGCCAACGATAATGCACTTCGTGTCGAGCGCAGAAGGAAGATTACAAGGCTCGCGTGGAGCCGGATCCCTATACAGGGGGCCGGAAGGGCTTCGGATATGACGAGCTTTATTATAAAGAATGAATGGGATACGGAGGAAGGAATGAAATTTCCGCGCAAAGGAATGAAATATTGGCAGTATTCAAACCTCTGATAAATTGGCGCCATCAGTGTCTTTCGCGTTCGGCGCTTGTCCTTTGTTATTTCCGACAACTGCTGATGATGGGGTAATTTGTAAGAGTCAGGCCAATTCGAAAGGAATGAAAGTGGGGCGACCACTGCAAGGCGGGGAGTACTAATTCACTCTTGAATTATTCTGAATGACTTCTTTTCTTTTGCCACTGAATTGGCAGTGGATGTTGAAATCAACACGCTTATAGTGAATGGGAATAAGGAATAAACCAGCCAGATCCGGTCTGTGTGATCTATGGTTTTGAATTTGAAATATTGCTCTGTAGATTGCAGTTTCGCCGAAAGCGCCATTTGTTATGGAAGCCACAATCCCAAAGCCGATGCAGCGAAAAAATGATACAAAAGATATACGAACATGGAGCAGGGTAGTCCGGTGTCCACTCGCACTGAGGTTGCCTTTAACTTTTTCGTATTGCACTTTTCTTGTACGTTGGAATGAAGCCAAAATACCGAGGACAGAAAAGCTGGCATTGTGCCTCTAGCGAACTATTCCCATGAAGGCCATGAAGCGAGAAAAATTCGATTTTATTTACCTTTTTTGTTATCCACTCCACACTAGTTTTCAGGAAATGTAATTCTTTGGAGCCAGAAATGCTTTTGTTTAGATAATATGGTCGTAATTCATTATTGTTTTGTAAATAATATGCCACTTTTCCTCCGAATTGTTCCATGCTGTGAGTCAACCTAAAAACTCTGAATGCAAAATTATATGCACTACTGGCAAAGGTTTCGTTTCTCTAAGGAAATTGCACAAATCTGTGCCATGAGCCGGATCAAAGAATTCTTGCTTTAGATAGAGATAATTTCCTAAAAGTTATCTTCTTCGTTATATACGAAATGGGATGTGAATTAAAAAATCAACAAACTTTTAATTTGGGGTTCGGTTGCTATGTGCAAAATTCTTAATAGCATCTTCGTCTTGGGTTGGTAGAGCGCATGTACGCAATTGATTTCTGAATTAGGAGACTTTAGTGCGTGCATACTTTAATACAATATGTCAAACTGTTATTGTTATTTATTGATGCTGCATTTAGGTGCCATTAGGGCAGAATTAATATCACTATTCTCTCCATAATTGATTAAATGTTTAACGTGCTTACACCTTTTTGGATTATAAGATTTAACAAAGTCGTAATTAATAAATTTGATCACATGGGGATGGTTCTTCTAATTAGCAATAAAATTTGTACCTCCTAGGTGATTTTCCATTGTTTTGACCAGAAATGATTGTTGTCAAGGTATTCATGCGACCTTATCATTGTGCTCCATCTCACCTTCTCTACACTTACAATATTAAGGTCCACCACAAAGTTTTGCTCGACAAAGCATTGTGGCAAACCCATATGAAACAAAATTCGAATATCTAATTTTAAGGATGTAAATTACTATAAAAGAAACAATTTGACCAAGGATTTACTTTGATTGATTTGAGTTTGATAGTCAATGTTTTAAGCATAAGCCTTACGTGCAGAGCTGGATAAATTCAATTACATTAAAAATACAATTTCTAGTAGAATGGAGAAAAGTGAAATTACAAATGCTCCTTGTAATGGAATTGACAAATGAATCAAATCCATTAGGTACAAGTAATTGATCACAAACAATTAGAACTCCTCTTAATGGAATTGAAAACTTTGTCGAATGTGCAGTACTAAGGCATTTAATATACATATCAATTACAAATTATAAATACAGGTGGCATAAATTGAGTTTGAGGTCGCTTCACAGATTTTGATGCAACTTTATAGTAATGTCCATTTAGGACCAAAGTGACGAATATGCAAAAAAAAATTTGTCGGTCGCTTATATTTCCTTAATATTTAATTTTAAAATTCTGAAAAGTGATAGGTTTTCGCCGCAATTTCTCCATGCTCATATAATATTTTGGTGAAAATTATGGAAAAACCTTAAATTAAAAATCTTTTCACCGAATTTCTGTAAAAAAATCTACACGAGTGCTGAAAAAAAAAACATTTTACTTTACTTCGATTTATAATTTTATAACACAAATACGTGTTCGTCACTGTCAATAAATCGAAAAAGATATTTACTTTTAATTCGTTTATTTCAAAAATTTTTGAAGAATTTGTTATAATGAAAAGGTGGAAATATCTTTAATTTATGGTATTTTTTGCGTATTAGTCACTTTTGACTCCAAATGAATACTCCTACAAAGTTTTATCAAAATCCTTGAGGAGTCCTCAAACTCAATCTGTTCCTTACAGGTAATTGGAATTCCAATGTAACTTAATTCTAAAAGAAATGATTTAATTTCAACTTCAACCTATCTATGCCTACGTAAAGAGATTTTTGAGAGAATAGCAGTAGTATTCGACACACTTTTCGAAGAATCCTTTAAGGTATAAACTGAAGAAAATTTATCTGAATGTTATTTAATCTTATAGTCTTCTGTTATTAACATTTTAATATGCTCTTTGAGTGTGAAAATGTTTTTCTAGGAAACCTTTCTTATATTTAAAGGAGCAAATTGGGGTTAGATATCCAGATTTTGCGAGTTACTGACTTCGGCTTTAAAGTTTGGGAAATCAAAATGATTCTTCAAAATTCTTAAGAGGGTATCTTAAAAAAAAGTATGTCATTGGCGAATGTGACATTTCAAGATTAACTTCAGCAATTAATCTCAAATTTTGCATACAGTTGAAATAATAAATGTTAATAGTTATAGTCCATACCACGATAATGTAGAAATGTGTTTTTAAATGCAAGATTTTTTAAAGGTAAAAATTTGAAAAAATCGAAATTTAAAATTTAAAGTTCCAAATTTTCATTCTGATACTCACTAAATAGTGGAAAGTTGTAAAAAATTTATAAATTTGTATAGCACTTTTTAATTGTATTGCTAAGACCCAATACTAAAATTAGAATTTAACGATATTTATTTGCTTAATAGTTTGTTGTTCATTATTTTTGTTTTTAGGGTTGATAATGTGAATTAAAGGTCGAAAATATACATATTAAGAATATTGTTTAAAACGCAAACATTAAAAAATTTACTTGAGAACAACCACAAATATTTTCTGAATTTAGAAGAAAATAAAATTAAATAATAAAAAAATGAAATTTTGACAGTGAGAAGAATTTTAATCTATAATACATAATATTATTAAAGTCTTTGTCAAAAGAGAATAATAACATTTATTTTCTACATTTTATAATTTATATTCCGATTATTTTATTAATTTATATATATTATATATTTTACAATGCATGTACATTACGGTGGAGTGAAAAGGTATGGAGAATTATTTTTTTTGTTATTTTGTAATAGCAAAATGGTAAAAAGCTTCCTATGGATGAGTAAATGAAGTATGTTATCATTCATGTATTATAATGGTTTGAGGTGCCCCAAAACGAAAGAATTTTGAAGAAAAGTATAATTTCATTCATTTTTGACAGCCCCATTCAGATGTATATGTATAAACCTTAATAATGTATTGGAATAGTATTTTTCATGTTGTTTAAAACCTATATTTTTATATAATAATAAAAATATATATAAAAGTTTGGAATTTATAGTGCTCCAAAACCTCTTAAAACAACAATAAATCTAGAATTTTGCAATAAAACTGTGATTCATATTTATGAAACATTTATGAGAAAAAATAGTCAATTATAAGTAGAAAATTCGTGTTTAGTATTATAAAAAGGCATCATCTGACGTGATGACAGTCTAGTCTTGATATAACCATCTTTTTATGAAGTTTAGCATTTGTTTTCGCATTGTTAAACCTTGACAAGTTTCTGATTTTTTTTCGAAACTTTGTCCCAACGGGGGCACCTCTAAATATAAACCTAGACAAAAAATATTTTTGCTTTTGCTTATTGTGCCTATCACGCAACTTTTTGCGGGTATGCCATAGTAAATATGTATATAAAAAAAATAATTTCACTCCACCCTAATGTACATCTTTCTCTCAAATTTCTAAGCACAATGAACAAACTAAAAATGCTTAAATTTCCGATAATAGGTGTAATTCAGAAAAAAAAAAAATCTCGTAATCTACGCTGTCGGAAATTTCGGTCTTAATTTTAAACAAAAAATAATCATATATAATTCCACACGGAATGTTGTTTACGAAGAAAACTTTTAAATGTTTTAAAATGAACCCATAGGTTTAAAGCTCCCAGTTTAAAACTGAAACCGCACATAGTTTAATACTCCAAACTTGTAAGTTTTAAAGAAGTTTAAATATTTAAACCTCCTTAAAGTTTATTAATTAAACTTGGGCAGCATACAATGAGTGAAAAATTGTGAGTGAGATTGATGAGATAAGTGAGATTTTTTTCAGTTCCAGAATTCAAAAACTAAAGCATCCTAGCTTTCATAAGCTTTAAATTAAGTATTTTTTTCAAAATTAGAATTGAAGTAACATCTTTAAGAAATTACACGGAGACACAGAGAACACAAAAACTGCTAGTTGCACAGCGGCGCACCAAATGGGCGCCAACTCGCAAACAGCATATTGGCGTGCACGTGTTCTTAGAGAGCTTTTTAATCTTCAATAGTTTAATGTTTAAACCAAATTTCTGTTTCTAATATTTCTTAAATTAAAAAGAAAACTTTCATAGTTTCCTTTGAGTCATAATCAATTTTGACCAAATTCTAAATAAGTTTCAATTCTTAACTATGTATTGGCACTAATTCGTATACTTTTAAGATCTTTTGGTTGGCACAAATAAATGGTGGTGAAATATTTTGAAATCTGATACAGCCTGCTTTAAAAGAAAAAAAGATGTTTCTGAATAAAACTTAAAAAGTTTTAAAAATGCGGGAATATTTATTGGTCTAAAAAAAATTTCTGATAGCATGTGGCCGTATGGTGGGAAGAGAAAATGAAAAATGTAAGGATGAATTAAAGACTTTGAAATGAGTGTATCACTTCGAATTTATGTAGTTCTAAAATGTAAAAAGTGACCTCATGAACAATTTCCACAGATAGACTATGTAGACTATTAGTCTAGTATGAGATCCAATCTAAATTAAAAAATTATAAGAAATAAAAATAATGTCCGATAAGTATTCTAGTATTTTATGATACCCACTAGAAACTTTACAGATGTTCGGAGGCATGGATGTGTGGAAATTTAAAAAACAACAAAATGCTGCGAGACTAAAAATTCCCTTTTCTGATTTTAATATGCAAGAAGACGAACTTTTCGCGGAGTTAGTTTTGTTTTGGTATAGTTTTGGGCATATTTATCATATCATAACATATTCATCTTCATCTTTATTCTCTCGGTCTTATAGGAAAGGAAGGTACATAAGCAATCTTCACGGAGGAAATGGGCCTTGTATGTCTTGATGAGCTTCTGAGCTGAAAGTGGAAACTCCGATTACATCGCGGGGAAGCAATCGTTCTTGAGGAGTGTTCATAAACTAATTTCGCGAAGTTTGCAACGCGATTTAGGCTGGTGGTTTGATTTCCTGCTGGCCAAGGTTATCTACAGAGTGCGGTCGGGAAAGACTTTTGCTAATTAGTCCGGGGGAAATTTGGAATTTGTGATATTTCGCGGTTTCTGCTGAGATTAAATTACGCAGTCGCTTTAATTCGACGCTGTCGGCACTCTTGAGCCAGAATGAATGGGGCAATTTGCCGAAGAAGCGAATTTTAGATCATTTCTAGACACCCTCAGGTGCTGCTGGCTCAGGTGATTCTTAAGGCGACAATTAAAACTTGGTGATAATTAAATTCCTCCACCGCTAGAAAATAGGTAGGAGGGTAGCTGCAAGAGTGCTGATAGCGATGATGGGATCTATGATGATACTTCGCGAGCCCCCATCCGCGGCTCCATTTTATATATTCAAGCTTAAATCCTCCATTGTTGCGACACGGGGCAATTTGTTTTAGCTAGGGAATGGGTTCGCTTGTGTTCACTACCCGAAATTACTTTGCAGATTCAATTAACTGCCGGAAAGCCATTAACCGGAGAATGACGGCAATACGGCCGGGGACAATGCTGATAAACTATCGGCCAGTATCATTTTTCGCGGAGGCTCCCGTGAAATTATTTCGGGACACGCACATTTCTCTCCCTGGACGTATGACGTTCGGTTCCTCCCTTCCGCAGAAGTTATGTAAATCCTGCGCTGAACGCGGAACGGCCGCCGAAAATAGAAACCCTTCGATTATTAACAGTTCATTAGATAAGCAAAAGGGTGGAGTGCCGACGCAGGCATTTATTTATACTCGGAATATTTAGTGCTGTAAGTGCTCCCGCCCCGGTGCCCCGGTGCCCCGATGGGCAGGTGAGATTAGATCCAGCCTGGTGAAAGCGGAACGCTCTGCCCCCGGTCAGATAAACATCAATTCGGCAGCATGACAAGTAAAAATGCCTCTGCTACAATTTTCTCAGGGTCGGCGATACTTCTTTAGGATTTTATTTTTTTCTTTACCGAAGTAATGGATTAAAATAGCGACGGCAGCGTTTTATGCAAATTCCGGACGTCTTGTCGCTGTCGCTGGCGCTGCCCGCAATAAATTGCCGAATGCCAGCGAACTGATTGAATAGGTACTGGCGGGTGATGTATTTTTAAGTTTCTGATCATAAACCACACGTTAGTGATTTAATTAGTTCCAAAAGACTATTAATCTCACTTGCAGAAGCTTTCACTCATTTGTGTAGATAAAAACAGGTGTTAGGATGATAACAAAAGTTATTTTCCTTTTAGTGTTACTGGCCTTAGGGCTGGTTTCACAGTCTGAGCTTAAGATTAGTTAAGGAGTTGACTAAAAGGAAATTTCAAATCGAAATTCCAAGAACTTTCTCTCGGACCTTCTTTGGTGTGCTCAGGTAGGAAGAATTTTGAAGCACGTTTTTCTCGAAACAGATCTTCTTGAAGTGGTACCAGAAATATCTTGAAAGTCACTGAATCCTGAATCAATTCGTTTCAAATTTCTGGTGGTGGCTCGTCTCTGAACAATTATTATCTATCGTGTATCATACGGATTTTTTGTATAAGCTCTTATTTTTTGTTTTTGTTTAACTAGGGTTAGGTTGGAGTTGCTGCCCTACAAAGGCGCACTTTGGCCATTTCTGGCCTATTCGCCTTTGGAATGGTAGTCCAGCGCGCTAATAACTGAGCTACCCTTTGTTTAACTAAAAACTAATCAATTTTGATTGAAAAATCGTTGCTTTCAATTCAAACGTCCGCCATTTTGTCAAAATTCCGGTATACTCCAATTATATACATTATGTCCCCTTAAGGGGGAAACTATAGGCGGTTCGAAAAATCGATTTTTTTTATCTCATAAATCCTGACCAAACATCTCAAGAATATGTCCACAAAGTTTCAGAACGAAATTCGGATTCTTTTCATTGCTGTTCGCACCAAAGCTAACGCTCCGGTGCGTCGGAGCACTAGCTCAGATAGTCCGAAACTTTAAATGCGTTTTTTTTTAAAGTTTATAAATTTTTATTTTTTAAACGCTCATAACAAATTCAATTTTAAACTTTTTGGATCGCAGTTTAGTTTATATTCTTGGAAAACTGGTTAATTCCAAGTAGACCTATTTTTTATAATTCAGATAACAACTAGATCTGCAAAATTCCCACAGAAAGAGAATTCAGGTAGGGAACTGCGGATAACCCTGCGAGTTTCGGCTGAAATTATGTAAAAAAGATAAATAAATGTATATTAGAACATCAATAAAACATCCTTAAAATGTTTATTTACATATATTAGGCAGTGGTGTATATACGACATCAGAGCAAAACAATTAAACATTAACTTATACTATGTCATTATTAGCTGAATAAGTATGTTGAAAAATATTAAAGCATTCCATTTTGTGGCCTTGGATTCTGATTCTAAAAGAAAGGATTTCATGTAAGGTCGATTCAATTTTTTTTTGCTAGAATATGTAAATATTTCATTTGAAAATTCTCTTAAAATTAAATATAATAGTTCCTACGTAGGAACCTGTTAGCAGATTCAAAATCATCACCATTGCAAATTGTAATATGTTCGTCAAAACCATAGGTACCATGGATTTTATTGTGACCTCATTCGAAAGTCAACATTCTTATGACCACAACGAAATTCAGTGAATCACTTGTGAACCATACCATGTGGCGCAGCAGCGCTCCCTTAATATTTTTTTAGCTTTTGTTCAGTTTCCTTAATGGGTTCTGCAGACAAAAAGTACAAACAACTTAATTTCATTTAAGTGAAGGAACATAAACCTATCCGGTTTCTAATGCTACCTTCAATTCGACGGGTTTTTAGATTTCGTGCTGAAATTTATTCATATAACTATAAAAATTTTGATTTTTAAGCTGTTTATGTAAACTAAACATCTATAGCGAGAGTTTGGAATTTGACTAATAATTAATATTATTTATTTTTGTTTTTTTTATATAAGAGCGGTTGAAGCTTATACCATTAAAATATGGTGGAGAAGTAAAATTTACATCACGATTTTTCTTTATTCTTTTGCTTTTAGAATAGCTTTAAGAAATATTTAAAATGAAAAAATTATGTTGAGCAGTGATATGTTCATGGTGAGTCACGCAATAAGCACTTATCAGATAGGAATGAAATTCTATGGGCATGTTGTGCATAACCTCTTGAGTGACATAGGCTATGCATCGCAATAGGAAAGTTAGGGAGGGAGTAGAGAGAGGGGGAAATATTGAGCAGTGATATGTTTATCGTGAGATAAAGAAAAGTCCTGACTCACTCACTGACTCATCAACGCCTAGCCCAAACCCTTGGACCTAGAAACCTGAACTTTTGCACAGAGGTTCCCTTTATGATGTATACAAGGAATAAGGAAGGATATTTCGAAATTCAACCCCTAAAGCGGTAAAGTTAGGGTTCAAAATTTGTATGGAGAAACAATTTTAAATAGACATTTCGACTTGAAACTTCGTAGGAGTACTCCTAAAAGCAAATAAGCAAATATGTATTTCGCGATTTTTCGAAAATCAACCCCATAGGTGGAGTAAATAAACCTAAAACTCGATATGGGTGTCGTTATTGAGATTTTTTGAGACGTTGATTACGAAAATGGCATTTATTAATGCAAAAATTCGATCAAAAATTATTATTTTAGTAAATTAATTAATTAATTTAATGTAATAATATTTAATAGTAAATAACGCGCACGCATCGTTAAAATTCACTCTCATCATTTTTTCATAACGCGCCTAAAGAAGTATAACTTAAAAAATAAGTAATTATTTTCCTAAAATCATTATTTTCCAAAAATCAGCCCCTTAGAATAGAGAATAAAGGCGGTTATTATATATTTTCGCTTTAAAGTTGCCTTATTTCCGTAAATATATCTAATAGTTGCATTTTTACATAGTAAATATTCCTGAAACCTACCTTCGAAATTGGCTTTTCCAAGTTATAAAATATACCAACTTTTTTCAATTTTTATAATAGTAATGTATATAAATAAAATCGTAACTCGCTTGGTGTCTGTGCGAGCATCATGGAAAAACTATCGAAGGTATTGTGATGCGGCTTTTTTTAATTTTTTTTAATAGTTCAGTGATTGCTGTATTTAATGACAACTCAAATATAAGATAAAGTAAAAGGAAAAATTTATCGTTTGCCCGCTAATTTAATTTCAGTTATTTTGAATTGCGCTTCGTAAGCGCTTCTATACTATTGAGAGTAAAATTTAAACTGACGGTAATCAATTAAAGTAATATAATAAATATCACGCGAACGAAGTTGCGGGCATTTGCTATTATTTTTATATATAATATAGGTATATTTAAATTATTCAGAAAGGTTCATATAACAATAAAATTAAAAGAAAAAAATCGACTATTTAACAATTCCAAATGAGAATTTATGTATGGAATATATTTTTAATCAAATTAGCAAAAAAATAAATTTGATTTTTTTGACCGTTTAATCCAGACGACCCCCTTAATTTGTATAAATGTCCAACCTTTTAAAGAGTAACTAACTCGCTACCATCACGAAGTAGAAAAACTATCATTTGGGGCATTAACTTTTACTGACCTCCTGTACTAACGTAGTATTTTCAAAGTTCAACATTTTATATTCAGTTTTATACTTCGCCGATCTTTAATGTAGAAGTTAAAACCTGCTTATTACATTTGCTTATGAATAATCTTTCTTTTATATTTATCTCTAAGGGGAATTTCAATCCGTCCACCATAATAATCCGCCGGAATCCCTTGAACAATCTCCAATAGCCCACATGTGTCAGACTCCCAAGAATACAAGAGTCACATCAAGAGTATTAGCAAAATTGCTTTAGCCGAGATAACCAATCTGGGCAAATGCAAATAACATGCACGGAATGTTCTGACCATCAAAGGGCCTTAAGATTTTCCATAAATGCTAATGGTGCTTGTAGGGACGAAGCAATTTTATGTCGTGGCCATGAATCTGAGTCTGCTTTGAATTTTACTGTCTATGAAAATAGATCGACTAGGGTTTGCGGAGTCTTAATTGCTGAAAGTCAAAAGCATTACTAACAAAAGCAGGAAACGAAATATGTTTCTATAATTACATCCTGTAAGAAGTTCAAAGACGCTCTTGAGAAAAAGGAACATGAATTCGGTTAGAGAATTAACAAAGGCTTTGCTCTTGGGGGAAATACAACCCGCATTTTGTTGGTGGAGCAGACGCCACTTGGTAACAATCTATTCTTCGAAATGAGTTGCAGCAGCCAATGCAATTAGCAAGTGTATTTGGCCAATTCTAAACGAGCGCATTTAAGATTCCGCAAGCGGAAAAATAAGTGAATTTGCTGCACAGTGATCGACTAAATACTTGGAAATTATTGAATTCAATTTCGAGCGTGCTCAACACAAAAATAAACTCTTCGCCCGAAAGACAAATTGCTTCGTTAAATATTAATAGCTCTCGCCGCTTCCCAACAAAGTTTTGAAAAGCGAACACTCTTCCCGCGGCGTTCGGCGCCACTGCCAAAAATTATTCAGTGAACCCAAGAAAACTTGATATTCTACGAAAGGGTGGTAGAATTAGGGATGATTTTTAGATTTTAGCAAAAGGTAAAAATCATTTATTCTTATTAATTCCGGGTTCGGCCTTGGAAACTTAATTAAGGCACCTGAAAAGAGGTTCAATCGGGCATAAATCTACGGGTCGATTCAACCAAAACTTCTTTCCTAAATTCTGCAGGATCTGAAAGGATTTCCCGCTAAATTCGATGGAAATTCTCCTTTGAATTCTCAACAAAACTTCTAAACATTTTTCCATTTCTTTGTGACTTTGTAGCGCCCTAACAGAATGTGTAACTTTTTGCCGCAAAGGATTGACTTTATTAGTAGAATGAATTGAAAAACTCATTGCATGTGAATAAATGAGTCTTTTCAGCTTTCGATTAAAAAAAAGCACAATTTGAAAATTGAAAACATTTCGAGTTTTCTTAGAAACAATACAAGGCCATAACTGAAATGAAAGTAAGATAGCTTTCAAAATGAGTCGTAAAATAAATTTATCGCTTTAAACTTATTATGTACGCCTTCCTATAAAATTAAAAACAAAAACACGGAATTTATATTTTCGTACTTAAATAAGATAGAATATACAACATCTTGTCTAAGTGCATGACATTTACATGTAAATAAGGCAGACGTGAGCAATTTAAAAAAAGCAAAAATGAAAGATATTGGCTTTAAGCATCATACATATATCTTTTTTTAGAAACGAAGTATAAAATGCTTATTTTTTTAAGCCGCTATTTTTTGCTATAATGTAAGTATGGAGACGATGATTTATTGATTAATAAAAATAAAAATTCATTTTATTCTAAATATTAACCAAATTATTTGCATAGTTTTTCTTTTTCATTGATGTGTAATGGCGCCACATGGATATCAAATTTCAAACAACGTAATTTAGTAGTTTCGATTTTGTGCCGACATTTATGAAAAAAATTATTTGAGGATAAACACACTAGAAGAAAAAACAACAAATCAAGAATCATCGAGCGTTAAATTTTCTAATTATTAAAAGCAATTGGCGAATCGATTAGATCTATAAGCAGGTTTATAATGCTCATCTGTACGTGCATTACTTTCGTTCTGATATATTTTGCATTTCACCATTTTGAGGACGACTAATTCCGCAGGTTGCTCTTTCGTCCAAGCATGATGATAGCATTAAAATATTCATAATATCATATTTTTAGCTAAAATTATACTGTGGGGTAACTTTTGAACTGCCTTAAGTTACCCGTAAAAAATTTGATTGATGGCATACATAATCAAATTAAGTACTTACTTTGAATTTTTATTTGATATTACCAGGGCTGACTGTGGGGGATGTAAAATCGCTTTAAATTAAGTTGTCGCAGTATTCGTCTCACAGTTCCAGAGTAGACTTGGTTTTTCAGTATTGTACATTTAAAACTATTTACTCCTGACAAATGGTGAAAATTACGCAAATGCCAAAGTGATTCTTGTGATACATGATTTCGATTTTAATTTATGAAAAAACTTTAACAAAATTAGGATCTTAAAGCAAGTGTTTGGAATTTATCCAGAATTTGAGAAGAAAACAGATTTTGTTATTATTGATTATTATTATTGTATGCTTTTAAGAATATTAAAAAAAAATTATTGAAAAAAATTAATTTTGCAATCTTCAAACTTTAAACGTTTTTTCCTCAAGAATGCGATCTGTACGATAACTCGAAAAGTTTTCAATAGTTTAAAACATTAATTGCATTTTAAATCTTTAGAACTAAATTCTTTGTTGTCTATGGAACCTTTCTTTTAATATTTTATTTTTATGAGTTTTAATATTATATATTATTATATGACTTTAAAGCTTAAAACATGAAAATTCGCGCTGGCTGGAGATATGTACCTCCTTAAATAAAATTCATATCCAAAATATTAACAAGTTTCATATCTTTTTCGAACCAAAATTTGAAATCATATTGTCCTAAAACTTAAAAGTTCTTGAATTATTATTATAAATTTATTTCTGTAACTAATAAATGATTAATTAAAAAATGCTACGTTTTATATGACTTGAAATGTACTCTGATTGCGCTTTGCATATGTATTTTAAGTTTTCATTGCTCCGAAGCGAAACAGTCTGGTGTTACTTGGACACATTTTAATTTATATTTTATGTATTCATGCATATATAATAGACTTCAAAATTAAAGCAGGATTCCATGAGTCCATTAAATATTGAAAGTCTTCCAAAAAAAAGAAATTTTAAAAGCTTCTTTGCATTTAAGATAAATGTGTAAAAAAGTCATATTCGTGGCAATGCTATAAAATTGGCTTTTTATATAGTAAAATCATCAAAATAACAATGCTTATTTATTGCTGGCGCAAAAGATATATCAGAGAATTAAATGTGCTAGATAAATAAGTCACAGATAGCAATGAATGAAAAAAATTACTCAAAACAACATTTATCAGCGGAATTTATATATAGCTTTTTGCTTCATGTTTGCTTTATCCTTGCACTTCCGAAATCTTTTGTATTTTTCACCGTGAAAAAGTCGTTTTAATTATTTTTTTTTTATATGCAGGCACAATTTTGAGCTCTGAAAAATAAACAAACAGATTTCATTAGTTTCGACAAACTCTCGTGAACGATAGTTGGTCTGTAGCTAAGAATAACCTCGATATATGCAGATCTTTTTCCATATTGCAAAACTATTATATTATTTTTGAAAATCTTATGTATATTTATTAAAATCCTTTGAAGTTAAAAAATGTTCAAATTCGTCAAAACATATTTACTGTATTATTATTATTGTATTTGTTATATTTATTTAAGAATTTTAGTTTATATATTTCTTAAACAGAATTAGGACTTATGGAATTCGAAAATTAAATTTTTTTTGTACCCAAGCTATATATGTAGGTATGTATGTATGGTACTTGCCAAGCCAGATTTGTTTTCATTTTATATAAATTTTAAATGATTGAATATGATATAAAATGTAATTTATAAAATATATTATATATAAGTTTATTTAATTAATAAATAATAATAAAAGCAGAAATATTGAGAAAGTCCGTTCAGTTTGACTCTGAAGATTTTTCAATAAATAATTTTCAATTCATCACGAGTGGTTTATAAAATAATTCGGGTGACTACTCATTGGCTGACGGGTGGTAATTGATTCGATATTTTTAGAGATGCTTTTTCAAAATCATCAATTTAGTATTTTATGGAGAATTTAAAACACTTCATTTCAGAAATAAATTTTTAGTAGTCTTAGAGTCAAAAAATTGACTTTAAGAGTGTAAACTGAAGAAGCGAAACTAGTGTTTCGGTTGCCGAAAAACGAAAAAATTAAATAATTTCAATGTCAAAGAATTGAAAATGCGATTCTGAATCGACATACTTTTTAAGGCTATTTTAAGTATGTTATATTAAACGTATAAACTCGGACGTTGTAACGAGACTAAAAGAAATCAGTGTAAACCCTTTGCGCATGGAATCTCAAATAATATAAGTTTATTTTAGTATAGTTAAGAACGTGTGGCGAAATTGGATATGTGCTTGGTCCCAAAAGGGGAACTTTATGGCGAATGTTGGGTTGGACTAACCTTCTTCTCATTTTACGAGATGCCAACAGTAATTAAGCGTGCGGACGGGCTCCTATTCTAAAATCTACATAAGTGGCAATGACCATTGTCATGGTGACCAATCTCATTTCATCCCATTTATCTCCCTTGTATCTTAATCTAACAACAAGCGGAATGCTGCAAATTTCCCTGTGGATTTGCCATTTATCACGCTCTCATAAGCCCAGACAAAACACTCCCGTCGTCGAGGGAAGAACACTGTCTGCATGTCTTCCTTGAATGATGTGCTCCTTCACAATTTTCTGAACTTGTGAAATTATTAAAATCAAATTTCTGGCATTTCAGAATTTCATGTTTTCGTTATTCTGGGTACAAAAACCAATTTTATATATGTCACGAATACTCCTGGAAGCATAGACAGTCCCAGAAATTTCCCTCCGTCGTTTTATCGTTGCGTTCTGACTAAAATTAAGGCCGGGGAAGATTCGTTTGCAATTAATCTCCATCCGCAGGTTAAATTTTCAGTAAGTAGCTGAAGGACGTCATTTGTTCTGAATCAAATCTGTGGCGCTTTGTCCGGGAGCACTGAGGCCCAGGATTTGTTAATAGCTTTTCAGACGATAGCGGCCCTCGGCCGGTTTTCATTTTCAATTTTTTTTTTTTTTAAAGTGAAAATTCTTGCGTGAAGGACGGAGCCTTTCATGCTTTTCCACTTCCTTTCAAAGAAAACTGTCGAGAAGAGCTACCGCAGAGGGCCTTTTGTAATTTCCAACTAGAAGACAAACGAAATCAAATGGCTGTCTTTAGAGCACTGTCGCTTTGAAAACAGTCCTCTGAGGCTCGAGAAAAGTTTTGAGGCTGATGTCGGGTAATTAGCCCCACTCAGGACATATTTTTAAAAAATGCCTCGCTAAGGAGAGACATTCTTGCACGCTTTTCATTTACTTAAAATTGTGCCAACTCAGGTGTGAAATGATAAAAAAGCTCAAGGAGTTATAACAAAGGAATTCAGTTTTTTTGCCAGGTCGATAAAATGATGAAACATCAGATTTTTTTAGAAAGCAAAAAATTGATAACATCAAGGTCTCGGTTAATAGAAATATGACTAATGAATGCTTGCTAACTTGTATGGACCTAAAAATATATGTCAAATATTCACTAATAGTACTTACTCACTTATTGGTAATACTGATTATTTTGTATAATAAAATGTCGCGGAGACACGGCTCTTATAATATTTTATTAGAAAAAACTGTTTTTTTTTTGAATAATCTTCAAACAGGCTCGATGAAATATGAATCTGAGCAAAGATGTTATAAGGTTTTTTTGGTAGCTATAGAATTTCACAAGCTTGTGAACCCATAGGATGCGCGGGGTTCTGTTTAAAAGCGAAACAATTTTTTTAAAGTTTATGATAATTTTTTTTTTTGTAATTTATATTGAAATAAATAATGTGTAAAAATTTCATAAATATTAAAGGTTTACTTTTCCAAAAAGAAAAAATAAACGCCCCATATTTTTGGATTTTAAAGTAGAATGTCCCCTTAATATAAAAATAGTAAATGCCTAAAAGTAAATTTTACAGAAGACGTAATGACTTTGCTAGGATATTTATGACGTTTTCAATAACGACATGATTTTACCTGAAAATATTACTTATGATGTTGATTTAGCGGTCCATATGGTGGATACATTTCATATTTTCATTTATAGTGCGATTTGATTTAAATTTTGATATTTGTCGGGACTTAAACTCGATACGGACGTGTTTACCTTAAAGTGCATTAAGAAGTGTAAAATGTAGGTACTTTTTTATATGTCTATTCTCTCAGACTAGTCTAATATGTATATATAAATAACACCGCAAAAGTCCTATAAAATAATCAAATTCAAGGAAAATTCTACTCTGATATTTACCAAACAAAGGCGTGCTTGTCATCGTCGGCCTTTGATGAGTTTAATAAGATATTTTCTATTAATCAATTTATTTCAAGAAATGTTTACGAGGAAAAAGTGAAATCTCTTTAACAAACTTATGGTGGTATTGGCGTTATTTTAAACGAAGCTTTGTGTAAATATTGTGAAAAGCGCTGCGAAATAAGTGTCACTTTTCAACTATTCTAAAGGAATCTATTTCCGGATTTAAGTAGGTACATAAATGAAGAAAATTTAATATAGACAAATATTACAATTTTATTATATGATATCGATTGGAAAGCTAACAAACAACAAAAACGTACTAAAGGAACATTTGTATATTTCGTCGGTTAGTGGGAAAAAAATTTACTTTGGGGAAAACGAATTGAAAATTTTAGAAATTATTGCTGCTACATAATACATACATACACTGTCAAGTATTTTAAAAATTGATTTAATGAAAAAATTCAATTTTGTATCCATTTGGTAATTTTTGCCCAGTCAACCGACGATTTACAAAGTTACAACAAGTTACAAAGTCATGTACTTAACGAAAACAGACCTATTTTCTTTCTGACTACATAGTACCCGAATCAGAGTACCTACTTAAAACACCAAGAAAGACTTTTCGAATAACAAATAATTTGTCTTTTTATAAGAGTAAGGGGTCGGAAAAATAAATATATAACTGCTAGAAAGCTGTCCTCGTTGTCTTGAATTTGTGTACAGATATCCTCTACTGGAAATGTAGTTGACAACTGTAGTAATGCATTAAACTAATTGTCCAATGATGTTTTAATGGTAATTACATATGTACCTACTACCGGAACATCAATTTTTATTAGAATCGCACATGCAACAAAACTGTATGATCCAACCTACAAAATTATTCGTTATTAAACGTCGACCTCTCTCTCGAGTCGCGTGAATAATACCCTGAAATTATGTAAAGTTTGTTTGAATGCCGGAAAGGACCCTAAAAAATTCATAAAGGCAAATTCATTACGAATTACCCCTTTCATGCCGACGATAACGCTAAGTATGGGGCTATTCACATGTAGTTAAAGTTAGAGCCCGTCAAATAGCTCCGTCTTTCGCTGAAGTGATGTTTTAATTATGCAAATTTAATTAAATATATGTAGCTAAAAGCAAATGCTTATTAATTTGACTCTGTTTGAATTCTGAGAGATTATCTCTGTGAAGTTTGATGAATTCAATTACTCGCCAATTTTTCTATCCACCAAGAGTTCTGACATTTTTGTTTTTTGTCTGTTGCCTTTTGTCTGTAAAGAAATTAAGAAGCAGAAAAGTTTAATAAGATTATTGTCAGAAATGCAATTCGTCTCTCGGTGCACTCTAATTATTGCGTACAGGTTTTGTTTTTTCAAATTCTTTGTGAGTTTAGCAACAGCATTTTTTATGATTTTGAATAGTACTTATGTATATTAATTATGAAATTTTATATTTTTTTTTTTTTACAGGACTCTGCCTTTGGTACGCCAGTGACGATGCGCGTGGACACAAAAGGGTTTTACTTGTACTGGATTGACCAAAACAATGAAATGGACTTGCTGGACATAGCGACCATTAGGGACGTACGCACCGGCCAATTCGCCAAAAAGCCGAGGGTAAGTTTCAAGTTCTATCACATAAACAGCTTAAATAATCGTTTCTACCTACAGTAAAAACGTACTTTAATTAATATTGCAAAAGCCACCGTGTCGATTGCACGGCAGGCAAACTGTTGCGCTTCCCTATGCCTGTGAGGGTGTAATCCCCACAAGTGGGATATGGGTGTAATTATTTAATGGAAGAGGGCCGTATAATTGAGCCCTGGGAACTAATGTGTGGCTTGTTCCAACAATGAGGAGACACTCACTGCACATCCTTTGTCTTCCGGCTCAAGATCCTTCGGGAAACGAGCGGGAGCGGACGTAAGGACATCCGGCAACGTTCGCTTGAACGTGCTCCAGTTCTCTTTCAAGCCCTCGAGTGCTCTTCGAGTTGTTCCAACCGAAAGCTTCTAAAAACCATCGCACATGTTATGCTCGAGAACCTTTCACACTGCGAGGGCAAAAAGATTTAACTGAAGAAACTGGCTGTTCTTAAGGGCTCAACTAATTAGCGAGTGTGTGTAAAACACTTCGCATTTTTATTTACTTCTTATTTTTTAGAGTAAGACTTCATTAAATTAAAAATTCGGCTGCATTAACCTCCGGAAAATCCAAGTGGATCTGCACGTCAAGATCACAGTGTGCTACACATCCCGGAGCGGCTTTTTACTCAGTTTCTTTATATCTCCCAAAAGGCTACTTCAATCACATTTTAACCCTATACTTATATACTCTAGTAATGTTATTCTTAATTTTTCTTCTTATCATTTACTTCACTAACTTTATAGGTCTCAAAATTTGAAGCATTTGATCCATTTTCTCCGAGAATATTAATTTTTACTTTCCAAAGAACTGGCGAAATTTGACCCAGCGATGAAGTTAGGCTCAACATAATAACATTCAATATATTTTCTGATATACATATTTCAAGTCAATTAATAAAATAAACATAAAATGGTTTAAAAAGTACGTGCATATTTTAAATAAAAAATTTTAAAAATACTCATGATTGTATGTAGTTACCTATTTTGTTAGTAATATAAAATCGGTATTAAAATTGAAATGACGTTGGAGATTTGAATCAGCCTGAAGTGAGATTTGAGTTAGTTTTGAACCAGGCTTGACTTATGCTTGCGCTACTTACATATGTAAGTATAACCTTGCCATTGTTAAACCATCAGTGCGGCCCTAGGCTTAAACACTTGGAACATCTTTTTTCTGTATATCATGGACATTTCCGCGCTAATTTTAAACATATTTGTTTTTAAGTGAAATTAGCTGAAAGATAGAAGTAGTAGTTGGATTCACGATACCTATAATAAAGTAAATCTAACACGACTTATAGACAAATTCTAGAAGAAAAGAAAACCCACAACTTTGCATGGGTATTTACTCGTATCTATTTTTTTTTTTTAACTTTTCGCGGCTAGAGATAACACTTGGTTTATTTTAAAACTAATTATGAGATTAATTTATTAAGTAACTCGCATCTGGTCCACATCTGTGACAATGGCATGTTAAGCTCCACACGCCTTTTCCTCGAAACAATATAACTTGTCACTCGTTTGGCTATGTAAACTCAAAAAAGTGTGTTCGTCCATCTGCACAGGCCTCTATCTTTTAATCAGTTAGACATACATATATTAATTTAAATGTTATCACAAGGATAGACAATGACGTGCACTTAATTAATTTCAAAATTATATTAAAAATTCGCTAAAAATACACTCTTTGGAAGGCCAAAACTAAAAAATATATATTTTTAATATGTGGCAATTGATTTACATCGTTTGAAAACTTTAGTGAATCCATGTAAATAAATCATTACAATATTTTTATTTTCGATAATTGACGCAATAAATACCTACACTTATTATTATCTACATTAATAATTTTGTTGATTTTCTTCATTTTTGATAATATGCCAAAAAGTTTTGCGGCTATCCGGATGATGAAATCTTTATGCTGCAGAAAAAATTTTGCAAAACTCCCCTGAACAATTTATGAAATATTTTTTTCAATAGGTACTATAAATATATATCTACCAATTTCATTTCCATATATTTAGATAAACTAGAAAAGAACTCGGCTGCTATTGACTTCTATTTTTGATTAACACTGAAAGTAACGTGAGTTTCTTAGAAAATCCACACAAGACTCTGACTCCATAAAATATGAATGGAATATTCTGTCAATAAATTTCCTCAGAGGCGAAAACGACAATTCTTTATTTTTCGATTTTCAAACATTCAATTTTTTAAAAAATGTAGGGAACACGATTTTAAAAACCCGATTAAAACTTGTCTATTCAGAGAGCGTCTTAACACAGTTCGTATGTAATCAACTTCTAAAGATTGCTCGTTCATGATTCTAACTCCAAAGAAAAGTAGACACTATTAGTTCCGACTATATTTATAGGGAATTGTATATTTTGAAATGATGCACATTGTTAGTAAAAAATGCACAAACGTTTTAAATTTTGTTATAGATTAGAATTGGGAAGATAAAAACCATTCCAAAAAATAGTTGCTTTTAGCTTCGACTTTAGTTATTAATTAAAATTAAGTTTTTTTTTTTAAGATACATAGCGTCTATATTCCAGAAAGTCAGAAAAAACTCCGAAAAGCTCCGAATGGTCAGTTAAAATTAAAGATTCGAAAGTGTAACCTATAATGTAGCTTTAATCTGACATTTTACAATAACAATTAGATTGTACCTATATCTCGTAGTCTAATGATTCCTAAATTCGCGATGTCTAGAATTACAAGTAATAAACAATATTAAAAGGCTGGTGTTGTATTTATACCTAAACTACATAGCTGACCCGACAGACGTTGTCCTGTCTTAGCTATGAATATTCAATTCGAACTGGAATCTATATATATATGTATAAATGAATCCCTATTTCCCTTGGTCACGCCATAACTTGAGAACGACTTTACCAATTTCATTCATCATTTTTTTTTAAGTTTCCTAATACTTTGTCCAAAATTCAACTGAAAATAAAAAATTGACTCCCCTAGTGTTTCTGTATAACCATGTATACCACGTGTTAGTCTATCAAAACTTACCAAAAATTGATATTAAATTAAACTTTTAATATAAGGCGTGATTGCGGTGAACTAACTGCGATGAACAAACACTTCTCAAAAAAACTCACTGACCAAACTGAAAACTGGATAAACGTTCCAATCAAATGGACTGTGCACTAAGAAATGAATAATTTAATTTTTTGATCGATAGATGCCGACCGATGTCGCGAACTATCAAACGCACGAAGTTTAAGTAGTCGTTAAGTTTTCTGAAATTTTCCAATTTTCTGCGCAATTTTTTTAATTTTAAATGTATTAGAAAACTTAAAAAAAAAGATGAGTGAAATCGGTAAAACCGTTCTCAAGTTATGGCGTGACCAAGGGAAATAGGGATATATAAAGTAGTCAGTGTCATAAACAGGGGACAATGGAGGTATCTATTCATATTAACCCTAGAAAGATAATCATATTTTAAATAGCGTAAAAGATAATCATACATCTCAGAGTCGTACGGAACTTAATTAGCATATTTAATGAACCCCATGTACTAGTTACTATGAATACTTACCGTGACAACACTACCGTCTCATGCGAGCTTCGACTGTCAACTGAGTTGGTTGAAACAACCAATGCACTGCGATTCATAATAAAAAGATATAATAATTTTTTCGCTTGCCGTACGTCTCGCAGGTTAAGATATTTAAGGCTAAAATTTATAAAAGACAATTTCATTATACACCTCGTCTCTTTACCGCACACAACATATAAAAAGCCTTTAAAAAGAAACACCCCAGTTCATTAAATTGCCATTGTCCGTTTTTGCACACCCATTGTTGCCCACAACCTTGAACAGTTTGGTTGGCATTTTTAGTTCGTTATACATAATTACTCGCAAGGCCACCATTACCCTGTAACCTCGTTTATCGAACAAACCCAGCTGCTGATCGGGCGGCAGTGAAGACAATTTCGTACCCTTCACCCTGCTCCTAATTTCCAGTCGAAGTAATTGGACTACTTTAGTACCTGGCGACGACCTTTGGGGCGAAAATTCCCGCAGGACTAGCCGAAGTTACATAATTAGAATGAAAGTAATCAAATTATCGCACAAATATACGTCGGCCAGGCACGGCAGCGGGTTTCAGGTGCCAACAGTCGCACCACACTGAGTCCTTAAGGTGCCAGATATGCAACCTTGAACTTAATCGATTTGCATGATCACAGGCCGGTTATGGCACATTGCCTTCGCATGCGAGGTTTTATTAAAAAACAAAAGAATTTGCATGCAAAGCCTGGCTACCGGGGTATGCTGTTGAACATCGTGGCGTGAGCTGATGTAATATCGCTGTAATTCTCCTCCTGGGGGCGTTTCCTTTCCCGGTGGTGCCGTCTTGGAACTTGCACTGCAATCTTCAGGAGGCTAAGGAAAAGCGAAATTTCACCGGAGTTGAGGTTATCTTAAAAAAAAAAAAATTGTAGGTATTTTCCACACATGCTGCTCATTCTCAATTCCTTGGAATTTGTAGTAAAAGGGGTTTCATTACCAACATGTGAGCTAACCTAATTTAGGGCAGTTGGCTGTTGATATTATTGAACAAAACAACCTATACGCTTAATAAAATGATAACTACAATTGCGTCTGTGGGCGCATTATGCGGACAGATTTTAATGAAACTTTGCTACTCTTTACCTTAAAGGTTCCGTCAACATTTTCAATAAAAATTATCACAATGTTCCAAGGGGATTAAGATATTGAAGATATTCATCTATAGACATATATAAATATATAATTATTTTTATACATACGTATTATATAATAAAATTGTAAACTTTGCGTGTCTGTACATTGAAAATTGTTGGCAATAGAAATATGTACATAATTGGGGCATAGAATGCATTAACCCATTAACACTAATGCACTAATTTGCACAAACAACCTTGAGGTATTAAACACAAAAAATAGGATTGAAATTTATGTGAAACGTAGGCAATCGGATATTTTTAAGTTTGCTTTTTCAGAATCTGATGTCAAAATAAGGATAAACTCTGTTCTTCACCTAATATTTTTGAGCTTAAAGAAAATGTGATGATCCAGGTGATTGTTTTTTTTTATACAATTCAAATTTTTTCCATCAAACACCTTTTGTATGTGCTGTGCATGAAATCTGACAAAATCGTTCAATTTATGTCTTAGCTTCAAAATTATGCAGTTACGAAGTTGCGGGTATAACTAATTTTTAAATAAGCAAATTGACCTGTCTTCAACAACTGAACCCTAAATACAATGAGTCCAAGACTCTTCAGGGAATATTTTTGGATGATATTAAAAAAATAAAAGAATTCCGTTAGTATTTGGAAATACTTAGAACTTAGCATAAGTAATTCAACATTAAAGAGACCTTTTGAGGTTTAACGCTTGGTAGTCTCCTAAATTTTTGAGACCATTTAGTCTACTAATATCTGATAGTATATAATACATATTTTAAATTAATGTAGTTAACACTTAACCGACCGGGTGGAAGAGTTTTCTTTGACGTCCGGCAATATTTCATAAATTTGCAATGTGATCAGGCCCAGACAGATTTATCACTGTATGCATTTTGATGCATTCACTCTAGATCATTGAAAAACTGGATAAGTATAAAAATTTACATAGTTAATAGTTTTTCTAGCAAAATAAGCAAAATGAAGGGAAAATAAAATCTTCCCATATTTATGTCTAGAGTATTGTAAGTAATAATTAGTATAATACATATAACATCCTTCCCAGGCAAAAATCTTTTCTTATCGTTTTATGATAGCTGTTTCTGTCTAATAAATCCATTTATGAAAAAAATTGGTAATTTTTATGATTAGTAACATAACAACAAAGTCTAAACTAGTATTAACCTGTTAGCTGATTAGTTTTTCTTAGAAAGCTCGATTTAATGTGCTGAATTAATTTCAAGTAAAGACGCGTATTTACGACATAAGCAAAGTAAGTTACTGTTAATGCCTACTTTGTAATATCACCAAGTCAGTGTTAATGCCTACACTCAGATGAAAAAATGGTTGATTTCAATGATTTTTTAACTATTTTTATGATTGAAATCCAGCTAATTAGAAAAAATAGTACAAACTAGTTGAATTCACCAACAAAATAGTGAACTACGACATTCTTAAAATTATTAGTATATTTTACTAAAAAATCGTTAAAAAATAGTAGCAACCTTGAAAATTATTAATTTACTAACAAAATAGTATTATTAACTTAAAAATAATAAAAATCCTTTACTATTTTTATTGTTGTAAATTTACTGAAAAGTAATAGATAAACTCCACATTTTTTGTATTGTATCTATTTTTGTAAAATATTAGGCAGTGTTAAGTTATACTTACACTATTCCATTGCAATAAAAATAAATTTGAAATGAAAAATATTTAAGGGATATAAAAAAGCCGTGGTGATGGAAATATTAAATTTTATTTTATATTTATGCTTGTACATATTTCTTTAAAAGTATTTTAATCTTATGACGTTTTTATCATTCCTTACCTTAGTTTTATGTAATGGAGGACAATTAAATTCGTTTATGTTAATTACACAGAACTGTTCAGTTTTATCACCTAATATATATGCTAATATATGTATTTTCATCAAAATATAATATTTCGTATTCAAAACAAATAAAATATTTATATTCTGAATTTTTAATAATTAAAATACTGTCTAATTCATATATTTTCAATTTTGGTTCAGAAAGAAAAATGTAGCAACCTTTTCTATAGAGGGTACCTTTAATACTAGCTTCTTCAAAAGCACTGAGGAAATGGTATTCTCCCGGAGTAAAATTTAAATATTTACAAAGTGATTGAAAGTAATCACTGTGTTTTAAATCAATTGCTTTTCCTTCATGAAACTTGAACCTTTCTTCTATTTCTTTGTTTTGCAGTACTCGAAATGCATTAATATATTGAAATTTTATTGCAACTGATTGGCATATATTAATTCTGCTAGTAACATTGTTCGTATACCTTTTAATAGATTTATGTTTCGCTTCAAAGCGAAAACAACTCAAATACTTAATCGGCCCGCTTTCCCTGATAATAGTTTCATAATGCAACAGAAAGTGGTGCTTACTTTATAATATTACAGGGAAATTTTTATTTTTTGCTAACTTTAAATTTCATAGCGAATGCAATTTATTTTTCAGCATGACGTACATATACGACATTAAATAAAAAATGAAATTTTGAAATTGACGCATATATACGACATAATCAGTTAACTGGTTAATACCCGGCTGGACGTTTACGTAAGTTTTTTAAACTGATATTTTTACCCGACCGGACGGTTAAATGTTACGAATTTCATTATATCAATTTTAATGTGTTTAATTTTCATTCATTCTCATTTAGAATTTGAAAATTCAACAACATATTTGTAATCAGCAATTATATTTTAACTTTTAAACGAGTATTTCAAATTTTAAATGCGCTCGCAATAGCTAGTTATACTACTTAGTTGGCATTTGAAATTTAAATATTTTAAGATAGCGTTTTTTTACTATTCGGTGAACACAATTGACGAAAAGTTATTATTGTATATGTTTTTCAGTCAACTTGCCAAAAAAACGTGTAAGATAATAATTTCAAATTTAAAAATTGAGTCGCATTCGAATTATATATATATGTACATTATACACATAAGACGATTTATATAAAATAAATTTCACCTCTGCTTGATATGTATTTTCATTCCAAGAGTACAACAGTAATGAAAAAATATAGGTTAAAGTTAAAACTTTCAATCCTTGACGGAATTTTTATATTAATGGATTGAATCATTCTGGCACGAATCGTCATATAAACGGCATATATGTTACTATAAACTCTATTGTTAAGTAACCGCAATAATTTTGTCATCTTGAAATTTGTATTAATTTTGAATCGTGATATTTTTTTCCGATTTTCCAAAATTTATTTATTGAAAGTTCCATTCATCTTCATTAAATGATTTTCAAATTTCAAATCAGCTAAGTTACATTGTCTTGATATAGCCTCAACCTCGCTATAAACGCAACAAGTGGAGAAAAATACATAAAAATATGTGTATATGCGAAAAAAACATAATTCGGTTAAAAAGTATCCTTCTCGCAAGCATAATAAATGTCTCTTCCGGTAGCTCTTCCCCACTTCCTGCATTTCAATTGGGACGCCTCTCCAAACTAATTACCAAAGCCCTGGCATTCTGCTGATTAATATATCCGCGTGAACTTATAAGAGGCACATGAATTTATGCGTGTGGGTCGAACCCAAGTGCAGAGCAATTTGGAAAAATTCTTACATTACCCTTCCGCTTTCAGACTACTATCAATCAAGCCTTACTTGATCCCTTAAATCCTACACCCCTTTTACATGGCAGAACGTATGGGGACCTCGTGTACATTCGAGGAACATTTGGGGCTGCGATAAATTTACCTCTCATGCATGTCATCTGCGAACTACAGGTAATCTTGGCTGGTGCACGATATTACTATATATCTTGGGGATGTCATGCCTCTTTGAAAATCCAATTCAGATTGGTGAATTTGGGGTGCTCTTATGTGCACAGATCGAATTTCATTGAAATATCCCATCTTTGGACTGAGTAGTTTTGATTACTTTTAAGAATACTATTTTGGTTTGTTCCTAGAATGCTACAAATTGTAGATAGGGGTATTCAACAACGTAACAGAATTTATTCGACGTCTATAAATTAGAATAAGAGTTAGTTTAAAAAATATTGAAAACGTAAATTATAGGCAACTATCCCTTTAGGAGTAGCCAGGCCAACGACTTTTTAAAATAAATAATATTATATTAAAAATAGTAATAGTAATATTGTACTTGGCATTGTGATCGAATGGTCTTTTACCCTGTTATAGATCCAAATTTCATATCTTGCACTAAAGAAATTATTTGATTAATTTTCGCACTTATTTCAGAATATTCAAAGGCTCTAACTGACCATCGTAGCTCCTGTTTGCAAAAATCTGGAGCTCAGAAGTGTGAATACAGAATATAGAATACAGAAAGAGACCTACAATTGTCTTTTTCAATTGTAAATGAAACATATATTCGCTCTTTAAGATATTTCTAACTAAGTTGGAGTAGTATGCGCCTAAAGTACAACATTTTATATAAAGTTTTATTTTAGCACTATAATTTAATTTTTTAAGATTTGGTTTACAACACGTTAGACAAAACCTTTTAAAAGTTTGTCATGTTTTGAACTCTGCATACAGTTGTCGAATTTTCGAGAACGTTTCTCATAAATATTCATTTCGTTTTATGAATAATAATTTTTCGTCAACCTAACTTTGTTATTCTTAATTAGAAGCTTGAAGGGGAGCATAATTTTAACAATTTCATCTCTTTTTTTTTTTTTACATATTCATTTAGATATCTAATGTGTGACGGGTCTTAAATGTTTCCCGAAATTATGTACGTTTATGTACTTACTCCTATAAAGGATTTTAAAATCAATTTTAAAGGTTTAAATTATTTTCAATACAAAAAAACCGACTTTGTAAAAACAAATATTAGGAATTTGAAAAATAAGAAATATTAATACAGTATTGACAATAAAATAAATGAAAGAAAAACAATTCTAAGATTTTTGAATGTTAACATAAATGATTAATAATTTAAAAGGCACATGTTTAGTTTCACTTGTGTGCACACCAATTTGCTTCGTTCTGGATCAAATTGTATTATTCTTCCTTCTTAATTAAAAGTGGATTTTAATTCTTAATAGGAATGAATATAAAACAAACTTTTAAAATAAAAGCAAATATGTATGTATGTATAGTAGCTGTGGGAGCCCTACCTTTAGCCGAAGAAGATACTTACTTCACTTAGCTTTCTTGTTTTCTTAAACTTGTCCGTGCGAGTTTTGCTCGAGGTGTTTTGAAGGACGGTTAATGCCTCAGGAGAACTCCTTTTAGCTTTAATCAGACCCAGCAGTACGGCCCTCCACCTGGCGAAAGTGTGTCCATTTTTAGTCATTAATTCGAGGAGGAGCCCTTTCTTATTGCAGTTTCCTTTTATCAGCCGAAGTGGAATGGACTCATTATTTAACTGAGCTCTAGTCGGTGGGGTCGTCTCCCACGTCGAAGGGCGTGCACATAAAACTTAATTGTACCAAAGAGGAAAATGTTGAATGACGGACAAAAAAACTGATAAAAAATTCATGAAATAAGGGAAACGAAATTAAAAAGCTTTTGCACCTCATCCGCGACTACCGAACGAACGGGTACTTCCCGGCTGTATATCGTTATAAATTTATGCCTCTGTTTACTAGCACTAGTGGGTGGACGGTGGGGCTCTTCTGGGCGGAGTAACTAGATACCGCGGGTGTACAGCGCTATTAAGTTTCAATGAAAACTCGCTAATAAATTCCTTATGTGTGTATACGAAGAAATAGGACGAAGTTTGTAGTAGAAGTTCCTACAACTTAAACTACGCAGTAGAGCAGTGTCTTTTATCAATGTTAATTTTTATTTTCCATTGCCACGTTGACGATCTAACCCTCAAAGCTTGACGTAGGTCTTTGAGATTCACAGTAGAATTAAATTATCTATCCTTCACTTTAAATTTATAGAAAAAAAACAAATTGCGACACGTTTTATAAATAAAATGTTTTCGATAATAGTAACGACGATTTTTTCAATGTTATTTGTAACTCCTTCGTGGTAACTCTCTTCCATGGTTCCCTTGAGTTATCCCAGTGAATCCTCCTCGATTCTCAACCGTAGACACGTGCCCAACTGTAAACACGCAAATTTCTTAGATTGTTTCTTATACAATAGACTTCGCATGATGTTTTACATTAATCAAGCACTTATAACGATAGCAAGTACCTATTTATAATTTTTTGGATTTAAGAAATGAGATTGTAAGATTTCTATGAAAATGAGCACGTAACCTAAATTGGATCTTAATTACACATTTTTGGTTCTACTTGTAAATATTTAGCGGAAATCAATTTTTTGTTATGTTTACCTTAAATTTCCGAGTTTACTTTTTGAAGATCCATGTTCCCTTTGAAACTTTCGTAAAGACGTTCAAATTATCAAATGTGACAAACTGCAAATTCAGATGCAAATGTGGCTATTATATTCGATAAATTAACATATAAAATATAATTTTATTCAAATCCAATTAATTTAATGGATTTCAGTTGGATTTAATAATTTAAGTCGACTCAACCTTAGTTTCCATCATCTCAAACTTAAATCAATCCAGATCCAGGGTTAATCCTGCATGGAAAGACATTAATACATATTTAAGTTAAATGACTGGCTGATTTATTGAGTTTTCATGTTAAATGTCTATTGAATAAAACTCAATTGGAAGATGTTGCCAAAAATGACATGACAAATACTTTTGTATTTGCACATTACCTAACAATAGTATAATTGCTGTAGTGTGTATTTGTGAAACATACATTGATTACAGTGATGATGACTCATACTTTTAAAACTTGTCCTAGTTTTCCTCTTTTATTATATCTATGTATTTATTCCGAAATATGTTAATTTTTTCTATGAAATGATGCTTCAATTTTTTTTTATTAGGGCTAAATTCCAAATTTGTGATAAAAAGATTTTCCTTAAAAGGTTAAAAACGAAGAAATATTTTCGGAGTTAAAAACCTGATTGAAAAAAATTAAAATTAAATGAATTTCGAATAATAGTCAATCTTACGACTGTTATAACAAGCTTTAAAGACATGGTTAGTTGTAATAATGCAATTTTCCAGAAAATATAGTTTTTCTACCGAACCTAAAACGAAATTCAGTACCTTTAGGAGTAAATATTCAAAATAGTCACTAGATTTTATACTTTTTGTTACAACTAGCCCCCTCCTCTCCTACTAAGAGCTTCCCGACTAGAATTAGCCTCAAGAAATAAAATATCTCAAGACCTGTTAAGGCGTTTGTAAGGCATGTCACTAAACGTATGCCTTCTCAGGATCAAGTCAAGTCCCGTATATGAGAACCTAGTCTTGAGGTTGTCCTACTTAGGTCCGATTATGGACCAATATATACGGTTAAAATTACTAAGTAGTATTAGGCTTTCCTCAGTAGCATCATATTAGGACCAGAGTAGAACATCTAGAACGTTAAAAAACTGCTACAATTTTGCCGTAGTTCCCTGGCAATTCTCCACCACTGAATTGCACGAAAGGTCTAATTTAGAGTTCATCAGTAATAAATTAAAACGCATTACGGACAAATTTTTCTCAGAGTTTTCCTTGTCCGAAAAACGTGCTATTTAAGGAATTATGTAGACCCTAATAAAACTTGAATTAACGCAGGATTATTTATTGTTCGCAACTTTTGTAGTATGTAAGAATAGCCTTAGTTTTATCATTGGGTTTTCAAGAAAAAATGTTCCCCAAAAGCAATTTGTTTTTTAAATATTTATTTACTTATGCAAACCTAGAAATATATAGTTGAATGAATTTTGGATTCTATCACTAAATTGTATGATTTCTATTATATATACTTGTAAGGTTGAATTGCAATAAATAATAACAATAATTCACACTTTATATTGCAACCAAACAAATATAGGGATAGCCATTTAAGTGTCTGTGGCAAGAACACTAAACCGCTCTCATCCAGTGTCAAAACGCCCATAGTAATAGTATATTTTATATTTGAATAATTCCAGATGAAGTATTTTTGATCAGTAAAACCTTAGCTAGTCCGCAATTATTCCTGATTAGGTGAACCTGATTAGTTTGTGATCCTGATTAGATTCAGGAAAATTTTTCTAGTCGGAAATTTCACTTGTTCACTTTTTACTTTATGGAAATGGTATCAAGAAAATAATTTAGTTCAAATTATCCTCTTTGTAATTTTGAATTTTCATACTTTACCCCAAAATATACCTCATTAAGACTATTAGGAGCATAAATATAAGATATTCAAATGATATACATCGATCTCATGTAAGCAAATGAATTAATTGGCGGATTATTCATTACCCATCCCACAATCTTTTCTACAACAATTTCTTTTTATTCTGGACTGTGATGTGAAAGTATCCTGCTTTGCGTTTATAAATGTATTCTAATTTATTATTTTATTACTATTTATTTATTCAAAGAGCTGAGTTAGGCCCAGCCAGGCGCCGAAATCCTGCTGTTCCGAATATGTGGTCGCCTACATCGAGCACTTGATCAATTTAGCATATGTCGCGAATGAGTTGTTCCACGAGCATACATCTCATCACCCACACTCGGCCTAGCGCCAGCCGCTTACATGAGGACGCTTATCGCAATTATGCTAATTTGCGGGCTGATAAAGCGGCGACGATAGACGAAAGCATCGCGGCAGGTGAGTTATTCCGGGGGGCGCTCCTCCGCCCTGGAGAAAGGGAGAACGGAACCATTTCCACAATTGTGTGAATTATTAATAAATAATTCATAGCATGAGGCGGCGGAGGACGCGCGACCACGACTAGCTTTTGGAGCACCTTTTGTGACTGCACTGGCCACTATTATTAGACGGGCTCCAGTTTGAATCAAAGCACCTAGCCGAGAATCTCGCGCTTGAAATAATAAACCTTGACGTGATGATTCCTCGGTCGTGTTTGTCGGATTCCGGGGCTGTTTACTTTGCCGTGCATGAACCGCGGAAATGATTACTCTGAGCCCACGGCACTGAATGGAGCCAGCCCCTCTGGACCTCTAGGTTGGGGTGGCCAAGCCAACAAACCAACTTTAGGAGCACCGGGGCGACTGGGGAGACAGCGAACAAACTCACCACCCCCACTTTTGGACCGCGATTTAAATCTGCAACGTAACAGCCAGAGCTGTTCGATTCTGTGCAAATAAATAGATGTCGTTTTGATTGCTTCGTCGCTGTCTTATTCGCTAGCTGCGCCGCACTGCATTTCGTGGGCCGGTTGATTTATGGCCAGCACGCGATGACCTCATAAGTCGCACGCCAAGGTCATATCTACTTGCTATTGCTAGAAACGATATCACTTTCGAGAAATTTTCCAGATAGTACTTGAGACAGATTGAGAATTTGCTAATGTGAGGCTTTTGTTTTTCAAAGATAAACGAATCCAGTCAATTTTATAAGCCAATTGCCAAAATACACTTCCTTTCACGCTTATGCGCGATATCTATCAAAGGAGTATTATCAGCTTTAATGCTTTATACCTAACAATACGTTCACTGTAGATAGCATAAATATTCCATTTTTATTCCAGTGCGCCCGCAAAATAAGTTAGTTGGATACACTCATTGTCTGTTTCAATTTTATGACTGCATCTCGTATTGTTAAACTTTTAAGAACTTCATAAAAATTTCCACACATTTTATTTATAGTTCAATCGTTATGTGTAAAATAGGGTTGTTACGAAACAACTGCAATGAAAACTATTGTTACGTTATTTTATTGATTTTTTTCCACTTTAATATTATGATCAACTACAGGATTATTTATCCAATTATAAATTGCATTCTCAGAATAAATTAAGTTTACTTCTATTTCTAAACAATAACTGTTTTAACCTTACTAAAACTGCCAATTATTTATTTAAACAAATATGATAAAGTATAGAAAGACATTGAATTTTATTTATTGACTAGAATATTTTTCAGGCCGCATCTCAGTAGAGAATATATGGAATAGAGATTTATATGCCAATTTAGGAAAATCCAAGAGTTTACCCTCTATTGATTTGGATTATGCCTTTAATAAAATCTTTTTCCTTTGCCATGCATAGGGTGAAGTGAAGCATGACAGACACAATTTCTGATTGATTATGCACCTTGTTGTTCATGATGGTAAATCAAAAACTCCCAGCCACCCTTCCTTTCCAGTTGGCAGTTATTATTTTAGTATAAAAATATCCCTAGAGTTATAAAAATATGAACTGTATAAAAGTGTTTGCCGCAAACTATTTTTTAAATCACCATATTTGTAAGTTTAATTTCTCAAATTTTGAATCTTTCATTAAATTTGTGAGTTTTAGAATCAAATCTAAAAAATAAGGTGATATAAATTTTCTTAAATGCAGCTACTAAAATAACCTGGAAGATTGTTTGGTTGCGAATAACCGTCCTAAGCAGAAATGTTTATGGTAAACCAAATCCTAACAAAATTATCCTTATCCAAAACATTCAGGAAGAGTGGTGCAAATATCCTTGAATGCAGCATACAAAGTTGTTTCAAGTATGTCTCGGTGGAATGTATTCACAAAAAGATTATCTGCTTAAGTGCGACAAAAATGGGACAGTTTGTATTTATGTAATGAGCAAACTTTTAATGCTAACGAGTCTGGAACTGTAGTTAATGAATGTTGCTGCTTTCTATGAGCTTGTTACTTTTAAAAGTACATTCTGAAAAATACATGTGTGTACAATATTCCATAGTTTTTGTACGACGTAGATATATGTATGTATGTAGTATATTTACAATTTTTAATTAAATATACATTTTTCGTCTAACAAAATTAGTAAATTTGCATAATTTACCTTGCACTTTTTACAGTAATTGTGTAAAAATACATCTGCTGCTGATAATTCCATGGAGAATGTAATTTTACTGATGCCTACTTTGTTATTGCGTTATTCGAGTAGTGAGTCTTAAAGTGTTTAGAAGTTCAACGTTTGGGATGAAATTTAATTTTCTTTAATTTCAAAATACAGGCTTGCAGGATCATAAATCAACGAAAATATAGTTCATAATAGTGTATAGTTTTGTAGACCTGTAGATCCATTCAAAAAATGTAAGATAATCTCAAAATGTATAAAATATTCGCCACTTCACGGCCCTTCGGTTAAACTCGACTGTCATCGGAAATCATCGATAGAACCTACATGACGAGTAGAGGACATTTATTTAAAACGACCAGAACGTTTTTTTCTGTTAAAACGTTTTAGATGTTTTAAAATAAAAAATTTCAATGTCTAAAATTAGTAAAAAAACGCTTATACTGTTTTATTCGAAACTATTCTTCAAATAAAACATCTAAATATTTTAAAATAAGACGCATATATGTATGTCACAAACTAAAACACTTAGTATTACAGTGTATTTCAGTGTTCTCAAGAAGGTTTGAAGTTTCAGGAAATTACAATTTTTACGGCTCCGTGTCAAAAATATACAAATGCAACTTTATTGGCCTCTCATCGTTTTCCGACTTCGTATCTGTATATAACCGTCAATTATATTCTCAGTCAACTTTAAAACTATCTATTTAAAATTGACCATGAACTTGAGTGTTCACAATTAGTTCAAAGGTCAAAAGGTAAAAACATAAAGTTTTAGCTAGTTATTAAAAAGCTAAATGTAATGGAAACAATTTTATTTTAATCAACCGAAAGCTCTCATTTCGTACCGTCGTTTAATTAACAGATAAAATCAAAAATTTACGAGAAATATTTTTTTTTTTTTTTTTTAATTTAAAATAGCCTTACAATTGATTGTAACACTACTTACTAACTAGCGCAACTCGGGAACAAGAGCCCATATGGCGCAAAACGAGAAATAGTATGAATGAATATTACTGCTTTTATAATATAGATATGATGAATAATGATTACTGGAAAAATTAAACGAAGTATGCAGTGGCGGATTTACGCGTAGGCAAAGTAGGCCTGTGCCTACGGCGGCAAAAAAAATGGGGCGGCAAAAAAGTCGTTTTAATTATTTAAAAATTTTTTGATTAATAAAAATGTAAAAATACAAAATTTTTTTAATTTTAGTCAATTTTGCGTAAAACAACCATTTGAAAAAGGCGCCACTTTACTAGAACTATATTAAGTCACTATGTTAAGTCAGCGAATGTCACTATATACTATTTTTGTTTACAAAAAAAGGCGGCACTTTGCTGCCTGCCTATGGGCGGCAAATTCGTAAATCCGCCACTGGAAGTATGTGACTATTATAAGTATTTAAATAGTTAGAGAAGCTGTTTGGAACTTCTTAGTAGGAATCCAATCCGAACTTGACTGATTTTTATGTGTTTTTTGAGGTAGTGAATTTTAGATATGGTTGCAAAATTCAACTCCAAATCCTGTTTGTATGGAAATCTTTTGAAGTATACAAAATATACTACAGTCACACTGTTCTGCCTGTCTTTTTCTGCTTTCATAAACCCCGCTTGTAGAAGTACTTTGAAAGCAACAAAACAAAAGAATGATTACAATAGAAAAAGCTAATTAAACATTTTTTATTTCAGTAATAGTCGCCATTTTGCAAAATAAACCTTTCTGCTCTACCCTTTGCTATTTAATGCGAATGAAAGAATAGAAGGTTGCCTGAAAGTCGATCCTTTATTCTGTTTTGTATAGGTAATTTTTAACAGAAATAAAAAGATTTTGGTTTGTTTTACCGTGAATCCTATTTGAGAACTGTGAGTTAGGGACTCAATTTGTAAATTTAATAATGTTTACATTAGTACTGTAACTAAGCTAGATTTATTCTGAAAAAATTCTTTACAAGTAGAGTTTTTTTCTTCTTTGGAGTAAGGCTGTCTGTAAGAATTGAATGTTCGAAATGTATCTAGGTTTACTTGGAAGTTCTGGTCAACTGTTCACTAATTGAGTCAAACAATCAGTTGCAAAGAGTCCGTCCTTTCTAATGAAAGCGTCCCGACGACGACCCAATGGCCGTCATGTCCTTAGCAAGCTTCAATTAAACTTTAAAGTGAACAGACCGCCCCCCGCTGGCCCTCTCAAATTGGGCAAAAGGAAGCACCTGATTTAATTTGATCAGATTACTTTCTAGTTAACTACGGCACCAGACCCTCATCAAATTAGTTTGTCATAGGGGGCGGTGGGTTTCAGCTCCAGCCAGGCAACAGCCCTATTCCAAGAGTCCAACTAAAATTTCTTGGGTTGCTGCGGCTCCAACTCCACGGTTCCGGGAGTCGGTCAAGTCATTGCGTTTGATTTTAATTTTGTGGGCCGAAAGCGTGATGCTAAGTGAAATTTGTGTAAATGAATTTTTAACCGAATCGAAGCGAAAAAGGTGGTAGAGGTGGCCCTCCGGACGCCCTTTATCACCCCTGAGGGAGAAGTAATTTATGGCTTTCTGGCATGCCACTAATGGGAGCCATGCCTCACCTTGTCGCAGCGACTGTTTGCTCTGTTAATCAATTTTCGACCTGCGATGCCCGGGTGCGGGCGAATTTCGAAGGCAATAAAGCGATTCGACGGCGGTTCGACTACCGTCACCATTTTTAATAAGCTTAGGTGTGTGAATTTATAGAGGGGTAATTAGAGTTGCCAACAGAAGGTGCGGTCCCGAAGGGCAAGTTAAGACGTCTTCATTTTGCGAGAAATAAATCTCAAAACTACGGCAATTTCGATCTAGAGGTAGCACCGGATAGGTCGTTGAGATGGTAAATCATTTAAAAGGTATAGTCCCTACCCTCCCATACCATTTGCAAAATAAGAAAAAATTAATATTAATTTATCAAGGAAGTAAAAATAAAAGCCAACATAGAAAAATGAGGTTCTGCTAATAAATTATGACAAAAATAACAAACTTTAGAAAATGTATATAATTTTCAAACCCCCATATTTTTCTACGTATGTATAATGTATGTATATGTATGCTAAAGTGAAGTTTTCTAAACAACAAACATTTTCAAATTACAATAAATTATGGTTTGACATTTTTCATTCAAATTATCTTAGCTTCAAATAAGAAGATATACTTTATTCGATCAAAAATTGCATTAAAATAAGTACAAATAGCTGTATAATAGAATATTCTTTTTAGAATTTTCTTTCGAGACATTGCGTTCGAAAGATATTAATCTCTCGTATATTGAAACAATACCCGTAATGTTTTTATTTTCAACGATGAAGTTTAGTAGCGGCCTTACTTGACCTTTCATTAAGTTCATTAGCTCATTCAAAGGTTAAATGTTTAAATAAATACTCATATTTTATATGAAATTCAAAACTATTCACCTTCTAAAACTTTCTTGCAAGCTACATGTCGCGCACCTATACCATATAAGCTAAATTGTGTGAATTCTCATTAAAAAGATCTTTTTTTTTAACTTACGTTCAGCTCTGACTTAGTTTTATTAATTTACATAATTTGTACAAATTACATACATACATATATCCAAATCGCACTTATAAAAGTTAGAGGGTGTGACAGACAGACGAACAACTGAGCAAGCACCAAAATATAAAAAGATTTCGTTACACAACTACACCTCAATGTATTTAAATATAATTTTCCCCAATTTGGAACATACGCAAGGAAAAAAATATTACTAGTTTCTCTGCCCTTCCAACTCTCTCAGGACCTTATTATTCCAAGGTTTTTTACTGATGAATCGTATTCTACTTGTCAAACCCTTTCATTGGATACCCATATATCAAGAGGATTGTGAAGAAAAAAGAAATTCGCCAAGTTGAAGACGTCCGCCATATTGGACCTAATTTGATGAAATTTCTTTCAGATCGTATTGACGTCAATACGCTTCGATCGGCATTTCAACGAAGTCAGCATCATTTTTCGTTCGGGAATTCTGGAAAAAAATGACTACACGAAATTTTGAAGAAATTACTCCTTTACTTTTGAATTTGCATCCTCCTGCACAGTGTATTTATTCATTATAATTTTTGAAAGGCCATAGAAAAATAAATTCTTCATGCTAATTTTCAAGTTTATTTCTTATTTGAACTGAAAGTACGAGGTTATAACGTTTATAGTCGGTGATTAAAACGTTAATCGTGTTTTCGAAACTACTTAAATACTAATTACATTTAATAATTGTAACGATAACAGGGGCACTAATTATATTTAATGGTTGTTTTATTTCGCTAATTTCAATTTTTCCGATACCTTATATACGCAAAAATTTTAGGGCAAAAACCATACCGTCATTAACGGCTACGTTTTAACAACAATTCTCTAGTTTAACGATGTGATTCAAATAAAGATTTTATTACTACAATTAAATTTCTAGATTTAAGCTATTGAAAAGCGTTGGGCATCGCACATTTACAGTGCAATTTTATGTGCGAAGGCGTATTCCTTGAAAGTTACCACGATTTTTAATGAAAATGTAGGACATAAAACTTTGAAAGTGCTTCAATTAGGCAAACCGATTGCTGATTTCTAAGTAGAGCAATAATTTAAATGCGTGATTATGATTACTATAATATGTGCTTAATCACAAATCTTTTTATTTGCAGGATTCTAAGCTGAGGCAAATAGTTACAATGGGATCGCAAGATACATTGGAGGAGAAGACGGTAACCGTCTGCCACGGTCCCGACTTGGTCAACGTTAATTTTATAAATTTCTGCTGTACAAAAAGGGACATAGCTCAGGTGAGTAACAATAGGTGCTTTGATCACAATTCCTCATTTACCACAAGGGATGAATGAAGCCCATTTTCTTTTTTTCCAAGAAAATTACCAGATACCCTCTGGATATCTTCGGAGCCTTTGTATTTCCGGATCGCTATTGGTCCCCGTTTATATCTCGTTGTCATTTGCTTTAGACATGAAAGTCATTTTATCCCCTTTCATCTGTTCGATGGGACTGTGCCATTACGAGGACAAACCTATCAAGTCTTCGCAATCGCATAGTATCAGCAGAAAAGAACTGGGAAGTAATGAATCGCAATTAAGCCCAGTCTATCGGCGGGGCTAGCAATTACTAGATCCCGCGAAGAATTATGTAGGTCGATTATTGCACGAATTAACACTCAGATTTGCTCCCAAGGAGGCTGTGTGATTGTTTTTCATCGCCGCCACCACCACCGGTTGCATGCTACTCGTAAAAGATCAAATTGCGATTAATCGCGAGCCAGGTTTAATTCGCTAAACAATTACATGGCCCATTCACTCCCACGGGCCGCGCGCTCGAATCGAGCTCGTAAATCGACCTGCAAGCGGCTATCGAAAATGAGGATGATTTGTTTGTGCAATAAATTGGTGAGCTGCTCGAACACTCGGCGCTGCTAATTTACACGAGCGGCCATTGTGGCCAGAGTTTGTTTATCTTGGCGATTTTAGGTGCTGTTTTTATTGCTCCACGCCTAATTTGATTTAAACTGTAAAGATAGCACATAGCTGGCAGTACAGGGATCAGCGGGTGGCTCCACTGATTGATTATGGGAGCTGAAATCCTTTCTACATGAAAAATGTATCCCCAACAGAACACTGTATATTATTAAGTAAGAAAAGGAATATAAAATGAAGCGCAATTTTGTTTCAAAGAAAATAAAATACGTAATTTTAAAGACAATATTGAAAGTTGAGCCTCGATTTGTGAAGGATGAGCTTCACACTAAACGAAATGAGTGACCTGCTCCTCCTGGTGCTTACTGTCTCCCAATGATTTTTATTACTCAGTGAACTAGAATATGTGATATCAGACAAAAATAAGATACGTTAAAATGTAGTTTTTTAGAAAATGCTTTTATATCGCATTGAATATTTTTAACAAAAGCTTCCCGGACGAAGAGTTTTCAGGATTAATCCATAATTTTAATTAGCTTAGTAACTTAAACCTTAGCTGCCACATTCAGGTACCAGACGCACCACCTATTTATGATTTTTTTTAGGAAAAATAGTTATTTTTGTGATTTTTCGACAGTTTTTAATTGTTTACTCTTATTCAGTACCTATTGTATTCTCCCCAAAAAAAACTCTTATGTTTTTATAGAGCACTATTTGAAGAATGCCTGGCAATTTTTTTAAATTAAAATAAACAATAGTTTACTCATAGCAAGCATTTATAGCTGGCGTACCACACGACCCCAATGTAGCAGCTATGTGACTCTGGGAGAGGTGTGGCACCTAAGGGTTAATATGTATCCAATATGTTCTTGAAATTTCATCTTAATTGAACTAAAACTTACAATGTAGGATTTTCCACCGTAATCCAATGGGTTAATTTTCAATATTTTCTTTAAAATTACATATTTTATTTTCAGTTCGTATTATAAATTTTTTGATTGATTCTAAATGGGCTAAAACATAATTTATAAGTCTGACAAAATTTACATGGACTTCACCAAAACATATGATAAAACAGGTTAAACCATCAAATTTTAGTTTTAGTTTAGTATTTTGTGCTGGTTTAAATCTTATGTAATCAATCATACTCAAACGTCCGACAGCGTTCTTTATAGGCTCTATATTCTAGTTACATCTAGTGTTCCTCAAGGAATCCATTTGGGACCACTAGTTTTTTATCTATCCAATATACACAGATGATTTGAAAAATTATTTAGGTATTAAATCTCTTTTCATTTATTATAATTACCCGATTACAGCAAAAGTAAAGTAGGGTTAAGATTTTAGTAGTCAGCATCTTTGCTGCTTGTTAAAGTCATGGTCGAGTTTGAGTATTTGAACTTTCTTTTCTTTTAATTAGGTACTTGTTTGCAAAGAGGTTTGAACAATTTGTTTGCTTGGTGTGCAAGAAATGAATTATGTGTTTATGTTTCTAAGTGTCAAAGCTTTCTATTATGAAATCTCGTTAATTATGTTTTCTTACCCTAAATGTAGGTGCAAGTCAGCTTGCAAAAATAGTTGAGAAAAAAAGCTTGGCGTCATCTTCAATTGCAAACTTGAATTTTCCAGACATGTTGACTGCATTGTCGTTTAAGCCATACTAAATTTTATTTGTAGAAACTCTAAAGAATCAAAATCGTTGACATTTTATGCTATTTGAGATTAATTTTAAAATATTGCTGCATAGTATATGGAATGCTTTTTATTCGTCCCACTCGTCGAAAGTAGAAAGGATTCAAAGTCGTTTTACAAGGAAAATTATTCCTTTAATGCATTGGAGCATCGATGTTCATTCTGCCCGAGTCCGATGATAATTTATTAAATCGATTACCCTTCTACGCTTTCTGAAGATGAACTTTATAACCTTTCTCATGGCTTTAAACTCGTAATTTTCGTTATGTTCCTTAGCATCGAGCAAAGTGCTATTTGTCTATATTGCCATACAGGCTATAAATACAGCTTCATTAAAACAACTGAAAACACATTATTTAACACCAAAACAACTTTATTTAAATTTGGAAATGAACAAATACTTAGATTAGTTATTTACAAAGATTTAGACAGGTCATTTCTTTAATAATTCACACTTTGTTAAAGACGACCAATTCCAATTGAACCCTGGCTCTCAATTATCGTATTGGATTAGTCTTCCATTACAAACTTTATTTAAGTAATATTAACAAGTATATTTCACCATCGGACGTTATAGTTACAATCAAACTAAGAAATCATGTATAGAAATAAATAAAGTAGCTGGATCAATTAAGTATTTTACGAAGATGGTTTATAAGATCCCGCGATAAACACTTGATGAAAATAAGAGTGATGATAAATGTGATGGATGTGTGGCAGGGATAAATTATGAATTAATGGATCAACTAAACGTTGTTGTCGAGATAAGGGCGTGTTATAAATTTTATAAAAAATAGTCTAGTTGTTAAAATTTTTCGAGTAATCCATTTCAATTCGTCATATTCACTCAATGTTATTGATACATATAGAATGGCTATTCTGGTCTCTTTTGAGATATTTCCAAATGATTCAACCGATTTAAAATAAATAAACCCGAAAGTTCCTTTGTTTGTTTGTTTGGATGTTTTTTGCTCAATAACTCCTAAACGCTTACTTCGATTTTTTTTATTTTTTTATTGAAGGTACTGCATATTTCGCCTCAACATATAGGATATCTTTTATTCGCATAATATTGAGGGTTTCAAAGTTTTAACCTTTAAAGGATTGCCATGGAATTTGGACTTTTGGATATGGTGATTGCGAATCCGATTTCGAAATTAAAAACTCAAAATGATGTTTTCCGAATTGAACGAATTTGAGTGAAAATTAGTAGTAAGATTGTTTTTTAGGCCATTGATTTCGAATGTTCTACTAAATTAAATATTAAAATTGACGACTGATGTTTTTGAAATTCAATGGATTTAATGAAAACTTGTTTAAAGGTATTTCAGTAATATTACTTTCGAAACTACTGTCAAAACTTGAAAATTAAAGAGGGATGGATCCAATATGCCACGAATTTGAGTTGAAACGGGTTCAAGTTAAAATATATAGTGGTCAAAACTCAGAACTATACAGTGCATATTAGAAACTGTTTGGTTATTGCTAGCCCCAAGATCTCAATTAAAAGTGTTATTAATTCAACTGTTATCAACCTTATTTTATAACTATATGTGGTCGAAATCCGACCATCAAACCACAATCATAACTATCAAAAATTCATTGGAATTTCATTCAATTGGCACTTTATACGAAATTCTTATGATTCAAATAAAAGGCTAAATATATTAATATTTAACTTTTGAAATTTTCAAAAACAGGCTATAACTTTGCAATCCGATGATCCGGTTGATATCATTTAGGTATACCTCATTGGATAGAGCTAATTAGAACCTACATTTCACTTTTTATTTTGTCCAGATATCTTAAATGAAGAATTTGTCATAAAATCGATTATCTTGACAAAACTTGAAATCAACTTTTGTTTAACTTAAATGCATTTCAATTGTTAATATCGACCTATGGAGCATTTTTTGTTTCATCAAGATAACTCTTATGGTTTGGTCAGAATATGTAAAAAAGTGAGGAAAGGTCAATGGTGACGGACAGAATAATGTTTTTATTATAATTTAATTGTTTCGTCCATATTACATACATATTAGGTCATAGGTGTGAAACATTGTTTTCATTTTCATTCAATTAAACGCGCAACTCCCTGCTCTCATGACTCATGACTCTGTGCACCATTCGATATTGATTAAATTTCCTGAAATAGTCGAATGTTTTAAATTTAAATAATTTTGTGCGAGTTCAAACAGTATCAGGAAAAAATTTATATATAGACAGTGTGGGCTTCTATTTGAAGTTTCATTTTGTCACAAATAAAATCGTGGCATTATACTTATCTGTACATGATTCGATAGGTATTTATACCTTAAATAATCAATATTTTAAATAATGCTTTTGTAATGTAAACAGTACGAGAAAAATGTTAACACATGTTAGAGCTTAGCGTGATCTTTTAATTTTTATTTTTTTTATAGCGCTGTATTTTATAAATTGCATATAGGTACTCAGTTTATTTTTTTCTGCATTTCAGTTTACTTAAAAACTAAATGCGTTGTGAGCGAATATTTCTTTTAATGATATGATAATGGAATTCAATAAATAATCGTAGTATTTTGGCGGTTATCATTAAATGTCCTTTGATGTTTGAAATAATCGATTAATAGATTGTTACGACTGAATTTTTGCTCTAGGTATTTATTATTAGAAATGACGTAATAAAATAAATGACTTTCATTGGAGGAATTCGGGTTAAATTTCCCAATTAGTTATTGGATAAAAATTTATCAGCTATTTTTTATTTTACCTATCAATTGACATTAAGGTCTGCCTTTATTTAATGGCGCATAGTGCCTTATTTCTCAAATTTGAACATGCATCCACATGGTCGTCGAGGGGTGCAAAAGACGAAATTAAAATGAAATTGCTCTTTTCATGAGTGCACTTCAATATGTTAGGTTAGTTGGGGATTGCAACGAGACGGACTTATTTAAGTTACATAAAGGAGCAGCTTTTCGAAGCAGAACCAGCAGCAGCAAAATCCCATTCTATTTCACCGAATAATGCCCGTGTTTTCCGGAAATTTCCGAACCAAACTCCCATCAGCCGTTTTCAAATGCTGTTGAGCGAAGTGGTTGGTTAGTGGTTAGACCGGGAAATAGTCTGATTGACAGCAAAATAAAATCCTCTATAGGAAAACGCATATATTTAGAGACTAGAAGACTGGTAGTACCTACCGTTGCTAAATCAATTCATATCAAACCAGCCGTGAATGCATTCAACTGAATAATTCGTCATCCTCTTCCTGAAAAATGTCTTGACATCAAGGACGAAGGAATTGAGTAATTTTCACGTGCTTATGAATACATTCACGAAGCACTGCTGAAAAATTCAGAAGAAATCAGGACGCGGCATTGTTCAATTTTCTTTTCATTATGCAATTCAGCACAGATTGAAGTCCTCCCCCGCATATTAAACACTTCTGAAGCAGCTGTTTCCTCCATTCATTGGTCAGGTCAGATCAGATTTATTTATTACATTAGACTACAAGTACACCCAGCCGGACTAAACATGAAAAATGCATGGACCATATGCGAATTCCTGATCTTGTACCCTTTTTTTGCCTCAGAGCACGCACAGTATTTCCTAGAAGATGCTTCTGAGCAAAAATAAATTTAAGTTTCCTCACAAACTTTTTATATTGGAGTTATACTATCCACTGAAAAATTATGGCTTTTTAACCTCACCTTCGCAGGGCAACTTCTGACTGCGGTGAATTTGATTGAGATTAAGCGGCTACTTAAAAGAAATGTCTCGACTTTGATTTGTCTTTATGGCTCGTTATGTATTGAGCAATTTTCTAGCTCTTCATAGTAATTATAAACCCATTAGTAGGCTAGTAGTTTTATAGCATATTATGACTTCCCGTAAAAGCATTAGTCCCACAATACTGTAACGAGGTCACAGCAGCAAAAGCTAATTTCAGCAGTCTCTGGGGGCCCCGTGGTGCGTGCCAGCGGCCCTTAGCTACTTCAATTTTCCTTGGCATCGCGCTATCCTGATGTCAGGAGGAGTTTCCATGGCCCCAAAGATTCCTAGACATTTGTCTGCCGGTAGCCTTCTGGAGGGCCTGTAACAGCAGGACACTGCAAACGCCACCAGAACCTCTTAAGATTTTAAGTCTTCGCATTAAGTTTACTTCGTTTCGCTTTGGTGTGGGGACATAATTTGAATTCGTTCCCGAGTCCTTCTTATTGTTTCACCCCATTGAAAATGCGTGTATAATGAGCGCGCTCGAGTTTTGCCAATTTTTCGAAATGTGTCAATGGCGAGAGGCTGAATAAGAGCTCCGGGGCGAAAACGGAACGCAGCTTGTCCCAAGGTCCCCGAAGGATTCAATATCATGCAGAAAGAAGAAACAAGCTCAAAATCTTATTTAAAGGAGCATTCTGGTAGAAGGTTCAACAAATCAAAATGTTTGTTAGGGTTCCGTATCGGGGAAATAAAAAAAATCAGAATTCTTATAAATAGGAACAGTTTATTGTCTGTATGTTTGTTTGTTCGTCAAGACCCTTTTTCTGAGGAACGGCTAGAGGTACCGAGTTCAAAACCAAATACTAAAGTCTATCAGACTCAGCTCTGTATAAAAAGATACGGGCTTTCAAAGTGTATTTTGATACTGACAGGCTAACTCATTAAATGACTGACACATCGAAACCTATAGGGTACCCGTTGGCTTAGAATCTTGAAATTTTGGCATAGAATCATAGCGCAAGTAAAGACAAAAATCAATAAATCATTAATTTCTAATTCTATGTGGAATTATTACGTGACAAACTTAATTTAAACAAAGACAATATTTTTTTCTAACTTGTACATGTGATGCTATTCATTCTTTCTTCTGTCATCACAAGCAAATATGGCTCAAATTTAATAGATAATGACAAAGTAACTACGTACTTATTAAGCTTTACGATAGTATAACTATCCGAAATCCTCAGGGCGCGAGTCCTACTCGCATTCGTCCGTCTTCTTTTTATAAATTAATATACTTTAATGCGCCCTAAATTCAAAAATTCGATCAGAAACTTACATTTAGAATTTACAGTCTTGAACAACAGCAACAATAATGATTTTTCACACCACAATATGTAGTTACTTTTGCATACGATTAAGGAATTATGAGCTATTTACGAAAATTTTATATTTTAGACCTTTACATCTTGTTTTCCTCAAATACGTCCAAAAATATATCCAAATTGTCATTTATTACTAAAGACCAATCTTTCAATCATCAGATAAATTTATTCGTCAATGGATACTCTCCTGATCAATTAAATTCACGAATGATTTAATGCGTACCTGAGGGATATACATATGCAACTTTATAATATCTGAAAAATACAGGAATATAGCTCTGAGTAATTATTTTTAATTAAATTGCACTGAATTGTAGTAATTAGGCTAAACCTACTTTTACGGGTTTCGACACGTACTTGACCGGGTTTATCAAGGTAAAATTGGAAACAAAAAAAAAATAAATAAATAAATAAATCGACTATTAATAGCCAGGATTTGCATGAAAAATTGTTTCTGCCGAAAAAGTATTTACCACGTAAATCGTCGTGCAAACCGTATTCATAATTCATATTAAAAATAATGAGAAGTTTTTAAATTTTTTTAATTCCACTATGATTAAAATTTGCAAGAGAATACAAATAAGTGTTTAATTCTTGAAAAATTTGCACCATTTTGCAATTCTATGACAGTCGTTTATAATATACGCAACTTTTAAGTTTTGCAAAAACCTTGTTCTTGAAAACAAAAAGAACATTTGATTAATGAAACAAATATTGAAAGTAATATACGGTCTAACTTTAACACTAATAAATAAGAAAGTAGCAATTCTGAGCAAGTAAAAATTACATTTTTAATTTTTCAACTTAATCTTCTATACGCCAAAAGTTAAATAATTTGTCTAATCGGTATCGGTTCCCAAACAATACATCTTCATTTTCTGGATAAATATTATATTTGGCATAAAATATTATTATCACAAATTATAGTTCCAGGAAAATCAAAACAAATCCATATCGTTTGCAATAATGTAATATAATGCATGAAAAGTGGTATTTTTTTACTTGCAGGTAATGACCGAAAAAGGCACCATATAGATATTTGTATTAAAAGCCTCGGAGCAAATTTATACGATAAATAAAATTGCCCCATTAATCAATTTGGAAATTATATTTTAATTTATTTGTAAATTTTTAAAGGCGAAAACTTTCAGATAAATTGGAAAATTACTGTGCACCAACGCCAAGTTTTAATTCTTTTTTTATTTAAAGATTTAATTTATTTGATTATATTGATAAATTGGCCCTCAATTTGTTATAGGACAAATAAGCAGAACTAAAGGGAAAGATATTTTTTTGCAAATTGTTTTTTTATTGAATGTTATGTAGTATGGTTTTCAAAATAATTACGAGAATATTTATATCATATCATTTATTTAATTGGTCTTAATTTTGTTATAAACAAATCAACATTAGGTCAGAAAAATAGTAAGGCAGAAAATTTAACAAGAACGCGTAAAATTAGGTTAAAATAATATGAATAGAATTTAATATCGATAGACATCTCAATTTTATTTATTTAAATGTATGTAGGTATAAGGATCGCTCGTCATATCTAAAAATCTTCCCCGAGTGATCATTCCCTCGCTGAGGTTTTAAATGAGTACGTTTATAGTATCATATTGAATCAAAGGATTCTTACCACTTACAGAAATCATAATAAGTTTGCCGGAGAAAAACGATAGGCGACCATAACCATTGCTGCTTTTTTGGTTTAGTTGTGATTTCGGTCGCTGCAATTTAATTTGCGAACATTCTGAATAAATTCGAATTGGAAATCAATTGTGTAGTTAATGCTAGTTAAATATGTAGTTTTCTATGACAATTAATAAGTAAATTAATTTGAAACTGAACAATAAGATAAATTTGAAGTAATTAATTTTGTTTGGTGTTTTATGCAGTCGAAGTGCAAAGGACTTTTTACTTTTACTTTTCATATAATAAGCACTCGGCTTTCCCATTTCCAATATTATGGGACAATAACTATTTAATTAGTGCTCTACATGCAGTCGACGGTGATTGCTATTGAATCAATCCCACCACGATGATTTGAAACAATGCTAACTAATGAATAAAGTGCCCAAGTAACATTTTATTAGCAATTAAATCTCGCAATTAGTCTTCTCTTGAACAAAACGTTATTATAATATTATACTACCCTATTTACTTAGTTACGTGCTTCAATCGCTTATTAAATTGTTCATTGAATCATAAATGAATAGCTTTTAAATTAGTTTAAGAGTATTGAGGTCCAACCACTGCAGCCGCATTTTCTAATTACTAAATGAAAAGAAAGAGACTCCATCGTCCCCCGACCGAAAGAAACATCAGCACCTATTAAATTCTAAGAAATAGTTCTCAACTCCTTGCATAGATTTCTGAACCCTTGCGGTTAATTCTCCTTTTTCAGCATTGGACGGAGGAACTGATGAAATTGGCGTACAACTTAACACAGCTGAACGGTTCGGCAAACACATTTCTGCAGAAGGCTCACACCAAACTTTGTCTTCAAGTGGATAAATCTGGAAAAATTCCGGTAAAAAAGTAAGTCAGCATTGTCGTTGTTGATGACTTTAAAGAACCTAAAGTTTCTATTTTTTTGTAACTTGTTAAAAAGTTCAGAAGCGAATGGTGCAAGGAGTGGGAAAATCCAGAACGCTTCGTATCATAATTAATTTTAAGAATAAAATATATTTTTCTGTTTCAGCATCATAAAAATGTTTGCAACAAACAAAGACGACCGAAAGCGGGTCGAAAAAGCACTGGATATGTCGGGACTTCCCTCGGGCAAAATCGACACTCTGCACCTGTCCAAATTCCAGTTTGAGGACTTTTACAATTTGTACAAGAACCTGACCCAGAGGACAGAAGTGGAAAAAATATTCGACGGAATGTAAGTGAAATTGAACGCAATTTTACATTTTTAGTGAAAGCCCAACCTTTTACGTTTTCAGTGTTGGAACGTCGAAGCGTCGCTGCATGTCAACGTCACAACTAGTGGATTTTCTTAATAAGACGCAGAGGGATCCCCGGCTGAACGAAATCCTCTATCCGTATGCAAATACAGCCCGGGCCAAGGAGATTATTCAAGAGTACGAGCCAAATAAATTTAACGCCCAAAAGGGACTTCTCAGTCTTGATGGCTTCCTGAGGTACTTTCGCTTGCTGCTTTCTAAAATAAATTGTGATTACGTTCGTTCGCTGGACAAGCCAAATCTTGGGTACAGGAAATTTTCAAAACTAATTGGAGTCGTGCTCGATTTCTAGGTACTTAATGTCCGAGGACAATCCTATTATGGCCCCTAGTAAGCTGGATTTATGCGACGACATGGATCAGCCCCTGTCCCATTACTTTGTAAATTCATCGCACAACACATACCTGACCGGCCATCAGTTGACTGGCAAAAGTTCCGTAGAAATCTATCGTCAGTGTCTGCTGGCAGGATGCAGGTAAAAGATTGATGAAATGGAAACGAATCAAAATCGCCTGAAGGCATAATTCAGCTCCAAAACTTATTACGCTGAATTAGGCATCGGTGCAATTTTGATACGCACATTAATATGTATCTCACATAGTTTATTTTGTTAAAAGGGAGTCTAAAACGTTTGATTTATATATGTATTATTTTTTCAAACAATATAAAACGAACTTTCTATACAGGGTGTTCGGATTCTATATAGGAAACGCTATACCAATCGATTCCTTGAGGTGCCCTGAGCAAACTTTTGTTCTTGACCCCCTCTCCTACCTAAAATCACTCCTTCCCCCTCAAAATCGACGTAAAAGTTTTTCAGGAGATGCGCTCACTTAAGTCCTTATAGATCTTTATAAGGACATCGAGCGGGGGCTCATTCAAAACAGGATAAAAGTGCCTTTCCAACAACAACAAAAATTTGCTCAGGATACCTCAAGTAATCGATTGGTATAGCGTTTCTTACGTAGAATCCGAACACCCTCCATTAAAAATACTATAATTTCAAACGGTTTCGGAGTCAAAATTTTTGAGCGCCAAACCAGCACTTTGGCCCACTGTGCTACATACCATTTATTTCTTTATTTATTGATTTGTATGAAATTTTAATCATGCACGTAGTTTATCTCAAATAGCTTGTTTTTTGTTTTTTAAGTTCCTGTTAATTTACGAAATGTAAAACATTAAAACATACATACAGGGTGGCCCAAAAGTCAGTACACACTATCCGGTTTTTGCTCGTTTTTAGCGAAACTGGCGGTGAGAGCGCGTACTATAATGAGCTCGCGTTGCAATACTAATCACCGGGTCGTGATGACACCTACACGGGTGCGTTCCTGAGACTTCAAACTTTCGTTATCACTATTTACTATTCGATTATTGACGCACATTTGCGGATGTTATTGCAGTTTGAATAAAAAATTGCCAAAAATGTGTGATGTCTCGTTTTTTATTTATGCAAAATTGTGTACTGACTTTTGGGCCACCCTGTATAATACATATGTATATGAACAGTGCCCTATAAAAGGTAGTAAAAGCTACGCAACAGTATAGAAGATTGTTAGACAATTATATTGACCAAAAATTTATCAATTGCAAAAAGTGATCGCATTTCGCTTTTCTTTTCATTAAAAAAGTAAATCAAAATATGTCAGATTGAACACAACATTCTCTAATGTAATAAAGTAAATTGTCAATTATTGTTTTAAATAAATAAGATTTAAATCAAACACTCAATCAAACTATTTCACAGTATTTTCTTTGTGTAAAACATGTTGAACAAATGAATCTAAAAATGTTGCTTTTTCAAAGGATGAGTTTTGGGAAGTTATTTGGTTTTTAAAATATATATGTAAATACTGTAATATTTCCGAATCGGAAATTTAATTCTTTTCAAAATATAAATTCCATTTTACATGGGTATTTGAATAGTAAAATCAATGTTTTAAATAAGTTTCGCGTAATATAGTAGAAATAAATGTCATATAGATGTGTCTTTTAAGCTTTTAAGGAAAATTATAGATCAGAAACTCCCATAAAACTGCTAATTTAAAAAGGAAAGGATATTTATTTATATATTTCTTTTAATTCTTTTATTTTGTAGGTGTGTCGAATTAGACTTTTGGAATGGTCGAACGGAAGAGCCAGTTATTGTGCATGGTTATACGTTTGTTCCTGAAATATTTGCCAAGGACGTGCTCGAGGCAATTGCCGAGAGTGCGTTCAAAACTTCTGAATTTCCTGTGATATTAAGTTTCGAAAACCATTGCAATCCTCGACAACAGGTATGTGCCCTTGACGAACAAATAATTTTCTAAAAGAAAAAACAAAAACGCAAATATACGCTGAGTACAGTACCCGAAGGTAGAAATTGCACTTGTAGCCGTATAATTAGAGTTTTAATTTTGATCTTGCGGGTAACTTTGTATTTGTATCCATGCAAAAATTGCATAACCCTTCCTGTTAAATGAAAAACTCCTCCTCTCCAGCCTGCGGTGCTTTAGACTCTGTGTAATACACGAGCTGCATATTTCGCTAAAAGCGCATCAGATTCCCTGAAAATATTAAAATCGAAGCGAACACCGCTAATGGTTTTTACCTGGGGTTTCCGAAGAGAAATGCACTGCTGTGGTGCTGCAAGGCAATAATTCACTGCAGCATGCGGTGCACCGCAGAAGTGTACAGCGGAACCGAAAGGGCCATAAACAATTGATCCCCACTCCTTCTTCAACTTCCTCCTATTTTCCCCCCGCTCATTTTACAGTATGCTAGCTGCTGACGTACGCTATGTATTGATATTTTGTAGGCCAAAATAGCTAATTACTGTCGTGATATATTCGGAGAAATGCTCTTAGATAAGCCCATAGACTCGCATCCGCTGGAGCCGAATATGGAGCTGCCTCCGCCATCGTTCCTCAAGCGTAAAATAATTATAAAGAACAAGAAGAAGCATCACCACCATCACCACCACCACCACCATAAAAAGGCGCAACCCAAGCTGACAACATCCAACTCAGGTTTGTGCTCCTCCCCCTGCTCGGGAGGGCTGTGTAATTGCAAAAGGCGGGCGGACCCACCCTCGTGGCTCGTAGCGCTTTCTAGCCCATTCTATAAACTCACCCCACCCCCTCCCCTTCTATTGCAGTGGATACCACCAAAGTTCAGCAACAAGTGCAGGAAGATGCCGCCGCGGCAGCAGCAGCAGCAGCGGCAGCGACAGCGGCGGCCCAAACAAACAGCACCCAAGCAGCGAACCCTGCGGTTCCCGGCAATGATGACGGTGCAAATCATCCCCCAACCCTCCAGGTAGGTACTGTGGTCGATTTTTGAAAGGGTTGCTCCACGTGAAATGGAGCGCCCTTATCTACGAGTAGTTCGATTGTTCGCATTGTCTTACGTTTGCCGTGGCATCGGCCTTCCTGTCCCTGCAGCAGTGTTACAAGCACTGATGCTGTTTCTATGTAAATTCCGTAGTTTGCAGCTTTATATATTAAAACCTTTAGGCTCTAAAACTAAAAAACAGAATTTACCAATTTCGGATTTTAACAATATAACGGATTCTAAGGATTATTATGTTATATCAAAAAAATTTAAAATCTTGTAGACGCCTATTGAATGCGGTATCAAAAAAAAGGCAGTTAACAGACCAAATATGTATTTTTAAATTATAATCACTAAAAGGTATTCGAAAAAAAAAAAAAAAAAGGAGAAAAGAAGTTCCTGCATGAACAATATAACTAATGTGTACATAATGTATTTCGTTAACCCTACAGAACTAATTTTATTTACACAACGCTTCTACGAACCTTCGCCACATGGCTATGCTTAAGGGGTTAGGGCTAGTCAGAGGCGTGAAAAAATGCCTATTTTTTAAAAAAAATTGAACTAAATGTCTATTTAGTTCAATTTTTTTTATAGTTGTATAGCATTTTCGGATTAAATGCAACCATTTTCAGATTAAATGAAACTATTTTCAAATAAAATGAAACCTCAGAAAACCAAATACATATGTCAAATTATGTTATATTATTATTTTTTTTATTTTTTAAATAATTTGAAGATACAACGAATTATTCATGTACTGTGGTACTAGTGAATATGTTGACGATCTGCTGCATGTGGTACTTGCATGTTGTACTCACTGTGAGATGACGAAATGTGACGTTGATCATTGCTATAAATTATGAACAATACTCGTATTCATAAAACGCGAAAAGCAAGGGGCAGTTAAAAATGTTTGCCGTCTCATTCGCCAATGCTAAATTACATTGAAAAAGCTTTTTCTAAAATAAAATTGTACGCCCTTTCCATATTAAGCGATACTAACACTGAATACAATATTATCAGTGTAGTCGCACAAATTGTTCAACAATTAAACCAAAATGACTACTCCAATTATGTAGTGAATATGGTTTTGCAAATCCCATATGCAGAAGATCGTCAACCTCTTCAATAATATCACTAGTAACGGTTGAGTTTACATGGATGTTTTGTTGTATATTCAAATAATTTCAAAAAAAGAAAAAAAACAATATAAAGCAACTTGTCATTTTGTTTTCTGATATTTCATTTTATTTGAAAATGATTTCATTTAATTTGAAAATGCCATATAATGTTTTTTATTTTAGATATTATACCAAGTATTTACACTATATTTAAAGTAAACGCCATGATAATTTCATAACAACAATTTTTATTGTGTACCAAGTTATCTACTGGGTTCTTAAACGTTCTTTTACAAATAGTGCTTTGCGGTGATCATCAGAATTTCTTAGTGGTTCAAAAATCAATGCGACAAAAAAGAATTGTTAGTTTAATAGCGTATCTAGTGCCTAATCGAAACTTTTGTTGTTTTCATCAAATCGAAGAAAATGGCAGCCTTTAAAAGTGTACATGCTATTGATTTTTATGGTAAAAAAGGGCTTGTTTATCGCTACATACATATATAGTATAAATTAAAGTCGCCCACCGTGTCGGTCTGTCTGTCTGTACGCGCTAATCTTAATAATTACTGTAGGGATTTTTATTCGATTTTCACGAATTCACGAGGAAGGTTTAGGTATATAATTTATGAATATTTTGTGTAAATTGGCCGAACTACATATGACGATATTTATCAATTAAGGCCGGGGTCATACAAGGGAGAGTTCCCGCCACGACTTTACCATTGCTTTTCATAGGACGAGTGCAAAAAATCGCGGCTCGAAACAGATAATTTGAATATTCTCACAAAGCTATCGCGATCAAGAATTAGCCGAAAACTAATTTGACCGCCAAAAAACAGCTCGCAAAAGTCTCAAAACTCTCTGTTTTGTGTTTGTTTTGAGCACGTTTTTTCTTTTCATCCTATGAAAAGCAGTAACAAAGTCGTGGCGGGAACTCTTTCTGGTATGACCGCGGCCTAAGTCGGAATTAATAAAAGTGTATCTGGTGTTCGTCGAAACAGCGAACGCCAACTATCTAGGGTTAAGTGCTACCAGCTACAGATTTTTCAATTTACACCAACGGCAAGACTAGTTGCAACAATTGAAGTTATCATTAATTTTTTTTGGGGGAGGTTGGATCGACATATTTTCCATTTGTTCGATAGAAACTCGCAGGGCGGGAAGCTTTTCCAGAGCAGTTGTTATAGAGTTCTCGACTCGACTCTGTAAATAGAACCGATGCCGCTTTTAAGGTGATTACATTTTGTTTTGTGGTATGTATACGCGCAGATTACAAGGTACAAACAGAACGGTCAATAACCAGATGGCAGAATGGACTTGGAGTATCTTATCCCTATTTGTTATATTGAAACGCCCAATAACCTAGTTTTACCGCCACCAGCACAATTTAACTTTATTCTTAACTTCTTTATTTTATTAAATGTTAAAGCCTGTTTTAGTTATAATTCTAACATTAAAGCCCTTTTTCTCAAATTTGCTTTTTGGTTGCTAGATTATTTATTTAGTATTGGGGAAACAAATATTTTATTTAACATATACCATACAGTGGTGGTCACAGAAATAGCACATGTGATCAAGTTAAGCTTCGATGGGTTCCAACAGGATATTCTAACTTAAGACGTAAACAAAATTTCTTTTATTAACAACTGCATTATATAGATTTTAAATTATTCACTTCAAAAAAGGAATGCTGAAGTATACTTCTCAGGAGTATTCGCAGAAATCAAATTTGAAGTTTCTGATCTTTATTAAAGTATCAGAATTAATTAGTTTAAATGAAATAAAACTTATAAAGGAATGTTACCACATTACTGCATTACTTCACAGGTCTGATCTTATTAAACTATATGTTATTCGCAGAGTTATTGAAGATTCAGGATCCTCAAAAAAATATTAAAGAATTCATTTAATTTTCCGTTCGTAAAAGGAATAAATTATTTGGATTGAATTCCTCTGGAATACTTTGCATTTATGGAAACCCTTCTGAATCTACTTGAGTTCACTTCCATTTGAAGAGAAAGAAATTCTTTTGCATTCCAATTTATTATTTTAGTGAAAAAGTTTATAAGAAGTATTTGATGGTTGTTGTTTTGCATAATAAATATTAAATATTGAAAATTGTTCAGATTAATTTTTAACTTAACGAAGAGTGGAAAATGTTTGACAAATAGACTGAGGGAAATTATTCCTCATAGTCATTCTCTTTTAATTGAAGAATATAGTTTAGTCATATGAAACAACTATTAAAGTAATTAAAAAACTTTTAAATATCATTTTACAGTGTATGCAAAATTAATCTTATTTTTTAAAGTATCAAAGTATTTCTAGTATGTTTTATAAATTTCGATTTCAAAAATATTTCTTTTACTTTGGCTGATACAATAATTTAGAGTTGCTTATATCGGCGGTCTTTTTGCTTTCACCACTATCGAAATTCTGTAGTTATCCCTAGATATGAAATTTAAACATTAAAAACTCCTTTCAAAAATTATAAACACCTTTTTCTCAAAATAGTTTTCCTTAGCTTGTTTTTGTTCTTTTATAATCCCTTTAACCCTAAGAAGATAAACCTAAAAATGAATTAAGTGCTCTAAAACACTTTTAGGGCAAAACCCTGTTTTTTGCGGAAAAAGTTTAGATGCGCGGTGAAGCATGGTCCTTTCATATTGTGTCTCATAAGGGAAAAACATAAAATGAAAGAATTTTTTCGTTTCTATAGCAGCTCCGTCAGAGTTCAAAGGATAGCACAGGATCGTCGGATACGGACAGCTCTAGTGACGATGAATCAATTCCAAACGCTGCTCCAAATGTCCCCGTGGGCACCGAAGGCGAAAAACCGCAAAAAGAGACTGAGGCAGGAGCCGAGATTTCTGCCCTCGTGAACTACGTACAGCCAGTGCACTTCAGTTCCTTCGAAACCGCTGAAAGTAAGAGCCGCCTTTGAGTTACGTTTTCTTTGATGACTTAAGGAAACTTCCTTCCGCAGAGAAAAACCGCTGCTATGAGATGTCCTCGTTCGATGAGAAACAAGCAACGACTCTGCTGAAGGAGCGCCCCATCGAGTTCGTGAACTACAACAAGCACCAGTTGTCGAGAGTCTACCCAGCAGGCACGAGGTTCGATAGCTCCAATTTCATGCCACAGGTGCGCCACGAGTGGGCTTGGCTGCGTTGGTGCAAGGTCTCATAATGTTTCCTGTTGCAGCTCTTTTGGAACGCCGGCTGCCAACTGGTCGCCCTCAACTTCCAGACACTCGACCTGGCCATGCAACTCAACTTGGGGATCTTTGAGTACAACGAGCGGTGTGGCTACCTGCTGAAGCCGGAGTTCATGCGACGGACCGACAGGCGATTAGACCCCTTTGCTGAAAGTACGGTGAGTTAGAGTTGCTTTTATGGTACTATTACCGTCTAGAACGGTAAAAAATGACATATATTCAAAAATTTTTTTTTTCATGTTCTTTATTATATGTATATAGTTATCAAACTTTTCCTATAGTATTATACAATTCTTGAAGATTACGGAAAAAAATTTTTTTTTTATTATATTTTATTTGTACATTTAATAGAGGGCGCTCAAATTTTCTTGTCAAAAGAAACACTGCTCCATGGCGGACAGTTAATCTCTGGAACTGTAAGTCTGAAACAAAAAATGCAAAAAGATTTATAAAAAGGAAGTGCTCTTACGTGATAGTTTACCAGAAAAATTAAAAAATCTGTAAAAATAAAAAAATGGCGGACGTTCAAATTTTTTTTTTCAAAAATTGAATTTTTTTTCGTCCTTTTTTCAGACTCTAAAATTATATTCTTTATTTTTTTCGTCAAATTGTGGTAAACTATCACAAAGGATACAAAAACAAACAAAATGCTCCAAGATTTATTAAAATCGACCCACTAGATCCGGAGATTAACTGTCCGCCAGTTAAAAAAACATGAACTCGAGAAAAACGCGTTTAAAGTTTTTAAAGCTGCGTGAACACCTGCGGCGAGCCGAGAGCGCGCTTCAATAGAGTCGTTATATCTCGGGATCGGCGTCGAATTTATATATAATATTTTTGAGAGTTATTAGCTGCGTTTTTTTCATCCGGATCACGCTCTGGATCAACAAGAAATGAAAAAAACAATCCGGATCAGCACTCGTTTAGTTTGAGAAGATGGTAGGTTTGCGCCTTCGCGAAGTGCCACAACAAAAGTTAGTGGCAGAATAAGATTCGTGTTTATGTTCATTTTGCCGCAGTTAATTTGTGTGAATTTCAACAATTGAATAAATAAAAATGTAGGGAATGGATTTGTTTATTGCGGTATGCATTTCTCGAAGGCTATTAGCAAATTAGTGAAAGCCAATTGTCAATTCTTTATTCCAACTCGCACAAGCGCCTCTCGTGGAATATTTTGTAACCAACACGTTTGAGATCTTGATCCAGATCCAGATAAAAGTGTGGATCACGTGTTGTTGTTGTAACTCCATGTTAGGAAACTGATCTTGATCTTGATCCGGATGAAAAAAACGCAGCTATTATTGAAGGTATAAGGAATCTAAAAATGTAAAAAAAAAAAAATCCATTTTTTGAAAATTCTCGACGGTAATAGTACCTTATACATGAAGTAGAGGTTTCTTTGTAAAATTTTCTATATCGTATTTTATAACAAAGCTATGCAAGGAAAGTGACGAACGATTTTTTCCATTTATGGTCCGATTCGACTCAATTTAGATGAAACTTTATTGTAGTCGCGGATTATTTTTTTAATAAATTTCTTGTTTCACATTTTTAGTATTGGCTTTTGTATATGTATACATCTACAAAGTCACATTTCTTTTGAAATTGATATAATGATACAATGTAAAACCTTTCTTCTTGTTAGAACTTTCCTTTGCTCTACTGCAGAGACCTTAATAGAGTTACACTTTTTTCCTTTCTCAAAAATTTGCTTTTCAAATTCTCTCTTAGAATATAAAATGGCTCCAATTAAAAAATTCATATTTCGTTACATGTATGTACATTTCCAAAAAAAACCCTGAAACTTTAGTTTATAATATCTAGAAAAATAACAAATATGTTTATCAAAATATTTCTCCCAAATTGCTTTTCGGAAAGAGCAATCATTTAAATAAAAAAAATCATATTCAAGAACTTTACAATTGAGTCATAAATCTTAAAATTTTTTAATTTGAATATCTTATTTTCAATAAAATATGACTTACCTTATTCTTTCCTCGTAGCCTGCATATAAAGATTTTAGTGAGATTGTAGCAAAATTTAGTACCAAAGCTATTTTAGATTCGCCCTTATTTCGTCACTAAATTTGAAATCTGCGGACATAAAATCTTCCATATATCTAATTTTTTATGAGATTTAAATTAAATTTAGTATTAAGGGGCTACATACACCTAAAAAGGTTCTAGTTGGAAAATTATCTTCAAAATAATACATTTTTTCTTATCAATGTTTTTATTTGTAGTGCATTTCTGACTTTTCAAAACTTTCTATTCATAAAATATAATTATGTAGTTATCATTTGTGGTGAGATACATATGTAATTTAAATGCATAAATAACAAAATAACGATGAGATTGAAAAGCTAATGAAAAATGAATCTATGTATGTGTAAGAGCTTTTTCTGGTAACTCAAAATGTTTGCAAGCAATTTATAATAGTAATAAGCTCCAAAAGTAGATTATGGGATTTATAACTTGTTGAAAACTTGGACTTTAAAAATACCCTTTTAAAAAATCTAGAACATAATTTATACAATCATTAAGGTACCCAAAAACGATAGTTTTTCAATATTTGAAGGAGGGCTTTGCTCAAAGATTTATTTTAAGAACGGTTTGAAAACGGTCTGTTAAATTCTCTCATTAAAGGTAATATTTCTGCCAAGTTTCGGGTTTGGACTGAAATCGCTTTAGAATATTTTGCAAGATGGGAGGTGGCTTTTAGACCAAATAAATAATTTTTTCCACGATCAGGTTGATGGTATCATTGCGGGAACAGTGTCTATCACAGTCCTTTCGGCGCAGTTCCTTAGCGACAAAAAGGTGGGCACTTATGTGGAGGTGGACATGTTTGGATTGCCAGCCGACACTGTAAGAAAAAAATTTCGCACAAAAATAGTCCGAGACAACGGAATAAATCCTGTCTATGATGAGGAACCATTTGTTTTTAAGAAGGTTTGATAACACTTTATTAAAATGAGTAGTTTCAAGATCTGGAGTTTTTCAGGTGGTGCTTCCAGAGCTCGCAAGTATTCGAATTGCGGCATTCGAAGAAGGTGGTAAACTAATTGGCCACCGAGTCCTTCCTGTGATAGGACTATGCCCCGGATTCCGGCATGTTATGCTGCGTACAGAAGTTGGCCAGCCTCTTACCCTTGCTTCCCTCTTCCTCTGTATAGTGGTAAAAGATTATGTTCCCGATGATCTATCGAATTTTGCTGAAGCCCTGGCAAATCCCATCAAGTATCAAAGTGAACTGGAGAAGCGCGCTAAACAATTGGCTGTTTTGACGGAGGACATGGAACCGGCTGAGGACGAAATCGCGAACTCATGTAAGATTCCACATATCCTAGTATTCTTGATGTTATTCGTATTTCTAGAGGGGGGCGGAGATGGTTATTAATGATGTGCATGTCTAGATGTTGTGTCGATGTTTCACTAATCTGTCTTTGAACGAAACCAGTCGTATTTGTATCTATAGGTCAGAGGAAGGAGCTTCGTCCAGTGGAAACGCTTACAGGTAGTCCAAAGCATCGTGCTAGCATTGCAGCTGCTTCCTCCATCAGTGTGGAGGCTCCAACGGACGTGGATGTTGATGGACTCGTGTCCAACATCCACCCAGTTCAACATCAGCATTCGTTGGATCAATCTATGAATATGTCCCTCAGACAACCCGACACGGGGAATGTTGAAGGCGAGGAAATTGTGGCGGAGTCCCTTGAAAAAATCTTGGACCACAAATTAGTTAGGGAGAAACGCCTTGAAATGGAGAAAAAATTAGATTCACTCCGAAAGAAGCACGACAAGGAAAAGGTGAAAGTCTCGTCGATGAAGGGAAGTCCCGATGGCACTAAGAAGGCGAAGTTTTCTATGACGAATAAACTGGTAAAACGGTTAAGTAGCAAGAACTTGTAAGTTTCGAACGAGGAGACGCTATTTAATTTCATTGATGTAAAGGTGTTGGTCTTCTAGGGATTCTAACGTAGACGTCCCACCATGTCCGGGAGAACTGGGCGGCGAGTGCAGCGAGGATAGCGAAGAGCGAACAGGTCTAAACCGAAGTCAGTCAGAGCGGCTTTTGATTGTTTGTAGGGAATATTCGGCAGCTTACAGGGAGCTCCAGGAAAAATACCACGATGTAATATACGCAACTGCTGAAAAGGTTCTCAGAAATTCTCAAACTAGTCAGATGAAGCAACTGAAAACAAACCTAGACAAGGTTACTTCTGAAGTTATGCAGCAATTGCAAATTGCGAGGAGAAATGAAGTTAAAAATTTGGCATCAGTGCACAGAGACCGAGATGAATTAGTTAGGTAAGTACTCTTATTATTTCCAAAAAAAATAATACTGAGAATACATTTAAAATATGTTAAATTTAAAAATAATATTATATGACTTGTTCAAATCATTTTGTTTATAAGCTCAGTTTATTTAAATTGTTTTGTTGGGTCAAGAGTTTGAAACTTGACTATGAAGCGGTTTGTTTTTCTCTTTTTTTCTCTCTCTTTTATTTCCACTAATCCCTTCACCTGTGATTTTAATGGCATATTATCCATAGCTTTAAAATTTTGTATTTTAGTTTGGTGATTGTATTCTCTCTTTCTTTCTATTTATCAATGTCTTCCGATGTCTTTCCTGAATGTTAGAAATTATTTGAAGTTATACCTTGATACGAAAAAAGTTATTAGAATATTAGTTCTAATTGCAGATCAATTGCTAAGCTTTCAGCACTGCTCGAGGCTATTGTTTATGATTTTCTGTGTTTCAACTATAGATCCATAATCAATGAGGACCAACTTGGTTTATAATCGTACTGTATTAATATATCTTTTTAAACTGGCTATCAACTTATCAATGATACTTTAGAGGTTACACAGGGGAGTCATTTGGGTCCTCTTCTCTTTATTTTATTTATTATTGGTTTTACACTCGAAAATTTTTATTTAACAATTCATACGACTTCTTGATACTTCATAAGGACTTGAATAATTTTGTTTTTTGAACCGGGCTCTTCGAATTACTTCGAATACTTTCATTTAAGTGTCTTTCATACATTTTTCAGAATTCTATTTAATTTTCTCTACTTAATCGACAAAAATGAATTATGTCAACTTAACTTAGTGAAAAATTCATTGTTGGGTCTCAGCAAGAAATGGTATACTCTAAGGAATTCAATTATCGGTATATTACAAAACTTTTTTTAGTCACGTCTTATTTGGTACTTTATTCTAGATTTCACTTAGGTCAAATTCAGTCTATTCAAAAGTGATTTCTACGATTCGTCCTTGGAGGTCTTGCTTGAGATAATCCCTTCTTCGTAAAACCATATAAGGATAGATTAAACATTTTTTCCATGGCGATACTGGAGAATAGGTTTATTATTTATTCATAATTGTCTTTGGTTTTAAGGTTTTGTCCGGTGTATTATTATTAATGACCTTAGTCGATTTTTCTAATCTTGCTTTATATTACCTGATTTTTTGCTTTTTCGTGGTTCCGTTCCGACTACCAACTAAGAAGTTTTATGGTTTCGGTCTGTCCGTCTATATGACAGCCTTCCCATCCATTTTTTCATTTATATAACTATTAAGATGAAATTTAAAAACGGGGCGTTCTCCGTCTAATTTCTAAACTATGGATGCAAAATATATGCACAAAAAAATCCTGAATGTAGATTTTAATTAGTACTTATAAAAAATTTAAAAGTAGAACTCTTTTTCGAAAACCAACATCCAGCACCCTAGAAACCCTGTCATGTGCGTGCCCAACATACGCTTGGTGGGTTTTTTAAAATTTTATATTGTATCTAATAAACATTCTGTGTCTAATTGCGAATAAATAAATAAATTGGCAGTTGGTAACATCCTTAAAAATTACAATAGTTGAGATAACTTCTTTACCGGAGAATTTTTTATTAAGATAAAAAAGCTACTACTGATTTCACTAGCCGTGGTTTTCAGTTGGACCACTAATTACGAGCACCCTGTGTTACAGTATAAATCATAACTTCAACTTTTTCAGTATTTACTCTAATTGCACATTAGAGTTAGTAAATAATTTAAGCATATCATATTTTATCTTTATAGAATGAAACGTGAGGTTGCAAGTTCTGTGGTAGAGAGAGGCGTGGCGGAACGTGTCCGCTTGAAGCAAGCCTACGACAAGAAGACTGAAGAGCTTCAAAGGCAGCATGATGTCGTTAAACAAGCTCTTGCCGATCATAAAGCGAAAGTAAGTATAATTCCTTTTTTAAATAAATGAAATGCTTCTATATTACTTTCTAAATATTCGTGCAGGCAAGGCAGATTTTGGAAAAGGATGTAGACTCTAAATTGTGTGTGTCGTCGAACGGTTTCCTTGTGCTCTTCAACGTGAACACTTCCCTTTCTGCGCTAAACATTAACTTGCCAGGCGAAACCCAGGCGACGAACAACATCACGAACAACACAGCCTCAATGCCGATGGAGTCGTAATGTGCCAGCCGCCACTGAATCAAAGGGAGCGGCTAAGGGCCGCTGCCCAGCAGCAGTATTCCCCAATTGACACTAGTGACTGGAGTCAATGAGAATTGGCCTAAAGTTTTTTTGAAGTAATTTCGAGTTTAGGAGCATGGTTCGCCATACCTTCCTAGTTAGCTGTAAGGGAAAAAAATGTTTCTAAGGAAAAAGGTCACTCCTAGTCTAACCTAACTATAATTGTAGTTTAGTTAATGTAAGAATCTCAGTTTACACCGCCTAGAATTTCTAGCACTCTTATCTTATCTATTTGTCGCCGGACAACTCTTACTTTTTACACAGTACAAATGTAACGAAACCGCAGAATGCTCTAAACGCTGTTGATTTTCTGTTGAACCCTTCGTCGAGGAGGATGTTTTTTTTTTTTTGTTTTTAAAATATTTTAGTTGTAAACAAACCAAGCACGCTATTAAAACTTTATGTTTTATTTATGCATTCCTTCCTCTTTTATTTCTAGATTGAGAGTGTGGCATGAGTGTGTCTGAATTTTCAGGGAAGAAAGGATAGAATTTCGATTTGTTTTCAGTTTGTCGAAGAGTAAATGCCCACCGCTATGAAATGTGTGTACAGAAGTTCCTAGGATAGTTATTCATTTGTACAACTTGTTGAATTTTCTTCGATATCTTCTATACTTCATATAGTAAGAAAAACTTGCAATAATTCTGCATATATCGAATAAAAATTATTTCTCTAATCCTACAAAGTTGTGCAAATGGATTTGTTTTGAGGTAATTATTCCTTCTTTTCGGATTTTAACTGAAAACTTTAAGAACGTCTAGATTTAACAGTAAACAAACAGAAGAAATTGTAAATTTTACTAACATAGAAGAAACGCAACGCACTTTTCGAATTGAATGTAATTTGTACGTAAGGACTGGAGAACCTAAATGTAAAAAGAAAATCTAAATAGGAAAGTAGAAGGTAGTTTTATCGAGAATAAGGTAGAAGAAACATAAACGTTGTAGGGCATAGAAGTGTAGAAATCAAATAGGATTAATCGAAACTAGCCGAGAGACAGCAGTCCGGAGCTGCTGTTTGTTTTAAACCGTCTTATATTCCGCATACTGCGGGTTTTATAAAACATAAGTGAACATTTTCTTCTCAGTTTCATTAAAAGAATTTTCCAACATTATTTCAAAGTTGCACAAAAGCATGCACATTTTCTAATTTTCTAATTTTCAAGAACGGTCTGTGCTCGTCGATTGCACAGCGGAAGGCAATAAATTTACATTTGAAATAAGCGACAATCAGTTTCGTCCGAGTACCGTGAGGAAATGATGTGAGCGTTTGTAAAGATAGAGATTAAATCTGAGTGCTGTTTTTATTGCAGTTTTATGTTTATTTTACAATTCTGTATGAAACTGACTACAGCCTTATTCATATAAATTGTGAAACCTTCTACGAAGCCCTCTAAAAGACAATAAAAAATTCTTAAAGCAGTCAGTCATTCTCCCAACGGACTTATAGCCGAATGACTGCAATAAGAACGGCACCTAGACTGAAATATGTAAGAAGATTTTCACGAGAAACTAAATCAAATGCCTTATTCTGAAGAACTAAAAAAAAAAAACATGAATCTTATCAAATGAAATGGTTTTAGCAAATAAAACATTGAAAACATTTAATGGACGGCAAAACCACCTTAGATGTTGTGATTGCTTTTTAGATGTGTTGGCTTTTAACAATAAGAATCCGTTTTAGCCATAAAGGTGTAAACAATATTAACCAAAAAAGGCAGCCAAAAATCTGCCCAACGGTGTTGTACTTCGAAATAAAATTGTTGTTTTGCTTGTGCACTCCATGGATGTCCCTTGAATTCTACTAAATGCATAAATATATGTTTTCCAATAAACACGTGAATGTCATTGTTAGTTTTTAAAACTAATTTTCTGTGTGTACAGGGCAGAAAGTAGATTCTCAAATTGATTCTACTTTTATCCTATTTAGGCTGTTGTACAGCAGTAGCACTGTCAAAAACATAATTTTTACAGTATAACATCAAAAGTGTATTAGACAGCGTTCTGAATTTAATTCTGTTTGCTTTAAATAAGACTTGTAGCTACCGGAGAAAAGGAAGTAAAATATAAGCAACACAAAAGTTTGTTTGACGTCAGAAGTAGGATTTGTAATGTTTATAATGAAATAGGAAATTTATTTATTTATTTATCTATAAATATACAAATTTTATAGACTTTAAGCTAAATGGTGTACGAAGACCGAATAATGAACGCACATTCATAAAGAATGCGTATTAAATATTAAAAACTTTACGCAGAGGGTAAACTTGTTAAGTTCATTACAATTACTATTACGAGTAGTTGAAGCAGATTTTCACTACCATTACCATTACTGCAATTGTAATTGGAATGGTAAGTTTAATGCAGATTCAATATTTTCAGTATACATAATTATTTAATAATGAACCTGAGATTTTAGCTTCGGTTAGATTTTGTTCCAGTGAAAAATAACACGATATAAAATATAATAAACATAACAATTTATTAAATCAGATATTTGGTACATACATATATATACATAAATTTGTATTCGTTAAGAAGCTTACCCGGGGAAACGTATTAAAATTTTACCTTCAGAACGGAGGTTATTAACAAAAATTTATGTAATTTTTAGAAAATCTTTATAGTCATAAGTATTTTAAAGCTTTTTTAGAGAATTTTTATAGGCTCAATAATTTGAAATCATTATTCACTGCGTGGTAAATAACAAGGTGCAAAAATATGCTAAAAAATCAGGCAATTTTTGCCGCAGTAGTTCTGGAGGCCTCGATTTACTAATTATGAGTCTGCGAATGAAGGCTCCAGCAACTTGGTGAATCTCTGTCGCGAAAAAAAAATCAAAGAAGTTAAGTTAATAACTTAAATTAAAATTATTATTGAACAAAAGGCTGTAATTTGGATTGGTACTTTAAAATGCAGGAATTATATTTACATATACAGCAGAAAAATTAATTTTGGTTAAACCAACTAACCGGCCAAAAGAATCCTAGTCGTGTGTTGTGAGCTGCTTTTCAGCCGGTTAAGTTCTTGGTTATTTCTGAGTCCTTTCAAATTAGGGTGCGGGAGCCCCAGGACCAACCAGAAAATAAAACAAGTAGCGCCGTCGTCGTTGCGCGGGCAGTGAGGGCTCGTCGTCTTGGCTTTTGTCTTGTTCTAGAAATTCTTCGAGCATTTAAGGCCTACTGGACAGATCATAGTACAGGCAGAGGCCACTCAAATAGCTCAGCTCCTTTCAGTAAATAAAGCCTCAGCTATTGAGCTGTAGCTATTCAGCTCAATACAAGATTTTCCCTTTGCGCCGACCCGACCGCACAAGGCTCTACAGCGAGAATTTCATAAAGCACTAGGTGCAAGTTCTTTATATTTTATATTTGGTTAAACTTTGAAGTATTTTCTACCTTTGGCGCGATATGGAGGGTGGTAAACGCCCTATCGGTCGCGCAGATTTGAATTACGGCATGCAGATTGCCGCAATTTATTTTGAAAAAGAAAAAAATAGAATTTTCGAAGCCAATAAAGACAAAGATGATTTTTGACTGATTTTCGCAAAGTAGTTCCCTAAGGGGGAAAACCCATTAGGAGACTAATTTTTAAGCTTTTTCATCAATTTGTTTTAGGCAGATAAAATAATTAAAAATTGTCTAAACTTTGTGATCATTTTATTAATACTTTCAAGAATAATTACAATTTTTTTCAAACCGTTTCCGACGGAAATGGCCAAGTTCTAAGCTGCCGTCCATCGAAGATCGTCGTCAGAGTTAATCCTTTACGGGAATTCTGGGGATGTTACAATTCTGATTTGAAATCAATATTTATTTTTCTTACATTATTAACATATTTTTTCTAAGAATATTAACCTACTTGCAACTGAAAATGTTGAAAATTAAATGTTTTATATGTATTTTAAAAAAATTGTAAAATTTTCACCATTCTTTTGCAATAAAACAAACCCTTTAAATTATGCTATCATGAATCAATTAGGTGAATATTCTTCGTAATTAAATAATAAACAATCTCATTTTTGTTTTATAACAATCGCTTAGTAACTTTTTGAGCTAGAATTCCCGCAAGTCGAAAAAAAGTTGTTTCGAGAAAAACGCTGCTGTGCGCTCGTGCGTCTTACTGAGGAGGGGTCTTCTTTTGTGCTCATGCGAACTTTTAGTTTTTCTGAAGCATACCATTTTTGGGTTGGACAAAGAATTCAGGGCTAAAATAATACTCAGTGCCCTTTTTCATTTTACTTAATCTTATTCAATTTTAATAATTTATTAAAAAACTAGAACAATTTTAATCTATAAATGTATTGGCCCCAAGATTAATGCTTAAGGAACAAAATATATATAATAGTTGGTACGAATCTTCCAAGGATAGCAACTCTTCGAATTGGTAATGGCATAATTGAAAGAATAGATAGCGCCAAATATTTAGGTACGATATTTAATCCAACTTAAGTGCCGAGATAGTCGCAATTGCCGAAAGAACTTTCAGAAACATGCAGAAAGGTTTCTGCAACAGAAAGTAATCTGGGGGCTGAAATTGAGGTTGAATTAAAACAGGAAAGGAAATACTGGCAGGAAAAGTGTCTCGTGGTTGGACAACCTTACTGCCTGGTTCCACTGTTCGCTAATCCTTTTCAGAGTGGCGAAATCAGAAACGAAATAAATAGGTACTATGATAACCAAATTCCTGAGCTACAATTACTAGTAATGACAATGATAGCGTTAATTATTTCAAAAGTAATCAATTACACCGGTCTACAAAAAAAATTTTTTTTCTTGAGTCCCGGTTTATTTCATAATTTTTTTATTTGTCATATATCAAAATAATTAAAAAATACCCACAACCTCCTTAAAGTTTGCTTTTGTAGTGTTAGTAGTAATAATACAGATTTTCAAGACCGTATTTTGACCAGTTTTGAATCATCATTAAAAAATAAAGGATCATCATAGAACTTTTTAACTTGGCTTAAATGAAAGCCTAAATCCTAGTCTAAGAAAATCAAATCTCATTTATCTCAATAGCCCTTTTTAAACATATCGCACACCTAGATCTAAAGAGAGTTAAGTCAAAAATCTGTGTGATTGAATTATGCTCACCATTTAATTTCCTATACGGATACCTATCTGACGAATAAAACAGATTTAAAAATAAGTTTAAAACTCAACGCTAGATGGCGCCCAGAGTTCCTTTTGTTGAACGAGCGAGCCAGCTCCTCCCGCGCCTAAACGGGAACAACGCTAGTTGCAATCTTGCATATTCTTGTGTATAAATAAAGCAAACCATAAAAACAAAACGCTCCTGCAGTGCACAGGGACACAGAAAACAGTTTTTCGTGTTTTTTGAAAAAAGTGCTTTTTTGAGTTAATACCTCTTTAGATCTAGGTGTGCGATATTATCGATGAAGTTTTTCATGAGTGTGCACTTGTCATGTTCTTTATTCGGCATTTATTATATGAAGTAATTGGTTAATGGAAAAAAGTCAAATTTATCATTTCGAAATGTTTTAAGGCCTTCTGTATTTTTATATAATATAATAGCTTAAGATTTCAACTATTATTTGAACAACATTTCAGTTCCTGGCTCAATCCGTTATTTTATGATTTTTCATAAATGATCAATTTATGGTCTTTTGTAGCTTTCAACCCTATTTTTCTCGAAAATGGAAGCTGTTTGAACATTTTTATTTACGAATTCGTAATCTACGGAAAAAATCCTATAGAAATCATTTGCAAATACTTTGAGAAAAAAATTGGTGTTGACCTGTGTTATTGATTGATGATTGATCACTGTAAAGAAAAGAGTCAAAAAAAGTTATGACGAAGTTCTTTGAAAAATAAAAAATAAATGGTATTCGGACAGATTTTACATTTGGTCCTATTGCTGAATCCGAACGATTAACCTGATTACTGAAAACGCAAAAATCGAATTTTTTGTCCTTCGTAGTTATTTTGATACTTCTGTTCAAGTTGTACATACATAGCTCCGCAAAATAAGGGGGACGTTGCAAAGTCGTCCAAGTAACTGGGCTAAATTTACAATCTTTTTAATTTCACTTAGTACTTTGCCAAATTATTGTACCAACATTCGGTCAGTCAGTCAGCACTCTAGCCCTTAGCAAAGGATAAGTGGATATTAGTAGACTAGATATTAAAAATTGTTTTACGAAAACGGATAAGTTTGTGTTTGGTAGAGAGTATTAATTTGTCGGTTCCTTTCTTAAATCCTCTCCTCTATGTGCCTACATAAAATATCGCGCAAAGCAGTAGGTATTTGAAAATTAATCCTACTTGAAAAAAGAGAGTGTAACTAATTTTCACTCCGAATTTTTCGCATTGTAAAAAAGTAAGCAGAATTAACTTCAGAACAGCGTAACTCGCCTATTGTAAATATTTCCAGCAAGATATACTCATAAATAACGTGGATAATAATAATGGGAAATCATGTAACCGTAGAACCATAATCATATAGCGTTTCAATTGGTTTCTTTTAGAAGATGTCGTCGTAGCCGAAAATATAAAATACATACTTAAGAGCATTATACAATAGATGTGTGTATCCTTATCGTACAGAATTATTTACTACTGTGCCTTCATATTGATAGAAACTGCTCCTTTTGAAATTGTAGCAAATAGCATGTCGATGGATGTTTTCTCAACAAAAGCAATTTCATGTCCTCTGATTTCTACGTCTTGCCTGTTTTTACGTTGGTTTCGTACTTCACAAGACTTAAAACTCTTCGATCGCGTAGTGTAAAAAGTATAAGTTTAGAAGACGTAGAGTAGATGATAGAAGTTTAGGTGATATAAAATAATAAAAGAATAGCATGCGACAGAAAGTTGGTGTGTGGTAGATTGAGTTTGTTCTTGAAATCGTAATGTTCAAGGTTTGTGAGTCGGTTTTACGTTAAAATCAAAACTTTCCATTTTTAAAATCGTTTGAATGGACTAATTCAAAAAGTATATGTGCTTAAATATAATCAAAATCGACTTAATAATAATATAAAAAATTTTTACTTTAATTATTTTAATAACTCATCTTGCATTTTACTTGCATGATGTAAATTCGTCCAACAGGAGCAATGGCAAAATTTGGTAAATTTACAATTCATGTAATCGACGATTTTTCTCATTCGAAAGTAACGAGTATTTTAATAAAATTCTAAAGAGTTCGGTAAGAAGGATTAAGGGAATACGAGAATGGGAATTTCATCATAAACACATTGCACCGGCATATACCACTCGATTAATTGAAACGAGAGAGGTGACTTAGCGTAGCCAATAAGTAATTAATAATTATTAAGGGCAAGCTTTAACAACTCGTACTGTGTTTTCCCAATAACGCCGGAGAGTCTGAATATGGAATGCGTTTAGTAATTTATAATAAAATGTGTAAATATTACGAGCAATATCGTGCTGTACTATCCGAGGGAAGAAGGGTGAGAAACCGAAAACTTAGAGCTCCATTGGTGTATGTGTTACTACATTCATATGAACTAAATATTTACTGTACCATATAGACTTACTGTTCGTTGTGTTATTATATTCTCGTTGTGATAAAAAGAGTTGAAGATGAACATTTAAATAAATATTGGGAGGAAATATTCAGATTGTACTTTTTATTTTAACCCTACCTACTTACCTGCAATATGTCAAACTTCACACAATAGCTAAAATAAAAAGTAGCGGATCCACGGAACTATGTACTTTACGAATATTTTTCTCGAAGTAATTCTGCGAAAGGCAGTAACCCTACTTGTTAAACAAATACACTCAAAACTGTTTTTAGGGACCGCATAAAAGAAATATTCTAAAATTTTATAAGTAGCTATAAAATATATTGTTTACAATAATTTTTTTAAAAAAAAAAAATTGTATGCCGTAAATAGTGATCGCATAAAAAGAATCTCACACAGAATATAACTCAAAACCTCACTATATAATTAAAAAATGATGTTGCAAACAAGAGAAAAATTAATTTATACACGGGAATCATCACTTTAAATGTTTTTATAACTTTTAAATTAAATATTACACATACGAAAATTCCTACATATTACAATTATTCTTGGTAATCAAGAACGCAAATTTTCTTGTGGAGAACTTGTTCAAAATCACTTTCGTCACTTGAAGATGTTTCCTCGAACTCGTTGAGAGTTGACTTTTTTTCTGATACAATGTATGTGATTCAGTTTTTCCAACGATGATTTTTTGATTAGCCGCTTTTATATGTATAACACAGACCAAATAAAATAAAAAAATTTCCTTCTCGAATTTTGTAGCTGATTATGGGGTTTTAGAACCTCCGAATTACGAATCTGAATTCCGTTTCCTTCCATCACATCAGGATTTATCAGAATAAAAATCTGTAAAATTACTCAAAAGTTGGGGTATTCAAGTGAAAAAATTCATGATAAAAAAAAAAAAAATTGATTAGTTTTTTTTATTTTTTTACAAAAATTCTTACATGTAAATAAGTACAGTAAGACCCCGCTTAACGCTGTTTCGTTTAGCGCTGTTTCGGTTTAGCGCTCTTTTATTTCAAGAGAGTGACTATTTTCACCTTAAAAAACGTGAAACCAGAAACCAGAAAAAATAAATTCATTCAAATTACAAAATGCCTATTAACTAAAGATTTTCCTTTTACAAAATGCCTACTAACTAAAGATTTTCCTTTTACAAAATGCCTACTAAATAAAGATTTTCCTTTTACTGTGAATTTATTTTTTCTGGTTTCTGGTTTCTGGTTTCACGTTTTAAGTTGAAAATAGTCACCTCCTTATTTCAACCCGGGGATTCCCCGAAATTGTGCGCAGCGCTAGGTTTCCAAATATGTACGTAATATATCCGAAACAATGTAGTTGTGTTTCTTGTTTGGTGCGGTGCTGTACGGACGCATTTTTATCATTTGAAACATTTGTTGACATTACTGTAAGTATAAATCCACTTATCAACAACTTCTAACAGAACGCTAAAGGAAAACGCAAACTACATTAGATGCCTTCTTGACAAAAAGGCAGAAAATTGGAAACACAGAATAGACTGAATGATCTGACTGACTATTTGTTTTTATAAGTATATTCGTTTATATTGTTTTTATTTTTGTAAGAAATAAATGTTTGGTTTTATTTTTATTAAAAAAACATAATTATTAAATTTAATACCTAACCAATTTTCTATCCATCTTCCCCTAACCCCATTACATATTTACATGTTAAGATAGCCTAGTTTAGCGCTGTTTCGCATTACGCTCTACTTTGATGGAACGTATCCCCCGCGTTAAGCGGGGTCTTACTGTATTTTCAAATATTACAGAAGTTTATGGAACCTTTCCCTTTTTTTATCGAAGCCATGTTAAATTTTAAATTTAGCGACAGATTCCTTATAAATGGTAAGAATTTACTTAGTTAATTTGAGTAATTTGAGTACAATGAGTAATCTAACCACTGATGAATAAACAGAAATGTTGTTTCGAAGATACCCTCATTGATATTCTGAGATGAAATTTTGTGATTTTTTACCAATTCAGCTGTAATTACTTAATGGTCTTCATGAGATATTAATGTTAATTGATCTTATTAATGTTAATTTATCCATTACAACATAAGAAAGTCAGGCATACATTGCCTTCAAACCCACTTTCTATACAAAAATAGCAAAAGCTGAATTGCTGAAAATGCTGACGTTATGGAATTTTTCAATATTTTTCCTGTGTAATTGAGAAAGAAATAGTGAAATATTCTGCATTTTGATGGATTTATTTTATTTACTGCATAAAAACAATCGCATATAAAAAGGCGCACAAAAACCGACCGCATAAAAACAGGTTTCATTGTATAAAGGATCCAGCTGACAAAAATCCACACTTTCTAATTCAAGAATTCTAATTGATAGCTTATCGAAAACCTAGAGTCGATGAAAAGGCAATCAGTTTCCATATCTTCCAGGAAGCTCTCAACAACGAAGAGACAAATTCGAGAAGGTTTGTAGAATTGGCACGAATCTGAAGAAACGCGTGAAGATTTATAGGGATAGGCGTCTACAAATACTTGAAATTTGTGAGTATCTACATATATACATATCTACTGGGTGACCCAAAAGTCAGTTGCTGGTTTTGGTTATGGTTATAGGACAAAGCTTTTCCTCAAGTTTTTAACTTTTAAGGGGGTTTTCTTATTTTTTTGCAGATTTGATTCTAATACATTCCAAGAATGAGATCCCCAAATATTATGAAAAAATTCGTCTTCTAACCGAAGTTATTAAGATATTACTGAGCGCAATGTTCTCTGCGTGAAGCTGACCAAAAGCTTTAGACTCTTTTCTCGAAATCTTATTTTCAAAACGGCGGGGGTAATAACTCAAAAAGTAATTATCCGATCGACTTGATTTTTGGAGAACTTTCAAAAAACAATATTTCATATACACTGAACCTATACTGATTAAAATGTATGGTAGTGAAAAATTTTTATGAACATGTTTGTTGTTGAAAAAATAGTTTTTTTTTCAAATCTCTTTAATTTTCTAATTTTTAATCTTTTTTCGCGTTCTTAGGTTCAGTCGCAGCGTATTAGTTTATAGTTTAAAAATTATTTTTAATTTTATGTGTCAGACATCCACACCGTGCACAATCATCCCCGCCGTTTTTGGTTATTGTAGTCAAATCTTGCATAGTATATATGGATGTGTAAAAAAACAAATAAAAAATATTTTTCATATCTAAAAATATGTAGTTTTATATACAAAAGATTTCATTTAAACATACTGAATACTTTTTTCATAATAATACTTTAAAAATTGCAGTATTTTTTACTCATTTCAAAAAGAAAACCTCCTTAAATGTTGAGACCACTCGAAAGATTTTTCTCCCTCGAAATAATCGAATACGTGTCTGAGCGATTTTTGATATTTTTGTTCATATCAAAAATAACCAGGCACCTTACTCCTGAAAACGATGAAGCGCGATGCAAATGCTAACTAGCAAAACGAAAATCGTCTCGCTTTCATTTCTGAGACGATTGCACTTTAGTGATTGGCCTTTCGTTTAAACGTTTATGAATGTAACTTTTTTAGAAAAGGAAATGCTAAAAATGTGAGTTTAAATTATTAAAATACAAATTGTATTGTTTATTGTCATAGTTTGTTAATATTAGGTCCAAAATAACAAATTTTAGGCAGTATGAGATTTTATATTTATGAGTCCGTATGGCAAGACTATAGCCAATAGTTTTGAAGAGCATTTGCTATCGTTTCATCTGAATATTTCGTCTCGTTTTCAGAAGTAAGGCTCCAGGGTATGAATTAAATTATGGGACACCTGGTAGAATTGATTCGAAAAGTTTTGGGATGCACGAAAATTCGGTAATTGCAGACCTTAGTTTTACTACCTTTTGTAGATTGGGGATGAAAGGTTTTTTCTTGGATTGATCAGATCTCGATCTAAAGTCGACGGAGAGAACTTGAGTTTAGTTCGATTTGAGCCAAATGTAACCCGGGCTGAGCCAGACTTAGGCAAACTTGAGCTTGTCTAACCTAATTTGATTCATAATTTCTAAAACACTTAAGTGTTACACCTAGTGTAATAGCTAAAAAAAAACACTTATTTCAATCATTTTATTTTTAGACTATTTATATTTTTATGATATTTTAATGAATTAGTCCTTATAGAACATCTTTTAAAGTTCTTAAAAATTTTTTTTATTAATTTATTCGGTACAAAATGGCGGCGTGGTAAGCATTTCTATCAGACCTGATTTTCGAAGGTTGTGGGAGTAATATCTCAAAAACTATTAAAGATTTTGGGCTGAAACAACTTTTATTCGTAGTTGAACCTACTTTTTTGGTAAATTATTGTTATGAATTTTATTTATAAATGTTTATAGGTCGAACAATTTTTTCAAACTTCAAATTATATACTTTTTTTTTTCAATTTTTTATATATTTTATAGGTTTAACTACGAATTATGAATGTTATTAACAAGAAATTTTTTGAATGGATGTTTCAGGTTCACTCTAAGGGCTGTAATTACTCCCACAAATTGGACATCGCAACTGCAACGCGTCTGATAGAAATGCTTACCACGCCGCCATTTTGTACCGAAAATATTAATAAAAACATTTTTTAACAACTTTAAAAGATGTTCTATAAGGCCTAATTCATTAAAATATCATAAAAATATAGTTAGTCTAAAAATAAAATGTTTGCAATAAGCGTGTTTTTTGAGCTGTTACACTAGGTGCCCCCCTTAAATTATTGTAATGAAATACACATACATATGTAGGGACTGCTGATCAAATAATTGGCTATATATGTACATATTATCCGGCTTTTCGGCTTGAGCTAGGTTTACTCAAACTTAAACTAGTTTTAGGAATCAAAATTGCGTACCTAACGCAGTAGACAAACTATGTAATGATATTGCCGGCAAAGAGGGTTTTCAAGGTAGCTAATTACAAATTTCAAAACTTATTTAAAAACTTTATTTTTTTTTAAATGGACGTATGTTTGTGACAATAATGTAGAAGAACGATTACAGTATTGATAAAAAAAAAACAAAAAAGGGTACTTATCCGTACCTGCCTCCATCTATAAATAGATTAATTTATGTGAGAAATCAAAACAGAAAAAGAAAATGATGTCTACGGGGTATAAAAAAATATTCGAGTAAATTCGAGTATAGAATTTTCAAGGCGGCAGTTTCTCTTTAAAAAGGCTTTTTTTAAATTTTTCTACGATTTTTTTTAACCGATCTATGAGTTATTAAATTTTATAACAAATTAAATCATTTTTTTTCCTTTCCTGATCTCTCACGGAATAAGGGATGAGAAAATTGTTTGGGTAAAGCATCAAAAGAACAAGATTTTGATTGACTGAGTAACCTAAATCTGATCATTTTTCGATTTTTTTAGTTATCCCTGAATTTTGAATCCCAGTGTAAATAAACATATTATTAGGGCATAATTTAGTTTTTTTATATATTTACAGGTACAGCTTTTTTATAAAAAATACCTTAACTATTGCATAAGGAACTGGCAGATTCTATAACTAATAAAATTGAAATGTCACAACGACATACTGCTACTACAACATATATTTGTTACAAAAAAAAAAAAAAAATTGTGTATGCTTCAACTGGTACTATTAAAATAAAAAAGTTGTACTTTACTGTTTAGAAAAACTGCTTGAACACATTATTCCAAATATTGTTTCCGTCAGTGATTGTTTGAGGTTCTGGGAGGTCTGTAGGATTCTTCAGGGGGTCAGCCATAATTTGGGGAAGGTGAATGATATCGATGGATTTCACTATAAATTTAGAAGAGAGTTAAGACTCATTGAAGTAATATTGAAACAATAATACTTACAGTGCGGACGTCTAAATCGGAATAACTTTTTATGTTCATGTAACCAGTCGTAAGCTAGTTGCAATCGATGTTTAACCGCACTGCCGTGCACAAGTAAGATTTCTTTTTTGAAATATTTGTACAATATATCGTACAATACCACTGTCGCTGCTCTGGCTATTTTCGACATTTTTTTCATATCTGCAAGTATATTGGAAAATGAGAACATAAAGTTGTGAAGCGATATGACTAAAATGCGCCCAAACATTTTTAAGATTGATGACATTTTAATTAGAAAGCAGGATATTTAAAAGGAAAATTAGCATTTAGCTGCTACCCTTAATAATTATAAAATTTCTGGTTTTTAGGAACATGCTTCAGTATTTACCCTTGCAGTAAAATTCTATTATTTTTTCGTAGATTACGAAAATATATACGTTTTGTTCCTATTAGGAAATCTTCCTAAGATGTTTTGACTGGTTCACGGAGTCGTCTACAGAAAACTCTATGGTCTTCACCGACTGTTTGTTTTCCAAGACAGGGAAAAAAACCAACTAATATGAATGAAAATATAGACAATAAACAGCCCATAATAGAAAAAATGTAAACACTAATATCCTGATTTATTAGATCTCAAAAATATGCTGACTATTTCAAAAATTTAATTGCATGGGGCAATCAGGGCAAAGTTTCTTTACTCAGTGTTACGCAATCTTGTTCTGCTAGAATATTCCCATTTTGTGGAGATTTTCAGCAAGAAAATTTATCGAGCTACTCTGAAAAACTGTGATTTAGTCCTTACCACTCAATCGAGTAGAGGTAAATTAAATATATATAACAGTTTCCTCAGATTGCAATAAACCTATAAATATTAGAAACAAATTTTACTCTATTTAATTACCTATAGTTTTGGGATCCGCAATCCACTGATTGAGCACCAAATGAAGTAAAATTATAAACGTGGAGGCTGTTTGAACAAAACAATCGCATGAAGACTGCGATGATGACGAAGCTTTCATTATCCAATCTGCCTGCTGGTCAAAGGAATTTCTGATAAACTTAATGTGGTTGTAACAAATGCTTGCCAATTCGTCTGCACTTTGGTGGTGTAAGCCTTCATACTGACGAAAAGTGCCTGCCAGAAGTGCTGAATACACTTGGAGCACACACGAGCCAGGAGTGAATTGTAACATTTTGTAATAATCCGCCGAAAAGCAACAATCTGCTTCGCTTTGTATACAAAGTGAGTTAAGCATATGCCTATCCTCAGAATTTGACGAAATTGAGCGCAAAAACTGTGATATCTCCAGTAATGCTTTTCCCGATGGCCTGCAGAATATTAAATACTTGACATAGTTGCTAAGTATTTCTTCCTTTTCCTTCAAATTACATGTAGAGTTGCTATTCAGAAAAGCCGCAAAGGATGCAACTAAACCATTGTGATGAAATATTTCCCGCTTAAAAAAATTATTAGTATTAAAAATTAAAAATAACATTGATGAACAAATACATTTTTTTTTGTTACCGAACAAGTGGCAGGCTATTTCTGTTGGATTTTTTCCGCAGATCATGAATTTATAAATAACCAGCTCTCATTTTCGAGAAAAATAAATTTAAAAAACACAAAAAACTGTATTTTGTCTATTTTGGAAAAATAAATAAAAAATAAACACGAATCCTTAGATAGTAACGTGGCATATTTGAAAGCCTGAATTCTAATCTGGAAATATGAGATACCGCTAATCTCTATAACCCTTTCTAGGCGTTTTTCACTAAACGTCTGGTGAACTGATTATTACATTACCACTATCTGGATAAATGATAATGTAATCAGTGCAGCACTTTCACTAATCGGTCAGTGAAAGTGTAATGTAGATAAATTCATTATCATATTTAAATTTTATGTCATTGAACGGATATCCCAGTACTCTTTCGCACTTTTCGACCGAAATGTTGTATCTTTCCGTGAAAAGATCTTAAATTCCTAAGGATTTTGAGAATCTTGTAATGAATTAATCGCAAGTAGTAATCCTTCTTTTCACGTAACTGCTTCGAAAAGTTAACAAAGAAAAAATTTCAAATCATGTGACGCCTTAATTATAGGAATTCCCCCTAGTACCCTTGTACTCTGGATATTGAACAACGTGAGCAAGGTTGGTCATTGGCAAAAGGGTTAAGTTAAGTAATAAGTAGCCAAGAACAACAGCTTGTTGAACTGTCTGTAATATTAAAGAAATCCCTGTCCGAACGGAGATCAAATATCATGGTCGTCTTCACTTCGACCACCTTTTCAAGGATAACTTTCAGGGGAAAAAGCATTAGAGAAAGCTAGTAATGTTTCTGCAATACTTCGTCCACTTTTAAGGGATTCCAAACTGCACACAGTAACACCAAGTCCCTTGCTACGCAAACAGCTTATTAGACCGATTCTGAATACTTCATATATTTAGACATCTCACTAATTAACATTAACCGTGTTGTGCTTAAATGAGAGAATTTTCGTTAATGTCCGACAATATTCAAAACATTCATAAATTTGCACTGTACACGCCCACTGTCATTTCAATTAGGGAGTCCTTATCTTTTATCGTTTTACGATAGCTTCTACTGTCTAATAAAAAAAATTTGTAATTTTTATGATTAGTAACATAGAAATAGCTTCAATCTTCTACAATGTCTAAACTAATACTCAACAGGCCGTTTACGTAAGTTTTTTAAACGGATATTTTTAACCGACCGGCCGGTTAAGTGTTAAAGATTCAACAACTACTAACCTTAACTCTAGACACACTGACGACTATATCTTTCCTCTTTATTACACGTGGAGTCCGAGGAACGATCCTTAATAATGTGAATGATTATGATATGGAAGCTCTGCCCAAATACTATCACAAAAAATCATTTAATAGACTAACTTAATTAGTTTAGATTAGAGCAGAAAATAAAAGATAATCAAATAAAATAATAAATGTTTGTGTAAAAATGTGTACTGTTTTATAACGTAATAGTTTATAGATATTTAGATCTAAGTGAATTATAGGGGACAGTGCAGACCACCAGCAGGCTCTGAGCTGCGGTCTAATCTGTGTAACTCACCTTAAAAATAAAAAAGAGATCATTTTATTAGTCAAATTTCATTAATAATTCGATCTGGTATATCTTTGTAATCATTATTGTATAACTAGTAGCAGTAGGTACCTACTCTCAACAAACTACTTTCATTATTTGAACCTTAATTTACTTCTGCTGGTGTGATAGATAGCATCATCGATCCCGTGCTTGTATTATTGTAACCCTCAGGTCGGACAAGGGATTTATATCCATTTAGCACACAAGTGTTTTCGTTGACTAGTTGCAATGTTATAGTGTAATTTTGATCAGTATATACTAAATTGTATTACATAGCTCTTATGTATGAAATGTCACAGCTTTTACCAGCTCATAAGGTTAGAGCACAAGGTAACGTATATCTGAATCTGAATCTGTAACCAAAAGGTCTCACTTGTTCGGCAGCAAACTCACTGTTACTAAAAATAAATTCAAAACTTACCGAATATCCTAGCAAATGAATGGCCTCAATAAGAATTTGCATTAACGTTAATCTTTCTAATTTTTCGGAACATAAGTCCGCCCACACTGGTGTTAATCGCCTACAAATTAAAGATAAGGCAGCAAATATTCTCCTGATAACGATGACCTTCTCACTGGGATAAAGAGGTTGTTCTTGAAAAATGTTTCTAGCACCTTCTTTGTGAATGTTGCATGAAGGATATTTGTCCAGTTCTTTGCACAGAAACTTGTACTCAACGAAAGAGCTGGTGTCGCGGTATGGAGGGTAGTCTAAATCCTTTACGTAGCAGAGCAGCGCTGGGATGATCAACTTGCATATTTCCAAGACCTTTAAATTTTTACGAATTAGTCAACCTCATAAACTTTTATGGGAATTAATTATTTAAAAGGCTATTTAACCATTGGGTAACTAATAATACATATGAGCAATATTAAACTTTTTTGCGGTATTACATTAATTGAGGCAGTAAAGTTTAGCTTGTAATATAAAAGAATTTAATTAATTATTTAATCCTGCAGCAGCAGTACAGAACTTATTCGAGCGGTAAATCAAATAAACATTCTATGCAATTATTATTTGATTGGTAAAATTAAATTATTAAATGGGCCAGTTCTCGGCGTTCGCTATCCCAGAACAACACATTTTTACTATCAATTTAATTTTGTATTAATTTAATATACGAATCGAGGGATATAAACGAAGAGACAAAAAAATTTCTCTTGAAAATGTTGTATTTTGAAATTTTGTAATTTATGTGATGAGTACTACAACAGGTTCCCCTAATTGTTTTCTGGCAACTAATGGATTTCATTTTTGTTGTATAAAATAGATTGAATCCCTACTTATAACGATTTATTTTCAAATTTTAAAGTTGTTTCATTATTTTTCAGATCTTGTCGTTAGGTAGCTCAAAAAATTAAAATGACAAAAGTTAAAATGGCAACTTTGAATGAACAACTTTTTTAAAAAAGCTCTAAAATTTGAATAATTCTAAGAGGTATAAATTAAACGAAATCTTCTTCGCGTAATTAGCTCAAAATCGAATTTTAATTTAAAAATTATTAACATACCTCTAAAGACAGGTTTTTTACCGAATTTTGATTCAAAACTTTAAGCGTATGAATCTGAGCTAGAATTGACTGCAGTTGCTTCAAATACTTCTTAAAAGCGTTTTCTGAAAAAGAAATATATTCATGATGTGGTCCTCTAAATTTTGTTATAGCTACCCCGAAAGCTAAAAATAGTGTCAGATGATTTCTTAAAAATATCCTCAGGAATTGGCTCATCTAATCTGAGTCTTCTATGAAATTCAGGCGATAAGTGAAGGTGAAGAACCGAAGGAAGACTATGGTATTCCTTTTTTAAGTCACACATACTAGCGTTTAGACGCTGAGTATCATTAAGCCTTTTTGTTTTTAGATGCGATATTTCAAAGTTTTTAAACTCCAACTCAGTCTGTTGAGCGTTCAGCCGTTTTTCAAGATCTTCTATTTTATATTGCCATTCTTTTCGGAAAGTTTCATTGTCCTGCATTTTATCAAGCCTTAATTTATCGTTGATCTTTTTGAGGTGTTCCAACTTGTGCCTAAGCATCGAAACCTAGAACATAACATATATATTATAAATTGGGATTAAAGGGGACAAATTTATAGCGCCATACCTCGCCCTCCTTCGTTTGTATTTTGTCAGCAAGATCACTAATGTCTTTTGAAAGTTGGTTATTTTTCTTTTCAGATTCACTTAAGCGGTTCCTTAAATAAGTTATCTAGAATTCGAAGGTAATACATATTTAATGTGCTTCGAAAAAATTGCATAATACTTAAAAGAAGCATACAAACTGTCAAAAGATAGCAAATTTTTCAAACTAAGCCTTTGATAACTAGAAAACCTTGCAGTTGTTACTTTTTCGCGTTATGACTTCAAATAAAAGAATATAAAATAAAATCTTTTTACAAAGGATGTTAACTCTACTTTTAAGTCGCAGTTATTTCCAACACTGTAGTTTTTGAGAAAAATAAAGCAAAAACCTGTACTGAAATGTATTAGAAAAAAAAAATTATTCCAAATTTAAATTCAAAATGCTACCACCGGGAAAAAAAATTTCAGGTCTTACGATAGAAACTTTCTCAAAGCAGATTGTTTTTTTCATTTATTTCAATTCAAGTTAATCGTATTGGAACCAACATTAGTTTCTTTCGCCGGTACGAGAAATTATTTCTCATGTCATGACTAACACACAGCTGAATTCTGCAATTCGAACTACCATACATATACATTATTTACATTAGTGTTTTTATTCGGTCCTATATGCCAAAGTGTTAGCTCTAGATTTAGAAGTAGTGCTCCCGAAATTTCGGACTCGTGAGTCAAACCTGCGAACGGCGTAAATAGAGATTAGTTTCCCATACAATTTACATAGGAAAAATTACTTTTCTACATAAACGTGAATAACTCGTTTGAAACAAATTTTAAAAAAAATTCTCATAGCAGTAATTTGTTGAGAATAAAATGTCCTGCCAAAAAAGTCTGAAGACTAAATTTGTAAATCAGATAGTTTCAAGGATATGTTCGTTTGAGCATTAGGTACAAAATTCATAATGATAGAATTCGACCGATCTATGTATGTACATTAGGGTGGAGTGAAAATGTATGGGGAATTATTTTTTTTGTTATTTTGTAATAGCATAGTGCCAAAAAGCTGCCTATGGATGAGCAAATAAAGTATGTTAAATATCATTTATGTATTATAATGGTTTGAAGTGCCCCAAAACGAAAAAATTTTGAAAAAAAGTATAATTTCATTCATTTTTGACAGCCTCATTCAGATGTATATAAACCTTAATAATGTATCGGAATAGTATTTTTCATGTTGTTTAAAACCTATATTTTTATGCAATAATAAAAATATACAGTTACGGACAATAAAATAGAATCACCTTATATGGATTTGCTTTATATATAAAAAAACTAAGAAAGAATTCGAAATCAATTTAAAAACAGAAACTATTTTACTGCTAATATGTGTCTTAAAACTACAAAGTAAACAAAATACAAAATAATTAATTTCATATTAAAAGTAAGTAAAAAATTCTTTCAGGCTCTAAGTAATCAGTGGACAATAAAATAGAATCATGAATTTAAAAACCAAATAAAACCTATTTTAAATAAGTTATTCTAAATACTTTCAATATTTAGTTGCGTAACCTTTATTGGCTAGCACATTTCGACATCTTTTTGGCATAGACTCTACCAAAAGCTCACATGTGCTCTTTGGTATAGCATACCAGGCCTCCTGGACTTTTACCCACAACTCGTCCTTATTTTTTGGTTTGACTGGTTTAATTTTCTCCTTAACTATTTTCCACAAATTCTCTATTGGATTCAGGTCCGGAGATTGTGCTGGCCACTTCATAACATTCACTCCGTGATCCTGAATCCATTTTTTTGCTAGACCCGAAGTGTGCTTCGGGTGATTATCTTGTTGGAATTGCCAAATAAGTGGCATATTCCATTCGGCATAAGGCAGCATAATCTCATCCAATATTTGGACATACAAATTTTTATCCATATTTTCTTTGATCCAAAATATAGGCCCGACACCGTACCACGAAAAGCAGCCCCACACCATTATATTTCCTCCACCGTGTTTGAAGGTTTTTGTGGTATACCGTGCCACATGAATACATTTCATAGAAGACATAGTTGCAAATATTTTCCGTAAAAGGTCTCGCAAATAACTTAAGAAAAATTAACAGAAGAAATGATAGTTCTAAAAAATACCAAGTGATTCTATTTTATTGTCCGTAACTGTATATAAAAGTTTGAAATTTATGGTGCCCCAAAACCTCTTAAAACAAAAATAAATCAAGAATTTTGCAATAAAACTGCGATTCATATTTATGAAACATTTATGAGAAAAATGTTACAAAATAGCCAATTAGGTAGAAAATTCGCGTTTAGTATTATAAAAAGGCATCATCTGACGTGATGACAGTCTGGCCCTGATAAAACCATCATTTTATGAAGTTTAGCATTTGGTTTTGCACTATCGAACATTGACAAGTTTCTGATTTTTTTTCAAAACTTTGTCCCAACCTCTAAATATAAACCTAGACAAAAAATATTTTCGCTTTTGCTTATTGTGTCTATCACGCAGCTTTTTGCGGGTATGCCATAGTAAATATATAAAATATAAATAATAATATAAATATATATCGAGGGAATCTAACAGGGTGGAAATACAAAACTTATTGTTTTCCTTCACATGCTTGTGATCAGCAAAGACTATTCAATGTTTGAACGCATGATACGAAGACTGTTTGCTCTAGCAATAAACGTCTTATTCTTGTATGACCTAGGAACCATTATTCCTCTTTTTAGAGTGCGATAGAACATTTAAATATTGTGGTAGAAGTCGAAAATTGTGGCGGACCATGCATTTTAAGAAGACTGGAATAGAAATTGATCACAACTATCCTTCTCATATTACCATAATGTTTAAATATTCTACCTATTTCTGTCAAAATTATGTCATTGCAACAATGGTACCAAGATACCACAAAAATGAATGATCACTATTTGTACCAGAAATTGAGTAAACTTCTTAACTGAATAAAATTTAATTTTTATTTTTTTATTTAGATAGAGGCGCGCTAAACGCTAGATTTAATGTAGATATAGTTTTAAAGCATTACTGGATTTTCATATAGGGATATTTTGAATTCCAAATAATTCAGAAGACGGAAAAGGTCAACATTTTCCAATTGTTGGGGTTCAAGGAGGGTTGTGAGGTTACTTAATTTAGAGGTAAATGCGAAAGGCATCACCGTAGCCCAGTGCAAGTGGAGAAAGTTATCCACTCATCCCAGGCAGCTTGCTTTCTTCTAAACAACTCTTTTCACCCCGGTCTCAAAAGAACGTTTACCGCAGGTGGAGTCACAACCCCCGAGGGGTACGTTAAGGCATTCCTCTGAGTTGGGATGGTTGTTTTTCGTTTCAGCAAATAGCTTACGGAAAATCTTCGGAAATGTGTTAGCCTTGGGATGGTTCCGCAGTGTGTTGATGGAGATGGAAGAATGAATCTGGAGAGCAGAGGGCAAGATAAGAAATTTTTCTGTGAGAGGACGGATACGAATTTCCAGCTCGAGGGCTCCCTAAGATTAATTAATTCAGTGCAATAAATAATTCCTTTAGTTGTGTTAAGACTATCGTGAAAAGCCGCCTTATAGGGTATAACCCTTGGAATCTTATTTCTGTTTATAAATTTCAACGCCGAGGCTTTGTTGTTGCAAAGTGATAGCACAACTGGGCACCAAATTGGCTGATATACTCGCGTGTGACTAGAAATTAAGCAGAATAGAAAATCACCTGTAACTCCTTTGGGTCCTTACGTATTGGAGCATTGCTACCCCTCGCGACAAATTTACTGGTGGACGGCTCCTCTTTAACACTAACATGGTCCGGTGGTTTGAAATCGTGTCCGTTTAACATTCCAACCTCGCTCAATTTCTTGCCATTACTTTTAAGCAAGTCTTCACCGAAACTGATGAAGGCATCGTCGCCACCTTTAAAGAAATCCTCTAGAATTTTCTCATCCGGTTGCCCAATCTGCGTGCTAGTGCTGGTCTTAGCTTCTTTGCTGAATTTCGAGAACGTTAGGCCTGCTGAAGTCAAATTGCCGGCTAAAATTTGTTGCGAGTTCTGCTCAACTTCGTCCGCAACTTTAGTCAAAAAAATCACTTCATCGTCGTCGTCGCCCCACAGAGCAGAGTCGGTTTCTACTGGCTTGGGATTTGGAGGGGTATCTTGTATTGGATTTTATTTAATTTTTGCTCAATAACATATATTAACTTTTTACTTACGATTCACTCTATTTGTTGAGATATGACTGACGCTACTGATGCAAAATTCAAGCTTCGGTTTCTTGTGGAATGTGGCGCGGGAGCCAAATTGATTGTGTCGTTTCGACATGGTTAATGGAATAGAGGCCTCCCGCCTCCGATTATTTAGAAACACTGATTCACTTATCAAAATTATATTAGAATTTATATTACATATTTAATTACACCCGAGCACATTAAAGGAATGTTTTTGTTTACGAATTCTGGTCCGGTCCGGGAGAGGTAAGTAATATTTTGACACATGAAAATTTCAACTGACTGTACCACCGTACCATTACTATAAAATTTTATCGGTAGAGGGCCAACTGTAATATCAAGATTTTAACAATTTTTCTTATTGATTTTATGTCTTCAAAATTAAATCTTAAAATTTCACGTTATCCTGAAACCCTTTCCCTTTATCCTGTAAAACTATAATTAAATTATTTCTATTTAAATATATTTTCATAAAATAACTATTGTGAATATAAATATATGCATCGGGCACCCCTTCTACATATGACACACGCTGTCAGTTGTTCTGACGTTCGTGTTCGGGGGCAGTGCATTTTTTCGGCCGCTTTTTCTGAGAGCAGCATAAAAATTTAAATGAGTAGTTTATCAGGCAAACAATTCACTAAAGATATGAAAATCAGTGACCCGGCGGCAGTCCCCATCCACCGAAGGCCACACAGGGCGAACTAGGGAACTGTACCGTCGATTTTCTGTTTTTCCTTCAACAGCCGATCTGCCGCCGCCGCACCAGCGAACAGAACACGGGCGTTTTTGTTTCCTCGCATCACAGATCAGCTGATTAAACGACGTCCGATCGGCTTGCGCCAGTACCCGCACCCGCGCCACATTCGATCTGTAATTTTAATATTATACTGCTAAGTTCGGTCAATTCAATTAACCACGTCGTTATCAAATGCGCCGGATTAGCGGAAAGTTATATAACTGATTTTGGGCAGTACTAAAATCCTGTTCACCCGGTTGGACCGCATTTTCCGCTCGCCAGACGACGACAGTAAATATTCTTGAAGATATTTCAGTGCTTTAACCTTTTCCGGAGCACTTTGATCGAACTATCGCAAGCGGTGATCGCGATATCTCCTTTCTGGTGACCATGAAGTGCTAGGCGGCGCGCAATTCCTCCTCGATGCAAAACAGCACAAGTATCAAAGCACAAGGTGAGTTTTCCACATTTCTTTAGACTCCAGACTTATTTCCTCGGAAATCTGTTGTCCCCAGGCAATATGCAGCAGCAGCAGTCAAAGCCTACACCACGTTCGGAGCTCCGGCCCGTTAAGTACGACTATGCGGACTCGTTCTGGTGCACTTACATAATTTCTGTTGTATCTGCAAATATCGCAGAACTAGGTACTTTGCATTTAAAATTTGCCCGCTTATGATTCAAACCTCTCGTTTTCAGCTACATACCCTCTTGACCTCACGAAAACCCGTCTGCAGATCCAAGGAGAGGCCACTTCTAAAGTGGTTCAGGTAAAAGCTGCTACAGCTCCATTTTATGTTTCTTTATATACATATATCGCACATTCATCCCCTTCCACCGTAAAATTATTGTCCTACTTATTCATTCAATCGTATTATTTGCCTTCCTACTAAAATCCCAAAGAACTTAAATTTAACGAAAGGTAGTGTTGGATTAATGACCCAATGATATATCATTTTCCAAAGTCGCATTTGACTGTTGATTGGATTTCGTGGCAGGTTTCGTTTAGCACACTTTGAAACCAAAAGAATCATTACATTATTTTGTTATTTTTGTAATTAGATACATACTTTACACCAACTTTTATATTTCAAAACTGGAGCAACTTTTGAACACTGACTACTTTAACATGGCATAAAGTCACCCCCAATCCAATTTAACATGGTATATAAAAATATCCCTAATCAATATTTGAGCTTGGGAAATAACATTAAAAAATTAAATTTTGTACATATTAATTGAAATTTGCTCCTTAATATAACTCGGAATTCAGCAAAAAGGTGATAAAATCTACTGAGATTAAGAGTAAGGCACTCTATGCTTACATGGAGATGGCAACAATTAATGGGCACAATAATCGAATAATTTGATTTGATTAATCTTTATATGTCTCTTTTGATTACATTAATCTATTACGAGAAACATCAAATGAATACCTTTTATGTTGTAGTTTTCAAAGCTCAAGTAAACATCTGTTTTTCCTAGTTTTTTTTTTTTTTCGTTTTTAATTACAAAATTTATTGAATCTAGAAGAACACCATAATAATCACTATTTAAGCTAATTAAGAATTTGTTATTTGTGTCGACAACTTTCAAAGTAGCGGTATAGCAGGTGCTTTGAAATTGGCTCAGGCAACTCTGAGGTCACAAAATTTATCTGAGACGAAAATTTCAAGAAAATGTTTAGTTTATGTAAAAATGCACATAATATGAATAACATTTATAAAATTACAAAAGCGGCAACTGATTGCGCTTCTTTTCCTCAATTTTCCTGACAAAACATGTTTATGTTTCCTGATTATTTCTCTGCCTAAAATAACCTAGTAAATATATATTTCCCTGATACCTTCATCCTATTCCCCTGTTTTCTACCCCTGGAGTCGGCGTTTATTACTCCCAAAAGATAATTTTTAATTCTTTTCTTGCTCCGATCATAAACTGCCTCCTTCATTGCTCCTGGTTGTTTCTAAATATGGTTTATTGTCCGAGTAGCCAAGACAAGAAGGTTCTGGATGTTAATTTGAGTGTTTTACACAATTTAAACGGATGGCCCCATAATGATCACCCCAGATGAAATTTATTACATATAAACACAATAAAAAAGGTCTGAAAGATCGAGAACCTGACCTGTTCGAATAACTGTGCGCCCCAACCGTTGAAGCCGATACACTTTTCTTTGATTAACATAAAAGAAAGTCTTTAAGCAAGAATATCGATTTTACATGAGATTCCTCCGTTAAATCTTGAAATCTTAAAAAAAGGTCAACAAACTGCAAGGATTTCATTACCAATGTCCCACTAACGATTAATGTCCTTGTCAAAAACAAATTATTTAGTCTAAAACTTATTTTGAAGACTTTTAGTTTAGTAATAATTAGCTAGGAGAAAATTGCGCATAGACAAATTCAGCGGAAGGCTTTGTTTTATAAGATGTAGTGATGCCACATAAGAATTGATCTGAATTTCCTATTTGAAGGACTGTTTAAGGAAGGTTGGGGCTACAATAAGACATCCTTAGTACTTCCCTTAGGTTATTAAGGTCCCCATCTTGTCGATATTTTGTAAAGATAAAACTTAATAATTTGCTTTCAAGGAACTCAAAGCTAATTTAATAAATGAATGTTAAATTAAAAAAAAATCCTGGTATTGATATTTATAAATTTTTTTTTTTTTGGGGCGCAGTGTAGACATATTTGTACATAACCATTAAAAGCTGTGTTTACATTTCAAAATCGCAAAATTAAAAAAGAAAGGGTAGTGGGAATATTAAAACAAGATTAAGACACCTCGACTTCAGTGGAACGTTTTTATTTATTTTTAATTTAAATATATGTATGTATGTACTATGTAATGCGTTTTTTTTCTTCGATTAACAACAACATTTTATCTTATGTTTCGTTCACATATCTTATTTTGTTTTATCTATTAAACATTCCCGTCCCGAATGAAATCACGTTGTCATTAAAGCGTATTCATTTATTTGTTTCACTTTCGACAGTTTTCTAATGATATAACCTCTAGATGCAATACCGAGGAATGATGGCAACCGCTGTCGGGATTGTTCGTGAAGAGGGTCTCTTCAAATTGTGGCAGGGGGTCACTCCAGCGCTGTACCGACATGTAGTCTATAGGTAAGCTTTAAACGGCCCAGAACCTAAAAAGAGACTTACACTATTAATTGATGCAGTGGGGTGCGGATCGTAACGTACGACAGCCTAAGGAAGAAGATGGGTGCAACAGTTACCACCAGTCTTCCGATTTGGCAGTCAGCCCTCTGCGGGGTTACAGCTGGTGCACTGGCCCAATGGATGGCATCCCCAGCAGACCTAGTAAAAGTCCAATGTCAAATGGAAGGCAAAAGGAGGTTAATGGGCCTAGAGCCTAGAGTGCATGGTGCTGTCCACGCTTTCAAGGAAATCATTAGTCGAGGAGGGATTAAGAGCCTCTGGAAGGGAAGTGTACCCAATGTGCAGAGAGCGGCTTTAGTCAATTTGGGTATGCATGGATGCACAGAAATAGCACAATAAGCTCATCAGCGCCTCCTTTTTATTTCAGGAGATTTAACTACTTATGACACCGTAAAACGTTTCGTTATGCGGAAAACAAATTTGCCCGATTGTCATTTGGTTCACATTATTTCGTCGGTGTGCGCTGGATTAGTTGCAGCCACAATGGGTACACCGGCTGATGTGGTAAAAACTCGAATTATGAATCAGCCTACCGATAAGGATGGGAGGTTCGTTCTCTTACATTTAAATTAGACCTGTTGAACATTTTTATTAGATGTTTGATAACGACAGAAAGTTTGTAGAATGACATACCTATGCAATGCGGCCGTTTGAAGTTTTACTTAATTGAGGATTTCTATATTATTTTTTCCCAATAAAATCAGTTTTTTATAAAAAAGGTCGCTAATTTTATAAGAATTACACTTTTTTGAACTTGCATCGTTGAACTGAAATTGTACTATTCTGCTTTTGGTAATTTATTTATATTTTCATCACAAATTGGCCAAACAAAAATTATTGTTATGGCCAAGCATGAAATTCGTTTTGAAAGACCTGTAAATGAATTGTTTTTTCCCAAGCATAGTTATATTAAGATTCTCATAAATCTGTATTCACTGAGAAAAATAAAGGAGATTTTTGAAGCCGTTGCAATAATAAGATCCTATGTAGAATATAAAAAAGGTCGTTCTACAAAATTTTTACCTTTATTATATATCTAAAGAAAACGTTCAACAGCTCTTATTCTATCTAATCGTTAATTGCTTTTGTGACTTTTGTTATTATTCCAGAGGACTTTTGTACAAGGGGGGATTCGACTGTCTCAGCCAAACCGTGAGAAAAGAAGGCTTCTTCGCTCTCTACAAAGGCTTTTTGCCTGTTTGGATTCGGATGGCTCCATGGTCACTAACCTTTTGGTTATCCTTTGAACAAATTCGTTCAACAATTGGTGCCTCTGGTTATTAGTTTAAGCATATAGGAAAGAAGCTACCTTTACTTGGAATTATTTCAAATAGGAACTTTAAGCAATATAACACTGTACAAACTAAGTTTGAAAATGCATCGCAAATATTAAGAGATTAATTTGCCAGTCGTATGTTTAGTAATGATTAAATTTGGACGGATGTAGAAAGAGGAGTTTTTTGTAAAACTCGGGGCAGACCAGGAAAGGCCAGTCGATTACGACTTCACAGCACAAGTGAAATTAATCAGTAGGAAATTTTAGATGTTCTCACGGCTAAATTGGCTATAGCATAATAAATAAATAAATTAAACAAATAATTCCGAACACGTTCCTAATATGTTCCTCACGTCCAACTTACCTCGGCTTGTAATTGCATACTCAGATTATTTTACATTTATCCCTTTTTTTTTTATTGGTTTTTACAATATTACATGCTTTCGAGCTATTGGTTTTAAACACATTTTGATCAAAAAAACACGAGCATGTCCCACCACCAATATTCTTTCCCATCTCGTATTAATCCTTTGGGTTTACCAAGTCCTTGACGAAGTAGAATCTAATTAATCTAGAAAAAAAAGGTGATTTTTTTTACCCGTGTGTTCATTTTACTGAGCTTTATTACCTGCCTGTAATAAGAGGAGCTAATATACTTGAGTAAATAGAAAACTTACTGTGAGTAAACAATAGGGAAACAATAAAGAGAAAACCAAGTAGACTTAATCAGTGCAATTGTGTGTAACACAAGGTAGATTTAGTTTCTGATAGAATGAAGACCTGTCTTTGTAAATAATTCAATGTTTAAATTCTTGTACTAGTATTTACCTACTTAGTAATGGTAACAATAAATTTTTTAACGGGTACGTTCACCTGATGAATCCTATTTGTAGTCAATCAATACCGTTTTACCTCATATACAATTTTCTTGCAGTCATAGAAATAATATCCCATTTTTTAAATTACGTTGCAGTAAACACGTTTTTTGTCTGAATTTTTATATAAACTTTCATGAGAGAGTCATATTAAATAGAATGATTTAAAAGGCGCTTTCGATAGAGATTGGTGAGCAACAACAGGTAAGAATCGCATTTCAATGACATAGACATTTCTAAGGACAGGAAAAAAGTCCATCATGCTTACGATAGCACCACATGCCGAACACTTTTCTTACATCAATTTAAAATATTTTAAATAGTAAAAAACGATCTCATATTTATTGATATAATACTTAGGCTTTAGATAAGCTAGTAATGAATTATAATAAATAAATAAGCTATTTTAACTTCGCTTCCGTAATTTAGGAACTCAACTAACGCGCTTTTTAAATTTGAGCATTAAATTAAGTTGTTTGGTATTAAAACACTGCATTTTACATGAATTCTTTATTTATTAAAGCTTCACGAAAACTAATTACTACAAAATAAAATAATAAAAGAGTAACGTTACAAAAACTGAATATTAATCTATCGCTTCGTAAGGTCAAAGTCGATGTAAGCAAAATTAAGATTGAAGAGTCGAGAAATCGATGAAATTGACTCATTCGTACCACAGTTTGTATGCGTGGAGGAACGCGAAAAAAGTTATAACATGTAAAGGAGCGAGCAAGGATATTTATTTTAAATAAATTAACTAACTGATGTGAGTTTATTGCTCCTTGTATGAAAAAGGTACAAAAAAAATCTCTGCTCAACGAAACAGGTCGAGCAAAAGTGCAATAGAAAAGTCTCGTTAATTCATGCAAGAGCATTAATCTAATAGAGTCTAGCTAAAGTAATTGAAGTGTGTCTTAGAGGGAAAAACACAGAAGTATTTTTATTAATATTAAGGGGAAAGTTGTTAATAGAATACCATTTGAAAAATATATCTAATAAGTCAGAATTTACATTAGGGACGAGTCGGAGTTCCTATGTTTGTTATAATATAAAGCAAAATATCAATAGACGTGCTGTGCGGCGTGAAGCATAGCAGGAGCAAAGAACAATTATGGAATTTTTTTGTTTTCGGTTTTCTCGTTTTATGAATTTTATAATATCCAAGCAATAATATCAAAATCCTTTATTTTTGTCATATCTTATTATAGCTGGAAAACGTTTAAAATTTAGTTTTTTTTATTGTGATTAAAAATTATTTAATTTTTGGAAATTATGGTAGGCTCTTCTCGCAAAAAAATTTGTTTGTATTACACGATATTTGTTGGGGTTTAGTCAAACAAAAATATTATAATTTGTATATTAAAATGAAAAAAAAACTGGCTAATAAGTAATGCAGAAATCGAGAATTTTGGACATATTTATCTGCATCAACCTAATGGTCGTAAAATATTGTTGGTATCGATTTTGGAAACTTCGTTAACTTTCGGCTATCCTAAAATCGGAAAATCACTTTTTTAACCTAAGAAACTCGTTTAAAATTATTTAATAAAATTCCACACGTTTACGTAAAATTAGTTATTGTAAAAACAATTATGTAAGTACAATACTGCGCGTAACAAATATTACAAAATAAGCTATTTTGTGTCACCCCTCCTGGAATATTGTCAGAATTAATTTTTTTAAATTTTCTTGAGTCGTTACCCACTTACTTCTTAAAACAATTCGTTACTTAGAAATAACTACATTAGCGAGTTAGTCTTAGCAATGCTTCGTGAGTCATCTGTTTGAATTAACATTCATCTTTCGGTTAGCTGAATTTCTAAGTCTCTCAGAGTCAGCTCACACAAATATTATTTTAATGACGATAATAAAACTGCTTTTAAAATGCAATAATGTTAGATTTATATAGTCAGTATTGTGCACAAACTTAATTTTTTAGATAATTTACTAACAAAAATAAATATATGCTTCGAGGTTTGTTGCAAGGAATTCTTGTTGTTGATGAAAATGTAGGGAAAAGATTTATTTTCGAAGTTTATTATTCACTACTTAATACATTTTAAATATATCATTTAACTGATGGATATATTTTAACGAAGTTATTACAAACTTGTATAACATTTTAAAAAAGTAAAATTTTTAGGTGATTAGATTGTAAAAAATTATTTACATAATCCATTAATGATGTACATAATGGTTCAAAATATATGTAACTGACGTGCGTTTTCTACTTTTCGTTAGACCTACTTGTTAAATATTTTAATGTTTGTTCGTTGAACTTGGGTAAACTTGTATTAAAAGATATGACTTCTTTAAAAAGTAGTAGTATTACGTGTTATACATATAACAAAATTAAGCTTTGATTTAAAAAATCGCAGAAATGCGTAATCAATATTTACTCGCGATGAAAAATATTTATGAAAACATTTATAGAACGATAAAATGTTTACTTTGTAATTTGGGACTCTAACCTTTGGCTTTATAAATATAGAACGTAATACCTTCCTGTTGGAATTTGTAATGCGACTTAAAGCCTTGTAATCGGTCAATTTTACGAAATAGTAAAAATCCACGCGGCCTGAAGATATGAAAACTGAAATCTTATCAATCAACCGTTTCCTTAGATTTATGACTGATTTTGCAGCAATAACGAGACAGATCACAATTGAAAACATTGGACCAAAACAAAGTCCATTCACTTCTTCAATGAATATTGTTCAATTAAGCGAAATTGCAAGTAACCGATCGACGTTTATTCCTTCAAGTCCATCAATTACCATATGTAAATTATTGCGCCTAAACTCCAGACAACATTGCGCTTATTTTAGCCGTTTTTTTTTCTGCCATCCCTCGTTTGCTACATACACCGAGAGTATCTACAAAAAAGCTTTAAAAAATCGTTTCTCAGTCATTCGGCCGATTCTGTTCACGCCGTCTCGAGCTTTTCTTAGTGGGATTTACCGAATGCGAAAAATGTTTTTTGGATAAACAGAAACGGCGAATATAAGAGAGCAAGTGTCGCGGTTTTTTACGCGATTTTTTCAGTTGCATAAGTTGCGCGCGGTGGACTAGCAGGCACTAGACTTGTGTTGTGTGACGAACAATTTCGGTTGTGAATTGCGGTGCGTAACTATATTTTTGAGAAAGGTAAAAAATAATTGTCCGATACAATTGTTCAGACAATTTAAAGCGAATGGGTGATTTTTACAGAATTAAGCAAAGTTATGTGGTTCCCCTTTAGTGATTTTGCTTTAAGCTTAAACCTTGTTTAAATATCCCGAAGCACAATGCTGCGAATTTTCAAGATCGGTGCCAAGTTCACATTCTGTGTAGCACAAAGAACGCATGTTTTGGTAATATCTAATATTAACCGACAACGATTGCAAAATTTTGAATTCAAATACGAAACGTCTTTCTTATTTAAATTACACTTTTTCTTTAATGTAAGTGTTTATGTTTTGAATTGTTTACAATTATATGTAACCTTTCTCCTCTTCAAGAAAGTAAATTTATCTTATCTTTGATTTAATAAAAAAACAATCGCCTTGAGACATGATTTAATGTAGAAGTGCTTTCTCTAATCTGAAATTAAACATACTTCAATAATAATAATAATGCTAACGGCGATCATTCAGGCTATTCATTTGGCGATATCTCTGGAGAGATTCACTGATATGTCATCTGTAGAATGTAAACGATTTTAAATAATATCTTCTTCAAGTACTCTAAAAATCACCACGGGTGCAATTGATTAACCGGAAATAAAGAATCTAATCAAATTTTGGGGAACCCCAGTCAAATTCTGCAACTAAGTGGATTAAATTAATATTTGAACATTCACAAAAGTACTTCTGTAGTTAAAATTAATTTATTTGAGCAACCAATTTCGGTTCGGGTAACTACCGTGAGCATTTTGTGCTCTGCACTTGGGCGTCTTTCATTAAAATATTTATTTGTTGAAAATAAATGCACGTTGAAATTTCGCTGCGCCTCTTCACATCCATCTTGACTTTAACCACCTTTAACGATGACTTCTATAAAAGTTTTAATTTTTGTACATATATAATCTTTTTTTCTTCGATAACACAAACCTTAATTGCATTACTTCGACTTTTTTTAAAATTCTATGAAATATATTGGGCCTATTCTGAATTCCATCCGAAACGAATCGAAAAGAGCTTACAAAAGCTCTTATTGAATTGAAATTCCGTAATTGAAAGAAATTAAAGGTAACCAAAATAAAATGTGAACTTAGGAACTTTATTACAGATATTTTATTTAAAAAGGACTTTTGTAAGTTCTTTCCGATTTAATTCGAACAGATTCAAGAAAAGGCCTTATTGATTGACAATTAATTGACGGATATTTTTAATCAAATTTTTGATTGATGTTTAGTTGATGGTTGAGTGAACGTAAAAGATATTTTTTATTTAATATTGGAAAATTCGACCTGTTTCAAAGCACATAATTCTATATCATAGTAAAAGCGAGATCTACATATTTCCAAAGAAAAAAAAAAAATTAAGATGGTGGAAATTCCACAATTACTGTAAGTTGTTTAAGAAATTCTTAAGATTCATTAGTTCTATTAAAACTGCGGTTTGTGAATATGTGGCTCTATAATGAAATGGAAACCAACCATTTTTTTTAGAATAGCTGAGGACCTAGCAGCCGTTTCATCTGAGGTATTTTAACAAACCTAAAAATTGGTTTAAGGTTTAATGACCTGGTGGATCTGCCCCTGTTCTTGCATTTCAAGGAATGTAAAATGAAACATATTAATATAATATTCAATTTTTTTATTTGAACTTTTGAAAGTTTAGGAGTTGATATCGCAACCGTATATCCCGCGGTAGGAAACTATTGCAACTTCGAAAAACTGTTCTTTGCGGCTGAAATTTAAAAACATGATAAAAGGGAAAAACTAGTAAGTTATAATAGTAAATTAAAAAAGTAGGTGTAACTTGCGAAAAATTCGATTGATATATGGCAAGAGAATTTAAAATTTTGAAAAAAAATGTTCTTTTAATTTTGTATTTCAAAACTGAAAATTGCCATTGACACTTCGTTTTGATTAAAATGTAAAATGTGTATGGTCGCATATGACAATGTTCATTAATTAAACTAAAACAGATAACAAAGTGGTTTTAACTGATTTGGATAACTGGCGAATGAACGAAATGTGATGCGATAGTAATTAATTATAAGACGAAAACGGATAAATGAGTTATTAAAATACTTAAATGTCTATTCCTTAAGACTTTTAACACATACTTGTAATTTCGAAAGACAGCATTGTAAAATATATTTTATACTTGCAGCTGATTATTGGGGATCCAAAATTAAGTTGTATATGAAGTTTTTAAAAAAGACATTCAATAATTATTATGCTCATGATATTTTTATAACTTCGCAAGATTTTTAATATATGTACATAAGGGTATATAAAAAATATTCCGCGTATGAAATCAATTAAAATCGATTGTAAATCACAGGGATTCAAAAAGGGACTATATATAGATCCTGGAGTAGTACATGAAAAAACAAGCAATTTGTTCTTACGCCTTCTTCTAAATTACTTGTTATTCTCTACGGTTTAAGAAAGTGTTTACACAAAAAAAAAAAACGTGGCTGGCGTGCGTAACGTAAATATCGTCGCAGCAATAAAGCAATTTAAGCTTTCGCAAATTTCTGAATGAATATCGTTCCGTGTTTCTCTTTTAACGTACAAAGTAGAAAAAAAACACCCCCGCAAAATTTAGTTTTTCCATTCTTCTGCTTTGTACGATATTAAAAACGACCTTTGTCACTGTTCTAAGAAAGAAATTTTTAAAAGAAAGTGTCTTCCGAGATAGGTTTTTGTATAGTTCTGTTTTCAAGGGCCACTTTGCATAGACTTAAATAATAAAAATTGTAGATCACAGCTGATGCTAAAAATTTAAATGACTCAATTGATCTGTTATCAAATACTAATGATTGGTATTTTTGATAACAGACTCATTTTCATTGTGGTGTCAAATTTGTTTGAATATCATTTTGAGATAATTATGACACACCTCTTCGTATAGGGGATCCCTGCAAATTCCAGATAACACTAATGATAAAAATAAATCGATATTAGATTATTATATAAAAGCTCGGAAAACATCGCTATTTTATTGACGCTTTAAATTTAACATAAACGAATCGAAGAGTTCAATTTTTAAATTTTAATAGCTGTCGACAAAAAGCATTATTAAGACATGATAATGAAACTCCTAGAAATTGAAATTTGCATAAATAGACGGAAGTAATTTGTTATATGCATTACACATTATACAAAACAACAAATAGGGCAATTTTGTAAACATCTACAAACGTACGAATAAATCAGTCATTTCCAAAATTGTCTGTATTATGTCTGTAAGTAAAGCAATGTCTATTCAGAACATAATATTCATCTTCTGCGGTCCTTCGTTTTAGAAGTTTAATTAAATTTTCTAAGTTTAAATAATTTATACAATCTTAAGAAGAACACTAAACCGTTTACTAAATCGAAAATATTAAGAAATCGTAAAAGAATTAATTGTTTTAAAGCCTATTAAAAGACAAGGAAAAAAATTGTGAAGTACCTACATATGTACATATGTACATTATATATAAAGTAGCCATTATTTGTCAAAAATGTATTGTAAAAGATAATGTTTTAAATATGTAGCAAAAATTGTTACGAACTAAAGTTAGATCAATTTAAAAAATTTTTTTATAATAATTCATTAAAACAAAATACATACGAATTTCAACTTTTTTGTACGCGTAAAACATGTCAAGTGATGAAGAATCTACATACATACGTGCTGCAAAATATGCAAAAAATAAGTAATTTTAACACAAGATGTGAACTTTACAAATTTAATTCGATCAATTACCACCGGAAGTACAATTAAATATTTCTAGACCCCGATATGGCACACGGCAGGAAGCACAATAAGCTTTCGCAGTAACTGAGTTGCGAGATTCAGAAAAATAAATACGACACTGAGTCGATAATTGCAACATTCAATGTTATTGCCATTAACTATTCTAGAGCAGCAACTTTTCACTTTTACGAGCAGCTGGAACGTGTTGCACATTACAAAATTGCCTGTTGCCAAGCAATTTAAATCTTACATGGTACAGGGACTCATGGCCTATTTATTGTAAAATATTTTTTATTGTATCATTACACTGAATGCAACATTTTTAAATTTGCATAGTTGTTTTTACAGCGTGTGTTTTATTTATACCCTTCACCCTGGATGACTTTGAAAACCAGAAGTTTCTATGACTTTTTGCGAAAATAGTTTCTTTTCTAAAATTAGATTTCTTTTATTAATTAAAATTAATTTCCCAGATTGGTAATTATTTGTCGGTCATGTTAAACTTAATTGTGAATGGAAATATTAATAAGCTTAATTCCCAGCATTCACACTTTCCAAAAAAAGAAATGCAGAACAAATTGGCCGGTATCTTTTAAATTGCCAGGTTTAAGAAAATGTGACCTATTATGAAAGCGGTTATTTGATCAAGTACTATCCATAGGGATGATTCAAAAGTACGCCTTTTAATATAAAAAAAATATTTTTTACAAAATTTCAAAAACCGCTGGTTTTTAAAATCGCAAAAGTATCGGATCGTTTCTATCTCCAAAGTTGATCCTTTTAGGACCAAATTCTTATTTCGATGATTTGATGAACTACCCATTTACAATTGTGTTATGTTACTAAGTTAGCTGTTTATGAAATTTCATGTTCAGTTCAAAATGTTAATGTTTTCTGCAATATTTTAACAGCACTACCATGAGTAAACTAATAGAGGATAATAGAGGAACACTCAAAGTGAAATTGGAAGATCATAAGCCAAGCCCCAACACCCCGCCAAAAAAACACTATTCGGAAACACTTCCTGCAGTTTTTGTAATCTCAACTTTATCGGCAACTAATGCAGAATTAAGTAAAAATTTCATGTTTTGTTCCTTACTATGATTACACGAATTATCCATTTCAGTATGTTATCCGCTGGATTTGATAAAAACACGATTGCAAGTTCAAGGAGAACCCGGAGCATTTGGAAAGGTAAGTTTTAACTTCTTAAACGGTTTATTTTTTAATTAAATGCACTTTTTTTTGTATTCAACATTTGCAATAATGTGATTGATTCTAAAAGCATAATTTTTATACTTTTAATAACCCTTATATGCAATCAGAGTATTTTGAAAACTCCATATGAAAATTATTATATAATTTTTTTTTCCTACCCAAAGAAGTTTGCAAATGAATGAATGAATCTCGATGAAAAGTTATTTAAGGGGGAGATGTACATACATACATACATACATACATTTACAATGATCAAGAAATAGATTTTGTATATGTACATATGCAGAATATTTTCCCAAAGTTTCAAAGTAAAATTCGAAAAACTTCAAAAGCTACACTGCCGTGCCAAGGAAAAAAGTGGTTAAGCGCCAAAGTTTTCAAAATTGAGTTTTTGGTATCATTCGATTCGTCCGGAAATTTTCTATTTAATTTATCTTCAATAAAATTGTTATCACGATTCAATTTTGGTTTTTAACAATATTTATTTGAATAAAAATGATTAAGAAATCTGATGTAGATCAAAAAAGATGCTAAGTAACTCGAAAAATTGAAAAGAGAAGCGATTCGAGGTTCGAATACAAAAACAAAAGACCTTTAAAGGCCTTTACGTGTTTTTTTGACTTTAAATATCCCGCATAATTCAGAAGCATACAAAACAGAAAAGCCTTAAGTAGTTAAGGTTTTCTTGTTTTGTATACGGCATCCCTGGAGCGCTTGAAAACAAAACTAAAGCCTTAAGTACATTTTTTGATATGAAGTTAAAACACTGCCGTGCCAAGGAAAAAAGTGGTTAACTCCAATCGAAGTGATTTCGAGACAAATGAGAGAGTTTGAAGTTAAAAAAATCGTAGTTAAAAACATTCTTTTTTTGTGAAAATTAATATGTTCATTAATAATGATATTCTCTATCTGAATATTAAAAAAAAATTTAAAATTTTTATTAAAGTCTATGCAACTCGTACAATTTATTTGTTACTTGTTTTTTGAGAATATCTTTATTAAGCGCTCCATTGGTTGTTAACACTTTTCTTGATTTGTAAAACACGACTTTCTCTATGTTCATTACAAATTCATAGCTACTAAGGTACTTTAGGCGTCTTTTGGATTTGTATTTGGAAAGCCAAAAAAGCTTATGTGCCTTTTTGCATAGATATTAATAAAAAAAATTAATTTTTTTTTAATTTTCAGATAAAGAGTATTATTATTAATGAACATATTAATTTTCATAAAAAACGAATGTTTTAAACTACGATTTTTTTAACTCCAAACTCTTTTGCATTTATCTCAAAATCACTTCGATTGGAGTTAACCACTTTTTTCCTTGGCACGGCAGTACAGCCCATGAACGCTGGTGCCACTCCGCTTGGATTCGTAGGGCTCGCTACAGGTGTCAACATTTTAAACGCGTTTTTCTCAAAACTGCATTTTCGAAATTGGCGTGCAGAATTACTTAAAAACTATTAAACCTTTTGAGTTGAAATTTTGTAGAAATATTGATAATATTATTATAATACTTTCTAGTTGACGAGAATTGTTTTTGAAAAATTAGAACAAAAACTACTTTCTTAATCCAAATTTTGCGTGAAATTTTGATTTTGTTGTTTAAATGCTTACCATTCTTTTAAATTTGCATTTTTTCTCATTTTACTTACTGTCAAATAGAAACTATGCATGTTCTAACTGAAAGAACTTTTAAATTTTTTTGTTGATCAAAATCTACAAGAAGGTAGACTGCTCGCCGATTCGCAACACCCGCTTCTAATTTGAGTAATACTCTGCTACAGCTCCACCATTTTAATAATAAATTAATTTAAAAAAAAATTTTTTTTGCTTACTTAAATATACAATTAAAGAATACCTACCGTTTAACAAAGTCATCCTAATGTGGACTCCGGGACACGAAGGTCATACAGGTAACGAGAAAGCTGATGATCCAGCAAAGCAAGGTGCGAACCGCTCTTCATAGAGCCGGAACCCTTCTGTGGCACCTCAAAAAACCGCTCACGAGAGATTCTTAAGATGGGAAAACGAAGAGGCGAAGCATTTCTGGAATGCCTCAACAGGCCTGAGACAAGCAAAAACCTTCATACATGCCATGCATGAGAAGGCCGACAAATTCCTTATATTAAGTAGACCAGAGCTCCGCATAATTACAGGGCTCTTCACTGGAAACTGTTGCTTAAGGTACCTTAACAAAATTGGCAGAACAACTTCAGCTACTTGCAGCTTCTGCTCTGAGGTATGGAAAACCTCTTAGCACCTGCTCTGGCAATGCCTTGCACTAGCTAGGCGTAGACTAACCTATCTAAAAGACGCATTCCCACATCCAAAACTGGTCTAGGACTCCAATCCTAAGGACATAATCGGCCTGTTTAAAGGACTGAACCTAGGAGCATAACTAAAAAATCGGGGAATTCCAGTAGAGCTATTTGGTCGCAGAAATCGTGAGGCCACAGGTCCTCTCACCGCAAATTAAATCTAATCTAATACCTACAGTTTGATAAATAAAGAATAATTATTTCTTAGTTTAAAAAAATCCTTCAAAATTGACTAAGTTTTTCCTAATTTAACTGTACATTGTACATCAAAAATTTGCCATGATTTACTCCAAATACTTTCAGACTTTTTGAAAAGTGTAAAGATTTAGAATTTAATTATTTATTTCATTGCCAGGGTCCAAACATAGTGAAGCCAATTGACAAAAATACTCTGCTAATATACTAGTAATAAAAATTGTCGAATGTAATATTAATGATACACAGCTGCCTTGATTTGAATACGATAATACTTCCTATACCACGGTAGACAATAGACTGCATTCCATAGTTTCAATTGACATGTTTTGTCATAATAAAATTTTAATATCAAAGTATAATAAAGTTTTTGACGAAATTATGGAAGTGCTCCTCCTATTGCAATTTCATTCCAACAAGACTTCACTTTTAAAAATCACTTCTGTAGATTCAAAATAACAGCCTCTTAATATTGCATTTCATTAAAATCTCATCAAAATAGGTATATGAGGGCTTTTAAGATTGCTGATTTAACTCTGCATTCCTTGGTGTTTTTTTTTTTATAATCAGCAGAATCATTGGTGCGCAAAGGGTTAAAAATCAGTATTTTTTTGATACTAAATTGTACCACGACCTCATGAAAACGGTACGAGTACGAGAGGATTTTTGGGTCGCTGATTTAATATTCATCGCTAAATTTTAAAACATCAAGATATTGGATCTAAACTGGTGGCATTTTAACTTTATTGCATACATATGTAGATGTAGGCTCATCCGAGAGCTATTACTTAAAAAATGTGGAAGTGTATTCCAAAAAAAGTTATTTCTGAAATTTCAAAGAATACTCGACTGCTATAGAAAATCATGCACAATGGTTAATTTTCGTGCTGACTTTAAACATCTAGTAAAATTTTAGGATGTTATATTAGACTCGTAAAGTAATAAGTTTAATTTCAGCTCTAAAACAGTACAGTCTTTTGTTTCGTGAAATTTTTTAATTTGAATTCTCTATTAATTACCCATTTTCCTATTTATAACAGAATAGTTTTTACGTTTGATTTGCAGGTCCCTCATCGAGGCATGACAGCAACCGCGTTAGGTATTATAAAAGAGGAAGGACCCCTAAAGTTATGGAAAGGTATGTCACCAGCGCTGTACAGGCACGTTATATACAGGTAATAAAGTTATAACACATGTTTTTAGTTAATTATAATAAAAATCAATTTAAATTAGTGGAGGACGTTTAGCATTTTATGAACAGTTTCGTCAAAAAATTGGACACCCTCTCAAAGTTTGGGAAGCTGCTATATGTGGTGCCATAGCGGGAGGAGCGGCACAGTGGTTAGCAACACCCACAGAATTAGTAAAAGTGCAAATGCAAATGGAAGGTAAACGTTTATTAATGGGAATGGAACCTCGGTACCGATCAGTCGGTGATGCTTTTCGACAAATTTACAATAAAGGAGGAATCCGAGGTTTGTGGGCGGGAGCTTCGCCTGGCGTAATTAGGGCAGCTTGTGTTAACGTAGGTAAATAAAAATTAAATCATTTATATCAATTCGCATTTATAACAATGTCTTTTCTAAGGTGATTTAAGTACTTACGATGTATCGAAACGCTTCATCCAAGAGAAAACTGGCTTGCATCCAAAAAGTGCTCTACTTCATTTCATGGCCTCAACAATTGCTGGATTTGTCGGCGCTGTTGTAACAACTCCAGCCGACGTAATTAAGTCTAGAGTAATGAATCAACCTATCGACGAAAATGGAAGGTAAATAAAAGCAACTTTTTGCTTATTATAAAGCCATATTGACTTAAAATTGTTTTACAGGGGTACTTTATACAAAGGACCTTTAGACTGTTTGAGTCAAACATTGAAAAACGAGGGTATGACCGCCTTGTACAAAGGTTTTCTACCGCTCTGGATACGGCTGGCGCCATGGGCTCTGGTATTTTGGATGTCATTCGAACAAATACGAAAATTCTCTGGTGGTCCTGCATATTAATATATCTTTTTTAAACAAATTGTGATATTGATGTTCAGCAAATGTTCCTCTTAATGTTTGAGGTATTATTGTAATGTTAGCTTTAATAATTAGAAATAAATTGTATAATAATTTTGTTTTAACTTAAATGCTTTAACTCTAATAACATGTTCTATCTCACCAAAATCTCGAGATTTCGCGAAATCCATATGACAATCTATTGGATTTTCCATACAAGTGGGCGATTTTGAAATCTTGAGATTTCGAGAGAAGCTCAATCAAAATCTCATAAATTAATTGTGGCTTCCCCATCACTATTCAGCAGGCGTTAAAATTCACATTTAGTGATTATTGAATTGAAATGGAACAAGTATTATAGTTACACAAAGAAAAGAAAAGAAGGAAAACATAAATAAGTGAAAATACATATGACACTTGAAACATCAAATGAAATCGTGCTACTAAATGAAAACCTTTTAAATAACTTTTTCTAAATACCAAGTTTTTAAGAAGATTGAAACATGGAATAAGTGATAAAAACAAAATAACTACTTATTTACTTATAAAAGACCCTGTTTATGCGCTTGCTATTTATGTAACTCTGCTAATTTAGCGCTGCCTTAAGTAGCCTGCTCTGCTAATTTAATTAGAGTTTATATATATATGTATTTTAGCATAATCTGTTACTTTAGCTTTGCCAAAATTGTGCACATAAACAGAGCCAATGAGATTTACTTTTCGCTTTGTTATTCTTTTCCTCCAATTTACCCAAACATAAACATAATTCGAAGGGACTTTCACTGGAAGGTAGAGGATTTTGTCGGGCCTGATTTAAGATACCTTTTTTTAAATTTTGTCTGTCTGTCTGTTTATTCGCTATACAAATTTACACCGCTGCTCCAATTGCAATCAAAACTTGCATACATACTCTTTAGGGGACTAGAAAATCCATGCGAGTTTTAGAAATATGGACAAGATGGCAGATTTTAAAATGTTGTCTCCAAATTTTCAAATTCAACTAGAAGTGTTTTGCATAGAAATGGGGATTTCGGGAGTATTTTAAGTTCTTCACATTTGCACACATGTTTTTCTGATACTCAGCAAAGTTAAATGTACGATACTTCTACTGCCGGTCGTGGAGCTTCTTCAACAAATGCGCTTGCAGTGTATCTATGACTGAGCCGTTTTAAAGATTAAAATAAGAAACTTTTGTCTGTCCTCAAAACTTTATATTGATCGCTTTATTAGTAGTCACAAATAATTCACAAAATCCCTGTTATTTCTAGGGTTCAAACAGATAAAACCCCTTAAATTTCATCCCAACATTTTTGAATTTTATAGAACGGTGGAATAAATAATATTTATAAATCAACATTTTACGTTAAATTTTTTTATTATCTTGCCATAATGCTCAATATCATGAACCGTAGTTTTCTTACATTTCATCTTAAATATCAATGTTTGGAAACAACAGAAGAACAAATTCTTCTGTACTTATATGATATTTAGAAACAAAAATAATGCAAATACAAACTAAATAAAATAACAAATAGAGGTACGATCTTTGGTTACACAGTTCCACAATGAAATTAAAATAACATTATAATTTATTTTTAAAAACATAAATTGATCGTTTATTCGCACTTTTGAAGAGCAAACCTTTGATCAAAATATTTATTCTTTGCAATTACGCAACCAATATTTTATTCAATTAGCATGTACAAGTATACATGATTCTATTGATGTTTATAAAGATAGTTGCATCTTTCACGCTTTACTTCACAGTTCACACTGTTATGATAACTACTTAAAATACCTTGGAAATCAGCAATTTCACATGATCTGGCTAAATAATTGCTTTATAATCTGAGGTTAGTGCGGAACTTTTAGTTTGAATTATTTTTTTCACATTGCTTAATTTCACGGCTCTATTGGTTCTGTTTAATAATAAAAGGATAAATATTTTCAATAAGTTACGTCCAAAGTGGTAATAAAGGTATTTGACGTCACTGGTTTCTAAATCAGATAATTTTAAGAATTAAAAACATCCACCTCTAAATGCTAATTTCATTGAGATTTCATTAAAATGCGTCGAATTGTTTTAATGGGAGTTTATTTTGCAAAAGAGCTTGTATTTCATTATTTCCGAAATTTCATACCAAAGATTTTTACGGATTATAATAATAAAATAAAAAATCGAGAGCATTACTTTTATAGAGACAATACGCTTCATATTTAATGAAACGATATTACGATCATTTCGAAATTACAATTTACAGCTTAGCTTGGCTTGCTTAAAGTCTTTAGATTAAAACTTTAAATGGTACTTCCTAAAGTCAAATGAGGAACAACTAAAGAAAAAATTCAGACCCCCTAAACAAATTTACAAAATGGACCAAACTTGAGAATCCCTATTTATTATACATATGTGAATTAATATTTTATCAATAAAGTCAATAAATTATTGTTATTTCATTTTTAATTTATATTATTAAAGAGATCATAATAAGTGATTTTTAAGTTTTAACACTTAAACTGCCATGTCATTCACGTGAACGTGGCATGCAATATCTGAATAAAATCTGGCAGTTTAAGTATTAAAGTAGAAATTAAGTCTGTACTTCGTCCTGTTTCCATGTTCATCTTTTATTCTTGTTATAGTACCTTCATTTGGTTAAAAAAAAAAACGGTCCAAATTCGGTAGTGATGGCGGATTTAAAATTATTTCCGAATTTTCGTGACACTAGCCGTATTATTATTAGTTTTTATCAATAATATGTGTCTAAGTATATTATTTTTAATTTTTTCTTGGTCCTCGGGATTCATTTTTCGCAACTCCGAAGCCACATAATCTGTAAAGAGCTGAAGATCATCAGGTTGATGCCCCAGGGAGTTAATAGCTTTATTTAAAATAAAGTCTCTGCGTAAATTCTCATAACTTTGCTTTTCTCGTTGTTTTATGTTTTCAGAATCGCCGGTATTCATCGATTCCATAACATACACTGAGTTTGTATCCTAAAATGAAAGCAGTTATTAATCAATCTGTTGAAAACATTATATGCAATTTTTTTTTTATTCTAAATTGGTAAATTAAATATGTAGATCCGAAAAGCCTGGCCTCACCGAATTTAAAATTGGTCGATTTTACGTAAAATCGAAAAACGCCGTTGAAAGTAGTCATATATGATATTTAAAATAAATGGTCACCGCTAAAATAGCTTTATGGAATACAATACATAAAACATATAATATACCTTTTAATATAGTCAATATTTGAAAAGGAGGCACAATGTGTCCCATAATATTTCTTGATATAAATAGAGTTTTTTAATGAAATACATACATAAAAATTCTAAATTTTATAAATTTTATTGAACACTTGTATTTAAATTTTCCTGCATTCAGAAGAAAATATTTAAGTTCTAAACTATGTATGTAATTTTTAAAAGGTCAATATTAATTCTACTGGAATCAAATATTGAAAAATTGCGATTTTATTGTAGAATTAACATTTATTATGGAAGCTAACATTTTGTAATTCCCCTGGCAAGCATTTTTTTGTCAAAATTATATAATTTTGTTGTAGTCAAACGGCTTTAGTAAACTAGTGAACTGTCTTTATACAAAATTGTCCTAACATAGACATTTTTGTGAAAGGAACATAATTTTTAAGCCATATTAAAAAAACCGAAATGACGGATTGTGGATCTCATTTTCAAATATTTACCCATATAACACTATATTGATTGCTTACCTGATTTGGAATAGATTCATCTTGTACTGATTGACTCAAAAAATTGAGAGCTTGAAAATATTCCCATTTGGGCTCAGCACTAGCTTTAGAATCAACATTTTTCTCCGGGAGTTTAGCCAACTCTGTCATATACCTGTTCCGAAGATTTTGCCATTTTGTGAGAACATCTTTTTGATCCTTATTAAGAATTTTGCTTATTTCAATTAAACATTTATTTCTTTTATCCTGATCACGATAATCTGCGGAATTTTCATTCCATAGCTCAGGATAGTGAAATAATGTTGATATTAATGTCCACACTTCGTCATTCTTCCACCCGTCCCTTACTTTTTTCATTTTCCGGCTTTTCGGTAATTTCTCCATTACACCTCACTACGAAATAATAAAGTCAGTAAAATATAAAATTTATCCACCCACAGTTTGTATAAAATTTATAAAACATTAAGTCAGTGTGACAGCATAGAAGTAAAGGGCACCAGCCAGAGAAATTGATCAAAGGAACGATAAAGTTTTTCCTGTAATATGCCAGGGTTCAGTCATTTTACTGAGGGCTCATTCACGGGGGTGTTTCTGGAAAATTATCAAACTGGCGTGCTTTGCATGCACAAGGTCACGAAATTTAAATATAAACAGAAAATTTTAGAAGGTCAACATTCATTCACTGCTGTACGATTATTATTTACTAATTACTATTCCATATGAGAACAGAGTGGTAATAAATTTTAAAAGATCTTATTAGTTTCAAATATTAAAAATAAACATAGTCAAAACTTAGTTACCATCCAAGTTTTTTATTGGATCTCTAACCATTCCGCAGAACCCTTCTGCTCTATAGAATTATAAATCTTTTCATCAAAAACGCCAATTTTTTAAATTTACAGATACAGTAAGGGGAAAATAAATGATTTCATTTTTATTTAAGGGGGCAATCGCTTTCAAAAGTGAACAAAAATCGATTTCTTTCTTTTTACATAAAAGTGTTCCTTAACATTATAGAAATCATCTCCCAAAACCGTTTTGAAAAATTAGGATGGCTGATTAGCGGTAATAAACCCAAATAAATTATCTATACACGGTTTTACAAGTAAAAATTATTGTAAAAAACTTTAAACGCGATTTTCTCAAAACTACCTTTTTTTAACTCGTACACACCATATCTCAAGTTCTACTCAATGGAATTAATAAAAATCAAAGAGCATATGATTCGTTGACATAAATACTAGGTACTAAACCTATAAAAATGCATAAAAGTACCCCTTGTTTTTTTTTTATAGAGGTAGTTTTCCGCAAAAACATGGCCGATTTTTTATGTTTTTGTTGAATTTATAATTCTCTCATTTGCCGCCGGAGTGCCGAGACGCCCTCTTGCGGATTATTACTCTACTTCTTCTTCGCGTTCACGCTAAAACCTCTGTCGTATCGCTTTTGCTTTCTTTTATAAATTAATTGAAGAATTAAAATATATTGTTTTGTCTTCGAGTTAAAAAGGTGTTCTCATTCTATTTCGCACGATCCCCACATCAAAACCAACAGGTTATGGGCCCAGATTGAAACGAAATAAGAACACACCGGTGCCGCGTGATAATCTAACCTCACTTCAAAAAAAAAAGGGGTAACCTACTCGGACGACCTCATGGCGCACTCTAACATCATCAACTCTACCCGTGTCGAGACGTTCACTAAGGACAATTATGACACCTGGAGAATTCAGGTCGAGGCTCTCCTGATCACAAACGATTTGTGGGCTTATATTGGCGGCGAGAGAACAAAGCCGGCACCTGCTGCCGAGGAAGATACCCCCGATGTCAAGCAAGCCAGGGAAGCAGCCATCGCCGAGTGGACGAGGCAGGATCGCAAAGCCAGGTCGGTTCTGATTTTAACAATCAGCCCATCCGAACTGACACAAGTTCGCGACATCCCAACCTCCAAAGGTATTTGGGACGCACTTGAGGATGCCTTCGCCTCCAAAGGACCGGCTCGAAAGGCAACCCTCCTCAAACAACTTTTTCAGAAAAAGGTTTGCGATGGAGACGACATCCGGGCGCATCTGAACTCGTTCTTCGACGCAGTGAGCAAGCTGCGGTCCATGAGCGTGGAGATCAACGGGGACCTACTCACCATCATGCTTCTCAACACCCTTCCGGACTCTTTCGAGTACTTTCGGGTTGCAATCGAGACCAGGGACATGCTCCCGACAGCCGATTCTCTTCGAGTGAAAATCCTCGAAGAAGACGAAGCCAGAAAACAAAAACAGAGGATCAACGACAACGGCGCCTTCTTCGTCAAATATCAGCAGCCTGGACAGAAATTCAAGAAGACCGGCAACTCGTCAAACGACCAAAAATCCGACAAAAACAAACAGCGGTGCAAATATTGCAAAAACAAAGGACACGTCATTGACGAGTGCCGCAAAAAGAAAAAGGCCGACAGCCAGAAAGGCCAGATGTCCTCTAATGACGACGTCTACTTTGCCGACGCACGCAACTCCGCATACAGTATCGAGTCCTCAATCGTTTCCGACAGATGGTGTTTGGACAGCGGAGCGACATCACACTTGTGCAACGACAAGTCGCTCTTTGTCAGCGCTCGGACAGTGCAATCCGGACTTCATCTCGCTAGCAGCGCTACCACAGCGATCAACGCCAAGGGCAACGTCCAGATCTCAACGCAGGTGGGCAAACAAGAAAAGTCAATCGTTCTTCAAGATACCTACCTGGTTCCAGATCTGAGAACCAACTTGCTCTCCGTCTCGAAGCTGGTCGACAAGGGCAACACCGTGATCTTCACCGAGAAGAGCGCCGTCATCAAGGACAACCAGGACAACATTAGGCTCGTGGCACGCCGAGAAGGTAACCTCTACTACCTGAACCAGGACCCGCAACGTGTCCACGCCGCTGATGCCAGCTCTTCTGCAGCTGTCAAGTGGCATCAGCGTCTTGGCCATCTCAACTACTCCGACATCAAGCAGTTGGTGAACGCTGGCTACATCCAGGACAAGGACATCAACGTCGACCATCCTCCGCCCTGTGAAACGTGCGTCTCAGGCAAGCTGACTCGCTTGCCCTTCCCCAAACGGACGACGACAGCAACTCGACCTCTCGAGATTGTGCACACCGACCTTTGCGGAAAGATGCGCACCGCATCACAACGGGGCGCCCAATACTTCATCACCTTTACTGATGAATTTAGCCGATGGACCGACGTCTACTTTCTTCGCAACAAGAATCAAGTACCGGATGTCTTCCTGGAATACAAGGCCAAAATCGAGAACCAGACTGGCTACAAGATTAAGGCCTTGCAATCCGACAACGGAACCGAGTTCTGCAACTCCCGTATGGACGCCATCCTCAAGAAAGCCGGGATCCAGAGACGACTCACCTGTACACACACGCCGCAGCAAAACGGGACTGCCGAGAGAAAAAACAGAACCTTGGTGGAAATGGCTCGTTGCATGCTCATGCAATCGGGTATGTCTCCGTCTTTTTGGGCTGAAGCCATCGCCGCAGCTAACCATGTGCGGAATAGGTGTCCAACCAGGAGTCTCAACAAGGACATCCCGTACGAGAAACTCACCGGCCGCAAAACCAACCTCGCCTACCTGAAGCCTTTCGGGTGCAAAGTCTTTGTCCTGGACAAACAACCAGGAAAAGGCAAGTTCGACGCCAGAGCTGTCGAGGGCAAACTCGTCGGATATTCTGACAACTCGAAAGCTTTCCGAGTGTGGGTCCCGAGAGAACACCTAGTTCGAATTACTCGTGACGTCAAATTCCTGGAAGAATTTGACGCAACCACCAGCAGATCATCCGACATCATCAACGAGGACACTCTATCTGGACGGACTCGACTGCTCGATCTTGACAACCCTGTCAACGTCTCTGACATCGGACACAACGCAACTGGCGACAACTTCACACCTCAAGTTTTGCCTCCTACTCCAGTGCAGCAACGGGTGACAGTTGACAGCCGACGGCGTGTTTATGCACAACCTGACTTAAATGTCACGGCCGATGACAGCATCGTTCAACTGAAACGAGGACCAGGGCGACCCGCCAAAGTCAAGACTGGTAAACCAGGCAGACCTGCAAAAAGGCATCACTACACCGAGAAAAATTCCTCGACGAGACACGACGAGGGATGCTCAGACCCAGAGCGACAGGAGGACGACGAAAAATCGGTTGAATCCCGTGACCTGGACGACGAGGAACAGGAGCCGTTTCTCGGCTTCGATCAATCCCAGTGCCTCGGAAGTGACGAACCAAGCTGCATTACCATGTGCTCCGAAGAAGATGCCGACTGGCCGGATATTGAATTCGCCATGTCCTGCTCAGAAATTCCTATTTCTGATGCGACCTCTGGTCCTGAAAAGGAGGAATGGATGGAGGCTATCAACATCGAAACTCGGAGCCTACTGGAGAATAACGCCTGGCACGTGGTAAACCGACCACCAAACCGCAAAGTCATTGGCTCCAGGACCGTTCTCAGGAACAAATACAAAAGTGACGGTACTCTGGAGCGCCGCAAGGCCAGGATCGTCGCTAAAGGGTACAGTCAGATCCCAGGAGTTGACTACCACGACTCTTATTCTCCCGTCGCTCGACTGAGCTCGCTAAGGCTCCTGCTGGCCCTCGCCGCAAAGTACCGGATGCACGTGACGCAGCACGACGTGACAACGGCATATCTCTACGGAGATATCGATGCTGACATCTTCATGGAATTGCCCGAGGTACTCGAAAAATCCCTGGAGACCATCTCCAAACTGGACAAGGACCCTCTCATGAGAGAGAAGGCCTCCAAGATGTTATCCAAGATCCACGAGGGCAACCAGGTGTGCCAGCTCGACCGCGCCATCTACGGACTCAAACAAGCCGGACGACAGTGGCACTCGAAACTCTCCTCCGAGATGAGGAAGAACGGATACACACCTACCCACTCGGATCCTTGCCTCTTCGTGGACCGGGACAAGCAAACTTTTGTCCTCGTCTACGTCGACGATTTGATCATCGTCACCAAGGACCAACGCAGAGAAAAGCAGCTCATCAACGCCCTCTCCAAGAGCTTCAAGCTCAAGAACCTTGGCCAAGCCAGCTATTGTCTGGGTATCCAGATCAACAGGACAAGGGAGAGCATCCACATCTCACAATCGAACTATGTTCGAGATGTCCTGGCCAGATTCGAAATGAGCAACTGCAACCCTGCGTCTACTCCTCTTGCCTCCGGTGTAAATCTTCATGATCCTATTTTCGACGTGGACAGCACCAACGAGAAGCGGCCTTACCGGGAACTCATCGGAGCGCTGATGTACCTGGCTGTGGCAACTCGGCCCGACATCGCCAACGCAGTCAGTGTTCTCAGTCAATTCAACGAAAAACACTCCAATGCACATTGGACTGCTGCCAAACGTGTTCTGCGGAACCTCCGAGGAACCATCGACTTGGGACTCACCTACAAACCGGATGACCTCAGTCTGCGCGGCTTCGTCGACGCTGATTGGGCCAACTGCACCAAGGACCGCAGATCCTATACTGGCTTCTGTTTCTTGCTCTCCGGAGCAGCCGTGACTTGGGAGTCGCGAAAACAGCGCACAGTCGCTCTTTCGAGCACTGAGGCTGAATACCTTGGTCTCTCTTCGGCTGGACAAGAAGCTGTCTACCTGAGCAGGTTCCTCAGGGAGCTCGGCTTCCCTTCGATAGCCAAAGTCGAATTGTTCAACGATAATTCTGGAGCCATCAAACTCGCCGAAAATCCCGTTTTCCATTCCCGAACCAAGCATATAGATATCCGTCACCATTACATCCGTTACATCTTGAAAAATGAACCGATCTCTCTTTCCCACCTTTCAACCGACTTTATGCCCGCCGATTTCCTCACCAAGAGACTTCCTACCTCAAAGCACGAGTTTTGCCGCCGAGGACTTGGAATTCTTCCCGATAACTCCACCGCCAATCATCGCATTAAGGGAGAGTGTTGAATTTATAATTCTCTCATTTGCCGCCGGAGTGCCGAGACGCCCTCTTGCGGATTATTACTCTACTTCTTCTTCGCGTTCACGCTAAAACCTCTGTCATATCGCTTTTGCTTTCTTTTATAAATTAATTAAAGAATTAAAATATATTGTTTTGTCTTCGAGTTAAAAAGGTGTTCTCATTCTATTTCGCACGATCCCCACATCAAAACCAACAGTTTTTCGAAAAACAGTGATAAAACAATTTAAAAAAATTAAAAACTTAATTTTTTTAGGTTTAGTACCTAGGAAAAAGCTTAAAGAACTGAACCCATTTTGAATTTTTCATTTATCTTTTCCCGGAAGTCCCCAGCTAAAATGAGACTTTTGCAAGACACCCTCTGCCGCCGCTAAAACTTAGTAAAAATAAAAATAAAAAATATTGTTGTATTCTTCAATATTTAAAGAATAGTGTCCAAAACGAATTTTTTAAATAGATATAATAGTTTTTTCAAAAAAAAATCTTGAAAATGTGCTTTTTTTTTCAGTTATGAAAGCGATTGCCCCCTTAAGAAAGATATTAACTAATAATATGTGTGTAAACCATTTGTTTCAATATTGCTTAAAAATTAAAATTTTACAGGCAAATGAGAATGCACTATGATTCTCTCACAGATTTACCTAGAATATGTACATATGTACCTATGTATGTCTAAAAAGCCAAACATTTTTAAATCCGTCCTGTGGTTTTCTGAAAAACACTTTAATGTTTGGTATTTATTAATATGTATATATCATATAGGGTACTTGATCCAAATAAGACATGGAGCCTAACACAGCCCACCTTTTAAATTTTCCCTTATACTATTGACTACAAACGAAATTTAAGATTTGAAGCGAACTCAATTTAACAATTATTACATTTAAAATTATAGTCTAATTAATGTCAAAATCAATATTGTCGAAATATTTACCAACACTTTTTAAAAAAATTCAAATATGATTAGATTTTTCTGAAATTGAGAATACATGAAATTCTAAATTTCGTTTACATTCTGTCCAGGTTATTACACGAATTCCGAAATGCCACAAGGGTTTTATACTTCAATATCTAAAAAGGTCATATGCTTCCGGCTACATTTCCCTAATAAGGTCCACACATTTTGTACCGGTGCCTTATTAATTACAAATTTTGATAGTAGATTCAAAAATAGTGTCACTGAATTATGTTTACATAAATTTTCATTAAAATCCCCCTAATTTCAAAATCATTGGTCGCCATATTGAATCTGCAATTTTCAATTTCCAAATTTTGATAATAGATTCGAAATTAGTGACCTCAAAATACCCTTAGCACTAATTTTAACTTGATTTCCAGAAATTTTACAATGTTGGGTCCATCATCTTGATCCGTCTTCACAATCATCATTTCCAGCGGCCGCGGATGTGGTGGGCAGGTAGGGCCAAATGCACCCCCCAAAACGAACGGGGGAGGGCTTAGCCCCCCCTTATATTTAGATGAAATTCTGAATGAATTCGTTTTAAAAACGCTCGAGAGGCGCAATGTCTTTGGAATTGTCTCACATTAGGATACGATTCAGTTTTTTTTTCTTGCTATCTACAATTTGTAACGCTTTAATTAATGTCATATGTATTAACAACCAAAGGAAATTATGGACTTTTTAAAACTTTTTTTATTATATCAATAAAATTATTATATTATTATTTTAATAAAAAAATGAGACAATATAACCTGACGGTTTCAAAATATGTTTTAATTATTATAACTACCAAAAAGATTAAGAATATGATGAATTCCTCTCGGGGTATCGGCCATTCTATTCCATCACCTGGCGGTCGGATTTTGAATGTTTAATGCGATCGCTTCCCCTACAACTAAACAGTCGTTTGACTTAATTTATGTACATATGGAAAAAATCTTAAATTAAATAAAAACTAATATGTAATTATCCGATGCAAGAGACGATGGTTACCCCCCCGTCAAAAAGTACTTCCGCGGTCCCTGATCATTTCCAAAAAGAAAACCCAAAATACAAATTTTCATGCGTATAAAAAGTTAAGTTGAAATATACAGTAGCTTCAGTCAAAAAATGAAAAATATCGAACCAAGGGTTTAGGTGTGATTGGGCAACAAACATCTAAAAGTAAACAAACTCTCGATTTTACATACATATCTATAGGGATTTTAAAAAATCAGACTCGGCTGTATGCCAAAAGTTCCACTTCTAAAGAATTGCCAAATTTATTTATTTTATTATTTTAAGTCTTTTTTGATACTTAAGACAATCAATCCTCATACACCCCAAATTAATTTCCGTTACGAAAATGATGCAATCTCTTCAGGCAGAGATGATTCCTCTTCTCTACGTCTAGAAATCAAGAAAATATTGTAGAAGAAATAAGTGTTTTCTTACAGTATAATATTGTATCATTCTATAAAATAGAAAATAAAATAATAGCTACCTTATAGAGTGTAATTTTACGAGCCACTGTCGACCGACCTCGTTGGGTGTAAAATGCGTCCGACCTAATAGTAAATTCGCAATAAAAATTACTCACAGTTCGAAGAGGACCATTGAACTATGATTTGTTTGTGACTATGAACTTAGTCATCCACCGTATACCAGATTCATTTGGAGCAAAATCTGATAAACTCACGCGATATGACGTAATTGCGCGGGATGAAGCTATACCCCTCCTCCGGGTCTACTGCGGATGATATAATCCAAGCTGAATTAAACAACACGTCATTCTTTCCCCAAACTGGAGCTTTTGCTGAGGAATTCTTCAGCAAATCTTAAAGCGGAATAGAAAGATGACATACCTCCTTAGATATTCTCTGCAGAAATCAAGGTGCATCAAATCAAGCGTAATGCTCTATATCTGTCTCAGAGGAGCCGGCCTGGCCTGCTCTGGTAGACGGTAAAATGCTAAATTGGTAGAGGTGTTGGTTCTATTTTAATTGTATAATAAAACCATATGCAACCATGCGGGCTCTCCCCGATTAAAAAGACCACCATTCCCTCAGGTTCTAAGAATATGAATATGCACTATACTATACCGTTACTGTATGTATAGTGAAGTCTGTAAAGCAATGAGTTCTCTTTTCCGGAGAGACGTCCACTATACAGCCAAACCAAACAGAAAGCCAACTGAAAGTTTTTATAAACAGCTGAACCGGCACCAAAGCTTCACAGTCGTGTAGAGGACGCGTATCTTTAGTGTGGTTCTATATTTTGTGAGCGCTTCAGTTTGAAGAATTTAATTTTGTGCGTGGATATACTAAGAGCTAGTCATCAACATGCCTATTGGTAAGTCCAGCAATATGTCCAACCTCCAGAGTGCACTAGAACTAATTATAAATTAATTAAGAAGTGCAATTGTGGAAGATGTGTAATTTCCCCGATATAATATACTCTTGGTCGCAGTGACCTTGTTCGAACTCTATACGACTACAAATACATTCCGGCTAGGCACGATCAAATTTTTAATCTATATACACAACAGATCCTAATGGACTATAAATAACCGCTTTCTTTTTGAATTCTTTCCCGGAGGATTACGAAATTTTGGAAATCTTCCAACACTACCCGGTGCCCCGAAGTGTGTCGGAATCCAAACTTAGGCGTGGCATGCAACGAACTTCTGATTCGTATTGCGTTGGCACTGAAAATGTTGCGTGGCCAGCATAATGCCTTTTCCCTACGACATTAAATTCTCCCCTTCATTTTCATAAAATTCAAATAAAAGTGGGTAAGAAGAATGAAAAGAGCCAAACAATCAATTGTGAGGTCGTATGACCCAAAGCTCTGCTCCACATCAAACTCTTCAAATTCTACCGATTCTAGCGATTCTAGAATGCCCGCTGCTGATGACGATGGGAGCGGGAGCATTATAAAATGTGTTCAGCTATTTTCGGTCTGTTGACTCTTTTAATTATTGCTGTGAACTGCGGCTACTTCTTTTCTTTTCTCATTAATAGTAAAATAAAAAGACCACGTCACGTAACATGCAAACAATTATCACTTTCAAATTTGTTTTTCACTACATGGTTCTATGCTGACCTGGCCACCCGCCTCCTAAGATAATTCGATTTTTTCTATTTTTTGTTTTTGTTTCAAAAGCCTTTTGCATAGATAAAATAGAAGCCACCGATTGTCATTTACATTTTACTTCGATTACGTTTGTTTGATGATTAGAAGTGAAGTCACAAGACCATGAATGGAACGCTTGCTGAATTTATTGCATTTTTTTTAAGTGAGGGTTATCTCATTTCCTTCAATTCTTTTGAAATGTTAGAAGAGCCGAGCAGTCATGCTAGAAAGATTCATTTTGTTAAAAAGAACAATCTCTGGTTTCGAAATATTTCCAACTATGTAGTTCCCACCTAACTTGCTTTGAGTAGCATTATTGCAAGAAAATTAGTTTCTTTTTATCTTGATGTTTTGATTTATTTGATGATTCTTGTCACAAACTCATCACATTTGCATTTTTTAATGCGGACGACGTTATTTCTTCTTTTTTTATAACAAATATAAATCCATTTAAAAATCAAAGAAAACACGTCTTATTTTAATCAATGCAAAATTCTGCCTAAACAAAATTTAGGTAGGTATCATATCACTAATTAATGCACATTAAAGCGAAAGGGAAATGAATTCAAAAGTAATAAATTAAATTTAAGATATAGATATCTTTCAGTTGTCAGGGGATATATTTCTAAAAAAAGGCTGAAATGATATTCTAAAATTCACATTTGACCTTAGTTGTAAATGCCACACGTAAAAATATTGGCATTTTATTCTTATTATCACTTCATTTCCAGTTTCCGTCATTAGGCTAAGATTATATTTAGGCAGGTTTTATCTTAGACACGTGGGACAAGGGAACTCAGTTTTGACTTTAAAGCTCAAATAAAAAAATAACTAATAGATTTATAGCAATAGGAAACTAGGTCATATATAATAAATAAATATGTAGTAACTTCTATAAAATGAGATGATTGAAGTAAATACCTAATTTCATTCTATGTAAATGATTCATACATGATTTCCGAAAAAAAAAACTTTTGTTGTATTGTAATGTAATAAAAAATAAAGCACGGACCCAAATAATAATGTTTCGGTCAGTCCGTTTGTCTGTCTGTCTGTATGCTCCAGCCCTGCCATCATCTTATTTATAAAAGGATAGTGTCGATATTACAAATCATGTCGAATGAATTAATTTTTTCGATATTACGAATGAAAAATAAACATTCATTTAGTAATCATTTTCAAGTAATCTATAACTAAATTATTATTGAATAAACGTAATTCTACTCACCAGGAAAAAGAAAAGATTCTCAAAAATTAATAAGACGCATTCTTATAACCCAAAATTATAATGAATGGTACCACTTGTTTCATTTTGATCTTATTTTACTATCAAAATTCATTTTTTTCCAATGCATAGCACTCCACACATTTCTGATAATCCGGTTATTTGCCATTATTGACATCCTAAAAAATAAAAAAGATTACAATAAACTTGGGAATGTTAATATTCTTCTGGCGCTCGGGTGCTTTAGTAAACGTTGACTTGCAAGAATTTATAGATACAAAACAATATGCTTCGAATTCTTTACAAATATTGTCAAAATAAATAAAGAAATACGCCGAATTTGAAAATTTGCCAATAAATTAATGAAGTTTTGAAGTTTTTAAAAAATATCTAAAGAAATTCCAGAAATAACTAGCTTCTGCTAGAATTTCCTACTTATAAAAATCTTTTTAGGCTCTGAAGCAAAAATACCAGTTCATGGTTATTTTGTAAAAGACCTCAAATCTTCTGACTCATTTTAATTAATTTCAATTAAAAAGAGCAATTATGAGTAACAAGTGTTCTACTATTTCATTATGAATGGCATTATTCCATTCATCGTTTAAGTGACTTTCCCATCTTTTGTTAATAATTAGCTTATATTAAAATACAAGTATATGCTTTTGTGTGGCAGTTAACAAAAAAAAAAGTAATATTTAGAAAATGTCACAAGGAAACTTTTAATCAAAATTAAATTCAAATTAGAAAACCTTCGGTGCAGACGCTTATATTGCATGTATGTGTCACGTCTGCTTCTATCACCAATTGCTCATTTATTTGTTATTACTTATCTTTAATATTTACTCGATTTCACTTGACCCCATACAAGGCCAAAGAGATTTTTCCCGACACGATTAATGTTAAAAAAAAGTAATAGATAATAAAAATGGGTGCATTGAGTCATGTCTGCTCTATAAATATTTTGTGTTAGCTGTTATGAAACTGCTTCTTGTTTAATTTACGAGGGAAATTACAATTAACATTTAGTTCATCAGGAAATATTATTATTAATTTATGTACATCCTCTTGTGCACCGTATTTGTATGTGAGATCATTCCCATTTCTCACCAAAGCAGAAATATTAGAAGATATGTTTAACTAATCACGGTAACTTAGTGGTAAGACCATGGAAGTGCAAATTTGAATACCGCAAATTCGATTCCTGCCTGTGGTATAGCTCATTATTTTCGAGAATTCTCATATGTACTCGTATATGAGAAACCGAGATATTATATTGATTTCCACATTTTAAAAATAATCAAAAAGTTAATTTTCGTATAAAGGAAAACTGCAATTTTATAATTTTATAACTATACCTTTAAAAACGTTATCGGATAAAATTTTTAGTGATATGAGACAAATAATTTAACCTTTCTAAAATGAATTAATTATATTTGATTCAAATGTTTCTCAAACTGCTTTATCTCAAAGAACGAAGCTCATTCAAACTAAGAGCTTATGTAGATAATAGTCTGGTGGTGGTCGCCCTCAGACGGTATTATTATTCAATTGATTCCACCATCTACTACGTAATTTGGAGGCCAAACGGCAAAAGCCAACAGCATAATAAAGGCCATCCAAACAGCTTCCAATTCTAACGATGATGTCACCTGAGTGATTTGATCGTTTTTCAAGCTATTTTATTTGTATGTGTTGAAATTTTCCGTGGGTTAAGTAAAGCTTTTCTGCTTTTCTTAAACCTCACCCATTGCTAAATGAGAAATTCATTTAGTCAGCTACTAGCGAAATTCTCAACTTTTATTATTCCTCATTCCCCAAGTCCAGCACAGGTCATATATAATATTAAAAAGGAAAAAATAAATTGACTAGTCTGCAGTCTGCACCACTCATTTCGCTAACAAACATAGGAGCGGACAGCGATTAGAGCCAACTGCGGCGGTCCAAAAGAGGTTCGCTGCATTCCTTTGCGACATACATAAAAATATTCTACTTCAAGATATCGTGGCATGGACAACTTCTGTCCTCCACTTTCCATTTCAGTGGATTGAAAGCAGAGTGAGGCAGAAGGAGGATTCCATCGATTATTCAATTTATGCTTTTCGTGAGTCTAGAGCTATTTTGGGTTGTTCGCACAGAACCGCGGGAATAAAACTTGGAATTAACGAGGTGTGACTAAAGTAAGGATGAGTGTACTCCACGAAGTTGGGACGCCTTGTCCTTCAAGCGAACAAACACAGCTGAGTGAGAATTTTCTCGATTTGGGTCAAAAGTAATCGATACTTCCTTGTATTTTTGGTTGATGGAGATGAAGTCATCCTAGACTTAATCACCTTTTTATAAATCAAGTTTCCGATAAAATCGTCTCTTGTTAAATAAGCTGATTTAAATTTGTTTTTCTGAAAAGGAAAATATTTTAAAAAAATTTTAATCAATTAAGCAATTTTACAATTTTGTTTTTCTAATTCATTATCTAATGATATTGTAGGCAGTAGTGCTTATTGATATAACAATGATTCAACACTAATTAAATTTTTAATGAAGTATGTGTAAGAACAACAGAACCACCATAAAAGTATCAATTTACGCCTTAGCTGGCTAATGTGATTCATATTATTAGTGTAGATGACTCTGAATTAAAAATAAAATCTAAGTACTCAATTTCGTATTCATACCTAATATCTATTGAATAAAACATTTACCATACGAAATTAACAAGTTTTCTGCTCAAATTTTTCTGGCAAGTTATTATTCAAGGTTTTTTTTTTTTGCATCGCTGACTACTAACTAAAAGATTAATAAAAACTTACTTTTTCTCGAATATACATTATTAAATTAACACATCACACTTGCAGCTCAAATTAAAGTTCAATATTAGAATGTTGAGGCTAGGTTCCTTAAAATGCAATAAGACAAATATATCGTTTAAAATATGTTTTAAAACTTTTATATTTAATTTTAAATTCCAAGTAACCAGCACAGAAAGTCATTGGCGCATGCTCCCTCTCAGTTTCACTTTCTAATCCTTTATTCAAACAATTTTAAAAAAATTCATGAATGTAGGAAACAAATTTTTATTTTTTTTTTCTGCAGGACAAGTGATAGGGCATTACTATAGCATTTGTTTATAGATCCTCAAACGAAAATTCTAAATTCGTTCCTGTTTTCAAGAAGAAGAATTTGAAAAGATACAAAAGACCGTATTTTGAAAAATAATTATAAAATAAAGGTTTATTTATCATAGAAGCTTGTCTCTTATGGGTCAATTGAAAGCCTAAATATTAATTTAGAAATATGAAAGACTAGTAATATAATATTATATAGATCTTTTTAACAATATGGATTTTCATTCACCTTTTGCCTGTAACTGTATAAAATAATTGGTTTATGAAAAAAAGCCAATTTCACGAGATATTTTCAGAAGTCTTAAAACATTTTGTATTTTTGATTCTTTAGCTTAAAATTCATTTTAAGTTATGTTATTAGCTCCTAAAATTGGTAAAAATACAGCCCTATGTACTTTTTAACTCAATTTTTGTCCTGAAAACGTATAATTTCGTATTCGTAATTTATGCAAAAAATCCTCTAGAAATGATCTGCTATTTGTTCGGCTGCAAATTTGGTGTTGACCTGTGTTATTAAGTAAATTGGAGTTATTTTTAATGTCCTAAAAGTTTATTTAGAGAAATTTAATTACTCCACCTATTAAAATTTTGAAAAATGTTGGAGCTGTTATTATTTAAAAATAAGTTTATCGGAAAATCGTGCAAGGAGAAATATTAATAAATTATACATATATTGGAAATCGTTACCCTCGACCTGTATTTTATGCCTAATTAATTTTAAAGAATTGTGACTCACAAATTAAGAAGGATAACGAGTTTAAATAATACAAAACAAAACGAAATGTTGATTAAGTTAATGAGTTGTTTTAACTTGTTGTGTACAATTTGACGAATCAGAATTAACATCCACGTCCTCTTCGGAAATTCTGACTTATTTTTGGATGTTTATGATAATTTACTTTTAAAAGTCGTTTAGGTGATCGAAGGTTAGATAATAAATACGAAAAAACTTTTACTACGACTCATTTTGTACAAAGCGCCAAAATACAATTAGTAGCTTTATTTTTATAGAAAATTCTGTGTTATATGTACATTGACACTATTTTTCTCCACCCAGTAGTTGGCATTTTTTCTGAATTTCCATAACAAAGATAATTTACATAGAAAATATTTAGTCTTTCTGTTATTATAATAATGAAAATTATGATGATAAGGTCAAAAGTAGAAAACTTACAAATCTACCTTTAAAATTCAATCAGTGGTATATGTTATAATATTATACATACTACAACTTTCCTGAGAAGCAAACATTGAGAAAATTTGGAACTAATTTGTAAATATGATTAGGAGAGAATGAACAGCATAGCGTAGTAAAGATACCTTGGTGTCGTATCATATTTTCTTATTTATACAAAAAATTCGTATCTACTTATCGCGCGCACCAAACAATAATATGTTTATGTCCCGAATTCGCACCTTACCTATGATGTCACAATTTTCATCCTCAGAGAGGCTGAAGTATTTTTAGAATGAACCAAATCTTCTTTTCTTTTTTGCATACCTCTGTAAATTTGAATGCTTAAAGCGTTGAACTCTCAATTCGAGTACTTAATGCGTACTAAATTCGAAAAGCAGCAAAATTAAAAATTCTCTTCATGGCCTCGAAGGCCATTTATGATTCAAAGAACGGCTTTTTATTAATAAGAAAGGTCAGCTCCAATTAAATTTCTTCTTATGCAATAAAATCGGTGACTGCATGGTAACGTTCGAGTCCAAAAAAAGAATATCGAACTGACCAAGTTGGTCAAGTGAGAGGAAGTCCTAAGGTGGTGCACTCGCCAAATACAATCGAATGAATCACATGCCGACCTAGCAGTTGGCGTTGTTATGATTCAACCAAAGTCTGGATGGAATGAAGCAAGAAGATAGAAATAAAAGAGTGAATTGTTTATCCAGTTGTAGTTCGCAAATTCCGTTTATTATTATGGTTATGAAACAGACACGCAGGTGGTTACATCATAATTTTTTCTTATAGGTTTGCGTGAGGGGTATCTTCGGTAAACATGCCGAATTCTTTAACCGTATCACTAAGAGATAGAAAATATTTGCTTTTTAATGAATGCAGAATAGAACCTGTTTAAACACTTTATAGATTCGGATAGAACTTCTTTTACTACTTATTTGTTGATGGCTCTTGGAGCCTCTCTCCCCTCAGTAATTATGATTAATTTAAAATTGATAATTTTCTTTTTTATCTTATCAGAATTACACACACCCGATAGTCTCCAGTACCAATTCTATCCAGCGGCTGGAGGATGTTTCAGCTTCAAAGTTCGAGCCCCAAATGATGCCCACATTGCTCTTGCTCCTGGACCAGCGGAGTCTGAACCAATCACAGAAATTTTCCTTGGTGGTTGGGGTAACACCAAATCTGTTATCCGAAAAAATCGCCAGAAACCAGATGTTGTAGAAGTTGAGACACAAGGAATCTTAAACGCTGGCGAGTTCCGAGGTTTCTGGATTAGATGGTATCAAGGAGTGAGTTTTAACTTATGTTCAATTTTTCTATATTTTACTAACTCTTATTTTATTAAAGGTCGTTACTGTTGGACACGAGGGTGATGTTGCTGCATTTATGTCCTTCGAGGACCCCTACTTACATCCAATTAATTATATTGGAGTTTGCACAGGATGGGGAGCAACCGGATCGTGGCAAATTGAAGGTACGTCTAACTTTTTTATTTTTTATTTTAAATTATGAATATTTATAAAGAAATAAATCGGTAAATTATTTAAATATTTAAGTTGAGTTCAAATAAATTCGTGGTTACTAGATCTTGGCATTTATGTTTTGTGTGACCTTTGATATTTTTGAAAATATGAACTGCTACTAATGAAATAATTATGCTAATATGTACATATATTTATAATAAATATTCCTGAATTCCAATTTCTCGGAGTCTTAAGTGTATTTAAATAACGGCCAGTTACTATTTACTTTATAAAGGGTGGATCTTAAAGTTTTTTTTACAATTTATTTATTTTGAATGCTCAAATTCAGTTAATGAAAATAATTTATTACAAAATGTACAATTGCGGACGTGTTGGCACAATAAAGGCTCCGTATCGGCGAATTCAATTCGAATTTTTATGAAATTTTACAAACAATTATAAGACGCGAAACGATACGACTTGAATCTAATTTAACGATATTGTTCTACATCTCAACGTTTTAAATTTTCAAATAAAAGTATAAAGCTAATGTTACCTAAGGGAGTGGGATAGGCAAGGCCGATTTTTTAAAGATATTTTTTTTAGATAGTTTGAACTTAAAAAGGTTACAAAATTCAAACATCAACATTTTAGTAGGCAAATAGTTAGTTATTTGAAACATTATTTGAATTATTTTCAATTTATCTTTAACAAAAATATTCGGAACATGATAAAAAATTAAAAATAGATAGAAATTTATCTAAACATTTTCTCACCTATTCCCTAAATTTCTAATAACTTTTTACTTAGACCTAAGCAAAACTTTAACTCATGTTTATTTGATTTTTAATTGACAAGCTAATTTTCGCTTAATGAAGTTTTGCAAAATACTTAGACAAACGACTCACATTCTATTTTCCCATTTGAATGATATGAAAAACATAAATTTAGGCCGTAGCATAAAATTAACTAATTAATCATTATAAGTCAGTAAGACTTAGTGGTGTCAAAAGTATACAATTCTAATTTTGGAATTTCAAAATTGGTAATTTTGATGCAAAATTTGCCAACCAAGAAAAACTTTTCGTGAAAGCCTATTTTGTTTAGTGATGTTAAAAAAAATGTTTTTAAAATGCATTTGTGGTTAATATTATTCGAAGTTATTTTGTGTACTACAATTGTGCAATATGAATGATTGAAATTTGTGTTAACGCTTAATCGCTTCTGCAAATGGTAAGTTTAACAAACATTTGATTGTGTTAAACAGAATCGAATTGGTGGACTAAACCACCACAAAATGTTTTGGGGCTTTAAAAAGATCCGATTCAAAAAAAGGAATTTCTAATAAAAGCACATATTTTTGTTAGATGTCCTTTGCCCCACCCAAAGTCCATGTTGCTGGGTTCGAACCGGCAATGGTATTTTACCCGAAAATGCAGTCGAAGGCGGATTTGATGAAGAACCAATTTATGTAGCTCGGGCCTATTACCAAGGCAATTTGATTCCGGGAAAGGTATTTATTTCGTTTTGAAGCAAAATAACCTCAAAATGAAATAAAATCCTCTCTGCATTCAGTTTGTGCCATCGCACGGAGTATGCTACATTTCATCCGATGGTTTTGAACATCCCTACAGTGCTTATGAAGTTTTATGTGCTACACCTGGTGATTGGATTCCAAGTTATGGTTGTGAAATTCCCGAAAATGCTATGCCTGCTGGATGCACCACGTCCGGAGAAACTCTCTTCATTGGTCGTGCAAATCATAATGGGCGAATTATTTGTGGAAAAGTCCAACCGTGTCAAGGATGCTGCTATGTTCCGTATGATGGAACTGAATTGCGCTTTGATGTTTACGATATTTTCGTACAAAATTAAACGTTTGAAATTGGGGGATTGAGGGTACTATAAATTAGGAAATATTTGCGAATAAAGGATGAACCTCCGATGCTTGTATTTTGATTTTCAATATCTAGAATATATTAGAGGTATAAATAGATCGTTATTCTTCTGAGAGTGAAAACAAGATCTTTGTTGAAGGCGTTTTAAACTTGGACTTAAAAAAAAATGGTACCCATAGTACTTTTCATATTATTTTTCAATTAACAGTTTTAACAATCTTTTTTTATAAATAACAGTTGAGCCTGAAATTTGGACTTATAAATTGTTAAAATTTCTACAGACAATATCTCGCATATCTCGAAATCACTCATTTAGCAAAACTTTTCAAATTTAAATTGAGTCAGTTCAATTATTAAATTAAAATATGAAAAAATGCAGAGAACATTTTTTCAAAAGTCTATTTTTGTAAAGCACTAAAAAAACAAAATTAATTAAAATATTACCCTAAAAAGAAGAACGATAAATTTTATCAATTTTGCTGTAAAATGTATTGACATTTTATTAAATAATATAAATAAGTTTTTTTTTAGCAATCTTTAGGCGATCTTATCCCTTCCTAATGTTGCTCTCTAAAATCGTCCACTTTTCTTCATATTAATTTTATAATAAAAATTTGCAATTTGAGAAATGGTCAAATTTTGCTTTAATTTTACTGCTAATATTTTTCTCAAGCTCACAACTCCGGGTGTTGACCCGCATTGTTTTTACTGTGTGCCAACATCAGAATATAAAAGCTAAAATGTTGCTGAAATAACATAACAGCTGAATATGCTCGAAATATAACATCAAGGAATCAGTAGCAGAACAGTAAAAAAAACTTCCGCAAAATTAGAGCTTTTTAAAAAGTTCAATAATTTTATTTTGCTCCTGCTACAGTTTTGTAATTGTTCCTCTTTTAATGCTACTTTCAGTTTCGTTTCGACCGATAACGTTCAAAAAGAAATCTTTCAATAAATATGTATAGCGTTATTAAAAATGAACTAACCTATTTTGGTATATTTTTTCTTCTAGATTCACAATGCCCACCTGCAAGTGCTCCAGGCTTTACTCCACATGCACCACCAGCAGGTTGGAATAACCCAACAAGCGGCAGGGGAGCCGGAGTTTGGGTACCAGCACGAGGCGGCCAGGTACCCCCAGAAGCTGTAGAAGGCGGCTTTGATGGCGAACAATTGTACATTGCACGTGCTCGTCACGAAGGAGCTCTTATTCCTGGAAAGGTAAGCAATCAACGTCTACCTCAAACCAACTACTTTGTGGTGCTAAAATGTGAATTCCCTTAGCTTCTTCCATCTCACAACGTCGTCTACATTCCATGGGGAGGCGCCGAGCATGCAAAGGATGAGTACGAAGTTTTGTGTTCAGCATCCGGCAATTGGTTCCCAGTTTCTGGAGCGAATGTACCACCAAACGCATTGCCAGCCGGACAGAGCGAATCTGGGGAGCCCCTTTTGATTGGACGTGCCAACCACAACGGCACCATCACCGTTGGAAAAGTGCAGCCATCCCACGGCTGCTGCTACATTCCCTATGGCGGACAGGAACTATCTTACGCCGACTACGAAGTGTTCGTCCCTAATTAAATTACCTGCTGACCGACTGAAATTAGAAAAACACACAATAATTAATTGGCAGCAGCTTTAAATCGAATCTCTATTTTTTTTTTTTTTTTTACTTTTGCGTTCACCTTAAATGCTAAGAGTAATTATAGTGCCTTTGATGGTTCCAGAAATATACATACATAGAGTAAAACAATTACGGCTATTAACCATTGTATGCCTTTCAAACAAATGATTTTAATTGCAAATTTCAGATACACCGCTGAGCCGTGTATATTTATTGTATTTTTTAATCATTTATTTGCATGTTGTTTAATAAAAATGTTTTAAGAACTTTACGGGTTTTATTATTCGGATTATATTAACCTTTTTTAAAGAGTTCATCTGGGACGATTTGATGTTTCTTGGATTTGCGATGCTTTTTAACAAACTACATACATATTAGAAATATTTTTATATATTAGCTGCTTTTTTTTCACAATTGGATCCGGATCAGATTAATTAGGAAATTTTTCATTGAATAGCCGTCTGCTATATAAAAATTTTAAAATTTGCAAAAAGCACATCAAAATTGCCTTGATTTTTATTCATTCAAACTTCAAGTTTTGAACCAAGCAAATTTTTGGATTAATGTTTTGACGCAAAGTGAGTATAAATCAGAGTAATTCGATTTTATTTTTACAAAATAAAAATTATTTGATATGGGTTCAATTCAATTTCCTGCTAAATTTGATCCAGATCCGATTGCGAAAAAAACGCAGCTATTGATTTTGTTATTAATTTGTTTATTTATTTACCCAATAGCGCTGCCCCGACTTTAAAAAAGAATAATCTATTTATTGTATATAAAAGCTAATGTTTGTTTGTTTGATACGAATGGACTCCTATCGATCATTCTGAAATTTTTACCAAGTATTGTTGAAATTAAAAGGAGTGTTCATTTTTTTTCTTTGATTTTTTCATTTATTTTCATTCAATCAATCAACTAAAAATAAGATAAATCGACGGAATAATTAGGAGACCATACCAAATTAGCATATTTTAGGATAATACGGACAAATTCTACATACAAAGTTTTCAAAACAAAAGTGGTCTGCAATTTCTGGGAATCAACGTCTAATAAACCCCAGAAGAAAATTGGTAAATATAAAGCTTGAAATCAAGTCTATTGTCATTTAACGGCCTACAAGGTCTACTTTCGGTTTTAAACCCGGGAAGCACCACTCTACTAATTCCGCATACTAAGAAATTTACTAGAATTTTTGCAAGAAAATTTACTAATATGACTGGACTAATATACTGCCGTGCCAAGGAAAAAAGTGGTTAACTCCAATCGCAGTGATTTCGAGATAAATGCAAAAGAGTTTGGAGTTAAAAAAATCGTAGTTTAAAACATTCTTTTTTTTATGAAAATTAATATGTTCATTAATTATGATATTCTTTATTTGAATATTAAAAAAAAATTAAATTATTTTATTAAAATCTATGTAAAAAGGCACATAAGGTTTTTTTGCCTTTCCAAATACAAATCCAAAAGACCCCTAAAGTGCCTTAGTAGTTATTAATTTGTAATGAACATAGAGAAATCCGTGCTTTACAAATCAAAAAAAGTGTTAACAACCAATGGAGCGCTTAATAAAGATATTCTCAAAAAACAAGTAACAAATAAATTGTACCAGTTGCATAGATTTTAATAAAAAAATTTAATTTTTTTTTAATATTCAGATAGAGAATATCATTATTAATGAACATATTAATTTTCACAAAAAAAGAATGTTTCTAACTACGATTTTTTTAATTTCAAACTCTTTCTCATTTGTCTCGAAATCACTTTTATTGGAGTTAACCACTTTTTTCCTTGGCACGGCAGTGTTTTAACTTCATATCAAAAAATGTACTTAAGGCTGTTTAGTTTTGTTTTCAAGCGCTCCAGGGATGCCGCATACAAAACAAGAAAACCTTTAAGTACTTAAGGCTTTTCTGTTTTGTATGCTTCTGAATTATGCGGGATATTTAAAGTCAAAAAAACACGTAAAGGCCTTTAAAGGTCTTTTGTTTTTGTATTCGAACCTCGAATCGCTTCTCTTTTCAATTTTTCGAGTCACTTAGTATCTTTTTTGATCTACATCAGATTTCTTAATCATTTTTATTCAAATAAATATTGTTATAAAACAAAATTGAATCGTGATAACAATTTTATTGAAGATAAATTAAATAGAGAATTTCCGGACGAATCGAATGACACCAAAAACTCAATTTTGAAAAATTTGGCGCTTAACCACTATTTTCCTTGGCACAGCAGTATACTTCTGCAAAATTCAGAGTTGTGACAAGGATAAAACTTGCGTCTTTCTCATGGTTCTGCATTCACAGGAAAATTAAATGAAGTTTCTCAATCTGTTTTTTAATTTAACATTTACTATGCATTATTTTATGGTGCATGTCACTAAACATTCAATTTTCGCCATTTCAAAAAGTGCCCTCTTTCAGTAGCAGTGAGAGGAGATGTTTTACAAGGAAATGGAAGTGGTCCTAAAAATATTTACAATACCATACTTTTGAATAATTTTGAATTTTCTAAGTACGCACCCAGGTTTTGAATAAGAAGTTACAAATGTACAAAATTTCTATGTTTTATTCATTTAATAATTCTTCTAGGAATAAAAATTAAATACAAAAGGAATTAGGGCTATATATAAAACAAATTTACTATAAACTAACATTTTTTCACCTAAGAAATGCCCTCTAGAATCTCCTTTTGTTGTAAATTCTGATACAGCCATATGATTATGTATCCCAACAGTTGACATTGGAGTTGATTTTTAAAGAGCTAAGAACACAATGTGTCGTCAGTCGTTGAAGCCATCTCCTGATAGTAGAAATAAAACTTTTAAATGAGGAAAAAAGTTATTAATACTTTTATATTAATTTACCTTTGCCAAATCAATATGTAGGCGTTCAGCAAAAATCTGATCGATTTGCTTCGACTCTACGAAACTGGTGTTGAAGCAGCTGTTTTCTGATCTAGGTTCTGAACATCTTTTGTTTTGAGTTTTCGTTGCATTGATAGTTTCCGATTCTTCCTCTTTATTGATTTTATTGTTGTTTTCAGAGTCCATCCCATTTTGGTCATGTGAACAGAAGATGTTGTCCCCCTTATCGTTCGAGGCCTAATTTTTAGTTGCTAAATTAGTCAAGAGGCGAAAATTGTTTAGAAGCGATAGCGACATTTGCAAACACAAATCTAAATCTAGTATAAAAATTTAAAGTGTCCATTTGTCTTTGATTCAATTAACAAAGGAACACAAAACCGTAACAACTAAGTAACAAAATAACACAAAACTGTAACAGCTAGGTAAGATTCAAGTAGAATCAATCATGGTAAAGGAGGAGCGCATTAAAACAGTGAACAGTTAAGCTACTAGAGCTAGAGTTAATAAGATTTCTAATTCCAGCTAGACGACTAAGTTATCAAATACAAGAAATAATAAAAGTTTTTAGCTAATAATTAATTTTAATCACTTTTAGGCGAAAATGCGACAGTATTGTTGTATGTTGTCGACAGCAATTATAAGAGGGGAAAAATATTAGCATAATCCGAGTGGCTGCTAGGATTTTTACGAATTATGTTTGTTTTGCTTTGTTTTCATGTTTGTTATCATAAAAGCAATTTTATATAATTTTTTTGTTTCAATTTTGTACACAACTTACGACCAAAGTAGATGTCCTTAAGCAATCTAAATCGACACAGGCATTTTTAAACGTTCGCTAAAAATTCTGATTGGGTCCAAATCACCTAAATCAAAAATAAGAAGCAGTCACTCGAATGTTTTCCAGTATGTATAATCGAAAAATTTGAGCTCCTCATATAGAAGTAATTTCAGAGTAACAAATTACATATAATTTGGTTCATCTTTTTAATGAATAAGGACACTAAAGTATGAGCTGGGAGATTCTTCATTAATGAACTGCTAAAAATGTTTGATTTAAGATGGTGAAAGTCAATTCATTGAATGTAGGGTTAGTGAAATAACAGAAATTATATGTCATGTATGGTTCTAGTTAAAATATTTGGGGATTTTTTTTTATCTGTTCCTGTTCGGAACCTTATAGTAAAAATGTGTATCTTCAGAAATGGCACATATGCGATATACCAAATCAATTCAACCCACATCAGCTTTTCCAGAATTCAGCTTATATGGCTAATGCAATGCCAGTTGCAGCATCTTTTCAAATGAAATAGATTTTAATGATACACTGTTACGAAAAATGTATACGATTTAATATCCTCTTAAAAAAACAATAAGTTTGCTTACTAATCTCGATTGCATTTAGGGACAAGTAAATAAGTTTTAGTTGTTAAAGGAGTCTTTAGAGAAATTGGACATACATATGTAAGTCCATAGGTGAACACAAAGTGGATAAAAATGCCTACTACTAGAATCACTTTTCAAGCAACTAAAGTACTGAGACACATTTTAGCCTTGAACATAAATATGTTTTGGCTGTCGAAACTATAAAAAATGACATTCGCCAAACATCCAAACATGTCTTTCGTCCGTGGAAAAATCTGCATGAGATTTTGGTTTCTGTTTTCTACAGTGCTTTACTTAATTAATACCAATTTAAAGTGTAATATGTTTTACTTATTTCAATTTGTTTTTTGAAAGTTTCTAAGGCCTTCACATAAAACAATCTATCATTAATAATCCACAACAAAGTTTTCAAATTTTCTAAAAATAGCATCAAGCCAAGACTTTGTATTTACTTTTGTTTTCAATCAAATATAAATCTGAAAAATATTCATTTTCAATATTTAAAGTTTTGTATGAATACAAATCATATAGATGCACTATTATAAAAAATTTGAAATGCTTACTCTGTGTAATTGTTAATAAACGTCAATGAAATATATAATCCTCTATTGCTTTAGATATAAAAATGTGTTGTCAATTGACACAAGATTAATGTTTGTAAAATGTTTAAAAACGTTAGCCATTATAACGCTTTACTGTTCACTGCAGTCATTTTAAAAGAAATGAATGAAACCTGTTATCTTCACTAGAAGCGTAAACAATTCACTTTTGTAGGTTTGAGTTGTTTTTGAGAATTCAGAAACTTTTAATTTATTTTAAGATGTTGCTAAAATAAGAATAATTTTCTTCGAAAATCGGATAATTATAATTAAAATTATGATTTCTGACAGATGCAAGAGCTAAATGATGACTCGAATGTCGGGATTAGTCAAGTTTTACATTATCTTTCGTTGTAGAGAATTAAATTATACTAATAATAAAATATCGAAATCACTTAATTACGTGAAATTAACAACCTTTTTTTTGGAGTGAAACCGAAGTGCGAGACAATGTAAAACGTAGTAAATGCGAAATTGGAATTAAGCTATAATTAGAAATTTAAAAAAAAATCGTTGTTGAAAGTAGACTTCGAAAAGAAATAAATATAAATCAAGCATATTGCACATTTAAAGTTGGAAACATTTAAAGAGCGAGGGGACTCTGAAGGGAAAATTTGTGAGCCTGGTGCATGAAATATGAAAGAAATGAATTTTAAAAGAAGTTATAATAAAATTATATTTCAAACATAAGCCGCATTCAACAATAAAAATTTCATTAGTATACGTAAATTGAAGAAATATTCATTTATATCGCTTTGTTAGTAGCTGCATTTAGATATAAAATGCAAGCAAGAATTATAAAATATGACCATGCGATTACATTTAAAACAAGACAATGAAGAATTGGCAATTTACGACACTTACGATTCTCAGATATGTATGTAAGTACGATCTAACTGAAGTTTACCGGACGAATTCGCTATACCGAGTAATCAACCGCAATTCAATACAATGTACTCAACGTTTCAAGTTATGCTACAAGGAAGGATCAACATTGGAAGCAATATTTAAAGACTAAAACAAGAACACTTTGGTTGATACAATAAAATAAATGACACACTTTATTTCGATCGCTTAAAGTGTCCTTAACAATCAGCGTTTTAAAAAAATATAATTCAAGCTATTTGTTATGAATAGAATAAATATTAAGTTTATTACGGCAGCAATTACGTATTTTACGATTTTAAAATCCATCTCAGCAATTTGATGAAGTAGTCCTGAAAATATGTAAACTTGAAGCTACGTCAAGCTGCTAAATTTTGATGCTTCTTTTTAGTTTTAAACAAGAAAAAACACAATGATGAAATGAAATTAGGCTCTTTTAGATGGGTTTTCAAGTGTGCGTATAGCGGAAAAAACTTTTAAGATGAAATTACATATTTAGCAAAATTGTGAATATAGTTTAGTATTTCAAAAACTAAAAGCAATTTTTTAAAAGATATCTTGCATTATTTTTACATATTAGCATTAACTACAGTCATTTTACCGCACAAAAATTACAAGAAGACGATTGCATAACTTTTAAAGCTTTTCGTGGGTCATAGATGCGAAGTACTACCAGATTTATTCCTTACATCTTAAATTTCAGTAAATACAAATATTATTGGAGCCTTATAATTCTAAGATAATATAAAATACCGAAGATGATGGTACTTAATGAAACATTTTTAAAATTGTGGAAGAACTTTATGGGATCTATATTTTCTGAAATAGAGGAAGTTCTATGTTAAGTTTTCTCAAAAATACAATTTTTCCCAACATGTCAAAAACAGTACATTTTAGGAACCTCTCCCCATTTAAATTATGCAACCTAGTAAATGGAAAACTGAATTACTTCATTCAACTGTCGTCATAATATAAAAAGGTTCGACTATTTAACTTTACATATAAAATAATTCTGCAGAGGGTATTCCACAGATGGTTGTTATAAGTTATAAACACATTTAATTTCAAATTGTCTCCTTGCACCAGTAAAAAAATAATAATAATAAGTTCAAGTTTAGAAAAGCAAACAATAATTTCTACCTTCAAAGAATAAATTCTACATAATGTGTATGCTGTTAATTTATTTAAAAAGATTATAAATGAGAATTCAGGGAGAAATAAATGTGTTAATTTAATATATGAAATGTTGTAGATTTTGACGTTTTTCTGAATGTCATATTTTACATATAAGTAATTTTACATATAAGTACAGTGTGTTCGGATTCTACGTAGGAAACCATATACCAAGCGATTCCTTGGGGTGCCCTGAGCAAACTTTTGTTCTTGGAAGGGGTCTTAAAATCACTCCTTCCCCCCCAAAATCGACATCAACGTTTTTAAGGAGGTGCGTTCACTTAAATCCTTTTAGATCCTTGTAAGGACATCGAGTGGGGCACTCATTGAAAAGAGGATAAAAGTACCTCACTTGTTGGAGTTCTTTTCCAAATGTAGGAATTATTGGGGTTCAAATCAAAATTTATTGAAATTTTCGTTAAAAAATGCATAGTCCAAAAACGGAATTTCGATAAATTTTGAATTTGAACCCTTCCCTCCCTAATTCGAAAATTTGAAAACAGATCCTAACAAGTGAGGTATCGTTGGAAAGGTACTTTTATCCTTTTTTGAATGAGCTGCTCGTTGTCGTTACAAGGATCTATAAGGACTTAAGTGAGCGCACCTTTTAAAAAACTTTGACGTCGGTTTTGAGGGGGAAGGGATGATTTTAGAAGCCCCTTCTAGGAACAAAAGTTTGCTCAGGGCACCCCAAGAAATCGCTTGGTATAGCGTTTCCTACGTAGAATCCGAACACCCCGTATATCTGAGTAACATTTTATATTTTCATGTTTTTCCTATGGAAACCGATTTGTTTACAAAAACACATTAGAAAACACATAAGAGCGTGAATAACTCTGGATGTATGATTTAAAATTTATAAGTTTTTTAAGATTAAGTACCACGTTAGAAAAAATACACAAAAGTAGTTTGATGGTTTTGTAATATTTATAGCTGATTTAAGAGGCCTTGCACTTGCACTATGTTTAGGGATTGAGTATCTGGGTACAATTCAGAAAACAGATTTACTATAAGTTGGGATTTTTGCCTATCAATCATGTAGTTTTAAGATTATTATCTACTAAAAATGCGCCAAGGCTCGAAAAGTCGTTGTTATGCAATTCTCTTTGGAATAGGCTAAACGGTTCTGTTTGAGATTTTTCGCAAAATAAGGCTATATAAACCTTTGAATAACAAGTTGCATCAGTTTTAAATAAAACATGCCAACATTGTCGGCGTTTATATCGCAACGTAATCACAAATTATACTAAACACACGTTATGTTACACATCGCCAGTTATGCCATATGATCTTTTATATGTAACTTGGTTGGTTTGAATTTAATAAATTTGATCATTCGTAAAAAATCTATACCTGATCATTTTTGTGGAAAATCTTTCAATATACAATTTTTATGACATTAATTGTTGCCAACAATAATATCGGGACTTTTTTCACGCTAAGTATAATGATCGAATAACGATGTATTAGCAAGCTTAATCTATAATTTACTGGACTAAAAAGATTTTGATTTTGTAGAGACAAGGAGGATATTTTAAAAAGGGTATTGGTTAGCTTGCACTTTTTGAAATAACTTTCATATGGTTACGCCGGAATGTGAAAGGCGATATCAAAATAAAAAAACTGAAACTTAAATTTTTAATAAACCAAAACTTTAATAAATGGCATTAAAACATAATAAGCAAACAAATTTATTATAAGTATATTTAAGGCTTTAAAGCTAAAATATGAACTCATATGAATGATATGAACATCAAGAATAAAAACAAGTAAGCATATAAAAATATAAAAAATAAAAGAAACAGCCCAGGACGCCTATCTCTGATAATTTCATCATGGTTCTGTGTTGTAAAAATATCTCTGAGAGATCCTCTACATCTGTGGACGACTCTCCAACAGGATTCTATAAAATTTTCGGACACCTAAAATTGTTTCGGAATTGAGAGTTGGTCTTAAATACATATCTCACATTTCATATCATTTTAATGTTTTGCAACTGTTATATACGTTTAAAATGTATTTATTATAAGATTTATTCCGACAATTTTGTTTCAAATTAAAATTCCAATGTTCTGTAACAAGGCAAGCAAATATTTAAAAATTGCTTGAAGGTGTGAAATTTTGTAGATTAACGAGGTTTTATCCAAGAATCCAATGAATTCGTTTGACATTAATATTGTCATTAAATAAAAATTAGGTAATAGGGAGTGTTTTATGTGTGATATATGAAGAGAAGAAAATGGACAAGTAATAATAACTAAAGTAGAGAGAACAGTAGAAATAAAAATAAACCATTTACTATACTCTCAATTACAGGAATGGAAGACTTTAATTCCTTCTACATATCTATATTTTATTTTTTGAGATATACGGTGGTAAAATTATAAGCTTATATTTAATGTCTACTATACAAAAAAACATGTTTAATTCATAACTAGAGACTTACTGATAATCTATTATAAAACAACGATTTTTAACAAGTTCCATTACCACATTACCATTTCTATATCATTACCTTCCCTAGGGCTAATTGTAAGATTTTTCCAAAATATAACCTAACCCAGACATTATAAAACTCATTAAAATACACAATGAAAATCAATTTACTTTTATTATGAATACCGGCTCTTTCCACCAAACGAAACTAGAAATTTTGGCTTTGTTCTGAAATGCAGTATAACTGTATCGACAAAGCATAATGCAATGACGACGGGAAATTTTGCGTTTAAGAACTTAGCCTTAATTAATTTATTACGTGTAACTTTTCTACACACTAAAAGCAAGTTTAGTAACAGTTAATAGTTATTATCTGCTCCCAAGAAACTAGGACGAAGGCATGAATTCGTTAAAACTACATAACTATTCATATAGCCGGTATAAGTACGTTTAAGTTTTAGTGAGGTAATAACAAAAAATAGTCAACTAGATAACTCGTTACACTGTCACTAAAAATTCTGAATCACTCAATTAATAAACAGTTCTTTTCAAAATTACTGGCTTAAATGGTTTTCACAACCGACTTACGACAGTGTATAGAACGACATCGCCAGTAAAGGGAACGTATAGCTCGCCAAACCCCCTCAAATTTTGAAAGTTTTGATAAATTCGTGTAAATTTTCTTTTGTAAATTTAAATAATGCAATTTTTATATAAAAATATATATATAACTTAAAGGACGAACAAAAATGATAGTATTCATTAAATGAAAAATGCGAAGCGTTAAATACTCACTCTTTTGACTGGTGAGGGTGGAACTTCCAAATGGTATTTACTCTCGCAGCACTTACGCAAGAGTTGTATGCCTTCTTTGCGATTCTTTCCGTATCTGTGTTCCCATGCATCTAATAGCCGATTGTAATAGCGCGGATATTCAGTGTACTTTAAGTATTTGTAAGTTTGCTGTGTCGGGAAGATTCTCTCAAGTGGTTTGCAGCGCGATAGCTCATCTTCAGATGTTATTAAACAACGGACATCATCCGGGGTTAGATTTTCGAGAATGGCATTTAAATACTGCAAAAATAATAAAATTAATTTAACTATTGTAAACACATTGGCACGAATTATTGTTATATATTTAATAAGATAGAGTAAGAAAGTAATGCAAGGAGAAAGCTTTACAAGTACGAGGCATATCTTTTGAATTTTTCTGCTTATTGCAAATTGTAAATACATCTATAAAAATAAAGAACAATTCTAAGCTTTGAAATTGAGAGCAATCAATTCTATTATAAAACTTAAATCCAGTCAACTCTACTAGCGAAAACATTAATTTTCTTTGTATATCATATTTAAAAAATGCATATTTCTAGTTTAGTTCACTGAATTTGAATTCCACAATTTACTCAATAATTAAGCTTACTTGTAGCAAGCTACTTTTAAATGAAAGTTTTCTTTGGTTTTTGTAATTGGGTTTCCTGAAATTTTTAATTTTTTTTTTTTTATATAATAGCTGTCTTTCTTCTTAATTTTCTGCCAAAACAACTATAATACTGAAAACCTATAAAAGAAAGCGCTCACGACATTGTTAACATCAAAGCAAATTAGAGAGGGGTCTATATTTGGGTCGTTCTATTTTTCTACCGACAATGACGTGTCTCCTCTTGAAAAAAAATCGGTATTCGTCCAAAATTGCAGTTTCTCAAATTTTATTTTCACAAGATTTTTTTGGACCATACAGAGATTATAATAATACTAAAATCCGGTTTTTTTTTTTTTTTTGGTTTTTACAAAATCATTGTGACAGAGTAGTCGAAATGTGTGACAGAGGTGTTTTACATACAAATAAAATGCGTCTCTTTGCGCCGCCTAATGTTACAAAATGATCTCGCTTAAAAAAATCATATAGAACCCTTTAATATAAAATTATTTATTGAACTTCTGAAATATTATCATTAAATTAATTAGAATATAATAAACGTAAAGGTTCATACTATTAAACAAAAAAATATTTTATCGTTGTCTCCGGCTATGTATGTTTTTTCTTGCTATCCTCGGTCACGCATTTCGCAAAACAAAAAACGCTTCTTAGCTGTTTGACCTTCAACACTAAGCAACAGTACGGTTACCTCTTCCCCCCTGGCCACACGTCTTGAGACCCCACTCGGGAGCGAGCCGAGTTAGTCGCGGAACAGAGGTGCGTGTGTTTATTCGGCGACCACTCTGTCACGAAAGTTACTACTTTGAAATTTTATTGTAATTCCCATTTATATATGTAATATTTTTATTTCCCAGTAAATCTGTCATATTCACCCACTTTTATGAACAATTCGTAATTTTGTGAACGCTAAAATTCTCGAACACTGTTATTTTACACTTCTGTTACGAGGCACCTCTGTCACAAAATTTATCACTCAGATTGTCGGTAGAAAAGTAGAACGCCCCATTTCCTTCACGAAAATATATACATATAAGCATACGCCGAATTCCTTCAACGAAAAAATATGTTGTTTTACTTTATTTATCATTGATTAATTGAGAAGGGGTGAGCATCTGACTGTTCTTTAAGCACCCCATACACGATAGCACCGCGTATTAAATCCTGGGGCGGTACGATGTCAGGTTCACCGTGTATAGTATTTTTTTAAAACAACTAAGTGGTGCACAAACCTGGTGCGCGAAAATCAAACCGAGTTTGATGTTTTGTGGGCGTGGGTAGAATTATTAGAGCCAGCATATGACGTTCTAAAGCTAGATGCACAAGAAACGCTTTTTGGATGACGCACCAGGTTTTTTAATGCGCGGTGCCGTCGTGTATGGAGCGCTTTAGTATAAAATATTTTATATTCTGGGTAATGTTAGACAGTTTCTCGATTGAGAAAACAGATTCTCAAATAGTGTTGCTTTTTATGGTGAAATTAGTTACGCAAGAAATTAGTATAGTTGTCTCTAAGCAAGTAGAAAACAAATGCCTACTAATCTTCAAGTTATTCTGTTATACTTAAATTTTAAGCAAGCAGATAGAGCCCAGTTGATTTGAAATCATTATTCTATCCTAGGTTAAAATCTACAATTTATGATTTTCAAGCTTAAAAAATGTATTAATGTATTGGACCATTCCACACGTGTATTCTCGCAGCGTCGTCAAACCGATTTTACAAGGAAGAGGAAAAGGAGGCAAGGAGAAATCTCTACAAAAGTGATGCACATTGGCGAGAAATGTGCATCGCAAACCAAATCTATTTGTCCTCTTTTGTGACGCACTAATACAACTAAACATTTGAAATTTTGGATGCCTTAGTAGTCTATCCAGGCCAACCACTCAAATGAAAATTACAAGAAATGTACAGACACATATTTAATCCATATTGTACAGCAATGTCCATCAAGTAAAAAAAATACGCATTTGGAATTTTCCACTGGTTGTTGTTGAATACTGCTGCGAAAATACACGTGTGGAATGATCCATTCATTGTGACTAAACACAATTTGGTAAATAAAGTAGTATTAACCAATATAGAAAATATTCTAAATTATTAGCTATTAAAAGTGTGGAAACTTTCCTAAAGCAATATTAAATACACAGACGTCAATAGTACATAATAATAATTATGCTATGATAAAATATACAATGTTCAAAATATACGATGTTCTAAAGACTTATACACACTACATATCCTTGGAGTTTACAAAAAATTGCTTACTTCATTTCTGCATTCCAACACACATTTAACCTAGAACACTTATTGACCTGAAAATAAATAGAATACTTACATCATTACGATCATCTAAATCTTTTCTTGTAAACTGGTTGTGTTTCAATTTTTCTAAACTGGATAGATACGATATATAAAGCCTTTTATCATAGCAAAGCGGAGCTTTTAAATTATGCTGTTGAAGAATATTTTTTTGCTGTTCTACAGTTAGTTTCGGAGGTATCTAAAAAAAAAAATTAAACATTTTAAAAATATTGTCACGAATTCACATATTTTTAACTTACGTGATAAAGAGCAGTATTAAGCACTGCTTGAACTAAAGGTGCCTTTACATGAATATCTAATGGCAAATCAGAATGTAGTGACGGAGAAATATTTACTTCAAGCAGCCAAGGAACAAGCTCTGAATCTAAAAGAACATCGAAACCAAAAAGTTCAAAGCAACTGTACTTGCTTTCGACATTCAATTTAATCATAGAATATATTGCATGTTCTCCAGCTAAAATTGTTCTAAGGACTAAGTTGCGAAGGACTCCCCACAAACGATTTGTATTGACTCCTTGCGATGCCAAATATGTCCACAGAGATTTCAAGGTCCACTTGTGTCCATTGCACGCATTGACATCGTCATTTTTATGATAGTTTGACGAAAATTTGTTAATACTATAATTTGTTAAATGCATGCATCGATCGCTTAGAGTATCTGCTCTGTCACTATATTTAACTGAAAAGAATAAAAATAAAATATAATTATATTATTGCACAAATAAAGAAATAAAGCAATTAATTACCTGAAGCAAATCTTGCTAAACCTTCATGATACATGTACACTCTCAGAGGATTGATTGAAGTAACTAGCACGTACAGCCTAATGTCGAATTTACTTCCATTTATAAGCAAAGGCCTCTCGATATATCTGTAAATCGCTTTTCTAGACCAAAACAAGATATTTTAATTGATGCGAGCTACCTTTGAACGATAATCGGTTTCCTCTTTGGAATTTGTGCCCATTTATTTACTACTTTTATTCCTGTGCCACGGGCGCATGCCGGCGGTTTAATAATCCACTTAAAGTTACGCTGCGAGTATTTAGGCCAGGCTTTTCTCAAAGCCTTCAAGTCTTGTGGAATTATGTATGTCCTTTAAGAAAAATTTTAAACAACTATCTTATTTTTAATTTCATGAGAGAAACTCACTTTGGCATAAAACCGAACTCCTTCTTTCCATGTTTAACCATTTGTTTTTGCAAATTTTTCCAACAAGAATCCTTTCTTCCAATCTTGTAGGAGCCGGGCAAATGATTAATTTTCTGGTATGACCTAAGAGCTTTAAAGCATGGACTCTTCATGTGTCTACCCCAGGTAGCCATCCAATCGTTTGTCTCTGCAAATTAATTAAATTTTAATAAATTTTCTGCAACGAAAATGTTAAGATACCTACTGAAAGAAAACTTACTTTTCAACAAACGGAAGCCGGAATTTATTACAGTGTGTGCCACAACTTTTGGCATTATGGATGTGTATTTCCACTTCAAAATTTTATATAATTCTGGGGATAATGGAGGCCTTTTTTCATTGTGCGGTGAGAACGCCAAATATGGCGGTACATTTGGAAATAAACTAGGTACAAAAGGTGATGCTACAGGGGGTACAACATTATCAGCTAAAAGAAAATTTGAGGGCATTGCTTGCTTTTCAGACGGCGATAAGTACATGTAAACGCGGTAACCGTCTTCGGAATCGGAAGAAGATTTGCAATCATTACCTACTACAAAAACGTTAAAAATATTGTTAAAATCTGTTAACAAATGAGTAATTTTTTACTTACCATCATCGAAATCATCATCGTCGTCTACACAGCTATCATCCGATTCATCAGGTTTATCGCAAAGTGAATTCTCAGATGTTTTTGTGGACATAGAACATTTATCTGTGGCTGGAACCGAAGATAACGACATATTTGACTTTGATGGAGGAGTAGCAGATCGCGCCTTTCGAAAATTCATTGTATCTATAGTCGTTCGTCGTCTTGGTGATGGTGACTTCGTTTTACACCTTCTGATACCATTTATTTTTGGCGAACTGAGTATTGACGGTGATCTAAAACGACCTCCCCTACGTATACACCCTGTTTGATTGTGCAATAAAATTCTCGACGGAGATTCTCTTCGTATACTGGAGGGTGGAGCTGGTGGCAGTTTATCTTTCTTACAATTATTTGACGCATTACTACTATCTAGATCGCGTATGTTGCTCCCCAATTCTCTCGAGTCTCGTTTATATAATTTCTGTAAAAAGAATTTTATAATTCCGGTGTTCGATTCAAACAATAAATTGAAAAATTGCTAATTATTTTTCATACTCACATCTTCTCTTCCATGTACCATGTCACTGTGTGGAGCCCAATATTGCATATTCCTTATATCATTTGGCTCCGATTCACTTCTGGTTCTAATCGGTCTTTTAACCATCGTATCGTCGTAAACTACATTCCCTTCTTTTTCACTTTCCGAATAACGACATTTGGTCAGATACTGCGGTCTTTGCCCACCCAACGGTTGAGCTTGTTGTGCTTTAAGCTTCTCTCTATAAATATCTAAATCACACGCCCACGGCGATTCGGTGAAGTTATAAACTCCGTTGTTATTAGGCATCTTCTCCCTTAACACGCTTGGAAAACGATCCCTAACTGGAGTACTATCCTCGGCTGCTGAATGTTTCTCCACAACCGATGCCATCTTCTTTGGGTAGTGTGACCCTGTATGTCGTTCCAATTCACTAGAAAGTAACAAAACTGATTTTATATCTCTTCTTTACAAAACCTCGTCAATAAATTTATACTATTCATCGACGCCGTACGATCTGAAGCTATTGTAAAACCGATAGGCTTCACTATCATCATCAAACCGCGATATTCCAAAAAGGGATGTTGATCTGGGCGTTGAAAACTGCTTCTTCGCATAAAGCGGAGGATTTGGAAATGAACCACTTATGTATCTAACACCGTTTTGTTTGAACTCCATCGTTGATTCGTCTCAAATACTTGTAAAAATAGAAAAACAAGAAATTTTCCAGAGCTCTTCCAAGTTCAACGAACAAACAAACGGCAGAGCCAGTGCGAAACAAAATTTTAGAAATAACCCCGGAAATAAATAATCGAAACGATGCCATAACTAAGTGGAAATCAAATAAAAACGAAAATAACAACTCATTTGTATGCAAATAATACCAAAACGAAATCTACCAGTTGCAGATGCCCTGTCGATTTCAATGGGAACCCAATCAGTGAGGGTGGGTGCCTGATACGCTTCAATAAGGAAAGAAAAAACAATTTGGTAAATCCCTTGAGTGAACTTCTTAGTAGCTTTTTATAGTCGGGTTCAATATTACCATAAGGAAAAAGCCATTGTGGGAAAGTACGACCTGCCGTGTACGTGACCAAGTGCAATACGAAACACGGGACAAGTTGATTCTTTACAGGGATAACAATTGACTATCGATTCAGGCGCGGATAAAAATTAGCGAAATTCACAGAAGTGCAAAAATAATGAAGGAGTTAAGACAACAACGCTTCAAAGCTATTATCCACTATTGAAGTGGATAATTTAAACTGGTAATTTCGGTTTCATAAAAAAAACCGATTTTTATCTGGTTTATATAATGCAGTTCATATAACAATGAACTTCGTGCAAAGTAAAGACAAGTCTAAGAATCAATAAACAATGTACTTATGTATATAGAATAAATAGAGACTAATGCACTGACATAATGCAAAAGTATTTCACTTAGCCGATACCATCCAAAGTAGAGCAATATACCTTTGTGGATTATCTCAAAACAACAGGGAATTAGCTTAGGGATGATATAAGGCACTACTTTTAGAAAAAGAAAACAAATATTCTTCGTTTGCAGTCTATGATCGTTGCGAAAGAAGGATTAGCATCTTATGCTACATAATGTAAAACAGCGCAGTCCATCGGGCTTAATTTGTCAATAAAGCTATATTATTTTAAAATTAGCATTTTGTCTGCGTTAAATTAATCTATATTCTTTTTATGTACTTAAGTGCGAAAGAGTATTGTAATCAAGTTAATATGTACATACATATGTATGTACATTATAAATACATATGTTGATATAGCTATTCTTTCAGAGCTGAGTGCGCACAAAAAGTTAAATTTAGGATTTAAATATAACCGCCCTTTTGGGTGTATTCCTGGGTAGGGACTAGGTGTTAAAAACAGTCACTTTTTGACGATTTGACATATCGGGTGAACTATTTTTAACCTATTATTAAAAATCTAAAGTGGTAGATAAAAATTATCCTAGAGATTCATTTGGAAAGTTTGTACTTGTTAATACGTACATACATATTTGTAAAATGTTTTTGTTCAAAGATAGATTAGTTAAAGAAGGAGTAAGTTGGGAAGAACTGGGTCAAAATCAAGACAAAGCTCTTTATTTGTCCTGCCGTGACGTTTATGGATTTTTCAGATAGCCACTGTGCCACAGCGAGTGGCAGTTTTTGTAGGTATATTTATTACTGGCAAACATTCTAAACCAAATGGATTATTTATTCAAATTCAATATTTATTCTAGGGGCAACCTTGAGTGTTGTTCTAAGAGTGCCTGAAAAAGTGCAGAACACTTGATTTAGGTCAACCATTTAGAAGGCAATTAGTTTTGAGTATGTAATTTTGTGAATCTTGAGGAACCTATTCAATTCTTTATCTCTTCAAAATTAAATTAATATTACACCTTTTACTTTGTAATATTAAAGATTTAGTAAGAAATTCCGTTGAAATATATCTTGAATGCAGATTTTGCGGTTGTACATGGAGAGAAAAAATTCAATACAAAATTCAGTATTATAAAATTGACTAGTGGTTATTATTATTATTTTGAGAGCGACGACCTATGTGATGAGCAGCGTGATCAGACAGTCTTTTCAAAAACTCCTTCCTGAAGGTCCTTCTTCTGGTGCCCTGAGGGCCGCTTGGCTTTCGGAAAGTATATTGATGATAGCGCCCTTAAGTCGTTTACTAAGATTAAGGAGAGTACAGGTTTCGATGGCATAGATTTCAGCCTGCAGAACGCTAGGCCAATTGCCCATTGCAATCGAGATTTTAATTTTGGGTTCACAGAGACCAGACTATCACTAGTCTGGTACAATAACAAATTCATTATCATTATATGATGTGCCACATTTAAAATACATAATTAAGTAAAAACACGCAGAAAATATTGTATAAATCTTTCTACATCAAAAATGGAATTGTTAAAAAATATATAACTACTACCACATCATTAACATTGATCATTTAATGAAAACGAAATTGCCATTGCTCTACCACTACTCAGTTTAAGTAATTTGAGATGAACAAGCTCTATTTAGTTTAGTGATAGTGAATTTGGCACGCAGTTTAATGACGGTGGAAAGTTCCCATCGTTGTATTTTTAATACATTACGAACTATTAAAATTCTTCTGTGGCTACCGAAAATAAAAGTTTAAAATATTAAAAGCCGTGTATTTTTTAGTTGGTATTTTAGTGTACATATAGGCAGAATGATTTTAAGAAACAACTTGAGACATAAAAGTGTCAGATTATGCCTCTGTAGAAATTTATTATGAAACACTCTTAACCTGGCTTGAGTTGTCGAAAATCTCATAAATTTCTGAGATATGCAGCCCTAAGCGCCAATCACTGCAGATTTATGAATTTTAAATTTGCAGCGATGGCCCGCAATGCGCTTTGCACCAGAATATCAATAATTTTCGCTAGCTTAAATAAATAAATCTTCGGGATGACCTTAACCTCTCAGAGAACTAGTCCTCACAGGGCAGCCAGAGTGTTGGTACAAAAGCGCACCATTGGATTGGATTTACAACCACTAGGGCTCCTCAGGAAGGTGCTCTGGGGCTGTGGGGATGGGAACTGGGGAGCCGCCGATACACAGTGCAGAGGTGACCACAGCACATGTTCCGCGCACGAGGCCAACATTCGTTTCAATGTTATGCTGCAATGCGTGTGCACCTTGCTCCGGGCACCTCGAAAATTGCGTTCCTCACATATTTTCATTTTTATATAATTCTCGTACTGCTATTAATCGTATTAAGGAAATTATAAAATAAAAACATCCCAGAGAAAAGCAGATGCAAAACAAAATTAAATATAACTTAACCTGGCAAAAAGTAAAATGTGGAAAATTCTTTTCCATACGCCCTTACCTTCTAAAAGATGTTAATTTATATTACTGCTAATTCGATCCTCCGCTGGCAACAAACGACAATTTTACCATTATCTCGGGGAAGATGTTCCAAGCGTTCGAGTTCACTACGTGGAAACTCACCGAGTAATTAAACAAATTAAACAGCCGCCAAATGTTGTAAAGATGAGCTCTTTTAAGTCCAAAAAATACAGGGATATCTACAGCTTTGATTTCATACAAATTAGCGATTCATTCGCTTATAAAATCAAACGAAAATATAAATAACGCCGAACACCTTCCACGAGACGAACCAAACTGGTCCATGCTTACTTTTACTTTCTGTCAAAGTGTGGGAAATGGTCTAATTGCGGGACTAAATTTAAGTGCCTTGTTGTACTAACGTAAACAGGGATTAATTAGATGGTAATTTTACGCTGATTTAATAACTATTCTTTAAAGTGTTTGTTCAAATTCTATATATAAAATCTTTCACCGCTTAAATAAGAGTAATTTTCTTTAAAACAAACATTTTTAAACTTTAAGCAAATATGTACTGCCACCACTGCTCAATTGGTCTAAATCTGTCACAGATGAATGTACTGAACGCAGCCTTCGGTGCCGTCAATCAAGAGTTGAAAAATGGTCGAGCGAAACGGTAGCAAGGTGCGGGCGATTGTTGTTTATTTGAACTTTTAGAGTGTATGGGAGTGAAACAGTGATTTTGTGGCGATAAAGAGTGATATAAACAATTAACTCGTTCAATAATAGTTCAATCCTTATCACCATAACAGTGGGCTAAGCCAAAAAAGTGTTTTTCCTTCCGAGTGCCATTTGACTTTGGATTTATTTTATTTATCGAGAAAATTGAGATCCGGTTTTAGCGGCCGCAGCATATTTCGATCAAATACTGAACAAAGTGCCATTTAAGGTAAGTGGGACCTATTCCAATCGCTTTATTCAGGCATTAAATCTTTCCGCTTTGGACGTGGATTTTCTCCCTGTCCATGTCCGCTGGTCGTCTCGTCTCAATCGATTCACGCCAGGCACCAGGACTGACGGGTGATGTATATTATGGCACGCCGCTTTGCAGAAATTATCTTCGATCCTTTCAGCAGTTTATTTTTATCTTGCGTGCACTCCTCTTCTCATAAAATAAGCCTCATCTTGGAGGCCTATGGACTGCGGCATCGACTACCCTTTGGCATGCCTCAGTGCGCCGCCAGCAAACAAGTGCACTTGTTCGCAGTAAATTTGTGTTTCCATTTTTCTCACGTACGATCTGTTGATTTGTTGCGCTGGGCGAGCGGTTTACTTGCGCAGAAAACGAAGCAATAAATCCTGGGAAATTTAGACTGCTTGGAACTTCTGGGGAATTATGCTTCTGGTGGCCTTCGGGGCTAGCAAGTCTCGCTCCATGTTTACCAAGTCGTAGCCTCGGGATAGTGCTCCTAGTCTGCAAGAATTCGAGGCAATGTTTCCAAGGGTAAACAAATCATTCATTGTTTTCAGCGTTAAATCAGCCCCAAATCGGATCTGTGGAGGTGTATCTTTGATTCCCGGAGGTTGCCTCCAAACGAATAAATAATGACCTATTTTGCATACGTCCGGCTAATCGATGCATCAGTAAACAGCGTAATTATTAGCGAATAAATCAATTTACATTTTGATTGAGGTGGCATTTCCGCTATTTATAGTTTATATAGCAAGCACCTGCAACATTTAATTAAGTTTTCAAATAAATTTTTCATTATGACTATCTGCACATGACCCCAGATGATGTTTACTTTCTCTATCTAATCTGGAAGATGAGTTACGTTTATAAGTTTCCTAATCTACTCTCGGGGGAAGTACACAAAAGGAAGCACAGCAAACAACCTGCTAACATTCTCTTTATAAGTCGACACAATTTCTTCAGCGAGCGAAAGGGGTAGTGATTGCTAAGAAATCCTTGTTTATGCCGTTTCAGATGGTGTTTCGTATATTTCAGGTAAGGCGAGAGAAACGTAACAAAATTTCGTGTTTTTTATTAAAATTTGAACATTTTTTTAATGAAAGTATTAGATGGACATCCTTTAGTTTAGCCCAAAAGAAGGAATTATAAAAAAATTATATATAAATTATAAAAAAATTATATATAAATTATTATAAACCTCCATGGAGTGATTTTCGCATAAATTTTAAAAATTCCGTTTTATTATACTTACGTCAGTAGACTGAACTGATACGAAAAGTTCAGTTCACTGACGTAAGTATAATAAAATGGACCGCTGTTGTACATGATTTCTTTATAGAAGCGGATATTGTGATTTTTGTTCCCTTTCTTTCTAATGAATTTTGCACTATTGGCTCTAAAATGGAAATTTTTTTTTTTTTTTTTATAAAAAAGCATTACCTTTCCCATCTTATCCAGGCCTAAATCAAAATCTTATCCACTTTTTTTGTATGGAGTATCTAATAAGGATAAATTAAAACTATTCAGAACAAATTTTGATTGCATCTAACAAGGAGAGAGTCCATGGTTGGACTTTTAGTTTGGCATCAACATTTTTATAATGGCAGTATAACCTTATAGCATTACTATGTTAAACTAGTAGTACACACACTTCAGCCAGTTCCAAGAAAAAGCGTTTTAAACTTTTCTTTGTAATTTGGATACTTCAACTTGTTTCCATCTGTCAGCGTGCCGAGTGGCTACAGTTGTTATTCCCCGGCTTCTGCAGTGCGAAGTACCAAGTTCAATTCTTGATCAATCAATCAAACTTATTGGATCACAGCCCCCCTATGTAATTTATAGCTCCAGCGAAATTTGACAGCTTTCTGAAAAATTTTAGGGAAGGAGAATTATTTGCTGAATTATTAAATTTTAGCTAACTATTTCTGCCCTAACGATTTAGATTTAGAATTTAAAGCTTAAAAACTAAAATTAGAGTACTCCGCGATTCTTTAACAAAAAACGGTCGTAAGTTATCTAGAGCCAGTTTGATTTATTTAATACTATTGTTTGCCATAAGTGTGAAATGCAATATTTGCCGCAAATGTTTAATTAAATTCGATTTTTTGTACTTTGAAGGGAAATTAAAACGAATCGGGAGCAATTCATCATATTGGTGAATTTCATGGAATACCATCCGGATTTAGCGAACAATTTATTAAACTTATCTACAGTCGTAAATATGGTTTCAAGTTAGTGTTTACATAATTGAACAAATCCTTTGTAATTCTGAAGAGTTATTTGAGCCTAACAAGTAAAAATTAAAACACCCCATGTTAAAAAAATAATATATAATCTTTTTTCAAGCATACTAGAAAGAACCCTCAAATGTTTCCTTAAAATTGTGGAATTTCGCGTTTCCAGTAATATTCATCTCATTTGAAACAACGCAATAACTTATTCAAATTTATTCGGAACTTTCACCGCCATTTTTCTGCAAAAATGTAATATTTTTCTCCGATAATAATCTAAGTGGTTTAGATCATTCCAACTTGTTCTAAGTTAGAAAACTTGTGTGAATTAGAGAGGATCTAAATTCTAAACTTTAAATCGTTAAATATTTAATCTGGAAAAGTTTTGCCCAATGGTTGCTGAATGGGTGACTATTTCTCTTAGTTTAAACGCGCACATGAAGAAAGTTAACCAGGTTAACCAAAACACGAGCGAGAGAGAAGATGAAGCAAATAATAAAATGAAACGGGATGGCGCGATTTTGGGTGTTTCCTGGTTGTTTAGTCTGTGCATTGGATAACGAGCATAAAAGCACAAATATAACTGAGTACACAATAATACACTTAGCTAATTAGTTTGAAAAAAACTGGTTGATTGAATTTATTACAAATAATTCTTAAAATATGTATACTTTTCGTAAATCACTGCAAAATCACGTTTGACAAGAAAGCGCCTGTTTTCATTCTTTTCTTCATCTTCTCTCTCATCTCTTTCCCTCTTATGTGAAAAAAAAGTTCCCTTTCCTGCTCTGAGGAGAAATTTACACGATATATCCTATCCTGTACTCTTTGATCTAACCTTGAGACAGAAGACTGAGGGGTCCACCTTTATAATGTCTGCCCACCATTTTGAGTTCGTTTGATAATTTAGAATTTTACAGCCCGACATCTTGAGTTCAGAATTTTGACAGATTTTTCACAGTTAGTAGTGCCCCAGAAAATCTTCAAGTATCATATTTTATTATTATTTTATTTTAAGGTCCCATTGTCTATGCGTTCATAGATTTTACATTTTATAATACGTTCTTCTTATGCAAATATCGCGCTGAATTTTGCTGATGGTTTCTGGTTGGAGTGCGACTTAGTCAAAGGGTTAATTATAAAATTTCATAGAAATTTCTCCTTTATAAATATAGTGCTATCCTAAATATATTTAGTTTAGACTGTTACATTGGATTTGTAGATATCCCCAATCCCATCCCAACTAAATATCTGCTCGGCTATAATACATACAATACTATTGACCTATTAAAACATCTGTTGTTTATATCTCGAGAACTTTTATGCGGTTTCCTTTCTCATTCTATTCTATTCTGGGATCATTTTTATTGGCTTTTTTTCGCTAAAATCTGCTAAAATTTGGTTGTAATTGAAAATTGTAGCAAAATTAGTAAAATGTAAACGAAAAATGCAGATTTTGTGTTTTCTCGGGAAATATATATTAATTGATTCATTTTGTTTTTCTCCGCGGATGAATATATGTAGATTGAAAATTGCAGGAAAATTGGTAAAATGTAAAATACACATATCGAATTTTCTCTGCGAATAAATCAATACATATTTGTTCGCAGGGAAAAAACGACATGGATATTTTACCAATTGTTCTGAATACAATATTTATTTTCCGGGAGAAAAATTAAAGTTGCATTTTTCGTTGACATTTTATCAATTTTCCTATAATTTTTAATCACAATGAAATTTTAATGGATGATACCTACATTACATTATGTAATTTAACCCGCCTACATACCTACAATGGATTATTCATTTCATAATGAAAATTTAATTGATAAATAATATTCACATTTTTATTCAACTTGACTTGTACAAATATTACAAAAATGCTTTTCAACCTCCGTAACACGAGTGTCAGATAAAATTGTCAACCTCTACAAAAATTATAAAGTCACGTAGCGTTAAAATATGTTCAAACATTACAACCGTAACCTCACGAGAGTTTTCATTTAATAATATTTTAATCAAAAATGCGATATTTCAGTATTTCAATAACTTACGATATTTTAAATTTTAGTTCATTGTTCAATCTGCTAAATGAACTTATAAACTAGCTTGCCAAAGGGTACTGCACTCTACAAGCAGTAAAAGTGTAGAGATCATATATCAAAAACTTACCTGGTCTATTTGTGTCGCAAGAATCTTTGGAATTTGTCATTCGGCATCAAGTGATTCCGTAGAGGGGATCGAACCCTGCTCGGGTTGCATAAAATAACACAGTCAAAAAGCCAGCAGAGCAGAAGTCTCAGTTTTCTTAAGTACTTAGATGGGGCATTTTCAGAAATAATGTGCCCTTGATTTACGCACTAGTTAAACAGTTTTCAATATATTAAAATTGTTTTATTAAATAGCCTTAAATATTGAAAGTAAATCATTTTCATTTGTAAATACCACGATATAAAATAAAATCAATCCTACCTAAATTGTTTTGGATTATCGGGAGCGCTTTTGGTAAATTGAAAAATCTTAGAGTTGATTAACATTATTATGACTAACCCCATTTCTGCAGTTATGACCTTTTATACCCTTTTTCAAATTTCAAGTTAATTTTAAATTTACATAAATTGATAATTTAACGGCCATAAACTTTAATTTATAAAATTTACATAAATTGAAAATTTAACGGCAATAAATAATGTACTGTGCATATGTATGTTATGCAGGAACAATATTTTCATTTATTACACTTTATTCCAGTTGTGATTTACTTAATTTGCTTTTTACTCTTTATGTAATTCCACCCTGTTATTCCCATATCAGTTTATCTAAGATAAAGTCTTAAGATACACAAAAAAAAACGCGTAACCGTTCCGTGCGGTTCAAGTGGATTTTCTCTATATACTAGCCGTGTGCCCGATGAGATTTCTCGTTATTTCTAACATAAAAAATTACGAACATCCATACAAATTTACATTTACCTTTAAATAAATCACCCAGTAACAATAATTTCATGAAAATACTATAAACTTAAAATACATATAGGATTCGCTATCTTAATCTCTTTGTCAACATATTTTACATTGTAATCTTCAAACAATTTTTCGTGAAAAATACATAAAATCTAAAAGGAGATAGTTTGCTATTTTAAATTCAAGTGACAATCGAATGCGTAGTTCCTAAATGAAGGTTTCCGAAGTCCTTCAAATATTTTATCTTACTATAAAATTTTAAACTTTATGCCATTTTCGTGAGGTTTTAGTTTTGGAACATGGAGATCGTGGTTGTTTATATCACTTTTTTTAGAACGTGTTATGTTGAACGGATTATAGACGAATTTAGTTATCAATCATTCCATCAATTTGTAATCTTGATATTAATATTGGTTGCGGGTCGAAATTTCATATTCTACTAATTTAAAATAAATTTTACAGAAACATAAAGCGCTAAGGGTCATGTTGAAAGAAATAGAAAATTCTTTTGTAATGCCCGTATGTTACATTGATTGATATGTAATAAGTAATGTTTTTCAATAATAAAATTCTCAGACAGTAAAATATTTGTATTTTCTTCCTACTTTATGTTCAACATAATTTACTTCGAAAGTAGGAAAAAATTTCGAAATGTTCATTGTCCCTCCAAATTTTGCAATTTTTCCTGCTAAGAGTTTAGCAATCAATCAAGTCGATGACCGATTCGCATTTAGAAACGATAAATAATGCAAATTAAAGCACACGATCCGAAGAGAAAACAGAAGACTGAAATGTCGAGACTTATGAAACATTGATGAACTCTGCATCATTGGTCTTTGCGCTGTCGAAGTAAACTACAAACCCAGGCAAATTTCAAGAACAGGCGGATCAGTTTAATATGTTTATTTTTACTGAACTATCTCTTTTCATTTTAAGACTAAAACAAGGCGTTCAAAGAACTTCATTGCGCTCTGTAATTTCGTTCTGAATATAAATCTTACTATAATCATCATTAACAACATTTTCCACTTCTTCAATGAATCCAGTTTGTTATGCAATTTTTCTATTAGTCAGATAACACAAGATTAGCGTGAGTGAGCCAAGATCACGCGCGCTTACTTCCAGACAGGAGTCACAGTTAATATACAACGCAGTGGCAACAAGACGTTGAATTCTGCAACTGCTTGCAACGTGGACGTTATGAGTAAATGTACATACATATATATAAAGTGCAATTCTACTGGGATGAGATTGGTCTGATGCAGCTAAAGTTTCTAGAATTCAGAACGGATCGTAGTCGCATTGCATACTAAGTACAACCCCCGACCGAACATATCGTGCAAGGCGTTTTCTAGGCGTTCCACTCAACTGATAAGAAGCAGCACATTTCTGGTTTTTTAATTATGCTCAAGAGCTCAATGTAGTAGAAATAAAACCAAAATATTCGCAATTCTGCTCATCAACTGCTGTATACTGTGGCCTTTTCCTACTGATTTCGAGATTTTTCATTATAAAAGCGAATTTTTTACGCAAATAGGAATTAACCTGTAATTTTGGGAATTTAGCTACAAGATTTGAAAGTTTCCCGCGAAATGTTTCCCTAAAAGTTGGGAAGTTTCCCAAGAAAGCTTAACTGCTTTCTTTTATTCTCGTGAAGTATTGTTTACTGTTTACAGTATCTTTTAGCGCTTTATGTCTAAAAGCGAAAAATTTCAATTTGTGAACATGTGAGTTGTGTTGCTGCACAAATATTTCAAATCATGCATGAAATAACCAATTGTTTAAGAGTACAGCAGCATTTTAATCAGGCTCGTGGACTTCGCGGAAAAGCACAAATTGATGGTGTTTGCCGGAAGAGGTATAATAGTTTCAGAAAGTTGACAGGGTTATCGGTCAGATCATGTTAAATTACTATCTGAATTGAACACTTGGTGTGTGCAGATTTAATTGGCGTCAGAATTGGAATGAAATTACTCAAGAAAATAAATATGTCTGCATTTCTGACGCAACTTGTTGTTCTAGCGATACTTTGGGTTATTTTCGTAGCAATGGTGATTTGATGATAGCTTAGATTTCGAAAATGATATCTACACTAATATCCATGATACAGCGAGCAAAATCTGCGATTATTTTTGTATTGGAATTCCGATTCTTTATAGAGCTATTGTAAATTTTTTTGTTTTTTCGTTTGAAAATTAGATCTAATTGGAACAGAATACAACGATTTCGCAATACATATTAGAACATTAATTGATAATTTACGCCCTAACTTTTCCTATAAATTGTAAATTTGAACAATGCCGTTATTACATTGTCATGTTTTTTAGAAAAATAGTATTAAAAATCAGGAAAATAATAAAAAAATAAAAATGGGGCGTTGTAAGATTCCTCGAATGAAACTACTTTTCTTGGTGACCTCTTATTTTTATAAGACAAATATTTTTTGGAAGTGATTGTGTTTCAATTCGTTAAAAGCTGAAAAGTAAAAATATCGTTTATATTTTTCTGGCAAGGTAAAAGTAAAAGGTATTTTCGCTCTTTTTAATTCCTTAAATAAAAATTATTAAACCTTACTAAGAGACTTTGAAATATGATAGCAATAAAAACTAGAAACATGTGAAGATGGAAGAGAAAAGTCTATTCCGTTATTTTTTAAATTAAGATTTATTTTGATCAGCCTGAAAAAAACAATTTTTTAAGTGATTATAATAAAAAAAGTGTAATGTCTTCAAAAATGTTTCTAGAAAATTTAAGTTGATTCTATCAATATTCACCGACCTATGTACGTGCACTTTTCTGGAGAGATTTCTTTGACCATGTTTTTAAAATCGTTCCAACATTTTAACTACTTTTTAGGCTCTGTGGAACATTTTTTCGTAATTCTTATAAGCTAAATAACAACTTTTTGAAAATTAAAAGTCAATTTAATGTTATGCTTCTCAGTCGAACGATGTTTGGTATACAGAACACTGAACATCTATTGTGAATTGACCCTTGTGACGTATTCCCTTATCTAATTCCGTCCTTAGTACAGTTACCCAAATGAACTTGAAGATTTTTTAAGAAGTAGATAGTAATAAGAAAGTTACGTGCAGGAGAAAGATAGAAGTTTGAGAGCAAATGAAACGAGAATTAAAACACTTCTTCTGGGTGCTTCTTTATATTTTACAAATTTTATATAAACACATTGCAGTATTATCTTTACCGAAATTTGTTAAAAGATATAAACAGAATTTTGTTACTTGAGTTCTTTTCGAACAAAATCAAGACCACCCTGTACTTTTCGCAGCAGGCACACCGCAGGCCATATGAATGTTGCAAGGGGTGGGCATTGATACCATGCACGCTTGCATAAATGCGGGCCCGGCCCCGCCTTATAAAATGCCTGTAAAAAAAACTCCGCTGTAGATGATTATTTTGTGTTCCCTATTTTTATCTCTTTCGCTTTTATTGGATTTTACACAAAGTATAGCAAGCAGTAGTTTTTTGCTACCTTATCTAAAGGGATGTAATTATCTTGATCCCGGTTTAGAAATTGCATATGGGAATTAGAGCTTTCAGGTGGTATAGAAAGTCTCACAAATCTTATAATAAATCTTTGGTGTCACATCAATTATTATTAATAGGCAATCTTTGGTTTGGTGTAAAGAATCTCACATTCTACAGGGTGTGTTGCTAAGGTCTGAACAGGTGTAGCCCAATCGATTCTACATGGTCTCCTCATCCCCCTCCTTAAAATCAATTATTTTCTAGGTTCACCTCCTCCAAATTGAGGTGCGTCGGCCTCCACCCCCCCTTTTCACGGATTCGAATGCAAACTATGCGAGAATTAAATATGTGCTAATTATCTGCCGAAAAAAATTTTTTTGTGCTCCAAAATTAAGTGCTTTTTTTAAACACTCAAAATGGGGGGTGTAGCTCACAGACGAGCTGCACCCCCACTCAAATTGTGAGCAAAAATTTTTTTTTCTTCAAACTAGAATTATGTGCTTTTTATGTGCTTCAAGAATGTGCAACAAAGAAGTTTGTAAAGTTAACTGCAAACAAAATAGTCGACATTTTCGAAAAGTGCGAATCCGATGAATTACTCGGCATGCACTAAATTCAATCAAAACGCGTAACCAAATTCTTTTCACAGCAGCACATAATTATATGTTTAAAAAAAGCACTTAATTTTGGAGCACAAAAAATTTTTTTTCGGCACATAATTAGCACATATTTAGCACATAATTCTCGCATAGTTTGCATTAGGATCCGTGAAAAGGGGGGTGGGGGTCGACGCACCTTCCAAATTGTCAATTCCGATTTTAGGAGTGAAAGATCGAATTTAGGGTGGGGGTGGAAGGACGGTGGGTGTATCCGAACAAACGTTGATCAGGAGACCATGTAGAATCGATTGGCATACGCCCAGACCTTAACAAAACACCCTTTATATACATAATTTTCTTAAAATAAAGATAACACTATCTAACGTGTACATTCATTCGGCTGTATTTATTATAGAAGACAAAATTGCATATGTCCCACGAGTTAATTCAGGCGCGCGAAAAAAAAAAAAAACCTTTTCTTAAACCCGACTTAACTCGGGCGAGTGCGTTAATAGGTTAAGTACCTCCTCAAATAATTTATAAATTAATAAAATGTTTTATTTTGAGATGAGACAGTTGATTATTGGATATCGGGTTTAATTTCTATAAGACGGAATATTTCTGTATTAAATATATGCTGTTTCAAATGCACAATTTGTTCAAATTAAATACGTTTCGACAAAAAATTCTTTAAAAATTGCTTTTGTTTCGGTTGGCAACTATAATTACAACCCTAATATTAATAATGTAATACGTGTCCGACATGCGCTTGATCTGATTATTATTTTTTTCTAATGTAATTTTAAGAATTAATAATTGCTCATTTGTTTATCGATTGATATAGGCAAAAACAAGAATTGGGAAAACCATTCGAGATTATTATCCTGGTACTTTTCTCGAGAATTCTGGGAAATTCCTCGCTATCTCGATGTTTACAACACTGAATCTCTCATACACACGCGGCAGCGGCATCTTCTCTTCTCTTTTGGCTCTTGTTTTTATGCAAGGTGCCGTTTTCAATTCAACGTCAAGTCGTTCGTCCCGTCTCCCGTCGACCAGCCCAGCAGTTTCGTCTTGAACTCGCCGATTGATAGGAGCGGGTGTCGCCGTCCGGTCCGTAGGAGACTGCTGAGATATGCGAAAAAAGTCTATAAATCAGCGGAAATTGGCGCCGCGGTGGTTATTCGCGTAATAATTCAGATTCGGTGAGTGCTAAGTGCGGAATTCAGCCCTGAAAGTGGATATTTTTTCGAGCAAATTGCTCTGTGGTGTTTTCAGCGATTGCGCAAAGGTGTTGAATAAATTTTTTTTTTTAAAGTGTTCCTGGATGCTGCGGGAAAATAGTTCTGAAGTTTAATTGCTTAGATCACGTCTAGTTGAAGAAAAAATGTTCAGAAATTACCATAATTTTATAGTGTTGACATCTTTTCAATTCTCCTGGGCGAAGTGAGCAAGAGGCACGCACACGCTCACGCCCTCAAGTGGCAACGTCGAGACGAGCCGCCGGAGCCCCGAGCAAAGGAAAAGTAACTCACCTCAATTTTTTGCTGGCCCGTGAGAGCCCCGTCCGGACGCCGGAGTGTGTGTTTGTGTGTGCGCTTCCCACCTTTTACCTTGGCTGGGGTCGGACGGTAAGGAAATCAAAATATTTACATTAATTATGACGTGTTCTGGTGCAACGCAACATGGCTGTGGCCGTTTTCAGCCATTGCGCGACTTACTGACATTTGCAGATAGACTCATTTTCAATGTATTAATCAGTCGAATAAAAGAAATCTAAATTTGAATCTGACATTTGCAGCCGCGGCGAAACGATGGCACTCTTATCACAAACCGATTTATTGTTCGTTTATTTATCGCATAATCAAAACAAAGACCACTTTTATTGCACGCGTCAGCAGTCGGGACAGATAGCGCTCTGTCCGGAGGTCCCAGAGTCCAGTGCCAACAATTCCGATCAAGTGTTAATGGGGAAGCCAGACACTCCGCTCCACGCTTCCATGCACTTTTTCGTCCCATTAGCAGACTTCTGGAGGCCTGAAATGCTTTCTTTTTTTCTTCGATTCCACGAAACGCTCAGATACGTGCAGATAACAATAAACCTGTTAATGCAACTTGAGGCATTAATAGTTTCTCATTGATAACCTTAAAATGGGCGGAAGCCGACAGTATCAGGTTGTCTGTCGATTTTTGCCTCCTTCAAAAGTTAAACTGCCGACGGTAAACGAAAAGCATGACTGCGGGCTCTGAGTTTTAGTTCTATCTGTAGGTCCTAGGGTCATGAATACATGTACCTGCATCTTCTAAGAGAGTTAAGATTTCAAGAACTATAAACAATTGAATTAGAAAAAAACATGCCACGGAACATTATATACATACAGATGTACACTTCCGGCCAGTTAATTATGTGTATCTTTATTAATTTGAGATTAAATCGAACAAAATCCCCCGTTTAATAATTACTAGAGCTTATATATGATAATTTAGAAATATTTTTTTTTAATTTTTATTACATCCTCAAATTTCTGATTAAATATAATGTATTTACAAAATTTGGACAACTAATTAAGACACTCTTACAAAATTTTAACTTTATGGAAGATGTTCAAAATGCGACAGTAAAATATTTAATAAGGTATCATAAAACTGTTATTTCTAATTACTTGGGAAAATCTGCGCAGCATACTATCGATAAGCTTGCTGACCTCTTCGACCGGAATGTTGTTCCAAGCGTCTCTAGTTAGTTGCCAAAGATCTTTCAAGTTTGAAATACATATTTCTTGATCCTGCTTTTACCTTAAGTGTCCGCCATAGATTTTCTATGGGGTTAAAGTCAGGACTTTGTGGTGGCCACTCAAGAATGTCTACAAAATTATCATTAAAACATTGCTTCACCGTGCGTTAAGTATGTTTAGGATCATTGTATTGCATAAATTTCCATGTAACAGGCATATTTTCGTCGGTACGCAGATATTTGTTAGAGTGTTTTAATTAGTTGTCCAGATTTTGTAAGAAGAACATTATATTTAATCAGAATTTTGCGGATGTAATGAAAATTAAAAAAATAGTAAGTTAAATGAGGGGTTTTGTTCGATTTATTCTTAAATTAGTAAAGATACAATATTTCGAAAAAAATCCGTAAGTTTTACTCTTTTCCATAAACTGATTATATGTAGGTTCTTCATAGATGGCCTATGAAGTTGTTTATGTCTAGAGATGGCGAAAAAACATATCCACATAATTATTTATCATTTTAAATTATGCGATTTCATAAAAATAAAGTGTTTTTAGGTACCTATCTCGGAGAGTGGGAGATAAAATCGCTTTCAAATCTTTATATTCTTAATTAAACAAATTAAATCTTATGTACAATAGGAATCTTTATTAGTTAACTGAAACATGTTCAAGAAAATTGTTGTTGTTCTTAAATGAAACATTTTCTTTGAGGAAAATCCCCAGTAAAATGCGTTCAGGTCAGCCAAGACGGAAATTAAAAGAGTCATTCGATCATTAAAAAATTATTTAAATGAATGGCGCCGTCGCACCAAATACAATTTATAAAAGCAAAATACAGATTCCTTATTTTATTGTTATGGAAGGTTCCCCAGGAGCAGCCAATTTGAAGTTTTCAAGTAGTTGAACTCGTGAATACCTCGGCCAAGGGTATCACGTCGCAAAAGGGAAAACATATTTTATAACTATATAATAATATATAAATCATTTAATTACTATTACTACTAAGTACTTGTTTATTTTCTTGCTCGCGAATAGATAAAAATATATAACTTAATGCTGTCCGAGTCATGGGTTGGTATATAATTAGTGTGTTATAATTAAAGTCAAAAAATGAAAGGGGAACAAGAAATAAAATAATTACTATTCGTGAGGCCATGACGATTGCAAATAAAGCAATAATAAAATGAATTCCGAAAGCTGGTCTCCAGGAAGTATAGTCACAGTGAACGTTAAATAAAATTCATTAAAGATAAATCAACTACAACTAATTCTTAGAATTTCCTAATAATTGACTGTAGTGGCCAAAGAATCTTTTAGTAACAAGTCGATTGCAAGTTCACTTATTCGCTTTATGACTGAAAGAGCTTCTGAAGAATTCATCATCGTATTATTATCATACATTGTATTCAATGTATCGGCTGCATTAAGCAATCAAACTAATTTTGATGCAGCAAATAAAATGTTATTTTTATATTTCTTTGCAGGGGAACGATCTCCGATCTCCGCAGTATAAATGAATAAAGTGGTGTTGCTAAAGGATTTGTAGATTTTCTAGGTTTTATAAAATCTTGGGATCTTAAGGTCGTTAAAATAGAAATATTTGTGTAAAGTTATATAGACCCTGTAAATTCTGTAAATTGGAAGAACTAAGTCCTAAGATGATGGTGCGTCTAGTCGTGAAATGCTTTTCTAAAATGATTTAACCACCCCCTTATCTTTCTATAAAAAGTTAAAAAAGTCTGACAAAAATAATCCTTTCACTTTAAGAATTTGAAGGCGCCTTTGAAGTGAACATGAAATTGAAAAAATAATCCGGACAGAGTATGTATTTTTAAATTTATATTTTTCTGGGTAGTCATCTACTTATTCGATAAATTTGTTGCTTAATATCCAATATTGCATTTAAGTGGGTTTTCTTATTGAAATGAGTAGAAAATATCACAATTTTTAAATTATTATTACAAGCTTTTATTTAGTTTCACCTGTCCCGGTGTCTGTAATGAAATCTTGCAAGTTAAATTTGACCCACTTCCCGGTTTCCGATCGAGCTGAAATTTTGCATGCATATGTATATTACGTGACAATGCAATATTATGATGACATGGAGCTGATCTGATGCTGGAGCTGGAAGGTGGTCATAGGAACTCCGCAATAAAACGACACAACCCCATCGACTTTGGGTCCGTTTGATTCGTATTGACGAGTACTTTGATCCTATATGGTAACCAGGGTCTGTTGCTGGAGCTGGAAGGTGGCCATAGGAGTTCCGCAATAAAACGACACAACCCCATCGAGTTTGGGCTCGTTTGAATCGTCTTGATGAGTACTTTGGTCCTAGATAATATCCGTATGCAACCCCATCAAATTTGGGAAGCACGTATCGAACACGTTATCGCGAGACACTGAAAACTCACGAGTAATATATATTTTAACTTCATCTGAATTTTGAACCAGTTTTCGTAATGGCAAAAAGATGAAATTTGATACCTACACTTACATATATAAATCCGAAGACAATGCAATATAGTATATTTAATATCGTTCTAAATCCAAAATGGCGGACACCCCAATATGACGGCTTACCTTTATCTTCACAACCCCCTTGACATGGGTATCAAAATAAAAGGGTTCAACGAGTAGAAACGATAAAAGCTTGTTTTTAAAAATTTGTTTTTAAATTAAGGACTTATTATGAATAAAGTACCTATTCAGTATATTTAAAAGACAATTTTTTTTTTTTATATATATAAAACTACATATTTATATATGAAAACTATTTTTTATTTACACACACAAATATACATACATATTATGCAAAAACAGCTTCGACAACGAAAAACAGGTTCAATTGATGTGATATATTGTTTTTTGATAATTACTTTTTGAGTTATTTGCCCCGTCGTTTAGAAAATAAAATGTCGAGAAAAACGAGTTTAAAGTTTTTGGCTTACTTGACGCAGAGAAAAATGCGCGCTCATAATAGCTTAATTACTTCGGTTGCAATTATTTTCATAATATTTGGAGAACACATTTTTGAAATGTATTAGAATCGAAATCAGCAAAGAAAAAAAAATTGCATTTTGCAATAAGAAAACACTCTGAGTTTAAATTATTATTATTGAAAAATAATTGTACTTTTTCAATATCTCAATTCATGTGTCGTGTCATTAACACAAAAAATTGTTAACATAGAAATTTAGGAGTGAAATAATTATAAAAATAAAACGAACTTTCTAGCAAATGGATAATAATTTTTAAAGAATTGAATTCAGAGTCACGTAATGACTTATATATAATATAATATCAGATATCAGATAGAAATTTTCTATCATGAGTCTGAATCTTAGACATGTTTTGCCTAACTTTCCTTGCGGATAATATAAAATTTCTTATTCATATACACTCATCCCTCGCTTTGCACAATTTTGAAATTTGCACCAAACTTCACTTTGCGCTTTCTCGTGATTTCGTCTTGTATGTTTCCTATGAAATTCCGAATCTATTCATATCGATGAAGATGCTGAAATGAGAAATTTGCTCCAGCTTAGTAAGCAAAATCATGCAGAAGGATTTGCAGATCGCAATGAAGGAGACTTTATTGAAATTCTTGATGCATGCAGAATGACACGGTAAAGGAAATTATTCTTTCATTGGAGTAGAGCGTGATATGATCCTAAGCAAAAAATCATGAAGAAAACGAAGAAAGAAAAATTAATATCAAGACTCGTGCGAAGTTTTTAGCTTTGGATGACAAATTGGCAAAAGAAGTAGATTATCAAAGTAGAAAAATGAACCCTGGTTATGAATTTATCAAAACATTTCAGGTAAACTTGAGATCAGCATTACTCCTATATAATTTAATCTATGACCATAAAAAAGACAAAAGATAGGCAATTTGAGCTTACTGAATTGTTTAAACAACAAAGAATTTAATTACATTCAAAAAAAAGTTTAAAAAATTCAATGGAATGCATTGTGTAATATAGGAAATTCAATTTCATTAAATCGTTTTTATGTTTGATTTGTATGTATTTTATTTTTTAAACGTTACGATGGATATGCTTATTTTAGTCTGTTCCTCTAATAAACGAGTTCATTCGTTCTCAAGGCTACCGAGACCATACAAACAGATAGAGTTTACTATTTAAGTATATTAGAGATAAAAATATGGGATTTATGCGGCTCATTAATTAATGAATTCTGACAGGGATAATTTTGTTCCTGATTACGTATTTCAACGAAAGAATGTCATAATTTATTCTGGTCGACATTTGAAAGACTTCTTGGCTAATCGCAAATATGTAGTTCGAACTTCAATTCGATTGAAAGTTTGAGTGATATTGGCTAATAATGTTTACAAGAATGGACATATTTGAATCTGTAAAACATCTGAGGAATGCCGTAATCAGCAATCGAATAGAAGAAAATCAACTAACGAAATTTATTTAATTCTTTGCCTATGAAACTCCAACAAGACATTTTGATCTCAGGTGGCAACACAAATTATTATATGTATGTAGGATATCTGATACTAAATTCAATTCTTTAAAAAAATATCCATAAAACTAAAACTAGCTGAAAATATTCGGTGTTATCTGAGTTAAAATTCTTATTTCTATTCAAAATGCATCTAGCTGAACATTTGCAGAATAGAATCATCATGATCCCATAGGGAAGAGAGAGCAAAAAGCTTTTGGTTGAACATTTGTAATCACCATATTGATAATAATATGTATGTAGATTCAGAATCAGCTACTCATGCATATCGATTTTCATGGAAGACGCTCAAAGTTGAAAATTTGAAGTCACAATTTGAATTACGCTAAAGTGTCCATATTTCACGTATACATGGTTTTTTCCAGCGCTCTCAAGGTTATGTATTCAAATTTTGTCGCAATCTGAGCAGCGGTGTAGATTTAAAAACAAACAAATCGACAGCCAGACAACATTTTTAAACAAAATAACCTTAAGTTCTTGCAGCGACAAAATCCTCTACCTTTCAGTGAAAGTCCCATCGAAATTAGTTCAATCGTTTGTTAGGTTAGCACGGACAAAGAGACAATAATTGTAATTAATTGCCTATGTCGTAAACCTTTCAAACAGGTTCAGTACTGTTTGAGATTATCCTCGATATAGATAATTCCAATGTATTACAGATTGCGTTCTACAGTCTTGCATGAAAGTTTAAGACCACTCTGCAATTTACCTCATCCACAGGCTTTGAGTGCGTGTAGCTCTTTAATGACTTGTAATTGAAAGAGACTAAATTAGGTAAACAAAATCCTTAAGATGTTTGTAACCAAATGCTATATTTGATTTTTCATTATTCCAGTAAAAACAAAAATTATAAACTTAAATATACTTCAGGTACTGCATGAAAGTTTAAGACCGCTGATATTCCACTTATAAAAATATTTATGAAAAATATTCTAAGCCTTAAAATAATATCCTTTCGCCATCAGACAGGCTTTTATTCTTTTTGGTACCGAGTTCACCAAGTTTTCCGCCATGAGTTTCGTCATTTTTCCCCACTCTTCCAGCAAGAAAGCCTTCAACTCCGATAGATTACTGGGTTTCCGTTGTGAAACACGATCACCAAGTGTTTTCCAACAATTTTCTATTAAGTTGAGGTCAGGACTGGTTGGAGGCCAAGGTAGGATGTCAATACTATTTTCTTCAATCCATCGCCGGGTATAGTTGGCAGTGTGTGGCTTCGCGTTGTCTTGTTGAAAAAGACTTCCTCGCAGAGGCATCTCCTCTTCCATAAATGGTAAGAGATATTCATTAAGAATATCAACATATTTTTCTTTATTTATTGTGGCTTCGACGATACAAAGCTTCGAATAGCCGTACCAAGACATAGCTCCCCACACCATCACCTTACCTCCTCCCATTTGCACCTGTTTCTGAACACAATCTGGTCGGTATTTTTCGTTTGGTAGTCGGCGAACACATTTTCTTGAGTTTGGTATTAACTGAAAACTAATTTCATCGGACCAAACTACACGCTTCCATTGGTCAACTGTCCAATGACGTCGTACTTGACACCACTGCCTTCTTATGGAAGCGTTTCGTCGGCTAATAAAGGGTTTTTTTGCTGCCGGATGGGTCCTATAATTTAAATCACAGAGAACTTGTCGAATGCGGCCAGCCGTTATGGTTTGGTTTCTTATGTCCAGTAAGTTCTCTTCGACTTTGTTCTTGATTTCCCGACTTGATGCGAATCTGTTACCTCTTACAATTTTTATAAGCTCTCTTTTAGCCCTTTTATCTAAGATTGGGGGACGTCCTGTCCTTGATCGATGCTCCACAGTTCCAGTTTCTTCGTACCTTTGAACAGTGTGATGCACAAAAGTTTTGCTGATTTTCAAAGATTTTGCAATTTCTCTTTGAGATCGACCCTCACGATTCAAAGCTACAATCTTTTCAATCAGATCTTTATTATCTTCAAAGCAGTTATAAAAATAAATAACATTTACCTGCCAGAGGACACTAATATCTACTGAATTTTTGCCCACTGTAGAAAATTTTTATAAAAAATTTTAAAATTGCCGTAAAAACAACACTTTTCGTCAAGCAGATTGCATCGACAACTCATCTATCGTCAGTTTAATAATATGAGTAACATGCAGTATGAGTAACGGAACATTTATTTAGAAAAATGTAACAGAGAAAACACGTGACGTTTCTAGAAATGCCAGCGGTCTTAAACTTTCATGCAGTACCTGAAGTATATTTAAGTTTATAATTTTTGTTTTTACTGGAATAATGAAAAATCAAATATAGCATTTGGTTACAAACATCTTAAGGATTTTGTTTACCTAATTTAGTCTCTTTCAATTACAAGTCATTAAAGAGCTACACGCACTCAAAGCCTGTGGATGAGGTAAATTGCAGAGTGGTCTTAAACTTTCATGCAAGACTGTATAATTATTTTACTTATCGCTTCGGATCCACGAGTTAAACGATAAAAAGCTTTATGTTTTTGCGCCCATGTTTTAATTTACGGCGTTGTGATCATTATTGTTCCACCAAAGAGATAATGGAATATTGAAAATTATCCATAATTGAATTTTTATTGAAAGGTATCCATAATTTAGTGACAAAAGCAATAAAATCTGTTATTGAATGATAATTCAATGGATGCAAAATGAAAATGTATTTTAAGAATGATTAATTTGCAGTATGGTTGAGAAATTTTAATCAACATATTTTACAGCAAATGTTTGCTACAAAAACAAATTTCGTTTTAAAGAACAGTGCAAGGCAGTTACTCAATAATTTAAAATTATTTTGTTTTCAGATTTCATAACATAATGAGGTCAACAGCAACTTATTGCCAATGCCGTTTACGGCCTTCTTAAATCCAAATAAAGGAACGATAAAATCCAAAAAGTCTATGTAGCTCTGTACGTGTTTTTCGATGTAACATAACAATTATATAAATATGAGATAGAATCAAACGAATCTTAATGTGCAATATTAAATTTTGATTGGAACTACTTGGACGCTCTTAATATTGTGATCAAAAGAACGAACTAAAATGTCAACACTAACCCACAAGATTTTTAATTATAAAATAAAAGAATTTGAAGAAGTGCAACACGCTAAAGAGGCAACATGCGAGGATATCTGCATAAATTTGAGCAAGAAGCTCGGAATTTTGCCATGCACTCGCCTACTTTTTGGTTTGAGAGTCTGCGATACACAGAGTTGGTTAACTCCGTGTCGACCACTCAAGTCATTTTTGAAATATGAATTTCGGATGCGTTTTAAAGTACCCCAACTGAACACCTTAAAGAAATTGGACGAGAATGCATACGACTACTTCTATCACCAAGTTCGATACGATTTGGTTCAGGGAAAAATTGATGAAATCAAATATCCCGCATTTAAGGATAACGTCCTTGGTCTAGGCGTGGTAGACATGTACATAGACAGAATTGAAAAGAACTATTCGATAGAGGATCTAGAGAATAATTATAAGAAGTATATCCCGAAGGAATTAGTGAAAAATCATCAGTACTTCGCAAAGAAGAGAGTTATTAAAGGACTGAGAGATATTAAGAAAAAGGACCATGATTTATTTTACGTCAAGGGCACCTACTTAGAATCTGTTAAAAGCATGGCACCGAACTATTTGGTTGAGGAGTTCAATGCAAATGCCGATTATCTTCCAGAGGATGGACTAACTCCGGGCACATGCCCTGTGATTGTGCAATTTAATCCCTTCCATGAAACACAGGCTGGATTGAGGGTTTTTTATAAGTATAAAAATGAGGTAACATTAATATTAAAACTGTTAAATTAATATTATTAATAAATATAATTTTTAAGTGGATGCATATTGTTCGCGTGGAAAATATATACGCAATGTATCGAGAAGGCAAGTACGTAGTCCGAATGGAAATAAGTGAACATCCTAATGGATATAAGCTGGAATTTGTTAAAGTCCCTGAACTTAAATCGTTCATTACTTATGTAGCAGGATATTACCGGTAAGGAGAACAATTTTATTGATATCATTAGCCTTCAATTACATTTTATTCTAGGTTGTCTGTGAAATGGATGTTGGATCTCTGTGTTCAATATCCTACTCCTTCGTTGCAAGAACTTAAGGAGTTGAAATATCATGGTCCAGTTGGGTGAGTTGAATTATTTATTTAAAATCAATTTTCCTATGTCTCAATAGCACTTAAGAGACTAATAATATGGTCAGTGAAATAAATTAAATTTGTTAAGTTTAAATCTATGAATATATATTTTATGCAGTCACCCAAATCAAATTATTATGAAGCGTTGTTCGGGGACCTTGGTTCCGGTGTTTCTATTTCTTCCTACTCTTTATACATACATATATTGCACTCTAATGAAAGATAAAGTCTAACCTTTTATTATTATTGTTATATTATTAATTAATCTATAAGATATGAGATTTTGAGGTTGGTGTAGAATCTTTGGTTTTAATCTCAACAGTTTTCCTTGAGAGATACCATCGATAGTTGGACTTAAAGCAATTAGGGTCACTGTAATTCTACATGATTAGAAGATTAAGAACAAATTGTAAAAATGTTTTACATATTTTTTGTTGTATAGTATAGACATAATTATATTAGAGTAATAGGCAGTCAAAGGAACTCAGCTTTTCCGCTTCTCTTTAAAATTAATTTGTTTTTCCTATTTACATTTACTACAAATGGAATTCAACCTTGCGATTCAAGATATTGTTTTTGTTAGGGTGGGTCACTTTTATGTCAGGAAATTAGTTTTATCAGTCAAGTTGTAATTTTGGTATTATGTTGACCCTTCTGATAAGATACAGATAATAAGCAGGCTTAATTTACCAAATTGAAAACATTTTTTTCGTCGCACAAACGACCTTCAATATTGTGATCAAAGACGTCATACAATATTATTTCGAACAACGAAAGTATTGTGGCACTCAAAGATAGCACAGATTTGTAACCCTTTGAGTCTTTTTAAGCGCGATTGACTATAATTTATTTTTAGCATAATACTTATTTCCAAATAATTTTATCTATTTGAGGCATAGCGAACCTTCTACATTAATTGCCTGAAATGGGATGCATATGAATAGTCAGAAAATAATTACGTTTCTTTATCTGCGAAACTGCGAAAATAAAAGGCATAAATGGAAGAAAATTAATTAAATGTGGTACGCATGGAAATTCTATTTGGTCATTGTCTAAACGTTTAATCTGCAAATGTTCTTAAACATTAATTCAATACACCAAGTTTCATTATAACAAAATGAAAAACTTTCATGGCGTCTTACTTCTACATAAAAATAAAAAATTAAACTTAAAAATTTATATTTCAGCGGCGAGTTTTCCTATGCCAAAATTCGCGAGAAGAACAATAAGGCTGGTAGTTACATTGTAAGACAATGTGAGAAAGAATACGATACGTATTACATCGATATCAACACAAAAGGGTTAGTTTATAAATTATTTAAGTGTATCAGAGCATTCCTTTATTAACTCAAAATATTTTCAGAACTCACACAGAAACATTTAAAATTACACGGGAGTGTAATCAGTGGCACTTGCATATGCAAGAATGTGTACGCCCCTTCGATACTCTAATTGATTTAGCTTTAAGCATTGAGACCTCCTCGGAGCAAAAATTTCGAATACCACCCTCAGAATATGGTAAATGACTATTAATATAGCTGTTGTAAAGATTACTTAAATGATTTATTTCCATTTAGACAAACCACCTTTAATGCTTATTTGTTTGCCAAGGAATCAATTAACGACCAAAAAGACTGTTAGTGAAATAAGTGAAGCTGAACTACAACGACAACGTGTTCAAATTTTCGATCCTAAAATCGATTTGCAATGGTACAAAAGTAAGTTTTAAAATAATATTCTTAAAGTTATTTAAGTTTAAATACTTATGTTTTCTTAAGATTCTCAAAAAGACTGCGATGGTGGCAAAATGACACAAATGAGAGCTGATTGGATACTCCCTGGTGATAGACATCTTAAGGTCACACTTAAGATTTTAAAGTCTGAAAAACATTTTACAGTATGTTATATAGTTGAATCTTACATTTTATTCTTTGTATAATACAATTCTTTATTCGTAGGAGTTTATGACACTTGCTAATTGCTGGAGCAAAATGTATTCCCCAGAGTTTTTAAAATTGTATGGATTAACTTTGTCTACTCCTCATACAATGGTGATGGAATATTCTCGATTTGGACCTCTAAATGAATTCTTACGGCGCAGCAAAGAACCTGTTTCCGTTCCTTGTCTTCTTGAGGCTGTTCATGGACTAGTTAGGGCTGTTGTGTACTTGGTAAGTTCTGAAAATATTGCTTTTAATGCTAGATGTGTGCTTATACATTTTTTTTTTTTACATTTTCCATAGCAAGAGAATTGTGTTATTCATAAGTACATTCGTTGCTCAAACCTACACTTGGTCAAATATGATCCCAAAACAAACACGATGGTTGCTAAACTCGCAGATCCAGGATTTCCAAAGACTTATAAACAAGAAGAGTAAGTTTTATTGTTATTTATATATTCTTATTTCATAAATTTTAATGAGAAAAGTAATTAAAAAGGCATTTTTAAGGAAAAGAACGTTAATAATTTTTTATCATTTGACATAATTTTCATTAAGACGGGCAAGATTCTAAGCTACAAAATAGCTTTTTGTAGAAATGTTAAAACTGCAGGGTCGAAGAACATTTGTTGAATTCTCATATTAGAACTTAACTGAATTAATTTAAGTCATCTAAAAAATGAATCTTTTGCATATGCTTTTTTAAACTAAATACATATTCTGAATCCTGAGAGGTGCTGATTCAAACTGCTTTTATATTTAAAATTATCTTAATAATTTTATAAAATATTCGACAAATTAAGTAAGCCTTTAATTAAGCCAAATTAGGATTCGTTATTACTCCTCTGATCTCGGTTTTCTAAGTTCAAGCAAAGATCGAATTTCTATGTAGTACTTGTGATTTGAACTCGTTTTAACGCAGCATTATTTATGGGAAGATCTAAGCAGATATGTTATTTATTATTAAATTTGATTTCTGCAGCATTGCCTGGATACCTTTTGAATTCCACCGCAATCTTGAGCTAGCCAAATTGGACCCTGATGCAGAATTATGGGCATTTGCAACAACTGTGTGGGAGATATTCTCTCGAGGGAAACCGCTCGAAAAAATCGGCATAGAAACTCTACGTGAAAATTACAGCCGCTCTCGAGCTATCCTTCCTGTACCTTCGAAAGATTGCCCCGAACAAATGTATTTAACAATGATGTCTGGCTGGAGCCAAGATCCTGACAAGCGTTTCAATCAACAGCTGATTTTCTCGCGACTTGCTTCTATCAAAGAGTCAATTTCCTCGAATTATTCAAGCGTTGATGAGATGACTACAACGACTTCACTTGATTCAACGTCTGTGAGGTCGAAAAATAGCGCTATGTCGACGTACACTGGTAAGATTGCTTGCAAAAGTTGAGTTTACATTTATTTTATGGTAAATACTCTTTTAGATGAAACGATGATCAATGGAAGCAGTGGTAGTGAGCCAAGTCTAAACTCCTACTCGGACTATTCACGAAATGATGATCGAACTCCACTTCTTCACCACCAGAATGGGATAACACACCCCATGTACCCGCAAAGTTACTTTGACGAAACACCGTCTGTTGTACCTCTATCAAATGGAAAGGTGATCTATAAAGAAAAAATTGGTGAGGGGCATTATGGAACCGTGCATCGTGGAGAGTTTCATTTTTATAGCAGTAACTACGAGCCGGTACAGGTGGCTATTAAGACTTTAAAAAGTTGCTTTGGCAGCCCTCACGCCAACCTGGATTTTATGAGAGAAATCCAGATCATGAAGGTAATGTGTTTCTTTATAAGTTGATTAGCTGGAGGATGAATATTTATTTTATCACAGAACTTAAACCACCCAAATATTGTTAAGATTCTCACTTCGATCGACAAGCCCCTGGTGTCAATTATTATGGAGTACGTTGAGTGCGGGTCATTCCTAATTTATTTGTCCTCGAAAAAGCCAAATTTGACTGACGTGAAGTTATTACGCTTCGCGCTTGATATTGCAAATGTAAGTAATTAATATTAAAACTAATTTTCAAGATTTTTAATAATATTAAAATTCTTAGGGTATGAACTATTTGCGGAGTAAAAATGTGATTCATCGCGATTTAGCGGCCAGAAATATTTTAGTGGACAGTGATTGCGTAAAAATCTCAGATTTCGGATTGGCACAGTTTGCAGATTCGGATGGGTATTACATTGTCCAAAATGATCGAGAAATTCCTATAAAATGGTAAATGTGGTGTGCACGTTATATTAATGCTCTAGTGTTAAAACATTTTATTATTTTACAGGTATGCACCTGAGACGATAAGAACAAACAAATTCTCATTCCAGTCTGATGTGTGGTCATACGGTGTAACACTATTTGAAATGTTTTCACGTGGAGAGAAACCAAATTTATTGGACCCTAATGAGGAGCTTTCACAGAGCAAACTCCTTGATCGACTGGAAAGTGGAGAAAGGTAAATCTAAGATAATTAGTTCAAGTAAATTTACTCTAAAATACCCAACATTTTCTAGACTGAAGAGACCTTCTATGTGTCCTGAAAATATTTACAGAGAGCTAATGCTTCCCTGCTGGCATAAGGAGCCAAAAAGTCGACCTGTGTTTAGCGAACTGATGAATGTTATTGAAAACATCCTAAGCGAAAATGGTGAATGCGTCTGAGAAGTACTGTGAAATGTTTCATTGTTCATATCTGTTTTATGTATTTGTAAAGTTAATCAATTTTTAGCTTTGTTGTTTAAGTAACAGAATCTGTAAATATTCGCTTAAGCTATCGTCGCGCACAGTGGAACGTTTATTCGCAGAGAACTATACTTTGAGAATCACTTGCCTTCTTAGTATTTTTTTTATCGTTAGCTGTTAACGTTATCTTAAAATTATTTCCTTCTAAGTACTTTTAATTTGTTGAATAATAAATGTCAGAAATATAATTGTTTAAATCTAAAAGTTTTTTTTCCCTATTGTATCGAGTTAAACTTAAAGCAGCTCTATCATAAGGAAACAATTATTGGCTAAATGAGCCGAATGTTTTACAAGTTACTGCTATAGAAAATATGTGTGCAAAACAGTTAATCCCTAATCGTAAATATTTTGGGAGTTATTTAACTATTAGAAACTATAGCGAATTTTCATAATTTGAAACTTTTAATGAGAATGGATTTGAATGATAAAGGCTGATTGGTGGAGTGAGCTTCATGGAATGCACAATTAAATTATATTTTCTTCCACAATTGTAGACTTTATGGGTATTATTATGTTACTGATTTAGGACCTTCATAAAATCCATACCACTAAACGAAAACAGTGTTTAAAAATATTAAGCCTTTTAAAAAGTAAACAAAATTGACAGTCATATAATATTTTTAATTTTATATATTTGTTTACTTAGTTATTATGGATCAGTTAAAACTTTTTGTTTCAGACGAGCATTAAATAAGCTCAAAATGATCTACAGTCATCGCCATTATGTTTTTTTTTAAATAATAATTGCACATAGTCTTTAAATATCGCTGAAAATTTATAAATTTAATTCGGACAAAATTACCTGAAAAAAAAATCTGACAAAAATATAAAGTATTAAAGAACAGAATTTAAACGATGTTGTTTTTAAAAATATCCTTTTTAATACATAGTTATATATATACATTTAAGGTTGGTAAATCGAAGAGAGTTCGTCGAGGAGCTGTCGATGTTGCTTTGTTAAAGATTCGTAGGTAAAAAGCTCTTGAATTGCATCTAGAACGCCTTCCTTATTCTTTTCCTGCCAAGACACAACAAGGTCCTTCAGGGAGATTTGAATGGATAACGGAATGTCTTTGCCGGGATCTCCGTCGCAGTCATCAAATTCCACATTTGAATATTTTTCTAAAAGCTTAATATGCGAAGGTGAGTGCCTTGCAGGCGGGAGTTCCAAGATAACCAACAAGAGCAGTCGCGTCGTCTGGATCCGATTCAAAACGTCGACGTAGAGTGCTTCTTTTTTTCGTTCTGTGATGTTATCGAAAATATCTGTAAGTTTTTCCAAGGCAGCTACATAGTCTTTGTTTGTGATGCTTTGAGCGGCCGACTGTTCTAAGTCGTAGATTCGGTGACAGGGTGAGGAAAAACTGCTTGTACCCTCGAAATCTGGGTTCAGTTTCTTAATCTCTCGAATTACTGCTGCCTTCACAACTGAGTCATCTTCCAACTTTTGTAATGTTTGATAGTAGGATTTGAGAGCACCCTGAAAATAACGTTCTATTAACATTTTGATTATCAATTCAAAGTAAGCAAACATTTCTCTAAAGCATTTTCTTCAAAAACTTCATGTATTTGAAATTGGTCAATCCCATATTACATATCAATTGAGATCTCTCAAAGAAACATCTTCCTGCAACACATGTGGTCTTGTTTTAAGCTGTGTGAATTTGATACGTGAATGAACTGATCAAAAGTTAATTAAGTAATCGCAAAATAATGACAAACATTAAGGAATATTTCAGCATTTCATTAATGCTTCAAACTGGAATTCCATAAGATTTTAAAAATAGGACTAATGGAAGAAAATAAGCTTTCGTTAAAATTAAAACAGTATTTATTGCCACGAAAAAATTTAATCTCGGGCAAGTTGTAAAAATAGAAAAATAAATAGAAAACTTGTAAATATGTAAATAAAGCATTTTGAAGAACATACCCATAAAATTCTTCACATGGATTCTTTTGAAATTTGTTTTCCACTGAAATACGCACGTAATTTATTAGACTAGAAATATTTACAAAAATACATTTGCACATTTTCAAACTGAATGAGCAGTTTGTGGTGAAAAAACTAATGTTACTTCAAGCTGAGCCCTATATTTTTCTAAACTGAATTCAATGCATTTTATCAGATATCGTTTAACCTCTTATGTGCAGACACGCAAAGTACGATTTTGTATTTTTAATCATTTATTTCCTCACGCATTAATGAGAGATGTAACACTTTTTAAATAAAAAGTACACGCTTTAAAATTAACCCGAGTCCATTTAAATTCAATCATTTTTCGCAGAGTACAGTCATTTCAGTGGTGTTGAGGAAAAACCAGTTAACTGACTTTTCTGACATTTTGAGAAATTGCCGTTTAAAGTTTAAAATGTGAATCATGTTGTAGCAATGTTGTGCGTTAAAATTCTCATAGAACATTGTCAATAAAGTAAAAAAAAATCAAAAAAAACATATTATATATATTATATATTATTCCCAAATAAACCCAACGTTTTTCTTTAAATTCAGGTCACTTAACTGGTTTTTCCTCAAAAATGTCAGTTAACTGAAAGTTTTATACGTTTTACGTGAAATATGGTGTTCGAAAACCCTTCCAACTAGTCTCAAATGAAAGTTCACTTGAAAAGACATCAAAATATATACGTAACTTAATTTTCGAAAAAATGTCAGTTAACTGGTTTTTCCTCAACACCACTGATTTTAAAATCACTAAAATTTTAAATGTTTTCAGGTGATCCCTAGTTATTTTGAGAAGTGTTCCTCTTTCTAAAAATGCCTCAAAATAATATTGCTAAATATTTGCCATAAAAATATAATAAAAAGAAATCTGATTCCCTTTCTTATGCCAAGAAGCTGCTAAATCTATCTATATACAATACCTAAAATCCAAAATCCTCACGAAATCAGAACTATAAAGCATCCAAACTTAAAATTTAGCACGTATCTTAAAGATAGGTCTACACTGAGCAAACAAACGCAAACGCATCCGTACACAGGTTTGCAATCCAACTTTTCTATTGTGAACATTGAAAAAAACATTGGAAAACCCCAACGCATATAAGCGAATTTGTTTGAAAGTTTGGATGTCTCAATACAACCAAACGAAGGCATTTGGAAGCGTTTGCCTAGGTTCCATCACAAAAGTAAACGAAGGATTTGCCTTAATGTAACATGAAACATTTGCATTTGGAAATTTTTCCATTCAAGTTGGAAAATCTCAGCACATACATGGAACGGGAGCTTATTCAAAAAAAGATACAAGTACCTATCCAACGATATCTCACCTGTTTAAATCGAAATTTACGTAAAAAAATTGCTGTTTTTTCGTGTTTTCTTAAAAATATAGATAAATTGTGAATTTGAACCCCCATAACTCCTACATTTGGAAACGGAGCCTTAACAAGTGTGATCTCATTGGAAAGGTACTTTTATTTTGTTTTGCATGAACTCCGGCTCCATGTATTGCGATGTCCCTACAAGGACCTATAACGATGCATAAAAGTACCCCTTGTTTTTTTATAGAGATAGTTTTCCGCAATAACATGGCCGATTTTTTATGTTTTTCGAAAAACAGTGATAAAACAATTTTAAAAAATTAAAAACTTAATTTTTTTAGGTTTAGGACCTAGGAAAAAGCTTAAAGAACAGAACCCATTTTGAATTTTTCATTTATCTTTTCCCGGAAGTCCAAAGTGATGCGTACCAGCTAAAATGAGACTTTTGCAAGACAACCTCTGCCGCCGCCAAAACTTACTAAAAATTAAAAAAAAAAATATTGTTGTATTCTTCAATGTTCAAAGAATAGTGCCCAAAACGATTATTTTAAATAAATATAATAGTTTTTTCAAAAAAAAATCTTGAAAATGTGCTTTTTTTCTCAGTTATGAAAGCGATTGCCCCCTTAAGTGAGCGCAGCCTCTAAAAAGCTTTGACGTCGATTTTGAGTGAGAAGGAGTGCTTTTAGGTGAGGGGGAGGAGGTAGTTTTCAAGAATAAGTTTGTTTAGGATACCTCAAGGAATCGATTGGTATAGCGTTTCGTGCATAGAATCCAAAAATTCTGTATTGCACCCCCCTCCCCCTTTTCTTATTTTATTTATTTTTTTTTTTTAACGAATCGTATTAGTAAAAATCCAGCAATTGGAATTATGACCTCATTGTCCGACAAATTTGCAAAACTTACACGAATGGAGACGCAAAAATCTCACAATCGAGATGAATCACAGGCACACGGTAACAAACGCATTCGTTTTCATTTCAATGGGCGTACACATTCCGAAAATTTATTTGTTTTTTTAATAACAAGATAAATTAAATAAATAATAATGAAAATATAATGAAATTGAGACAAATGGATGGATGGACACACAGACATTATGAAGTTATAAGTGTTGTTTGACTACACTACAGGTACTTAAAAACAGTTGTTTTCAAGAATCCAGTTCCAGCAGAAGCCTACAGAAACTAAATTCTTGAAACTGGCAAAGGGTTTTGAGGAATCACAGATATTGTTCCTTGATTCCAAGTAAAATAATAAACGAAGCAAAAAGGTCTTCTGTAGCGTTTCCGGTCATAGATATTTTAAAATATTTGATTTTAGTGACCTGTTCGGCAAGAGACATTCTCAGATTCTAATCAGGTTTAAATAAATAGGCTAAAAGTGAAATGGAACTGGGATTTAACATGGATCCCTCACAAATCTCTAGTCTAGCCAGACTATAAACTTAAAAATTTGCGACGTGCACCCACTCACCTCCACGTACTCACGATTGTTGCTTCGCAGGTGTAACTTTTCAGTCTCTTCATTTGCTTTTATGAAGGCCTTTGCTGACTTTAGTAAAAAATCAATTTCCCCAATTGCGTTTCCTGAAAAGAGGAATATATGTATTAAGGAATTTTTAAAGAGCCGAACGTGACCGAAAATACCTAGAGACTTCTCGCACTTGGAGGCCCCTAGATAACACATCGCAGCGTACTGGAAAATGCAGGCTTCTTCGAACCGGACCGCCAATCGGTTGAAATCATTTAAAACTTCGGCTACATTAGGCGCAAATCGCCTGAAATTGAGGGAAACATTTCCTTTAAACATTAGATTTATAAACTTGTAACAAGTCCCTTACTTGAAGACGACTCGCTCAAATTTCTTGAGTTTGTTGCATGCATGCAAATACTGTTGAATTAGATCATTGGGGAATTGGTTTACGTGAAACATGTCCACCGAATACCTTTTCTAGTCTATCATCGATGAAATCGCAGAGTAAACATCACAAAACTAGGATTAAAAATCTAAACAGTTTACGTGACAGCTAATGTCAAAATCAGCTGATTCTATATCGGAAAATGTTATTAAATAATTAGATTTTTTCCGTATGAATCCTCTCTAAAAGTTATAAAAATTATACTTTTTTACTTTAATAAGCAAAAAATGTAAATATAATTCAATTTATTTTTTGGTATAAAAGGTATAAATGCAATTATTTTATACCGCATGCGGGCACATTATCCGATAAGAAGAAAACGTTACTTCAAAAATTTTATTCTAGGCTGTCAGCTGTTTGGCGTGGATGTTCTGGCTAATTTTTGTGATTAAAAATAATGAGGCACGTTAAATTTATAGCCCGAACAGTTCTTGTTCAAAATAACAACGTTGAGGAGGCATGCCGGCTGCTAAATAGAATCCTGGGAAAGGAGGAGATTTTCGATCAGTACCGAAGGACCAGGTACTACGAGAAGCCCTTCCAGGTAACACCCGGGCAAAATTGCGCCTGAATGAGCAGTTTTAAGCGAAATTTCTTTCGCAGGTACGACGAAGAGTCAATTTCGAAAAGTGCAAGGCTATTTACAACGAGGACATGGACAGGAAGATTCAATTTGTACTGAGAAAGAACCGAATTGAACCCTTTCCCGGATGCAGTTGAAATCGCTCAAAACGTGTATAGAAAAATTAGCAGATGTAGACTATTATGAAGTAAAACTAAATTTACGAAAAGGCATATTTCTTTGCATTATTATAATTGCACTTGCCAGGAAGAAAGAGTGCTTCAGTTAATTCCGAATAAACTTTGCTAACTCTACAAATTTAACTTGCGATCCGTCCCATTCTCCAGAGCTATGAAATAATGCAGAGCTTTTGGTAATGCATCCCTTAAATTACTAATTCTAAGATTAGGTAGGGTAAACGCACCCATTTTATTTGTGCCTTATAGAAATTAAATAAATTTTCTAAAATTGTTTCATCTAGAGATGAGCGACCCCGAGATGTTTTAGGCGATTGTTCAAACATCTCGAAATTCTCGGTGATTTTCTCTCGCAGTCGACTTTGAAGCGGCCACGAATTTTCCAGTAGTGAATGGTCGCGACTCGCGGAAATCAAAGACAAGTTGATTATTAGGACAATTTTATTCGACAAATAAAGTTGTCTGACGATTGAAAAACTCGCCCTTAGTTGTAAAGAATTTTTATAAAAATTATATCTATCATTAAAACTACGTAATGACTTGACGACACAAGCGAGACCGAATATAGTAATCATAGCGACGATCGACTCGAGACAATCGAAAAACATCTCGATTGTTCAGTCGGGAAGCGAATCGATTGTTGACTCGATTGTAATTTTGCACCGACTGCAATTCATTCGATTGTATAAACATCTCGGACTCGCCCATCAGTAGCTTCATCACGTAGACTTCAATAGGAAATATTTATGTGTAATCCACCTAAAACGAATTCTGGAGTATACCTAGTATAAAATATTTTGACTGAATTGATGTAAACAATCTATTTATATTCCTATTCGAATTTTAATATTGGTTTAACTACATAATTCGTGTTTGAGCAACAATATTGCAATAGAGAAGAGCCCCTCAAGCAGCCAAAGCGGCACTGAATGCTAATTCTAACACGATCAAATTGCGGTGAACTGCTATGGTAATCTGTGCCCCTGCCGATTTATTGCAAGAAGTGAAAACTTTTCGATGTCGGAAATTTCGGATTTGCTACCGAAATGTATTCTTATACAGAGAAAAGGCCTTTCGGCGGCAGGAAGAGGTAGATTTCAATATGGTAAAAATTGTTTTTACATAAGGGAATGTAATGCTGAATTCACCACTCCCTTTACCGATTCACCCTATTTGCGAACATAAGTAGATGAGATATTGCCACGAAGAATATGTTAGCCGAGTTTAATCAAAATCAATTAAGAAATATACGGTCTGCATGGAAATAAATTGAAATATGTATGTATATAGCGAGAATTTTTTAACATGACCTAGATATCGAGCCGATAAATACATACGCAAAGTTGGATCAAAATCCATTCAGAAATGCGGTAGCTACCGTGGTAACAAAATCACTTTTAGAAACTGATGTAGCCTCTCACCCCTTTGACCTTTCTCCAACATTTTTTAATACGACTTACAATTAGACCTAAATACTGTCAATGTCTTAAGTTTGGTCAACAGCGGTTAAAAAATACCAAATCAGATTTATATAATTTACGTAGTCCCTATATCCCCACCCCCTTGATCGATTCCGCCCATTTACGAACCTAGCCGAGATATTGGCGGGATAAACGTATAGACGAAGTTTGGTCAAAATCGGTTAAGAAATAGGTATAAAATAGTTTTTAATTATTAGAGGATAATTCTTAGTTTTAAATTTTAAGTTTTATTAGCTTGGATAAATTTTTCAATCTCGAACAGCAAATGGTTGTATTCTAGAATATGCTTGTCAAGTCCTTCAATGCCTTCTATTAAATAAGTAAAAATGAAGCGTTTCAACACAAATCTACGCGTCTATTAATACGTATCCCTAGCATATAATGTGAGATTAATAAAGTATAGTTCAATAACTGGAGATCGCTACAGAGACATGTTGCAACGTTATTTCTTTGGTCAATTGCATGGGCTAGATATTAATGATATGTGGTTTCAACAAGACGGTGCGACATGCCACACAATCGACTTATTGAAATCTAAATTTGATGAACGTGTTATATCGAAAAATGGTCCTGTCAATTGACCGCCTAGATCGTCTGATTTAACACCTCTAGACTTTTTTTTATGGGGCTACCTTAAATCATTGGTCTATGCCAACAAGCCGGCGTCGTTACAGGAACTCAAGAGCCAAGATTGAACGAGAAATAGTGGCCGTTTCCGTCGAAATGTGTGGCCGAGTCATCGAAAATTGGGTTCAACGAATCGACCGCTGCAAACGTGCTCGTGGTGGACATATGCACGAAGTCGAATTCCATACATAAATGTTTTGATTGTACTTCAAGCCAATAATAAAATTTTCGAGATATCTCAAATGGTTCGCGTTTTATTTAAAAAAAAAAGTTGTCAAGTCCTTATTGGAAAACCCTTTATAAGGAAAAAATAAAGTAACAAGTTAACTTCCTGTTATTGAAATTTTTCTGTATACTACCTATTTCAATTGAAATATAAATTAATTACATTTCATATTTCAATAAAAGGGCTTCATGGATAAAGAAAAAAAAACCAAACATATTCAACGAAAACTAATATGGGGCCTTTTATTTACTATACATTCTACTGTGTTGCAATTTAACATATTACGGAAATCAAATTCTTTGTAAAAACATGTAAATACGTCGCTGAAAATTATTTCATATTTAATTATCTTCATTTCTACGAAGACATAAGGGTACAACAAATCAGTCTTGACAGCCCAATGTTACTGGAATCAGAAGAGAGTAAAATTAGATTTCAGCGAATTAATCCTCAAGCGAATTTTATTTTACCTTAATTTCTACAGCTATAGGACGTGGACCCCGATATACTTCTCCATTTTGTTTCTCAGTTGCTTGTTGAGAACAACTTTGCGATCTGAGCGTTGAATCATCTTGGTCATCTTGATTTGTCTTGTCGAGCTCATCGTCTTGAGTTGGTTGTGGTACGTCGTTTGGTTGATCATTGCAAGAATCGACAGTATTTTCTTCAGTTGCATCTTCAATAGAAGGTTCCTAGAACAATGGTATACTTAAAATTAAGAATTTAATGCCGTAAACGATTTTTACCTTCTTTAATGCAGCTGGAGGTACTAGCAAATGCCGACCTGTTGCACATGCTACTTGCAGTAGTTTAATTCCCTCCTCTCTATTTTTTCCGTATTTCGTTTCCCATGCATCTAGAAGTCGATTGTAATACCGAGCTCCGTCAATATATTTCAAAAACACATGCGACTCGGGACCTGGAAAAATTCTCTCTAATGGGGAGCTTCGCGCTAATTCGTCTTCAGCTACAATAAGGCAACGCAAATCATCCGGTGTCAGCTCTTCCAGTATTGTGTTCAGGTACTAAAATTTATCTCATAAAGAGGCTGTACGAAATAAAAATGTTCGTTTACTCACATCTTCTCGGCAATCAATAGCTTTACTCGTGAAATGATTATGCTTTTTCGTTTCATCTGCTGATAGACACATTGTATATAATCTTCGGTCAAAAGATAAAGGGCCGTGAAGATTGTATTCTCGCAAAATACGCACTTCGTCTTCATCGGACAATTTGGGAGGAACCTAAAATGAATATTTGTATGAAAATAATTTCATAATTTTTCTTGTTCGCAACAAGATCATGAAAACATCAAATATACATATATAAATAGAAAAATTGGAATATGCCCCATTTTTAAATTTTTAGGACTATGAGAATATTGATTTAAAACAAAGGTTAATTAATTCCTAATATGCATCTGCAGAAAAATAATAAGATACTGAAAGAATCAAACAATTATTACAATTTGAAATATCAGACTTTTTCTTGAAAATACCGGCATAGAACGTGTTAATAGTGAAAAAGAATATTTAAATTGTCGAGCTTTCCTCCTTTCGTAATGGCTACAGGAACTGGACAAATCAAAAATATAAAAAAAACGCAGTTAAAGGTACAAAGCATCACGCACAATTTTTAAATAGTTTCCCACATATTAATTTGAAGGTTTTAATTATATACATATAACAGAGTGATGTTAATAAATCATAATAAAGTTAATCAAATGAGTTTATAATGATCCTATAATAAATAGACCTACCTGATACATAGCTGTGTTTAAAACAGCTTGAATAAGTGGCCCCTTGACATGCAAATCGAGTGGAAGATCCGAATGTAATGAAGGTGAGATATTTACTTCTAGTAGCCACGGTACCAGATTTTCATCAAGTAAAACATCAAAGCCGAATAGCTCGTAGCAGCAATATCTGCTGTTCACGTTAAGTTTGAACATTCGATTAAGGCAGTATTCTCCGGATAGAATTGTCCGTACCACGAGATTACGTAGAGTTCCCCACAGCCGCTTGGTGTTTATTCCCCTCTGTCGAAAGTACGACCACAGCGATTTGAGTGTCCATTTGTGTCCTTGACATGCATTGAAATCTTCATTTCTAGAATAGTTTGCGGACAACTTGTTGATGCTGTAGTTTGTTAGATGCATGCATCGATCACTTAGAGTATCTAATTTATCACTGTATTGTACTGCAAGACAAAAATAATTCAGTAAAATAAAAACCTTCAGATAGTAAGAAACAAACGAATTACCTGAGGCGAATCTAGCTAACCCGTCTGTGTGCATAAATATCCTCATAGGATTTATCGACGTCACGACTACGTAGAGCCTTAGATCAAACTTGTTTCCGTGGATTAGAAGGGGTTTTTCGATATATCTGTAAGATGGCAATTATTTATGTTATTCTTTTATAAAAGTACACCTCGAACCTTTGTACAATTAACGGCCTCTGTTTAGGAATTTCAGACCACCTACTGACTACCTTAATCCCAGTACCCCGGGCACTTGCTGGTGGTTTTATTATCCATTTTGTACCTTTTTTGGCGTACCTTGGCCAGGCCTTCTTTAGCATATCTACTTCCTGCGGCAGAATAAATGTCCTTGAAAGAAATTAATTTAATTCTAAATCTTAAAATATTATGCAGATATAATATATATACTTTTGCATGAAGCCAAATTCTTTTCTTCCGTGTTTGGCCATGTACTGCCTTAGGTTTTTCCAAGCACTATCTTTTCTGCCGATTTTAAACGTTCCTGGCAAATGATTGTACTTTTGGTGTGATTTCACTGTTTTGAAGCAAGGACTTTTCATATGCTTTTCCCAGGTGCCCATCCAGTCATTTGTTTCTATTAAAAATAATTCCATTCAATTTCAAGGTATCCGCTAATAACAGCACATATTTATTTCTGTATTAGCTCACAGGTTAATATTTTGAAAATCTTATTCTATCATAAACAAAATACAGAACGGCTATTCATGAATACAATTCGATTGATTGTATCGTAAATAACAAAATCTCCATAAAATGTTAGGACAACGCATCCAGGAATTTAAAGAAATTCTATTAATTTTGAAAATGTCTTAGTTGTCGATCGAAAGTGATATGAATTTTTAAAGGACCCTCCGAGTAGAAAAGCAATTAAAGAAAAGTTACAAAGCCGATTGTGAAAAATATGTTTATGCGTGTTTGGGGTTTGGTAGATTAATATTTTTGATAGGTTTAAATTAAAAGAAAGTTGCACATTTCCCAGAATATTTGTGCAAATCTCTAACAAAACTTTTCTAAAATCTAAAATAAATTAACTTCTTCAATGAAGTTGCTACAACCTAAAATTTTTTTGTCAACTTATTGTTTTTCTTACAGAATTACTGCTGATATAAAATAAATGGTACGTAATCAAGTGAAGCATTATATATTTCTTCTGTTAAAAGTTTAGGTCGAAATTAAAAACAGACATTTTTTGTTTCTTTTAAAATCGGAGCAAACAATAGAAATAGGGAGCAGGAAAAACAATATATTTAAGAAAAAACTTTTCAGAGAAAAACTAGGTATCCGAATATTCGGTGGTTTACAAAGTGAAAAAAGTGTTTAAATCGTACTGTATAAATGGCATCAAATGTACAAAGTCAAAAATTGAAGATAAGTTAACTTACTTTTGATCAGTCGAAATCCAGAATTTATAATAACCCTCTTAACAATTTTGGGCATTACATTGCTATGCTTCCACTTGAGCACTTTGTGTAATTCGAAAGGTATCGCAGGACCCTTTTCGACATGCGACGCAAACGTGAGGTATGGAGGAACAAATGGGAACAAGCTCGGTGTAAACGGCGACTTTGGCGTAATGTACTGAGTAGAGGTAGTAGCACTTGAGGCTAGGGACGTCTGATCTGATTCCAAGAGTTCAACTTCTTCGTCCGAGTCAAACATGTAAGCGTATCCTTTATATTCGTCCTCAGAGTCAGAATCAGAGTCATAGTCATCTATAACATCTATATCTGTTGGGAAAAATAAAAATGTATTACTAAATAAATTCTAAAGCATTGCTTCTTGTTACTTCTCACCGAAATCGTCATCGTCGTCATCAATTTTGCTTCCATCGTCAGATTTGTCGTCACTCTCCTTTTTATCATCGTTATGCGAAGTTTTAGAGGCTGGTTCTTCGGCAATACTATATCCTAGGGATGGGTTGAGCATCGCTGTAGTATCCGGAAATGAGGACACGGTCTGATGCGATTGAACCCGTCCCTCTGGAAAAATTTCTTTACCATTGTCTTTACCTTTCGCTGGCGATTTTGATCTTTGTTTATGCTTTTTACTGATACCATTCAAACAAACGGGGCTACTTTGTTGCACGCTATAAACTGTACTAATTGGAGTTAATATTTTGGGCTTATCCTGCTGTGTTGTGCTAAGCAAGCTAGCATGATAGGGGTTTACGATTATTTTCGGTGCTGGCTGTGGTGAGGGACTTTTCCTTTTAGATACTCGCTGGTTGTTGGCAAGATGACTGTTATTGGTATTGGGCGCATAACTTTCGTCTCTGGCACGCTTTAAAACCAACTTCAGTGAATAAAACAAAAAGGAGAAAAAAAAAGCCACATTTAATTTGAAAACACAGTTAGTTTGGATAGCAGCAAAATAAAATAATCATAAAATAAAAACGGACTAAGGCACAAAAACTCGTTTTAGTCATTAGATCGAAAATGCTGAAAATACTAAAAACCACAACTCTCAAGCTTTAATAAAAAATACTTACTTCATCGTCAGTCTCCTTCTGGAGGGAACTTTTGTTCGGATCATGCGTTTCGGAATCACTTCTAGTCCTGAGTCGCCTTTTTGTCGGTTCCGAATTTTTTACAATTTCGTCCCTGAAACATCCTTCTGGAGTATGGACGTGATTGTGTTGGGACAACATCGCCGGGCTTTTTCCATGCTCCTTGTACATTTCTATCTCCTGAAGCCAAGATTCTCTAAAATCGAGGATCTCTGGTCCTTTGTTATTTAGCTTATCGTATAGTGTCTTTGCGCCTGAAATATTTTCCTTGGCATTGTCGTTTTTCAGTGGAGGTGAACGTTTTTCACTGATTGGTGCCATATTAGCTTTAGAACTTTTTGAATCGTACTTCACAGGTTGTTTTTTAAGAGATTTTCTCTTAACTTTAAGTCTTCTTTTGGTGATACCTTGATCATCTACCTTATGTGCTATTTTGCATGTGGAACAGACGCGTAAATCTGTTGAATAGTCTAACCACTTTTGTAAGTGAGTTAAACTATGATACTGGCTCTCAGTGCCCATAGGGTTAAGATATTAATTGATATTTTCGCTGGAAGAAAAGATAATTAAATTTGTTAAAAAGAGTACTTGATATGAATATTTATAATTATTATTTTGAACTCTGGATTAAATCTAGCTCAAACTTGACTGGATGAAAACCTGGAATAAGGCTCGTTCAAATCTTCAACTTGGTTACAATTTCGATTAATTTTGCTAGTCTAATAGTTGGTAGTAGTTGAACTTTGCTTATTTAATCGTAAGCACCAATTTTGGCGATTGTCCTTTGGTATTTAGTATAATCTTTGTTTGGATCATGATTTGGTTCATTTTCAAAACTTTTATTTAAAATATTTATAAAGGCTATCCATATTTTGGTGTCGTAAAGCTCTTCCTCTAGTCTAGGACAATAGTTCAACAAGGAAATTATACAAGAAAAGTACGAAATTACGTTCCTCAGGAATGCTTTTTACTAATCGTTCGCATGTGCAACATCAATCAAAATAGATTGAAGGTCGACCGTCGTATCATTTGAAAAATTCTTTAAATTCAATTATACAAGCATCATAAGCCCGCCAAGTCTCAAAGGGTATGACCTACTACTACAAAAATATGTATGACGGGAAGAAAGACAAAATATTTATGCTGTACACACCATTAGAGAACATGTAAGAGCATATGATAGGCGATACCATGACTAATGATTTTCATAAGACATTTATTTTTTTCGTTGGCAGGACATCAAAGAGCAAGTACGCAGTAGCTAGACAAACAAATCATCGATTTGATCAGACTTTTTTCTATCAATCAAATACCTACGTACAGCGCAGAAGCTGATCTCGGGTTAACAGGTGTGGAACAATTAACAAATGATTTATTTATATTATGGTTCGTCTCAATAGACAACGATATTTTAAGATTGGCAAGTTCATGAGTCGAGATATTTTGGGTGTTGTATAAAAAACACTTGATGCTTAAGTGAGTGCTTGGTAGTTTTTTGAATCTTTAAAATTTAAAATGTATATATTAAATTTATTTGTGAAATGCAAAATATTGCAATTATTATATAGTATAATTTTTATTTAAATTTTTTATTATGCATTTCACATAAACAAAATTTATTAGTCTCTTGTATTGCTTCGAGTGACGGTCTTCATACCGTCTTGTAAATTTTAAACACAAATATTTCGTATTTGTATTTTTATTACAAAAATCCGTAAAGCACCTGATCCGAATAAAAAGCAGAACACATTTTTTCCGGGCGTCTGTTTTAAGTTTATCACAGTAAACTAAACAATTTTTATACGAACATATAAATCTGAAAGGGAATCAGATCCGATTATTTGGACTTTCGCTAGCTAGAGAATCGTTTTAAATAAAATTTTCAATAACATGCACTTATTTATGTTTTTTTTGTGTAAAGTTACTTTTGATTCTTTGATATTTGATATGAAATGATGAATGATAAATGAATTCCCTTTTGTATTGCTTTTTTTTTTACATGTTCGATATTTATACTGAAAATATATTCCATAGATAAAAAGAGGAAGTAGGAAGGGCGCGACGCATAGTGCACTCAAATTAAATTTTAGTGGACATACATACATTTGTATGTAACTGTGTTAAAGATCATCAAAAATCAACTTTTGTTTTTAAATTTACTTTGATCCTTTTTCGGGATAAGGATCTTTTATTATTGACTTTTTATGAAAATTTCGATTTCAAATTTGGGTGCATTGGGTTGGGTAACGTTGCTTAAAAACCTCAAAAGTGCTAAGATAGGAAGGAATGTTATATTCTTATAATTACTAAATTTTTATGAAAATAATTTATTCCACTCTATCTATGATAAATAGCAATGTTCAAATGACGTCGGTTTGATATCAGCGAGACCGCCAACCACTGCGCAGAGTCATCTTCGAGCAGCTTGTACACGGATTAAATGAAAAATTTTTGGCAACTATGAATAGTTATTTATTTGCAAAAATCTCGATTTTTGCAATTATTTTGCATTTGTTAAAAAAAAGATCTTGAAATATGTAATATGTAATTCCAAAAAGATTTATTTAAGATCTAAGTATATAATTATTGTAAACGGCAACGGAGGATTCTAAGGTGAAGATTATTTTTACTTTTTTAAGCTTCACAATTCTTATTTTGATTCTGTGTACGCATCATCAAATTAACAAATTTTAAGACAATGATAATTAGAAGAGAATTAACCTAAATAATCCTCCTTTTTTCTTTTTTAATAAATAAAGCCATATTAAGGGGGTATTCTAATTGGAAAAAAAATGTTCTTTCTTTTTATCGAATGCTACCTAATATTGTGTGAACAGGTGGTAAAATTTAAAAAAAAATTCAAGTGACGCAATGTGTCGCCAATTTTATATACATATACATACTAGAGAAAAACAGTTCCAAAAACTTTAAACGCGTTTTCTCAAAATACCAATTTTTGGGACAGTTGGTACGATTAGAGGAAAATAGCTGAAGACATTGGGCTGAAGTTTCAAGGAAATCTTTGAAGACGTGTAACTATAGCCTTTTTTTAATTAATTTTTTAGATTCACCCATAAATTTAAATCCCACTTTGATTTTTTTGTTTGAATTGGATTTGCCCTATATTAGCAACCGCAAAAACCATCAAATTAGTCTTCTACTAAATGCAATTATAGCTTAAAATAAAAAACTAAATTTTTTCTTGTAAACTACAAGAGTACTTTTCAATTACTTTGTACAAGGGCAGAGAAATAAAATTATAACATCTGCAAAATTTATTACACCCTTAAAGAAAAGTGGTACTGGCAGTAGACTACCATTTGTCTTCGTCATGGTTCAGGTGCTGCAGAATGGGCTTCTCAGGAAATGAAAAATACCCTAATGGAAGGTTTCTAATATTATTGTTTTCATTAAATTCAGGATTTTAGTTTTAGTTGTCATATTATGTTGAATGTGATGGCTCATTCCTTTTCGCGGATAGACAAATGACTCAGGTCAGGTGCATTCTGCGATCCACAGAACCACCTCACATCCGCAACAATTAGTATAAATAGCTTGACCATAATCAAGCAAATCAAGCAAAATAAGAAGAGATCTGCACCGCTTGCAATTCTCACTCGGGCAACTTCCTGCTTCCAAAAGATGAGTAACAAAACATCTCGTCGGGCGAAGACGTCCTCCCAATTAAAATCGCAATTACGTAAGCCAACAGGCTCCTGAACGGCTAATTCTGGGACATTGATAATAACTCGTCGATCTGCTCAAGGGCAGAGCGCTACCCACTCCTCCTGAGATTGATTTTTCCTCAGTGCGGCAAGCGGTGAGGACATTTAATCGCGATTGCGATCGACTCGGTAGCATCTGTGAGACAAATAGCTGAAAGTGAAGAACGCAGATGAAATTCTTGGTGCCAATTAATCAGCCCGCATAGACGGCCTGGATACCTTCCGCCGACTGTGGGCAGGTCACCGAAAATACTTTTTTATCGATTGCCGAAGCCGCTCTAATCACCGAGAGAAGTGTTTCAAGAACAGACTTGACTGAGGTGCACCGCCGGGTGTGGGGGCCCCCAAAATGACAAAGGCGGTTGAATGATAGAATCCACAGCAGCACCCAAGCCCGCCGTGGACCGAATGAATTTCTGTATTTAGATGCGCTCGACCTGGGTACGGCGTTCAATCAACCCGTGTCAAGTTGAAACGGCCGATTCGCACGAAATAGGGCAAGATCTCTATAATTAGCCCCCGCTACTGTCCTTAACTGCGCGTGGAGTCGCAGCAGCACCTCACACCAGGGCCCCATCGGCACCTTCGTGCATGACAACCGTGAAACTTCTCCAAATATTTTTCCAGATACTAACCTAACCTCACTTCCTCCATGGTTGTCACAAGTGTAAAATGTTTTCACTAAAAACTCCAGTTCCACTGCGACCTGGTCCAATTTATGAATTAAACTGCGTTCTGAAATTGTCCCCCTTCGCAACTAGGCACTTTTGGGGGCGGGGGCTCCTCACGGTAACGGCACAACGGCAATGGAGCACAGTGGTGCATAAACAAACACAGCGAATTTCCAGAATCGATAAAACGCGAAAGATTTGCACGGCTCCACGACACTTCCTCGAATGTCCGTCGCGGTCAGGTTTTTGTGAAGGCGCTCGTCAAGAAGTCAATGGGCCTTCCGCGCGAAACGGCGCAACATCGACACTTTTTGGAAAACAAAACAAAACCGCTGGATTCTTATGGCAACGGCGGCGGGCCCCCCGAGATTATAAAAAAAAAAAAAATATTCCAGATTGCGTTCACCGTTCCGCTGCCGCTGGCCGCTGATTATCTGCACCGCACGTCTAGTCTCGTCTGCACCAAACCAACTTCAAGCGTCGGCCGCTGCGCTCCTGCTGGCGGTGTCGACGGCCGCGAATTCTATGTTTTGCCTCGATGTGTGCTAATGCTTTTTATTGTCGGGGCGCGTGTGTGCGTGCGCCACTCGGCTGAACCGACACGGGACCACGCAGGCCGCGCCGATGTGTGTGCGTGCGTACTCGTACGTGTGTGTGTGTGCGCGCTGCGATTTTTCTTGAATGAAGTTCAAGAGCAGAAGACAGAGACCGCCGCCGGCCGCGCGACTTCGGAGGAATCGCACCGAAGCGATGCTGCGCGGACCCCGCGAGCGATTCAAACGACTGTTGAGTTATCTCGATTTGGTGCAACCATCTTCTCGGGGTGCCAGCGAGCATTAAGACGGATGTTGAGTTCTTTGCGGCACACTGAGAAAGGAACCTTCCGCCGTTTTTGTTTTTTTCCAAAAAATATGTCATTTATTTAATAATGGGTTGAAGAAGATCATTCCTCCGGCAATCTGGTTGGAGACATTCCCATGAGGTGTGACAAGATGAAGAGCTCGAAGCAGGAATTCTCCTTCGACAAAAACTTCCCGCCTTCAGCTACGCAGGAGGAAATTTTGGAAGAGCTTTCGATGCTCGTTCCCGCCATTTTAGTGAATGTTATTCATTGCAAAAAGATTATTGGGCTGTGAGTTTCTTTTAAATGTGTTTTTGAAATTCTGAAATTTTGTGATCGTGAACCTTCTGGCGCTTTGAAATAGAGAGACCACATGAATAAAAATTACACAAAAACTAGGAATAAAAAATGGAAGTAAGTATCCCAATCATTTTAGGTTTCACCTGCGATAAAATTTTTAGTAAGCTGAATTTTTGAATCTTTATTATAGGTGTGTTTCTTTATACATTTCATGGAAGGAAGAGAAAAATCGAATAAAGAAATTGATAATATGTTTACATTTATTTAAGAACAATTTATCTATATCATTGGGAGTATCTTAATTTTTGCGACAGTTCCCATTTTTGACTATTGTTGTCCTTAATTTTTTGATACATGGATTTCAGGCCTGAAACGAGAACATTCCTTTTATTTTACCTCTTAAGGGGGCAGACACAGTTAGAATTTTGAAAAAATCTATTTTTTTTTTTGGCATTTCCTGAAAGTAGAATATTTCAAAAGTATTGTCTGAAAATTTCAGATAAATCGGACTGTTATTTATGGAATAGACGATTCAATGTAAGTTCCAAAATAAATTTTTTATGTGCATTCAAATCGTACTCAAAACTTTAAGGGGGTCGTCTCGTGTGAAAGCTGTTTTGAAGGCTGTTTTGAAGGCTATTTTGGGGATTTTTTTTTTAAAAACGATTAAAATAAAATAATTTATAAATTATTTATCATTTTTACTAACTTTTAAACAAACTTTGCATATTTTTTAAAATCGATATATCGAATATAATTGAAAATACACCGCCCAACAGGAACACTTATAAAATAAAAGTTTCTCCACTGCTGCCATGATTTCGGCCGTTCTGCTTCTCGGAAATCAAAAACAAACGTCAATTGTGAGAGTGAGGCTGTAAATTAAACTAAAATGAAGTCAGAATTCCAAAAACAAAATTTTTTTTACGCTTTAAAAAAAAAATTTAATTTTTCGTACTTTTTTGGAGTCTATTAAGCTGGTAAAAAAAAAAACTAATGAAGCAATCTCAATTATTTTAGTTCACTTTGTATTAATATGCATATGTATGTACTGAAGATGCCGTAGAAATTTGAGCAGAATTTATTAACTAGTTCTTGAGATATCATGGCGGCAATTCGAAAAAATCGTGTTTCGAGAAAAACACGTCTGAAAGTTATTATATAATTATAATAATAAAAAAAAAATTGTCTTACCATCAATCAGCTATGCCTGGACCATAGAGAACACCATTTACTCACGTCTTTTACACATGTTTTAGATGTGATTTATCAAAAAAACAAAACAATTGATTTTTTTTACCTATACACACGAGACGACCCCCTTAAACGCGTTTTTCTGGAAACCATGTTTTCGAGGTCGGTGTCACTGTAACTTGAGAACGGCTTTGCCGATCGGTTTCAAATTTTTCTCACTTATTCTATACATATGTAATTGTCCTCGGAATGGATGAAGGATGAATTCGTAATTAAAATTTCAAGTGAATCGATTTAATAGTTAAGAAGTTAACCATAATCTTGTAGGTACCAATAATTGGTATGTACAATTATACATACCTATCTCTACCAACCGGTCATTTTGACAAACGCGAACGAACTCTTTCACAATATTCAGCTATTTTAAATTGCTTCAATTTACATATTATAAATTGATAAGGTAGGCCCCTTTTTGTGCTCGTATATCCTAAATCGATGAGTTGATAGAATGAGTTTCAAAACTTTTTCGTAAATATTATTGGAATACCTTGTAACAATGAAATGTTTTTCTGAATCTTTGCTCGAAAGCACCCAATCTATTTAGAAAGATAGCATGAAACGCGTCTTACAAGAATCTGTATTTTCCCCAGGAAGGGAACACATCCCTGGAATTTTTTAAAATATTCTGCCATTTGGACATTGGATTTAGACATAGCGTAAAATATACTGAAAAAAAATTTGAAATTTCAAATCAGTTGCATCTTCTTTTCTATGGTATTTGACTATAGTCCACCTTAGCCGCGTCTTAATCTTTCTAATTGGATTAATCTTGTTGATTAATTCATCATGACCTTTCATTATTACGGTTGCAGTAGTTCTGAAAAACGTATTTATTTAATCTTTGGTTGCAGTTCCCACGGATTCTGGAGGATTTCTTTGAGATGATTTGCACGAATCGCAGGCATTTTCATATTTTCGTATATTTCTAACTAGCTTGCCTCCACTCGGCTTTGCCCGGGTTACTTATTATCATATCATTTACTAAAAAGTGGGTGTAAAAGTTTGTGTTGGGAAAAAATATTTTTGGTTGTATTCACCCGAATGAAATACATATACATACTTTTATAAAATCTATGTTGACCTAATTTCATATTAATAGTTTCAATGGTTTAGGCTCAGCGATCATGAATCAGTCAGTTAGTCAGTCATGGCATCTTACTTTGTATATGCGTGTATTGTATATAATATATAGATTATTTACTATGCAGAATAATGTAGTAAGATTTCATGGTAAGACTACTAACTGAATTTATTTCGCAAAGATGCATCTATTCTGGGCTAGACACATTTTGTCTGAAGGAAATGCTTATGTTTGGAAGCAAGAAGGTATTCAAGAAAAGCAAACCCCTTTTTTGAAAAGCATTTGATATGAAACATAAGTATGTAGTACATATGTAGTCATGAGCAAAAGGTTTTACTTTAATTTTTGTTCATATGGACAACAGCATTTTTTTCAAAGTTCACAGGAATAATATAATCCTTTTTTACGTCACCCTAATTACATTGTTCTGAGTAATATTAACAACAAAAAGCTGTACAACAATATACGTGACTGGAATTTTTATTAAAGTAGCTCGATAGATCTTTTGTATAAAAAACAATTGTCCGCGAAAATATATAAATCATGTGAAAGAACAATGCTTTGTCAATATTTGCCCGTATGAGAAAGCCTTGTATATTCCAGTCCATATTTTTTGCAGAGATTTTATTTATTTTTTTAAATCAAAATGCTAAGTGTATTTAATAATTGCCTAAATTTTACGCAGCGTATAATTAGACGGGTTTTGTCCTTGTCTTCAGTCTCCCCAATGCAAACACCATAATAATAATAATAAGCTATTTTGCTTCTTCATCCTGATTTTATTATTGATAACGTGGACTATTTTTATTTCTTATCCATAAAGTAGGTACCTACAACAAATTTAAAAAAATTTATTAAAAAAGAAAAAACACTTTAGAAAATAAGTTTAAATGTTTTGATTAAAGTATGTACCTTATAGAGTGAATTATTTATTGATTTGAGTAAAAATTCTTTTAGATCATAACAGTCCAAAATTTGTGTGTATTCAGTAATCGGGGGTTTTTGTTTTTTTACAAAATTTTATACATAGTTTTCGCTGATTTTGTTAGCAAACGAGAACTAAATTAAGGACTGTAGCAAGAAGCCTCTAATAATGGTTTCCCATAAAGAGTTTGAGTTTATTTTTTTAAATTTTTTTAACCAGATCGTGGGATAGGTAGGATGAATGTTTCAAATTTCTCTAAATGATTAGATTTCAGTCCCAGGCTTCTCTCAGTCGAGCTACCATAGAATTTATTTGGGTTTAGAACTGAGTTCTAACAAACCTGAAAACTTTACAGGTATTTAATGTTACAAAATGTGTAAAATAGTCGATTGGCATAGAAACAACTACTGGAATATACATTTTCTTCGCATCAAAAAGTGAAAATCGAGGAGTTTCATAGTGTTGATATGAACTCGTTACAAATGTAGCTATCGCATTGACACGTTTTATATACTGAATTTTTGCAAACATTTTACTGTTGAAACTAACACCACATCATAAATAATGAGACACTTGAAATTTATATTTATTCAGCTGACTTAATATTCGCTGAAAATCTTTTAAATAAATGTAAGTAAAACTCGTCTATTGAAGTGTACTGACTTAGCTAGGTGTATAAAAGTCCAGAGTTCTTAAGAGATGTCTCAGTTTACTTTGGACTGCAAAATGTTACACCTGAGTTTTTGTCTGATATTAGTGGTTTTAGTCGCAATAGCGACAAGTGAGCCCTTACCAGTAAACGTAGTTTCGGGTATAATTAATGGAGTTACAGTAGCACCCATAATTAAGAGACGCGGAGAGAACACTATGCCAAACACTGGCCAATATCCGTACATTGTTTCTATAGATACGCATGAAGGTGAATGTGGTGGAGTTCTAATAAAAAGAAATGTTGTCCTTACTGCTGCTCATTGCACACTGGTGGAGGAAAGTTTTATGGTCACCGCTGGAGCCTTTGAATTTGACTACTTACTTTCACAATATAAGCAACAGTTAAGGGTGGATTTGAACGATATTATTAGACATCCAAGATTCCGGGAACTACCAACTGGAAACGTAAACGACATTGCAATTCTCCAGCTCAAGTCCAACTTCAGACTCAACAAATATGTGAACACAATCAAGTTGGCTACTGAGGACTACATTGGCGAGAACGTGTTGGCACTTGGGTGGGGCTCTACCGGAGGTCCAACAATCAGTGACGTACTCCGGAAGGCAGATCTTAGGATTATAAAGGATGATAGATGTAAACACATATTCAAGAAGCTGAACAACGATATAATTAACGATTCCATGCTTTGCGCTATGCATGACAGAAAAATGAAGACAGTTTGTAATGGAGACTCTGGAGGACCATTGATCATTTCAAATGACCAAGGTCCAAGTGACGATGTTCTCGTTGGCATCTCATCTTGGGGAGTACTGAGTTGGACGAAAGATAAGACACGTGAAGTTTGTAATCCTAATTATCCAGCGATATTTGCTAGGATTACCACGTTTAGATCGTGGATAATTGAAACTGCAAACTTAAATAGTATATAATGTTATTAAAAACTAAAATTTTTCTATTTGAAACACTTTTATCAAAAAACTTTGGGGTAGGTACCTACTATAAAAAGTAGGATAAGGATAAGTGTTTGTACTATGTATGCTTATTTTCCAAAGGATATTTTCAATAAAATAGAAAATGATGAATCTTTAACAATTTCAGAAGCTTCGAAACAATATAATATTTTAAATTGTTTTAGAATATTGCTTTAGCTCTAAGTGATTTAAAACGTTCAACTCTAAATGCTTGGTGGAAAGCAATATTGCCACAAATAGTTACACCAGGCAATACTGTTCCGACAACTGAAGAAGGAATATCCAGTGTTATTACTTTATCACACGAGTTTGAAACCGGTTACTTTGCCAATTTAAACGAAGGTGACATTAATGAGTTACTAGCAGATCATGAATTAACCAATAATGAGTTAATAAATATCATATCTGAAATCCAAAATCATGATGAATGTAATAGTGTGTACGAAGAAACATATTCATTTAATGTGGAAAATCTCGGTAAAGCTCTTGAATTAGTTAGCCAAAAAATTGGAAAGTGCCATTATAGACATTGATCCAAATATTCAACGAGCCTTAAAATTCCGTCAAAATTTAATGCAATGTTGCAGTGAATATCATAAATATTATGAAAACTTAGTAACAGAAAATAGTGAAACAAACTCTTCTGAAACATTGATATTTTGCGACCATCCAGAGTTGAAGAAAGTATAGGGTATGGAGGGGGGGGTTAAAAGTTTGATTCAATTTTTAACACCCCCCTCCCCTTTTCCCCCTCCATACCCTATACTTTCTTCAAATCTGGATGTTTTATAGAATTTCTTCAAATCTGGATGTTTTATAGAATTTTGGAAAGTAGAATAAAATGAGAGATTAATTGACAAAAACCATAAATTGGACATTTCCCTCACTTCATCCATGCGCCAACGGGTCGGGTGTTACCTCAAGGTCAACATATTTCAAGGTCAAGGTCATTGGCCGCCAATTGTATCAAACTTTTAACCCCCCCCTCCATACCCTATACTTTCTTCAACTCTGGATGGTCGCAAAATATCAATGTTTCATTTTCATCCATTTTCAACATTAAAAAACTATGTGTAGATATGCTTTCCGCGCCCAACATGTATATATGTTTGTGTTCAGCATCTTAAACTCTACAACATACTAAAATTTCAAGGTCATCGGAGGTGATGCCCCTAAACTCCATAATTACCAAATTTTATTGGTATGTTGCCTCCTGAATAACATTTGACAAAATTGAAGTCGGCAACGTCATTTTATTAAAGTTTAGCTTTATTATGGGGGTAGTTGTAGCCGGGCAACACCAGGTACAGGTCAGTTAGCATATGTATATAGTAGGTAGCTACAACTTTATGGTAAACATAAAGTTCGGACTAATAGAAGTTTTAGATTAGAACAAGTTCAGTTCGGATTAGTGAGACACGTGCTATTTTGTTTGAGATAATTTTCCATACTTTATATTGTTGCTGGGCGCTTGTCGTGAAATTTATACGTAACATTTTATTTATACAGTTGTTTCCCCCCGTTTGATACTAACCATTAGATGAAGGTATATAAAAGCTTACATATTACCCAAAAACGTCAGTCCATCGTTTAATGCAACATGTTGTACATACTGAGTTTGCCACTGATATTGGCAGTATTGAGTGCTATAATTACATGTGAACCGATTCCAATAATTAATGGAGTTACAGCAGTGCCGTTGGTGGAACGAGATGGAGAAATTTTCATGCGAAATACTGGCAGGTACCCCTATGTGGTCTCTATTCAAAAACCAGATAGTTCCTGTGTTGGAGTCTTAGTGAAAGCCAATGCTGTTCTTACCGCTGCTCATTGTACTTTTGAGAAAGCAATTAATATAAAAGTAGTTGCTGGGACTCTGGATCTGCATAATGATCCTTTAGAAAGGAAGCAAGTAAGAATCGTAGATTCAATTATTAGACATCGTGATTACAAGCAACTATTTAAAACTGGAAATCCATATGATATTGCTATCCTTTGGGTAGCACCTAAATTTACACTAAACATTTTGGTCAATACCATTAAATTAGCCAAGGAGGACTTTATCGGCAACACGGCATTTGTCCTTGGCTGGGGTAGCACCAACACCCAAGATTACAGTCCTCTACTTCTTAAATCCAACCTTAAGATTTTGAGTGCTAAAACTTGTAAACAGGAACTTGCCACAGAAGCGGATAATAAATTTACTAACGCTATGCTGTGTGCTCGAGATACTGAAAAGAAACAAACGATATGCAAAGGTGATTCTGGAGGACCCTTGGTCGTCCATAGACACAGTAAGAAAGGAGGTGGAGTTGATGTACTAGTTGGTTTGTCATCATGGGGAATTGTAGATAAGTTTAAAAATAAAACCCAAAAATGTAATCCAAACTTTCCGTCTGTATTCGTAAGGATAAGCAAATTAAGATCTTGGATAAAAATCCATGCCGATATATAAATATAAATTTTCTGGAGGAAGATAATTTGTGTTTTCATGTTAACATGGTGAAATATTAGAAATAAAATGAAATTATTACAAATTGCGGTATAAAAGAAAGGTGGTATTAGCCGATAACAAGTAGTAAAAGAACAAATAGTTTGTATGAAAACTATAAATACTTCCTATCTCTTTTTATTTATTTATTTATTTATTCAGCCAATAGACATGTGCCTGACCACTCAAAATTATAGAATATTCATATGTACATACATTAAGTCGATTTAAAATTAATCTGCAATATTACTTAGCTTATGCTGTATTTCAGTATTGCTCAAGTTGAAGTCAACCCTATCAAAATATCTATTATACGAGGCTAACAAGAACTCCATCAGTCCATACATTGCATAATAAGTTCTGTGGCTATTGATATTTAAAGAGCTATGTTTCCTAAGATTCATTGTTGGTATGTGACGTCACTCAGCTAATCGCGCATTGTCACCAAAAACAAATGTGTTTGAAAAATTTAGCTTTAATTGACTTGATTTCTATTATAGATTATGATGACTGAAAAAAGAAATCGGATTGATGCTTAGTTTATATGGAATTGTTCAAGTATTATTTTTGTTTAAATATTATTAATTTAGTTATGATTTTAAAATAGGTGCCTTCTATTTTGTGGCATCTTTTGGAAACTTAGTACATAATATAAAATTTTCGATAGCATATTGCATAAATTTGGGAAGCTCTTACTAGAAAACAAATTCAATGAATTTAAGCTATAGGGGGCGGGGCGTTCAAGTATAACGTAACGCAATTTTTGAAGATTGGTGACCCTTCCTCCCCCCCCCCCCCCCCCATGTAACGCGTCGTAACGTTTTTCTGTACCCCCCCTTCTCTACACGTTATGTAACACCCAAGTGACCATTTTGACCTAAAAGTCACAATTATGTTGCGCAAAGTACCGGAAAGTTTAAAATAAAATCAGCCATAATTCAATTTAAATAAAAAAAACAATGTTACATAAAGCGTTGTTCGAATCCCCCTCCTGCCCATGTAACGCACCGTATACGTTTTACAAGCCCCCCTCCCCCCAAATTGCGTTACGTAATACTTGAACGCCCCTTAATATGTATTATACTTTTTTTATTTTTTATTTCGCCTACCGCTAGTGTTACTATGTTTCTACTTTCTTTCATATCGAATGATACTTTGATCATATTTTGTGAGTTTATATTTATACATACATATATGCATATAGTAGGTAGTCACAACTTTATGGTAAACATAAAGTTCGGACTAATAGAAGTTTTAGATTAGAACAGGTCCAATTCGGATTACTGAGACTCATGGTGTTTTGTTTGAACTATTTTTCCATACTTTATGTTGTTCCTGGGCATTTGTCGTGGAACTTACACGTAACATTTTATTTATACAGCTGTTGAGCCTCGTTTGAGACTAGCGTTGAACCATTAGATGAAGGTATATAAAAGCTTACATATCACGCACAAATTTCAGTCTAACGTTTAATGCAACATGTTGCATATACTGAGTTTATTACTGATATTGGCAGTATTGAGTGCTATAATTACATGTGAACCGATTCCAATAATTAATGGAGTTACAGCAGTGCCGTTGGTGGAACGAGATGGAGAAACTCTGATGAGAAATACTGGCAGCTACCCTTATGTGGTCTCTATTCAAAAACCAGATAGTTCATGTGTTGGAGCCTTAGTGAAAGCCAATGCTGTTCTTACCGCTGCTCATTGTACTTTTGAGAAAGCAATTAATATAAAAGTAGTTGCTGGGACTTTGGATCTGCATAATGATCCTTTAGAAAGGAAGCAAGTAAGAATCGTAGATTCAATTATTAGACATCGTGATTACAAGCAACTATTTAAAACTGGAAATCCATATGATATTGCTATCCTTTGGGTAGCACCTAAATTTACACTAAACATTTTGGTCAATATCATTAAATTAGCCAAGGAGGACTTTATCGGCAAGACGGCATTTGTCCTTGGCTGGGGTAGCACTAACACCCAAAAGTACAGTCCTTTCCTTCTTAAATCCAACCTTAACATTTTGAGTGCTAAAACTTGTAAAGAGGAACTTGCCACAAAAGCGGAAAATAAATTTACTAATGCTATGCTGTGTGCTCGAGATTCTGAAAATAAACAAACGACATGCAAAGGTGATTCTGGAGGACCCTTGGTCGTCCATAAACACAGCAAGAAAGGAGGTGGAGTTGATGTACTAGTTGGTTTGTCATCATGGGGAATTGTAGATAGTTTTAAAAATAAAACCCAATTTTGTAATCCTGACTATCCGTCTGTATTCGTAAGGATAAGCAAATTAAGATCTTGGATAAAAATCCATGCCGATATATAAATATAATTTTTAAGATAATTTGTGTTTTCATGATGAAAGTTTAGAAATAAAAAAAAATTATTACCAATTAATTGTGGTATAAAAGAAAGGTGGCATTAATCGATAAATAGTATCAAAAAAACAAGTATGATTGTATGAAAACTAAATATATACTTCCTATCCCTTTTCATTGTATTGTTACATAATATGCTGTATACAAATGCATTTGTTTTATGAAGAAATATTTTTGTTTTACTTGGTTCAAATAAATAATATTAATAATATTAATTGATGCAGTATATTTATTATATAACGGCTGGATGTACTGATTGGTTTACATAATTTGAAATAAGACTAGTATTAGCATTCGAATAATGCGAAAATTATAGTTATTATTTTGTTATGGGCATTTCTTTCATTGGTCGGTCCGGCTGTGGTCTAGGTTCTATAGATTTTAACTCTCTAATATTTTAAAACTGCCAGTTATAACATCATTCAGGACTTTTATTAATTTATTGCAATATTATGCTTGCTATAAACGCTCATACATTCATTTACATAACTAGCTGAGTAACCCGCTTTCACCCGGTGTATTGTGAGTACTATTTATTTAAAGACTTCTCAAATGCTCAAGTTTGATATCTACTTAATTCACCTAGTTTACTAAAATCTGGCTATGTGATATAGGGTAGTCCGTATTTTCTTTTAGTATTTGCTAGTGTATTGTTGCCAGAATATTATCTAATGCTGAAAATCTTATATTAATTGCCTATTTGTGATGGACATTATCGTCTAGTGTATCATTTTGTCACATATCCAAATATGTTCAAAATTAATATAACAACCCTATTCCAATATGAAATTATTTTTTATCGTGACAAATTTGGTCACAATATTGGATTGAATGTATTAAGTTGGAATATATAATATGTATGTATATTACTTTCTGTCAAAAAATGAAAGTGATCGCACCAAGCGTAATACACAATACGCAAACAAACAATATTAATTTTATACATATGCATATGGATGACGTAGTTCAGCAGAATGTTCAATAAATAAAGGTATATCAAGAAGAACTATAAATTAAAATAGTAACACTTTCGGAATAGGCTTTTAAGAACTAAAACGGAAAAAGTTGATATGTAGTATGTATTATTATATTGTATTGTCAGTGGAACTACAACATCTTTAAAATTTGTTATCAAGTTATAAACTTTACCAATACTATTGAAAAGTTCTATAGATTCAATGCTATATTATATCTGAAACGTTTGTTTAGACAGCTGGTACTAACTGCGTCAACTGAAATGGATAATAATGTCTGTATAAAAGGTGAATATTTTCCAAAAAACTTTAGTTTATCGTTGATTTCAAAATGTTGCACAAATTAATTTGTCCACTAATATTAGTAGTATTCTCTACAATTATTAAATCAGAGCCAATCCCAATTGTAAATGGAATCGCAGCAGAACCGCTAGGGCAGAAAAATGGGCAAATTCGAATGGAAAATTCTGGACAGTATCCTTATGTTGTCTTTATAGATACGAGTGAAGGCCATTGTGCTGGGGCCTTAGTAAAAGGCAATGTTGTTCTTACTGCTGCTCATTGTAACGTTGAATTAAATACTAAAGTTATTGCTGGAGTTTTGGATTTACATGAACATCCTTCAAAATATAAGCAAGTTAGACATACGACATCAGTTGTTAAACATCAGAAATACAAACGACTTACATCTGGAAATGTGTACGACATTGCTGTTCTTTGGGTTTCTTTGAGTTTTTCACTTAACAAATATGTGAATATAATTAAATTAGCCAAAAAGGATTACACTGGAGCGACAGCATTTGTACTTGGTTGGGGTAGGACTAAAACTACGAACTACAGCAGTCTGCTTCTCCGAGCCAATCTTGAGATTTTGACCGCCAGAGATTGTAAAGCAGAACTCAAAACAATACCAGAAATTAAAATCACGGACTCTATGCTGTGCGCCCGTGATGCCGAACAGAAGCAAACGCCTTGCAAGGGAGATTCTGGAGGACCCCTAGTTATTCGTAATGTTAAAGGTGTAACTGAAGATGTTCTAGTTGGTCTATCGTCTTGGGTTGTGGCAAGCAACAAAAAAGAGGAAGTTTGCAATCCTAATTATCCTACAGCATTTACAAGGATTACTAAAATCAGATCTTGGATTGAAATTACTGCCGACATTTAATTTGTATATGTATGCACCTATTGTTAATTCTCCTAGCGTTCAAAATCTTCCGGGTTGCAATTAACAGGCTGGAATTCATCAGAATAAAATGTTGCGAAATTTAATTATTTTGAAATAATTGTTATCGTACAAAATTAGTCTTTAGTCAAATATAGAAATTGTTGCAATTGGAAAATTATTATTTCTTTATATACATATATATATTTATATTAATGTTTTCGAAATTTAATAGTTTTCATTCGATATTGCGATAAGCTGATTGAAATAGCTATGTGTTCCTATCTTTTCTTAGAATACCAAATTTTCGTTTAAGAGGAGGGTATGGGGTCAGGTCACTGTTTTCGAATTTAGAAATAATGACTGGTTGAAATTTTTGCAAGGATTTTAACAAACATGTTAAACCTAGAATCATCGACGCACTACAATTGAAATGCAGATTTTCGAAGTAAATTTCGTTACGCTTGGCATAACATTCCTTACTATTGATTTGTCAGTTAATTAGAAATTAAATTTTAAATGTGTCTACTGTCTTTCAGATATCATAATATGTTATCCATTTCGCAGTAAAGTATTCAATTTATTGTTAGTAGACAATTTCTAAATTTACTTGAAATGTATACCGAAAAGGAGAATAGAGATAAAATTCTGAATTTCGTCCATAATGGCGAATAAAAGCAGCTCTTTTATACATATACATATATATATAACCCAACGAGTTTAATAAATATAAACAAACTTAGTGACTTTTATTTAGTCATGTAGTTTATAAATATTTCAAAAAACTACGATACCAATTTAAATGAGTATGCAGTAGGAGTCAGTGTTAAATAAAACGCGAAAGCAGTGATCATTGACATCCTTTTAACACCGGCGTATGATTGTATTTGATTTTTATAAATTCTTTTCGGGTAATAATTATAAATATTCCAAAGATATAAAATATTGAATATTAACGAGATGGCAATAAACATCTTTTGTATTCCTTTAGTAAAATTTGGCAAATATATATTCATTAATATACTTATAATTTTTCCGATTTTTTGCATTTCTTTCCAATATTTTGTGTTTTCTCTTACATACATATTTAGTTGTATTATGTATAGCTAGATGTTATTTTAGTTTCACAGCAGCACCTTTTTATGAAAACTTTATTCAAATTAAATTGATCTGCAGTAAAAATTGCACCGAATATATATAAAAAGAGTATCAGTCGGATAATATGAGTAGTAAAAATGTTTAGGCATGATTACCTACTATTTTGTACCTTAAGGTATGCTCAATATTAATATAATTTTGACACCAAAGGAGTCTAATTTTTATATCAATTTGAGCTTTTGTTCTGCTTATCGAGATGAAATCGTTAACTTTTTGAGGTTATACCTTAAATTAAACATCAGATCTGTGGGGTTTTTTGGGATTTTATTTACTTCGAATGTATAAAAGTATAGCATTATTCTCGTTGGTTTATATTTTTACTTTGGGAATTTTTCACTGTGTATATTTTACTTAAATTCCAGCTGTTTCTACAATCCAAGATCTCATTGCGCTAATCCTGGCGAATACTGCGGGATAGAAAGGGTTGCAATCTGTGCCCCACGACACAATTCCAACAAGTTCATCATCACGTGGACCATTGCCATTTGGAATGATCAATGGTCCTCCAGAGTCGCCTGTGCAAGTCGTCTTCTCTCTCTGATGATGGATAGCGCACAGCATAGAGTTCGTAATTTTATTTTTCGGTATTGTCATAAACTCCTCTTTACATTGTTTAGCACTCAAGATCGTAAGTCCACCTCGGCGGAGCAGATCACTGTATTTTACTTTCGGTTCAGATCTTTTAGTAGTGCCCCATCCAAGGACAAATGCTTTCTGGTTAGTGTGATCATCCGTGGCTAGTTTTATGATATTGATATATTTCCCAATTGTGAAATCCTTTTTAACTCGGAGAATAGCAACGTCGTACACTAAATTTCCTGATGGTAGTGTTTTGAATTCCGGATGTCTGGTAATAGCTGATTGATCTACTCTTTGAGCGTGTTGACGGGCTAAAATGTCGTCTAGATCAAGATTTCCCGGAATGACTAACAAAGCCTTCTTTACAAGGGTGCAATGTGCAGCAGTCAGAACGGCATTATTTTTTATTATGACTCCACCACATAATCCTTTGGGTGTTTCTACAGAGACCATGTAAGGATACTGCCCAGTATTTGGCATAATAGTTTCCCCATTTTTCTGGATCGTTGGAGCTGCTGTGACACCATCAATTATTGGGACTGGTTCGGATTTAATTATTGCAGATAACGCTGCTAATATCAGAAAACTTAATATCCGTAACATTTTATATTCAACGTTAAACTAAAGATGTTAGACGAAATATCAGGTTTTATATGTGACTACGATGAATCGCTCTGCAAGTGGCTAAGCGCTTACAAAAGTAGACGAAAACACCTACATAAACAAAGAAAAGCGGGTTTGCTGATTGAATTGTTTAAGAGTTCCATTCGCTTGCGTCGATAGAAAAGTTTATCACTTGGTAACAATCTTTTAAGGTACACAGTGACGGATTGCTAGACAGAGTATAGGAAACTGTCTATAGAGCCTATGACGTAAATTAAATAAATAACATATTAATTTTAGGAAAAAATTCCAATAAAGCTTTTTAAAATGGCATAAATAATGAAATAATACTGTATTGTTTATTTTTTAAAAGTATAAATTGTAATATTAGCAACTGAGATGCATCATAAATTGCCTCTCGAGTTAATGTTATTAATGAATAATAGGTGTGATTTCTATACATACATATACTATAATTTATACTGAATTTTTACTCAAAACATAAACAATTGGGTTGGCAGACAACATCTGGCTCAAGGAAGGTAATTTCAATAAATAGAGTAATAATGGTTGAAAAAAAGGTTAATATCAAACATTGAGATGATACAAAAAATTAGAGACTGAGTTTTTAGCATGCAAGGAATGGTCGGAGTCGAGTCAAGTGAAACATTTATCTATTAGTAATATTTACATACATATCTATAACCTCACATTTTTTTTGCAATAAAACATGAATAATTCGTAAGGAAATCAGGAATCTTTCTGTTCTCAAATCGTTGTATGTAAGACTGGTCAGACCGATTCTTGAATATGGTCTCCATATTATTCTATATACATATATACAATATATATAGATACATATATTAAGGATTGAGTCAGTTCAATATAGATTTTTCCGTTCAGGTCTAAATTCTAAACTCTAATCGATTGGAGCTACGAGGATATATACATATATATGGGGCATTCCATGTCAAATCACTGAGGTCGTGACTCGACCAAAATTTTCCTAATTTTTTGGTATTATTTAGTAGCCATCTAGAGTAGCTTTCATGAATTTTTTTAAATTTTTATTTCAACCCCCCAAGAAGTTATGAGCATTTAATTATTTTGGGTAAAACATTTTCAAATGCCTGTAACTGGGCAAAAACTAGAAATATCATAAATTTTTTTTCCATTTTATTCCTTTTGAGATGTCGTTTTATAAAAAAAATATAAAAATAATACGTTTTTAGTTTGTCGAGGTGGTTTTTGATTTTTAAACCAAAAAACAGCTTTTTGAAAAAGACTGGCGTTATTTTTTTTTTCCAAAAATTCTCAAAAATTCGTTGTTCAATATGCATACTTATGATACAAATTTGGAGCGGGCCCTGGCTTATAATTATTCGAACGATTCATATCAAGCTCTAAGTCCTACAAGTAAAGGAGACCTCTGGACAAAACTTCTTCAATGTTAGAACGAGATGTATTGAATATGGATATATTGAAGAAAATGAGTAATGACCTTAATTTATATATTATTTAGCTTATTATTCTTTTTCCAATTAAATACATCTTAAGGAATACAAATGTGTGCCACAACTCGATTACATTGTTTTATTTAACTCTTTCAGGCACACAATTTTCAAAGGTTATAAAGCTCATATTGCACAAAACTTTTTTTTTATTAGAAAAATGAAGATATTCAATCAATATTAAACTATATGAGTATGACTAATTTATACTTTTCGAGGTGGGTTAAAATATATCCCACCATGCATAAAAAGTCAAGCAAAAGGTGAGACTGTTTTCAACCCACTTAACCCCAAAGATTTAAAAAAAATATCCATTTATAATTGCAAACATATGAATCGTTCGAATAATTGTGCGGTAGTGTAGATAATAAATTTTTTCTTGGTAAAATTTTACATATGCATTAGTTGATCAAGAATAGGTAATAGTATTTAAGCCTAAATCTCAAAATGGATACGACTTCATTGAATTTGGGATCGAACTTGAATAGAATGAAATTATAATACTTAGAGGCAAAGGTCATCAAAAATTTTATCCAACTTCTTATGATGACAAATATGTATAATATAATATTTTTTTCGATATCCATAAAATTATATTGTATTTTATATTCTTATTTCTTGTCGAAGAAAGATATTTAGAAATAAATATTGCTTTAGATATAAATCAATATGATGATTTAGCTATTTAGGTACATATGCAGTTTTACTGAAAATTTGGAAATTCCTTTCAATTTCTTGGCAGAATCCTGAAAACTAAGTGTCACAAAACAGCTAAATTTTCAAAATTTTATTTACATTTTATTTACTATGTAATTAATTTAACAACCTTTCATTATATATTTCATGACCACGTTTTGCCGATTTTGTTTAATGTCTGAGAGATGGCAGCGGCAAAACTATTGAACCGGCTCCACAAGGCCGAATTGTTGAATATGAAATGTTGTGATAGATTCCTGCGACCGCGGAATACAATCTTTCGCCGCCAAGTTGTCGTTGCCAAGAATTCCAAGTGGAAACTGCTCATCTCCACTCCAAGTACCGGGCTAATTTTAGCAATTCAATGAGTTGTTCCGAAATTTCAATTTTAATTTTTAGTAACCACTGACTGGGGGCAGGATGTCTTTCAAAAACCGCGTGCTCTATGACTACACAGGCGAAATGCCGCAGAAATGCTTTAATTGGGCGGGAGCACATTTCCCGGCGTCAGATCTTTTTTCCGGGCAGTGGAAACGGACATACCAAGGTAACCTACTGACACTGGGGGGATGGATAAAATGTGCCAAAGTGGCTAAAATTAACCCAACATTTTTTCCATTGGGTAAATTTTTTGATTCTACTTTTTTATGAAATACACAGAGTAGAAAAGCAATAATTCACGGGATAACACATGTCGCGCTATGTGTTCACCTTAGGCCAACAAATTTCAACTAGTGGCCTAATCACCCACGCATGCTGTCATAAATCACGGGAACACATGAAAAATAATTTTAGTGAAAGTCGCACGAGATTAGCAAAATGGCACATTGCTCCTCGATTCCATTCACCTGGTGGAGTTTATTGGACTAAGGAAGCGTTTTGTTTTACTCCTCGGCGCGCATTTACGACGCGTTGTCGTGCGAATCATTTTTTTTAACAGCCATTTCGCTTTTACGACGACGTTCATTTCGGTGATTTAAAAATTTTGGGAGCATACAAGACACAATATTGCAGTCTTTCACCGCCTGAAATATTTATGAATTTAAAACCTAATAAAACAAATATATCTGTATTTTATTCTGTGGTGACAGAGCTCTGTGAATTCAATTAATGCCGTCGAGCGCTTTGTTGATGAGTGAGACGTTAATTAAGTTAATTACGATGTAATCGACAATTCTGAACTAAATTTAAATGTCGCTAAGATTTTGGAATGGGCAACGACGTTTAAGAAATTGCGCACGCTTCCACGTGTTTTGAGATTCATCACAGAAAAGTTGAATTCTTTATTTGCATTTTTTACGCACTTGCTTATTTTGGGAATGTAGGGACAAGAAAAAATGTATTTCGGGATTGCAAAAATATGTCTACATCAAGAATTTTTAACGTAGCAGTTGATAGTTGGGGACTTCTTCTGAATCTAAAGTTAAATTTTTCAATAGCTGCGTTTTTTTCTCAATCGGATCTGGATTAGATTTAGCAGAAAATTTTGCATTGAATTGAAATTTATGAACAGTTGCCCATATGAAACAATTTTTATTTCGTGAATATAAAATCGAATTGCTTTGATTTATATTCACTTCGCGTCAAAGAGTTATTCCAAAAATTTGTTCGGTTCAAAAATTGAAATTCGAATGAATAAAAATTATGGCAATTTGATATGGTTTTCGAAAATTTAAATATTTTTATATATGAGACAGCTTATAAAATTTAATTCAACGAAAAATTTCCTAACTAATCTGATCCAGATCCGATTGTGAAAAAACGCAGCTAATATTTTAATTTATAAATTTTATGGTGCATATGTATGTGTATATGCATGTATTCGGGTTCTAGATTCTTTAATATATAATATATTTTCTAGAATTGTTTTTCTTGATTCTCGGTTTATTTCATTATTTATTTTATTTCTCATGTATCAAAAATAATGAAAAAATACCCACACCTTTTTTAAAGTTCGGTTTTGTAGTGTTGGTAGTAATAATAGAGATTTTGAAAACCGTACTTTGACCACATTTGAATAATCATTAAAAAATGAATGCTCATCATAGAAGTTAGTAATTTGGTTTAAATGAAAGCTAAAGTACTAATCTAGGAATATCAAATTCCATTTATCCCAATAGCCCTTTTTAAACATTTTGCCGAACAAGTTTTTCATGAATGTGTGCTTGCTATGTTCTTTATTCGCCATCTATTATATGAAATAATAGCTTTATCTAATGAAAAAATTTAAATTCATGGATTATTTAGAAATGTTTTAAAGATTTTTGTATTTTTATATAATAGCTTAAGATTTCACCTATCCTTTGAACAACATTATGAGCTCCTAGGTCAATTCGTTATTTTGTAATGATTTTTATAAATGGTCAAAATATGGTCTTTTGTACTTTTTAACCCTATGTTTCTCCCTAAGTTAGGACCTACTTTTTAAAATAATAATGATTACTTCTATTTTAGATGAATATTCGTAATTACGTCCAGTTAACCGAGTGACCATGTTAATTCAGTACCAGTACTTACATGTGACGTCATACATACATCTCTGCTATTTTTATATAAAACTTTCTGAAAAGAATTACCAAATATAGGATGGACCTTTATTTAAAAAAAAAGCCCTTCTATGGCGAATTTTTAAAATATCTTAATTATGGTGTTTCTAACCAAGAATTCGAAGAGTTTTCTTAAAAGCGATTTGGGACAAGTTGCCATCTGATTTTTAGTGAGTTGAAAATGGTTTTAACAATATCCGCTGTTTTACCAATTTTATATGGCACTTAATAACGATTTTGTTTTCGAATTATGGCCATTAGAAAAGTTTACAGAGAGGGATCAGTCAAAATGACCCCTTAGTAAACCAAATGAATCAAGTTAACAATTTAAAATTTTTATCAGGTTGTTCTTTCCTACAGTTTTTCTTGCGGAAATATTATTTTTATCGATATGTGTTGCTGAAAAACAACAACACAACAAAATTTAAAATAAAGTGTAAATATAAAAATTAACTTTATAAGTTTATTGTGCTTGAAAATTGTAATATTGAATTAAGCCAAAGTAAAAGTATTTTTTAAAAAATACTGTTCAAGTTATATGTATTCAGATATTCAATATAGTAGACTTGTTACAAATTAATCATCAGGCAAATAAATAGAATAAGTAAAAAGTATGTATTTATCTGACTAAATCCTCAATATGAAAAATAATTTTCATTTGAACTCATTCAATAATTTACTCCATAAATTTGTAACATTCACACTACTTTATTAGGATATGAGGTTTTAAGGGATATTTTCACCCTTTGGAAATGTTTATCCGCGAACAAGAAAAGAATATTTGTCACTTAAATTGAAAAAAAAGACGAACAAAATCGGAGGTGAATCTTCGTTCTGTTTTCTTGTTAGTATCGTATTTTGAAAGCCCTCGATATTATGTATAAAATTTGACGTAGGTACCTAGGTGAACAAACAAAAAAGTCCAGTTGAAAATGGTTTTTGAAGCATTTTTCCGTGGTTAAAACATAAAAATTAATTGAAAAGAACTTAACTGGATCCATTCTCAAGATATGAAAAAAATAGTATACTTAAATATAGTGATTAAAGATTTATCTTGTATAATTAAACTACCATACCACGGATGTCGTATTGGATTTGTGATGAATATTAACAAAGCGTGAATGCTATTCTAAATTTAGTTTTTGTAAATATAATAATTTAAAAAAAACCCAAAATACAAATACCTGTAAAATCTTTCTTTTCACCTGTGCGAATAACATCACAAAGAAATAAAATGTTTGTGGCTAACAATTGGTCGATGATTCAACAGAAGATTTGCAGAAATCACAGGAATAAGCACATACATTTATTTTTGGCACAACCGGCACAAAATTGTTGTCGAAATCATGTCGAAAAATCATCTGGAGGAAGCGCCCACGTGGGCATCCAACTCTTTCTGGCAAGAAAATAAAATAAAGATAGACCACTCACCAATAAAAGATTTATCTACTGCTGTACAGTCACACCTTTCTTGCACTGAAGTCAAGGCACTGATTTGAATTTAATAAGTTTTGCTAAAGTAATTTTCAAATTATATTCACAAATAGTGCAAGTAGTACGTTATATTACCGTTATTTCTTCGTTTAAACAATCAAATTGTTTGAAATTGAAGTTCAAACTAATTTTCACAACTTGTATCAGCTTATTAAATGAAAACACAGGAATCACGACGAGACACCACCAGGAGGGTGGTCATCGATCAAATTTATTAATATTTTTTTGATAAATTTTCCCTGGGAAATCCTTTCCATCTGGGATTGACATGAAAATTTTGCACTTTTACGATTGTTTCGTTAAAAAAAAAATTAATTTTACTAATTGTCTATTAATAAAAACATCTAATTTAAAAAATAATATTTGAAGCAACGACAAATGAGAATTTATTTGATCGTCTGTTCGGGCACGCTTCCTTCGACGGTTGCAATGACAAAAACACCTTGCTTGCGAAATGAGTGAACTCTCGGCTTGTTTCTGGAAGGAAGTGACATCTGGTTTTTAATAGAAGATATTATCTCACTGGGAAAATGGAAAATGCATAAAATATATTTTTTTGAATAATTTTGGAGATTTTGAGATTTTGAACCAACAATCACTTTTCGTTGGGACAGTAATTTATGAAGCTTTGCTAATAAAAAACAAGTGGGTTGTGTCTCCACTAGATGTACACGACGCAGTGGAAGCACATAATTTTTTTTATAAGTTTTTCCGGTAGATGGCAGTCCATAGTACTTACACGAGGAAAAGGTAAAATTAGTAAAATATAAAATTAAAAAATTTACTTTTCATTAAATCTATAAAGCCTTGCTTCTAATTCTGTTAGGAATAAAATGCTGTTACTATTAAATCAAATTTACTTTAGGATGCTTTTTTTCATTGACCGTCTTATCTCTAAATGCCGGCTCTGAATAATAAAAAGAAAATACGTCCGATTAATTTGGGTCTTTGCCTTTTAAATTTTACATCTTCATTCATAAGCGATGTACAGTTTTTTTGTGATTTCAATGGTAAAAAGAGGTTGTTAACTGAAGAAACATTTATGTCTAGAATTATTCTCTCCTAATGTGAGTTTGGGAAGTGCTTGGGATAAGTTTGCCAATTATTAGCCGGTAAAATATTTTAGGGGTGATTTGTGGGTTCAAAAAATCGTATTTATTATTTTATAATAGTTTTGGTTTTGTTTTTAACTGATTTAAAAAGGAACCAGCATTATGGAATGAAATGTTTACGTATGGGAATATAACTAGCCTTCTTCTCTATAAACAAGTCTTTAAAAAAAAGAAGACAATTAAAAATGTACATTAATATTGTTATTCTTAGTTGATATATTTAAATCTTCTTTTTCGAAAGAAAAAAAATATTTCTGTGAAATTATTCAAAAACTAAAACGTTATTGGTTTTAGTATTTAATAAAATTGTTTCATCTGCATATCTACATTCTAAAAATTAATATGCGTTTAGAAGTGTTGCTTTATCACTACTAATTTAACGAGAATATTATTAGAAGATAATTTATAGATGTAACAATAAATTTATACAAAAAACAATATCTATTTTCAATAATTTTTGTGTCTCCCGCATTTTAAATTGAAAAATTAAACTTTCTTTAATTCAAAATTGCCCAAAAGGATACAGTTAAAATAAATAAAGTACCTAATAATCAACAGAGGAATAAAGCAGGTATTTTATCTATTGTGTAGAAAAAAAATTATTCATAGAATTTGTTATACTCTTTTGTATATCTTTTTTAAAATTCTGAGTTAATCTCGACCTACACCAAAAAAAAAAAAAAAAAAAATACAGACTTTGTTACAACTACTACTTTTCAAGTTATTTCAACAATTTTTCGAATGGATTTTGACCTAACATGATTTCTAGTAACATTGACCAAGAAACTCTAGTTAAAATAGTATTTTTTAAATAGCTACATATGGTTTCAGGTTAAGTAAAATGTGCTATAGCTTCAAATTAACTATGAATTGTCGTAAAGTTATTAATTAATATTTAACTGAATATTTTTGCAGTTTTAAGAATTCAGCATTGTTAATTCACCAGAATCTTTAGGATTGAAATAATTAGCTATTGCAGTTCAAAATTTAAATGTTTTTAGGAGGTTAAACTCATCTTCGACATTTAAATAATTTATTTTATTATTATATACAGGTATACTGTTTCAGAATTTTTTAGATTTTAGTGCTCTTTTAGTTCGTTTTTGTTTTATCTTGCCCAAGTTGATATGCGTACAAATAAAATAAATTAAACTATATGTAGTTCAATCTCTTAACAGTTCAAGTAGCGACCATGAGATTTCATATTTTGTAACGAAGCAGAAAATTTTCTTTGTTGACTTGACCTCGCATTGGTGTAGTATTTGTTTCGTTTTGTACCTTTATTACTATTAATTTTTATTCTGCCAGAACGTAGGAAAACGCCAGTGCGCACAAAGGAAGAAATCATTATTTCACATTTTTTTATCGTAAAAACAGAGTGTATGATGTGGAATGTGGTCATAAATAAAATAATTCACCAAATAGTAAGAATTTCTTAAATTGTGATATGTCTCCTGATCTCCACTATGATTTGAAGAAATCCGCATAAAAATCGAATAAATTCTAGAAAATTTGAATATGGGAAATCCAAGAAGAAAAATTAATATCATAATCGGTAGACTAATTGTCAGAAGTGCAGAGTTCCAAACAAGTGTACCAGGACTTTGTTCAGAATTAAGGAAGGTTAATTTTGTTTGTTTGTTTTCTTATATAATACATATTCTTATTCCTTACACTTAAATCTAATAATGTAATGTGACATAAGTTTCAGATAAAAATGCAATTTTCTTTGGTATGTATTATATATGTTAATGTAATTTAATTTACGAATAAAATTTACAACATATTTCCGTAGTGCTAAAAAGTTTATGCATTATGAAATAAATCAAAAATTTTCACAAAATGTACAATTTTATTTAGTGTATATGATTACAATATATAATACATATTTTATAAATAAAATTAACATCAAAGCACTTGCATTGCGCGAAACTATTTACACATTAGCGCAAAACTCTTCGCACTCTTTAGCAGAACCAAAGTAATTTTGATTGCCATAACATCCTCCATATTCGAACTCTATGCACTTCTTTGCAGAGGCATCATAATACCACTTGACGAATATACCGAAGCATTCGATACCATCCCGATGCAGGTTCAAAGGCAACCGACACACTAAAAAAATAAATAAAAATTAGGTAAAGAGCATTCTCATAATTATACTATTAAGTTCACTTTCGTCACGGCTTAGGCGTGCACCGTTAGTACATATTGCAAGAAAGATCATTAGAACAAAAAATACTAGAACCTTCATTTTTAATCGAACACTGATTACTTCTTACCAAGTGACTTTTCCTCTGCAATTTTAACTGATTTTGTACTTTTTTAATCAAGATACAGTAAACAGCCTCAGTCTTCACTTCTATGACTATAACGAAAGCTTCAAAACAACATCATTGTGTGTAATTATTATAATTCAGGTGGTTTTCTTTTACGTAAGTATGAAAGTGTGCTCTTGTTGCTCAGAGATTCTTCTATTTTTGAACATTAGAATATTTGTTATTAGGTATACTACCTAAATGTAAAAATAGTCGGTCTAGTGACAAACTTTAACAGTCTTTTTTATAATTAAGCATATATTTTTCAAATAGCTATTTATTAAATAAAATTTATTCTTGATTTATAAACTCTGGAAGTCCTCCTCTTAAATTATTATATATCAAAACATGTAGAAAATTCAAATCACAAGTTTAGTATAAATCAAGAATAAATTGTTATTAATAAATAGTTATTTGAAAATAGGTACATATATGCTTAATTATAAAACATACTGTAAAAAGTTTGTCACTAGAACAATTATTTTGCTTTTGGGTAGTATATGTCTTTTTTAAAATTATATATTACGCGCTTCACTCCACTTCTTTTATAATATAGGTAGATGCAAATAAACATTTTTCAAAGTGAATTCCATTTTATTTGACCTAATATCTGTAAAATATAATTTCATATTTCAATGTAGTTGTTTTTGATTTAAGACAACTGTTTCTCAAAAATGTTTCGTATTAAAAGCAAATAACATTTCAGCTGCGAAACTTTGGAAATTCGATATATCGTCCGCCACGTTTGACTGATAGAATAATGAATTAATTAATTAATTCAGTAGCTGCAGTAAAGATTAATCAATAAAAGATATAATCATATGTATTATAATAAACAAGATAATAGTTCGTATTCTACATATATGCTCATTGGAAAAGACAAAAATAGGTTTATTATACAATCAACAAGGTTCATAAATAAATAAATTACTTATGAAATAAGTTTGATTTAACGAGATTTCTCGTTGTAATAAACAAAACAATGAAAAAAGTTTTATCTTCAAATTGGAAATAAGTAAATTTTCTTGTTATTGAAATAGAACTGCATTGTGGTTTTCACAATTTATTTATCAAAATTTCAATCCAAGTCGAAAACATAAAGGCTAATTGTCTAAAAACGGTTTAAGGTTATAAATATTTTTGACTAGTCAAGTTAATTATATAAAACTTGGGTTTGATTCAACAATATACAAATCTTTTGATGTGATACCGTTAAAAACAACTTAAATATCTTCAAAATAAACATGAATACAGAAACTAAGCATCAACAACAGTGACTTGTTAAATATACAAGGAGAATGTTTTTCGGTATAGGTATTTTTATAAATAATATGTACAACAGCTAAATACTTCCTGCTGCCAACCTGAAACTTTAGAAAGGGTAGGAAATCCTCTTTCTGTATAAAGACCTGCACTCTGCAGAAATTAAAAAAAAAAACAAAACAGGAATCCTTACTTTGAGATATGTATAGCAAGTACATACATACATACATATATTCCTTGTCCTGGCAACGCTCGTTTTGCATATATGAAATTGATCTTATTTATTCCGCCCTGTGCAGAATTAATTCAAATATTTACAAAATATTGACAAAAGCAGGAAATAATATCACTGCACAGGTAAATTATACCCTTTCGGAACTTTAGATCCGCACCGCCGCCGTCGCGCAGAGACAATGATAGCGCAGGAAAGTGTCGTACGCATAAAAAGGAAACCGCCCTGACGCTGCGATCTCTTTGATCTCGGGCAAGATCACCGAATTAAAAGAGATGCCGATTGCGAGAATCCTTTATTTGGCCGTTCCCGTCCACAAAGGGCTACTGCTCCTTGGGGAAGGGAACTGATTTTGGAAAAAACCCAGTTCGTAATAATAGTCTAAACTGGGAAATAATAGCCCCAGCGCGCAGCGAGCCTCTGCGACTCCGCGGCACAATGGCCCGTCCCCAGTCCACCATTTTCGACGTCTAACTCGAAGTCGCGATCAGTCTCTGGGGCCCCGCTGTCTTCCCCGGCTGATTGAGATGTGACAGGATCCAGGAGAAAGACGCTGAGGAACCGCCTATTCTTCGGCTCGAATCGCGGCCAGCCCACGCGGCTAACAATGAGATGAAAGAGGTTCGCGCACCGCGCATCAGCCAGCAACACAACACAGATCCGCGGATCGTTTGTGGATCTTCGCAATTCGCGATATTTGATCGCTTGATCGCCCACCTGAGCCCGAAGCAAAGGCTGCCGGAGTTTCGCTGCCGCGGCTCTGGCTCATTTCATCCACTGCAGCCAGCTTTGATCTTCGCTTGTCTCGACGAATTATCTCGTCCGAGGGCAAATGTTTGTCTTATTCTGACGAGATCAATCGACAGGTGCTTGTTTGCTTGCCCACTTCTCACGAAAATTATGCACTTACTTTACTTTCTAAAGCCTGCTCAATTTCTCGCCACAAATTTAGGTTTGGATCATTTTGAAACATTTATATTTATAGCGGGTATTCAGTGCAGATAATTAAAAACACAATTATTATTAAAAAAAATAAAAATGCAATCGCAAACTGGGAAACAATAAAATAAGACGATTTAACACTTTCTATCCAATGGCTTGAGTGTACTCAAAACTAACACCCCAATTATACAAAATTAGATACATACGTCAGTCCTAATAGCTTTGCAGTAGAAAATCTTGCAAAAAATCAAGATTTTTTTTTTATATTATATTATATAAAAATTAGCTTTCAGTAAAAGCTTAAGTCATTCTGAGTCGATCTGCACTGGAAAATTGATAAAAATATATAAATGAGCGCTTAAACAAAAACATTGACAATATTTTCTCAGAAAAATGTTATCAAACTTTTTGAATTTTGCAAAACTTCATAGCGTCTTCTTTTTGAACTAATAAAAATATATGTATTTTATAATTCTTTCCGTAAAAGGTCTTTGCGACAGTTTCTGATGATTTAAAAATTCGGAAAAGATACAGAAAGGGTAGTTGAAAATCAACGTGTATTGACGAAATATAACATTATATAATTAAATATAGCATTATATAATATTTAATTAAACTTTATATTTCTAAAAATGTGCAGCAATTTGTAATATAATATACATATGTAGTAATGCGGTAATACACCTGAAAACTATGTCTCTCCATAAATGTTTGACAAACTTTCGTTCGGCAACAATAAACAAAAACTTAAATTTAATACCGTCGGAAATAATAAAACCATATTTTGGTAGTGAATTGAAACAAAAACTTCTTAAACAATTATGGACAGATAGGTTTTACGTATACATCCCTCCTTAACCACCCTTTTCTCGTTGTCAACAAATGCTGGATTTTGAAAGAGAAGGCATTCTGAAAATCAAATTGCGGTCATATAATTTTCGATAGCACTGTATAATGCAATATAATAGTAAGACAATTTATGGTATAATCATAAAAAACTAAAATACGTATCAAATCGAAATTATTCACACTTTTTGTCAAAATTGGAAATAAAGCTATAATACTTTGTCATTGAGATAAGACGGACAAGCTAAAAAATTAATATTTGATAACTACTTGCTGCCAGTGAATTTCATAGCAATCTGAAGTATATGCAACTTAGTACAAAGTTGTGAAGTGGTTATGTATGCCCATCCTAAAAATTTTATGAACTCACCTTTGGAAAATAATAATTTATTCGAGTTAGATTGATATTGAAAAATAAATTAATTTTTAAGCTGTCTGATAAAAAATGTCCTAATTTTATAGATTTAATATATTGAAGAATTTATATAAATAAATATTTAAAAATAAATAACTAAAACAAATTAAAACAATTTCGGACTATTAAATATGGGCTACCTATATAAATCATATATTAACACTACTAAATACTGATGACAATCTTTGTGCCAATTTATAATAATTTTTAATTTTTTTTAGAGTTGAATTATGATTGTAAATTTTTATTTCTTTTTAAGTGTGCTTATTGTTTTGCACAGCAGAAATTGTTGCCATTTTAAGGTTTTTGCTTTATTCCTTAACTATGTTTTTTGTATTCTATATTTATGTTTGGATTTCTTAATTATATTTTGTTGGTATTCAAAACAATCAGTTGGATAGACATAACTCTTCGTTTTTTGTGCTCAATTTGCAAAGTATAGTTTTTAATTATGCATGTGCTTATTATTTTGCATAGCAGTGTATGATATGTGTTGGGATAAAAAAGTATGCTATATGCTCACGTCCGTGATAAAGTCAATGGGTCATGCTAAATTTCGTGCCTATCGGTTGAGTGGCTGAAGTATGACAAATTAGCAAATTTACATTCGCATTTACAATATTAGTAGGGATTATTGCAAACCATCATTGTTTTTTTAACTTCGATAGGTCTTGTTAGGCAAAGAAATGATATATGTATGTATGTAAGTTATTGGCGAATGTAACTTTCCTTTAAATTAAGCATTTTTCTTAAACAACCATAATGTCGGTTTCTGAACAATTCTATTATATCCTTTGACTGCTATGGGTAAAAAACCCCAAAAACCCGCGCTGCCATTCAAGTGAGTCCTGCGCATGCACGGTCGGTTGACTTTTATCATTAGCTACACTCGCTGAGCCGATTCAAAGCCAATGAATTAAACCAACACTTCTGGCCCTTCCCAGTTGAAGGGACAGGCCACAAATCTTCCCTAGGCCGGGGTTCCTAAGAGGTGATATCCTTGTTATTAGCGGAGGTTTATTGTCCTTTTCGCCCCTCTCCTGCAGGAGCAAGCTGGGCTTCCATGGGTAAATGCATGTTTTCCTGAAACATTTTGTCGGCTTATTGAGATATCAGCAATATTGTCCTCGTGTTTGCGAAACGAAAAGGATATCTTCGTCATCTGGTCGAGGATTAAAATCGTAAAATCCTGAAAAGATGCAATGGTGACTGTTTAAGTTTTAAACGAATTTAGCTGGAACGCTGTTTGCTTTTGGGATTTGAGAAATATTTATGGAGATGATTGCGAAATTGTTCATGAATTGCAAGAGATTTGATCTATTTACCAAAAGTCTTACTCAGTTTGTCCAGTATAAATTTGATAAATTAAATACCCTTTTAATTTTGTCGTACTAATCATATAATTGAATTTTTTGTTAGGTGATGTGCATTTTCTTATTATATTATATGTATCTACATATATGTATTTTGATGCAGGCTTTGAAAAAATTGCAAAAATTTAATAAAAAGAGAATTAAAACGAGTTTTGTTTTATTCCATATTGTCTAATTATTGAAAAATTTTGACCAACCTGAAAGAAGTCGTTTTATTCTATAAAATGAAGTGTGATTGAACTTTGATAAATAGAACCATTAATATTTTTAAATGTCTGAAATGTCGCTTTTTCTGAAGTGAATACCAGATATGATGAAATTAATAATTTTGATTTAGCCCATAAAAATAAACGATTAAGGCTTTGTATTGATAAATTTAATTGTTTCATAATTACTGAAATTTAAGCAAATTTTGTTATCATTTTAACCTTTCGACATTAAAATTCAAAATTGTAGCAAAAGTGAGTAATTTTGTGGGATAGATAGATCGTGCAAACTATGTTAATTCTCTGTTGGTATTTTATCAAAATAGTTGAGCAAGTTCATTTGACCATTTCATTACTAATAATCTTAAAATCATTTTTATTAAATTCTTTTATTTAACTTACACTACGTGTCGTCAAATCTTGCAATGCAAAATTTTTATACTTAGACTTTATCAATCTTAATGAAAATTGGAACACATGTTCAGCTCCGGTGACAATACAAGTTAGTGGTGTCGCCCGAGCGAATCCACCTACGCATAAAGAATTTTTTTAAAAAAATTTTTTTTATATTTTATCTTGTTTATAGTTCAATTATTAGTTCAAAATATTGTGAAGTAACAGAGAAGGAACATATCTCATATTCTTATACATGTCATAATCTAAATGAATTGCTCTGTTTTGTTAAAAATTTAATGATTAACTAGTAATACTTGTATTTATAAACGGTGAAAATATGCAAAAACTTGCAAAAATTGATATAATTTACAAGAAAATAGGAATATTTTTTGTTTAGATCATTTAAATATCTACGAGTACATGTAGAATTTGGCGCTTAAATTTGTATCAATACTAGAATACTTACTATTTTTACTAATAAGACACTATATTGACACTGTATTGAATTAATTTCATTAAAATATGTGTTTAAAAGCATTCAAGGAAATTATATTAAATCAATGCAAATTAAAATCTTCGATTTTTTATAGTGCAAAATGTTATTTTATAAGATTTACATTTAAAATTATACTATGACATTTTCAATTGAAAACTTCAAGTTATAATTTTACAAGTTTCATTACATATGTAAGTATTTCTCTATTCAGATCTAAGGAAATTACAATATTTTTATGTTTTTAATATATGACATGTAAAATCATAGAGCGGCAGAGTTAAAACCGGGCTCTAAAAGTTCTGTTGTCAAGTGTTCAATGTTCTTTGTTGCAGGGACCGAAAATAAGAGTAATTTATTTATTGTAAAGTTGTAAATCTATCGTTTTTGTAGCGTCAAAATCAGTTCATGCAAGTCAGTGAATTAGATTTTAACTTGCATCTTAAAATTAAATTCTTATATTACAAACATATATTCTTGCTTCAAAATTCAAATTCTTAATGTTATATAATTTTGTGATCTGTACTAAAGATTAGGTGTCCCCGAAGAAATAGTAATTTTTGGTATATAAAATTGTACAGTAACTAATTTACCACAGAATGTTTATTCGGGGATGCTTATTAACCTTGCTTTGCGTTACAATTTATTTTTTAAATAAAACCTATCCTCCTAGAATCTATTACTGAATATGTTAAAATTCATATGCTTGTTTGTATTTTAAATATATGTATATAATGTAAAATGATCCATCTATTATCCTAAAATCATTTAGAACTACCGTTGTTTCTACATATGTTTTTTTATTATATAGTATGTATATTGTGGTAGCATGTAAAGAATAGTAAATTTATATACGGTTTTTGCCAAATTTACAAAGACTTTTCTCTCACTGAGAAGAATACTGTTGCATTTTGCCTCTAAATTACTATGGGAAATTTGTGTAATTGAAATTTATTTCTTTGCAAACATCACTTGGAATGCATAGTTACCATACAAAATTTCAGAAACAAAAAGCGAGTTCATTTAACCTTTAGCAGTTATGTACATATATTTCTAGCACCATTGAGTATGTTTTATATAAATCGTCAAATATTATAGTATTATATTACAACTCAAAATTTCATGGTAAAGCAAGGCAAAGTTAAAAGTCGCTAGAAAGTGTCGGGGAAGATTGTACATATTATTTATAATAATTTAAGAAACTGGAAAGATATGGGCAGTAGTTGCCATAGTCTAAAAAGTAGCCAGAAGAGACTAAAATGCAGAGTTGTAGTGCTAAAGACGATTATGGAGGCAATTGAATAAATATTAGTGTTTGAAAGTTTTACTTCTGTAGAAGATTGCACGTATCTTCGAAGTGAATCGTTTTGTAATAAACCGATCTCAACTGATCGTCGCACCGCTGCAGCTTCAAATTCCATTATCGTTGCCACGTCCTGGCGAGTTGATCAAGTCATAAACCTGAAATGAATGCACCGCCACCAGAAGTGCCGAGCCCCGAATCGAACATACTTAGCGCTACCAGCGGCCTTATCTTCATAATAAGCGTAAATTGTCCGCTGCGATGCACACAACCTGCAGCCAGAATTCGCTGTGGCGCGCAGTGGTCCGCGGCTGCTGGCTTAATCCGATGTCAACTTCATTAGTTGATAAACTTGCTGTTTACACCGCGCAGGGGAAGTGGCCGAGGACCGCGGACTGGGCCAAAGAAGATGTTAAGACAAAATGACCACAATCACAACTTGGAAAAATTAAGCGACTATCACGCCGCGATAATCCCAGATACTGAAAGATACCCCCATAAGTACGGTGATAAAGACTAATCTGCATAAATAATTACAAATTATGTCCACCTGGCCGTCGTGGTCGTTTTGCCCGACCGATCGTTCCGTCCTTCTCTTTGCACCTGCGGAAGTGGTCAAGATCGCAGCTCTCATAGGCGAGCTGCGAACATGGCCAACCGATCGTGCGAGTGGTTCGGACAAGTGGACAATTTGGTGCGTGGGTAAGCTGCGAAAGCGTCTTAAAGCGGTACAAAAGGCCCTTTACCGATCTCGACCTGCAACTCCCACCTCCGCCGGCTTTCTAACAAAGTGGCGGTGCGATCGCCTTTATTGGGGCCCGATTTGATTATATTATTAACATTTTTATGGGGCCTTTATCTGTTTGTGTTTTGATAGCTGGTCGCTGTCGGCTCTTGTTGTTGATTCCCATTTGTCTCGGGCGATCGTTCCGTTTTCTATCAAGGGCTCACCAGTGCATGGTAATTCTCTTCGGGATCTTTTTGTCGGACGATCGTTATCTCCCCAAGATATTCCCGGCTCCTCATCCACCCGTCCGCTCTCTGGCTGTCGGCCTGATTGAACCGCTGGACCGGACCTCTAAAGATTACTCGCTGTCCCTTGAAGTGTTCAGTTTTACGATGATCGTAAAATAACTTTTGATAGCTTCCATTTCGGGCCAGATTACCAGAGGTTTTCCACTCCCCGACGTTTATTGTTATTTTGTGTCATATTAATGCATCAGGTGTGCGAAGATTTGACAACCTATGGATGGAGTTTAATTTAATTATCCGCTGCTCCTCGCTTTTCTGGCTATCTGATGTACTTAAGGCTAATTTGCCTGTGGCTTTTAATTACCTTGCGCTAAAAATGAAAGAAATCTCTTGAAAAGGCTTCTGTATACATGGCTACTTAATAGCGTACGATTATAAAATAAAACAATTCTTTCCAGCAACCAATGCTCTGAATTATAAACAAGGGGGGGTCCAGAAAGTTGAATAAAATAATTATTTCCAGCAATCAATGCTCAGAATAATTAATTTGGAGGGTCCAGAAAGTTTAACAACATTTTACTAATACGAGTGTGATAATGATAATATACACTGCTCCTTATAATTATAGATCCATCAACAATGTTACAACGTCTGTAAGTAAATTTAAATTTTTGAAAAAATCAACATTACTATTTTGTTAGTACTTTTAAATGAGAAGAATTGTTAACACAAATTTTTCCGTTCCTGTCAAATTAATGAAATTTTTGATAAAATAAGTCAATACAGGTTCTTCATAAGAATATGCCCATTAGCAGTTTTACTTTTTTAATTGGTTTAAGCAGCTCAGTTGACTAGTGTATTTTTGCCGGTCATACAGGTTAATGTTTGTGCAACTTGGGATAACGATTTTCCTAGACTGCCAATTTTGCATGATTATTTTATATATAATTTCATCATTTCATTTTAAGATTTTTTCTCAAAACAAAGGTTGAATATTTAACTCTGTATTTTTACTATCTATACAAACCTAAACTAATTTTTAATGATTTTTGAACCCATTCATCTACGGGGATTATGAAGTTCGGTAACTGGAAATATGGTCGCTCATTTAATGGTAAAATCCCATTATTTTTATTTCAGCTTTATACAAGTTTTATTTCGATTCTATGATTGAGTTGTTGTGCAAATAACTCAAAAAATATCGAAGTTACGGGAAGAAATGGTGAGGACACTTGTCCATGTCAGATAAATCGTTAGCGAGTTTTTGCAGGAAAAACTATTAATCTGCAAATTACGTGAGGACACTTGCCTACGTCAGATTAATAGTTAGCAGAAATAGATTAAGGTTCAGTTTTGCCCGTCACTGTAAAATTCTAAAGGTAAGTGCTTCCCTTAAGAAGGTTTTAACATATAAAGCTGTTTTATATAAAATTGTAAACTAAGACTTTTTTAATATTTTGAAATTGATCCCAATGAAATAAGACTTTAAATAAATTTACGTTACGGTGATTAAGCGTAAGGCCGTATTATTCGTTGTTATTTATACTAATCAAAATTCCGAAATATAGAACAAAATTAAAAACGCAAACTTATAGAACCATAGAAACATCAACAGATATTACTTACTTAGAACTTTTTAAATATTAATCATATTTTAGTAATGTATAAAGATCCCTATACATACATACTGTGTATTGACCGATTTTTAAGTAGCTTTTACGATAGCTGAAAACAAACAAGTTCATTTATCAAATTGGTTTGGTAAGGCAAAAGCCGTAAATTTTTGACTGCAAGCCTTAAGAGTTTTACAGAAGGTTATGAGTAAAGTCAAGCCTTCTCAGCTACTCACTTAGCGCTTGCGTGCAAAAACATCGATAGAGCCATTAATTAGAGGCTGTAAATTGAGCGCTATAAAGGCAATAAATAGAGTTTATTGGTAGTAACTTTCGGTCTTTACCGGGGTTAAAAGGCCGCTACAATTTTCCTCCGTCTAAGTGCTTCCTATCAATTTCTTCCCGCGCGCCTCTGAGCCCGTCAGGATAGGCAAATAATCACAGTCGTCGTTGAAGTATTTTTAAGCTTTAATTTTACAGTGGACATTCTTGTAAATCTCCCCCGAAATTACAATAACTGTCGTCATTTATTTGCGAGATGTCGTCGCATAATTTCCTTGTAGGACTGGCATAATTGGTCTTGTCCGACGAAGACGACGACGCCACTGCCTTTGAAGAAGAGCCCAGCACCGCTGAAGTGGCCAATAAGAATTACGAGTGTCCGCGGTGACATGGTTAATAAACTTGTTCACATAAATCAGCATTAATCAACACTTGCCGAGTAAACCTTAATCCATTTGGAGAGGTGCAGCAAAATACTAATCGCAGCAGTGGCGGCGATGGTGATGACAGAAAAGTTGTAACGAATGCATGCACCAACTTACCTGAGATGCGAGTGTGGGAAAGGTTGGAAAAGATGTCAACCGATTTCTTTCTAATTTACAACAACCAGTAAAGTAATTGATTTCTTAGTGGGAACGTAAGAAAGTTTCCCGCAAAGTGGAAAATCATTTTTCTTAATGTATAGGCGGAAGACTCTTGCGTACTATATTGCATGGTACATTTGTTTCCATTATTTTAGTAAGCGAATCAAAAACATTAATCGTTATCTGAAAAAGCAATGTATTTGAATTTAATTTTTTAAATACTTATATAACGTTTGGGTACCATATTGGCCGTTTTTACCATTTAGTTCTGTTAATAAATAAAAGCATAGATATGTTATGTTGCCAAAAAAAAATATCTTCTAATTAGGTAAGAAATAAGATTTAAAAAATGATTTTTGTTGCTTTGGCAGCTTCTGCACTAAAAAGAGAAAAATACAAAGATCTATCAATAATTTAATTTGAATATTTTAAATATAATCATTTTGCTCCAAGATTTTTTTTTCATTTAATTTGTAATACTTCACTGAGAAAAATTGTTATGGATTTGAGGGCAATAAAATGGTTATGATATAAATAATTTTTGCAATATAGTAAAAGAAAAAGACTATAGTTATAGTTCTGGCATCCCTAAGATAGATGAGTGAATATAGTTTTATATTTTCCAGAATATAGTTAAAAATATTTTTCAGTGTCCACATGAAGTATTGAGAGTATGAGAAACATTTTCTGGGAGTAATTTCTCGACACCATTTTGAGAATATGTACTTACATATTTATATTACAAAGTAAATTCAATACATAGTATATGTAGATATAAAAATGTTCTGATATTACATAATGTATTTGTAACATTAATATTTTTAGGATAAAAAATAAAATTTCAGTTCATAGTGTTCACTAAGTTAGCTTTACTTTTACGATTTTTTTAAAAACTTGCAGTGAATCAGTTTAAAAATTACAAAGGCTGGTGGGGAAGGACGTAATTTTAACAATTTTAAATAACTCGGCTATTTAAAACGAATATATTTTATGAATGCGTTATTCAAAATATTACAAAGGCTGGTGGGGAAGGACGTAATTTTAACAATTTTAAATAACTCGGCTATTTAAAAAGAATATATTTTATGAATGCGTTATTCAAAATATTAGACGAAGTTATAGCCAAATTTTTTTATTTTTCATACATAGGTATTGTTTTCGTGAATATTAAATATTCGCTTTTTCTTCGTCAAAAAGCCGTTTAAAATTACGGAGTTACCTGTGACAAACAGAGAGACGGACATGACGAACTTTTAAGGAAAGGAAACGGGTCACTACCCATTCAAAATTAACCCAGGCCCGGCGCAAAAGCCATCAAATTATCGGTGGTAATGATTATTGAAATTTTAAATAGTTTCTTTAATCGATTTCAGTAGCTAACATGTTATTATTGCTAATTTGGAAAGCCTATCATAAATGTTTGTTTCCCAATGCTTTTTATTTGTAAAATAATCCACTATTGATTTTTTATATCGATTAAAACATCATCTAGCCCCCGTGCGAGGTGGTTAAAGACATTTTGGTTATCTACTTCTTGACTTAAAATGGAAGAATATAACTTTCGTTCAAAAACTTTACAAAAAATTGTCGATAGGTTTGTTGTTGAATTTATATTTTCTGTTTTATGGAGAAGTGGTGGTTTTTAAACAATTTTTTATTTAGTTACATTTATTGAAGACTTTCGTCACATTCGGTTGAAAAGGGTTAACTATTCTCGAATACATGCTTAGACAATATTTAACAATTAAAACGATAATAAATTGAACTTGAATATAAGGCAACTTACACGTGCCGCATTAAAATGTTCAACCCTCTATAAGGAAGGGAAATTATTATTTTTTTTCTTTTGGGGTCATGACTGTTCAAATAGCTAACATTCCAAAAATTCTTAAATCATTAGTCCCATCAAAAACAAGAAGCCCGGTAATTCCACTAAAAATCAAAACAAACATCCCCAACACGCTGTCGTAGCAAAACCTCAAGGAAATCTTTCCCAAGAAAGGTTTGCTGCGTGTGATTGATGACCAACCCCGAGCCTATCTGTCAACAAACCTTTTCAGCTGATGTCATTCGAAGTCAATCATGCAGCGGCCGTCGGATGCGAGCGGCCCTAATGACTGCAGCCTGCTCGCTCGACCCGACTCCCAGTGGTCGTGCGTGTGTTTGTTTTCTTGTAGAATTCGATTGTCATTTCGACGTGGTCTCCCGAGACCTCGCAGATCTCCCGGCGAACTCCTGCCAACCGTCCGTTTCTCCGGCCATCACTCCTGGCAGTCCCGAACGGGTGATGCATCATCATCAAAAATTTCACGATAGGCCACTTGTCATAACTGGGAGATGTGCACAACGAGAAATCCGGAGTCTGTTTCTCGAGTGCACGCAGCACCCTCCCAGGTCCCAGCAGGTGGTGATTGTCTTGGTTCTGCCCGGAGCCTGGGCCCGTCTCCGTCTTTTGGCCCTTTCGACTTTGGTGAGTGCGTTGCGTTTGTCTCGACCTCCAGGAACCTATCAGCGAACTACTTTCCATCTCTGTCAACGTTCTTTCAACAAAATCTCCCTCGTTGGCTACTAGGAACTCTTTTATTGGGGTTATTGACTGCTTGATCGAGTGGATCACCTCAATGGTCCAATCGGTCAAAAGATGACACTTCTTACATATTTCTGTTTCCAATATTCAGTTTTCCGATAAATGCAGATATTATTCTTCTCTACAGTGGCAAGCAAAGGCTACGAAGACACTTAATTTTAAGACCTTTACTGTAGTTATTCAAATTTTAGATACATACTTCACTTGTCCATTTTTTTTTAGGCAAATATACAAATATTCTTTGGTATGTCATTATTTGGCGCAAAATCACCAAGGTGGAAAATTTGTTTCGCCAGCTTATAAATTAATAAAATTCCAATAGTAACTATTAAAATTTATTCGTTTTAACTGTACGTCATATAATATATTTCAAAAGTAAATAATTTTTAATATTATTTCAAAATAAAGGTATAGAAATTCATGTCGAGAACGCCTCCCAAAGTACTGATCCGTAGAAAATAACACCTAGAACCATATTTAACCGTTTTTAATGCTTATTAGCCATCAATGTTATCTAATACCTTAACTATCCATATACCGTATTAATCATAAAATAATACATATATTATATGGACTTTTGTTTTAGAGCTTTTTTATTTCATAATACTAACTACATACTTTCGCTATCTAGATATAAAGTAAAAAAAGGGTAATATTATTTTTTCTTAGATATAAAATTGAATTTGTGAAAACGTTCCCGAAACGATATTTTGTCGCTATAAAGCACATAAAAATAAATTAATAATAGTATGCTTCCTCCGTTTAAATATAGTTTAAACACAAGTTTAGTGATGATTTAAGCTATCTTTCATAATAATAGCTTATACAAATTTTCGTTATAAAACCAAACGTGGAATTCGCCAACTTCGTGATTTTGAGCCATTTTAAATTCTGCCCAATTTAGCAAAAAAATAATCACTTATAGATTTTTTGGCAATTACTATAGTATAAAATAGTAGTTTTCGCTTGTTATAATAAAGTCCTTTACTTGAATTTAAAATTTACTTTAGTAGGTAAATATTATTTCTTGCTTTAAAATGAAGTCGCCAAAAGAAAAGGCAGTTAATTCAAACCATTTGTGGTAGTTTGATTTTTTCTAAGTAACTGCTAGAATTTTAAATTTTAATGATTGTGCTTCATAAAAGCTGTGAAAGAAATAGTGCTAAACAATTAAAGTCCGGTATTGTGTTCATTTAGCTGCTAAATTTAGAACGAAAATTTAGCTGCAGAATTTAGTTACTAAATATTTAGCTAGATTCATAACGAAAATGGTACTATGTTTTGTAGTGATAGTGCCTGTCATATATGTAGTTGGCAGTCATTTGTATTTACCCAGAAATTTATCTAGTAACAACTTTTTTTAAGTGTATTATAATAATTTCTCTTAATATTTCAAAAAAATATAATATATTTTGGACTATTTGAATAAAAACACGAATACGATTTTAGATATTCTTACACGATTTAAATTTAAAATTGATTAGCTTATTGCCAAAATCTGTTATCTATATTTCAAAACAAACATCACAGCTTAAAGGTCTCTGATGCTGATAAACAAAATATTTAATAGTTAAATAAATGGAATACCAGGCTTGACATGAAAAATCGACGGTAGTTTTAAACTTTTGCGCGCAATTTATGCAAAATAAATAAAACCTTCTTGAAAAAGTCGGAAAGTCTAAACAATATAATATAAAAAAAAAGTTAAATTTTAAATCCTATGTTACTATACTTACGTAATTTTGGAACTACACACGGAGTCATTTGGACCTTAAAAACATTTGTTTGAACTGAAATATCTTAGAACGAATACGATTATTCGAGGTTTCCTTTACGGACTTAAAAATTAATTTTTTTGAACTAACAATTAAAGAGCGCTATTTGGATTACATTTTAAGTTTACAAAATTGGGCATTGAATTTGAATTATTGATCCAAAAATTTTCTATTAAAAGGACACTATTAAATATATGTATATGGTATTTTGAATTACTGAAATAAAAATTACCGATCCCAAAACCTCTTTTTTAAAGAAGCCCGGGTAAAATTGTCCTCTCAACCACCACAGTTTTTCTGTTCTTTAATAGAAATGTAAAATAAAGCTCTTTGAAAGAATAATCTTTAAGTACCTTTGTACTTTAATGCAAATTTCTTTTAGCATTTGGAAAATTTAGGCATTTCGCATTTAAATATTTTCAGAAACGTCGAATTAAGCGTATTCATTTCGGTCGGTATTCCTAAGCCATTTAAATTTGGACAGCAGATTGTCTAATCCTGTCTGCCTTGCCTTATCCTCTACGGATCAGAAATATCGTTTTAAGAGGATTACACAACATTCAATCGTCTACCTAAACCAACAGCGAATTTTTCAAAAAATCAACAAGGTTTCGTTGTTGTTCGGACCTTTTCAATGATATTGGTACCTGGTGACAAGAATTTTTTCGGATCACAATGGAAATCGATTCCCAGGATCCTGCGATCATTAGCGTTCTCAGTGAATTCAAAATTTGTCCCAAACTGTCGTTTATAGGCGGTCAACTTCAAAGATTCTTCTAATGCGGGAGCTGTTTAGAGAACCTGTTCAAACACTTCTCGAAAGGATTATGATCGTCCTGATGGCCGCGTTGTGGTATAAGTCAATTCGGTAGCTGAAACTTTTGTTTGCATTACATTTGAGTGATGATCTTGGCGTCCTTTGTCGCTTTGGTCTGTTGCTTTAGGTACTTGAGTACAAAAACTTTGATCTTCACCGCAGTTTAAAATTATAAAGACGCAGAAAACTTCAAATAAAAAAGATTCGTTCATGATCGTAAGTTATATTATTCCATTGAAAAATAAACTACTCGATATAATTATGAGATTCGGTTTCTAATTTATTTTATCCAAATAAAGGTTGAACTGGATAAGCGTTATTGCTTTAACGCAGACTAAAACAAAATAAATAACTAATAAAGTTTCAATTTTGATCATCAAAAAAATAAATAAAAGATCTATTATTTCTAGAACTTGTCCAGCATAATTCCTCATGAAACAGAAGACTAAAAAAAGCGCATGGTAAGTGGAAGTAATTTATAAAATTTGATTCGCAATTTTTATAGAGTAAATTTTTGCATGTGAACTGTGAATAAAAAATCATTCAAGTTCAAAATGTTTTGTATTTTATGGAAAAAGTGAAAGATAATCTGTGAAATTTTAAGTCTTTCCGCATTTCATAAAATAGTTTAAGGTTTCATGTTCTATTTGAGACACATTATCATTTCTTATAACGATTTTTAAATTTTTTAAATAGATTCAAAAGTTTCCCAGAAATAATTGCATTTTTGCACTAGTTACTGTTTACTTTATTTATAAAATAATAATTTTGAGTATGAAGTACACCCAGTTCCAGTGCAACTGCAAAAACAATTGGCGATATCCCGCTGGAAAAAAATTTTTCAGGGAAGTTAGAGTGTTATTTAATATTTTATAAGTGTTTTTAAGTGAATACCGACAATCATATTTGTCGACATAAAATATATAAATGGAAAAATTAAGTTTTAATTTGGGTGTTCCAGTTTGTTGCAAGAATACTTTAATTGTAATTAATAACTAAATGACCCCAAATGAAGTCATAGTCATTTGTTAATTATGAAATTATTAATTACAATATTTCAAATAGTAGTTTTCTGATTTGTTCAACTTCTTCATCAATTAGCATTGCAAAAATTAAAGAGTTCCCTCAAATATGCCGGAGAAATGCTTAAAATTATTCTGGATATAGTCTCTCCATTTTTTTTTGTTCCTCCGTGATTTTCCCTAAAAACCCAGATTTGTAATCTATTGAAACAAATCTATTGAAATTATCTATCATTTGTTCTGTGATGTCGATCAATGTTATGTATCTCTACTTATTTTTTACTATGTATAGCTCTCTGTTCTTCCTCAAGATTCTAATTCTTCATTCTTGTATCGTTAAACGATTATTATTTAGAGGACATAAACAATTTTCTGATACGTATATATAATTTCATCTTTTCTCATGGTGACAAATCACTAAATTATTCTAAAGTTCTGATTTTTTCTTTCTGTCCAATTTTACTAAACTTAAAATAAAATTGATCATTAAATTATAATTTTACAAAATTGATTTTGAATGCAATGCAAAAAATATCAATATTTCTACAAAAATAAAGTGGTTCTTCATAGAATAGGAATATGAATATAAAATGAAATATTTAATTATATGAGTGGAAATCAAATCATTATTTTCATAATTCCAGTTTAATCGGAAGTTATGCGCTGTAAATATTTAAAGCATTTATGGACTAGGAAATTTTACAGAGTGTTTAGGTAAATAAAATTCAAATTGCAGGTATAACTGACACTGTAACTTGCGATCTTCATTTATCCGCTTCGATCGCCGCGTTTCAGAACCCAACTTCGTGGATCAGAAGCAGTTGTCCGGTGAAGTAAAAATAATCGATCGTGACACAAATCTGATCCGGAGCTCGTTCCTAGAACCTGTTGTTCTGACATATTTGAACACTTGACAGAGCATAAATACGCAGCATCTCGCAAACGACTTCGAACTCCTCAGGCTGGCTAAGATGCTATCGGAACTGACCATCCATTATGGCGGGATCAGGCATGCTGACGTGGCTGGATAAGAAAAGAGCAAATACCCACCCGAAAGTATCAGTTTCAGGAATCGTGGGAAAGGGCTGCGAGCTGCTGCGACAAAGCAAAGTAGTCCTGCACCGGCAGACGCAGATTCCGATCTCGAGGGGATGGACTGGCCTGCGCACTTTCTAGCCGCTAGCGATCGCCGGTGTCCAATGAGCGGCTGCTGAGGCTACTGTTTTCGTCGATAAGTGCCGCAGATAGGGCTCAAATACCAAATTACCTGGTGTCCCTCTGAGATGGTTTATTTGTTTGACGGCCGGTGAATTTTGTGGTAAATACCTGTAAGCAGAAGGGCATATGTTTTACGAAGTTTGGTGCCTTATCAAGGGGATTAGGAGGCTCTCGCCTGGAAAGGATTTCGACCTCTTTGTAGCCAAACAGATCTAATTAAAACCGTCCATGTAGATTACTAGTTGTCGCCCGGCTTTAATCTGCTTACCGGCAGCGGAATGATGCATTTTCTGAGCCGACAAGTGGCTAGAATCTTGCTTGTGACGGTTTCACGCTGATGAGTTTCTTGAAAAATAAAGCGGATTTGTTGCGAGTGGATAAGAAATGGGATTACGCCGGCATGTTTCTGTAAAATTAATAAAGAACGACTGAGATGACTGTTGAGATTTTAATTTGAAAGCCCTCAAATTAAGAAATAGTAAAAATATTTATACATACATATATTGATAAATCTATTTCAAAGAAGAATATATAGGCAAGTGAGAGTCGGAATTTGCTTGGTTAGTTGCACTACAGCAAATAATAAATAATTAGTTTGAGATAGAACCCTCTAGGGTTATAAATGAAATAAGTTATAGACTTCAAACTTACACATACATACATATATGTATTACAATTTACAATTTCAACTTTTTAGTTTCATTTCATATTGTTTAGTTTCAATTCCTTTCGTTAGACGTCGAAATTATCTGTTTCAACGCACGGTTCAGAAAAAAAATATAGGAATAGGTTTGGCGAGAAATAAAAAACGCGCAAATTAAACTCTCGTTTGACCGGTTTTTCAGAGAATATTGTAAATCTGAACAGAACTTTTTGAATACCAGTCCGGATACATTAGTATGGTAGATGGATGAAATAATATGTGGGGGCATATCTACTCCCTTTCAGATTTATACATATTTATAATCCACCTAAGAAAATTAATCGAAATCGTCGTACTATTCAAAATTATTTAAAAAATTTGGAAGCTTACGGAACGGAACGGAAAAAAAGCTTTTTGTGCGGGAGAGAGAAACATTTTCAGCAATTCGGAAACAAAAGTGTCGAAACAACAATTTGGAAACCTATTCGAAGTGATCCTAACATTTGTAGCGCTAAAATTAAGTCCCTTCTCGGTTACTTCATTATGACTACAGATTGGACATTTGTAAGAAAAGTTATTATAGCTTTAATATTTCATAATTATTAACATACGGTGTCATTAAGATTATTTAAGAAGGGAACCCCCTCTACTTCTATAAAAGAAATGTTGGTGGTGGTTCTATGATGCGTTGGGAGCATTTTCTGGTACAGAATATTTCAACATTTAATTTACGTCTTCAGGATTGAAAAATACTGACTGCATCCAAGTGCTCTAGAGTAGCTTAATTCTAAATATTTCTGGCAGATTATTCTTAAAAGCAGTCTTGAAAATATTCATATCAGTGCCAAGACAATGAGTTGGTTCAGAAGCAATTTTGTTAAGGTTGGTTCAGCCGATCTCAACCCAATCGAAAAAATTTGGCGAATATGCTGAAAATCACCAAAATTGGCAAATTACGGATTTGAAAAAAGCAATTACTGAACAATGGTAAAAAGGTACAGAAAAAATTGGGAGAATGAATGAAAAAAATAATATTTGATTTAATACAAAGCCAGAGTGAATTCAATTAATTATTAACTTCTTTTAATTTGCAAATTTGGTGAAATAAACATTTGATTTTGTTAAATCTTTGCTTGAGTTAATAAAACGAACGAAAAACCTGTATTTCTGAAAATTAAAATAAAAAATGATTTCAAGTTCGGCTTAAAATAATTTCACGAGCTAAGATTCTTAACATTAAATTTATAATTATACATATGTATGTATGTATACACAATTTATATGTGCGGAAAAACTAACTGAAATCAAAGGTAACTAAAATATATTTGTGAGAAATTTATGAACTTTATTAGGAATTTTTATCCAAATTGGGGTTTTGTAAGTTCTTTTCGTTTCGATTCGAATGGATTAAAAAATAGGGCTTAATAATAACTTAAAGAGTTTTGCAATTTGAATGATTACAAAAATTAGAAACAAAATAATATAAATCGAACGAATCTTTAACATTTTGGTCGTTTGGCTCGATGTTTAATGATAAAAAAATACTGTCTTATTTTTGATTAGTCAATGTACAAATGAAACGCGTTTTCATTTTTAAAGTAGTCGGGTTTGAGTTTTGTTTTTTTAAATTATTTTAACCAAGTTTTATTTTTATCATTAGTGGAAGTAGTTTAGTTTATAGTTTTTATTAAAATGGAAACGTTTGTCTCAATAAGTCGTATAACTGGAATAAATGTAGCTAGTGGTTTAGTCAGATGCAGAAAATTAAAGCAAACGGGTTGCTTGCATTCATATTCAGTCAATCTTTAAAATTAAAACATCAACGCAGACCAATTAAGACGTGAACATTTCCTTTAATTTATATCGGTCTTAATGTCCTGCTTGCCAGCGTAACAACTTAATCGAATCTGTTCCCGTCGAGCCGGGCAATTACAGTAGCCGTATAAGACACTGAGATTTAGCCGATTCGCTGCTCGAGAAGAGACAAAACTAATGATGGCGGCAGAGCGATGCTCTAAAGGGTTAAAATCGCCATAAAAATTACATTTGTGATAGCATTTTTAGCCTGAACTGCGCCATTCATTAATAACGCATCGTTTCTTCCCGTGAAAATAAAGCGCGAGAAATTACGTCACATTTGTGGCTGTGTCGCCGCTAAAGCATACCTGGCCTGTCTTCATCCGCGAAAACAAGAGCCGGCCATCATTAAGCCAACACTTTGCTCCTTCCATTGGAATAATTATTTATAAATATTTTCATCCGCCACAACTCATGCTAATCGCGCGAGTCGCACAAAGGAGCGCCCCGCGTCACAAAAGAGTCGCGGTCACTGTGGCTGCGCGGTCTCGCGGTCTCGCGGTCCCGCGGTCGCGGTCTATCCGAGTGTCCCGCGTATCTGCAACGCGAGTGCATCATCCCGGGACCTCGGCAGGCCGGCGCAAATGACCAGCGAGGCATAAATTCCGACAATTGGAATAAAGTGCTGACTGCTCTGTGGACAAAAACTTGAAAGGGGCCGAATTTTGGATAAAGTTTTAAGCCAATCGATTTAATGGCGGACTTTGTAGCCCTGAGGTGCCTCAGCGGCTTTGTGGCCGCGGACTTCGGGGAACATATAAATTTAGAGCTGAAAGGGACCTTTATTGGGCCATTAGCGGTGCTGGCTTGTGTAATGATGAACTTTTGATTGGATCGCCCGATGAATAATCAAAACCTGAACAGGTGTATTCACTGCTCACTTGCACACACTGCCGTCACAATGGCTCTGCAATTTTTCAGCATTTTTCATTTCCACATAGCTAACGAGAGCTTGGCACAGTCGTTAGCAGAAAAATTGTAAGACCGCGTCGAGTTGGGCCTCGCTGTCTCGTAATTATTTTAATGTTGTAGAAATTCAGAACCTTCAATATCATTTCTCATTTTCAAGGTATCACCAATTTGTCTGTTTTTGCAAGTAGATACATATATGTTCATTTCGATTTTTATTGAATCTAGCAATATCTAGTACCTGCGCAATCCAGTAAGTATATTCAAGATCTCGGAATTAATGAAATAATTTTGAGTTTTACGGTCTAAAATTTTAATTAAGGATTTGCATGTAAGATTGCATTTGTGTAACATTTGTAAGAATGCATTTGTGTAACATTTTTGGTACATCCAACAAGCAATGTAATTTTTTGAAAATGCAACCTATTCAAATTCAAGTATAATTCATTCAAAATCATGTATTACAATTAAATTCAAAACAATAATTATTTTTTTTAGAAATTTAATAACATTCCTAAATTCAATAACAACTATTGTAATTCGTATAACAACAATTAATTTGTAAGAAACTTTTTTAATTACAACTTATTAAATTTCTAAAACAATCGTATAATTCGTTCTAATTTCTATATAATACTATATAAAAAAGAGTCCTTGAAAAGAATTAATGAAACTTATTAAGTAATAATAATTTATAACTAATTTTTAAGAATTTTAAAGAACGTATTTTTCTAGCCATCGAATTTGTATGAAAATTGTTTGAGCTTTTGAGATCACCGATTACAAATTGAATATTTGATTATTAAAATTCAAAATGGCGGATAAAAATGTGAAATTTTTTTAAGTGTTTTGGAAAATAAATATCTGGGTTTTTAAGGTCGCTGGTTTTTACTACTTTTAAATATACATATGTACATATTTGATGAATTCCTATATATCAATATAGTCATGAAAAGTATACAACTTCTGCACATTTTTGTCCGCCATTTTGAAATTTAAGAATCTGATAGCGACCACGAAAACCATTGTATACCTATATATAGGCATGTACAAGTGTTTATGTTGATAAATACAGCTAATCTTTGATTATTATTATTATTTATTAACAAAAATTATTTCAACATTTTATAAATAATTACAAATATTTTATGATTATTATAATAGGATCTCAGGAAATTAGAAAATAAAGAACTACTACGAAATTGATCATATATTGCTCAAAAATAATAAAAACCGGTTGAGGTCTCCTTATGGATTTTTATAAATCATTTTAGGAGTGTTAATTTGGGGTCAAAAGTGACGGATATGCAAAAAAAAAATTTGGCCGGTCACTTGTACTTCCCGAGATATTTATCTTTGGAATTTCGCAAATTGACATTTTGCCGTCACGATTTTTTCGTTGCAACTTGTAAAATTCTTCAAGAAATTGAAATAAATGAATTAAAGGTACATAAATATCTTGTTTGACTTATCGACGGTAATGATGAGCAAGCATTTTTCTTATGGAATGGCAGATCGAAGTAAAGTAAATGTTTTCTTATTTTCAACACTCCTATAGAGTTATTTACAAAAATCTGTGAGACTTCAAGTTATATTTTATAAATGATCTATAAAAAGAAATCATGAAATCGCAATAAAAACGAGATAAAATATGTAAAATATCTGCAAAAACGTACGGTTGAATTCTAGACCTTTAATTTGCATAATCGATTTTAAATTATAAATTACGACTTGCCTTAATTTAACACGAAATTATAGGTGTTAGTAAAAGTGTTTTATGTGTTTATGTTTTTAATATCATATCCAAAAGAAACTTCTCAAACCTTAATGGCTTTGGAGTTAAGAAACTCAGTTTAATTAAAATAAATAAATAAAGGTTTTTTTGCTTCGTTTGTGTGATCTGAGTGTAAAGAGTTCGTATTGAAGTACTCAAGTAAGGAGTATTCGAGTATTTGAGCTTGAATTTGTACCTACTACTTACTTTTTAACAAAACTTTTTGGAAATATGTTAAATATTGTAACTTGTATTTCACTTTACTTGTCCTTAGTGCATTAATTCTAGAACTTTAATATTAAAATACCTGTTCCAATACACTCAAATTTAAATTCTTGAATATATTGTATACAATTACTAATTAGTACTTTATCTGACTTGATTATAACTTGAATACTTTTTCTCGCAAGTAAATACTTGAGTATACACGTGTACGTTAAATTCCTTTACTCAAACTTATCCAACTCATAATGAGTACTTAAGTGCTTAAAATTACAGTACTCAAATAGTTACTCAATTATTCGAGTCATTATTAGAGCTCCAATAACTACACAAAAACGATTGTAAGCCGTATTTTGTTGAATAAGTTAAAATTTTGAATGATTTAACGAATTTATTTGCTTCTCACAAATAATGTGAGCTGTGTTTACATTTCCATGGAATGATTCGACTATGTTTGCAACGAGTGATCTATAATTCAGAAAATTAATAGGAGCGTAACGAACCATAATTATGCCATTTAAGATCTCGCAGCCCCCAATCAAAACATCTTAAAGACCGCGCTCGCCACTTTAGCCCACTTTGAGCCAGGGGCGATCCTCCTCAGCCCGAAAGCCATTAATTATGCTGGAGGACCACACACAGCATCCCACGGGCAATCAAAACAGATACACTTTGTTTTTGAGATCTGCCACTTAGCCGCTATAAAGTGGCGTCCATCCTTGAAGGATTGCCGCCCTGAGCATCTCGGTGCCCGACCGCCTTCGAGATCACCTCGGAATTGAGTTGTACTCCTGCGTCCCGGAGTTAATGGACCACTCGGACCCTCGGCTCGATCGGGGCTATAATTAAGTGATCCCTGCGTCCTCGGATAGCTGATAAGATTATCAGGTAATGATCACATCCCCGGGGTTCTGTCCTCAAATGCCAGGTCCGAATTCGTTTCGCCGCTGGCGTGATCATTGCAGAATTGATGGGGACCCAGGGCGCAAAATTTTTCTTACTTTCCGGCTAGCTTCTTTCAAAAATGCCCAGAACTCAAATGAAGTCGCCGCCTTTTCTGAATAGAGTCATTTGGGCCGACGAAGATGTCCATAAATCTTGGGCGGAATTTTTCTTGGCCGATGGGCGTTACGAATTGGAAACTGTTTTGGCTTTTATTAGTAACGATTGGTTTCGGCCGAGGATCGCATTAAGACATTTGGTTGCGTCTTTGTTCGGCACTTTGTTGCACCGGACCGCCACTAAGCGGCTGACCTGGAGCTAAGTCTGTTCGGGGCAAAATCACTGTTGCCTGTGTTTGTTTTGATAAATTAGCTCATTTTGAAGGTGGGCAAATGTCTTAATTTTGAATAATTTTTAATACATACTGTAAAGGAATCGGTACATTCTTATAGATTAGGGTAACATTGTAAGAATTTACTGAAGAAGAAGTAAGAATCGGGACAGTGCTTATATTAATGAATTGTCATACTTACTGATTAAAAAGTAGGATTTAAACAGCGTATATTTGAATATTCTTCTAAAATGAGTAACATTTTCGAAATATCAAGAAAAGACAGGATTTGCAAAATGTAGAAGTAGTCATGCAGTTGTCATTAATTTTTAACCGATATTAGTAAAATTAAATCATGCTTTTAGTTATATAAAAGATAAGACAAAGTATTGGGAAACACGCAACAGGCAATCCTACAAACTTGCCTGTTTAAAAAAAAATATATCTTTCTAATTCATGCTTTGTGAATTGCGATATCATCCGCCTTAGGCCAGAACCATGAATGTGAAAATGTCCTGGTTTTGGAGTTAATAGTTAATGTGATGAGTCTTTCTGAATAGCAACTTGTGCCAAAATTACGAGTACCTACGCAGATAGTGTTGAAACAGCTTTTTCATACTATGCCAATAGGACGAATGTAGAATTATTTTTCATCTATATTTGAATAAAAGTTTTCATTTTTATGCTTTTAATAATTAGTACCTTTTCATTCAATACTGATGAAAAGGAGTTGTAAAGCCACCAAGAGATAATGTAAGTGATTAATTTTATTATGACTTTGTCCTAGAAAAGCAAATTTGTCAAAGTTTAGGGAAGAGAGGCGCAGAAACTTAGCAAATTGGTCGGCCTTATAAGCAACATGAGAAAGAGTTACAAATAGCAACAATTTTTTAAACAACAAAACCCTCGAATTACATATACAACAGCGATTAATGCTCAAATTCCATTTTCCAAAAGCTTCAAATTTTTACATTCGCTTATTCTGGTTTAAGGGAGACAATATTTGAATTCAAAGCTAATATCTTTATATTTTGGTTTTTTCTGTAAGCATGTCTTCAGAATAAAAAGTATATTCGGTTTTGAAAACCAAACCCGAATTTAAAAAACCGGGTCGTCAAATTCAAGGAGTAATTTTTAAAAACGTGCCTTTTTTAATTTCCAGCTGTAGGTACGTAGCCCCTTAAATAGAGAAATTATTTTGTAAGAGCATCTATTCAATTCTGCAGACACAAATAAAGCAAAAATAATATACAATTCTTGTTAATGTTATTCATTATTATTTAGGAAAAGTCGGAAATTTTTAAGTGTCTCAAAGAACATATGTACATACATATATTTTAATCTACATTTCTTAACCCCGATATAATTTTTTTCAAAATATATAATATTTATTATGCGCTACTTATACATATGATCTACTCTACGCTCTAGAATAATGCATCTGTTTTAAATCTGGAAAGTAAAACAAGTTACAAGCAAGAATTAAGTTTAAATTGATTTTATTCCACAAATGTTCAACTACAAGCGTTTTGAATAGCAATTGGAATTTTAACTCGACTATTTTCAGCTAGTATATACTAAAATCACTTGATAATCGTTATCGAGTTATCGAGCGATCGAAAAATAAAAATCACTTCGTAATCATTATCGAGCGATCGAAAAATAAGAATTAGCCGACAAAAACTAAACCTTTCATGCAAAGTATTATTGAGTAAGACTACAAATGAAAAAATAATAATGATTTCAGGTTAATATAAAGTGATGATTTTGTTGTTTTAAATTTCAGAAATAATGATTTTGTTCGGTCCTTGATTTTTTAATATAATTTACGTTAACCATAACTTAATGTAAAGGTAGGTAGACCAAATAAAAAGCTACTTCAAAAAAGGTTTAGCGATAAAAGGGACAACGAATCCAAAGTGTTCAAATCGTACAAATGGTACCTTTTTGGTTCCATCTGGCTTTGTAAAACAAACACGGGTTAGCGTACTAATAAAACCATTAAAGTACAAACTTAATTACAATCAGGGAGCGATCCGAACCCCAATTTTCCGAACAGAACCGCTGCGAACAAAAGGTAACGCGATACATTTTCAATTTGTAAAATAAATCGCTCCCATCTCCTCTTCATCTGGAAAACAAACACCGGGACAATGCGGCCTGATTCTCGTAACAATATAACAAATTCGCGGCAATGTCGTCGAAGTGCGTGTCCCGTACCGGGAAGAGGTCCTGAGCAGGACAATTGGCTGTGATCAGATTACATCGAATTTTCCTGCCTGCGCCAGCCACTCCAATGGGAGCCTAGGAACAGGGCCGGGATTACGCAGGGTGCCGAGCAGCCCCTGTTTTGTTATAGTTGCCCTCCGCGGTGACTTCATCACGTGCATTCTGCCAGCTCTCGGTATCGAAGGCACGCACAGCCACTCCAGAGCCTCTAGATGACGGAAGTCGCCTATTTCTTATGTCATCCTGGTCCAGCTCCTCCAGGAGCAGCAGCCCTTGAAAATAAGAAAAGATACAGTCCACCTTTTCCGCAAGGACAACTTTTGCGCGCTCATTGCCTGATCAATGCTCCGCGCTGTCACACCAGACAACTCAATTAGTTAACGATGTGTTAATGGACAAGAATTTGCTAATTTCTGCATGAAAATATTTTGGTAATTCGATCCCCGAGGGCATCTTCCGTCATCGCGGGCCCGGCGCGGAACGGGTTTCGCGCTCCTTTAAGGTAGGCCTAAGTACGCGCGCTCCGCACCTCGGGCTCCTCGGGCTCCTCGGGCTCCGCGGGCCCCGATGAAGACGATCGCCGATGGAAGCACGCATTCTGGTCGGGAACTGGCCGAGCAGCTTTACCAATTAACTCGATCGCTTTATCTAAACCATCGGGCTTAATTAGTTTCAGTGCCCGGGTTAAAATTCCCCGGAGATTTTATCAGCTGCTGCGATCGAATTAGGTACGCTATTAGTGTCAGGGAGCTTAATAAATAGGATTACCGGCCGCAGAGTTGTCCGTCGCGCCGCCGCCTGGACGCTTTTCGATGCAGATTATGGAAATTTTGATATTCTCGAACTTTTGCACACTAACCGATGGTGAAATATCTTTGAATAATCTCCAGCCGCAAAATGATTCCAATTAATCAAATACCCGTTTATCTTCAAAAGTTGCATATTTTCGCAAGAAATTGGGAGAAGATGAGTAGTCTACAACGAATTTATTGAGCTTTTGTGGATGAGATCATCAGTTCCACAAGATATGAGTTGTTTGTATTGCAAAGTACATTTTTAGGCTTTTAAATAAGCAAATACCATCAGTAACTCAAATTTTGGCATGCAAGTTTTTTCTACTACTTATATAACTTCATTGGGATGTTTTATAGGGTGTATAGTATTTACTTTAACTTTACAACTATCTTAATAAAGGATTCTCCAACATTACAATTAAATGGTATCTTACCTAATTGTTTATTGGACTTACAACTATAAAACTATACAACAAATTTTATATATTAATAATAATTACAATTACATATCATAATACAAATTACCTGATGACGCAACGTGACAGGGATAAGGTATCCGAATTAAGGCCATAGAACATGTGTAGAAAATACCCCTTTTGAGAAAATTAAAAGCGGTACATTGAAATCACCTTTTGAAAATTATTTTCTCTTTCATATTATAATAAAAACTACTTAAAAACGATAGAACAAAGCAACAGAGATAGCGTAAAAAGCACGTAATTAATCAAATCTAGTTAATTTGACTCTTTATACTCAAACTAGAAACTCTTCCATTGTTCGATGATATTATTACAATAGAAGACGTTTTTTCGATTGTTTGAATGTATGAAGACAATATTTTTTTTGAGGAACTGCGATAGAAAGTTATCCTGAATTTTATCGTGCCTAATTTTGAAAAAAATAATCAACCATATAAATATTTTATATTCCTCATTCAAACGCTATAAGTGAGAGGACTTTTAGTTTGATGTTTTAGGCATAGCGAAAAGACAGAAATTTATGAAAGGAAGATTTAATTCATTCCGAGTTAATTATAAAACATAACTATAAATTAAAATTAGTCTTAGTAACATCTTTCCACGTTGAATTAAAGGGTTATCTACCGCTATGGTTTTTGTAGTTATTTTTTGGGTATATGTATTATTAAAAATAAAATAAATACTAAGTTCTATATTGTTGATTAGTTTTCCAACTATAAACAAAAAATTATAAATAATATCTAGAAATTAAGCTCATATAAAGGCTATAGTCTACCAAACCAAAATTTTAAAATTTGAGAATAATAATAAATTGGAAATTAAAAACATAGTTTTCATTTCATCACAAGATTTATAAAAACTAAAAATGAAATATCAAGAAAATGATTCGATAGACATAGAAAATTTAGCTTTGGAGACTTAGAAGAAAAAACACATGTTGTAAGATATTGAAAACTCTTCGAGTTAACGTGAAGATCACATTAAAAACATAGTTCCGAGAAAAAAAGGGTTTAAACTTTAAAGATCGCATTAGGCAGCCTTTGTTGGGGTAGTTATTGTTTTTAATATTCATCAAAGTGTATAGAATAAAGTAAAAATATTAAATCTGATTGAAAAATAATTGAAAGTAGTTGTTTTTTTTGCAATTAAATTGTGGTCAATTCCATATACTATTATCCTAATTATATGTAGATATAAACTTTTTATCCTCGACCTGAAATGGTTACAATCCTCAGCCTTGAGGGAGTGACTCGAAGGGATAATAAATATTTTGGGGTTTCTGTAATTAAATTCATACTATCAAACGATAACATGCGGTCCAAAGTTACAGAGTATTCACAACATTTGCAATAAACTAATGTCTGATAAGCCTTCGTTATGTTTTTTTATTATATATAATTTAAATTTTTGAAAAAATAATGTAAACGAAACTTGCGTCTTTAAAGTGATGAAGACATTTTTCTACTGTGCTCCACGATTTTATAATATTAGCATGACCCATCAATGGCACGAAACAATTAGGAGGCTAAAAGAGTTAGTTTTATTTTTAATCTTAACCCTAGCTTGTCTTGGATATTGGAATCAAATCGACAAGACCCGTCGAGAGATAAAAGGGATTAGTGGCATCTGTACCATACCAATATGTATCATACAATGAATTCGAAATACCATACCAATATTTCTAACTTGTATAAAGCAAATTTCAGTTATTTTTTGCGTCATAACGATATGATCCATTTGTAATATAGATTCAAGACAGTAAGCCTTTGATGGATATCAGATAACACTGAAATTCAATTTGTAAAAAGAAACTATTGGTCGAATAAAGCCGGAAAATAATAAAAAGTGTATCCCTTTTAAGATTAAAGTACACTGCCATTCTGCAGCAGTAACACCCGCTCGTTTTGTCTGTAATCCAAGCCATTACGCGGCTTTCTTTGGGTTAGAAATTAGCCACTTCTTCACACATCTTTTGCGGAGAAGAATTGGTGATCGCATTCGGATCAGACGGATAACCGATCTTTTTCCCGATCGATGAGATATTGGCGGGCAAGCAAACGGGCGCATTATCCTTTGTGAAGGACCACAATATCCCCAAATACATTTTCGCTTAAAGGCGATCTTGCACCTTCGAGATCTCGAAGATGTTGAGATGTTCCCTTTTTGGTTGACTGCCGCCAAATAAGAGCGCGATCAGTTCCACAGATTATGCCATAAAGGGCGAGCTACCTGCCGAGGTATGGTTAACATTTTAATTTGCTTGAGTCAATTACGAGGAGCGATCGCGCGGCAAAGTGAATTCCCTGGGCTCACAGGATTCCCCCGGTCGACGGACGGGAAGAAGGGGATTGATTTGCCACGCCAAGATCTGGATAGGCATGCCGAATCGGAGGATGTTCAGATACCGCCGATCCATGACGCTCGCGGGGCGCAATTTCATCTTTCCACGGCGAAAGAAAATATTTTCATTTCCAGTTATGCCTGGGACCGTGTAGTTGCTAAACAAAAGACGGTCGGGTTCCATTTTCCAAACATCGCGCCATTGTTCTTCGGCCCCGCGGCGCGGCCACTTTTCACAACTCAGCACTCGCGTCTTATCTAAACACCTCGATCAGGCGAGAAAAATGAATTCTTGCTGGCCAGGTGAATAATTGTCGGGCAATTCATTTCGCGCAATTTGACGAGGCTCGCCCCGCCGTCCGATGCACGTGAAAGGACTCCCGACCGCGAGCTGGCCGAGTGTGGCAAGTTTTGTTATGCAAATAGTCCGTCATGGCTTACAAAACTTCTATTATTAAGCGCTTGTTGTTATTTGCTGTTTCTTTTCGGCGTTTCGTCTTAATTTAGGTGTTTCTCGCTGATTGCCGGATCGCGATAATTCAGACCGGGCCTGTCCGTCTGACTCGCCGGTAACCCCCGCACCCGGCCATTATATGCAAATCGCAGGTCCCACCGCCAGCTGCTGTGGGCTGGGCGTTCGTTTCATGATTTCATCAGCTCATATCAAATGTAATTTCATAAATCATTAAAATCCCTGCAGCTAAAAACGCCTGCCTGTTCCTTCCGTTTGCCGGAATAACTCGAATTTTACGCATGATTTTTCTAAAGCTCTTGCATGCAGCTACGCAATGTTTAAGGAATTTTTGGAATTTCTATTTATCCGGGTCATCTGACCTCATAGTAAATGCGAAAAGTTGGTCTGTTTCCGTGTCAAAATTGTAGACTTATTTTAAAGGACATTCACTGTAAGTAAATATGTATTTAAATTTAATTTATTTCTAGTTAGTCCTATTGCTCCAATGTATGTACATATTGCGTCTAATACATACATATATACATTGTTGTGTAATGATATATACATAAATAAATTTATTACGAAGTTGATAATATAAGTTAAATTATTTCTGTCGAGAGTGATTTTGTGATAAGGTACAGTCAAGTCTCCTATAACGCGGTGTTTTTATAACGCGATTTCCATATAACGCGGTCTCCTTATAACGCGTTTTTCGTATAAGAAAATTCCAACAACTCAAATGGTTTGAGGAGGATTTTCGGCCAATTATAATAGAAAAAAAGGGTTAGACTGCAAATATTTGGAAGTGATGATGAATAATAAAACAATCTAATATGTATAAAATTAAGTTTTTTTGTTGGAAACAAATTTTTTAGCTTATAATTTTAATATATTCAATAAACATAAATTCAAATATGTAAAAATCGACATATTCATTGCCATTTCTATAATAAAATTTTGTTTATTAATCATATCAATCACAACTTGATACTTTGAGAATGCACTCTTTATATACATAGGTCTGATTTATGTACAATTTATTTAGTTCTGAGACCCCAAATAACGCGGTACGAATTCACTCAATTTGTAATAATTCTGAGTTTCTTATATCGCGGTGGTTTCTATATAACGCGGTATAAATTAATCTGATTTGTCTTATTTCTATATTTCTTATAGCGCAGTTTCAATATAACGCTGTACGAATTAATCGCGTTATAGGAAACTTGACTGTATAGTAATGCAGTTTCTATTAGATATTCCTATTAAAAATCGCAAAATAAAGTCCATCTCGAATCTTATTTACGGTTCGAAGTATCTGCCTAGGGTATCGATACCGAGTACTTATTTGGTATCTGAGCAATTAAGTATCAAACCAAAGTATCGATCTACTCAGTATCGAGTATTTTTTTTTATGAAGATTAATTAATAATGTTATTAGATTTCAACTAACTAGGTTAGTAATTTATTTGCAGTTATACTAGTATTAAGTATACAAAATTTACATCTTTTCTAGTACTTAAATAATATATAATATAGCAAAAAAGAAAAGATAAGGAGGACAAAATAATACTAACGAAAAATTAATAAAACATAAAGAAAAATATCCGAATTAATTCGCCACCCACATTACGCCCATTAGATTATTGGTTTTTGTGTTATTTTCATCGGTAAATCAGACATAAACTAAAAGGAATTCGTCATGTCGGTTTCTAAAAGACCAATTCTTATAATTTAATAATTTTATAGAAAACTTGTGAAATTGTGTAAAGTTCAAATGTATCTTAAAGTGGGGTAATTACTTGCTTGCATTTCTTTTAAGGTACTTAAGATGCAAAACAATTATTTACTAATTTTCGGTTCAATTGTTTGATGTATTCAAGTACCTAAAATTGAGAAATGCTCCAAAAATGCATTGGACAGTAATTCAAATCCACAGCTGACTATTGAAGATACGTTAATAGTGTGAATAAGTTAGGAATCGAAAAATGCATTAATTTTATGTAGAGATGTGATGATGACCATCTAGACTAATTTCAGGAACTAATTAAGTCTATTTTTTGAACTTTTAAGATTACACCCAAAACTTGAATTACTTTACCTCACTTTTAGGCAACTTTTCCAAGGATTTCAGATGGAAACCCCATTGGTCAGAGTGCTCAGGTCGTAAATATATGCAGACTTTGTATATACATATATCAATTTTTGAATTTTATAACCAAGATAGAAAATTGAATTCAGAATTTTCTAGGGAGAGCGGAGAAAAGGCTCTCATTAATTTAAGTATGTATATGGGGTAAAAAAACATTTTTTTACACATGGTTTATGATTCGTTGAATAGAAATTGATTGCATTTTTGAAATTGTTTTCACTTTAAAATAACAACACGAGGGACGTAAAATTTAATTTAAAAAAAATTCGTAATTTAAAACCAGAATCTGTTTAACAAGTTTTATCATCGTTTTGTAGCAGTTACAGTTTCTAGTGCTAAAATTTTTAAAGGACCCATTTTTATGTTTTTATCACGATTGAAAATAGTTTATGAATTAAATATGAATGCACATAATCTGGATAATAAAACCTCGAAATGCAGCACTTAGTGGCTATGTATATATAAGTCAGTATAAAAAATGCAAACAAACACATTCATACAACTCTTTAAAAGATCGATAAATTTAATAAAAACCCTTTGCCAGTTCATTAGTCAGAATTTTGAGATAAGTGAGGGAAATCGGAAATATATTTTTTATTTGTTACCATATGCCTGAATTTTCCTTTAAATTATGGACTCATATAAATTGATATTTTCCTCATTTCAACGTCCAATTTAATTTTAAACTTCAATGAACTAATCTATAATAATCACTGTACGAACTTTATGAAATCTTGCTGTATCTTTTATAAAGTACTTATGCAAGGGCAATGCATATGCAAACATTTTTTTTCAATTAAGGAGTTACCCTCCACTGCTTTCCCCTGCTTCCACCCATGAAAATACATATGTATGGATTAGTTCGAAATCAAAATTTTAAATTTTAGGTTATGTCGTAAAAGAAAATTATATTTAATAATTATGCATGGAGCTGTAAACTTTTTATTTCATTTAGCAATGTTTTTTTATATTGGAGTTTCATTGTGAATTTAACGCGTTTATTGTATGTAGAATTCTACAAAAAGTTAATATATGTTTCCAGAAAGGTTCTGCCGACAGTTGTAACAATAACCCTTTAAGTCGAGCGATGTGTACATATTTATGCAAGTGAATTCGTTACGTACATGGCAGACAACAAACAACTCTAACGAAATCGTTCCGCTTTGTGACAATACGCCAGACAAAGGTTTGAAAGGGTGCCATGAAAAGGACGAGTCCTAATCAGGCAGCCATTTTTTCCTTTGAGCAGCTTCAATCAAATTAACAGCTCCTTTCAAAAAAAGATGTTAAAAGTGAAAAAAAAAAAATGGGGTTCCTTTAGGACCTTAACTGGGCCGGTTGCAAATGATAGTCCTGCCGCGCCGGTTTCGTCCCTTTGCACCCATCGCAGGGCGAGGCAGCCGGATGCAGGCCATAGAAGCGTAACTGATTTTGTATTATAAACATAAATAAATACATGGACATCGCAGCATATGTACGAGGTTGGGATGCAACAACAAGGCCGTTTTAGAACACAGACATGAGAATGTTTCGGAACCCTTCCTGATTTTGGCACCCATTGCGCGCTAAGGATGGGAGTGTCCCTGTCATTGCTACCCGATTCGCACCCCGAAGGGTGCAAGGGTGTAGCAATTTATTACCGCGCTCAGCCGATGTTAACTAAGGGCAGTTGCCAGGCTTATCCATTTTTATTGCGCTGAATGGAGCGCAAGGATCCAACCCCTCGCAGCACCCGGAAATCTGCATCCATTACGACCATTGTGTTCGATGCGATAGAAATGTTTTGGGAAAAATATTTTTCGTCCCTTGTCACACAATGTTAGGCGACATGTTAAATGTTTAGTGCACATTTGATTATGTTGTTGCTAAATCCAGCGCACCACCAGGCTTCCACTGTGTTTTCAAATAAGAAATTGATTTCATGCCCGTGCATCCTGCGTCTCTTCCCAGATATCTGTGCGGAGGGGTGGGTTCGGACAGCCATCCAGATCCAGAGCATGCATGTGGCTTTTCCCTGGGGTGTTGGGTTGGGATTGTTCTGGACTCCTGCCTACCGGGCTCCGGCCGGTTTCTGGTGAGGGATCGCCGTGAATATACACAAATATGGGTAATTGAAACATCAAACAGTCAATGTGGTTCATAATTGCTGGTTTGAGTTCCTTTCTCTTAATTTGATCAAGACTTTTTCGGAAAGGGGTAACCAGCGCCTTAGGGGGCTGAAATTCTGGTTGCCTTACGTTCAGAGTTTCTAAAATATTGCACCATAAAGACTGTGAGAAATTACTTGATTTTTGCTAGGAACAAAATGCTTGGGAGTCTCGGAGTAAAGGGTTTTCGGAACTTTTCAAGTGTTGCAGCGATAACCTGATTGGAATGTCAAAATCAGATTTTGATCACTGTATTTATAAAGCAATTTATTATGGAAAGATTTACGATTCGACATTTTGTAAAAATTATTTGAATTTATCATAAAAAATTGTGTTCAGTTGGCCAGACGATCTGTGTGTTCAGAGAAATTTATGATCAACATAGTGGAATAAACGTTGGTATCCAACGTACCATTGATTGTATGAAAAAGTAATCGAAACATGGGTTTTAAGAATTCACTTGACTATACGAAGCCAAAATGTTCTTTTGATGATATTATGTTTAGAATATAAGGCCTTTGATTCAATGATACATATCATTTTTGTAGCCACCTTAGTCTCCCATTTTCAAATTCTGGCACGTTTGAAAATTCTTTATATTTAATACAATAAAATTTAATTGAATAAACGGAATTGCTCTGCTAAATAGGAAATAAGTTTCATTGATTGCATATATGTATGTATATGTACGCTGATTATTAGGAAATTCTGAATAATTTTTATGCAATGTTTTGTATCTAATACTTAGGTTCTAGTAGTCTGATATTCCTTATAAATATTCAACAGGTTATAATATTGTCAAATTAAAAGTTTTCAAAATTTTTTTTAAAAATTCGCTTTTTTCCATAGAACTATTAGTTTTTGAGTTTCGTTGCAATATTTCTATACTTCGAAAAGTGTTCCATCTGAATCACGTTTTTGAAAAACCATTTTTGGGAATTTTTCCAAAAATGACGGGATGTCGCAGAAGCTCGAGACATATGTATATTAAAATAAAACTTAAATAATTAACTAATACAAATACCAAATATTTGGAATTTTTGTACCAAAGTTTGTTTAAGAGATAAGATTGTCATGGGAATCCTCCAAGGGGGAAAGATTCATAACAAACTTGTTTTCTAAGCAAATTTTAATAACGTTTTTCAATAATTGATATTAAATAGATAGCTAAGGATTAAATCTTTTATTTAAGACATGTGATGCGATGGAACATTTACATTATCAGACTCGTAATCTTCAAAAGAAATTCTAAAAGATAGTCTATGAGATTTTCCGGCCAAAAGTTTTGTAGCCCAGTATACCTACATTTGCTTCTTGAAAAATTGATAGTTTCTGAAATAAATGCGAGAATCCAAATTTCATTGGCTTTCATCAATTATAAAATGTTTTCAAGGTTTGGGGGTGATTTTTGAGGTTTTTAAGTCATTGTTTAAAACATAAAGCCCAACTGTTAAATGTTAAGATCTATTTTTTCTGGATTAATAGCATACTTTTTATTTTGGAAAGTCGTTTCTTCAAATTTAATTTGTTTATCAAAATGTTTTGTTAATATCTTAGGTATACCTTACGTAACATACAGAGTCTGTGGTATTTTACACCAAAGTTTTTTTTGCATTTTTCAGCATTTTTAGTGTCTGTCTTCAAAATTGTTCTTCTTTTTTGACAAACGAATATTTAAATTAGAATATTTTAAAAACGTGTTATTTTATTTAAAATTTTCTGGCGAACCTATTTTTCCCAAAAAAAGAACCCATAATATTGGGTTTCAAAATTTTTGCTAAATCTCTTCTTTTGCGCCAAAGAATTAATTTTTAGAGATCCAGAATTCAAAGTAACTAAAGAATACATATCTTCGTCTTCTCTCAAAATAAAGTTGAATTTTTGTTTTGTATTTATCATAGGCGCGCGTGCGTTTTCAAAAATTGACATAGGCATGCGTTGTTAAAGTGAATTCATTACTGAATGGTATCCGCAATTTTTAGTTTCCTTTTTGAACGAATCATTCATTATTTGCTTATTAAAAGATAAATATTTACTTTAATTTAATACTCTAGTCGCCGGAATTAAAATATAATTTATATAGGTATCCCTTTAAAGATTAATCAACAAATTATGATACAAAGAAACGGGTTGCTACTTCAGATAGAAAAACGTGTTGCATGATATTAAAATGAATTATTCAAACTGAAAAGATAGACGTGATGCTAACTCTGCATCACAAAAATGTCTTCTGCGTCTGTTTGTTAACCTCTGTGCGCTGTCCATTTGCTAATATAATTAAGAAAATTTTGCCGCGCAATGAATATTCCACCTACACATCACTTAGCCCGCGGATGAAAGATGGAAATTATTGAAATTTATGTTGCGCGCCGCGGAGGCAGTGCTGCGCGCTCGGTCGGCCGGTTTGAGCAATTCGGTCCAGCAGCGCGGACAGCAGCCCCAGAGCGCGACACGACATCATCCAGGCAATCAGTCTGAGGTCAAAATATTTACCACTTGACCCTTAACTCAATCAGCCCGAGTACGTGGGTTTCAATTGAGTTAATATGCCCATTGCCCGGGAAACTTTGCTCTCTGTCTTAAAAGATGCCGGGAATTGGTGCAGATCGCGACCAACTGCGCAGCCACCCCCGCCTCGTATAGGAAGCAAACCGCGACCGCGGTATGAACTGTGGCAATCTTTGATTTGAGTCATCTGCTCCGGGTTGAATAGTGATTTTTAAAAATAGGACCCGGGGCATGGGCGTCGATTCTGTGTCTTTGGGTCTGCGGTAAGACGCAGAGTCGCACTATAGCTCCTTCCATTTCGAAGTAAGATCACCAAGATCAAACATCCCGGGGACACAGTCGAGATCGTCTTTTGTGGCGGGGACAATAACTGATCAGCCGATCATTAATCCTGCCAGACCGCAGGACCAAGGCGGGCTGTCGTCGGGATGGTTTCGCACTTCCCTCGGTGCAGCTCAATTGTGGAATTATCATAAATCATGGTCGGCCCAATATTTCCAGGACAAACGACGATTGCTCCTTTCGACAGCCCCGGCTAATCGGTGCAAATAAGAGCGTGTTCCGAAGGGCCGACGTTTCAATGTCCTTTGTCGCCTCGCTTTTTTCCAGAGAGGCGGCAATCGCACGAATGAAATTTGCAAGCAAAACAGCAGATGTTACCTGCGATTATTATTTGCCGACTTCTCGGTCTATTTGTTTTCACACGTTCGGGATATTGAGACATCCAGGAAAAAACGTGACAATGAAGGCGGCTCTCGATCAGACTGGAGAGGTTCTGCATTTTTGCATAGGGAACGTTTTCAGATTCTTAATAGAATTGAATAAATTAAGGTTTTTTTTTAGAGAAGGTACAGGTAAAATTATCAAAAAAAATGTTTTCAACCGAATGTTTCGGCAAAAACATACCAAATCAAGCCACATTTAGAGTATCAATCCGCAAGTATCAAATTAAAATAATAACTTTATTATTCGAATTAATATTATACATGAACTTAACTTACTCTGGTAATTTATGTTATTTAACTGCCTAAAATTATTATAATCAATTATTTTAAAATATATATTTAAAGATACCAGTTAAAAGTAGAATTGTACTGTTGATTTGTCTAGTATTTTTACACTGCTTTTATTAACCCTTCTCTGTTGTTGGCCGGGAAAAAAAATTTGCAATCAATATTTCAAACACTTTTTGCCAAACTAAAGCTTTGAAATTTTGCATACATGTGTAAATTATTTAATATAGTCTATGTATATGGCAATATCGTGATTTCAATGTAATGGACGCCCGCTGATTATTTTATACTTCAAAATAACTTTGATATAGGTTTAAAAATTAAAGGGCTTGGCCAGTAAAAGACAATATAATACATGTAGTATGTCATATAGTTTTATGAAAGCGTTGTAAAAAAACAAAAGTCAAAGTCTTAGTTTTAACTCAGGTAGTTAAAATTAGACACTTGTATGCTATTCACGGTTTCAAATAGGCGTGAAATAAATAATTAACTATTTTTGTTTCTCAATGTGTAATGAACGAAGTAAAATTGAACTCTTACTAACTTAGCTCTATTTTTCACCCAATTATATAATATTATACTTGAAAATGCTTCTGAAGAAGATTTTATGCCACGTACGAAAAGTCATGAAGCTATTTTTTTGGTTGACACAACTTCAACGCAAAGCTCTCTTTCAGTTCTCAAGGACTCAATAAAATTAATGGAGTTTGCTGATTCGTCTTCTGATAAATCGACCAAAAATTTCAGCCACGAGGAATTATTTAAAGCTTACAGAGAAATCGAGCAATAAAACGAAAAAGGAATTGATATTGAGATTGATCTCATTGAATAATACTGAAAGCAAAAGAAATACTTGTTTCCACTGCTGCGGAAAATGGGTCTCGTTTTACATGCAGTACCTGCGACTCAGATGAGTGTAGAAATGGCATTTTCTGCACTGAAGATTATTTTAAGTGATCTAAAATGTAATTTATCTGAATATAATTTGAAAACAATTATGTTTGTTAAATTGAACTTTAAATAAAATAAACTTTATGAAATTGTGTTATAATATTAATTATTTTATTCAAAGCCTGTTGTTCTCCGTTTGATCTCCGTTCGAGTTCATAATTATTTGAGGTAAATTCTTTGAGAATGCAAATATACATATACGAAAAATGTCAAAAAGATGAAAAATCAATAGTATATTTATTTGAGATCTCCTGATGAATTTTATTGAAACGTTGCATGAATGTTCATTTAAGTTCAAAAATGACGTATATGCAAACAAATTTTGTTGGTCGCTCTCATTCCCCAAGATTTTTACATGCTCCAATTATCTGTGTACCTATTTCCAAAGTATTATATATTACTGAAAATTGAGTAAAATCCCTACACTTAAGGAATTTCCATTGTTTTCAAGTAAAAAACACTGGAAGATTTCTGATAAGAAAAAGAAAACTTTCGATTTCTCCGATTTATCATTTCAGACGACAAATGCTTGCTTGTCGTCGTTTATATATGTATGTATGCCGAAAAAATTTGTCGTCATTTACATATGCCGAAAAAAGGTTTTGTTTAATTCGTTTATGGTATTTTAAGGATTTTTGTAGAAAATGTTTAAAGAAAGATGGAAGCGTCGTTCACTAATGGTTTTAACACACTTTTCAAGGAATTTTTTTTGGAAAAATGCTGATGATTGCTTCGGAAAAAATGTAGTTTTTTAAACTTTACAAATAAATATCTCGGAAAGTTCAACCGATCTACAAATTTTTTGATAGTCGGGATGAAATCAGCGATCCCGAAAACCCCCATGCACTAAGTTTGGTGAAAATCATATAAAAATTTGAACTTGGCGAGAAAAAAAACATATATTTCTGAATAATGGTTATTCGGTAACCAAAAAAATAAAAATCTAGAAATAAACTCTCATTAAAATCGATCAAATTCGTTTTAAATTATAGATAATACTCGTATTCATAAAACACGAAAAGCAAGAGCCTCATTCATCAATCCGAATGAAAAAGCTTTTTCCATATTAAGCGATACTAACAGGGAACACAGTACATATTATTATAATAAAAAACATTAATTTTAAAAATTCACCTTTTTTATAAAAATTTGTATTATATGTAGGTACTATTTATTATATTACAAGAGCACAACTTTTAAAACATCTTAACAGGAAAAACAAACAATGTGAAAAGTCGACGGTGGAAAAACGTTATTTAACAGATTTCTTCATGGTTTAGTTGTGTGTATTAATCGTGTTGTGTTTTTAGTTTGCTTATGATGTGTTTATATTCTTTACTAATGAGTTCTGTGTCTGTTTTTAAATTTATGAGATTATCTTTGTTAATATATATGTGGCATGCTTCCTTCATTTCGCGTTTTTTCCTATTTTTCTCCGTATCAATAATTTTAGCACAGTCGAAAGAGAAAATGTGTCCTGTGGTCAAAGTATGCGATGCTAATGCAGATTTTGATTGTTGTCCATTTATAAAGAAAACAGATATAAAACCCACCTTCCTTAAAAAATATGTAGACGATATAATATGTGCAATACCTCGTGGCTCAGAGACAGGCTTCATTCACATTTTCAACAGCATACACCACCGTTTTAACTTCACTATAGAGACAGAAATAAATAATAGCATACCTTTTCTAGACATGAGGCTAATAAGGACTAAAAATCAGCAAATAATCACAGACTGGTACTGTAAACCATGTAGCTCAAACAGGATCCTAAACTACTACTCAAATCATCCACACAGCAATAAAATAAACACCGCCCAAATGTTTGCCAACAAAGTTTTAAAAATAAGCCATCACTCTTTCCTGCCAAAAAATAACAAAATTATCAGTGACATCCTGACAAAAAATAATTACCCACCACACATAATTCGTTCCGTCATAAAAAGGGCAACACGAAACAGACATTTTAACAATGAAACACATTACCACAATGACACCTCGATACTACAAGACACCAGACCTATTTACACGTCCCTTCCGTACATACAACCATTGTCACTAAAAATTGCAAAAATAATAAAATCACATAACAACAATTTAAAAATAGCTTTCAAACCAATTGACAAATTACATAACAAATATACAAAAATAAAAGACAAAATAGAAAATCAAGAAAAACACGGCGTAGTATATAAGGTCGATTGCACAAAATGTAACACAGCATACATTGGACACACCTCTAAAAAATTAAAAACAAGACTATCACAGCATAAAGGTTATATAAATGGACAACAATCAAAATCTGCATTAGCATCGCATACTTTGACCACAGGACACATTTTCTCTTTCGACTGTGCTAAAATTATTGATACGGAGAAAAATAGGAAAAAACGCGAAATGAAGGAAGCATGCCACATATATATTAACAAAGATAATCTCATAAATTTAAAAACAGACACAGAACTCATTAGTAAAGAATATAAACACATCATAAGCAAACTAAAAACACAACACGATTAATACACACAACTAAACCATGAAGAAATCTGTTAAATAACGTTTTTCCACCGTCGACTTTTCACATTGTTTGTTTTTCCTGTTAAGATGTTTTAAAAGTTGTGCTCTTGTAATATAATAAATAGTACCTATATATAATACAAATTTTTATAAAAAAGGTGAATTTTTAAAATTAATTTTTTTTATTATAAATTATTAAAATTTGTTTTATTGTATTAATGTAGCTCCTGATGAAGGGTTTCGCAATAGGACCCGAAACGTCGAGCGAATAAAATAAAAAAATCTATATAAAAAACGATCGGAGTATTTTCCTCAATAAAGAACAACACCAAACTCGATTTCTCTTGCCCGATCAAAAAAGAACAGAATAAATAACATATTATTATATATTTACATATTACCAAAAGATGGTATACACTCTAAAAAATATTTACTACTATTATTGTAGGCAACTTGTTTCCTGTTTTTATAAGTGTAATTTTACGCAATTGTGCAATTTTACAAAGTGAGGGGAATATTAAGCAAATCCGTTGTAAAATATATACGCTTGATTGCGTAAAATTACAAAGTGATTATGTAAATTTATTTCAAATAATGCGGTAAACTTAAAGCTTACAGTTACAATTTTCTTCCCTTCACTGTGTATTTTTACACTAAAATAGTGTAAAAATACAACAAAAACGTGTTATTGTTCGTCTTTGCTCTGTAATATTACACAAACGAGACTTCTTGTTCCAATTTTAGAATTGAATTTTAATTTTAGGGATTTTTTTTTGTTTGCGGATAAACCCTTCAAAAGAGTGAAAACACCTCCCAAAGTTAGCATCCTAATCAAATAGTATTAACGTTTCACAGTTGTATTTGATGATGCGAATAATAAGAACAAAAGTTAAAAAAATGCATTGTTGAACATTTGACTTCTTCATAACTTGCAGCTTCTATACAATTTTTGATAGTTTTGTCCCTTTAGTATGAAATAAAATGTATTTTTCATTATTCCGTATGAATATTTTTTTGCAATTTATTCTGCAAATGTGTGAAACTCAAATATTATTTGATTAAGATATCATATTTAAGGGGTGATTTCACTCCTTGGAAAAGTTTATTCGCTAAAAATAAAACATACCTATACATATGTCGTCTCACTATCTCTTCTTTTTTCTCGCCGGCACCATCATCGAAAAGTTTAGAAAAATTCTCTGAAATGCTATGGACAATATACGAAAATTTTGCAACTGATGGAAATGTGGCACAACTCATTTTAATATATATATATATATTTTTTTTTTGTGTTTGAAAAAGCTGTATCATAAACTTACAAGATCAAAAGAAAGAAAAATTAATTACTTTTTTTCTTATGCACATTCAATGTATCTGTTTATAATAAGAAAATGCAATAGTAAAACATGTATTTGGTAATCAATCCTGTTTTTATTTTAAAACAATTTTTTAAACATAAACATTCATACATTCATAAGGCCATTATGTAGTAAAAAAATAAATGAAAGTTGGTACACATTGGATATTATTACTTTTTAGTTTTCAAACGTTGAAAGTTTTCTTATAAGGTTAAGTATTTTACTTATATTATTAATGTGATTTTTTTTGCCACGTATGCATTCGGAATAATGTTTTAAAAAATATCGAACAATAAACTCTAAGGATTGACAGATATTTTTGTCGTACAGTAAATTAAAAACATAAGAATACGCAATGACGTGCTGCAACGCTATAGGAATGGAGAGCCTTTCTTTTTGGAATACTAACTGTGTTTCAATAAAAATGTATGTCACCACATCGCTGGCAGGAGTATCTGTAAAATATAAAAATAATATGCATCAAATCATTGGCGTAACTTAAAGTGCTGAAATATTTTTACTCACCAACTATTGCAATCCATGGTGTATTTGTTGGATTTGTTTCTTTAATTCTACTTAGGGTTGTTCCAAGCTGTGTGGAAGAAAAAAACAATAATCCATAAATTTAAGTACTACTCATGAAATATAATTTAGCTTACCTCATATTTTCCGATTAAATATTTTTCGTCTTCTTTAAAGTATGTAAATATTCCTTTTAAAATATCCATATCATCTTCGGTTTTTAGGATGCTCAATATATATATAAGTTTTAAGTTTCGTAAATAAAAGAGCAAATTTATTATCGAATTGTTCTTCTGATTCTGCAGAACATGAAATATTATCCTCATTGAATGTAATATTAACACTAGTAGAGTTATTAATTTCTCCTATAGAGCTAATGTTAGTTAAAATGGTATCATTTCTTTCTAAATTTCTTAAACAAATTTTCTCATTATGATTTCTATATACATGACTTTTGAAAGCATTTTTATTAGAAAAATTTTTTAGACAATTTTCAAATGGACAAATTACAGTTCGGTTTTCCTGAAACTGTGTTAAAGCAGAACGTAAAAGACAGCGAAAGCAGGAAAGCTCCACGATGCACTTGTTGTCGCACTTATAGGCATGTACGTTCTTGTTCTGATCTGTGTTCGTGCTATGAATAGTTTTATGTTTTCTGAAGAGGTGCGTTTTAAATGCACAATATTTTCTAAAAATTTTATAACAGTTTGAGAAAATGCATTTAAATTGAGCGTCACGTTTGTCTCTGTGCACATATGAATGACGATTGTATCCCTCACAGTTTTTTGCTTTAAAGGAGCACATCGGACAATTGTACATTTTTTCGAACTTTTAAATTATAAGCATATTAAATTATATAAAAAAGAAATAAAGGTTTTCACCAGCTGCAGGCCACAAATGAATTAACACCAACCACTTTTATTTTTATTGCAAGAAAGTCTTTCAATTCGAATCACTTGCACGTCTTCACTTTATGACAGTCGCAACCAGAATGAGATCATGATGCTAAAGCGCTTACCCACACTCTTATTGTGCATATGTATTTTACAATAATAAGAATAGTAAAATCACAATAGCAAAGATGCTATTTCACATTGTTACGTTTTTCAGTCGTAAAATAACGACGGCGAGGCGTAATTTTACAACTTAAAGATTTATTTTTACATCTTTGTTGAAAAATAACAGTTTCTTAGCGGTAAACATGTTATAGTTTGGCGTAAAATTTTAACTTTAAAAATTATAGTTGTATTTTTACATAATGTTGTACAAATACACTTTTAAAATATAATTTTCCAACTTAGATGTAAAAATACTACGAAATTTCCCGCTTTGAAAGCAGTAATTTTACACACATTTTTTAGAGTGTAGTGGATATGATTTTGCAAATTCCACATGCAGAAGATTGTCAACATCTTCACTAGTGCCACTAGTAAGGGTTAAGTTTACATGAATATTTTGTTGTAAATATATTCAAATTATTTCGAAAATGAAAAAAATATATATGTAGATAGTGTAAAACAATTTGTTATTTTAAATTTTTGATGTTTCATTTCATTGAAAATACATAGTTCTTTTGCATTTAAAAATGCTTTCATTTAATCAGAAATTCTATACATTCTATACAGGTTCGTATTTAATTTCTTAAATTGTCTTTAACAATATTTCCGCTCTAAAAATGTTTGACGGTGTCAATGTGGCTAGGTGAAGCGAAAAACTTGGCTGACACCTCCTAATGAAGTTGATAGCCACTCGAACAATTTTCCAATGAGCTCACCCTACAAAAAAAGTTGCGTCCTCCACTCCTGTCGCATAGTGCCCCAATCTGAAAGAAATCGAATCCTTTATTTTCCCACTTCAGATAGAATCTTCCTCGATCCTCGCTCGTCTTCGTTCCGTCTTCAGAATCTGAAGATTCGCGTGGTGTCGGATGGAAGCCGGCCGGGAGGCGACAGATGAGATTCTCGCCGGCGATAAGTGTAGCTTACCTGTGAGGCGCGTAATTTAATGCAATTTTAGTGTTTACAAGAGTTTCTCGATTTTTACCACAATTTCCCGATAAGGTGAGTAAACAAGGCCCTCGATGGCACGGCCGGCGTCGGGTTACGTCTTAATAGGCCACTAATAGGCTTATGTTAAACGTGACACTTTTGTGTTTTCCTGCTCGTTAGCTTCTTCACGAGCCGGGAAGAGCCCGGCGGGTTTTGTTACCGCCGCAGGTAATTGGGCGAGGCCCTGCGGTTGCGGTTTGGTGATTAAACGCGCTTTTCGCAATTTGACATTGGTGTCATTCGATGCTAATCCGGGAGAAGGGCTCGCCTGCTCGGCAGGCACCTACTGAATTTGGGGCACGCAGAGGAAGTGACGGCGGAGTCTCTTCCTCGTCGGGCCACTTCTGAATTCTGGTCACTGCGAGGAGTCCCTTTCGTCTTTTTTCGCCCCTCGGAAGGTTCGCACAGCCTTCCCAGGCTCCTCGGCGGCCGAACCTTCCGCAGCGTTATTACCTTTGAGAAAGTGCGAGATCTGTACAATAAGCCAGCTTCGGTCTCGGAATAATTTTTTCTTTCTCTGCGGTAACTTGAGCTCCTCGTTTGGCTGTTTGTTGTCAATTGACATCCAACAAGGCGCGTTGAAAGCAAAATTTTGTGGTCTCCAGTTTTTGTCCCGCGACCATACGAAAAAAATCGAAAAGATGGCAAGATGGAAAAGAAAGAAAATCAAAGCAGAATCCAACATGCGGCCATTAATGGACCACTCAGACATTTGGGAGTGTCGCGTCGCATTTGGAGGGATTTGTCTGGCTGTCGACGGCTCCGGGGTAGGTTCTAATTCGCTCAATCACCACATTTTTCCTACGAAGTTATTGTGCCTTGAAAACCAAAACCTGAATAGTGGAAGAATGGAACACAAATTGGACCTAATGTGGCGCAAATTTTAATGTTTTCTTTTTTCATCTAAAATGTGTTGAATTGAGGTATTGATTCCATTAAGTTTTTGCTTACTACTCATACTTTTTTGTTGATTAATTACTTATCATTAAAACGTCTAAAAGTTTCAGATGTTATGTAGACGTAAAAATGGACAAATGCTACATAATTCGAACTTGGAAGAGTACATTGAGGGTTTAATATTTTAACTTCATTTTGATTAACAAAATTTGAAAAAATCTACGATAAAATATTCACAATTTTATTTACGTTGATCTGTAGTTCGAATTCAAAATTAATTGAAATTTCGCTTTTTGGACTACGACCATATTGATAAAACAATTAAACAAACTCAACAAAAACTGCATATTTTTGTACTTGTAGATCAAAAATAATGTGTCGGGGCACTGTATCAAAAGTTGTCCGAACATTGGACCAAGGTCCGAACCTTGTGTCTTTTTCATAGACTGCTTGAAGAATTAAAAATAATTCTTATTATTAACATTTCGAGCTCTGTATCATTAACTCTGTATTTTCTAAAATGTTTAAAATAACATCTACATAAGTATATGACTTTTTTTAAAACAATTTGAAAAGATTAGCCATTTCCCTGAACACTCCTAACTCATACGATAAAAACATTTCACAAAAATAAAGGAAAAATATATATATGTATATACATATATTTAGATTATTCTTTAAAGAATATGCAAATACTATGCGATTCTGAACTATCACGAATAAGTTCTGCACATGGGCGGTTAGTTTCGTATCTTTATATGTATGTTCCTTGTCGGAAATTTGATAGAACTACGTAAAAACTTGTTTGATGAAAGTGAGCTTCATTTGTGGCACATTTTTGGATATACTGTCCCGAACGTGTTAAATCACTATGATTTCGGATTGAACAACTGTAAGGAAATTATCGTTTAGTAGCGGTATTATACTAAAAAATTGACTGAGTCTCGTACATGTAAATATTATAACTAAAATTTTTCAGTATTCCTTGAGTATCCCAGCGTCTCCAGTCTATACCAGAAATTCTGATAGTATTCCAAAGCGCCTCTCAGCGTATTCCGGCATCTTCCATATATATCTGAGTTCTGAGAGTTCAGAAGAATATTTTAGTCTCTTATAGGAATATTGGTGTACTTAGAAAATTTTAAATCTTAAATTAAATATGTCACTTAATTTTATTAAGTAATCTTTTTTTTCAGAAATCAGAATCTGTTTTCTGAGAGACACTTAGCCCAGACCATACGGAGGCTGGAGCCATTTTTCTAAATCTCTGTTTGCAATACTAGCGTGTTCTGGTAGAGTCCATAGATTCATTATAATGTAATCTAGTGATAAAAAATTTAGAGTGTAGCATCCACTACATGAGAGAATCCTAAAAAGTTATGATTTTTTTCAGAGAAGCTATGTAGGCAAGTCTGTTCGAAAAAGCTAACATACAACTTGTTTATGGGTCAAATCAGCCCAATAGAATTTTATTCGTCATTGATACATTTAACACATTTTATAGCTACATTCGAATGTTTTTTGCATATCAATGTACTAAATTGAGTGTTGGAGTATTTCGTGCTATTAGACAACTGAGGACAAAGGTAACAGGGCGATCGTTCCAAGTTCTTCGGTGGATTCGGGAATTTTGACCTATAAACACAGGACAAGGGTTAAATCTGTAGCTGTTTGATTTCCATTGCAGAGTGCAGGTTTTCTAACATATTTTCGGAACATGTGCAGCTTGCATGTATGTACAAGGTGGCGCAAAAGTTGTCACCCTATGTTCTTTGGCTGTAATTTTTTTTATGAATGAAAAAAATCGAAAGAATTATTCCGCGTTTTTGAGGAGTATAGCAATCCATGTCTTGTTGACGTGTATTTTGTATCTGTTTACTTTACAAATGTCAAAGCAGAATTTAAAAAATTGGAGCATCTTTCCATAGGGTGATGACTTTTGCGCCACCTTGTACATGTGTACTTCAGATTTCTGATTTTTTAAAGGATTTATTTTTGGAGATGAATTGAATTCTAAAAATATGACTGACTTATGATAGCAAAGTCTACAGATTTACCGGAAAAGTTTAAACGTATTTTAGCATCTGCCAAGACAATTTTCCTTGGTTTTTATTTGTACAAGGTTTTCTGTAAAGAGTCTTAGAGTTTGTAGCCCGTTTAAGGTTATAATTTAAAAGTCATTGCAACATTACAATCGGTTATCTTGGCACATCGGAAACGTTAATTGTTGGCACTGTGCTGCAGTTTGCGAACATTCTCGCTGAAATCGGTGCGTCTCGCCCACCTCTCACACGTTCGGTAGGGCAGCCGTTCGATTTGCCATGATAAACGGCAATAACATTAAAAAATTATTAACCATAACAAATTTCCCCGCTGAAAATGAAACAATTTCGCGCCAGCTGCGCTCCGGTACGGCTCCCATTAGCCGGGCTCCGCATTCGCCCCGAACAAATGAAATTGTAACTGGCGATCATAACAGCAGCCGGTTGTCGGCCGCGGCCGGACAGAAGCAGCGCGCAGAGCCATCAGTTGGCTGCCGATGAAAATCAACAAATGGCGTGCGGAGCGACCCCTGCTGACAAAACTGAATTAAACTGATCGCGGCTATGCGCGTTGCAACAGACGAGAGGCCCGCAATTATGCGCGCGAGCAGGTTCTGCGCGGCCGCGGCGGCACCAGATTAACCTGCGCGCGCACACCGGCGACAGGTTCTGGCCCGGCCGCGACTAACAAGTCTTTGGGGCCTCTGCCAATTGTGGCAAACACCTCGTAACTCTGGCCCCGCAGCAATCGATTCTAACCTCGAAAACGAAGTGCAAAGCGATAAATCCGCCATAAATAAACGACTCGTTTGCCACTCTGCCGGGTAAACGTTAATTAACATTTCAAACGCTGATAGAGCCCCATCCGGCCCCAGGACGGACCGGGCATGGGAGCCTTCGCGCCCAGCATGGCTCTGGGGAGAAATTCGAAAATGTCAGCGGGCGATTTTCATGTTTACACGCAAATTTACACTCAGCACCTTTATGTTTAGGACGAAATGAGGTGCAACAACAAACACTCACGCACTTTCGCGGTCCAACGTTGCGGTCGTCGTCGTCGTCGTCGTCGCCGTAGTCGCCGTCGCCGCCGCTGGCCAGAGCAGCCGCGGATGCGGCCGCGACCGCGAAAGGCCGCTGGCTCTTTTCTGGGGCCCCGGGGACTGGACGCGACGGCGACGCGCAAGGAAAAATTTCGCGCAAAGTCCGGGAAATATGCGCCCGAGAGTATAAACAAAACGGAACTCGCGGCCTGACACCCAACTTAATTGAGTTCTCTGATGATGATAAATGGGCTCCGCGACTCCCTGATTATCCCGCGCCATTCCTTCCCGGGGCACCCTCCGGCTTTTGTTGGCTTTTTCTTGAATCGCCGTGATTTGGGCATTCGGACGCGGACATAACTTTCGACCTTCGCGGACACTTCTTGTGCCAGTTCAAAGGAGCTCCTTCGAGGGGTTTAATCGGAAAATGAGCGAAGATTTATACCCCGATGGCTGCTTGCCGCGGAGGAAATTTAATTCCCTCTGAATTATTCTGATTGCCTTACGCAACCGAGGGGTTTAGAGCGTCTCTGCGACTACTATCTTCAGGAATTTCTGGTTTTCCAGCTAATCACAGCCAGCACCGTCCAGAACAATATTTTTGCACGGTAGTAAGCTGGCTTTGGTTGATGGCGAAATGGTCGCGGGAAATCAGTGGGACTTCTTATACTCTGACTCAAAACGTTTGGAGTCAACAACGTCTTTGTAAATTAAGAAATCTTAAACTTAATATATCCGGTTTTCAGTAGACCGCAGATATTCTTAGATAAATTTTTTAACTCATTTAAAAGAACCCATTTTGAACTTAAGGGAGGAAAGAGTTTTTTCTTTGTTGATGTCATAATAATAATTATAATATAAATTTGTGTAATTTTAACATTATTCTGCGTAGGTACCTAATTTCCAAACATCTTAAAACCTTTTCATTATTCTTTCTGTTCTTGCCTTTTAAACAATGATTTTATTCAGTTTTAGATAGGTATCCTGTATATGTTAGTTGTTCGACTCATTTAGAATTTTTTAAATATTGGATAGTGCCATCAGCATAAATTGAGTTTAAGGTTCCCTTACGGATTTTATGAAACCTTTTAGGAACGTGCTCATTTGTAGTTAAAAGTAAGGAGTATGCAAGCAAAATTGTTTGCTTAACGTTTAGTTAAAAATTGTGGAAAATCCTTAAATTAAATACATTCCCACTAGGTTTTTGAAAATATTTTTGTTACCCTTTGTAAATCGAAAAAGACACTTACATATGTTTAATTCGCTAATTTCAAGAATTTTTGAAAATCCCAATCCAAATATTGTCGTTGTATATTATAGTAGTGTAGATGGTCAATTTTATGCTATACATATTGTTTCAAACAAATGAAAACACAACACACTACTGAAAAACTTTATTTTATTATAATAAAATAAAGTATTTTTCCAAAAAAATAAACTCTTATTCCCTAATAAAACTAAACCTGAACTTATCAAAATTAAACTTTTCTCCAATTTTAAATTAAATTTCTTATACGCTTCCCAGAACTAAAGTTTTGGTGCTTTTATACTAATTATATATATTTTTTTCTTTTTGGTAAGTTATACTAATAATATTATTAGAGAAACCCATAACTTTTTGTTCCCAAATGCATGTTATAGCAAATTTACATTTTGTTGTTTTGAAACAAAATAAAGAAACAAAGTTTTTCTGTAATTAGTTGCAGTTTAACTTGAAACTTGTTTATAAAAAATGTCAAGCAAATAAGGATAAAATCAAATTTATTGGAATAAAATTTGGGCCTTTGGGCCAAATATTTTCATTTTAATCTAATTAAAAATATCGTGTATAATAAACAAAAGACGCCATAGATACATAGGTCCAAGATATCGAGATAATTAATAGGATTTGAAATAATAAACATGTTTCTTTCAAAATAATATTTTTAGAGGCAGGTTGAAGTTATGCAGGTAGGAGTTTGAAGTTTGAAATGTAAATCAATATATCTAATATCTGCTTTTCAAATCTAATTATCGCTAATTCTTTAGGAACTATGGCACTACATCTTCGTATCAGTTTTATACGTAACCCCAGCATTTATTTTTTAAGACAAAAATTGAACATTCTGTTCAATAGAAAATAGCCTTTTTTTTATCAAAAAACTTTTATTAGAAAATCTCACAGCCATGCATAAGCCATTCTTCCCGAAAACGGATGATAGCCCGCGCCATCCCATCCCAATAATCTGAGGTCTTTCAGAGGGCTTCTTGCAGATCTCGGCGAGAATATCAAATTTCTTTTGTCGGTGAGCTGCTGAATCGAATCGACAACTAATCCAGAGTCTACCATTTTCTGATTAACCCCTTTTCCGCTTGGGTCCCTGCTATCCGACGGGAATAAAATATTTTGATTGAATTATTCCCTCACAATACCTGGTATTGGCCCATCCGCGATCCCCTGCTCCTTTTTGATATCGAAAAGTGTCAAATTTTCAAAGAGGCTGCCGGCACAGCGGCACTCTTGGCGTCTGGAGTGCTGCCCTAGCGAAATTAGTTTTCTCCTGCCCCCGTCCTCCGATATCGCGGTTTTCGGCGGATCCTTCTTAACCATTTTGAGTCTTCGCCTTCTAACGTGTCATGTACTAGCGCACACCTAGGCCAGTGTTATTTCCACCTTTCTGGTTCGATATCGAGGCCTCGGTTATGAGACAACGCAATTACCTGCGCTTTTGTGTTTTCGCCCTGGAACCCCGATCAGTCGAGGGAGCCGATCGTCTTGATCAGGTGATTTCACTGTTGATTAGAGCTTAGCGAAGGAGTATCGGCTGGAGGCTAGGTAGCACCCTTCTCATTGGCGGTGTAACCAGCCGGCTGGTGTCGAATATCACAATCACATTTTCTCTTTTTTTGCTATTTTAATTTCTATATATAAAATGGGTATAAGCTAAGAAGGTAAGGTTCGTGCCAAAATGTGCTCTGTGATCATGTTGAAAAGAAGATTTTCAAATTTGGCAGAAATTTATATTTATTTATTTCGTCTGCGGTTAAAACAAACAGACTAGGTACACGTTTTCATATTTAGTATTTAAGGAAATTCTTAACTTAAAATATCCAACAGTTTTAATTTATATGCTTGATTCTAAAGATTTCAAGCCTAGATTCTCAAGATTTCCAAGCTAAGAACAGACAGCTGGCACAAAAATTAGGTATAGATTCTAAATTATCTACAATAAATTTATTGAACACACAATGTGTGAATTTTTTTGGAATTAGATTTGTTCGGGGTGCAACACAAGCGTAGACCGAATCAATGAAACATGAATTTTAATGTGAAAGGATTCTGAAATTTTTTACTCTTTCTTTTCAAGAAAACAAGGCTTTTAAAGAGCCTTTGCTATAATATACATAAACTACATGGCTACAAAAAGGCGATAAAGAGAAAATAGATATGAAATCAAATCATTACCCAAAACAACAATCGTTTTAAATGCAATACTTTTAGGTATTATTTTGAATTCAAAAAAATTTACCATTTTTTTACTATAAATTACAATAGTGTTGAATATATTATTAAAATACTTGAGGAGGTTCTTTTCAAAACTTGACTATTCCACTTTTTGTGTTTTTTCACACATGCACATGCAGTTATGTTTTTAACCCGAAATTTTGATGCATTATTGTAGACGACAACAATAGTCATTGCTTTGTACAGGATTCAAAAATGTAGCAATAATATATTTTGAATAAATCCAAAATTTGAAATGGAATAATCTAGTTTTGACGCGGCTGAAGGAATAATCAAGTTTTGTTATTATATGTGCTCTAGAGGAATTGATTCAAACCACTATGGATTAATCTTGTTTTGCTGAAACTAATTAGGTATCAGAAATCTCATTTTTGAATTGAAATAACCTGAGGTTCATCTTCTTCTCTAAATAAATAAAATAAAAAAAAAAAATCACAGTATGGGTAATGTCGTTTTGTAGTAGAAATGGGTAATATCATTTCGACGTGGAAGAATCTATTTTTGACGAAATCATGCCTTTTAATCTTTTTTGTCTGGTGTAATTATCAAGTTTTGGCCCAATTTTATTTTCGCGGAGTGTAAATTTGAATGTTACCAAACAAAAAATAAATAAAAAATCAGTTTCATCAAAAGTGGAATAGTCACGTTTTGAAAAGAAGCTTCTCACTTATGTAGATAAGTACACACTATGAAATGCGATTTTGAAAGAGAGGCAGTTCCCGATTGTATTCTGGTGTATTAACCCTTTAGTTAGTCAAATTGTATAAAGTTAAAATGATGATTTTCTAATATTTCAGTACATGTTTTGTAGAACTTGATTTGATTTGATTACAGAAAATATAAGAAAAAAAATTTTTGCTAGCGCATAAAGAATCTTTATTGATTGCATTGAATGATTTTTCTTTTATTTTATCTAAGGAATAATTTACGTAGAGATCAAAGAACCTTTTAATTAAAAAAAAAACTTAATTTTTGTCTATTTATTTCTTAGTTTGCGGATGAGCATTAAAATGCGATTATTTCTGATGTCTGATCTAAGCTTAATTTAAAATTAAGTCAAACGAAAATTTTATATTCCCCGAATTTTTCAGAGTGGCTCATTTTGAATATTCGATTAAATTTTTGAGATGTAAGAGAGTGAACCCAAAATGGCGACCCCGAATTTTAAATGTTATTGAATTGTCGTAATCTGGGTTATATGTACGTAAGGGTTTTACCACAAATGTTAAGCGAAAAGTTTGTTAATGAAAAACTTGGAGAAAGTGGCAGAAGGTATAAAAACCAACCAATTAACATCAATAAATTCAATATAAGAAATTTGGTAAGAATTTATACTACGTACATTTATTGGTTGGTTGGTTGGAATGGAACCTATACTTATACTATGTATTAGTTTTCCACTGACAAGATGATTTATTCATCGGGTACGGATATATTTCTTTCAACATTTTCAGTATACTCGTATGTGGGAAAAATGTTTGAATCTTAGATTGCGATAAAGCATTTAGTTTTTTCTGAGCATGCAACATGAAGACTCTGGTCTGGTCTGGTTTTTTCTTAATGGTTGTTTTAGAATTTATATTCTCGTGCTACCACTTCATATGTATAATAAGTCCCTAAAAAGTACAGTACACGTTTTGACTGAAAAAATAAAACGATATTAACCTTCAATTTAAACTGAGAAAATTAATCGTGAATTGTCGCGGTTGCTAACCCAAAAATTGTTTTCCAGTGACAGTAGAAGGTTATTGTCAGTGCTCATTAAAAAGTTTCAATAAAAATGTAGTCTTTTATTTCGTCCAGCTGATTTAGTCGCGTTCAGGTAGCACGCTGTTGTCGCTGCATGCAGTTTTGGCCGTTGTATTCACAAAAGCTAAATGAAAAGTCTTTAAGCGTTTTACAACCATATCTAAAAAAAAACAACGTAAGTTCAAGGTAAAAGGCGACGTAAATCAGGATCGCAATAAAACAACGTAGTATTAGAATGAATTTCGGTGTTCAATAAAAGATTTTATATAATATTTATATATTATATTATATAACCTATAGCGATGTCTAAACATTTTGTTTCTTAATTTGTATAATAATAAATTTTCTTTGATGAGCCTAACAATTTATACAAACATTCAACTACCCTCAAGTAGTTCAAGTATATTAGTATATTTATATAATAACATATATATATTTATTTCTATAGTAATACATAGCGTATTCAGTAATTTACTTTTCCCTTGACTCATGTATTTTTCCCGTGCGATTACTGATCGATTTAAGACAACATGGACCAGTTGATAAGAAAATTAGTTAACGAGGCAACAAAAGAACTATCGTCCATAAAATGATCGGGCTTACAGCTTAAGTAATAAAGCTCTAAATAGCTCAGCTATTTCTCAGAACCGTGCATCAAAAGGCGCATCAGAGAAGTCATAGAAAACATGTGTCCATATAGTGAAAAGAGGCTATCTCCGTAGCAGCGTCCATAGTGTCCAATAAAAGCCCCAGCGGGACAAAGAAAATATTTCAATTAGTGGCAACCTCTCCGCAGGCAAGTGTAATCAATTCCCTAATAGATCCTAATGATTTCGGCCAACAAAAGTCCCGGACGGAACAAATCGGCGCGGTGCGGCGGCGGCACAAAAAAGCCGTCCTCGGCCGACACCCGAATAAAAGGTTGCCACTTCTGGCGCGGCATTAGCCGAAATGCTCGTCTAATTGTAATTGAAATGCAAAGACTGCGTCTTTAATAGAAACATCAAGACTACAATGGGTGCCACAACATCGGCCCAGACGTGCACCTGAAGGCACCTCAGAGAAATCGGACGGTGTGGCGCGGCGACGGCGACGGCAGCAGCGTTGCCGAAAATCTTAACCACAAATTAAGCGATCGCTGATCGGAGTGAAAATTGAAATGAGTGAGCGGCGGCGGGCGACGGACAGGGATCATCCGAGCCTAAGTTGTGTCAAAAGGCCGCGATCAATTAATCAATAAAAGCCATCAAAAGGAGCAGACCTCTGACGTTCTCGCCGTCTTTATCGGGCCCAGTGATCGCCCCGCGATCGCATGCGAGGAGCTCCGCGTCGCACGGGCAATTTGTTCCCGGGTGCCTGCTCCTTCCATTCCCGGGGCCGACTGGAGCCTCCTGCTTCTTGGCCCCACGGTCTCGTGGGGCCCCGGCCGCCACAAGCTCCGCCGGCCAGCATCGATCACTCGCGATCCGCGGGCCGCGGCTGAGGCCCGGTCCGCACTGGCGTGCTGTTTAGATGTGGACGCTCACATTGTTTTCGTAACGTCGCTCATTCTGTCAATCACGGCCGGTGACTGATCAAAGGTGTGACCGCCTCGGGGATGTGCCGTTGGTCCATCTCGCAGCCTCCATCGCTTCTTTGTTTGCGAATGGCGAGCTTTTCCCCGACCGAGTTAATTATGGGACTTCGATTTGTGTCGGTTGACTCGTGCGTGATTGATTGATGCGTCGGGCGAGTGCGGCTGCGCAGGTTGAATAAACTACTTGTCTCTGCCGCGCTTGCGCACTTAGCGCTAAATGAAGACACTTTGGGTTCATCACTTTGTTTGCGCCCACTCACTGGGGCCTTTTGTCGCTCCCAGCCCATCGTCATCGTCCCTTACCCATAGAGTTGCCACCTGCACTCCTTCCAGAAGTATTTTACTCCAATTATTTTATTGAATTAACCCTTAAAAAAATTATTGAATTGATGAATTTTCAGAACGATTAGTATTATATCATTTTACAAACTAATATACAAATATAAACATATAATTGTATGTATATTACTAAGCCTTATAATACTATTTTAAATTTTATGGATACCCCGCCTTACCTCACTGCCTCATCTTGCCACATCATCCTCTAATAGAGTTTTAAAGTGAGGTTACCCCCTAATTTCTATTTTCATATTTATTTACACAACAGTTTCATTAACGAAGCCGACTTTGTTAGATAAATGCAAGTCAATATGAAATTTAAATTGAACAAATGCGACATTGAGGTTACAGGCTCATTAAAACCATTGCAATTTTCAGAAAACCGATATTTGTTTTTGTATATTTTAATAAATATGGCTTAAAACCCATGAATAACTTTGTAAAATTGGCTAACTATAAATCTTTAAATGGACAGAGATTATACAACAATTACATGTTTATATAAAAATTAAGACGTTAAGAAGTAACACACATGGTGACGATCGATGCCGATGGTTAAGAAAAAAAAAAGTCGAAAATGTAGGGTTAAAATTTGGGGGTTAGATCGTAGAAATAAATAAATAATTTGGTAGAACAATTCGTTTTGTTAAAATATCTGTTCAAAACAAACTCCGAAGGAAAATTCTATCTTTTTAATAATTGTCGCTAAATTAATATGGGAAAAGATTGATTTCAAACTGATTTTTTAACAAAATTGAATCTTTCAACAAAAAATCTCAACTAGGTAAATGGTATTTTTTTAGTTTAATCCGGAAAAAAGCCGGCGTGTACATGAGGGTTCCGTGCTTGCTTCGGAAAAAGAGTTATTTCTAAACTTTTCATAAACTATTGTTGCTACAGTGTTCGTTATTATTTTCGTTGAAAGTACGAACTAAAAGCTACATTACATTCAATTTTCTTCAAATATTTTGCATCGTATCAATAGTTTTCATATTAGAAGGGGACCCTGAGGGTTTAAAAATCAAAAGGTCTCAAAACATGTTTTGTTGTATTTTCGAAATTTCTATGAAAATGGGTATCAAGAGGTTCTTGAGGTCGCTAATTTCGAATTTATTATTATAAAAAGGACTTTACAGATTTTGATATCGTAGAATACATTAGATAATTTAAAAATTTATTTCAAATAATGTGTCTTTGAAGAAGTGATGTTTCTTCGTTAACATACAACGTTCAAAGAAAAATCAGCCTTTTAAAACATAAAAATAAACAATTCTAAAACTAAATTGCGTATAGCGTTTTGTTTTTAAATTTGATAGAAAAATTGTTCACCTTTAATTCGTACTGCTGATGTATCCGAAAAGGTGGCAACCCTAGACTCCGTCCAAATTTTCACCCGCCACCGATCGTGACCGCTCCTTTTCAAAAAGCGCGATCGCGGCCGCAGATAAATTGTGTGTGGAAATAGTAATAAATGCTCGCGAAATTGTAAGTAGGTGATTTATAGGCGCTCAAAGCCCGGTCTGCACGTCCAGGACTGGCTCAATTGAGCTGTTTTCATGTTACCGGCGATTCGCGGTGTGTTACTTTGCGCGGTTTAACCTGATTAATTTGTTTAGCGCGGCAACGCAGAGCTTTGTCAGCTCGCTAGCCACGCCATTAGCTGCGGTCAGCGCTGATGAGGACGTCTCGAGAAGTTTCACAGACCAACAAATGCCAGCAAATTTTGTAATTTGCGAATTGAAGGCGATTTGCGAAGAGTCGTTTATTTGTTGCATTTTGGCGGAAAAATTAGTAACAGTTCATTAGACTGCCAAATTTTGGAAGCTTGCTTGATATTTTTGCGGTTAGAGCTATTTTTCACAAATCAAGCGAATGGTGCATCACCTTGTATGTATGAAATTAATAAATTACGATGGAAATCTTAATTAGATAGATTCGATATTTTTTTTTTTTTAAATGGACCTTCTTCATAAATTATAGCCCTGAAAAATATTAACTAATGTTGTATTAATATTCCTGTATTACCTGTTAAAAAATAATATTTTCTAGTGGTATGCCACCTAGCAGATTGAATTTTCCAACAGTTTTTATCAAATTTTTAAAGACTCTGTATGGTAACGATGCTTTCCATTAAACGAAATAATAGGGAGAATTTTATTCCTTATAAAATGAATTTCTACAAAGTTGCTAGCAAATCGTTTGAAACGCCTCATAAAATTACAAATTACGAATAAATTCGAATACAAAGAATATCCAGAATAAAATTATATATTCAATATTAGGGGTTTAGTTACATATATACTGTATGGACCCAACTGAAAATATCTAGAAAGTCTTAAAATTTAAAGTTTATTAACTTCCGAATCTTTGAAGTACATACTTACTAGAAATATTAAAAAATTGTATGAGTATTTAAAAAATAAAAGCATAGACGAAATTTAAGTTAAAATTTTTAAGAAGGAATTTTTATGCAAATCGGATTAATATCTTGAAAAAATTTTTTGTCAGAATCTATATGCATGTACTGCACATACATATGTAATCTAACTACTACTTATAAATGAGAGTTGCTTTTCGCGTTGTTACTCTTCTCATCCAAAACCACTGAATGGATTCGAATCTAATTTTCACTGGAGTTTTTAGGCTAAATGTTTGCGTACATATAAACATAAACATAAGCAAAATTATAAACATTAACTTTTCATTTTGGATTCATATTCATATTATTTATTTATTAATAAAATTGAATTGTATGCATGCGATTAAAAAAACTGTTTTTCTATTTAGAAAAATTTGACTCCATTGGTAAATTTACATACAGTCTTAAAATTTTTTAACCTAACTACTCTCCTGACTATTAAATGATCAAATAACTCTTATCTCAACTCAATTTTATTCGTTTGGAGAATATACCACATTTAGTAGTTTAATTTTCAGCGATATTTCTTTTTACTTTGACGGATGCTGGGTTTGTAAAGCGATATATTATAATACAAAGGAGATTGGACGATAGAGTAATAAAAAATTCCCTAAATCTAGATGAATATTTTTCAAGATGATGTTTCACAAATTGTAAACTGATTTTGAAAGCTACGCCAAATATAGTTTTAAGAAACCAACAAAAAAGCCACTACTAAAACAAGAACCTTAGGCAACAAGGGTAACATATGCACTAGACTGGAAAATGGGAGAGGGTTTTATTTTCTAATAAAAAGAGATTTAATTTAGACAGCTCCGATGAATTTAGTCATTACTGGCATGACCTCCGGAAGTATGATGATGATATGGAAAGCTTTTTGTATAAGTTGGCATACTTGAGAAATATTATATTTAAGTCAAATGATAGGTAGTCCGGGTAACTCCGGGAGCGGGCAAGCAAGTAAAATTATAAAGTATTATTCCTCAGCACTTATTAATTTAATTCTACAATTATATTATAAAAGAAAAAAACATGTGCATTTTAAGTCCATAGAAAGTTTTGGCCAACAAAAATGTCAAAATTGAAGCAAATCCACCGAAAAATCTTTCTCATAAAAGTTGTATGTACGCGAATACATATAATGAAATGAATATGCAACAATTCATCTGTAAAATTGCAAACAGTGCACTACAAACAAAATATATTTTGTAATTAAACCGTGAATACGCTTTCAATAACAATGTCATTTTCAGTTCTCAAAAATTAATTGAGTGTGATATTTGGTTCCAGATATCCTTGTAACCCTTTTTCCTCTGGCTGGCAGTTTTGTTATTCCGTCCGTTTAAAAAAAGATACCTCCGGGACCCTGAACCAATGGTTCAAATCCACTGGAACACTTTTGTGTACAAATAACCATTTTGAGGGGAACGCATAATCCCGGCACAATGGGAGGCAGTGAGCTCGGAAAATGGATGCCCAGAACCATCCCTCATTACAGGGTTAATCGAAGGAAAGTGGAACTTAATCGACCCTAGTGAGCTGGGATTTTGGCCCTTCGTCCTTCGTCGAGTCGACGTTTTCCCATCCTCCGACCTGCCACTTATGCATGATTTTTTGACACCTTGACGAGTGTGAAGTCCTTCGCTTTTAACTGTTTCAATTGTTGTGACGCGTATCGCCAACTGAGGTCCTTTTGAGACCCTGACGGGTCGACACTTGGTGGTGCAGCCAAGTGTAATAGATCTAATGCGGGCTTATTAGAGATTTTGCTAAGGACACTCTTTGTGATATCCGGGCAACCGTTCACACCGGCTGGGGATTATTTTAAATTTGTTTCCCGCACTCATGAATTGTTCAAAATCGCCTTAGATACACTGAAAGAAACATTTTCTAAAATAAAATCAAAACTCTCTTGAACCAATGTATTTTAGGCAGTGATTTTCATCCAATTGAATTGGCTCTTGATTCAACCATTAATTCATTAATAATTTTTTGCTTCAAGAAATATTTTCTTTATCCAAAAGCTAGTGGGTTGTTGGAAACTAAATAGAAAAAACCGAAATTTTCTTAGATCTTTCCTGATTTTAAAGGAACATTTCTTGAACTTAGTGGAAACTTCTACAAATAAGTGAAATAATTTCTTAAAAATAACCAGAAATTTAATCTTACAATTGTTGCTTTAAATAAGGAAACTACTTTAAATAATCAACATTTTTCTAAATCTGCCTGATTTATAAGAGAAAAGCTTTTTTAAATGACTTCGGGTAAGTTCTATAATTAAGTAAAATATTCTCTTCAAAATAACGAACATTTCACGGAATGAGTGCTTTACCTTTATTTTTCCGTGTAGTATTATATGTATATTCTTGAATCTATAGAACTCTTTGCTTCTAAGGAATAATTCAAAGACTGTTCAATTATTGTTTGGGGAAATCCTTTATTTTTAAAATAGATTTCATATTTAAAGTTTTCTTTTAAAGGCCTTGAAGTCCTTTGCAATTGTAAAGCCGGTTCCAGACTCACGCCGTGAAAACCTAAAGTGATTATGTGATTTCTTGATGATCGAATGTTGTTATTTGTTTTTCTCCAATTAAATAAACATCTTCGTCGTACAGTGTTATATTATTTTCGATTTTATATACAGTATACATATTTGATTTTTAATGAAATACAGTTTTTTTTTTTATTAAGTATTTAAAAAAAAAAATAGGTTTGTTCTTCTATTTTAAGTATATATTTCACTTCACAAAATTTTAGTCATATGTGCAACTTCACTGCGCAAAGAACACCCGCGCAATATAATCGAAATCATTAAATTTTCATTAAAGTGAACTTTTTTCGCTAACAATAAGTGAATTTTCTCTTCATTTTATTATTATTCTGGAAAGCAAAAGAATTCTTTCAACTGATGCATTTTTCTTATATGTATGTATGAAGAAAAGGTTGGTTTGTTATTAGATTTTAATAACTTTAATTTTACCTAATTTCTCTTGATTCTAGAAACAAAAGTTCTTGATTAAACAGAAAAATATATTTAAATAAATTAAGCGTATTTAGGTTCTTAAAATTTGGGAAAAAGACGGATTTCATTTAAGAACTTTTTATATAAAAACAAGAATCTTTTAAATTGACCTCTTCAACGCTACTAGCACATACATACAGTGTACTTTTAATTATTTAGAAATTAAAATCGATCTAACTATAATAAAAAAAAATTAAAATCTGCTAAAGAACTACTCACTAGATTATATTTCTACAATAAAATCAGAAATTTTGTAATATGGCATCACGAATAATATTTTATTGTTAATGAAAAAAATATTTTAAAATTGTCTCTGATTATCGCAAGATTTCTTTTTAGTTTATTGGAAAAATATCATAAATCTTTGATAAATAAATTAGGTACGAAGTGTATAAAATTTGATCAGTTTTAATAATTGCTTTATTTTGGAAAGTGTATTTCGAAAGTTAGGTCTTTTAATTTTTTAGTAGTAGCTTTTTCAAACTTACTGAATACCTGTGGATAGAAAATAAATAAATAAGTACCTAATTAAAAACAAATTTTAAACCATTTTTTCCACTTTAAAAAAATTTGATCCTGAAGAGGTTAAACAAAAATTTTAAGAATAACTTATTTAAAACTAAAATATTCTTGTTTCTTTTAAGAGGAAATTGCTTACTTAAAGAAATATCGAATTTTGAAGCAAGTATGAAACTGCTATTCTTAACTTAAAAAAGTTATTTTTCTTAGTAGGTATGTATATTCGTTGAACAAAAGAAGGTTCAAGCACCCCCTTCAAGACAATGTCCATTTTCTTACCGAAGTCGTTAAGGAGCAACAAAATGCAGTAACACCTGTACGCTTCCAGGAGATGGGTCGAACCAATTAAATTGATTCACCATAATTAGAGCTATCGTACTTATGCAGCGCATCAATCTGGCCAATGCCAGTGGCGTTCGAATTACCGCGCAGTGAATAATTCAGCGCCGTTCAGTCTAGGGACCGAAGTGACCAAACAAAATTAAATTTTGTATAACCAACAAATTGTGTAAGGACAGTACACAGGGACCGGTGGGAACCGTCCACCTGGGCCAGTGTTGTTGTGCACAATTTATGTTTCTCCGCAACAAAATTACAGTGGCCTCCTGCAGACGGGGCCCTAGATATTGTGAAGCGGCTAATTCTAGCTCGGCTAGTTAATTATTGAAGCGATGAGCTATCATGTCCTCGTGCAACATATTATTAGTCAGTTCCTGGCCCTAACTAGAGGGGAAGCGGAACTCGGCTTCCCGCAGGGGTGATGGGAAATTTAAATTTTTTGTTTGACATCAACAGATCATGCACGCTATAGCTAAACATGTCAATTCTTTTTCTTTTTTATGAGCAGAAAATCCATCCTACTAGTTAGACCTAGAGGAGGCAAATGTTGGTTTGTAAAACTCACTTTTAGCTTCAACTGAAAGGAAAACATAGTTTCCGTTAATATTTAATAATTTTTAAAATCGTCAATTTAATAGGTTTGTAATTATTCAATCAATCCACAAAAAGAAATAAAGAAAACGTTTCATCATATTTCTATTTAAAATGAAAGTCAACTTAAAAACTTCGTTTTCGATTTGTACAGGAAATTTAAAAATTATGTAATGTTTTCTTTTATTATATATACTTTATTAGGTATTTCTGGGCACTTATAATTTTTTCCGGCGCAAAATAAAAGGTACCTTTAAACCTATATTTTTTTTATGATATTATATATTATGATATATTCGAAATCAGAAAAATTAAAATTAGTATACGTGCATTATTATTTCTGATAAGTAAAAATATAAAGTAATAAATCATTTTAATCATGACAAAAAAAAAAATATGACGAGGTTAAAAACAAACCCCACTTTTCCACTTAAATCATTTTGTGGATAAACATCATAATGTAAATAATTCAATGTTTACATAATATGGACTTATTTTGATTAGGCCATTTTACCCCTTTGCGTGTGCAAACTCTTTATACGTTTAATGCAAAAATATATTAATATCATAATTACATATATCAATAATGCTTCGTAAACTGACTTCTGACTGAGCAAATCACCTCTTAGAAATGACCTGCACCGTACCTCTTGAATTTTAGTTCTATGTTGTCCCTCTTTCTTCTTGTTGCTGACATTATGCTTAATAAATATCTGTCCCTACACAGTCTTTAATTATCCATAATTTTTAGGCTACTTTTCCTTTTCTCTGTTTAGCTTAGTTTAATTTAAATTTATCCATTGTATGTAGGTTGTATTAAGCGAATGATTAAATAAATAATATAATAATATCATTGTTTATAGTATAGTTTGGTTTTGATAGGTTTCAAAATGGAAATGTTTTATGTTGATATTAAAGGGCTGTTTTTCTTTTAAAATGTTTCCAGAATCATAGCTTTTTTCACGGCACTTCACATTAGTAGGTACATTGGTTTTGTTCATAACTCTCAAGTGAGTTTTTAAAAGAAACATGTTCAATTGAATTTTATATGTACTTATTTTATTATTGGATATGTGCGGTTTTCAACTAAACCACTAAGTTGAAAGTGACCATCATTGAATTGAATCATTATATGTAAGTTTAATTTAATCGCATAAGGCTGTAATTTTCAAAATTTGAGTAAATGGGTTGAGTGGTTTTTGAGTTATCGAAAGAGTATAGTTTCGAGTAAAAAGCGTTTGAAGATTTTGTTCCCGGTGCGCTCCGGTACAACACTACATTACACTACAATACATGTATCTAATAAGCCTTTCTCTGATGTCACTTGCAAAGGCAAATCTTGTTAAATGCTTAAGTAACAAAATTATTTAAATGAAAGGAAAAAATCTTCAATGAATATATTTTTTACACGTTTTATGTATGTATTATAATATTACAATATCCGATTAACATGGAACTTTTGATTACAATTTAATTGTAACACTTTTTATAATAATATTCCAAACGAATTTTGTCATTTATGGACCGATTTGACTCAAATATAAAGAGTATTATAAATGGAAATTTGGAAATTTAAAATAACGGCTGACCTTTGTCCCTTATGAACCAATTCAATTAGTATTGCAATTATTCGGTGCCGGAATATGAAGTTTAGGTCAAAATTTTAGAGTACCTAAACAAAAGAATAAAATAAGTTTTTGTTTTTCTTAGCTTTCATAGATTTCATATATATACATATTTGAGTGAATTCTCAATCTTTTGGTAAGTAAGGCAATTGGGATTTTCAATATACTTAATCGAAAATCAAATATTAATTTTCAAAATCGACATTGTGACTTTCGATTTGCTAACTAGTCAACTAGTTTTTAATTTTTTATTAGATAATTTCAGCATTTTGGCGCCATAGTATAATATATTTACATATATGGATTCTTAGTGCGCGATAATCAGGTAAAATTTATCTCGACAATTGTGCCATGCACGCTATGACCTGACTCAATTAAAGCGAAGGTCATAAATGTCAAAACGAGCAGGGCCCGTCTCTCCTCGAGTGGAAATCAACGAAGTGACGTTTCGTTTGGGTTAATTAGTTTAACTCACGCTGTTTTCTTGGTGCCCCAGCGGGTGCCCCTTATGAATGGATCCGTCGTCTTGCACGAGGCCTTCTAGGAGCCCTGGCTCCCCGGCAGCCGTCATTCAAGCAAATAGTCGGTAGTAAAACTCGGTGCAGCACTGCTCCCGGCCAATTGATGAATTGAGCCAAAAAAGCAGGAAGCTGCCTTCACTCGGGCTAAAGATCAATTAGACCCGGCCACTGTAACCCCTGCAGCAAAATCGAAATTATTAGCCACGCAAGATGGATGACTAAGTGATCTCATTCGTGACTAGTTAGAATATCGCCGCATGAATGAAGTCAACTGCGCGCCCGACTTTCTTGAAGATTTACGACTCGCTCAGGGGCACACTAGCAAAACAGTCGCTCTATTTTATTTTTATGCCCTCGCGAATTTTGTAATTCGCTGAAGCAATAAAATCGGCTATTTGTTGACTTCACGCTAAGAGTTCTAATTTGTATATTTTTGTGGCTCTCATCTGTGCAGGAAAATACCCCAATCGGAAACTGTCGTTTTTCCCACAAGGGCTGCTGGCGCGAGGGAGTTTTCCGGCTCAGTGAATATGCGTGAAGTCGTTAAGGGAACAATTGAGGAGCTACAAATTCACCCCCAATAGACGAGGCGACTTCTGGGGTTCGTTCGTTCTGCCACGGCTCTGTTCGTAAAGAGTTTTATTGGAAGAAGGAGCAGATTGCTTCTCACCCACTCCAATTCTTTCGGCAGTAGAATCGGTCGTTATTTTGTTTGACTATTAGGGGACGATTTATGAGTCGTTGCACGTGATTTTTGGCTGTTGATCTCTTTTTTATGGGGACAAAACTGATTCATTAGTGTGAATTTCCGACGTGTGTCGTTTTCGCATAAAATTATTGAACACCTTGGACTTTCGCCAGGTTATTTTCTAATAAATAAAATCATAGGGTTAGAATACAATGTTAGCACAGAGGAGTAACATTTCCGTAATGGTGGGCTTCCCAATTAATAAGTTATTACCAAATTTGAATAAGTAGTTCCATATTCCTTCTGTAGTAAGGTTTTTGTTGCTTCTAATATCTGTTCTTTGATACACCTGCGTTTTATTCGACTATTCAGAACAAAAGGCAGCAAAGATAGGAAATTTTCTAAAAATAACATAAAATTGTAATGACTTTTATCTACTTTTAAGTCAAAAATTAATTTGAGAAATGTTCAGTTTAAGTTCTGCATTCAATAAAAGTCATAACAAAATTTGATGCACTATTGATGGAAATTCCAAATTTTTATTCTGAGGAACTATTAATGAACTTCTCTATTGATCTGGAAATACGAAAAAAACGCAGCTATTAGAAAAATTGCAAATTTAATAATTTTTATTATCTATCAAAATCAACTATTTTATATATTATTAGCAAGTTTAATTACATAATTCATTTTGAAAATTTCATCTCGACAAAGATTAGATTAGTTCGCAAAAAATAAGAAAACATTTTTCAAATTTTTCCAGCCAAGTCCATGTTTTGATGACCTTTGCGACCAACAGTTTCTGAACCGCGGATAAGTGAAACCACAGTTACTGAGTCCGCGGATAAAAGGGCTCTACTGTAGGTACCTATGTCTGAAGAGGATCTCGTCGAAAACGTGTCTCTAAAATAATAACTAAATCGTTGTTGAAATAAATGCGAATTGGTAGTACATGCAGCAAATTTGGTAAAAGGTAAAAGAGGTAAGTCAAAGAAAATTCTGTTAAATAATAAATATATATATTAAGTTTTAAATTAGCCAAAGAACAGTAGGTACCTAGAGGTAAATTAAAAAGTAGGAATTACATCAAAATTTGATTTAATTAGGAAAGCAATGTAACTAAATATGATACGAAAAACAAAAAGGAATCTCAGGTGTTCTATTTTAGATTATTTTAAAACTAGATTATTGATTTGATAATGAAGCAATACGAAAATAATTTTGAAAATATTGTTTTGTTTCAAAAAATAATGTCCAAAGTAATGGTATTTGGCGTTTTTCTATAAGCAAAATTCTTAGGATTATTAAAATAATTACAATCACATAAACAAAATTGTTTTTGATCCAAGCATTATACAAATTGCGATTTTACGACATAGTTTCATCAAAAAACTCCTGAGGAAACCATTTCAAATTACTAAAACCTCTCTTAAAGCATCTGCACCCTTCTGAACATTATCCAAATAAGATGTATCAATTATGAGCACCCTAGTTATACGTTATGCTGTTATTTTTTCCGTCTTTATCCAAAAGGACATGTAGGGCCAAATGTAGCATATCCCAAAGCGAAAGAAACGTATCCAGTTACGATCAGATAGCGTCTTAATGCACAACGAGAAAACATTCGCAACAAAGCAGCAAACGCACGTAACGTTTTCCTCACTTCCCAGGACAACGACAACAAACATCCCCCAGAGGCACTTCTACACGTAAAACAGTGCGGGTCCTAGCTGCGCGATGAATGGCCAAAACCAGGACGAAATGTGATACATTTCGAGTCCGATTTTGGTCCGTTTTGTTCTTGGGCAGGCTACTTACCCGGCGAGTAATTTTATTTTCATGTCAATTGGTTGATCCTGGCGATAATCCCCGATAAATCAGGAGCCAAACTGAAAATCCTTCCTATACAATGGTGCGTATCGGATTACCAGTCGAATTTCTGCCTAATTTAAATTTTCCATCAGATTGTGCAGCGTGCTCTTTTGGCTGGATTTAAATTAGCCAGAAGTAAGTAGGACTGTTGTGCGTTCCAATGGCTTAAGGGCGATTTGAGCAAGATGTTCAATTGCCAGTTCTCTTACTTAAGGAGATAATCTGGAAAATTATGTTATTCTTTTCAATTGAACCAGTAGACCATGAATTACGCAAAGTTGAACAATTTTCAATTTGCAAAAACTGCAGAAAGGTTATGTATGTGAAAGAAAAAAATTAGACATTTTTATATGTACTAGACTACATTGCTTGAAGTTAGGTAAGTATCCAAATATTTTTATTATCTCAAAAATAACAGAAATATAACATTAATGTTTTAAAGTTATTAAGATATGTAATATTCGTGTTTATAATTTATTGCAAGACGACATTTATAGAAGCATAACGCTTACTTATAATATAACTAATTTTTGTATGGACAAAATTTCAATGGAAAAAAAAAATTTATTTTTCGATATCGATTTAAAATACTATCTTACGAGTTATATATTCATACATATATTATATAGAAAATTTAATAATTTTTGTGGTTTTAGTTAAAAGAATCATCATTATTATAGAGCTATTCCCTTTTAGTGCAGTTTGAAGTTTCGTTAATTTCAATCAATCTGTCTGACAAGCTCTGTGGGTGGACGTCTTGCTTTTGTGCTCTCGTGTTTTTGTGATTTTTACCCGGCGTTGTTTGTTTTTTTTAACAAGTTGTTGGGTGTGATAATTATTTTGTGCTTTTTCCAGTCAAGTGTTTGAACTTTTTGGCTTGCTTGACTCAATTAGTGCCTCCTGTAGTAAAAACTAATTTGCATGCATTTTGCATTTTTGTGCGGTACTTAGAGAACGGTGAGTCCAGCGTGGTTATTTGTGTGTTGGCCTCGTTCTGTTTGATCTTCTTTTTCCTTAAGAGAATTCTTTCTCTGCCAACGCTCATTCGGCTTCCTCCAAGGCTGCAGATTAACTACTTTCTCTGCCGTTGCTGCTCCAGCTCCCCTCGGAGCTACATTCAATTAACGCCGACGAGTAGGCAATTGGAGCCTCGTGCTCACTTATCGTTCGTGGCTAACTTTTTAATTTTTAATTTTTAATTCTCGCTAATTCTCGCTTTGTCCCCACCGGTTCCACCCGCGGTCGCTGATTACTCGATATGGCCCTTTGCAAAGTTTGCGATAAAATAATTTATGAAAACGAGGTTTCCTGCGATGGTGTTTGCAATAATGTATTTCACACCGCATGTGTAACTAAGTCCTCCACTAGACGTGCTAAATCTTTTGCCTTTACCTGCGACGAGTGTTCAGCTATAAAACCTTGTCATGTTCTTAGGCTGATCATGAATATGACCAGTTCGATCGCTAATGATCAGTCCCTACTAGCCGAAAAGGTGAACAATGCTCTCTCTTCGAATGCTAATTTATTGTCAGATGATCTCTGCGTTCTCAATAAGAAACTTGATAAGCTAATAAATGCGGTTGAATCTTTCACCAGCACTTCTGAAGCCGTTTTAAGTAAAAGCCGCGATATTTCCTCAAAGATCTCAAACGTCTCGGCCAATCTTGACGATCTACATGCCATAGTTAGTAATCCAGCATGTACAGGTGGTACCGTTGATAGTGTTGTGGTCGCACCTGCCATTGGCGATATTTTGCGCCACGTTAAGAATGTCCATAGTAACGTAAACTCAATGTCCTCTGAATTCTCAAAGAGCATTGAACTACTATGTTCTATAAAAAAAGAAATTGATACCCTTAAAGTTTTTCCACACTCGGGACGGAACATTTTAGCTGATGAAACCACGCTCTCTTCCCCTCCTCCTCCCAAGAACGTTGACCTGAAAAAAACTGGGAATCGACCAAAACGACTCAATACTCGTGCTTCTAAAAAAAATTCGGAGGCTGTAGTAGTAAATCTTGCAGATTCTCCTCATCGGTCTATCAGTAATCCCCATAATCGTACACCCGTGACAGAATCTGCCTGCAACTCTTCTTCGGATACCCCTTCTCCACTTGCTAATCCTTCACCCTTGCTTGATTCAGTACCCGGTCCTGAAACATCTCCTGGAAATGTAACTAACTCCCCTCTTATAACAAATGTCGAAGAACCACTAAAGGTAGTCGCTCAGCGACGATCCCTATTTATCTCTCGTCTTGATTCAGGAACATCCCCTAAAGCAATCCTCTCTCACATTCAGGCTCAAAGTATCTGTACGCAAAATGTAACATGTCGGAAAATTAATAAAGCTTCAAGTCCAATTGCATCCTTTATTTTACATACCCCTGAGGAGTTGGCTCCTACTTTACTTAATACTTCTTTTTGGCCCTCTGGTGTTCTAATAAAAAACTTCGTCCCTCGTGGACCTAACTCCAAGACTACATCTCGTAGTCCAAGAGTTATCCCATCTAATCCGACATTGCCAAAAAACTAAATCCCCAGACGATCTCCTTATATTATCAAAACGTAAGGGGTATCAGGACTAAGACTAGGACTCTATATCAGTCGTCCTCTGCTAGTAATTTCGACATTATCGCGTTAACCGAGACGTGGCTACATTATGGTTTCCGTGATGAAGAGATTTTTGATTCAACCTACCAGATTTTTCGTAAAGACAGGTTCACTGGTTCGGAGGCTCGTGGAGGAGGGGTTCTTTTAGCTTGCAAAACTCACCTCAATTGTAGCTTGATTTCACCACCTGATCTACCTAGTTCTTCTGACATTGAGCTAATAACCCTCAAAGTAACATTAGCCAGAAATTCGTTATTCATTATGACCTGTTATATTCCTCCCGATCAACTTAACACCCTTGATGGGAATGGTCAAAGTATTTATGATATTTTAATTTCTAAACTAGAATTCGTTAATAATTTAATGAATCCGGATGACGATCTCCTTTTGCTGGGTGATTTTAATTTACCCAGTGTCCAATGGGTAGCCAATTCCGATGACGATGGCTGTCATCCCTCTAGTGGATTGGGCTCTAAGGAGACTTCATTTCTAAGTTCGGTTTTCTCTTTTGGCCTCAATCAGATTAGTACCATAAAAAATGATATGGGTAGGCAGCTTGACCTTATTTTTTTTTCTGACTACGACAACATAGTAGTTGATCACAGTCCAATTACTCTTTCTACTCGTGACAAATATCACCCGCCTATCCAAATCGATTATTTTTATAGTCCGGATAATAATAAACATCATGTTGACGTCTGCGCCTATGCTTACAATTTCAGGAAAGCGGATATTGACGAACTTTCCAAAAGACTGTCCGCCACTGGTTTTTCCACACACTTATCTGTTGATAATATTGATACTGCCGTATCTAACTTTTACACTCTACTTTTCAACATTTTTAAATCTTGTGTTCCTTACGAACGTCAGCGCTCCCTTACTTCTTCGCCTCCCTGGGTTAACTCTGATCTTCGTAGACTTAGAAATAAAAAAAATAAACTGTGGAAGGCATATCTTTTGGATAGGAATACTTCTTCGTATACTGAATTCGTTAAATGTTACAATAAATTTCATGAATATTCCACTCAGTTATACAGTGATTATAGGAAACATGTCTCATCTGAAATATACTGCAATTCGCGCGCATTTTACAAATTTATTAATTCTAAAAGGAAAACGGATGACTACCCTGCTAATATGCAATATGAGGGAGTTTCCAGTGACATCCCGTCTGTTATTTCAGACATGTTTGCGTCCTTCTTTGAAAAATCATTCTCCCCTGACTTTGTACCCGATCTTATTAACTTCAACCATCTGAGTAAAAATCCTGTTCCTATCAATTTATCCACTAGTATCACTCCTTCTGTTGTTCTTAAACATATCAACGAACTCCCTAATGACTTCACATCGGGACCCGATGGCATTCCACCTGCTATTCTCAAGGCATGTTCTAGTGAACTGGTCACACCATTAACACTAATTTTCCAAAAGTCTCTTGAGACCGAACAATTCCCCGCTCTCTGGAAGAATTCTTTCATTATCCCGATTCATAAGAAGGGTAACAAAAATGAGGTATGTAACTATAGGCCCATTGCAAAACTTTCATGCATCCCAAAACTATTTGAGTCGATCGTACACTCACAAATCTCGACTGTCTGCAAGAGCCTTGTATCAGTTAACCAGCATGGTTTCCTCCAGGGTCGTTCTACTTCTACGAACCTACTTGAATTTGTTACCTTTGTTGCTGATGGCTTCCAAAAAGGGATCCAAACAGATTGCATCTATACTGACTTTAGTAAGGCTTTCGATAAGCTTGCGCATTCTGTAATAATTCTTAAACTTCTAAAACTTGGATTTCCACCAGCGCTTGTTAACTGGTTTCGGTCCTACTTACTAGATAGAACATACCAAGTCTCTTTTCGGCGCACCACTTCGAAAAAGATACTAGCTACGTCAGGAGTTCCGCAGGGTAGTCACTTAGGTCCGCTCCTCTTTATTTTATCTATTGACGACATCTCACACCTTCTTAAAACCTGTAAAATCTTAATCTATGCTGATGACATGAAATTATTTTTTCACGCAAAAACTATTAAGGATTGCCACGCGGCTCAAGAAGATGTAAACATACTCCAATTGTGGTGCTCGCACAACAAGTTAGAACTAAATATTGATAAATGCGAAGTCATGACCTTTAATAGAGGCCGTAACCCCCTGAGTTTTGAGTATACCTTATCCAATCATGCTCTACGTCGTGTTAATTCTGTTCGTGATCTGGGAGTTATCTTAGATTGTAAACTGAACTTCATTGAGCATATCAACTGTATGGTAACTAAAGCCAGCTCAATGTTGGGATTTATCAAAAGATGGTCCCATGAATTTTCCAATAGATTCGTTTATAAACTGCTTTATTTTTCTTTTGTTAGACCAATTCTTGAATACGCGAGTCAAGTCTGGTCGCCATATTATCAAGTCCATATTGACTGTGTTGAATCCGTGCAGAGAAAATTTGTCAGGTTTGCCCTTAAGGACTTGCCATGGAGCAATCCTGTCCTTCTCCCTCCTTACAATGATCGGCTAAGACTCCTTGATATGCATTCTCTGCACAAACGTCGGGAGATTGCTGATATTGTATTTGTTCATCAATTATTAACTGGTAAGGTTGACTCAACGTTTCTTAAAACCAATTTTACTTTCAAAACGAACGTTCGTAACCTCAGGGTGGTGTCGCTTCTGCAAACCAGTCTTTGTAAAAATAACTATAGTTTTTTTCAACCCATTAATCGGATGAGGTTAAATGTCAATAGGAATGCTGATTTGTTTGATGTTCGTGTCAGTAAGCATATGTTGAGGAAAAGTCTGCTTGAAGGTTGTGGTCGCATGCTTACTAACATAGAACCAAATGATGATTAATCAGTCTAACGCTTTTGATTAACTTCGTTTCTCAAAGCTTTGACTAAGCTGATGGTTCTATTTTATTTTAATAATTATTTCATCTATTATCAATGTTTGCTAAGCCGAATGTCGATATTATATGCACAGAGTGCACCAGGCTAAGTTCTCGCAGGTGGAATAGTTTCCAAGATACGAGGGTCCAAAAATCATAAATTTAGACTAATTGACTGACATATAGCTCATCATAAATCTAGGATACTTCCAATCGAGGTAAGACTTTGAAATTTGGAACATACAGATAGTGTTTAAGGTTATAATTACCAGAAAAATCAAAAATGCGTCCAAGTCATGAAAAGTCATAATCACCGGACACATTTTCTGTGAAAAAAAAATGATTTTCTAAAAGTGATCAATTAAAAACCTGAGCAATATTGAGATCCTTGAAAACTTGAATTGGTCTGCAAATTTATCAATTCATACTGCCAATAATCTGTAGGCAAGAAACTTGGCATAATTTCTCATTTGAAATTTTGTAAATTTGAAAAGAATATTGCACCCAATAAAGTTGTTTACATGGTGTTGGACTTTGGCTTTGTCTAAAGCTCTAAAGCTTCTAAGTATATATATTAAACTTCAAATTTTGATTCAAAACTGGTGTTGAAAATAGTGTAAATACACTTTTTGCAAAATTTGTATATTTACAAGTTAAGATTTAATGTGACTTTTAAAATAATGACTTATATGTTGCTAGAGTTTCAACATAGTTGTAGTAAAGTAAAAAAACCATAATAAATTTCGGTAAAATCAAATATGTATTTTACACTTATTAAATTAGTGAAATTTAAATGATACTTATCAGCGCTTAGTGTATTATAATCGCACATCTGTTTTTTTATGCAATCTCATTCTTATTTCCAAGTCTTCTAGTTTAAGTATGCAGTGAAAACATTAACATTAAAGTCTTCAAAATGCTGTAAATTACTTTCCTTTTTTGTAGCTCTAATCGCTCAATATAAATTTTCTAAATTGAGATATCCATTGACCTGAATTGAAAAATATCATAAGATTAACCGTCTTTAATATAATTGGATTTGTAAGTTTATCTAATGCTTAAAATGAACTCTGCAGAAGGTACGGAGTTATAAAGACCTTAAGATCTAAAACTGATATTGCTGAAATCAATGATTTTTTAATGAAGTTTCGGATCTTGGTAGATTCAAAAATTGCTGAAAACTTTGGGGGCATATCATACTATGATACGTCATTTAAAAATGTGCTACATCTTGTAGAATAGCTCCACCTAGATTTAAGCTTTGGAATAATTCCCACATAAGGCTTCGATTTTCCATTAAGAACTGTCACAATCCCTAATTCCCTTCTGGAGGAGGGTTGGATGGATAACATCATCGGGAACACTCCTGAGCGTGAAATACCTGAAATACATTTTTGAAAGCTTCGAAATCGCAATGTGTCAGACGGAAAGAAGTCAAAACAAGATAAACGCGACCGCTCGCGAGTGCAAAGACTGGATTAGGGTCCAGCAGTCCGGCATCTTTGAACCTTCATCCGGCTGTCTTGGAACCGTTGGTCTGACGGTGCGCGGATAAGCGGTTTATCAGGGAACACGGCCCAAAGGTGTTAAATAAAACGATCATTAAAAAATCGGATTAGGTATATTAAAGTAAACAATCGAAATGTCAGCACTTGGGCCGCATCCGCTGAAATGACGGGCCTTATGGACTTAACACCTCGGGTAGTGTGGCAACAGCTCACCAGGGTGTCAGGTAAAAATGCGGCGAATGATGATTTCAAGGTGAATGCCAGTGCAAATTATAAGTAAGCGGTTAAAGAACGTAGCGAATGTACAGCTACTTGCGGGGTTTTAAATTTAACCGAATTTCCTTATAAATTGTGCGAAATTTTCCAAAACCCGACAAAGGAATTTCTGAAAGGAATGCGTGACATTAATTTTAATGGAATACTATTTTTGAACGTCATTATATATTTATATATTATAGTTTAAAATTCGATTTAGGGTTTTTAACAGATTTTCATCCTATACATGCATATGTAAATCATTTAAAAAAAGAGTTCAAGAAAATGCTTCTATTTGCAGTTTTACAAATATATATAAAAAAAATCTTTGTGAGACTTTTCAAATATAAGGACGCCAACTTGGTAAAATTAGTCAGATTATTCCCCTCAACACTTTTAAAAGAGAAAATTGATTTAAAGTTCGATTGCATTGCACGGATCCCCTTTTTAGATTCATCTATTCTTTGATACGAAAATTAATTAAACAAATGATTAGTACTAATTTCATAATTCGAAATAAATTACTGCGATTTGAATTTTAGAAAGTAAAAAGAAATTAGTTATTCAAATATGTCGATAGTAGGAAATGATTGTGGTATCCCCTATCAGCATATTGAGCTGCATGGAAAAAATACTGAAAAGGGTAATTAAAAACACAGTAGTTAAATTCGTTGTACGATTCTCTTGGATATTCAAAGTGCTCTTGATTCTGTATGGCATGACAAGCTTTTACATAAAATGTTATCCTTCTACTTTCCATCACAACTAATAATCATAATAGAGATTCTAGGGTCTATCTAGATTCAACTTGTTCAAACTCATTTTCATTATTAGCCGGCATACCGGACTGCACTGGACAAAATTCATCAGTTCTTCTCAAAATGGAAAATATGTAAAAATCAATCGCTCAAAAACTCACGCAATGTTCTATACAAACAAAAGAAAATCCAGTAATTTTTTAACATAACACTCAATACATTTGAATTCCCCTAAACAGAAAATATTAGGTACTTAGGACTAACTCTAGATAAAACTCGAACCTTTGGGAAACATATCTACCTACGACATCATTTTTTTATCTGCTTATCAATCACAAGTCTACTTTAAGCCGGGAGAACAAACTGCTATTAATTTAAACAATCTTCCAGCCTCTTCTACTCTATGGTTTCTCTATTTGGTATTAATGTGCTCCTACTCACCCATCAAAGTTATACAAATTAAGCAAAACAAAATACTTAAAATGATACAAATTCACCAAAATAAATTCATTAACAGAAATATGCCTGTCGGACTGTTTCTCATCAAAAAATCCGCTTATCCAATCTTTAGTTAATCAAATACAGGTTACAATTAGTCTATCATAATTACATTAATCGGAGATTTTTTAGCTTCCACGATGGATTTTTACTACATGTAAATATATCGGGATATACTAGTTAAGTGGGCTAATTTATCAAATCTTGGGCTTTTTTTAACTTTTTTCCCAAACATTAAGATATAATCTATTATAAAAATTAAATGGTGTTCGTTGGTAAGTGCATCACTTGAGAACGGCTGGACCGACTTGGCTATTCTTCTTTTAAAAATTTTCGTAATAGTCCGAATAAGGTTTTTAGGGAAAGAAAAATTGCAAAATTCGGGGAAAAAAACTGAAAGTGCTTTTTCTATGGGATTTTTGTATGAACTCAAGACCATAACTCACGATTCGAAGGATGGATATGCGTAATTAATATTTTTATTTTGTTCGTTATTGTCCTGGAAAAATTTTCAGGAAAAAAAAAAAATTCGGGACAATTGCAACGATTCGAAGGATGGATATGCGTAATTAGGTACTATTTTTATTTTGTTCGTTATTGTCCTGGAAAATTTTTCAGGAAAAAAAAAAAAATTCGGGACAATTGCAAAAGTCGGAAAATTCGGACAAACTGCAGAAATCGTAATTTTTGTATGCACTCGCGATCATAATTGATGACAGGAACGACATATTTGGTAGATTTTTGTTTTGTTTTGTTCGTTATGCTCCTGAGATGGAAATAACTCAATTGAAAGAAAAATCTGGAAAAACGCATTCCAGCCTAAATTTAAATAAAATTACATTTGTTTTGTGAGCAAATGTCGTTTGACAGCTGACAGCTGGTTGTCAAATTGTGAATCAAGCCAATCGGTTACATAGTGGCGAAAAATTGATTCAGTTTTTTATTTTCATTTGAATTGTGATTCTGTTGTTAGTTCATCGCAGTCGTTTCATGAAATGAATTAAGTTTCGTCGTTTTATCTCAAACAAATTTACAGATTTACATTTTTTTCTCATTTTTACTTTGTTTATACATTTCCAATAGTTTTTCACAAATTCACAAAACGATCACAAACAAATTTATTTAAATTTGAACAGGAAAATGTCTGTCGGGTCAGCTAGTAAGTAATAAACAATAAATAAAAAATAATCGGTGTGTGATCGTTCCATTTCATTTGACTTGTGTAGCTTAAACGCGTGATCAAAATTTGAATCTTAAAAATGGACGTTTAATTGTACTTCAAGATTTCAAAATCAAAATTACAAAATTGATGATAAACGTATGCTTTGTTTTATTCAAAATTAATGAGTTAATATATTGGACTCTAGTGACAAGAATCCTGTAAGCACTTTTCTGAGGAATTTAATTAAAGGTATTGTAGTGTATCCAATGGGACTCACTACTTGTTCGCAAGGAAATAAAAAGATAATTGCTTTGAGTTGTTGAATTATTTATTTTAAATAAAACTTCTAGTGAAAAAATATTCCGCCAGAATTACAATTGTTCGCTTTCTACACTAAACTATTTTTTCTCAAACAAAAACTATTTCCAAGCTACTACAATATTTTTACTACTTCGATTGAAAATATACTTTAACAAGAACTACAGTAAAACTGATTCTAATATAAAACTACTGACCAGTCTCACACATCAACACAATAAATTAAATTTAGATTGGTATTTCAAAATATGTAACGTTCACGTTCGCCACATCAATATTGTGAAATTCCTTAAGCAATTTCTGAATCTCTTCATTCAAAGAAGGTTTGAGAAGTACCGATAAGGTTGAGGATGGACCTGAGTAAAGTTTACCATTTGAAGTTAGATTTGTGAGAGGATCCAATAGGATTCTTTTAGACAAATCGACAATTAATTTGAAATGACACAAAAAATCAGCACCTAAAATAGGTTTGTCCACATCTGCAATTAAAAATTTCCATTGGAAATTTCTTCGGAGTCCAAGATCCAAGGTAAGAATTTTTTTACCATAAGTATTTATGATTGACGAATTTGCTGCTGTTAGTTGTAAAGCTGATGGTAATAATTTGTTTGATTTAGTTGCAGGAATGACTGAAATGTCGGCTCCAGTGTCTATCAAATAATAAGAATTAGTGGATTTGTCGAAAATATGTAGGCGACTAGTAAGTTCGCGCTTAACATCTGTCGCCATTGATGAAATGCGATTTAGTTTTTTTGTAAGTTTGAAGAATTAAACGAACATGGTTGTACACACTTTTTTGCGTTATTTTGGAATTTGAAATGGTACCAACACCAATCCGGATGTTTAATAGATTGCGAATTTGGTTTGGTCTTATATCTGGAACGGTTAAAAGAAAAATTTGACGAAGAAGAACGATTTGAAGATCGACTTAACGATCTATCTCTTTTAAGAGATTTTACCTCAAAAGTCAGATCTTGAACTTGTTTAGTCAAGGCTAACATCTGTGAAGTGAGATGTGAAACAAGTGAATTGTCTTGTTGTGAAGATGTACAAGCGAAAATTGATGGCTTGTTAGTCATTTCCGAAATTTTATCTGCGCACTTAGCCAAATCACTTAGAGTGCCTGTATTACACGAGAGAATCGATCTCATGTTCTCGGGCAATCTTTGCATCCAAAGAGTCTTCAGAATGTCGTCCGTTAGATTACCATTAGACAGTTCTTTCATCTCTCGGAGGAACTGCGATGGAGAACGATCTCCTAAAACAATGTCACCAAGAAGACGATTCAATTTCGCGGATTCACTGGCAGTTAATCGAGATATTAAAGTTTCTTTTAGTTGCGAGTAAGGCTGTGTTGGATGTGGATTGTTCAAAATGTCAGTAATTAGATGAATCATATCCTCATCTAACGAGGAAAGAGCATAATTGAATTTAGTGGATTCTGTTGAAATTCTGTTGAGGTCAAATTGAGCTTCCAAACGTTTAAACCAAAATTTAGGTGCCGTTTTCCAAAAAGGGGAAACTGTGACACCAATCGCGGATACGGAAGGGAGAGTGTTCTTTGGCGAAACAGAACTAACACTCTCGTTGCCGGTAACGGAGACTTGAACGAAATCACCACTTTGATTCATTTCGATAGAGAACGCGGAATGTGTGAAAAAGGTTAACAATTAATGAACAATAACTAAAATAGCGTCTAAAATTCTATAAGCATAAAAAGAACTACTCCCTGATTTTTCTTTGTTGAGTTGCCTTGGTTGTCTCGATCTTCTTTCTTGAAGTTGTTTCGTTTTTCTTTCTTGATAGTTTGATGATTTTTTTTTTTTTTTTCTCTTTTGCAGGCTCACTTGTGAAGACGGCAGCGCTTTTCGTGGCGAGCAATTTACAAATTAAAATGTGCGAGGATAGTGTAGTGTACAATTCATTCAACTTTAATAACTGAATTATATATATTTCTTTGCTGCTTTTCTTCTGCCTTGTTTTTGTTTTGCTTTTTTTTTTTTTTTTTTTGTTGATGTTTGCGATACAATTGCGGAATTTTAAGCGCTGGAGCGTATAAGCTCTTTTGGAGGTTTATTTGAACTGGGCTTGGCAGTATTCTGCGCTGTCTAGGTGAAACTCTATAGATGTTGGAACAGGTCGAACCAGCGTAAGCACTTTCCTGCCTTTCTCCAGCCTTTTCACTGGCCTCGAATTTCTCCACAACACAACACTTCCCTACACCTTTCAGTCGATGCACTTTTGTGTGAAAACTGGGTTTTGTTGTCGGGGTCACCAGTTGTAGTGTATCCAATGGGACTCACTACTTGTTCGCAAGGAAATAAAAAGATAATTGCTTTGAGTTGTTGAATTATTTATTTTAAATAAAACTTCTAGTGAAAAAATATTCCGCCAGAATTACAATTGTTCGCTTTCTACTCTAAACTATTTTTTCTCAAACAAAAACTATTTCCAAGCTACTACAATATTTTTACTACTTCGATTGAAAATATACTTTAACAAGAACTACAGTAAAACTGATTCTAATATAAAACTACTGACCAGTCTCACACATCAACACAATAAATTAAATTTAGATTGGTATTTCAAAATATGTAACGTTCACGTTCGCCACAGTATAAATGTATTGAACTTTTTATTATACATACTTTAAACTCTTTGTAGTATTATGAAAATTTCTAAGTTCTATTCCCAATTTATTTCCATCTTCAAAGTTAAAATATTCATTTTGAGTTTTAAGTTCAATATATTTTCGGTGCTATAATAATTTTGATCTAGTAAAGGCTAGTGCTAGTCGTTCACATTCTCTGGGATGAGTCAATTGTCGTTAGATTTAAGCCGAGGAAAACGACCAACAACCAACCAAAAAAATCATAAACGAAAGCGGATTTATGTGAGCTTTGTTTGACACTCAGAGTATTCATGATGATAAATGGATGCTGTTACGTCTGATGTCACATATATCTTTTGAGCGTACTCCAACCGAAGCTATTTTTTATGGCTAGAAGTGCGCAAGGCCTTCCTTTTGAGATATCTTCAATTTGTTGTCAGAGCGTCGTGTCACTTGTAGTGCCTTTCAAGTAAATATTTTCATTTAGCGCACTTCCTAAGACGTTCGGTCGACACCTGGTGCGCCCGGTGGGAATCTTTTGGTGTCTCAAAGGCGGCTGGTGCAAGATTAATTGATGCACGTATCTCCCGCAATTATGCAGTCACGAGCAGGTCGCGACTTAAAAAGGAGAGCACCGGTAGACACGCGTGGGAATCTTTTGGGAAAATATTGTCCAATCTACAAAAACAAAAGATGATAAATGCAACAAGTACGTGATCCAGAATGACGTTTTTAATTGAATCAGTGGACACCGAGGCCGACTGTCCCGAATGGGGGTCCTGAAAAGGTCCGATCGTCGACATCATCCGATGATTCATCGAAATTCAGATAGTCGAGCAATACGTCTTCATCAAACGTGTAATGCGTTGTCAATCCACGCACAATGACTTATTTGGACATGAGATTTTTTCGGGACTGTGGGGACAGGGTCAGGAATGCCGGGATAAATACAACCGGACAATGCCACTGTTTGGACTCTTTGAGGCCGGCCCTGGACTGCAGTGGGAACTTGTTGCACTAAGACGGATGTCATTAGCTGGTGCATAATACAAAATGTTTGTTTGTACGTTTGCCAGCAGTACAACGAGGTTTGGAATGTTGAGCACGATTTATTACTCCCATTAAATGGGTTGCTTTATTCAAGTTTGCATTCACGGGTCCCCGTTTTTGGTAGGTATACAAAAGTTAGGACTTCTGTCATGGTTCAATAAAATCAGAATTTTGAAATTTTAAAGTATCGCTCGTTGTGCATAATACAAACGGTTTTATGGCGGCAAAGTAGTTTCATCATTTTAGGAAGGTTTTCGACATTAAATTTTATAGTTTTTGAGCTACCTTTACCTTTCCTACCACAAAATGAATTTTTTAGTTTAATAAAAGCATAGATGTTTAGCGGTTTGACTAAATTTGCACCCTTTGCATTGGTATCATACAAAACATAGTACATACCTAACTGCTGCAAATCATGCTGCAACAATTGTGCTGATTTAAAATTGTTATCATCATGATAGTAAAATTTTAGTGATTGGTTGCAAGTAGTTATGAAAATCGAAAAGTTGCATAATATCTTGAATTTTAAACACGTTTTGTTGCTTACTTCCGAAATCATTGACCACGATTTCTTGATCTGATTATAATTTGAAATTTATATAATACTTATCTGGAACACAATTTTTCAGAGGCTGGTAAAATAATTTTATTATGAACAAAAACTAAGTGTTGATTTTAGAGCGTAAATATCTTAATTTCGAATATAAACTCGAAATTACAAAATTTATAGATTTTCTTGAAGTTGAATTTTTTATATCTGTCTAATTGTAAAAGGAAAATAAAAAAAAGTATTCACCTTGTCGATAAAACACCAAATATTTTACCCATAAATTAATTTATTTTCTTTAATTTTGCAGGAATTAAAAGAAGTTTGGATCTTACATCATCTTAAAGCTTCTACAATCTGTTACCTTGAAAATTTGTAAGTATATTATCCAATTCAAACAGATGGTAGTAATTTTAATTTCATATATTGTTTTAATTAGATTATCTTCAAAATGTCTAGAACAGGAATACCAAACGAAGGTATGTTGATATCTATTTTATTTTCTCTAAATTCTTGATAACTAGTAGGTAGGTACATGTTTATTTAGAGAGAGTATAAAACCGTGTTTACATGCTGAACTGAAAATATTAGAAATAATCTCGGTTAAAATCTTAGGATTTTTTAGAGCCTGTTTATGTTGCTCTAAGATATGCCACTAAAAGGAGGCCTTCCCAAGACCAAGTCAGGTCTAAAGTATAATAACCTGGTGATATTTGAAACCAAACATCTAGAGATTTTCCTAGCTGGACTAGAATAAACTTTCTTATTTTCAGAGTACCTTTTCAAAATGATAATCTGGTTTTATTTCGATATTTTTAAACCATTTAATTTTGTTAAATTACTACTGAATGTGGTGAATAAGAGATCGTAATACTTCTTTTGCATATTTAGTCATATCTGCATTATTTGCACGATACATGAACATGATTTTCATCTCATGCATAGCCATATTATCTAGCCTCTACTCTAGTCGGATAGTTTGTTAGTTGTTAAGTACCCTGCTAACAGTTAGTTAAACTTGGTTAGAAAAATGTAGTAAAACAATTAATATCAATAAAATCCCGCGTATTTTCTTCCCCGCATCCAGTCTATTCTCTGTTTGCTGTACGTTATGAATGAGCGTAAATTGCCAGCAGCAAAATGAAATCGTCCAACCGAATACGCCCACTCTTTGCGATTGAGTTAAGGGTCAAGTGGTAAATATTTTGACCTCAGACTGATTCTAGCGTTCTGGTCGTATGTCTCAATTGGACGGGAGTTTCCTGTACTCCAGAGCATCTCCTTGAGTCCGTCCACAGCACTTTCAAAATCAAAAGTGGTCTCTTGTCCCTTTAATTCAATTTCACTTGTGGGCCAGTTGATGTCCACGATATGTGTGGGCTGAAACTTCCTCCGTTCGGTCAGCATGACCTGACCGGACCGGACCATCTTCCCAACGGGCACTGATGGCCCACCACTTTGGAATTGCTCAGAAGACGTGTAGTTGATTTTGAGGAAATCCCGAATTAGGTACTACAAAGCGGGCAGAAATTGAACTCACAAAAGAAAACGACAGCGGCGAAGACTGCGCCGCGTTGACGACGACGACGACGGCGACGGCGAGGACGGCGAGGACGGCGAAGATCCCACCAAGCCGGGGCCCCGCCGCCGGATTCCACGCCACGAGAGGCCGCCAATTCAATTTAATTAGACGCAGTCAAACGGAATCAATGGGATTCGCGGCATATTGAATTGGGCGACCGAATCTGATTGACTTGTTTTGCACGCTGGGCATTTTATTGGGACCGCACGGCTTTCGCGGAGCCCCACCGCTGCTTAGTTACAGGCCCTTGAGTCGACGAGTGACTTTCGGCTTTCGGAGTTGAAAAGGAGCTGTATAGCGACATATGCACCACTCGGCCGAGTTAAGAGGGTGGAAATTAAGAATTATTTTGCGAAACCGTGAGATCTTTTCATTCCTTGAACGAGTCCAGCTGCGGAAGTCTCTTATTTATTGAAAATCATCAACACGAGTGACTACTTACAACTTTTGTCTTGAAAGATTCACGAATTTGGAACTCGTAATTTAGGAGGAATTTTTTACATACCTTAAGGTATTGTACTTTTTACTATTCTAGAAAAGAACACTTAAAGTTTGATTAATTTTATTTTGCCTATTGAGTGGTCTTTCTTCCAACCTCTAATTGAAAACTTAACATTTAATAGTAGTATTTCATTTACTAATTTTGTTTAAAAAAAACTGTTATAATAACATACACATATGCACATAGTGTAACAATTTTCATGGTATACCTACTGAGAAAAAGTGTGTGGCTACTAATACAATTTTCGTCAGTAAAAACTGATATAGTTGTAAAATATATTATACTATAAAATAAAAAATTGTTACGTTTTTGGCGATTCCTCTTACTATTTAAGTGTAGTCACAAGAACTCCTAGTAATCATTAAACATGGCAAAGTTTTATTCTTTAACTATTTTTCAAAGTTGAATGAAGTAATACCATGCCATCATAACTATCACATTTTACTATTTTTCTGAGTTGAATCCTTTTTGAAATTTGACAGAAAGAAAAAGAACAATAAATACAACTTTGGTTTTTTAAGTGTATAGTATTAAATTCTTACGCATCGATTTTATTGATTCAATATTTTAACTTCACAAAATACGAATCTAATCTGATGACACTCGACAGATTTCATTCAGCTTTTATTTTTGTAGACAGATGATTGAATAATTGTAGACCTGAGTTTAGCGTTGCTGGCCGATTTCATCTTTCCACTGATATAGCGCATATTCCTTTCTAAATATGATAGCCGCAAATTATATTTTATTTTGAATAGAAAAATCAGCATCTGATACGTTATGCATATTATTTATTATTATTATTTTACAATATTTGCTATCTGGACTTCATTTCTGTCGAGCATGAAAAAATAATCGCTGCATTGTACAACATAATGGCAGTCGACCTTGACAGGCTATGTCTAATCAGTCTCAAGAAGCCAATTATTCAATTTATTGTCTATAACCCTGAGATATTTTGCATTTGTTATTACCATTAAACTCTAACTATTGATATTTAAATTTACTGCTGACATTGAGTTAGGTACCATACTATTCGTTTTTGTCAAGTATAATTTTAATTTGTTCATATCAAACCTTCAAGAATCAGAATGTTTCAATATTTAATCATATTAATTTTCCACACAATTGATATTAAGTTATCGTTTATTATTCCAACTTTTGTTTCATGAATTAAATTATGTTATACCTACAATTAAAGAAGACAGAGCTTTCGTCTAAAACTTTGATACAAATTTAATACAATATTAGCAAATTTTCTAACACCGTATATTGGACGGACCTATATAAATGCGTTCAGATACAAAAATCGATATCTTGAAAGCTGCAAATACACCTATATGTAATTACATTTACATACATTAGTTACAAATAATTTGTACGCAAATATTCATTTCCAAAGGAATATTATTTTTTTCTACAAATTATTACATTACATAATGGGAAAGCTAAAGTTTGTTGAAAGCCATGTTACCTACTCTTAAAAATAAATTTTTAATGAAGCATTTTCGACTGAATTTTATTTGAGAGTTTTTGAACAGAGCACATAAATAATTGGGAAAATAATTCATAAACGAACGAAATGTATGCGTAAATGTGTACACATAAATGAAATAATATCAATAAAATATATTCAGTTCACACCCATCATTAAAAGTCATTAACTTTATGTGGTGTTTAATAAAATGTTTTGCTAAACGCAATCACGTGAAACGAATAAACTTAAGGTAATTTATAGTAATTTAATATTGCATAGGTATTCAAAAGCTTTATGACTGTTCGATACGTTGCATAAATTTAATGCATTTAATGCACATTTCGAAAAGTGAAAAGAAATAAAGTTGTTTTCTTGAAAATTTAATTTTTATTAAATTATGTAATCTTTGAACCTTTTCAACGCAATTTGTACGCAGATTAAAAAAGCCAGCCACATAAAACGTTTTATGGCCGTTTTAGGGTTAAGTAAGCTTCGTTAGATTGGTGGTTTTTAAATTATGTTTTTTTTTTTATAAAACATGAGACACGTTATTGACCATATTATTGCCATTTTGACAAATCCTGCTTAGAATTTGCTAATCAGCTTAGTTCTGACAGATTTAGGCTTTCTTGATTGAGGAAGATATTGCTGTCGAATATTAGTTACTAACTATCTCATAAATCTTTGATTTAATGTCCCAACTGTATATATTTTTTTCCCATTTCTTAATAGTAATAATAGTCTCGCCAAACGTTTAGTTAAAATGATTTATGATAAACTGGATAGCTGCGTTATTCTATGCCGAGCCTTCTACAACCAATTAAAGTAAAATTGATTTCAAATGTTTACACGAACTAGTTTCTAAATATTTATATATAAAAAGAATAATTGCTGCCACTTGTAAAGGATATTTCTTCGGTATGCGAACCTGTTCGAACCATTCTAATGCAAATTTTCCCTCGCACAATTAATTTTACACCCGTTTTACGAATGGCGATTTTTTTTTTACGTCTTAATCCCAGTCTTAATCGGCGCTATTTCTAAGATATTAATTAGCATGTTGGGCTGCTTCATAAATATATATGTAAAATAGATGGACGGAAATGAAAAGAGTGACACCAGGTTCGAAACGTCAATAATTTACTCAAGCTACCACTGTTGCTGAGAAAAAATCATAGAGTCAAATAAAACAAACTGAACAAGCAAACTACAATGGGTGACAAATTAAAACATTCAAATAGCGCTGATTTCTCCACAATAAAGGGAAATACCAGGCCGATCTAAACATTAATAATTCAACTGCCATTAGGCGATCGTAAACTAGAAAACGATCTCGCGAATAACTTTTAATTTTCCATTAATATACGCGACGTGCCAGCATTATTTACAGCTCCGTGATCAGGATTATGTTGTCGCCCGGCACTTGCGCGGGCTGCCTCAACGGATTTCTACCGGCCTCTAAATGCATAATTTCGAGAAACAAATCATTTTCGTCCCAAAAGTCGGTGACCTTCCTTCCCAGGCTTCGGGGCGCTATTAAAATAATCACGGGAGCTGCGGGGCGATCGCGGGAATTGCCGCGATCGCGCAGCAGACTCACATAAAAAAGTATCCCCGCCCGGCCCAAATACGAGCCAAATTTATAAAGTTAATGTCAAAATATTTTATCGGAATAGGCGTCGCTAATTTGTTCAGTATCTCGGGACGCTCGGCCCCAGAAAATCTGTAATCACCGGTTTTGTCTGTTTTCATTTGTTTCTTAATTAGTTTTTGATTTTCTCAGCTTGGGGCCGGACTGAGTCACGGTCTTTGCCGGCTCTGTCGGCCGATTGTCTAAGAAGTTGCTTGGTAGGATTTCATCGCATCGCCAAAAGTGTCATCTGTTCATTTTTTGATAAATTTATTGAAAATTAATGCGATAATGTGGGATGGTTGGTGCTTTATTTTCGGAGATCCGGCGGAATCCACAAAGCGCTCTTGATAGGCTCCCACTAATGTGCGGGGCTATAAACGCGAAGTAATTGAGTTTTTATATTTCGAACCTCGCGAGTCACACAATCCCTCCGACGTGTTCCTTTGTTTAGCTCTGATTTCCGAAATTAACCGGCTTTGATTGCGTTTTTATAACTTAACGGATGTGCCCCATTCTTTAAGAAAAATTATGTTTATGCCCCATATATCAATTGAAGATTTAATGGCATGTTGACAGCACGGCCATAATATTGTGCGGTTTTTTGTAACCCAAACTAAAAGTGAAACCCTTTTCTCATTCTTTATATTTTAAAAACCTTTTTATCTACATACTTAACTTTATCTTTCTCACATCACATTGGTAAATACCTATTTAACGTTTTATACACGAAATCGATAAAATCGTTGAAATTAAAAAAACGTTGGTATAATAACGAAAATGAGCACGACTCTCATGAACCTTAAAATCTTAGAATGCCAGTTTTGGACCAAGAATACAAATACATATATATTTAATTGGTAGTTTGGGATAAGATTCTGGTAAAATCAGTCATATCACACAAATATCGAGATCCAAACATACATCCATTTTCCCAATATAAAATCGAACTTTATTTCGAATACAAAAAAAAAAAATAGCTCCATACGAAATAGATAAAAGTATCCCGAAGTTTTTAAAATATTGATTGAAAAATATTGAAAACTATTCGAATTTTCATGCCGACCCGACCTTAAGCCGCCATTTATTCAACGGGACCTTCCAAAATGTCATTATAGATATTACATATATTTTTTATAAAAATTTGTTCTTTGTCTTTCAAAAATCAAATGTCAATAAATAACATGCCATTTTTATTTTATTCAATTGTTAACTTTATACACTTTAAAAATATTCCTAAAAAACATTCAATTTTACATGTACATATATTATTTATTTTATGAGGTTTTATTGACAAGATAAATAAATATATGTATAATTTATTAAATTTTAAATTATGGTAGAAATAATCTTTTACTTAAACATTTCGGTACACCTTCAATATTAAGTTATTGGATATAAAACTTCAACTTTTCTAAGTTAAAAACGTGGAAATTTTGATCGTATAAGATTTACCATTTATCATTCCCAAATTTCTGTAGCCAATTCAAAGTTAGCAACCATACAAAATTTGCATATAAATTCGTGGAAATATAACTGTTGGTTGCCATATTTTCCTTCATAGGGTCACCATTTTTAAACTCTATATTTTATTTTATAGGAATAAAAAGTAGCTAGCATGTTAAGTTGAAATATATGCATAACCTTCTTACAAAAAATGCGAAATAATGAAATAAGACGCTTATTTTGATTCGTCTAAAGTCTTCTGCAACCCTCTGCAAAAACCATTAAAATTTGCAAGCGGCTGTTTTTCCAGCTTCACCTAAGGGTTGTTTCTTGTTACATTATGGTTTTTCGGTGTGTATGAGGTCACGTGTACAAATTTAACTGCGAGAGATGTTAGAATAATTGTTTAACTTTTGTTTTCATAATATTGTTGAAATCTTGCTTCGTACCGCAAAATTTTCTTGCTTAGTTTTCGTTTTTGTTCGAGTAATTAAATTCTTGTGACCCTTTCCTCATCTTCAGTTTTATGTTAGTTTCATATCTTTAGGCATAAATTTTGTTTGAGGTCTTTTCGCGAATATTAATGAAACGTTTTAGGAATGCTCATTTAAGGTCACAAGTGATGAATATGTAAAATAATTTTGTCGGTCGTTTGTACATATTTCCCGAGGTATTGATATTTTCTACGTATTCCTGAATATTCCTGAAAAAACTTTAAATTTTTTCCGCTTTACCTATTACACGACAAATGCGTGCTTGTCACCAACGATAAGTCAAGTTGTTTATTTTAAGGATATTCCAATGATTTTTTTTGTAAAAGGTGAAAACGTCTTTAATTTATGGATAAGGCCGATGGTCATAGTTACTAGCGTTCGTTTCATTAGTTTTGTAAATAAATAAGTTTATAGTTTTGACACAATTTTCAATGTAATTATAAAAATGTAATTTATCAAATAATGTGTCAAAAAATGTTTTTATAACGATTCATCAAAATTCGTGAGGATACTTCAAACTCAATTTGTTCCGAAAGATTTAATTTAACAGAAAATAATTCAGAAACTATTATATAATACCTATTTAGGCTATTTAGATTTTGAAAAAGATTTTCTTCTCACCTAAACTTTCTCACAAAAAAATCTCCTTGAAAATAAGAAGTTTTTTCGATTCCCACGAACGAAACGAATCTCCCACCAGGTAAAAGTTTGAAGCACATCTCGTGCTGATTTGACTCCTCAAAACTTCCTTTGATTGCGTTCAAAAATATTTTCCGCCCTGTTACAGGCCACCCCCTGTGGTGTTATCTAGGGCACCCTTGACAGTCCCCGGGGAAAAACGACGTCGTGAGATTTCCTTCCAATTACAGAAGAATCAAGAATCTTTGGGGAATGCGTTCTTCCAGCCTTTTGACTCTCAAAAATCGTAAGTGGCTGCGACCGAAAAGCACAAGCGCGGGGGGCGCTGCGTCGACAGCCGCCGGATGCGAATGTTGAGCGAATCGCTGAGGAAATATTGTGGCTCGTGTTCAATTACAATGATTATGACTTGCGGCAACGCAGCCCCGGCGGAGCCGCGACAAAGGGCTGCTGCGATAGTTGGGCCCCGCAGCAGGTTCTTTTTGTCCGTGCGGTTCTAGTTAACTGCACGTGACCGGGCTCTAGCAACCACTTAGCCGACCGCGAAAAAAACGGCGGCCTGAGCACCAACCGCTCATTAATCAAACGCCCGCGCACACTCTGGCCATTGTTTCACCGTGCGCGTTTGATTCGCGCGAGGATGGCGCGTAAAGAGGAAACGTGCGCCCGCGCATCTTCAAATCTCCACTTAGCCACTTCCCTTGATAGGGTGATTTTTTTGCAAGTGATCCTTTCCTGCGGTTCTGTGCCTTCGGGCCGCAGCGCGCCGTGATTACTTCATTACAACGCACAACACCACGCAGCGGATCCGGCAATTTAACCCTCCTTTGATCAATTTAGTGGACCCAAACGAGGGGCGTCAAAGGGCTTCCAAAGGGTTGCCACCTTTTCGAAGAGAATCAAAACTTCGACTTAATTTTTGATTTAAAATTAATTTAATTCTAAATTAAAAGGATGGGACGATCGAGGCTCTCTTTCAAATATATGTTTTTAATTCATTAGAAAATTTTTTCTATTACTATTCAACTGCCGAGGCCTACATATTGAAAGCAGTTGAAAGAAAGTTAAATCTCGAACTCTGGTAACATAACCACAAATATAAAACGCAGACCCGAAAACAGTCTGACTACAATGAAATTTTTCGGTCCATTCCGTGACACAATTAATTTAAGAAACATGTTATAATTATTACACGATCAAAGAACTTCAATGTCTTGAGCGAAATTATTGACTTTTTTTTGCTTTCTCGGTTGAATTGCTCAATAAAAATTAAAAGAATAAGGCAGTGTCATTTAGTTTACGCTTAAATTGAGAATTATGAAGAGAAGATATTAAGTTATCTTCTTTACTATACATATAACTGAACCGAAATTATTATTATTCATTCATCACTAAGCGAACAAGAAATATTATGGTGTGATAGTCTAAAATATCGTAGAATTACTCTTGATAAAACCCTAACCCAACATTTACACATTTATAGTGCGATTAATAAAATAAACGCCTGGACCAAGATTCTAGACCTCTTTATTATTTGTAAATCTAGAACTTAGTCTAGATAATAAACTTCTAATCTTAAAAGTGGTTTTCCCGGCAATTATATATTTGGATGCATTTGAAAATGCAGCTAAGAGCTAAGAGCTGTCCATTTTCTGACAATCTTTTAATAAAGCAATAGACCGTGTAAGCTAGGTATTACATAATTATTTATTATCTACTAGGTTACTATTTTACGTCGAAATTTACTATCTTTTGTTTACGATACGACTTTGATGGAATTGTATTCAGGAATAGTACCCATGATGTTTATAGCACTAATGAACAATAAAATCATTTTAATTTAAGGCATTTTGACGACATAAAGGCAATATCGGTTTTTTTTCTATAAATTTTAACCGAGAATTCAATTTATTTATATTATATATATGCATATTCTGTAGTGTAGATTATATAATTAATTATTTGGTAAGAAATAAAAATAGAAAGAAGCTCGAAAATAAAATAGAAAAAAACATTCAAAAATTCAATAAAAGTTTACATATAGTTAACATTTATTTCAAAATTTACTAATTGTCCTTGCCCGCATATCATCAATTTTGTCACATATGTATTTGGAATGAAAGTCTTTGAAAAGGGCAAAAATTCAATTTTTATAATAATATTGTAAAGTTATGAAATTTGATGAACCGCATTGAGTTTACGATGTTGAATTTTTAAATTATGTATTATATGTTATGTCCTAAAACATGTTCATTGTTCATATATCAAATTTTCATAAAGGCTTCCAATTTTTCATAAACTGCATGCATTTTAGTGCACCAATATGACCAATTACGATAACAAAGAAACATTATAAGGTCCTAGATAATTTGCAGAATTTAGAGATCTAGAGTACGTTAACAGTGGTATCGCAACATTTTTGTATATACTATTCAAAACGAAAAATGCCGATACAGAGGAGTAATGAGCTTTAATATTTTTTTCAACAATTATAAAAAATCGTTAAAAATGTATTTACAATTGTTAATCTTCTTTTATCTTAATTAAATTGAGGCATTTTCGGTGGTAGAATTACTTAAATTTATGATGCTCTTATAGAAATAAAAATAAATAAAAATAAAAAAACATGATTAATATGAAAGTTAAAAAAACATGATTATATGAAAGTTTAGTTTGATTTGAAGGAAAAACGTGCCTGGATAAAGTTCAACGAAAATCAGCTAATTCGTCTTAATGCTAATGTAAGTTTTAGAAAATTAGAAAATAAACTAATGCAAATAGTGATTTTGATTCAAAATTTATTAGATATTATTATTATGGTTTGGAAAGTACCAGAGTCCAGTAGATTTGTAGCGAAATTTGTTGTTTAAGAAAATTAATTAAAAGTTGCCAAGTTGCCTACCACCGGACACGCCCGACGCGGCCAGGTGAGAACTCTTCCATAAACTGACGGAAAGAACAATGGGCGCCGAGACGCTGGACAATGGACGCACCTCCTTCCACCGGCTTTGTTTGATGCGAGAAGACAACAAGAGCCAAGAGTGCACCGATCACGATGACTGTGGGGATAAAGGAAGAAGCTTGTCATCGGAGATAATTCACACCTGCGAAGTGTCAGTTATTTTCTCGCCAACCCTTGTACTCCCTGGGCAACTATTGATCACCTCAATTACACCTGCCGACCGATCTTTTGTGTACATTGTCGGTGTTTTGATCTTAATTTCAGGCCAACATCACCACCGCCGTCCGACTTGTAATTAGGACTACTGGAATGCGCGTGTAATAACACCGTCCCATCGCCTACGTCAAATTACGAAGATCGTCACGGAGCCCAGACACTGACTGCTCACGGCGGAGATCGGAGACGGCAAGTTCATAGGTGTGAAAATGATCAAATTATCGGAGCATAGGTGATCTTTTCCTTCTTAACGTTCATGTGATATCGTGTAAAAGTACAAAGAAACACACGATGCGAAGATTCACTTTGATATTTTTGGTACATATATGTAGTTCCTTATTAATTAGGTTTAATATGATCCTCAACACCCATATGTACGTACATTTATTCCAAGCTTTATAAAATAGAATTTAAATATTAATTTTTAAACTAATTTGATTTTAAATTACCATAAAAGTGTACAATTTATTTCCTTTAGGACACTGAAATTATCTAACATACAGTTCATAATATCTATCTAACAATAAGTCAATCAAAAAGACTAGGATTGGTACAAGACTTATTCCAAAAACAAATAATGTTTACATAGAATACATTATTATTAGATAATATTGATTATATTTAGTAAAAAATATAAATATTCTTGGAGATGTAGAACATACCAAGATAATTATATCAGTGGTAAGAAAAAATAAATGTAAGTAAATGTAAAGGTACTCTCAATACTAATTATGGCAAATCAAGTAGAAAAGTAAAACCAAATGATATGTTCTTGGTTTAATAAATTACTCGGTGAGCCTGGTGGGGGCTAGCAGTTCCGGTTACAAATTAAATTCACTGATAGAATCGTCGAATTTTTATGAAACATACTCATAGTTAGAATCAAAAGTCTTTTTATAGCCCTATAAAGGTACCTACTTGTTTCGGCAAAAATTGAGTTTGAGTTCTCCTCATGGATTTTGATGAAACTTTTGTAGTAATGTCTATTTAGGGCCAAAAGTGGCGCATATACAAAAAAAAAATTGTTTTCCAATGCCACTAATCGCACTAATTTTCATGAATACCATTCTTGTATTAGTAATATGAATTCTAGTCTTCCCTACAACCCACTATTTTCGTGATAATACAAATATAAAATTTTGTGATGAGTGTAAAATTAAATAGGTTTTAACCACGATTTAGCAGAAAACAATTTTTGTTTGAATTATTACCAAAATTCGTTAAACCAAGTAAAGTTTAAATATATCTGTAGATTGTGAATTTGTAAATATTGGCTTTTGTAAAAATTGTCTATCATACTTACCTACAAAACTATATTTTGGTTTTACTTCGAAAATTTATTAAAAAAATAACCGGTTGTCATAGGTTTTGTTTTTTGTCGTAGTTCAAATGAAAGCCTGAATCAATCCAATCTAAAAAGCGGCCAAGTGCGTGTTGATGCTCGCGCAGTGTAGGGTTCCGTACGTAGTCATGATTTCAAAACTTGTCCATATAGCTTAATTTCGTTATCCATATATGCCACTATTATGAATACGTTTCAGATATTTAAAAATACCGGTTTAGCTCTATCAAAAATGATTACTTTAAAGCTTAATGTTTCGTACACGAATTCTTGTATCGAAAATGTGTTTATGACATACTCCCAATATTTTTGAAAGACCTATTCAACGATATTCTACACAATGGGGTTTTATTTTATAACTTTATAATTTTTGTTTTATAACACTAATAAAGTGCAAGTAAAACGGCTGTGAAATACAGATGGACATGGCGAAACTATGCCTAAGGGTTCCTAATTTGGCTATGGAACCCTAAAAATATGATATAATACTAATCTATATACCTCTTTCAAATAAATTTAAGTCAAATTATTCGACTTATTTTATTTTGCTTCTCGTATAATCAGAACTCATCGTTTTTGTTTCATCGTTTATATGTAATTAATTATGAGCATATTAAAAAAAAAATTCGGTTATACAAAGAGTACACATAAAACTTTCTTCCAAATAGAATGCAACTAGAGTTGGCTTCCTAGGATTTCCAGTAAGTAATCTAGTGAAAATAAAGATACTAGAAATCTATTGACATATTTTAACTAGAATTCTACCTAAATATACTAGAACTGCAGATATAAACGATAGAATACTATTGTCTTTGTTTCAACTAGTAGAATTATCTGAAATTCCGATTAAATTCACTAGAATTCTATTATTTCTCTCGTATAACTAGATTTCTATCTAAATTACTTGGATTTCTAAACATAACCGCCAGAATTCATTGGATTTCCGAACTAGTAAAGACATATCACACAAGAGATTTATTGAATAAATACGAGTCGGAACAGCGATGTTTTTTTCAGAAGATATTTTGTAATGTTGAAATAATCGTGGAATAAAATGATAGACAATATAGACAATTTTAATGTATTCATTTTCACTTTTTAAAAACTTTCTGGAGGCACAACAGAGAACGGACTCCACTCTAATACTAATATATTGTCGCTTCATTGTTTCTAGAGGCTGAAGCTTGTGAGGTACTTATGCAATACTGTAAAAACTAGAAATGGTGATGTTTGTAAGCCTGCGAATCCTCGAAAAGCTAAGTACCATTCACGTCTCTTAATTTTTTCCTTATCTAATTATGGTCTGACCACAATTCAATTAGACCGAGCGAATCAAATGCAATTCGATATCAACTGAGTTGTGAGTGGAACATCCTGCCGTCGGAGGTTTCAACCACTTGACAAAACCCTCCGTCAGCAAACAAATTATGCTATTCCCACAGATGCGAGCTTACCTGTCGTAAAACTTGATTTGACTAAAATCCGAAGACGTTCAGTTGTCCAAAAAGGAGCACTCCTCGTTTCACGCCAATAAAACGTGAACAGAACTACGCGGGGCAGGGGCTGCAGCACACAATCAATTCAGCCGCACTCCTACGGGGCCCCAGAAGAAATGGAACCGGAGCCCGAGTCTGGAAAAAAACGAAGCCCTCCTGGCAGGGCAATTCGATGGAGCCATTAATTTAGCGTCCTCGGCAGCGAGGTAAGTGGTACAAATTAACGCCGAGCAGAGTTGCAGACGTGTCCGCGTTTTTTCACCGTCGTTTGTTTATGGTGGAAGTTCATTAAACAATTAGGAGGGACCCATTTTTTTAGGCTCGTTGGCGGCCTTTTTGTTTTTCGTCGCCTTTCTCTGCTCATCAAGAAAACGTCGACAGCCCTGACAACTGAAAGAGGTTTTAATGGTGAGAAATGCCCAGTTGGCCAGTAGACGCTATTTTATTGTATATTGAATCTCGATTGGGCACTTTGCTAAGAGTTTGGACTGCAAAAATGACCACTCTTACAAAAAGAATAAATATTTTAGATAAAATAGTATTTACAGATGTTACCTCATAAATACGTTAGACTAGAGCTAGATGCACGATTTGAAATTTAGTGGTTCAAAAAGTTCGGTTGTATGTAGAACTTGCAAATATAAATACCATCTAATCTCCGGTAATGGATTTGGTAATCAACTTAACTACGTGTTGAGTTTTAATTTAGAGATTGGCAGTAAAATTGGATATAAACAAGTTTTTACTAGAGTATATCATATTAATTCATATGTACATATTATATATGTTAATCAAAGCTAACATGCCTAACAATTAATGCGAACGAAATAAACTAAACAAAAAGTTCACACTTTTGCAGTTGATACTTTAAGTGATTACAAAACAACGTTTGAATTTCCAATTCTTTAAGAAAAATTATAGATTTAATATGTTTTAAATATCAATTTGGATTTTAATAAATGAGCCACTAATTGGTTGATGTATAATATTATATTAAAAGTTTTTAATTATGGAAATGTTAGTTGCATAAAAACAGTAATCAACTTGCCTATGATTCAATCTATCTATCCAAAATTAAAAAGTCATCGTTTAAAAAAATCCTTTTACGGAGAAGTGAAAGCTTTGATTAATTGTCAACAAAACCAAAAATTTTCGAAATAGATTTTCTGATTGATGAAATTTTGCCAAAATGGATTCTTTTAAAATCTGAAATTAGAAATATACATTAATTAAATCGAATGCAAAAAATGTGGTTAGGCATTGATCTGGTTTTCGTAGTATGCCAAACCTCTAAAAAGGTAATTTCTAGATTTGAACTATTCCGTTTAATTTTTTTTAAAATTCGTCTTACTTCATATATTCTCAAAAATTAATATCGCCAGAAATAATTAAATGAGCTCTAAATTAATAAATCGATAGTCTACACATTGTGAACAGAAAAAAAGTCGCGTTTTTTATATTAATCCGCAGCAATATTTCAGGTCGTTTAAAATCTCCAGCTTCATCTGTGCCTATTTTTATTTAATTTAGGTTCGATTTATGAAAATCAATTATTAAGCTCTTAAGTTATCATGCAAACTCGTTTTAAAATAAGTCATGACTTTTACTTTGACGCAGATTAAGTTTGAGATATCCACACCTATTTTTATGAAATGTTGCACAAACATTTATGCTGATGAACAGAAACGAATTCTTACACAACTTTCATCTCTCAGTTTTACGTTTCTAGGCAAATCCACAAAATTAATGAATTAAAAACAAATTACATTATGAAATTTATTAACGAAACACGCACGCATTTGTCGTGTAAAATTCTTTCAATTTGTTTTCGGTATGTTCGAGTCTTTAGATCTCAAATCATGAATAGATATTAAATTTAATTTAACTGCTTGGTTCCACTGGCCCCTAATTTAAATACTGTCACTATAAATATTTTTAAAAATTACAAATAAAGCATTTTTATAACGAAAATATTTTCCAAGTAACAATAATCATGTAGAACTAATTTAATTTTATTAGGAATAGGAAATACGATAACACGTGCAAAAATTCTTTCTGAAAAGGAAAAAAGCATAATTGATGCTCTTTATGGGGAAAAAAGTCTATACGAGCTATTGCCCGTCAATTAAATCGATCAAATAGAATTATTCGCAATTACTTAAAAAATCCTGCACAATATGGTAAGAAAAAACATCCTGGTCGATTTCGAATGTTAACTGAAGCAGGATAAAAAAAATTGCTAACATTGCATCAAATGTAACAAAATGTTGCAATGATATCAAAAGAGAATGCAATTTTTCGGTAGCCAAAACAAGAAAGAGCATTGGATGCTAACAAAAATATTGTTATATTATATTAGACAAAAAATGCAAAAAGTATCGGCTCTTAAAGAAAACCATAAGACTGCCAGGTTGGAGTTTGCTCGAAAAAACATGAACCGAGGTTGGAAAATAGATAGTTATGAATTTTTGATTGTTACTCTATGTCTATGAACTTCATTATGTATAGAAACAAGAAGTTTTGCTCACGTGACTTAAAACTTTCTTTATGTTTAGTGTTTAGTTATGAGAAAAAATTTAACTTGGACGGAATAGAAGGGTTTAAATCGTAGTGAAGAGATTTACTCAAGGAACTCCGATACTTCTACAAAAGAAATTTTGGAGGCGGTAGTCTCATGGTATGGAGTGCATTCAGTTCTACTAGAATGGATAGTCAAAAATACGAGTCTTAGCTGAGTTTATAATTTAGAAACGGGCAAAAATTAATATGTTAAATAAATCTTTATGTGAATAAAACTTATTAGTCCATATACCTTTAAAAAATGCCGATTTATTACCCCCTTTTAAGTAGTACTAACAATCTGGGAAAAAGATTATGGAAGTTTAGGAAATGTGTTAAATAAGTGGTATGTTTATTATTTTGAAACCCACTATATATTGTGATTCATAAAATGTTTTTCAAAGTTATTTCGGATATGAGTATTTCCGTTTTAGCTTAATCAATATTTTACGTGAATCATTTTCTCAGTGTCATGCCAATTTAAATGAGCAAGTCCCATTCAATCTAACAAGCGATTCATACAGCTTCTTGAAAACATCTTTTTAAATCTAGACTTAGCCAGTTTGCTTCGGCGACCTAACAACTCTGGTTAATTCCTCTGAAAATTGGCGCAATTTATCGCCATCTGTTGCGATTTTCTGGCTTATTGGAAAGGTGGAGGGTTAATCAGAACTTCCCGTTGGTGGCACCGAAGGGTAAAGGCCAATTGATCTGAACCTTCATTTCCTCCAATTCCTCCAAGAGCCTGGGTGCGTAGTCGCGCTGGCGGCTAAGATTGAGTCCATGGAGCCGCTGATTTCAATTAGTCTGCTGGTACTCAGTTACTGCGCAGCCGAGATAAGCCTAAATTTGTCGCAGTCGCTGCAAAAGTGGCAGCAGCCGGTCGCGGGAGAAGCGCGGGCAAAAAGCGTATCAATTAAGGAGCGTGTTGAACGCCACACGCTCTAATTAAATGAGGGGTTGACACAAGCGCGCAATTGAACAGGAAGCAATTGATAAAAGAGATTTTGCTGCAAGTGGTGGTTTCGCGGCGACCACGCGGACCAGTCGAACTAACTCCCCGCTCTGAGCCGCCACATTAACGCCGACGAACGCATGAATTGCGACGGCAATTTAATTAATCGCGCGTCCCGAGCGGCCGCGGTCTGGCTTTCTGGTCGTCGAACGAAAACAGAATTTCCTAAATGGGAAAATTGCCATAATGGAAAGTCCGCACGTCTTTGGCCGCATGATCCGCGCGATCCGCGCAATCCGGCCGGGGGCATTTAATCGGGAGCAGCGGGCAATCGTCGAGATAATCCCGAAGCCCGGTAGCTAATGCATCGCGGCCGCGGGCTCGCTATCTGCGCGCAACTTGTTTGTGCGCTTTGCTTGCAACACATTTCCATTCAGTCCGCGAATTATGCGGCCATTATCCAATCAGGGTAAATTTATTTGTTTATCCATCAGTGCATCATACTCATTGCGCGCGTATCAGTCATCGGTGATGCGAATTAGATAAGACGGCTGTCAGGCCAAGGAGTTTCGCAATCGACCCACCCCCGCCGGACGTCCCACAAGGTGGTGGATTGAGACCAATGGCGTTTTGGTTTTGTGGCGCACTTGGCGAACGATGGGACCTCGAGCTCTTCAAGGAACTTTAGTTGAAAGCATACAATAAAAATTTTGTGTACCAAAAACGAAGTTTAGGAAACATAAAATTACACAATCAAAAATCAATCACATGGGTAATTTTTAATCTACTCATCTACATATGTGTGAATTGTTTGAAAAAAAGTAACGACTTTGACTAGGAGCACGACTCGAAACTCAGTCTTTGAATTAGCTTTTCCTTTCTCTAACTAACCTGAGCAACCTGTGGCCACTTGTCACCGATGGAAATCGTACTTGTTCTGAATAAAAATATATAGGCCCAAAACGAGCCCGCAACACGCTCGGAATTGAAAAAGCGTCCGATATACGCCCGAATCGGACCCGTATCATTTTTGAAGGGAAATAAGATCATAGAGACACCTGTAACCTGCCTGTTTAAAATAAAAATAAAAATTTAAAATTCGGATGTATAGATGCAATACATGTAGACACTTTCTATCTGCTTTTCTTTAGGCGAATACTATATAACTGGAGGAGGATTACTATGAAGAATTATTTAATTTAATCATTTTAAATTTTCTTTCACAATATTCTATATTGTTATCTGGTTTTACGATATATGTAAATATTTTCACTTATTTTTACAATAAAAGAAGAAGGCAGAAAAGGATAGAATTTTGGAAAAGGAATTTAATTATTTTGCCAAATTTTTGGATATTATATTATAATAATTATACCGTCACTAATAGGAACCTATAAACCGATTTTAGTATTTACCTGCATGTTTGAAATATTTAAATTTTTCCCTCTGCGTTTTACTCATTTTTATATAATTATGTATTACAAAAATATGACTACATCTTCTTATTTGGGTAAATGTTTTTCAAATATCTCTTGTTTTGTATCAACATTACACGTTTTGCAGTATTTCACACTAAATAAATGTAAAAAAATGATTCCAAAATGTACATGGCCACAAATACTCCACAAATGCGTGCTTGTCTGCGCGCGAAAGGTGCATTGTGCACCTAGATTCTTTTAGCTAACGGTCTGTTTTTCTACTGGCCTACGACATACACAATTTTTGTTCCCAGCAAGAAAGTATAGAAGAATTATAAAAAGTTCATTATTTTTAAATTAATCCCTATCTAATTATCTACCATTCGGCAGATTTATAGTTTTGACTTGAAAATTAATTAAAGTTTCTTTGCACAAATATGGTAACAATTCTGTAACGAAATCAATTAATTCGGATGTTTAACGTAGATTTCTTCAGGGGTTATCTTGTTGTGAAATTTCCAAAAATTCAAATAAACACTTTTTTTTTGTTTTTTCAAAAAAATAGTTTAAACTATTAAGATTTCTATGCAAAAAGTCCCATATGTGTAGAAATTCGAAGTATTTATTCCACTTATTTATAGCATTTGGAGCGAGGTAAAAATTTGGCGTAACGTATTGAAAAAACTGTGTGCTTAAACTTAACCGCGTTTTTCTCGAAACTACATTTTCCGGATTGGTGTACACGATTTCTCAGGCTGTAATTGATTTTGGTAATATCTTTTCTTGTTTAATTAATATGGATATAATGCGCATTTTAAGGTTGAAAATTGCGAACAAAATTGAACAATTTGTTTTTGTTTCAAAATGTAGCAGCAAAAACTAATACATTGCAATTAATCAGTACAAACAACATGGACGCGAAGTTAAATAGCTCACTAAGAAATTAATATTATTTACATTATTATTATTTAAATAACCGCTTAATGCTTAATGTTTAGGGTAGGTTAGTTCTCGTAGAAATTGCGGAAGTGTCCTCATTTTATGCATTTTATATCGATACTTAATTACAAAATGTTGTAATGCAAAATTCAATTGATGCAATTTCGAGAAGAGCAAGCTGTTTTTAATAATGTCTACATTTACATAAATGTATGTCTAATTCATGAAAAACAACTCAACACTTGCTAACTATCACGCAAACGTTTCTGTTTGTTATATTTTTATTATTGAGTCATATTTTAAAATGGGTTCAAACAACTTTAGAAAATTTAATACACTTTATTTTAAAAAAACCGGATGACTTGTTTGAAACACAAATCAACATTTATCAACCATGTTTATCCTTAGCACGAGTTAAATATATTCAAAAATTTAAATAATTTTCCTTAAGTTGTATAAATATCATAAAACCCGTGGCTTACATTTATCAAATTGTCAACTTGAATTTAAGATAATTTCGGGTGATCAATTTACAATCTGAAAATTTAAAATTAAATAATTTATTAACTGCCATAAACTTAGGTTTTTGTGCTACTTTTCGGAAGACTGGATTTTGTATACATCTGTTTGGAATCCGTTTATAAGTGTTAATAAATTTAATACGATATTAATACTAAGAAGATTTTCTGCATTTTGGTTTGGTATTTTTGGATTTTTGATTATTATTAAAAAATCAGTAATTTAAGTTAATCCTTTGCACTCGAGAGGTGCTTCTCAGTCACCACACCAATGTATAAATTAACGTTGGTGAAAAAAAGGTTATATTTTTGTTTTAGTTTTTATGAAGAAAAAAAAAATTTTAATTCTTATAAAGAGTTTTCTGCTTACTAAATTTGTTATTCTCTGATTTTTCATTGGATAATTTTTATTAACTTCAGAAGACGAATTTATCACGAGTAATAAAGTTCGGATTTAAAATCATTAAATTATTGAAGTTTCGTATCCAAAAATGTTAATGCGGTTTTCTTGAAATATTTAGTTTTTCTTTTTTAACTCTATGGCAAGATTTAAGGAAAAGATTAAATAAAGACACTTTTTATTTTTTTTCAAAACTTTAAACTTGAGGCGAAAACAACAAAGAAATTCGTTATGGTTAATGAGTATGTCTTAACAAATGCCAGTGGATCATATTTTTCAAAAAATATTTATATAGCATTTTTGACGAAAAAGAAATATTGTTTAAAATAAAGAAACAGTTTGCGTATCATGAAATTGAATTTATACACTTCATAGTGATATTTAATTTGATATGATTTTGTTGATAGTGCAAGTTTAGTTCTTATGATTAAAATTAAATGTCATTCCGAGCTTTTTAAGTACGGAGTATCACAGTAATTTTTATACAGATTTAAAAAGTTAATTTGTTTATTTTGTGAGGTTATAGGTATACTATACGAGAATAATTTTTAGATTAATATAAAATATGGAATTAGCAAGTTTAATTAGCTTTATTGATCTACCTTAACCATATACTACCTATTTTGCAACGGAATGTTTAAATTTTGGTTCGTACAGGTAAATCGACTTCTTTGAATTAATAAGCTATGATAATCGTAAAACGCTTTTATTTGCTCAGGTCCACTAAAAACAAGTAAAAACGTTCAAAATATTCGCTTTACATCATGCTTGAATGTATCTTCTTTGTAGCGGAAGTGTTAATAAATCATCCTTTCTTCATCAACATCAAGCCTTTCTATGTTTTCAGATTTTTGCTTTTCTTTACAACTGCTGGTAATAAAAAAGACGCATAAACCTGTCCAAGCAAACCCAACCTCATCTCCCCAGAAAATTCCATCAAAGCCGCAGTTCTCGTTCAGGTGTGACAGCAATTGCCCATTTCCAGCAGAGGGCATTAAGAGCTCCACAAATCTCCTCAAATCGGCCAATTACCGTCTCACCGGGTGACCTCTGTCAGTCCAATTCTCTTTCCACACGGAAGACTTCTAGACACAGATTCCATTCTGAAAAGACGAGGTCTGAACGGTGCCACGGGGAGGCGGAAGGGGCCAAGGCAACACCCGCAGACTCCCACGACTGAAGACGCGAACCAAAAAATTCATTTTTGAAGATTAGCCAAATAAAACGCATCAGATTCGGTTTAAGCGAAATTCTGTTTATTTTGCTCTAAACGATCGAGTCGTCTATTTACAGGACATGGTCAACGCTTAATCTAAGTAAAACTAGGGGATGAAATAAAATAGGGTGGGGCTCAACAATAAATAATTAATCATTTACAGGGTGAGAACAATGTACAGCTCGACGAGACTGACGCTTATACGCTAACTAACGCTAGATCGAACGGAATGTGCTTACTTACAGAGTCTTGTCCTTGTTTTTACAAATTTTCTTAAGATTTGGCGCTATATTTACAAATCGAGGGGATCACACTTTAAGCAGGACGGCTGGCCTAGGGGGCGGGCTGCCCTACCCTCAACTGTTCCGGGAGACGACCGTCACCGGCTTGTAGATCGGACCGGGGGGAGGCTGAGCCGCTGTGCCGGGGGGACTCGCCTGGCCCAGGTGAGTCGTTAGTTGCTGCTGCTGCTGCTGCCGCTGGTGGGCGGCGACGGCCGCTGCGGCTGCATGCTGCTGCAGCAATTGTTGATACTGTAGTCTTTGGTAGAGTTCGGCTGAAGATGGCAGTCCCGTTGCAGGTGGGGGTGGATGAGGAGGTGCTAGAAGACGTTCCATACCGTTAAATGGCGACGGTGGCGCCGCACTGGTTGAACCAGGGACCCCTGTTGACCCAAAGGATAGAGGGAGCGGTAACGTTGAAGGTTTTGGTACAAAAGGGTTGTAACGGCTGTACATGCTTGCTAACAGAGATGGCGCTGTTGCTGTTGGGGGGTATAAAAACTGGCTAAATTGAGGGTATCCTAGGCCTGGAAACATTGGACCGATTAGGGAGCGTTTAAAGGCTGCTAGTCGAGATCTAGACGCCGCTGTCGTTCGTCTTCTAAGCTTTCCGGTGGAGCCTCCTATAAAAACATCCTCTGCCGACGGGTCCAACATCCAGTAGTTTCCTTTTCCAGGGTCGTCGTAATGCCGGGGTACTTTTACAAAGCACTTATTAAGGCTGAGATTGTGTCTAATCGAGTTTTGCCAACCCTGCTTGTTGTCCCGATAGTATGGGAAATTTTTCATAATATACTCATAAATCCCGTTTAGGGTTAACCTTTTTTCAGGACTCTGTCGGATCGCCATCATAATTAGGGCGTTATAGCTGTAAGGTGGCTTTTCATTACCCTTTTTATCAGAACCCTTTTCTTCGTCCTTTTCACTTCCATCGCCAGTTTCGTTGGTTTCTTTATCACTACCGCTTAAATTTTGAGCCTCACTAACGGTACAATCGAGCGGAGGAGGTGGTGATGTGCTCGTTACATCCAAGTCAGACTCCACGTCTGAAATATCCTGCTCCTCCGAGCAGAGGGGGGAATGGCATGGGTCCGGTGAGTCAGACGCAGGAGATTGCACTCTAAGAGGTGATCGCGCTCGATTATCCTCGATGGTTTCGGGAAGTATCGAATTTATCGAGAAGCTCGACTTTAGCACCGGAGTCCTAGACATCGTAAATATCGGCGATCGGTGAAGGTCAGTCTGCTGCGCTGTGATCTGGTGCGGTACTGGAGTTGTTTGTAGGGCGTCGATCTTCACCATGATCGGGATTTATTACAGTCGCCGACGTACACTTGAACTAGTTCCTATTTTTTATTTAATTGGTCTAATCTTTAAGAAAACATTTGCGATCTGGCCGCTTTGAGACAATCTTCACTCCCGATCACTTCATTCATTTACTATGCACCAAAATTCGCTTTATTTACTGCATTACCATGGCCGGCAGGGTAGCAGCTGCTTGCAGGCACAATTCTGTCACTTGAAAACTCCTGTCTACATAAACAGGGAACAAAAAAAAAAGTGGGTATCGCGATCAAACCACCAAACAGCAAATGCCTGCGATCGCAACGGTGCCGTGAACTGAACTGGTCCCGGAACCCCCACATTTTGCTATTTATACTCAGCCGCATGTAGCGGTATCCGCCCTCTTCAATTAGCCAATCAGAGCGTTTGTTGCCCGCTGAAAATTCCTGTCTGCGCAGAGAACGAACTCAAGCATGCGTCAAGATTTGCCCGATTTGCAGGGCGGGACACAGCCAAAAACCGCCCATTCCCGGCGGTACCCGCGACCCTCCGTTGCGGCGCACAAGTTCCAGGGCGCTCGAAACCCGTTTTCCCGGTTCTCCCGGCCCAGCGTCCAGGGTGGGTGTGTACGGTAAATGTTTTCCACTGTTGCTGTGTAAATTGCTCGCTCAAAGTTTACAAACTGCGAGTGTTCGGGGTCCGGTCCGCCTGACAACTTTCCATGGCTCTTGCCCGGCTGTTGACAAAATTTCCAGGCGTAAATAAAATTAAAGTGTTGCAGAACATTGCGGGGGCCAGACCCGGGCCTCCTCGTCGTCGTCGTCGTCGTCGTCGTCGCGCGGCGGCGGCTGCCTGGAGTGGGACAAGCGATCCGGAGATTGGTCAGAAGCGGAGGCCTAGCGCTCCGCGTCGATGGCGGTCGGTCATTCCTCGCCCTGGAGGAGAAGCACTTGTGATTTTGCAGATGGTAGCGGAGCCCCCGTCTGTTTGGGCTCTGGGGCCGTCTTTGGCGGCTCCTTCGCTTTTCCTTTATTCGATTTTATTTTTCGTTTTTGGTGGCATTGTGCCGAGTGCCCCCGTGGATGGGATGTTTTGTAATGTTTCGCGCGATGTTTGCTTTTGTTGGAATTTCCCCGGCGACCTATAGAATTATGTTGCTGCGCGGCGTGGGGCTGAGTCGGCTGGGAAATGCGCTGAATAAGCACAAGCGCCTTGCTCCTGTTTTCTGCCCTCTCAAAGGGCTTCCTGTTTCTTTTGATTTGTTTTGTGCGGCTGGCCCCGATGCGAGGTGGTGCTTCGACCGGCTGGGAAGGTGCTTCGGCAGGTCTTACTCAAGTTCCTCTTCACTCCGTTTTCTTATCTATTTTCAGTTTTAGCACCAAGCAAAGGGTTGTGCATTTCTCCTCGGCTACGTCTTAAAGATAACAATTTCTTGCGAGCATAAATGAATGCGGCGAATTTCTTTTACTCCTTTAAGAGGTGAGAAATGTTCGTTAGCAGTTGATAACTTGCGAAGGCACAAGGTTAGAAAAAAAAAGTAAGTTATTTAAAACAGATTTTGTAATTTCAAAAATATCCAAGTTATTGTCAACAGTAACTAATTCAAAATAATTAACCTCTTCAGGGACGAATTTTTTAACTGTGAGAAAAGTGTTTTCATGTTTTATTTGATTACTTATTTACTTATTTTTTACCGACAGCTACCCAGTAAGTAAGAAAAATTTGGATAAACAATTAGTAAATAAAGAAAACTGAGTTCATATATTTGACAGTAAAGTGCTATTAGTAAAAAAATATCAAACCTTATTTTGCAAATTAATTTTTCAAAATAAAGCACTTATTTAAACTAACCAAATGTTATACATTGGATGTTTTTCCAATAAACTAAAACGAAACCACGTGGTAATCAGAGGCAACTTTGAAATATTTTGAAAGCAGTTAATTTCCAGTAGAATAAAATGCTATCCATGCTGCCATACTATACAAATTGTTTGGTTTTATTGTTAAAATACAATCTAATGAGTAGTTCTTTAACAGATTTTAATTTGTTTTTCAGTTAAAATAATTTTCTAAAAAACTAAACGTACACATATGTGCCAATTTCCCTGAAGAGGTTAACGTCAAAATCAAAATTAACCAGCTCGACCCACCTCAGACAACCTAGTGCACACCATAGAAAACAAGTTTAATATTTTGCACCTATTTTTATATTAAATTATGCCGAGTATAGGCGTTGCATTTAAAAGGAAATCGAAAGCTTTACCAAAAAGCATGACCTTTTGTAAGAGTTTGAAAAACGAGATATAAACAAAATAAATTTTATACTGAATGAACTATCAGAAAAAGCTATACATTAGATTTATTGGCCGATGTAACCAAAGATGAATATTGGAAGGTCAATATTTATTATCAAATATTTAAAAAGGTTTGAAATTTTACCATTAGTGCAAGCAGTAAGTATATAGGTACAGCTATGTATTTTTAAAATTAGGATGAAGCTGATTTTGTTAAATAATGTCAAAAATATTTTAAACATTGATTCGGCTACATGCTGAAAAGCATGGTGCAATCGAAAAATAAAGAAATTATGTAATTGCGAAAATTTGAAAACTTATGCGAGAAGACAATATACACTACTCATACTTTTGCAAGCGGGTATACAATTGGAATTAAAAATTATTAAAATATTGCTAAAATTATATATAAAAAAAAGTTTTTTGTGATCCGACCCGGCCTTCCTAGGCCTACAAATACAAATATATCAATTTCAATAACTTTTAGCTATGTATATGCAATGTTTTCTAAATTTAAAAATTCATAACTTAAAAATTTTAAGCAAAACCATTACTATTAAAAAATCGTTAACTCAATGACGGTTTTGGGCTATATCAATTCGTCATGGAATATGTTTTTAATTTTTTAGAGTGAAATTGTATACTATTTAAAAAAAAATTGCGAATTTCAAACAAAATATTATTTCACTGTAAATCAAATATTGTGTGTATGATATAAGTATAATTTTAACTTTTAAAAAATTAGTTTAAAAAATGCCAAAAATCCGAATCATACTGGTTCTCTTAATTTAATTTCATACATTTAATTCACCAATTACCTTTGTATTTCCAAAGAACAGGAAATAGTAGCTGTGAGTTTTTCATCTCCATAATAAAAGGAGATTTTGCTTTGATTTCAGTTTTATCATGAATAATTCAATAATTCAATTACCGTGAATTATATCTTCTTTTAAGTCAAAATATAATCTCATGAATAAAATCGCTAGAGCAACCAAATTTGGAGTCTGACAAACATTTCTACAGAATAAAATTGTAACAAGGTAGATAATTGGTGCGTATACATATTAGGTAATATGTAAATATGTATGTTCGTATATATAGATATGATACTGAGATGGCAAAAGTAGCTTTTGAAATGTTTACATCCTTATCTACTTCTCTGTCTATTAACTTTCTTTTCATTTTATTGAAGCAGTACTTCTGCTACGCTGTTATATTGTGTATCTTACAGTAAAAATATATTTTGTAGTTTTTAAATTTGGACTGAAATTTATTAGTATACTGTATGCATTAAATGGTTATAATTGAACATTTTGAAAGATAAACGAGCTGGACAGCAATAATTATTATGGTTTCAGTATGAGGGTCAGTGTTTACTTTAAAGAAATTATGGAAGCAGTTTATGCATCATTTCTTTTGTTTTTAAATTTACTTCCCAGTTATTTTATAGTTTTATGAATAGATTTTTATTTATCTTATTAAACAAAAATTACAGCTTGAAGCACATTTGTCCATTATTTTTGTGATTGCGCGGACATAGTCGTAATGTAGTAATGCATAGCAAGAAATAATGTTTTGTTGCAACATAATTTATATTATATTGTAATCCTAACTTTTGTTCTACGACATATTTTGGAGGTACAACTAAGTATACTTCACACTATATGTATATTAGATTTTAGTATTTTTAAACTGCAGTATATATAAAGGCTTTAATTACTTTATAAACTTTGTGATAGCGTGTATCTAGCGGTTTTTGATAGAATGGCTACATCCTGCTTTTGAAATTGTAGGTTATGGCAGCCCATTTTCATTACTGCACCTTATCAAAAAATTACACCGAACTAAAGTAAACAGATTTAAAACTAGCTTCACACAACTTACAAAACATAGTAACAAATTAGAAGTAAGTGTTCAAATTGGAGGAGGTTTGAGGTCGTTAATAGTAGGAACAATAGGACTAAGTAGAAGTAAATTAGGTTAAAAAAGGAATGAAAATTCTTCAAAGTAGGTCTAAAATGTCGACTAAGGCTCTTTAGATGATACATTTATTTACTTAACTTAATGCCTAAATTGTTATTCCAAACTTTAGAAATGCCTCAATTCAGCCGCTGAAGTCCCACCACAATTATTGCTTATTAATATTTAATTAAAACTATTAATTCCATCTGTAAAAGGCACTTTATTTTTTTTTTTTTTTTAATTTATTTATTTAAGGTCGCTGTAGAACTACAATGGTTATTAGCGACCACTGTGGCAGTTATAGGTTTGGTTATTTTAAATGCAATATTATTTAATTAGAGCTGTTAAAAAAGTATAAAATTAAATAATTAAATCGTTTTTGCACCGAGTAAATTGAGGGTTGTGTAGAGGCTGAAACGAGAGGACTGTCTTCGAAATATTAAAGACCTTATGTTTCAAAAACATGAAATTGGCGGGGCACAACAGGCAACAAGGAAGATAAATCGATCAGTGGAATTAAGTTGTCACACGAGGGACATCCGAGGCAACCGCTTCCTCGAACAAATGATTTCCAATATTTTCAGCTTCTGGCGGCCTCTTTCAAGCCGGCCCAGAATCGTAGGGCTGCTTTGTTCGAGGGCCTCATTTGCTGCTCCGGGACAAACAGGGCCCAGGAGTGGGATGAGCGGGCCACAAAGCGAAAATCCTCAAAACTGCAACGTGAATGCACCCAAAGTCATGCAACAAAATCATTAGGCGGAGATTTTGACTCCGGAGCACGCTCGGGCCGGCCGCTTTGTGGAGGCGTTAATCGGCACTTTTTGATCGCTGTCGTCCTTTTTGTTGACTTTCCGAGCGGCGGCGTCCCTTTGGGCAGGGATTTCGCCAACGCTCCCACGGGACCAATTGAATCCGCCCCGACCCTCTCGACATCTCGAGGATGTAATTAGAACGAGTAAAATCTTATTTATGCGTGACAGCGACCAGAGTCCTTCCAGGAACCTGGCGAGCGGGCGGCTCGGGTTTCTGCGGCCACAAGCCCCGGCCCAATTAATTTGTTGATGTTTTCGGCCAGGAATGTGTTAAAATCTGAGAAGCATCGATGCTCGTGTTTCTTTTCCTCTGATCATCCGCTCACAAATTTTGGGAAAATATGTGGGAATCCCGTTCACAGCGCTCGCCAGTGATTTATGATTTTATTTAACTTTATTGACCCGGCTCGCTGGGGATCCGCTGCGAGGCGATAAAAGCATAATCGGCCGCTATAAAGTCGTCCGACTAATTTAGAGAAGTGAAATAAACTCGTTTTACGAGTTGACACATCAAAACAGCTCCAGCCGCGGACTCGAGGAACTCGAATTCCTTTGGCCCGACTCGCACTATAAAATTTTTATTTATAGGCGTAAACAATGCGGATGCAATCCAGAGCTTCCGTCACATCCATCAGGAATATTTGGACGCATAAACGCTTCTTTTCTGAATGTTTTTATTAACAGTCTCACATAGTAAAAATTCTGGAGATTATAACGTACAAAAAAGTATCTATGAAGGAACACCGAAACAAATTAGGTCAAAATAAAGATTTAAGTAGTAATCGGAACATTCCGATTGGAAATCGTTGTTAAGAAATAATTTGACTCCAGGAACACTTGTCCTATTGAAACCTTTTAAAAGTAAAGCTTTATCCGAAAAAATTTTGAAAAAAATTTAAAATTTTGAAACCTATATGGTATCACCGGAAGAATTAAGAATTTAAAATATTTAAGAGTTTTAAAAAGCCGACCTTTGGTTTAAAATGACCTAGAACTAATATACACTGCTGTCTTAAATCTTAAAATTTCAATGATTTCACATGTGCAAGAAAATAAGCACACTTAAAAAGAAATAAAAATTTACAATCATAATTCAACTCTAAAGAAAATTAAAAATGATTATAAATTAGCACAAAGATTGTCATCAGTATTTAGTAGTGCTGCTTCTATTTTCTAAGACAACTCTGCACGTCCGTGGCATCGATTCTACCAACTTTTGGCACAGTGAAGTTGGTATTTCATACCAAATTTTTTGGACGATTTGCCAGAGTTGACTTTTGTTTTGTGGCTTGGGTGTAGTGCTGATTGCCCTTTTAACATGTTCGCAAAGGTTTTCTATGAGGTTCAGGTCTGTAAACTGTGCGGGGCATTCAAGAAGTCTAATACGCATGACTTGAAACCATTTTTTTCGTTGGCAGTATGGTTAGGTTCATTATCCTGTTGAAACTGCCAAAGCAACAGTAGATTATGATCTGCATATGGATACATAACTCTTTCGAGGATTTCGACGTAGTTTTCTTTCGTTAAAACATCTTGTATCCAATAAATGGGCTCAACGTCATAATACCAGAAACATCGTCTCGCTTATGTCAGAACCATGAATGTGAACAATTTTTTTGCGAGTTTTTCTGAATGCCAATTTGTAGCATAACCACTAGCACGCAGACAGCATTTTCATACTACGCCATTAGGATGAATTATTCTTAATTTATCAGGGCCAGAAACGTGAATGTGGTATATTCATCAATCTGGCTCGACACCAAAAATGTAAATAAAGCAGTCGCTATGAATGTGCCACTAATTATTAAGAATATTCATGTTAAACCTTCGTGCGGATTAATATTTTATCTATTTGAGTAAAAATTTTCATTTTTAGCTTTTCATTAGTACCTTCTCATTCAATTCTGATGAAAAGAAGTTGTAAAGTCACCGTATATAAATAATGTAAGTGATTAATTTTGTTATGACTGTTGTGTCAGAAAAGCGAATGTTTTAACTTTTAGGGGAGCTCTGAAATTTAGAAACGCAACAGTTTAAGTCAGGATCAAACCCTCGAATTATATCAACTAGCAAAATAGTAAACTTTTAAGATAACTTCTGGTATTTATGAAAGCATTTTGTTTTTCTTCTAAGTGCTTGTACAAAAATTATTTGAGATTTTGTAGCGTAGTTTGTCGCTATTCTTTTTTAAATTAATTGGTTTAGTACCCAGAAATCTCATACCAAATTGTTTATAATATTATGCTTCTTTTTTTAATGTAAACATTTTTTACCATTCTGTTCTAAAATACAAAAAAAAAAAAAAAATAAAAGCTGCAAACTAAATGTTTTGTTAGTCATACCTGTAGATTAATTTTACTATTCCTGTTTTAGTTTATCTTGAAAATTATTAAAACATCGTAGGTTTTATCTACATTTTCTTATTGTGTTTAAAAAATTATTGGTACCTACATATATAGATACATATGTTGCTAAAGATGAGGTTAGTAACAGTGTAAACGAATTTTCACGCTAATGTAAAAGTGCTGGCTTATAAAATAGTTCTTTTAAAAATTTCGTCAAAATGCCTCGGCCATCAACAACGTCACGCTGTACAAGCTTACAAATAAATGGAATGTGATCAATTTGCCTGTAAATTGGACAAATTATCCTAAATAAATCTTCTCAAAGGAATATAAGTGGTATTCGCACCGCGGATGCCTGAGGAATTCTTTTCTCGTCTTCAGCGCATAATAAAATCCTGACTCACATCATTTCCCATGTCCATTAAGGCTCCAAAGCATACATTAACAGGCATATCGCGGTGATCTCGAATTGCCGCGGGCTGCGGCTCGGGACCAGTATTCAATGGCCCTCGATTCGCGGCCAGCCAATTGCCTGGGTGAAAAGGAGCCTCGAGTCGTAACAAGAAATCAATCACAGGAAATATGCCGACTCTCGTTCGCCAAGGAATCGAACCAGATCAACAAAAGTCAACAAGAAATGCCGAACTAACCGATCGATCAATAAACAATTTGGCCATGTCATGTTTACAAATCGGTCGCGCGATCGCCCGACTCATTTTTCTTCTTCGATCGATCTTGGGCCATCAAGCTCCGTTCCTGCAACTCGGGGCCTCTTGATCTTCCCGTTCTGCGGCCGCGGGCGCGAGGTCGGAGCCGCGCGGCTCGCGGGTCGGGGACCGAGGCCCGGTTCGATTAAGCGGTTCTGGTTGCCTCGGAAACGATCGACAGAGCGCCCGAGGAGCTTCCATTCCGCGATTGCCGGCCCGCGCGCTGTGGTAGTTGCCGCGCGTTGTCGCAACCTCAGAATCGCGCCGCCTCGCCATTGACCACAATTGACGTGTGGCGTGGCAGCGCAATCGTTCGATCGCGTCCGATTCGATTCTTTTCGCCGCCGGCCGACGAGTCGATTGTCGTAAACGGTCGTGCCACAACAGAGCGGCCCGCGGCCTGCGGAGTCCCACGGGGCTCTATCGTTGGGCCGTGATTTATTGGCTGAGCATGATCCGCACCATTGCCGTTGGGTCATTTTGGAAGCCATCACAATCGAATCGTGACGGAGGACACGCATACCTGCGGCAGCCGCCGCGCGGTTTGTTGTGCTGTGTGTGCACATGTTTGTTGTTGATCCGATAATCATCGCAGTGATTTGCCGATTTGCCCCGCAGATCAAAAATTGACATCTCAGTGGGGCTCGGGAACTTTCTACGGTCCTCGAGGTTACGTCGGAGTCATTGAGATATCCGGATAAAGCTTATCCCCCGGCGCTCACAAAGAGATGAAAAATTGCAATGTCTTCGCCGCGAAAGCCGCCGCGTATCTAACGGCTAAGCGTGATAAATTACCGATTGATTGCCGCCGCGCAGACTCCACAGGTACCGCCGCGCGGCCGCTGCGCGCATATCCCGTTCACTTTATTCACGCTGGACGCGTTTGATTCGCGCGGATTAAGTGGACACAAAAGCTTCCGAAGGCCCGATGGATGCCTCTTTGATCGTCGTCGCTAAATGGTGGCGAGCTGCTCTTGCCTTCCGCCTGGGACGTGAAAGGACGGCGGCTGATTAATGGCTTCGCCTAACGTGAAGGCCTCTGCGTTCCCAGCGAAGGAATTAATCCGCCAAGGAGTAGTTTGAGGTCTCACAAATTCCCTACACTGCAAACATTTTCGAGATAAAGTGTGTTTAGCTTGCATATTATAATCACTATTCATACAAATCTGAATTTGTATATACCTACTTTAATGTATGCTACCTAAGTACATACATACAAACAAGTCTTAAACTTTTAAGTATGAAACAAAGTTATTCATAAGCATTTAATATCGACGGCACTATTGCTACAGTATCAAATATTAATTAATTGTACCTACCTTGCACTGCACAATTAAACATTTTATTTTTTTCAAATTTCACTATTGTTAGTAAACGACAATACTAAAAGTAAGAAATTTGAGAATTTATAAATTAATACATTTGACTATGATCTTGTAATTTGCTTTCTGGACGGTTTCATCAAAATTCGTGAGGAGATCTCAAACTCAATTTGTTCCTTCTGGACTAATAAAATTACAATCAATATCGAAAAGTTAAATTAAAAAAACAAATTATCTTCTAGTTGGTATACATACACTATGGGACGTCTCATATCGCAGCCACTAAAATTCTTTCGTACTGCGGGTAAGCTATTGATTATTTTTATTTGAATAAAATTATTAGATGATATCATTTTGCGATTGAATCAGATTTATTTAGTTAAAAAAAATGACATAAATGAAATATTTATAAAATTATTATTTAAAAAAGTGGTCCTTATGACCAACGATAGTGTGGCATAATTCCTATTTTCAAAACTTAACTTGCTTAAACTGGGATTAAAAAATAAATAAATAAATAGTTCCTTCCTTCCTGACCTTCCTGTGTATTTTATTGTTGTTTTCAGCTTTTGCGTAGTTGGGTTTTAGTTTTTAAACTTCTATTTTATTAAAGTATATAAGCTCCAATAAGTTAAATATATTTTCAAATAAAACCAAAACTGAGTTGATATCTTATTTCGTTCAAAAATTGTAGCAGCTTACATAAGTTCGAAAAATGTGGTTTCGAAAATATCGCGTTTAAAGTTTCAGTAGGTAGCCATGGTTTGGCCAGCGAAAGCTAGTGTATGATTTTTCCAATTTTGAAGATTTTTGCAAATTTCTTTCAGGAAATTATTCAGGAAGGAATACCCCCTTAAATCAATCAATTAAAAAAAAATAAAAATTTGGGAATTAATTTTGAATTAAGTCACTTTATACTAAAATAAACGAGAATTTCACAAAAACGACAAAGTTCCAAAAAGTCGACCATTAAATATCTCAGTAAAAATATACAACATCTTTTTTGTGCAAAAAATATTGAAAAATATAATCATAATTCGAAAATTTATTAATCTACAAATTACGTAACGACACTTGCCTGCGTCGGATTAATAGTTAGCAGAAACAGATTAATAACTTTCGGGTTATAATTATTTTTTAATATTTCTTGCACACTACATTATGTTCTATTTCAAGTGTTTTCGCCGAATTTGTAGAGAATTAAATTCTGCACAAAATTAATTACATATAACCATTTTTTCCCGTAATTACGACACTCTTTAAGTTATTTGCGAGGATAAAAGTATTTATTACATAAATAATTCAAAAACGGTCAGTCGGACGTCAAAATGTATATGGGCATTTCTATATGGAACTATTTTTACGATATCTGCTACACTTAATGAATAATTTGCAAAAGTCTTACGTCCCATCATGGGTTCAGTTTTGCCCGTCATTGTATAGTATGTAGCATGTATTTATGTATATGTAGTATGTGTGTATGTATGTATGTATGTATAAAATCTATTTAAAAGTTACCAGTTTTTTTAAAGTATCGTACATTTAGGTGTTTTCAGTTAAATTTACCTCAACGATTGATGAAAGGTTAAGGGAAGTGTAGAATTACTACATTTATTAACCTAACTATTTTTAATAAAACATGCAGAGACTAGTCCCAGACTCAGAATTTAATCAAATTTGTCGACCCCGTAAGTGTTAAGAGTCACAATATTTAACCTTAACTCATTCATTCATCAACTGAAAGCGACGACGGTGCAGCGAATGCCGGCGCGGTCAATTCCTCGTGAATTTGATTATAATACGTGATCAGGCCGCGACGTGCCCCGCTCGGGATGACTCTGTGCCGGTCCATTGGCGTTCGGGCGACCAGTGGACGAGAGCATTACTGGTTTGCATTGGCCTTTATTGACCCGTTTTCCAATTAACCAAATTAAGCGGAAAGAAGGCGATCTTTGGTCATTTTTCCACAACTACCCTGCCACTGTCGCGGTCGTCCGAGCGGCCGCTCAAGACGCTCGACAGTGCGCTAAAGTGGAGCAAACAATTTGTAAACATCAACATGAGCCGCACGCATTGTCCGCGAGAATTGCGCTTAATGAGATGACTCGGCGTGACAATTAGATCGTCGAAAATTCCGTCCCGTCCCGTATCTGAAGTGCGTGAGCCCAGTGGTCGAGGAAGCCGTCATTGAGCGAATCATTCTTTTCTGATCGCCACAATGACGACCACTTGAGCAACTCTCAGCCCGGGGCCGGCCGGTGGCTTCGAGTGGTCACACTCTGGGTCATAGGACGGCTGTGGTTAAATGGACCCGCACTTTTCCGATTTTGTCGACTTATTGCTCCGAAATTAATAATTTCCCTCGTTATTGAATTCAAAGGATTTCCATTGATAGTGCTGATTGAATTAAGGCTGAAATACCCATTAAAAACATATCGAGGATTTATTGATCAGACATCTATTCAAATAAAATAGCTATACATTTATGAAGAAAAACCAAATTGAATATAATCCGATAAAGCAAGTTTTTAGATTAAAAATTAGAGACCTTTATTTTTTATAAAAGCAACTTCTGCTGTTATTTAGTATTATAGTTTAAAATAACAACTCGAGTTTGACAGATAGAAAGTTTTTAGATTGACATAAACATACATATGTATGTATATGATTTATGGATTTTAATTAAAAAAACATAAAATATGTATTTTCTACCAAAAATGGACGCATCATACTTAAAAATAGCATTAAAAGAGCCATTTCAAACGAAAACGGATTTGTCCAGTTAATAAATAGAATAAAATTACGTGTAAGTACATTTGTTTTTGATCAAATCCGGACAAATATTATTAAACAATGTTATTAAACAAATTAATACAATTATTTATTGAGATATTAATAAAAGCATATAAACGAGATGTGCAAGTACGCTTAGACAGTGCTTGAAGTGAAAATGAATGAAAACGATTATTTAGTCTAAATTGGAGATGTCCATTTAATTTAATTTAATTAAAAATAAAAATAACTAATCAGTATTTTCATTAACAAATGCCAGTCCTTAACTTACATTTTCATATTCAATAGCATATAATTAACCTAAAAAATCGAAGTAACGTGTAATTACCTTTATTGGTTTTTTGGCTTTCCTGTAAAAAACGATTTTTGGGACCAGTCTGGTCTTGTTTAACAGCTCCTCATTTGAAATTAATCGAATAGTCAATAACTTGATTAATCGAGGCCGAGGCGGAATTGCATCGCGATTAAATCGAAGAGAAATAATCGATTATTGTGGGACATGATTAATCGTCAGCGGAATGTAATATTGTAACATAAATAAAGTAATAGTAATCATAGAATGTGTTGCCTTTTTTGTTTCTTCGAATAACGTCATATATCACACAAATAGAGAAAATATTCATTTGATATTTCTCAAAATAATCGAATAATCATCGATTAATCGAAAAGGAAAATATTATATGATTATTTGATTAATCAAATCAAACATGTATGAATGAACATCATAATTATGTATCAAAGATGATATCGGCTTTTAAAATATTTCAAGCTTTCTTTGAATAAAAAAAAAAAAACTATAGGGTTTGAAATAAATATATTAGGGATCTAGAAGTTGGAAATTCCAAAGATATTTATATTAATACATTTATACGAATAAGGCAAACTGTAATAGATTAAAAATAGTTTAAAATAGCTACAAAATAGTTTGAAAACATAAAATGACGACATAAATTTATGTTTTTACTTCGTTCATCAATTGATTCTATATTTTTTTCATATTTATATTAAGTTCCCTAAGTGTACTGTATAGTATCCAAATATGCGGCCAAAAAGTAAACAGCCTTCGAAAAACACAAACCACAGGAGTCAATGACTATTCAAAGGGATTTTTAGCGAAAATTATCTTGTGCTTTCAAAGGTTCGTATGCTGGCCAACTGCAGTTGTCCCAAGACGGCCGTTTTATTGCTATATGACGTGTAGTCAAAACATGCGACCTCAAAACGACCACTCCCCATGCTTTTAGGGAAAATATTCCCAAAAATACGCCAATTTGCTATTAGTTTCGCACAAACGCTCAGCCCTAATCCCCGTCCAAAACAAACCATTTTTGATATCCTGCGAGGGATTAGAGCCCGAAGATTCATAGATGCGCGTTGGCCAAACATCGCAGTAATAAAATATTTCTGCCGAAAACTGACCATGTCCAACGCTGTTTGCATGAGCCGATAGGGCGAGGAACGACCTTCTGGAAACTCAGAAAGGACTCTTACTACGGGGATTATGTATCGCAATAAAATAATTATCCTGCCTTAAAACTTACTCACTTAAAAGGATTTACCGGCGTCCAGCTAGGGTGGGCCACAGTAGTTCGAAAGGGTTGAAAGGGTTAAGAATGCATCCTTTGCTTGCAGGGATTATATTTCACGCGCACGAAGAGATTAAGGAATTTCTGAAGATTTGGTATTTACTCTGAAATAGACTTAAGAATATACCACTCTAGTTCAAAAGAATTTACCAACTTATTTTCTAGATAATTTTGTGTAAACTTTTTGTGTTATTTTATTAGAATTTCGAATAATTTATTATTGTTTTATTACAATCTTGACGTGCAAAAAAATATATTGGCTAAATGGGAAAATATTAGATTGGTTCCAAACCTAAAAAAGCAACTGAAAAGTACACTAAACAATATTAAAAAATTCTTGTTAGAGTTCACTTAAGAATTTATTTCTTGCTTACACATTTTAATCCATTAAATATATTATAAAAAATAAATTACTACATATACTTTGAAAAAAACAAAATAATATCTGAAATTCATTAATGAAAAAAGTAAAATTAATATAAACATAATAAAATTTTGTGCATTGTCACTTTCTGACAATAAACGCATACGTTTGCGTAAGACTACAGTATCACTGCTATCACTAGAATTATTTTGTTCATCATCTTGTGAAATTATTTCTGTATTATCATCTCTTATAGTCTCGTGTATTGAAAATCGTGTTAAAACAAAACAATTCGTGTAAAAAGAGATTTTTTTTCTTTTTAACTCGTGTTATATCAAATTCGTGCAAACAAAATTCCTGTAAAAAGAGATTTATAGGTGTAACTCTCGTATTATCTAGAATAAAAAAAAAAAAAATGTAAAAAATAATTCAAGAAAATATCTATTGTTTTTATTTTAATTTATAGAAAACAAGAACATTTATCCAAACAAATTTTATTCTGAATAGAGCGATAACCAAAATTATTATGAATAAAAGTCCGCTTAATTTTTGAAGATGATCGGTTCAAAAAATTAGTTTAGAGACAATCATGTTTAAAGTGTTTTTACTCCTTGACCCAAGTTATTCGCTTGGGCCGTTGTTAGCTTATAAAATCTTAACCATAAAAAATTAGTTTGCAAAATGTTTAGGTACACAATATTTTTGAAGTGTTAAACCAATAAAATATATTTTAAAAAATCGACTTTTTGGAAAAGTTTGACGGTAGAATACTCTTGTATAAAAGCAAACCATTATTTATAACAACATTTAAAATTTACATAAGCATCAAATATGAAAATTGATATTACTTCTTTTAGAACCTGTGCGAATTGTGCGTAAAATTTAGACTGTTCGAAAATTTTGACAAAGCAGTATTATTCAATTAGCCAAGCTGACTAAATATAGGAAATTAGGATTATGTAGTTAACTAAATTTGACAGTTTTGTGAAATCTGAAACTTTGAATTAGTACTAAAACTATAACATCAAAATGGAAATGGGCTGTGAAGCGAAAGTAGTCCGTTAATTTTGTAACGTATGTTAAACATAATTATCTAAAAATATGAGATATTTTTTTATTTTTTATTTCTGGGAGTTTCTAGATAGATGGGTTTATTACTTGTTCAATTTACATAGAAATTATTACAAGGATTTATATTTGGTTCATCTTGTTTGCTAATTTTATATAGACACATTTTTAATTATAAATTCTACAGTGTTTATGAGAGCTATAAATTTTCTTATTTTTGCAGCGTCTAATGTGCTTATTTTGCAAAAATTATGAATAATGTTGTCAGCATTGATTAATTCAGGGAAGAGATTGGTTTTTTGTTTATCAATGCGATTATAGATTATTGCATGCGTGTAATCAGCGAGTTCCTACTTAATATATTGTAGTAAAACGTTATTTCTTGTTTTAATTTCATTAAATTTTAAGCTAACTAACATCATAAGGCAGATCTGGGCCCTACTTACAAGAAGAAGGGTCTCATGCCTTACCTACGTCTTATCTTCAAATCACATTAAACATATCTCTTATCCCGCCAAAATCCGGAGTAATCCGAAATCAAGATTTGAGGGCAGGGAGAAGAAAAGAAATTTAATCCGATTCGGCAATGGTATAAATCTGCCTCTAACCTTCCACTCTGAGAATCCTTAGCAACTTCTAGAAAGGAAAAGAGTTAACCATCAAAAAGAAAACGTCGCATCAACCGCATGACGCACCTTTTCTGCCCGGTCCGTCGCATCGATCTTTTGCGCAAGTATGGCGAAAAGCCCTAGGAACTGCCTTGCTAACCCTCCACCCTCGATTTCGACCATTTAGTTGTTTTCCATCTGCTACTGTATTTTTTATTGTTTGCAATATTTCACCAACTAGGAGAAAAGTTGGGGGAGGTTTTCATGATTTTTCTCAAATTGAACTAATTTCGAATTAGAGGGACTCGGAGTGTGGCGCAGTTTAGATGCGAACTCCGTGGATTCTCGCACGTCCTACACGTCGACGTCAGGGCCCCGGCCCAGCGCCCTGAGACTCTTCTGGGTGACCCGCCCGTTCGAGGTGTTTTCTATTTTCCTGCTGAGTTTGTTTTTTGTCCGTTCCAATTATTTGCAAAAAGGGTTGAATCGGTCGAAATATTTTCCGATACTTTTTGGTCTTTTTAAGGCGAGCTCTTTGCGGCAGCCAGGCAAATGGCACGTTTTCATGTTTTCACGAGTGGCGAAAGAGCACTGTTTTGCTGCTTCATTGGACGCATATTTTTTCAATTTTGGGCTTTAATACGACGGTGGGTCCAATTTAATCTGCTATTTTGTTTTCTGTTAATACTCAAAAAAGGGAATAATTTCGTTGATAAGATTCCCAGAATTCGACAATGGCCCAAGCGTACTTCTGCGGATTATGCGAAACACTGCAAAAGATGCTTCAATGAAGGATTGTTGCAATAAAATTTTACAACCGGAACAAAAATAGGCAAAAATTTACTTGTTTCAACTTTTATGACTTGCTACCGTTCGGTTAGAATATAAAAACAAATGTACAGGGAAAAATATTTGTTTACCAACATACAACAAAACAACCCTTTCGGATTTACTGAAAGAGTTATTTCCATTTTCGAAGTTTGATTTAAAGTAGCTATAGAAAAGGCTAAAAGGGGTTACTAGGCTTAGAAAGAATTTCTGCTGATTCCGTGAGTGTTAAGGAATTTAAGACTTCGTCATTTATGTTCAGAAAAATTATTTCATCAAAAATACTCACATGGTGCATAATTAATCTATAATCAAAATAATTGTTGGGGATTTCTTTTCTGAAATATTTAGGTTTGTTCGAATTTTGATCAAGTTTAAATTCATTTGAGCACTTGTAAAAATACTCAAAAGTTTTATTTAGAAAGTATTTTGTTAAAATTAGGCATGTTTTAATTAGCTTAATTTAAGTATACTCTGATTCAAATCTATCTATTCAAGATATTTGAAAACAATTTAAATTTATCCTTATTTGCTAGGGCTGTACCCTTTTTTTCGGAAAGTATCACCAAAAAAGTTAACTTTAAACATGTATTCATTTTTAAGAAAGCGTTTTGAGTACGTTTTTGCAGTAAATATAGCCAAATTGATTTTCTGGATATATGATGTATATTGGGATTTCAGGTTTGGAACGGAAACGCAATAGTTTATATAAAATTCGTTTTATTTGCTTCACTTTAAGTTATTTCACCCTACTAGAAATGCAAGGTATTTAATTCCTCAGTAAAATTAGAGTAGGTAATAATATGAATGTATTTGTTGTATATCTTCCGATTGAGACGTTATTAATGTTATAACGACAACATTCCATAATTTAATGTAACTTGATATTACATCTTTTATTCCTGGACATAAATTTCAATAAAACTTTTCTGGGCCCTAAGTTTAATAAATTTAAAAAATCATTTTTTGTTGCTGTCTTGTAAATCGATATTTTTAAACAGCGATTGTAATGATTATGATCAAAAAAATATAAATTACAAAATAACGGTTATCAAGTAATTTTCATTTTCCATCGTTTGATAATGATTAAGAATTAATTTTTATTTTTTGATTGTTCGAAATAAAACTCATTTCAATATTTTCCTTCCTTTAAGGGGTGGAAAAGTAAAAAAATAGATAGATACGATTCGGAATGATAGCATCTTCTTTTTTTAAGTCGGTTAAAAATCGTTTCGTATTATTATTTATAATAATTAATTATTACTTGATCGTTAACAACCAATCGAGAAATAAAAATTAATTGGTAATCGTTATCGAGTGATTGAAAAATAAAAATTTGCCGAAAAAAATTAAACCTTTCATGCAAAGTGTTATTGAAGCTAAGGAAGACTACAAGTGGAATAATTGATATTACGCTAATATAAAGTGATGATCTTTTTTTTTTATCAGAAATAATGATTATTTTCGGTCCCTAGTTTTAAATGTAAAAATAACGCTTCAAAAGGTTTTTACAACATGTAAATTATTTTCGAATTTGTTCAATTGAGAAGTACAAAGGTCATAGTGCCTCAATTATCGTTTCAAAATTTTAAACACGTTTTTCTTGAAATGCTGTTTTTCAACCCAGCGCAGCGGTCTGGGTAACTCTGGTTATATTTGATTGATTTGAAATTTTATCACACACTTTAAATTCCTATTCTTATTATTTATATTTTTTTCTTCTACACCGCCGTCGAGCTCTGCGAATTCTTACACGAGCTTTGTTAACTTGGACATATTATTTTATAAATATTAGTAAAATTTGTAATTTATATACAATTTTAGTATTGAGAATTTTTATGAATAATGTAAAATAGCGGAAAATCCGCTGATCGGGCAACTCGTCGATAGTTAGTTAATAAAGTTTAGGTTAATTATAGATAGGTTAGATTATAAAATTTCATTGGGTTTCAGAAGAAGCACTTTTCCCAAAATAAAATTGTACCTTTACTAGACTACTTATAATTATAAATATCATAGCAGAATGAAAAATGTACTTTCAGCACTAAATTTAGTTAATCCTATTATATATACAATTGAATTCAAACTTAAATAAATAAATAAATAAAAATTATTTAAAAACGCTTGTATATTCTTACACTCTAGAGTCTGGACTGAAAAGAAGTTTAATTCCTTTTAATCCTAATATTGTCCTCTATTTATGATGTTCAAATCAAAATCAAAATCGGAATAGATATAAAATTAACATACCTCAAACATGCGGAGCTTGTCGTAAGAAATGTTAAATACTGACAGGAAGGCAGAAATTATGGCGAAATCATAAAAATGTAAGCACCTTCCATATTTGTTTCTGCTCACACCAAATCGCATCATATAAATCATATCAAAAGAGCGCATAAAAAGTGGATAATAATAAGTCGCAGTTGTATCCAAGGCAGTTATTACGTCATGCGGTAAGTACAATTCATAGCCATTTTAAATCATGGGGCGCGAAGTACAAATTAAAAATATTGCCTAATTAAATAAAACTTGTTAACAGCGAATAGAGCTGAAATCGTTTCCGAAGCCCATTTTCTTCCTTTTGCCTAATAACCATAAAATCGCGTCGAGGCGATCTACCTGAATTTGCATTCCGTATTTATTTAGGTTTGTAAAAGGTATGCGTGTGGAAGAATCATAAAATGCCTAGACCTAAGTAAGTGCATATCCCAATCATAAAAGTTTGTATGCTTTTTGTTGGAAAAAAGAAAAGACGTTTATTAGTTTTTTGTCTTGTTGTTTATTCTACAATAATTTTTTATGATACAGTCGCAACTTATGAGCTATGTATTTACAAAATGACTTAATTATGAATCCTGTTCTTTATTACACAAAGTCTCATTCGCTGAGGGATAACAGAAAGTTCCGTGGTTTCGAAGGACATCATACAGTTTCAAGCTCCTTCGGAGAAGTCCTTTCGGATGCCGTGGAATAATTCGCGGATGCCCGCGTTTCTGCAGTACCGTGGTCGCTAATTCCCGGGAAGACGAGTGCCATTTGCTAGCTTTTTGGAAGTTGGGAGGTTCCTTGAAATTCCCAACGCCCACATTATCCCTCGTACCCGAAGGTGTTCACCTGATTTTGCTGCTGGAGTGATGCTGCGGCCGCTGCAGCTGCACTGTTCGTTTGCATAAAATGCAAGAAGGTTTCGCTGGGGATGCGCGGGAAATGTTGGGTCATCATAGCCGCCGCCATCGAAGGGCTGTAGAAATTTGGTGGAAGATAACTGGCCTGCATCTGTGAAACCGCTGGGGAGTTGTAGTTTAGGAACTGAAAGGGATACGGGGATGATGCTGGGTAGTAAGGGTACCCGGGTAGCGTTGGTAGAAGATTCTGCCTATACGCGGCTAGTCTAGATCTAGACATGCTCGGGTTCCGACGGCGAAGTTTGCCGGTGTTCTCACCGATGACGACATCTTCGGCGCTAACGTCCAGGGTCCAGTAGTGTCCTTTGCCGGGGTCATCGTAGCTCCGCGGAATCTTCGTGAAGCACTTGTTTAAGCTGAGGTTGTGCCTGATCGAGTTCTGCCAGCCGCGCTTATTTTTCTTGAAGTATGGGAATCGGTCCATCAGATACTCGTAGATTTCATTCAAGGTCAACTGCTTTCTTGGACTATTTTTGATAGCCATCATAATCAAGGCGTTGTAGCTGAATCCTGGCTTCTTGTCGGCATCATCAATTGGTGGACTTGAGGCTCCATCTGAAGTATCACCTCCATCTAGACGTTCCCTGCTCTCTGAATCGCTTTCTTTTTCTTGACTAATTGGTGTGCTAGTTCTAGACAAATTGTCGAAATCTCCTGTTGATGAAACATCCGAAGCACCACTGTTGCTGCTAACTTCCTCCTCATCCTTAAAGTTGACCCGCTGCATGTTATTAGTCAAAATTGATTCAATTGAGAAATTCGATTTTAGCACCATTTTGAATAACTGTTTTTATTTTTGTTCTTCTCGTTTCACTTCACGAAAACACGGAACAATTTTAAAAAATCTGTTACAAGATTATCTCAGATTTCACAAAATCTCCAAGAGGCTCAAAAACTCATGAAATCGCAACCAAAACTGAAGACTTTTTCTTCTATGCGGGCCTTTTATACCCCTGGACCAAGTCCGGGAACCTGTTTGACTACCCCAAGCCCCGCCTTGTGGGCATCAAACGGAGCTGAGAACGGCTGAATTGAAACCACCTTCCATTGGTCGGACATGGGCGACGACTTCCAGGGAAAGATTTCAAAATGCCGGCAAACTTGGGGAGGGTCCAGAACCCGTGGCCGGGGCCTGCTCGCTCCGAGGGAACGCTGTTGTCATTGGCGGGACTCAACAGTGCGTCAATATTTCGCCTTTGTTTTCTCAATATTTGCACAAATGCACGCGGGAGGCTGTGGAAGCGAAATGAAAAATCCTCTCGACTTGTGGTGCTGGTCGCTTTGATTGATTTTCTGCTTTTCTTCGGATTAGCGCGATATCTGCAATTTCGAATGACGGCTCTGAGTGCCTCTGAAAATGACTACGATTGCAATTTACATTTCTAGTAGTTTTATGTATTTGGCTTATTTAGGATTCGAGTATCTTTCGTGCTAAAGAATAATGAAAAGCAAAACTGGAGAATATCATTAAAATTGTTTGAGAGTATAAAGGAAAAGAATAGATGTGCAAAATTGCAAACAAAATTGAAATGTAAGTACTTTGGTTGGATTTTTTTCTTATATTGTCATGTAACCAAATAATGATAAAATATATTTTGATTTATTTATGCATGAATATTTCTCAGTAGCTGTTTATTATGTACCATATTATGAGTTTAAGTAGAATTGTTTTCAAATACAGTAAAACTTCGTTAAAGCGCTTTTTAGAGGATCGGAGGAAAAACGCGTTATAAACGGGATAGCGCAATAAGCGGGATATAAATCAAAAAATTAATATTTTGCCTAAAAATTATATTATAATTTAAATTATGAAATTGCATACATTATACAGGGTGTTGCGCAAATGTCTGAACGGGGTATGAAAATAGGTTCTACATCGTCTTCTGATCAACGTTTTTTCGCCTAAAATCGGTTCGTCAGCCCCAAAATCACAATTGAAATTAGGTAATAGGTAAATCCAGAAAATGCTTTATAAGTTCTTTGAGAGACATCGTAGGATTTTGGTTGATAGTATTTTAGAATGCTGAGCCATAAAGTTTTCTAAGATTAACTAACACAAATTTTTAATTTTCATTGTGAAATCCGATGTGTGGTTTAGTAGATGTCGTGTGAATTGGGGTGTTTTGTACTACGCTATTTCAACTGAACAGAATTAAGACAAAATGGGTGTTGCTTCTTACAAACTCCTATCTGTGCTTTGGTCAAATGGCATATTATGAAAATTCATATTTGAAGATGACAAATGACAGTGATAACTCGAGTTTAGTAAAACTTTTACAAGCAAAGAGTTTATTTTCTATTGGCTCTTACAGTACCTAGACATTTTTAGTGCAACAAAAATGTTTCATTTCTAGCATAATCGGAAGTTTTTGTATATGCACATGTTTTTTGTCCAAATTCACAAAATTATAAATAAAGGCGCTAAATCCTCCTATCGTATTTGCTTCGCAATGTCCCAATTGTATACAAGCTAAACTAAATATAGATAAAGATTCTTCTCTTCTTCCGGCAGTCGTTTTTCGTGTAACATTTTAATTAGGTATACTGAAATGAAATTTAAAAAATGATGAAGAATTATCATTATATTATACTTTTGCCTAGCCCAATTCAATCTGACTTCACTAAATTAATCTTTGGCGTTGCTGCATTTGATATAAAAATGTCTTTTGGATAGTGGCAGCACCTATTGAAAATTACTTATTAATGTTTCGCAAATGAATATTGTGGTTTTATAGAAATTTCCACTGCCCTCTACTCTATTGTAAACTTTAAAAGCGTTTTTCTGGAGCATTTTTCGAGTATTTTTCGAGCTTGCGCAGGCTATTGAAAAATACGTGTGGGTTCAAATTTTAATATATCATTCTACAGACATGTGGGTCTGTGGCTACTGTTGGTAGCAGAATTACATATACACCTAATTCTGTATTTACACGGTAGATACATTTCAGACAAAATCGTGTTAAAAAGGACCGTGTAAAAAAGACATGAAGTATACATAGAAAAAAAGGGGATTAGTTCCATATCATTCAACCCTGTAAATAATAGTTAAAATGAAATGATTCATACAAAAAAAACTATTATGAGAGTCTTTATAAAAACCAAATTAAATTTTTATGTGCATCACTTATTCGTGTCGGTATATAAAATTGCTCATTTCGCTTATTTCGAACGTTAAAATACATCCCACAAAACTTAATAATAATTGGTATCATATTTAAATAGTAAAACGTCTGGGCTGTGTTGGCGGTTTTTCTCCTGAAGCCCTGGTAGCGAAAGGGTTAAGCTGCTATGACAATAAATTAGAAAGGGGAATTCCCTAACTGTTTTATAAATAACAGATAGAAAAAAAAATTTCTAAAAGATTACGGTTAATAAACATATTTTTCTTTAAAATTTCAATCAAATAGCTTTTTTTAATCGTGCTAAATCGAATGAAATCGTGCAAAAACGGAATACATTTTTTTTTTCTAGACCGTGTTAAATCAAAACCGTGTAAAAACAGAATTGCGTGTATTGCTATTTTAAAAAATTCATATTCTTTAAAATAAAATACTATTAAAAAAGAGGTAAAACAGTGCTACTCCGAATTCAGAGACATGTCTTTTTTTTATAATTTTAAATAAAAAGGCTTTATTATGGTAGGATAGTGACGTTTTCACTGATTATGTTACAATTATGATTTCACTGATTATGTTACAATTATGTTTTTTCGGATAAGCCAAGGTGGAGTAATCACCTGCGTTACCGTTTTTCCGTTGATCGCGGGGCATCATTTTCCAAGAAAAAGATATTTTCTTAATTTTTTTGTATATAACTTTATATATTATACTTGTATAACATAAAATAAAAATTACCGATGGTAAAACTGTTATTTATTAAAAAAAAAAAGTAAATAGGTTATATATATGTATATACTTATGCTTAAGATATGGTATTTTAGAGCATTATCAAAAAGCTTGACTTTTAAGCAGAATAAAATTATTGCGAATTTTATGGTTTAATATGTCTGTTATGTCCTACATGTTTAAATTAGAAAATTGTCAAATTAATCGACTTCTTAATGGTCAAACATCGTAAAAGGTATGTTCACGTTAGATTATGTTTTTAGGTAGGTATTTAAATCAGCATATTTGTGAAAGCAAAAGATTTGAGCGATCTAGAAATCGGGTCCGAAATTATTATCAGGGAAAAGTAACTATACGAAATAAATTTTTCTAGAAACGTACCTACAATATACTTTTTGAAATATTTAACAGTGGCATGTTACTTGTGATTTCTACTAATTTTCGTTCCACCCTGATCCTGCGGCACTCATCTGGAGATATTTTTAGCAAAATTGTTTTATTATAACTTCTGGAAGGTTTTGCCGTGTAACTGCGATTTTGCTGGTTTGGATTGTCTTTGAGCCCATTACAAATTGTTTCAGAAAAAGCAACCGGCCACAGGAAGGCATTCTTAGTGAATTTCCCTGGAACTTGTTAGTGCAGCATGATGAATTTACAGTGCCCGCCATAAAACTCCTCTGGAGATGCCAACGAAAATGTGCAGTTTTCTTCCGTGGCTAATTGGCTCCTACTGCCGAAACGAATGCGACGTCTATTGTCATCCAGTCCATCCTTCAGGATCTTTCCTGGCAGCTCCTTTGGGGTTTTAGGCAGTCAATAGAAAATATTTGCGTCCTGATGAATGATGATTGTCCTGAATGTGTTCCAATAGTGGAACTAAGCAGTGAACAGAAATGGACAAGACGTGATAACATCCGATTTCATGGCTATCATCGCACGGTATGTGACGGAATAATTGAAGACTCTTGCATTCGAGATTGGGGATTTTGTGCAGCCATTTTTTATGTCATTTTTATTGAGAAATACAACTGCATCAACCACCCACGCTAGGGAATATTTTTATGCATTGTATGCATTTATGAAAAAATCGTTATATCATTGTTGTCTGTTCACGCAGTACCTACATTCTTGGTTTATTGTTAGGTTTTTATTTCTGTGATTTATTCATTAATTTATTTACCTTTGTTTTGTAATTTATTAACTTATAATGGCATGTGTTGTGGCTACTAACCACCAAATCAAATAGTGATGTTATTTCAGTTTTACATTTTAATAAGCTAAATTTTTCATTATGGACTATAGGTACACTCCTACTTTTACAAAATGTTATTCAGTCCTTTGCCTTTAATAACACTGGTCAACATTTTTTATGTTTATTTATTTAACAGAACAAGTAATATGTAACTTCAATAGAATTTGTTCTGTAGATTACAAAACCGAAAATTAAAATTTTCTATCACTCAACGTGTTTGAGAAAAATAGGGTTAAAACCTAAAACAGTTCGTATTTTGAGTACTTTTGAAGATTAAAAAAACAATAATGGAACGTCAAAAGAATTCGCAATGTGGCTGAAATGAAAGCCTAAATCCTTATCTCGATGTATGAAATACCCCTTTCTATAACTCTTGGTAAGCATAGAAACTAATTTTTCGTGAGCGTTCGCTAGTTGTGAGTATCATGCACTATACCAATTGTATGAAGTAATCGGTTAACAGAAAAAATTGAAATTCATAACGTATTCCTGAAAGTCTCAAAGACTTCAGTATTTTTATGTAATGCCTAAAGGTTCAAACTTTAATTTTACCTCCATTTCAATCTCCTATAAGAATCCGTTATTTTGTAACGAATTTTTAAAAATGTAGAAAATACGATATTTTGTACTCTTCAAACCTATTTTTCTCAAAAACTTGACTTGTTAGGACATTTTCGTTCATGAATTCGTAATCTACGGAAAAATTTTTATAGAAATGATATATCACTTGTTCTGTTACAAAATTTTGTTGACCAGTGTAATTAAGGTAAGCTTTTTTGTTTAATTATACATAGTTAGTTAACCCTTAGAGGCCTTTAGCTAAAACCAAATCGTATAATTAGTGTTAATACGAAATGTTTCTATTATTAAACATTTGAAATTAATATTATGAAGAATGTTAATTTTATTTGAAACACTTCGCCTTGAAATTGATAATAAAAGACAAATTCAAGATAAAGCATAATATTTAACTAAAGAAAATATTTTACCACAATTTATCATTCTTTAATTAGTTTTTAGTAACTGAAGGGCGCAGACGGAGTCCTATTCTTGCTCCTCCAACTATAAATTTGTGTATAGTAATATTGATTTAATTCAAAATTTAAATTTATACATTGATTTATAAATAGAGTCAAAATATATTTTAAAATGACGACATAAAGTGTCAAAGTAGTTAAATAACAATATAACAATATGTACTCTTATCTTCTAATTTGCAAAAAATAATTAAGGTTTATTGATTTATCTGTCATTACAATTTTACGTCGCAAAAATTATTTTAAACAACATGGCAAAAAGTAATTCATTGTTTGAAATTGAATAAATTATCTTTTTCAATTATTAATTTGTATTTTCATAAAATTTATGTTAGATGAAAATGGTAGAAGGTATTTTAAAATTTACGTTAAAGCTCTATCTTGAATACATATTATATATATATGATTAAGAATAGTCCTTAACTAAATAACACTGAACCTATGTGTTTCGTTCTAATATTTGCATTTGCATATTGTTATACCTTTTTTTAATTTCAAATCAAAGCATTTTGACTAAGTTAGTGAATTAAAAATTACAATTTTAAAATTGGAGATGCAACATTTTGAGAATGATATAAGTGTAAAAGATTTCGATTCAAATATGATTCAATTTGTTACTTTAAATATATACTTCAATCTCATACGTTGCGTTTTTAATTGCAATGAAAGGTGTTCACGTTTGACCTTTGTTAAAGTGGTCCAAAATGCCGGGTCTAATGATTTAATTCGATATAAAGGAAGAAAAAACGAAATTAACTTCCAGAATTTTCCGAGTTTTTCACCATTTCTCTAAAGGTTGCATGTCTGAAAGGGAAAAAGTTTGAATTTAAAGAGACACTACTTAACTGCCGAAATTTTAGACTAAAAATTGAATTTTGGAGTCGACAATTAGTTATTTCGAGTAAGACCGAAATCAGGCGGAAATAGATGCTAGATTTAAAATACATATGTATTTCTTCTTCGTTATTGAAAAATTTTGAAGTTCAGCACCGAGTGAAAAAATAAAACTGAAAACAATCTAAAAAATGTACCAATGTTTTCTGTCTTATAGGGTAGTCGAAAAACAATCGGAAAGTAGACTGAATTAGTGAACAAGCGACGGAAATTTATAGCGCTAGTATGATAACCTACGATAGTCTTTCACCTTCAAGTGGTTTTAATAGCTTAGAAGTATAAAATTGATTGAACTCGTTTTTTCATAAAATTTAAGACTGAGCGGTTGCTTAGTTTTTTAGAATATGAACCGATATATCAAATTTCTTAAAATTTAAAATGTTTGAAGTTTAAATGTAAGAAGGTTTTGTAAAACTGAAATCAATCCCATTCCAGAGTTTCTCGCATTAAATTTTAAAATGCGATTTTTCTGAAAGTAAAAATTTTCTAGCAGAATTATTTGCCGCCATATCTCTTGTGCCATAGGACATCAATCATCAGATGAGTGATTCCAAAGAAATGCGGCATGCATGCAAATATTTATCGCCGGCTACCGCAAACGACGAATTTTTGAGTTATTTTCAGGAGGCATCAATTCCCCAGGGACCAATAGCTGAGCCCTCATTCGAGCCCTGAATCAATTAGTTTTATGCGTTTTGTCGCCATTAACAAGTCCCTTAATATTTTTTCCTAATTCCCGCCATTTGGCCGCACAAAGCCACCATAATCGCTGGGTCCTGCAAGGACTATCCTCCCGCATCCTCCTCCTACTTTTCTCTGATTTGGGTTTCAGCCGCATCGTCCTGGTCATGGCTGCCTTGCAAATTGATTTTTTCCCTCCAACTTTATTTGTCTCAGCTTCAAAGGCGGAAGGCTTTGATCGGCTTTGATCCTTTCGACAGTCCCGTCGTGTGGTCCAGTTGGACTTTTTACTCGCGCCGATGGGATTGACTTTTTTTGAGTCCCAGAAGTGAATGCAGCTTCATGTGACAGGTTCTGGATGAAGATGACCGGAGTAAAAAGAGCCACTGAAAGCAATTATCACCACCAGGACGAGGATCCTGGAGGAAGAAAGGAGCCGAGGTGACTTGATTGCACAAGAGCCGCCTGCAGCCGGTAGCTGAAGTGGTCTTATCCTGGTGATTTCTTCATCCCGCACAGGATGCATTTGCTCCCTATTTAGGGATTACGTCCTTTTTAGTCCTTAGATAAGGAGCAGGAGCCGATTTGATACGCCGTTCTGTCGGGACCCGTTCCTGCTTCGGCTTGGGCGTAAATAAAGGAAAAATATTTTCGTCCTGATGAGCGATGATTGGATTTAATGTGTCCCAACAGTGAGACGAAATTATTTCGGAATGGGGCCCTTTCGGCGGTCAAAGGGAGTCGTAAATGCGGATGTTATGGTCCAGCGGTAGCCCTAATGAAGTTGTTCCACGCTCTTTTAGCACCCAGTCGCATGGGAGAAATCTTCTGTTCGGGGGTGGGCACACATGCGATGCTTCGATAGCCCCGGCATTTATAGATTTTGGTTTTCTAAACGAGATTAGTTACAGTAAGCTGTTAGAAATTGGTTGACATTTCGGGAGTTTAATTTATAAATCTGAACAATCATTTGTTATCTAGAACTGCACCTGCACCTCCATAAAGTAGTTTTCGGATTAAGATGCCATTCAATTTAGAATTAGCTCAGAAATTGCATGTACATATGTACTTATTAAAACGTTAGGAAATATATTGTAATAAAAATAAAATAATCATTAATAGGAGTAATGTCTACTTTGAAAATAAGTATAGTTCGGCCGAGTCGAAATGAAAGAGACACATTGTTTCTAAGTATAAATTATTAAATTAAAACCTAGGTAATAACATTGAAAAAGTAAAAGCCAATTTTTCAAATTTTAATGTACCTACTTAATAATTTGAAAGGACGGCACCTGGAATTTATATTCAGTTAAAATTTGAATTTAATTGAAATTTGTATGTCCGAATTTGAGTTCAATATCAAAAGGCTTAGTAAAAAAGGTAAACGTCAGAAATATAATGAATTCTATGTTTTTGAAGTTTTAAAGGTTGCCAAAATACATTCGTAAAATGTAATGAAATTTATGAATTCTTTTATATGGCTTACCGATTTTAAATCCGGTGTACGATATTGAGAATTCAAAATGGCGCTTCTAATATGGAGGTTAAGGTTTTTTAAATTGTTTTTTAGCTGCTCCAGTTTATAAATATAGTACGTACTTAGAAACAAGGTTTATTCCACTCCTATAAGGGCGTCACACTTTCTAGAAGGTTCATGTTTTCATAACAGATTTCGTAACATTGGGATTTTCACATGTTTGTAACTTTTCATTGGACTAGGTAAGTGAAGGTATTTAATTTTTTTATTTTTGCTGGGACATAAAATGAGTGTTCTTGATTTTTTTGATCATAGTTTTCTTTTTAAAATCAAAAGTAGAAATGTACATATATCTCTAACAAAAAGGATATATGCCCTGATGGCTTTTGAGGATAGGTGCCCTGCCCATCATAACTTTTTTTATAAGATCAATATAATATATTTTTGGGTAACTATCCTCAGATCAATATAAGCATTGGGGCATCTATCCTTAACCATAAAGATTACCAGTTTTTTTAGTTGTAAATAATGTATTTTATTGATTTCCTGTATGTTTTGTATTAGTGTTAGGATTAAAGTTCTAGCATAAATATATTTGAAAACTGGGGCATACCCTACATAAAAACTCTGTTTTTTAAATCAATAGATGAATAAGGAAACGAATGGCTTATACGCATCAATTGTTTTAGAATTCTGATAAGATCTTTTCTTATAAAAGCCATAAATTTTATATTTTTATAAGAACGAGAAGCCAAATTGGCTTGTAACTGAAAAAATAGGTAGAGGAGAGGAATTAATATTTGCATATATTGCATTATTTAACGAAAAAACAATATGTTTAAAAAATAATATAATAATATTTAGGTTTCCTATAGATCAATAATTTTTTCTATGGATTCGTTATTGTCTCCTAATATTTCGTTAATCATTGTTGGAAGTTCATGTTGGGTATGAATATGTTTGATCACCTATAAGTTGTATTACAGACGTAGCAGTTTAGGTTGACTCTCTCTTATCATGAGGAAGCTACATATGTGTTAATTTCAAAAGTCCAATTCGAAGTCGTGTCAGTGTTACGGATTCTCGTCTACTGCTTCGAAAAGATGTTTTCCAAGATTTTCGAGAATGTTTAATCTCCCTTAGTTTAGTACACACGAATGGTCCTTCAGTCTTCTAATTTGTATCTAAATTTTAAGAATAAGCCGGACATAATGCTGTTTCGCTTCGTGTGGTATATGTATTGTTATTTATTATGGGTATATTGTTTATATTTTTGGCAGTTTTATCTTTTATATATTATACTATATGTAAATGTATAGTAATAAAATTTGAAATGAATCAAAATTCAAAATAACTTAATTGCTTAACACTTTCGTGGATGTTTCTGATTTTCATGTCATCATATGGCTGCACTGTGAAAATGAATGCTATAACATTCACGTCCGCGAACTTGTTAAAAAGCTTATTGATATAAAATTTTATTGAAATCTCAAAAAAATCGATAAGTAAGGGTTTTGGGGTAGCTGATATAATATTTTTTGATACATTTTAAAAATCCAATTTGCTGAATCCAAAATGACGTTTTTTGAACTTTACCCCATATACGTATGTACATATGTGGTGATCCATTTGAAAATTAGTTCTAAAAAGTGTGAAATAAAAACGTCTTTATTTCAAAACATTAGGAACCCTAAAGTGTAAAAATATAACTTTCAATTTAGAGTGGCAGCATTCAATATGATATCCTAAGATTTACCCAAGATTTAAATTGACAATCAGTTTAGTTTTCACGCCGCCTTCAACAAAATAAAATTTATAGGTACATATGTTTATGTGTACGTAAATCCGCATATTTTATATGTTTTATATTATTATTTTTTCATGCAGTTCATATTCGACCGATGGTTTTCGTCTCCCTACCTAGAATTAAAGGGGAAATTATTATTTTTATATCTTCCGCAATTTCATCAAAGCCACTCCAGTGAAATCGTGTTAAATCGCAAGTGATTTTAGCTCCATTGATCCGGCGGGGGGTGCACGCCGCAGCGCAGCATCCCCTGATTTATCTCAACTATTTGTTGATGTTGTCAGTGTTGCGAGTCGCCGGAATCTGATCCGATTTGAGCCCTTGAGCACGCTCGTTATTTGCGTTCGGAAGTTTGCGGTAACAAATTCTTGAGCACGGCTCAAGGCGGGTTTGGTGCATAAACGTTCCGGAGATTTTGATCTCGTTGGTCGCGCTCAATTGTCGCATCGCAATCACCGCCGCCGAAACGGGGCCAGGGATCGGTCGTTCGAGTGGATAAATACGCGCGTAGACGCGTCTAAACGCGTCACTTCTACACAAAATCCCCGATCGGTTGGAGGACACGCGCCTCCAATCAAGCTGAAGCACCATAACGACTTTGAATGCACTCGCGGCTGCGACAGTACGGCATACGGTATCGCCGCGGGGCCGACCCGGGGGAATTGCGTTGGGGTGGTCGCTCGAGTTCAGATTTTACGTGATGTTAAATAATTTCGAGCGATTCTGCCGATTCATCACTTCACTTCACCCACCCGGCCGCCGAGGGCATCGCTCTAAATGGTTTCGGCTGCAAATAATCAGATTCCCGTGAACAAGACAATTGAGGTATTCAGTTGCAGAAAAGACTCTCGAGCCGGCCGCGTTGTGTGGCTGCTGATAAAAAGATTTACAATTTCAGGCCTTTGTTCAGTTTAGAGTTCAAAGATGTGATTATGTGCATACATATGACAAATTATGCACTTCATTTTTTTTAACTGCAAAAGAGTAACTCTTAAAGGTACCTATGAGATAATAATCGTTGAGAAATGAAAAATCATTGGAAATTCTGCAATAAAAAGAGCATGAGTGTTATTTTCACAGTACATTATACAATTTTTGAAACTACATTACACTATATATGCACATATGTATTTATAAATGGCTATGATTTAAAGGGCCGTAATACATCATATACTATAGTTTTGTTCAGTATGAAAATACAAATTTTACGGTCAATAACATATCGGGCGGTAAAATTTGGCCAGTAATTAAAATGAAAACAAATTAAGAGTAGCATACCCTGAAATTTATAGCTTTTAATAAGTGCTTGAATGCGTGAAAATCTACAATAGTTGGATAGAAAAATAAATAAATGGGCAGTAATTCGTGAGCTGTTACTAAATCAGAATCGATCTGATAGAGATATTGAGTTAAGTAGATCTGTTATACGTATAACTTTTGTAAAAGAAAAATCTTCTAGAATATTTTCCGCATAGACCAGCACGTATTTGGATTCTAAATTAATAAACCTCTAAAATACCGAACGCCGAGAATTGGCCTAATTACTTATCTAAATTTTGCATTTTTTGATTCTGTGTCTAAATTTGGATTATTAGAACATTCATTAGTAGTATCATCAGCCGCTTTCGTTTGGACATTGAATTTTGAGATACTCTGAATATGAAAAAAATATAGGTATAAGAAGAAACATATCTATATGTATACTGCTCCATGCAGTGGCGTAGCGTGCCTTGGCGGGGCCCCGTATAAAAATTTGTTTAGGGGCTCCGTATAAAAATTTTTTTGGGGGCCCTTAGGAAGGGTAAAGATTTCTCACAAAAGAAAAAAAAATGTTTGCATAAAATTAAAAGAAATATTTATTCATCATAATTATCTGTCACTTTTTCCAAAATTTTTGCAAACAATTCAAATTAAATATACACTCTCCTTGCCTTTTTTTCGGCAAACTGATTTATTAAATCATTTATAGCTGATGATGACTTTAGTTTTTCTAAAGTTTCTGCCTCTATGGACAATAATGACAGGTCTGACAGGCGTTCATGTCCCATCCAAGTTCTTAATTTTTGCTTACGCACGTTGGGGGCCCCCGTGGCCCGGGGGCCCCGTATAATTGATACGGCAGATACGGTGGTAGCTACGCCCCTGGCTCCATGGCATGATATAATATTCGAATTCAACATTTCCTCTTTCAATTCTGGACTAGAAATTAGGATTTCTATATAACGGATAAGTTTGACGTTGACCTAGAATTTCACCAGTTAACGTTTATTGATTTTTATTTCACTCTCGACTATTAAACTATATACGGTCGCGCAAATTTTACCTTTTTATCGGGGTATCACAGAGAACATCATTCTAAAATTTCCGTCCTAAAAATACTTATGTAATATTGGCATCAATCCTGTAGTATTACTGCAAAAACAGCGATCCAGGATTATTACCAGGACCAATTTTGGTTTTGAGAAGCTGGCATTCTTATTTATTTGTTCTAATAAGAATTCTTTTTTATTTTTCATTTAAATTTTTGTACATACCAAAAAACACTTTTAAATATGAAATCTGTCAGTCCTACAAACATTTCAGAACCGAAGTATGTGTGTATGAATGTATTATAAGTTAGGTACTACGACAACCGCTCTATTAGATTATTTTCGAATTATTTTTCCAATTCTGAGTTTGTTTATGTGATTGTTATATTTGCATATTAAAATGATTATGTAGTCAGAAATCCGAATCGAAAAAAACTCGAACGCGCGGGTTTTGTGAAGACATCACACAAAAAACTTGTTTGTTTACGTTGATACTTTTTTTAATGTCAAATGTTAATGACAAAATAATGCTAATTATACATAAGATCCCTTTTGTTGATCTCAAATAAAATAATGGATAACAATTGCATACAAATTAAGTTATTTTTTTTTCTGTAATTGTATAATATTACATATAATAAAATGATAACTAGCAAAAGCCTTAGCGCAACTGTTTTTGAACTGGGTTCCATGCAACGTAAGGATTCCATTAAATAATTACAAGAGTTCCGCGAATAGTCGAGTTTTCTTGTGACAGGTAGATTCATAAAAGTCCAAAAAGTTTTATAACTTGTTCGTCAAGCTGTTTAGAAAAATCTATAGATACATATATACATATGTAAGTGATATTTTAAAAAGAACAACATATGTTTTTAAACATCTATTTGCTGATGTAAACCTAGCAGTCAATATATAGTTGAATGAATTTTCGATCCTAGCACTAAATTGTATAGTTTCTATTGTACATACTTGTATTGTAAGTTTGAATTGGAATAAATAAATAGATAACAATAATAATAATATGTAGAAAAAATGCTATACAATTTGCGAAATATTTTAAAATTTAATTTACAGATCTCAGATATCGTTATAACCAGACAAATTATCTAGTCAGTCTTGGGTTTAACTCCATATTTTGAAAACCGTTTATCGCACGTTGTATGCATTCTCGAGAAATCGGAAAATTTCAAATTCGTTTATAGTTTTGAAACAGTATAGTGTAAAAATGTTGCATAATAAATGTGCAGTGTTATTTTATTCCCAGTTAGAAATAATTACCTCTGTAATATTTTATATTTAATAAATAATCATATTTGTAAAGCCAATTATACGATTAACTCGTTATTTCTCTATTTTGTTTCAAATAAAATATGTATATAGCGCTACAGTATAATATTTTGAATAAATAATTTGTCTCATATCAAAATTGTAGCATTTAAATAATGTAAATATACATAACTTCTATTTATTAAATACCTTTGATAGTTTTCCAGAAAATGTCATTTTGACATAACTCTGTTTGAGCAATGTTGAATGCACCATGAAATGTTTTCTTGTAGAGTACCTACTTAAAAGACAAACAAGAAAACAAACTATTATGTATGTAAATATAATTTAAATGTTAAAAGGAATCTTATAGGTGGGGGCAAACCAACAACCACAATATGTTATAACAAACAAATCCCGCCTGCAATACCTTTTAACATTCAAGTCATATTTACATATATACCATATACATATGCAGTATATTTTACTATTTATTTTTTAAGTAGGTATGGAAGAAAAAAAATTGTATGGTGCATTCAACTTTGTGCAAACAGAATTTTAGATTCAACATAGAGTTTGCTTTTCTCTTTTCAATTATTTGTTCAGTCGAGTTTGTTTTTTTAAATTATTAAATTTTTATAGGTACTCAGGTTTTAGATCAGTTTTAATTCTAAAAGAAATACATAAAATTTATATTGTTCCATTACATTAATTGTCGGCAATTAAACAAACTTTTCTCAGACCTAACATTGAATAATATTGAGTACATTATACCAGCATAATTAGTAATAATTTTTCGGACAAGAGAGTCTCTGATGAGCTCGGGGCTGTTGAGCCACCCGAACTTATGATCAACATCTTGTTAATGGACTGTGACTAAACGCCTCGAGGAAACACTTAACATGACTCGAACGACGACGATCCCCCGACTGCGCCACAAATTTATGTATCCCGTCCTCGTAAAACACTGCGTGGCTCGGGAACATCGGGTAATTAGTTTGTGGCCCTCTAAGTGTTAAATTTATTCGTGAGGATCATCGCACCTTCATAATTTAATTTAGGTGCCCTCGCCGCTGCTGCGATCCACGGGATCGCCGGCGACTGCCCCAATTTGGTAGGCCTGAAGCTCGCGTCGACATCACTCAAAATGGGAACAGATGTTAATTGGCCATAAAGGGCAAATTTATTTGCCGCGCTCCCTTTGTGTTTTACGAGCAGTCACCTCCGGGATGAAGTGGGCCCTTTGGGCAACTGTCGCTCGGGCCAGTAAATTTGATTCATAAAAATTCGGAAGAGATTGTGACGGAATTATTTGGCTGTCACTGTAAGTGGTGAAATGAGGGCTATTGACGTTATTTTGTAGCCACATCCACTCCAGACCAATTGGGCACACATCCCTTGCTTTTAGAAAGCAGATAGTCATTAAATTATATACTTGATATTGGTTTTTAAATTAACTATTTTTTGACGAAAATATCGAAGTGTTCTGTTTTTGAAAAGTCAACTAGACATTAAACTATTGGTCCTACATAAAGATATTTTTGAGTATTGTCCCTTGTCCTAGAATCCTTTACAATTTATTTAATAATATTAGTTATTTGTAAGCTTAATTAAACTTTGCTTAAGGTATACATTTTTCATAAACCCTTTGTCTGAAGCTTATAAAATGTAAAAATATGAGATCAGATGACGTGGACTCTCATGAAAAACTTTTCTCCATAAACAAATCTTGATAAACCTTACAAATAATAAATAATTATAATAATTTGAACCAAAATATAATTTGTTTCCACTTTTAAACTCCATGTTGACCGAAAATGTGATGTCTACCCAAAACTTCCTATCAGAATCACCCTTAATCGAGGGAGAGGAAAAAGCATTAAATTCGCAGAACAAACACTCTAAGCTTTAAACATCCAAAAGGGGTAAATTTGAAACATTTTTGAGAACTCTATGCTAAACCGTTTTTTAAAAAAAAGACTGGTAGCGTTTTTGGTAATTTCTATAGAGAAAATAATTTGGTGTCTAAAGCATTTTTTTGTATGATTATTCCAATTAATTTTGTATCTACATAAAATTAATCTGAACGCGTCAAAACATATTAGAAAATCTTAGGTATATTATTTTACAATACTTGACTGTTCGATGGTGTGAAGGTAAGTGAAAAATTTATTGTTTAACTATTATGTTCTCAAAATTTTATCAAAACAGTTTATAATTTTTAGGTACCTACTCGGGATTAGTAACTTAGTTATCTACAATATATAAAATAAAAATTAAATGATGTTCGTTGGTAAGCGCATCACTTGAGATCGGCTAGACTGATTTGGTTATTTTTTTTTTAAAAATGTTTGTAATAGTCCGAATAAGATTTTTAAGGGAAGGAAAATTGGAAAAGTTGCCTGGAAAATTGAAAAATTCGGGAAAAAACTGAAAGTGCTTTTTTCTATGGGATTTTTGTATGAACTCAAGACCATGACGCACGATTCGAACGATATGCGTATAATTCTTTTTTGTTTTGTTCGCTATGGTCCTAGAAAAGTTTTTAGGAAAAAAAAATTCTGGACAGTTACAAAGGAAAGTCGGAAAATTCGGACAAACTGCAAAAAGAAATCTGGAAGATCTGGAATAAAATCTGGAAAAACTCATTCCAGTCTAAATTAAAATAAAATTCCATTTGTTTTGGGCGCAAATTGTGAATCAAGCCAATCGGTTACATAGTGACGAAAAATTGATTCAGTTATTTATTTTCAGTTGCATTGTGATTCTGTTGTAAGTTCATCGCAATCGTTTCATGAAATGAATTAAGTTTCGTCGTTTTATGTTAATCAAATTTACAGAGTTACCTTCAAAATATGGTGAGTTTTGAAGAGACAAACGGTTATACAGTAACAACAAAGTGAATCAATTGTCCATTTTCAGTTGAATTCTGATTCTTCGCACAGCAAACCAATCGAAGCACGGCATTTCTTTGTTTCTTTTCATGCGCGTGTTTACTTGAATATCGATCTTGCAATCGAAATCGAAATGTATATTAAATAAAACACCTTGAGATTCATTGTGATTTCAAATTTAATAGAAGAAAATAAATCATTTGGTTGAGATGAAATTCTGACTTAATTCAATTGTGACATAAATTTTAGAACTAAACCGCATATTTCCAGCATTCCAGCGGTGTACCTACTGCCGATAGAATTCATCTCGCATGTAAAATTTCTTATTGGCGTACTCGTGAATGTACTCCTCCTTAAATTGAATATCCATGGCCACAATCGTTAAGAGATACAATGATCACTCAGAAATACATTTTTTTACTTTGTTTACATATTTCAAATAGCTTTTCACAAATTCACAAAACTTTAATATAACAAACAAATTTATTGAAATTTGGACAGGACAACGTCTGTCGGGTCAGCTAGTAAGTTATAAATATAAAGCTGTGTTAGCGATTCGAGTAAAAATCTCCACTGTAAAGGTAAAATTTCAAAAAGTCAAATCGCTTGTTTTGAGTACTATACGATAATCGTATTGATTTGTTAATTGTAAAAAAAATCGGTGATTTATATTTTCTTGCATAATCTCTTTAATACCCAAAACACGGAGCCCATTAAGCCGAAAACGTGCGGATGGGGAGAAATATTTTTTGATTGTTACAAAATAACAACGTGAGACGCACGTGCGCACACTTGGAGTCTTCTCCAAAACAATTGACCCCTCGGACAAAGGCAGAGCAGCTCCTTGTTAGCGTACACACACGTGTCGTCGTCACGAGGCATCAGGGCATCATTTAAATATTTGAAAGTAAATAGGGTGGCGGGTGCCGCAGGGCGACAGATCACACCTAGGCCCAGGAGGACGTGTTTATCGCGGTTTCGGGGACATGTTGACGGAAAGTAATCCGCGCAAATTGCGGCTAATAAGGCGGCGTGCTGCGATCGGATTGCCGTTTTACCAGCTCAAGAAGCGCTGCTTGTTGAGCAAAATTAATGAATCAGGGTTTGAAGGGTTGGTTGCTTGGGACTTCCGCAAAATCGCGCTTGAAGCCCAAAGCAGCGTATTCAAACCTTTAGAAACTCATAGGTACGAGGTTGAATTTTTTGTCATTCGAAGGAGACACTGCGAACGCCGGGATACCAACAGGACGGGGGTGATTTTATTTTCGACATATTTACACGCTAATTTCCCTTGAAAGGTGTACCATAAAATTTTTATCGTTTTCTATGAGACGTATTTGAGTAGAATCGTAAATCAAATGACAAAAATTTTTACTAAACGGATGACATCCTGCAGGGATCTCGTTTGAACCTATGATGGAAAATTTTAAGGACGACTGGATTAAAAATGTTTGATAGTTTTGTTAAGTTTCTCACAAAAGGCTGAATAAGTCATTGTTACGTCATGTTCTTCAGTACTATATTCTGCTAGATTTTATTTAATCTAAAAAATTGTTCTCTTTTGTTAACGAAAGAAAATGTTTGTAATAAAACTTTAATGTTTGTAATTTAAATATATAGGAAAGTATATTATATCTATTCATATAAAATATTATGTCCTGACTGACTGACTGACTGATTCATCAACGCCGAGCTGAAACCGCTGCAGGCTGAAACTAATTAAATGAAATTTGGACAGAAGGTTTATTTTATGACGTAAGCACCCAAAATAAGAAAGGATTTTACGAAATTCACTCATAATACTCACAAAAGGAGTAAAACATAGGGGATGTAAGTTTGTATGAAAATCCTTCATTCTTAAAAATTGGTAGCCTCTAAGTTAGAAATTAAGAAAGACGTATTTTAGGAAATGTATTCCTTAAGTTGGTAAAATAGGCCATGAAATTTTGTATGGAAGTTCTGTTATTTTTGTAGTTAAAACCATGAAAATTAGTATTTAGCCTTTTGACTAGAAATTACGAATGATGTATTTCACCGTTTTTGTAAAATCATCCCCTAAGAGGGTAAAATAGGGGATAAAAGTTAAGGTTAAAACCATGAAATTTAATATTGGTTAAGGGTTGATTTTCCTATAACTCTGAAACATAGGTACTTAATGTCAAACCAATAATATAAATACCATATTACACGTCTGTAACTTTTGAAATTACGGACTTCCACACAAACGTTTATCGCCCATTTTATCACTTTTCTGTTTCTATTTACTTCGAGATCCTCGCGGACGAACTCGCGGGAAGAAAGCTAGTTTTTGTGTATTTGCCGATTAAAAATTTTAGATTTAATTATTTTTTGATTAATAGCTCGTTCACATTTCTTATAAATGAAATCCTCCTAAGTTCATATTATTTGCTTGTATGAGGTAACTAATATGAACTGAATGTATTTTGTTTTTTCTTAAATTACTAGTTTTTATATTTTCTTTAATATTCAAATATAGCAAATGATACTCATTTATAAATTTTTTTCTAATAAAGTTTGGATATTCGATATGTTTTTTATAAATCAAAAAGATAATATTTATTTTATTATTTAACTTAATTTTTGGTTGTTACATTGACCTGAGGTGGCATCCCCTGTGATAAGTGATTATTACTAATCATCAATCCAAAATCGAATTTCTATAAAGTGATAATTACCCAAAATGTAACCATATAATGATACATTTGTAGTAATAGTAATAGTGTCATATCACGAATCGAAGAATTATTTGTAATTTTTTGTTTCCCAGTGAAAAATCACAAATTGACTTATATAGGTAGGTATACTAATTTTATAATTTTAATTCTTGGCATTCTCGAAAATATCATACCTACCTTATAACACTGTATTGCAAAAGTAACGATAATGAAATAGATCACGTTACAGAAACGTTTAAAAAATGGTGATCTCCTGACTAGAGCTTCGATCAATATAATAAATTAAGGATTAGAAATTTTTAAATTGAGCTCTCTACCTTTTTTTTGAAAATAAATTCAAAAATCAGATATTTAGGGTAAAGGGAGGTTATTTGGTGAGAAAGGTGATTTGGTGATAGATTTTTAAAAGTCTTTTACGAAGTTACTTACGCACGCAGTGACGCGAAATGATGCAAGCACTCTGCCGCAAGAGCGAAAGAGATGATAACATGTTGCCCGTTTCATTCTCGCGCTTTGTAGGACTTAAAAAAAACTTTCTGTTAAAAGTTCATTCGTGCGGCCATTATTGTGCCATTACTGTAAAATACTTTCTAGTGTAATTTGTTTTATTGAAGAATTACTGAACTGATTAAGGTAAGTGAATGAAACTTTCAATAATAGTTTATTATATGTCTGTTGTTGTTTTAAATTATGAGTGTGTGTCCAATAACTTCTATATCCAGAGTTATTCCTTAAGTCATGAACGTATCACCAAATTTCCGACCTATCTCACCAAATTGCCTCTCTAAACTTTCTTTTTTCAAAATAAATTTTATGATATTATCCGTAGTTATTTATTATAATTTATGGATCGAATATCTGCTCTGGATACTAAATAACAATGTTAGCTTATATCAGTTAATTAAACTAAATACTAATAAACATTAACTTCAAGTTTTCTAAAAATATCACCAAATAACCTCCCTTTACCCTATAGGTAGGTACATACATATATAACATTTTCAAGTTAAATGCAATATTTAATTAGAACATTTAACTAGTTACTAAATATATTATGCAATAGAAGTAATGTATTTAAATTTAAAGGAACACATTTTTTAAAGAAATTAAGTATAACTTATTACAAATTCACTGAATCTATGACCTAGGCAGGATACAAGCAATATTTGAGTGACTTTCGCTGTTTTTCTGATAATAAACTTTAATGGCTCTTGGTTAATATAATCGAACCAAAAGTAAAATCTATTAGGGCTTCAGGCATACTTAACTAATTCCTTAACAACCTCTTTGAAGGCGAGAAAGCAAGCTATAGGAGCTCCCACAAATCTTACTGCTGGTCTTGGAGTTGTGAAGTGCTTCATACATATTTAAGTCCTTCAAGTTCACACTTGAGATATTCTGGAGCGTGGGGTAACGCAACGCTTTGCGTCAAATGGATCCGATACGACGACATGTGTAACTCATGCGGGAGATGAATTTCTAGGGCCCTTTACGACCTTGCAGCTAGGAACTAATTACGAGGGAGAGATGTGATAAATTAACACGATTAGAGCCTCATTACACATCGCCCAGAAGTGTTATGGTTATTGCGTGATTAATTTTTGACAGTCCTGTTTTGGCCTTTGGGCGTTCTTTGCGTGGTTCCCTGGGCTGGGGGGACCCGTACAAGGGTCTAATTCATGAGCATGGGTATCTCGGGTTGTTGACATGCATCGGTAATTGGCTTGAAGTGGACGACGATGTGCTAACAAGCCCATCACTTGGTCATCTTGGCTAGATTCTAATGAGTTAATTGCGCTTTGGGCTTAATTTGTTGGACCCCGAAGCCCGCTTTTCTAAGATGAAGAGGTAAAATTTCATGCAATTACAAACAAAATTTGGTATATTAGTCGACCATTACAAAAACAAGTTAATAAAACAAACCAAACCGACTGCTAAAGAAACCTGGATTTTAGTCATGTAATTCAAAATCGAAAAAGCTCATTGTTTTGTAATATAATTCAACTTGTAATACTTAGTTTTGAAAGAAGCTACCTAATAATTTAATAGAAATGTCCATAGTTGAACGTTCGATAACTTTCTACATATTTTTCAAACAGCTGAGTTTCTAAAGTAAATATAAACTAATATACAAAAGAAATTTAAATACAGTAAAATACACTTAAGTGTAAAACATGTAAATGCAAAACACTCGTTAAAGTACATAAAAATTTGATAATATTTTTTTTCGGGAATAAACATTTAGCCTAATTTTGCACTTAATAAATGCAACACGGTTAATATCAAAGCTCGTTTAAATGCACTAAACATGGAAATGAACAACTGCTTTAAACGGATTTGAGGAGGAAGTTGATGTAGACGAACATTATGACGGTGTTCCCGAAGAGATGAAACCAACCTGAGCAAATTGTTTTAATACTTCTTTTTTAATAGTAAATAAAATAAATGGTGCAGACTTTTTAATTGTCCTAATATTTAACGATGTAACAAAAGAAAAGAACTGGTCAAGTGCGAGTCGGACTCGCGCACTAAGGGTTCCGGACTATTAAAAACACCATCTATACCTAGAAAGAAATTTAAATCATGGCCAGAAATGATAACAACTAAGTGATCTATAACTAAATATAAAATAAAATTTAATTTTTTTATTTTAAAGAAAAAAATTAAATGCGTTCGTAAATTACTTACAATTTTTTTTCTATCGTATAGTACACAACATTTTTTTTGTAGCTATTTACTAACCTACATTAACTAATTTTGTTCATTTGGAAATGTGTAAAAATTAGATTTTGTTTAATATTGAGATTTGAGATCTTACAATTTTCCACATTTTTTGGAGTTGGATCAATTTATATAGGGTAAAATTTGAAGTAACTTTGATGGAATGAAAATATAAGGAATAGTTTTTACGAAAATGTTCTATAAAAAGAAAAATAATATGTTACATATATCATTTCAGATGTTTTTAGGAATGATGAAAGCTTCTTTCTGGGGATATTTAAAAATTCGACAGCATAGAAGAATGAAAGATATTTTTGGTAGATACACCACCTCGATTTTCACCCCTTGGACCACTACCCTAAGAAAAATATAACCAAACAATTGATTCTGATATAAATTTGGTTGCTTAGTTATGCAATTATTTAAGAAAGTGGAACTACTAACTACTATTAAATTGTTTCAATATGTTTATGCATTTGATTTAATAATATCAATGTTGCATTTATTCAATTAGCACCTCAAAAAATCAAAACATCAAAAAATTTAAAATTATTATTGATACGAGCAATAAACTTCAAAATTCCGGATATGTCCAGACTACATCTTCCGGAATAATCTAATTAAAATAAAAACTGAGTAAAGCTAAAAGACTCCTATTTCAAAACGATTGTTGAAATTACCGAATAAATAACAAAGTTTGTGATATTCACATTAACAAATTTAGCATTCTCGCTAAATGTTGGAAAAAACGTTTGTTATCACAAGAATCACAGAGGACAAAAGCTATACCTTCACATAAATCTTAATATTTCTAAGGATCAAGGATGAGAGAAAAAATGGTATTTATACGAAAAGTAGCTGCTTTTGACTTTGTCCTCATCCAGTTTTCCATTTAACTTGCTCGTGCTCCGTATCCATTTCCCACATAATCCTCTAATCCTGTCACTCGTCACCTGCGAGTCTTCAGCGCTTCAAATTTAGCCTGCTTAGAAATGCAGAAATTGAAATCCTCTTTTCAGTAAATAGATCGCCAAACCTCCTGAGAAAATTGCCGTAGGCCTGAACCAATTTAAAGTCTTTTCAGCGCTCTTGCTAAGCATTTTACGTGAATACGCGCCCCTAATAATCGCCTTAAGTGTATCAAGTTGGACCTTTGGTCAGTTGGCTGAAAGGAACTGGCGATCGTTTTTGCCATTTAATGCGTTTGTTTGACGCCCGGTCATCCGTTTATTTTGTAAATGTTTCTCCTTTGTTCCCAGCCATTTTGACTGTTCGAAATGTGTCTGGGTACATTTATACATATGTGAAAATATGTCTAATAAAAGAAACAAATTCTGAAATCGATCGGCTAGCTCCCTTATTTATTTCTACTAAAGAAAACATATGACCAATTCGATCAATATACTCTCCACAAGATTTTTAAGCGGGAAAATTTCAACTATTCCGACAGGAGACAAATATTTTGGGAAAACATTTCGCCCCAGTTTGAGTCAGTTCACCAGAAGGAAACCAGACCGCACCACTCAGCTTTTAATCCTCGTCTATAAATTTGGATGAAATGTCATCACTTTCATGAGATCCTTTCTAGACCACAGCTGGAAATTTGTTGTGGTGCAGGGCAGAAGCCGCACCGATTTATTTTTAAATGGATTTGTGGAATTGTGTGCCTTCCCAGCTAATCTCCAATGACACCGTTCATACATTACGGATTTGGGGGATTATCCAAAGTATGATCGGACCCATATGGAAATTAAAGTAAGTGATGAGAGCGACACAAAATGTTGAATTAATCATTCCACAAAATTTCTTAAAATATTTGTTAACATTCAAAAGGAACCCGATCTAATTATTATTTTATTCATGTACTTAAAGGGACAACAGCTGTGAAACCAAAGTGTCCTTCTAGTTAGATAGGCACCTTGGGACCCCTGAGGATCACGGTCAATTTGGGTTCTAGCGGTAGAAGTGATCCTTCATATGCGGTGACACTTTGTGTCTGTTGTTGACACATGTTTCTCGTGTTGCTACATATCGTGCCCTCAAAGGGAATCGATCGTTGCTTTTGTCCTTCTTTGCATCTTGGCCTGTCGCCACATGCTACTTCAAAAATTGATCGGTTTTACAAGGAATTCTCCGTTTCGCCAGGGGATTTGGATCACGTTCCTCTAAGGAGATCCTCTGTAGCGTGCATAATGGATCGACTCGCATCGCACCTATTCATCACAATGAAATTAAAATGTTATTCAATTGCTATACAATATTTTAGCTGCAAAATAAAAACTGCATTCCCGCAGTATGAATTTATGTTTAACCCAAACTAAAACTGCAAGGATGTCGGACTGAATTTGTCTTTTCTTAAGACGCGGCCAAGGTCATTGCATACATTTTGAAAACAAAACAGTTTTCCTTGGGTAAGTTAACGCACTGATCTTGCTATTTTCTCTAGGATATATTTTTTGAATAAGATCTACAGGAGGGCGATCATTATTTTACGGTGTTTTGCTTGAAATTTACTTATGTCTACAACTTGAAAATTAGTTTCTTTTGTGTAAAAACCAATAGTTAACCAATGAACTTCTTACTAATTTTTAAATGTTGTAAATAAGTGTCTGCTCATCTGGTTTCCATAATGGCCATGACCTTGAACCAAGTTGGAATATAATGTAAGCAATAATCTTCTTGTGTACAATATACAATTACTGGTTAAAATTAATTGGATTGCTCCCTCATATCAGATCTAAAATTAAATTAGCATTTGTTGTCATTATTTGAATTGAATGGAAAGAATTTAAGAAATATTTTAAAGTTACAGATGAGATATTAACATGCTTCAAAAATAATAGGTACGCTTTTGGAGCCTAATTTATAAATACTTTGCAAATTTTGTCTCAAACATATGTGATACATATGTACGTATATGCACATTAGATAATCTTTTAATAAGATCAAACTTTATTTTAGTCGGAGAGGAAAAACAATTTTGTTTAGTTCAAAACCGAAAGCATAAGATACCACGCCAAACGGAGAAAACAAAATTAGGAAAGATATATTCATAAGGTAGGAAGCTACGTATTAAAAAAAAAAGAAGTATAATAGCTTTTTAGTTCTTGTGTTCAGAATATATTCATTGCAAGTTATTTGTTTTTAATTTTAAAGACTTAGAAGAATTAACATTTTATTTGTTTTTTTTAAATTATTTATTGCGTTGAATAAATATATATATGTAGATTTGTTTCGCCATTTATCAGGTAAATCGATATTGTGCATATCGTGTTCATGAATCAATTTAGAAACAATAAAGATGTTTGACACGTTTCAAATCCACTACATTTAAAACAGTTGAAAACAGTTTTATAATTTTTGGAACTTTAACATTATTGTGCATATGACGCGTCTTAAACTAAAATACTACCTTTAAAGTATTTCTATAATTTTTCCGCATTTCCTGAATGAGAATCATATTAAACTGAAACCGTGTAATGTGGATAAGTACACTGTCGGAAATTTTGGTCTTAATTTTAAACAAAAAAGTTTGTGGAGAATTCCACACGGAATGTTGTATTGTTTACAACGAACACTTTCAAATGTTTAAAATGAGAAAATCAAATACGTTTAAAGCCCAAACCAAACAATTTTAAAAACTATATTTCAATCTCACAGCTTGAAACTGAAACCGGACAAAGTTTAATACCGTAGTTTAAATATTTAAACATCCTTGAAGTTTATTAATAAAACTTAGGTTGTTAGAGATTTTTTCCCATACTGAAAATACAACGTAGAAACTCTAGAGAATCCTAGATTTCAAAAATAAAAGGATTCTGTTGAATTGTTTTATGTATAATTAAACAATGTTCATTTAAAAAAAATATATTTATTTCCTTCAATACAATTTTTATGTAGTCTACATTTCGAACATTTAAAAAGTTATAATTTTTTATTGCAGGATAAAAACACAGATACGATCGCTCCACTCCATTGGCGTTCACTTGTTCTTAGAGAGTTCTTTTTATTTTCAATAGTTTAATATATAAACCAAATTTATATTTCCAAGGCTCCTTGGATTAGAAAGAAAACGTTCATACATAGTTTCCTTTGCGTTATAATCAAAATTTTGACTAAAGTGCTTCTGAAATAAGTTAAAATTCATTTAAGTTTACCTCCTGGTTCACGCAAATACGTAGTGATGAAATACTTTGAAATTAATTATATGAACAGTCTGCTAAATAAAATTTAAAAAAAATTTAAAAATGCTATTATTGGTTTATAATAAAGGCTTTTGAAACTTATTAATAAAATTTAAAATTTAATTTTAATTTTTGATTTTTATGGAAAGCAATTGGGATTTTAAAGGGAATAATATTAATATCGCATACAGGGCCGTCTTAGGCCATGCAGAAGCCCTTGGACACACAAAATTTAAGAACGCAAAACAAAAAATGTACTTTTTTTTAAGTGACTTTATTGGTTATTATGATTAGTTTTATACAAATCAAATATAATTGATAATTGATGTGTTAAAATATAATATATTTTGTCAAAAACAAAAAGATATTGTGTAAAATGTACAAGTTCTTATTATTTTAATTTTTTTTTTTCCTCCTACTTTTAATTAATTGACTAAAATTCGTGTAACTTATAAACTATAAGGATTATCAAGAAGAATTTTTTCTAGAGAATTTATTGATCTTTTTAAGGGTGAACTCCATTAAAAATGCAACTTGATGCTGCTTTCCCGGTCGAGTAAATTTTTTCGCCCTCGTCTGGGGTTTGTTTTGAAACCAGAACCCGCCATCATAATATAAAAGAGGAAAACATAAATTGGTTGCTACTGGGAATTGTTTGCAGTTTATATAGAAGCCCGCAGTGCTTCCTGCTGGAGCAACTCCGGCTAAAGTTGCTAACAACCCTTGTGTATTCCGCGTCTCGTTTTCCGCGGCACTAATAAAGGACCAAACGATTTGATTTCACATGGTCTGCAACGTGAGATCCAGTCCCAGTTGGACCTTCGATTTCCTCTCCAGATTTATCCCAAGGCGAAAGAGGGAACAAAATTCGACCCCCTTTTGCTGTGATTTCTTCTTTCAATTGAAACACAATTTGCAGGCGTCCTTGTGTCCATCGACGCAAATCAAGATTAATATCCGAATTTTATTGGGCCGCAGTGTGGCTGGGCACCTCCACTTGTTGAACAAACATCCCGCGTGGGCCTGCACATCCTGGGCTTAGTTATTGTGACCACTGGGTACTTAAGTCTTTTGTATTCCTCGCGGCGACTGCGTTTAATTCAAATCCTAGAAATGCGGGCGCAATTTTTCATTTCACCAGCCGTCAATTAAGTGGCCAAGTGGCCACCAAGTGCCGCACCATGGCAAATACTCAGTGGCGTACGCATCGCCGGCTTATTAACGGCCCTAGACCCGATCTGGGTGCCTTTGTGGCCTAATGAAAAACGCGAGAAATGTTTACAAAACTAATCAGCCCCTAAATTTGGGAAAACGCACCGGACATGCGGGTGGTGGTTGTGGTTCGATGCCCAGACGCGGACTTTTGTGCGGACGCATGGTAATTTAATTTTAAGAGAAACCATGACTCTGGTTATCGAAAATTACGAAAACAAAGGAAGGAAAACCTTCACGTCTAATTTACAAAATTGGAGCCTTTGTCCTTGGACGTGCTAGACTTTAGTCATAGAGCTCAAAGAACTATTTTATAGCCTGTAACCAAAGTGTGGCCTCAGCTTAGGGATTTTTATTGGGTTCATGGCGAAGTGCTGGATGGCCTTGCAGTTCGTGGTGCAATATACCAATAAATACATAAAATTTTGGGCAAAGTCGCTGGTTTTTTGTACCTTACTCAGCCTTGACTGTGTAACGCGAGTTACCTTGACTGAAAAGAATTTAACGATTGTTTTGCCTCTTCATTATAGATTTATGCCCCTTGTAAATTTCTTTTTAGACTCAAACGTAGTCTTTAACCAAACTTGTAAAGCATATGTTTCAAAGGCATAAAGCAGTTATAACAAGAGTTACGATATTGAGGAAATGTTTGTTAACCCGCAGTGGTTTTATCAATTTTTCAGAAACCACTTTATTTTTTAAAAAAAAATATGTATTTGTTTGAAAGGGTCACTCGGCGTTAAAGCAAAATTTGTGTTTGAAGTATAAATTATAAATGTACATCTCGACTAGAATTTATAGGGGGCATACCTCAGTAGCGTGCGGGCCTCATGTAGCAAATGAGGGGCATGCCGATAGAGGAATTTTCCCATAGATTCCTCATCAGTACCTCACAAAAAAAAAATAATCAGCGATACTGAAGTGAGGTATACCTTAGGAATTTTTCATATCCATATATTTGTAAATTATCAGCTGTGATCGATTATAGCACTAATCCCAGTTTTGTTAACAGCTGTCTTATCGGGTTTTCCTTACGAAAACCTCATACTTTAGAACCTATTACATGAAGTATATATCATTCATGCACATCATATTGCGCAAGCGTAGATACATATGTATATGTATGTACATAAATATATAGTATATTTTCATGAGTAGTTACAAACATTCGCCCGTCTGTACAAACGTAAATTATATAATAATATTTTATTGTTAACATCTAAATAACTCTCACTTAATTAATTTTTAAAAATGGAATGGTGGGCGAACTGCTCGTTTTAAAAAGCCATTTGAATAAGCCGATAGTGAAGTACACGACGAGTAGTCAGAATAGTACTTCAAGTTTGAATGTGTTTTTGTTTTCATTAACAGTTTTTTTTATAATACCTACTTATTATATTTTATAACTCCTTATACGCAAGTGCTATGTAGTTTATTATGTTTATTAAATTTTATTTTAAAAGTTCTATACCTAATCTATTCTAGTAGGTATTAACTAAACAATATAACTATTAATAATTACTACTTCATTGATAATTTTCATTAAAAGGTAAAGAAAAATAGAAAATTTTTAATAACGTCTCACTAGCAAAACATATTTCTAATTCGATTAAATTTGTCTTTTTCGTATTAATAGTATATAATCCGATTGATTCTCCGTAAAAATTTTAAATCGGAAGTGTGGCTAGCCTCGTACGGACCCCAACTGCTGCATCCGGCAAAATACTAGTCGGGATATTAGCGGCTAAATTTCTTACAGCTATTGACTTACCTATCACGCTTAAGTTAACTAAGAAATCTTTTGTTTTACTATTTATTTACTATACGTATATATAGGTGCATGATATGATACGCTATCCAAAGACTGAATTAATTTTTCCATGGTATTCCTTTACTTTGTAACATCTATATTTTCATATTAAGACTTGCACGATCCTTTGTTTTTCGAAAATTCCCACATGAACATTGAACATATCTGAAATAATTTCATTTTATAACCTTCACTATATGTATATGTATGTACAAACACTATACAGTGTAAAGTAAGTAAATCCGGTTAGCCTCTGAAATACAGAGGTATCACACAACAAGATTTTAACATAAAAGAAAAATGTTTTGCGTTTATTAAAAGTAAACAAACGAATGTCGAGTACAGCTTACCATGAGAAAAGTGTTTATTTAAATTATCCTAATATTTGCAAACTGAAATGCCACATCAATTCAATATTGATGGATTTCATTTGGCTTTAAGCAAACTGAACAAAGGCCTCCAGGTAGTCTCCCGATGTTAAAGAAATTGGCAGTACGAATTTGCAATGACCTAAATAAACAGAAAGTGATGGGTCTTATTTTCTGAAAAGTAGTTCCATAAGAGTTTCTAACAAACTGTAGTCAGCTCAGTCAGTTATTTAAATAAAGTGGTAAAAAGCGAAAAATTAAATGCTCATTTTCACGACTATATTATACCTATCTTAGGAAAATTCGTAAAGAGATTATTCAATTATTTTTTTGGTTTCATCCGCTTCATAAGTCTGCAGGTATATTTTATTTAATTTATTCAAACAATTAAAAAACAAAATTTTGTATTTACCAGACTTTTATGCAGACTATTGGAGGTTCCTAAAATATGCGCAAATGCAAACGCTTATTTTTACCCGACTTCAGTTTTATCTGATTTGCAACAAGTACTGCGCTATCTAAGTATATAGAATAAGAAAAACACGTTTTAGACAAAAGTAGGTAGGTTCGTACATACAATTCGGCATAGAGTCCGAATCTGCGGTGTATTTAATATATATATTGTTTACAATATCTTTTGTGTGCCTGTGATTAATTCAATAATTAATGTGATCTGTTGAAATAATTAAATAATCACTAGCAATAATTTTTAATCTTTAAAGATTAGATTTTAACTATACTAGAAACTGAGTGAAACAAATTTCACGAAAATCAATATAATTTTACTACACATAACAATTGTTGCAAATTATGTTGCAGGAATGTCAGTGTGTGATTTTAAAGCAAAAAAGTAATATTTTCTACTAAACATTAGTATAAACACAAGAATTAATCTTCTGCCATTGCACTGTTAAGTTTCATAAATTTCGTAGAATAAAAACCAAACTATTTTGAAAAATTATTAAATTATATTATTTTATTCGTTTTTAGTGTAACAATTAATTCATAAGAAATTTAACTTTAATTTGGTGCAAAAATTTACTTGCATTCGTTTGCGTAATTACAGAAGTTATTTTTTACTTTCGAAATGTTAAATTAATACCCTTTAATCTTCGATGTAATTTCATTACAGGCAGTTGAGTGCATAGTTTAATAATGCTAAATTTACTCCAAAATTTATAACAGTGTAGATTTTTTCCGGAAATTTTAATTTTTTATATCAAATTCTACTTACTTAAATTTTATTGGAATGAAGAGAAAGTTATTCATTATTTGTACATACATATTTTGGATAAGATTCTAAAATTATAATTATACTTACTCTTAAATTGTTATTTTTGATTTGATTATAATAATAAAAACTTTAAAGATTAACTTACTTTTAGAATGAATTCTAATTAAACAAAAATTGTAATTTTTCTTCTTTTTGGAAAGAAGTTGGAATCGAAAAAATAACTTCTCCTTATAAGTGTAGTACTTAAATCATGCACATAGCTTTTAAGTCTAAGTATCTTTGAACGTACATATGTATTTCAGGAAAAGAAAATGGCAATGTACCCACCTACATGACCAAAAATTTGGGTTTGAGCTATACCTTCTTTTCCAGCATAAAATAATAAATGAGAGAATTTAAGCCATCAGTTTTATACGTAATTTCACTCCTGCGGCTGTTTACATAAAGTTTACAAAATTGATTGAATTTAAGACGAAAAACTTCAAAATAACATAATTTTAGACTATTTTACTGAATTACTCCAAAAATGTGTACTTTTACGATAGTGATAAATGTTTCCACAGAAAAGAAGAAAATGTAGGTACAATTGGTCTTAAGTTCAGTGTGATTTTACATTCAGTTTTCAAAGTTTATTATCTTAATATTTTTGGATCTTAATTCTTTAGGCGACGATTTAAAACCCAAAATACTCTGATTTACATTAAATGATTGAGCTAAGCTCGTTTAATGATCTTCTCAGTGCATATCTCTTAATGCTTTTAAAAAAAGCTTGTTTTTAAAAAATCTAAAAATCCCACACATATTTTCATCGATCGGCGTTACAAAATAACGTCCCACTCTATCCAGCCATCTGAACGCGTTAACCATTACGGAAAATATTTTGAAACCGTTGGATTGTCAATAAATATGAAAACCATAGAAAATTCCCATTCCACTTAAGAAATTAAGCACAATTAGACGAAGTCATCAGAACGAGGAGGAAAAACGGCGGGGATAAAAAAGCGTAAAATTTACGAGTGACTGAAGGTAATGCGCGCGCAGCTCAAAGAGCCGAGGCGTTTTCTTATACTTAAAAGATCGCCGCGAGCCGCAGCAGCCCAATAAATTACGAGGTGGAGGCAACAAAGCGCTGGCCAATGGACGCTGCGTCTCAAGAGAAACGGGCTCAGCGGCCGAGCGCTGAAAGGTTCACACTTGGGATTTTTGACGCGGCCTGACTACGATCGCGTCGCGGCTGCTACAGGTGTCTTTTCGACGGCCTGTGTTTTGAGCGCTTTTGTGGCCGTTCAAATTGAAAACCGTTGAAAACAAATTTGTGACCTAACACCTAATGAACGATAATGCGTTGATGACCCGGCGAAAGACCCGATGACCGCGTCGTAAGATGTCAGATTTATTGTTCTTTTTGAAAGTGGCTCCTTTGAGGCACCTTCTGCCCTGAATAGAGCAATTGGGAAGAGAAATTGGTCGCGTCGAGAGGTGGCGCGGCGCGTAAAAATGTCATTTCCGCGTTTTATTAGGCGGACGAGGCACGAAGGTGTCGCGGGATGCGCACTCCCCTTTTCACATTTTAAACAGAAGAGCAGCTCTCCGTGAGGCGGAAACAATCAATCGAGGAACTCTGTCAAGGATACTCGGGGCTGCGGTCCTTATCGATTCGAACGGCCACCCCCGCCCAGCCCTGCGGAGATCTTTCTTTAAGATTTTCCCGCAAATATTTTAGTGGCGATAAGGATGAGAACTTTTCCGGCTCCAAGGCTTTGTTTTCTTTGGAGTTTTCCTCTTGCGTATTTTATTTTTGCAGCACGAGAAGATGTTCCGTGGATGTGTCTGCCAACATGGCTGCCGGAGAAAAGAAGCTGAGTGGCCTCTTTTGTTCTAAGTCACGTCCGCAGCGCCGTAGTGTGGTATCCTCGTGCCGTACTTTGGCTTTGTTAGTCGAAGAGCCCTCCGTCTAGTCGAGGAGCATCCACAGAGGAATGCCAAAGAAGGGAAAAAATTGAAGCCGCCGACAGGAGTTTCAGGTTTTTGTCATTTTCACAAGAGCTGAGTATTGTCTCCGCTGCGAATTGTACTGACTGCAAATGAACGTAGAGCCTTAGATTCAGCCTTAACCCCAATTGGATCCGAGGTTACGCCTTATATATCTACCATGAATATTTTGTTTATTTACTAGATGAGATCCTGCCTTCAAAATAACTTTCTAGTGCAAACCTGCAGTCCTGAATTTTTCTGTATTGAAGAAAAAATCCTGCATCCTTTTGGCAAGTTTTAAAATTGTACAATTACTGTGTAAAATAATTTTTGTGAATTCATAATATATAATTTAACAGATATAGTGCGTCAGATAAAAAAACAAAAGTAATCGCGTTTTTCTTGAAGCCCATGATTTCTCAAAATCTAATTGACCAATCACATAAGGTATATATTTAATTTTCGTCATTAAAAATCAACGCAAATGTTCGTTTTCAAACTTTAAAAAATATGCCAAATTGTGCTCAATATTCAAGATATATGTATAGCTACTAATATATTATGAAAAACCATTGCATAAATAAACTGAAAAAATTTAGTAAAGTTAGCTCAAAAATCACCCCCCTAGACAAGAATCTTAAGAATAAATTCTATATACTTAAGAAAATTACCAAAAACACCGCGATTTATTTCGGTTTTTTTGCTATATCCCTTTAAATTTATTAAAAACAGGTTAATTAACGCAAAAATGCCTACTCCAGAAGGCGTATTTTAGAAAATAAATTTTTTAATTTTGTGTGGCCAATAGCTCCTTATATACTAAGAAAATTACCAAAAATGGTAAAAAACCGCGATTTATTTCGAATTTGTTGCTTTTCCCTTTGAATTTATTAAGAACAGATTAATTAACGCAAAAATCCCTGCTCCAGAAGGGTTATTTTAAAAAGTTAATTTTTTAATTACAAATTACAATAAAATACTTGTGGAAAATCATTTCATAAAAATTCTTTACAAGTATAGGAGAATAATTTATTGGGATGTCGCAAAAGTAAAAGAGTTTTACAAATTATTATATGCTTCTATTATGTTTAAGTTTGCATTATATGGATGGAGTATTCAACCCTGAAATTGACAACAAGGCCTATAAATAAACTTCTACCGCTCAGAAAATAAGAGGTTCGTATAAATGCAGGGATTTTTACTGGACACTACCCTCTAAGGTACCACCTTAATTAAATTGGCAAAACAAAGACGGCTACCTGTCGGTTCTGTCACTATAGCAATCTCACAGCAACTATTTCGTCAATATTCTGAACTAACTATGTAGATGCAGACTAACTTACCTAGGCGAAGTATTCTCGAATCTAGAGGAAATAATTGGCTCCATTAAAGGCCTTATAGGCCCTATAGGAACTTCAGAGTAGCCAGTCGGGGGTTTACAATAAACCTAATTTAGTCGTAGCGATTTCAAGGTCACCCGATAGCCTCTTGACACCAAATTCAATCAATCTCCTTACACCATACTTTCGTACCAAGCTCGACTGTGTTTCTCTTCACTATAAATTTTTCATTAGTGTGAATTATTCTAAAGTTTGTTTTGTAAAAATTCAGCCTAGATATTTGTCTCTGAAACTAAATTCTATCATTATCTAATAATTTTGACGATCGACTGAACAAGGATTATATTTCAAAGATTCTTAGATACAGATAGATATTTATTGATGGCCAAGGTGTTTCAATCCAAAATAAACATTTTTCGTGTGCATATTTTCTTTGCATGGCTAGTGCTATAAGTCGCAATATTTCAGGTAAAAAAGTGATAATTAATATTTTTATAAATACATAGTAATCTTGAAGTTTTAAAACATTATATAGGTACTATGCTGCGAGAAAAATACACCTAAAGAAATTAAAAATAATTATAAGGGTTTTCTTAAGTTTTTCATCCAAGGAGGTAAATTAACTAAAATAAAACAATGGAGACAATTTTTTTTAAAAATACTTTTAAATAGCATTTCGATTGAAAAAAGAGCAACATTTTTGATGCAAAGGAAATAGTATCAATATTTTTTTGAAAGTTTTCACTTTGATTTGGGAAGACATTACACTGCTATTTATAAGTAAAAAAAATTTGCTTTAAACGAACCAAGTCGATGGTTGATGCTCTATTTACCTTGTTTCATATAATTCTTCTTTATATTGTATTATATATTTACAAATAACAATAACAAAAATAATATAAAACAGGTGAAAAACGAGGGTGTTATTGTATTATTTCTCGATTAGTGAATTTTGAAAGAAACTCAGCATAGTGAGCACCAGAAGCTAGGAGGTTTTGTAACTTCTTAGAATTTATCTTTAAAGGCGAATGAATGTCCGAAAGGGCGCAAATCAGCCGCTCATTGTATTTTAATTTTGACGCAAAAATAGTACTCCACCTTTGTCAAGATACAGATTTGAAAGATTTGAAAAAATATAAATGAGCTCGTTCCTTTCAGAGCTGGACACGCCGGGATCTCTTCCTTGCTCTGCTTTTGTTTCATTTTCGGTAGAAATCACCATCAGCCGGGCTCCGTCACTCACCCGTTGCTCCTGGACAATGGCCACAGGGATTCCGTCGTGCTGATGCATGTTTTCGTTCAATTTTTTTCCTAGAGCGTTCGATGTCGTGCCGAATTTTTGCTCCAGCCGGTGACACCGACAGTCGAGTTCGTTTTTTTCATCCTGCAGGACAGCTCCTGGCGGGCAAAAAGTGCTGCGACGAATTCTGTCTAAATAGCTCACTTTCCTATTGTGGGTCGAGAGCTGGTAGTTTATAGGCAATAATTAAGTGCAAATGCCTGCGAAACAGCATGGCTAAACATTTGTCACGTCACGGCAGAAGGCACGGGACCACTGTCCCGACGGGGCCGCATACTGTTCCACCCGGCGGGAGCCTCAAAATGTCGTGTCGGAGTCGAAGATTTCGATGGATTCTTCCTGAGGTGCGGGAGAGATCTGGTGTCTGTCTTCGGTGCGTCCTTGAAGATCATGCGTTCGGCGATCGGAACTATGACCTTGGAGCTGCGTAAGACCGCGACTTAATAGCGCTAGGTTAACCAGGGAACGCAAGATGCCCTTGCGATTTATCGCGGTGAGCTAATGTTCAGTGTGAAGGACGATTTTCGGGGAGTAAATTAATCGCTTTATGCGGATTACCAACAAGGTCAACTTTTATGCTTCTTTTCATAATTTGTAATGCTGATTGTGGACGTGGTAGACCACGGACGCAATTGTTAGACAGTCGACGATATTTGTAGACCATTTTTATAGTTTCAGAAGTTTTTTATTAAGTGGTTTCAATCATGGTATATTTTCTGTAATAGACCACATACACATATTTTTCGAAGATCCTGCACCAATGCGCTTAATTCAATCGAGTTTTGATGTCCTGCGGTAGCACCTATTGCTTTTATTTTCACCATACAGAACACGAAGTCCTTTTACATTTCGAAATGAGATTATTACCACCCAGTTCCTCCCAAAAGGCGTATTGTTGTCGACCAGCAGTTGGCGGGAGAATTACTCCGGAGGCGATCGCCGATTTTAATTCACATCGAGAAATACGATGAAACTTTTTGTTTTGCCGGCTTTTTGGTGACCCGTCTTTGTTCGGATTCAACCAGCGAAATCGATGCCTTGATGGAAATCAAAATCTGGCCAGTTGTTGACTAAACCGGGGAAAACAATTATTACACGTCCTTTGTCGAGATCTGCAACCGAGGTAATGAGTTTTCCATGCGATTTAACTTTTTCTGAATTTTTTTCTGAAATATTTTACCCGAATGCGTAGTGAATTTTTTCTATTTTTAGGGATAACAGAGAGCTCCCTGCGGTTTAGAGCTCTTGATCGCGCCCATATGCGTTATATCCTGTTTCTTGGCGAACTCGATAGTCGGTTGACAAGAATCCAGGCCTTAAATCAAAGAAACAGCCTTTGAATGTTGTGGGTAAACAAACAGCCATTTCGATGGTGTAAACACTAAAGATCAGAGAGCTCCGTCCCAAATTTATTTAGATAGACCTTCTTTTACATTCATTGCTTAGAAAACAAACGATTTTCTTCATAAAATCTCATTGACCTTGGATTTTTTTCTTTCCGTTGGCTCTATCAAAGGCATATCTTCACTCTGTTTACAGTAGGACCCCAGTTGATCCACTTAGCCCCAGAATCTGCTGTCAAACAATGCATCAATCACTCGGGGCGGCCTTTTTATTCGCGACCAAAATTGGATATATCTCTGTTTGATACCCAATCTTTGGATTACAGAGCCGAACTCTCCGAAAATTCCAGCTGTTGACTAGCAATAATATTTAGAAAACAATTTCTTTGCGCCATCATTATCACATCAAGAGTCTCTTGACGATTGATGCACCATCTCAGACCCAGCTTTAGCGTCTTTAATGCCGCCGAGTCTGCGCAAACATACCTTTAAAATGCGATTAGCGTAGGATTCAAATTCGCTTTTGATGTCTGTGGCTCAATGTTATTTGTTTGGTTGTACCGCAGACTCTTTTTCAGACAAAGTGAATTTTTGCTTTGTGTCATTCAACTCGTCGTCGGATTATTTTTCAATTATACAAGGGCTCTTCAGAGGCAACTTAGTGCATTTGTTATTAATTTTTTTCGTTTTATTAGTCTACTTTCATTTTTGGTATTTTTGTCTTGTCCTTGAAATTATTTGCTCGAAGAGGTCACTTAATCATTGTCTGCTGATTGATTTTTTTAAATTCATATTTAAATATCATCTTGATCATCATGTTAATATCAATTATTATTACTAATTTATTTATATTTATTTTCTTTTTTTCAGTTTACATTTTTGTCTTATTTATGAAATGTATTCAAAATATCAAAAAAGAGCTTTCACTCAAAAAACTGCAATGGGAGTATAAAGAAATAAAGAAGATGATCCTTAGGTACGCATCTTTAATGAGATGTTTGAGAAGATAAGCAAAATCAAGGTAAGTTATATTATATTTATAATATAATATTTTCCATTTTTTTAAATTATTTTTTCTTTAATAAAATTTATTTTGATTGTCTAAGAATTTTTAAGAAATTTTAATCTTTTGGTATATCCTTCAGGTATAAAGGAACTTCAGGAATTTTTAATACATATAGGAGTCTAGCAATATAGGTATGTAAATCCACAAAATTTCTCCACAAACAGAACAAAAACGAAAGGATTAGGATGTTTTGAAAATATTGTGAAATAATTTCACCGGAGACAGGTTAAGAACTTATTTCATAAGCTGAAATTCAAAGCAGATGACTTAAACCTTTCGTCCGTGATCTCTTTCTGTCGGAGGATTTTTAAAATTTTCCAATTAAAGTAGTCCTTTTCACTGTCGGTTTTAAATTTTAATCCCGATTTACCTAAAAGGCCAACCATTCTGGGCCTAATATAATCGCTTTAGGAATACCACCGAAATCGATACCGAAAGGATTTTAAGCGCTGGCAAATAGCCTTAATGTGCCGACAAAGGATGTGGAGTGAAGGTAATTACCTCAGTAATTGATACCCTTACCTGTTGAAGTGCGTTGTCTTCAATCTCGGAAATGTAAACAAGTTTTTGGTATAAATGTTTGGCTGATTGATCCTGCAGGATTTAAAGGGTGTAGGAGTTTGTAAAAACAAATATGTACAGTAGTATGCAAGCATTTCTAAAATGAATTCTCACTGAATAGCAGCTTGAGTGAAGACAAAGAAAATTGAGACTAAAAATCGTTTTGCACAGTAGTCGGTCGAATTGACAGTGCAGCCTGATTGTCGTTTTTCATTTGACAAACAATGGATCTAGCGAGTTTTCCAAAGAAAAGATTTCTCCAGTCTTTCTGGGTGGCTGATTTACGGCTTTACGATCAGTCAATATGCAAACATCATAATGAAACCCAACAAGGACAATTGTCTGGCCACACGTTGCACACAACAAGACCTTTTACGGCCGTGATATACGGCTTAACTGCACCGTCATAAACTTTTATTGGAGAACCCTGTAAAAAAATCAAGACCTTGCATGACTTTCTGTTTGTTTATCAGTTTTATGGCACTTGTTTTTTGGTAGGTCTCAGCAGTTGAGAGCTCATATTCTTAAAAACTTAGCAAACACTTAATCTTGAATTTTAATATACATATAGAAAACTAAGCTTCAAATTGAGATCGTTCTCGTTTTTTCTACATGTATAAAAATCAGGGACTGCAGATAATGATTATGATCAAAAACTTTAAATTATAAAATAACGATTATTAAGCAATTTTTATTTTTCGATCACTCGATAAAGATTAAGAATTAATTTTTACTTTTGATTGTTCGAAATAAAACTAATTTCATTATTTTCCTTCTTTTAAGGGGTGGAAAAAAAAAAGATCGATACGATTCGGAATGATAGCCTCTTCTTTCTTTAAGTCGATAAAATATCGTTTCTTATTATTTTTATTATTATTATAATAATTAATTATTACCTACTTGATCGTTATCTATTAATCGAAAAATAAAATTCACTTGATAATCGCTATCGAGTGATCAAAAAATAAAAATCACTTCGTAATCGTTATGGAGCGATCGAAAAATATAAATTACCCGAAAAAAAATAAACATGCAAAGTATTATTGAATCTAAAAGTAAGACTACAAATGAAATAATTGATTTTACGTTAATATAAAGTGGTGAGTGTTTTGTTTTAAATTTCAAAAATAATGATTAATTTCGGTCCCTAATAAAAATCAGTACGGAGTTTGGCTCATTTTTATTATTGTAGAATATGAGCCATTAACATGTTAGATTTAGACATATTTTTTCCCAACACATTCTCACTCAAAAGGAGAACAATTTTAAGGTAGGTTTTTCTGGCATTCAATGTAAATTTGAAACATTTGTTTGAAAGAAAAAGTATCGCTTTTGATGTTTCTAATTTCGCATATATTTTTTCTGTTACGTAATTTATAAATAAAAAATTAGTAATCGACTATTTAAGTAATATACAAAAATTGGGTGTAAATTACAATAATAATGCTGTAATTAACTAATTAAATATAACTAACTTCCCATCTACCTTTGTAATTTTGCTCCATTTGTCTTATATCTGGATCTGATGAAAGAAGTTCAAGTGAGAAGAAAATGAATTTTTGAATTCATACTACATCTAAACCTTTTGAATATTTTCAACATATTTTCTACTGTTTAGACACATAATCAGAATATTTTTGTTTAGTACCATGAGAAAGTGTTTTGTAACCCTTCTAAAAGTAAACTATTTGAACTTGAACCTATTCTTCAACTTAAAAATGTAAATTCCTCACAATAAAATACAGGAACTTATAAAGGACTATAGCGGATAACTCTAGGTTAATTAAAAGATAATTAATTAAAATTCATTAGGATATCTGAAAAAGCTTAAGTGATGGATATTTGTAAAATTATTTTTCGATTAATTAGTACCTCAAATTCTGAAACCTCAAAAACTTTTACGCATTCAGACCTCTGTTATTATTTTTCAACTGACTTTTATTTAATCTTTGACGCATTTTGATATTTTACAACGACAACAAGCCTCGCGATTATGAGAAATGAGTTTTTTAAATTTTTGATAAGATTTTGTTTTCGAGACATGAAAATTTTAAATATTCATGATTACTTTTCTACTTATACTGATATGTGTTGTTTTTTTTAAGTACGTTAACCAAATAATTGACATTTTTGATATTGCAATCTGCCGTATACAATTAATAAATCGTCCTCGACCATTAATAAAATAAACTCGAACGAAGATTAGCTAAGTGTTTTAAAGTTACTATCGAAACCAGTAAATTCATTCAATCTTCCCAGAAATCATCACATTTTTTTATTTGGGTACGTTGCTCATTTAAAACCTTTTAATTTTTAATACATACTCGTTTTTATCTGAAGTTTCAGCTATTTTTTAAATAGAAAATTAAAATTAATTCTTTAAGCTTTTGCGAAAATAAATAGGAAGCAGTATTCCGATCTATTTCTTAAACTATCATGATGAAGATTTTCTTCCTTAGCTACCTCTCATCTAAATCAACCCTTCTAATGGTGATATTAAGAAATTCTAATTTACAAGATTTTACTAAAGATCATTTTATCGAGCGCCTGAATGCTCTAATTTGAATCTTGGTGCCATTTTCTACAAAAGTAGATTTAATTATTAAAAGTTATTGAAAAATTATATTTATGAATCTCAAATTGGAGGCTTCATAACTCGCAAATTGTTGAATGCATTGTGACATTACATTCATACTTATTAACTACCATTAGAAAAACTGCGTCTTTAACATATACTTAATTTAAGCGACTATTCAGGAAATAATTTAAGTATATCGTATTTTGAGGGGAAAGGTTGATTTTAGAGACGGTAGAGATATATAGCAGACCATAGAGTATACAGTAATTGGGTGGTACTGGTTCGTAGTTATTTTCTCAATAAATTGAAATATAAAACAAACTCGATATTTTTTGAAAACTCCAAATTGAGAATTTTAATCATCTACTGTCGGAATACCTCCATTTTACCACTGTTTGCTGAATCGCACGAAACAATTGATTCATTTGAGTCACTGTTGAATTGTTCGGTGGTTAGCCAAATGCACTTTGATCCTTTTGAGATGTTTCCGCCTGAAAGGCGTCTTTTCGTTGCAATCTAAAGAAAGTTGCACAATCGAGCGAAATAAATCACCGCCAGACGTCCGTTCGCAGGACTAAGATCGGAATCGATGTCTTATTTTCGTTGGGAGTTGTGTCAGGAGCAGGACCAAACATAGGACCCCAGGAGCCCCGGGCCAGTCAAAGGCCACGGGGCCGATCAAAGTTAAACGATTCGGAAATATTTAACGAGTTCTTTTGACAATTCCGTGCGGCCGGGTGCCGCCGTCGTCGCAGCGACGATGTCTTAATGTTTGCCCGGTGGTTGCACCCCGAGATTTTGGGCTCATTATGACTGCTGAGTCGGCAGCAATTGATCCTGGCCAGGGCCATTTTTCCGGCCGGTCATTGTGCCCGGGAGAAGTTAAAAAATGGCCCAAATAACAAATGCATAATGTGAAAACTCTTTGCTTGCGCCCTTTGTCGATAATCGATTGAAGCTACTTACTCTTGGCCGGCGGCGGTGTCCTTTGTAGGTGCCTGCCCGGCCCGTGATTATCCTTGAGATGCAGGTCTCAAGTTCGAGGCAAATTACACCGATGTGTTGAGATTCTCCCGGTGCCTTGGGGTATCCTTCGAATGCGTTGGGTAATTCGAGATTATTTTGTTCGGCAACAGGTTGCTATCGCTCATGTGCTGTTTGTTGACATCGGCAAGTGAGTGAGAAATGTTTTTGTAGCCTTTCTCTAGTGGTGAAAATACCAAGAAACTGGAACCTTCTCCGGTTACATCAAAGAGGCCGCCTCCATACATGAAAATTGTCTCTAACACTTGTTATTGGAGGAAAAATTGTTACGTCGAGTTCTTGGTAATTTACGAGGATGCTATGACAACATATGGAACTAAAAGGGTGTTCGCCCTGTAATTTGTTAGAATCTCATTATAGGTAGACAGACCTATGACCTATTTGCACTTCTCAATTAACGTAATAAATATGTGTCCTGGAACAGGTAAAGATGTGCTCACCTTTATAGATTTATAAATGAAAATTTAAATTGAATACAAAATGTTGATTGTGCAAATATTTAGCAAAGCACATGCTAATTTTACATACTATGAAGTTAATATTTACTATCAAAAGTAAGTCGACAAACTTTAAATTCAGTGCTTGACTTATTGGACGTAAATATAATATATTCGCAATGGAATGTAGTTAAATTTGAATTGTATATAGCAAATAAAAATTCCCATATTGCTATATGTATTATTCATATTTTGTTTACATACATATGTATATTAAAAACGAGGAACAAATTCGTTATTTTTAATAAAAAAAAAATTTTAAATACTACCCGAGTAAAAATATGTAGGCCCAAACCGAGCCCGCAACACGCCCGGAATTGAAGAAGCGCCCGATATACGCCCGAATCGGGCCCGTAGAAAATCCAATCGAATTATTTTGACGTTATGTGCGGAAAAATTAATTGAAATCAAAGGTAACTAAAATGAATTTGTGAGAATTTTAGAAACTTTATTAAGGAATTTTTATCCAAAAAAGGCTTTTGTAAGCTCTTTTCGATTCAATTCGAATGGATTTAAGAATAGGGCCCAGTGTGTGTGTGTAAAAATGTGGGCGCGTTTTCGGCATGTTGCGGGCGTATTTTAGGAAATGCGGGGTTGTGGCAGGCGTGATTTTTCGACAACCGTGCCTGTTGCAGGTTTGTTGCGGGATACAAAATGGAAAATGTTTGGGTGGACATCGGGCGCGTTGCGAGCGAGCTAAAAAATTTAGATATTTTTATTCGGGTATGTAAAATTGATATCAAACTAATATAAATTTATCATATAGGTACTACCATCATGTTACTACATAACATTCCAAAATGTTTACAAGCAGCTTAAGTTGTGAATTTGGAAGTTCCCATAGTTTAAATAAATGATTTTATATTGTATACATACATATATATAATTGATACATATTTATAAAGATTTCCACCGGTTTTTTCCAAACGTAACATATTTTTGCACCGTAAAAGTTTCCTTTTTCATTTCAATTAATCTTGGTAATACTCTTCGCTTAGATGCCAAAGATATTTAATCGTCATTTACTTTTCTTCGATCTGTACACAACAAAACAACGCATTAAAATATTTGACTCTTATGCTTTATACCCTTGGTAGCATATTTGGAGAATATTTTTATTTTTCATATACTAGTGTAACGCGCTGAAAATACATTTTTTGCTACTTTTTATGATTTTCATTTAGTTCTAGCATTTGTCGAGTTTAATACAAATGTATACCTTACCTTTTAAAAAAATACCTGTTAAACATTCATGGTAAGGTGGTAAATTAATTTTCTTAAAGTAACCTCTTGCTCTTTTTACTAATTTTTATCATTACTAGCTAATGAGTCTTTAGTCAAATAATTAGGGGGGTATTCTGATAAAAATGTACTGAGAACATTTGACTAGAAATTCCCAATATTTTATTCACATTTCAATTCAATCGAATTTGTCTCGAAAAAAACAAACATCACTTACGAAATCCATCATAATGATGCATGAGGCGCTATGTTTGAAGTCGACTATTTCATTAAAAATAATACATTTTAAATAATTTGTTATAATTGCTTTCATGCATGTCAATACTTAGCCTTCTTCAAATGTAAATGCAAAAAGTGCGAGATTGATTTGAATATTCTTGAATATACGGGTATAAATGTTCGAAAATTATATTTTTAAATTAAAGTTTTTGTTTTATTTCAAATAAAATTAACTACTCGCTTAGGTTAGCTACAAAGTAATTAATGAGAATTTATATATCTAAAAATTTTCTAGTCCGAATATCTCGTAAAACATCATCCTTGAAAATATTCAAAAAAACCAAACACCAAATAAGTTTATGTCTCATAATTTTTAATATACCTATATACATATCTTCTTTGCGGTTCTGAATTAATCTTCACGGTTAAAAGAATTAATATGCCTGCATTTAGTTGACTTCCCATTCAGTCATATTATTCAATATTTTCAAAAACATAGAGGTTTCATGCACAAGAAAGTAATTTAAAACCGAAGAAAAACTGACAAAGCTTGTTAGCATTAATAAGGTATGGATGGCGTAATGGGGTGAAAAATAATCCACTGGAATTATGTAAATTTAATACCTCCGAAGTGCGCGCATTAATAAAATGCAATTGATTTTCTAACAAGGTTAAACATTTGTTGGAATCTCTTTTAGAAAATGAGATTATTTGAACTCAGTGCTGCCCTATCTTCAATTTGAGTATGGCTCATGCGATACAAAGACCACCCCTTCGAACTGCTGGATGCTCGTAACAATTTTTATGTTTTTATATAAGACTACGAAACATATGTACATATGAAGCACCCATAAAATTTTTCAGCTCAATGAGTCTCATGTCTTTCGCGATCCCCTTTAATTTTTTATTATTATTTTTGCTTTTTTTCAAAGAAGGCGCTTTTCCCTTGTATATTCTTCAAATTAACCTCTTCAAGACTGGCCGCAATAGTCGGACTTTTTGAAAACGTCCCCAGACAGAAAATAGCTTCAAACGAAGCACAGTTCGCTGGGAATTACTCGTCCGTTAAAACTTTGTGAATTTACAAAACAAATGACACTCAGGGAGCAGCTGAAGCGGAAAAGCGAAGTTAGTTTCCGTGCAGGGCGTTTTCCTCGGTTCGCGTTTTGTTTTAAATCACTCAGTTGGCCAGGTACGCTGGAAAATGCGCGACTCAATCAAGGGTGAACTATGCAATTAGCCACCGACAATGCGCCGGTGACCAATGGCGGCAGAGGGCATTTGAACGTTTTAGTCCGCGGGAATTTGTTCGCGGTGAATTGGCCGCGTCTGGGCGCGGAGAAAGGCCCAAGCTCGGAACCACAAAGCCGGGCTCGAGTTTGGTGTTTGAAAATAACAAGTCAAATAATACGCCTTTGGGGAGGTAAGAGGCGGAATGGGACTTCTCGCGGCTCTCAGATACCTGGGAATTTCGGACACAGAATTATTCAAGCGGAGACCCGAGGTTAATACGTAAATAAAAGTCAAGCGGTGCTAATATGCTTACAAACTCAAAAGTTTTATTTGGTATATAATTTGAAAGCAATTCGTTATGCCTTTGATCGTCAAGTTCATTAAAAATTAATAACTTCCTTCTGTCTTTAGTGATTCAGCCAATAGGATACTGCCGGGTTTCGATAAAAATGAAAGGCAGTAAAATATAAGGTAAATATACATATTAATTATAGAAGTCTTAAAAATTTGGTTGACCTTACTTGAGGTGCTAAATATGAACTGAAAATCTAGATAATCTCAAATTTTCCATCTTGCATGTTTACAAAAAAAGAGGGGTTAAAAACTAAAACAGCCATATTTTGATAATTTTTAAATTTTCTTTTTGAATAATAGCGTGGTATTGCGCTAATTCAAATCTTCTTTTAAGCCAAATTTTCAAAAATGGCTATACTAACTATAACAATCTGAAGTGATAAGAACAGTGTGCAATTTAAGTATCGTAAACTAATTTTTCATTACACACTACACTGCACATTACAACAAGTTTTTTATTGTGTATAGTGTATACTGTATAGTATAGTATGTAGTACATACGAGCTGAATGGATTAAAATATCGTAAATACATGAACATAACACAATAATCACGGAGTTTTGAGCAATTTAAAAAAAAAAACATAGCAAAAAATAGAACGCAGATATAGATTCAGCATGTTTAAATCTTGACATTCATAATATTTTTATTTGAAGGAGGATTTTGTTACAGACTAATATAATTTGAGTCATTTTGCTGATTATATTCATTGATTTTTCAATTGGTTAAAATGAATGGTTTACAATCAGCAATGGTATTTATTTTAGAGATTTTAGTATTCTGAGGAACCAATAAAAGCTGAGCGACTATAAACTGGATGTTTTGACAAACGAAAATTTAAGGTATACCGATAATACAGCAAATCATATACAAACATAGATAGATTTTGCTATGTTTTGATATCCAGGGTGAAAAAATTAAACTGAAAATTTACCAAAATTTTCTGAATTTTTTTTTCTGGCAGTCAGAAAAAGAGCATAGCGTAGACTGATCAACAAATCAATCGAATTGAGCTCATGAGCTCAAAATATATTTCAGTCTGAATTCTGTCCACATTTTAGTCTGCTTTCAGTTTCATTTTTTCACCCGGAAAGCGGCACAATAGCAAAAAAAGTGCTTGCCCCATAAGTTGAAAAATCGCCATGTGTTTTCAGTCTTTTTTCAGCTTCTTATACCATACTAAGGTAAGTGATATTTCTGACTTAGTTCTAATTGGATTTCATCCAAAATTCAGTTTCCAGTATCTTTTTCGTGTATTTTTTCCGATACATTCACACAGAAACGAGTTAAACGAATTTGAAAATTTGAAACCAAATTGATTGTGTCTTCTTTTTATAATGTCGTTTACTTATGTTAACTACCTACTTTCTTAAAGTTTATTATTTTACTGTACCTAATCATAATAATTTTCACTGAAAGTATATCCCTCTCACTAAAAACTATGTTTATGAGTTTTTTTAGGGTTCTATGATTTTAGGACTATTAGGGGAGAGCATACTCCATAAAAGAATTTGTATGCTCGTAGCTCGTTCCAGGGGTTCCAAATCAAATTACTTATATATAATTTTAAAACTTATCCAACGATTCCCCATTCGATCAGGAAAACAAAACAATATTTTCAAAATAAGAAAACTGCATTTTACCCTGAGTAAAAGGAGCAAATAATGCTTATTTAGAATTTCGTTGAGGAGATGTAAAACAGTTTGTTTTAAAATGAAGTTATTGGAAATTCTATTTGCAGACTTTTAGACAGATTTAGTCAGTGATTAAACGGTCATAATTTAAAAAGGCCATAAACTAAATACAGTTGAGAGAGTAAAAAGTAAAGAAGATGAGATATTTTAGATACTAATTAAACTATTTTGAGAATTATTGCTTTTCTTAACCTAGCTGCTTCTAAATATTGATTATTTTAAATAATATTATATTAAAAGTACCATATAAGTTGTTTTATAGAATAGTGAAACTGTGAAATAATAAAGTTATTTATTTTCTATTTATTTTAGAAAACGTTTTATCTTACCGTTTATTATTTCATTGAAAGGACATCTATTGTAACTTTGTAACTATTACAACATAAAAAATTATCCATAGTCTGTAAGTACCAAAAACTAATATTTTTGTAATAATTAATTCCATTGCCTATCAGATCTGAAGCATTGCGTTTTGGAATAAAAAATCACGCCACGGTTTTATTTCATTGAAAGGGAATATCCACGAAAAGGGCTCATTCACCCGGAAGAACACCAACTTCCCAGGAGGCGGATATCAGTGACTTTCGGCTCAATTAAATCCGGTGTCCTGCCGGGTCCACAGTCCAGGAGCAATTTTTCTTTGATATTATTTCAGCAGTTGGACCAATTTTGAGATGATATCTCCCGAACGGCCGAGCATCCCAAAGCCAGATGGATGAAACTATAAAAAGCCGAGACTGCGGGAAGTGAGGAAAAAATGTTCAGAATTTGTGTAAACATTGGACCGAAAAGAAACGGGCAGACGGAAGCGTGGGGCGTTGGAGTTGTTGGCCCAGCAGACATGAAAGAAGTCAATCAACCTTCGAATGTCAAATAAAACAAGGAAATTGATACTTTTGCCAGTGGTTTGGGTTTCTTAAAAAACCGTCACACCATCAGAGTGATGGAAAAAATTTGGTGGTGACCGTGTCAAAGCAAGTGTAAACAATTTATGTAAACAGAATACAGAAAGTGGAGTTGATTGTCCTGTGTTTGGCTTCAGTACAACTAGCTACTGAAAAATAATAATGCACAGCTCAGTTTTACTCCTGACCTTTCTTTTTTGAGACTTATAAATAGTTCGAATTTGGTTGATAAAGAAAATCCTACCTATGTATTGAGTATCTAAATTTTTGAGCATTTGTTTCATGTTCATACTTTTTCTGAAATGACGATGCATTATACATTTAACAAAAAAAGGCTATATTAACTACTACTGACTACAAAATTTGTTTCTGAAATATTTGCAGGATTATTACTAGAGTTAGCATTTTATTTTTGTTATTTTCGAATGAAAATTGTAGAGCTAAATACTATACCTACATTTTTCGATAGTAAAACGTCCAAGATTTCAATTAAATGTTTAACTATTCTTCATCTCCTTTCCGTTGAAAAGTTATAACACTTCAAATTTGAAGAGTTAAAAAAATGCTTCTGCTGCCTATATATTTTTTGTCAAGAATATCAAATTCTTTCTTATTAGCACTACCATAAATTTCAAATTCTCGTTTAAAAAAAATGGTATTTCTCTGTTTTTTCTCTGTTATATGTATACAATACATATACAAAAAACAATTTTATATAACTAACAAATTAAAAATAACAAAATAGGTAATGTTTTTATCGACAAAGCAGAGTGCCTACTTAATTTTTTTTTGTTAAATAAATTAACATTTACGTATATTGAAATTCAATTAATAATTTAAATATTAACATAACACATAATTGAATTTTTCCTCATTCGGAACACACATACATACAAATCTACCCTAAGTTGATTTCCCCTACCCTCAAAATTTGGAGTAAAGTAGGTACTCAAAAGGACGTAGAAATTCAATAGCTGTTGCGTTTCAGCCTGTTTTAGTTCTTCTGTTGTAGGTGATTCTAACACGGTGTTATATTAACGGAAAGGAGTAAAATTTGTGTTTTGAAGACTAATTAGTAATTGCTCTAATTTAGTATTAATACAATGAGTGACAGAAAATAGCATATTTAAATTACTTTTAATTATTTGTTTATAAGGAAGTTTTCATAATTACATTAGGGTGATTCTATTTCCAGTCAACAAACGGTTGGAATCTGAGCATTCATAATTTGAATGAAATTTTGTGGATAAGTTTGTTATATCATGAAATGAAATTCCAGCAGTTTCTGCAAACAATTTTTTTTTTAAATTTATAAAAAAATAATTTTTTGTCGGGTTTTTGTCTTTTTGAAGTTTCTTTTTTAAATATTAATTAATTAATAATAGTATCTTTACACTAGGTTATTAATTAATAAAAAGTGAAATTAAAATTAAAATTTAATACTTCATATTTATGTAATTAATTCATTGTACACATTTATTTTAAATATTTAATTACCTATCCTACTAAACTTCATTTGATTTTTAAAGAGAATAATTTTTTTAATGGCCCTCTCTACTCCTGTAGGGGGTATATGTTTGAAAAAAGGTGACCAAGTAAATAAAAAAAATGTTATAAAAATTAAAAAAATATTGTTAGAACATTGCTTTTTCCAGTTTTTGAACATTTTTATTATAACCAATTTAACATTTTTCCGTAAAATTTATGAAATCATGATAGCGCCCCAAGTACCCTTTTTACAATTAGTCCAAAACCCAAAACATTGAGTTAATTTCTTTAAAAAAATCGTTTTTTCCAAAATTCTTTAGTGGAACTTCATTTAATGTTAAACACATAAACAAAATTTCATCCAAATTAAAAGCGGTCGATTCTAATTCCCAACCGTAAAACGCTTATTTGTACACGCGGCAAACATATCAAACTTTGAAAAAAGCTTTTTAGTTTGTACACAGAAAGAAACCACTTTTTCATAATGAATTAATAGATGTCGCAAAACGCTCGTCCCACACATATTAATTATAACTATTGCCATAATATAAATATACAGTACTAAATATGGACTTTTGTTAATATTCCCTTAAAAAAAAATTCAAAACCTGCTATATCATTTATATTATAAATAAGGAATGAAAATGTTTTAGTAAATTGTAAAACCGCTTCTGGTTAGCGCTTTAGCAGCTTCTCAAACCAAATATGTGTTTGTTACCGGATAAAACATTCAAATCGGTTGAAACTCGTCTTTAATAAATTTTTGTTGTGTAAGTTTTTCAAAACTGCTTTGGAAAAATTATTTCTTTTTTCTTTAAAATTTAACTGGCGTCAATTCAGTCACAGTAACATTTTATATATTGTTATACTAAAATGTAACTAACATTTACGTACACTAAAAATAAAATCATATTAATTCAAATAAACCTAATCGTGAAAATTATGAAGAAATCTATAATTATTCATAGCCGTAAAATAATGCTGATATCAATAAATTGATATTATTACAGAGCAATAGGATCAAATTTAAAACTTTCATCTGATAAAAAGCAAAATGCAAAAATTATTCAATGCCCATTTAAATTGTTTGCTTTTTTTCTTTTACCTTTGAATACTTCAACTGTTACGAGTTGAACTACTTAAACACATTTGAATAATATGCGACGCAATGTTTTCTGTCCGCTGTCGGTTGTTTGGTCGATGACTATGAGTAGTTTGTCTTGTGTTGTTACGACGAATGTTCCTTTTTCATTTTAATAGTGTCTTTAGTTATTAATTGATTTAATCTTAAATCTTTTTATTCTGAACATGTATGTGACCTTCGTAAAAAATTAAATGTTATGTCTGATGTAGATTCGAAAAAAATGAATTAATATAAAAGGAAATACTTAATATAATGATTTAAAAAAGAACGTTTAAAACAGCGAAACGTGACCAATGGAATAATTGTTTTATGAATTTGTTTGCACTTTACGTGCTTTGATAATGAGCAAAATTTAAAGTAAGCAGAAAATAGTGAAGGACTATTATTATAAGATTATCTATCTAAATAATGTTACATATTTGGTGTTTCCTCTAAATGTAAATTGTTATTCTGTAAAACTGTAAGTGATTGTATATAAAATGCACTCAAGTGATAGCAGCTCCCATCTTGAGACAACAAGCGCATTGACCCCAGACTTTATATTTAGTGCAATTTGAAATGCAATACATACTATCTTACAAATGATAAGGGAAAGATAAAAGTATTCATTGTGAAATTTTTCTTCGTAAATCGTAAAATCACGGCTACGCTTTTGTGCGATAGAAATTCTACTTATCTAAATCAGTATATGCTATGGATGTTTTATCATGAAAAAAAATTATTTCGAATTGATTGTACTTTCTTCTACCAGGACGCGGAACTCCTGGTCTTAAACATGTTTTTGTAGGTTCTCGGTAACAGCTGTTGATACCACTTCAAGATTGAGATTTCTGATCGTACATTATTCTAAATGCATCTATGCATTTCTGACTGGCAGTATAAAAAGCATATTTTTTTATGGTATACCCATTAATAAAAATTTATTTGGTTTTCTAAACAAATATTTATAAGAAAAACTATTTTAACTTTTAGGTAAGACCAGTGTTAGATGACTTCAGTTCAGAAGTTGGTTTTGGTGTATATTTTGATTTTGTCATTAAGAAACCATTTTTCGTCTCGAATGATATCCTGGATAGAAATGAGTCGCTTTGTAATCTCCAAACTGTTCGTCAAAAGCTTTTGATAACCTCGGATATATCTGCCTTAGCAATTTAATGTAAATCCTTTTGCTTATACCCGAAGGAAATTAAACTTTGAATCAAAATTCAACAGAGGAGATTTCAAAAAATCATTATCAAATTCACCACTGTTTTACAAAATCCTAATGAAAATGAAAAAAGGTCTCAGAAAGTACCAGTCCCTGATATTATTGGAAATTAATAAACAATTAAGTTTTGGAAATAATTAACTAATAGTGTGCTTCGATGAAAATAACTGTTTTGGAAAATAATTGATTACTTCTGGGTACCTCTAACATAATTCAAAAGAGAGAAAAATGACCTACTACTATAGTATTTGTAATTGTATTATATGTTTATTTCCAAATATTTAAATTACTATTACTATTTGAATGGTAATGGTTTTCAAAACTATTTACGACTTTTTAGGTTATGTTGATCAACAAGTAAGAGATAATTCCTACAATATTTTTTACTTCGATTGCGAATATGATATATTTTTAATGGTAAAAGTACGGCATAAATAAATGATTCGTTTCGTAACTTTTTAGAAAAATATTAAAATTTCGGAATTTTGCCGGCTTGTAGATTTATAACTGCTGAATAGTTTGTCGAAGAGACTTTAAACTTGATGCAGGTAGTTGTAGTAACGTAAGGAATAATGTAAACTTTAATGTGCAATAAAAAATCGAAAAAAATTTATAAACAATACAAGTATACAATTTTTAAAAAATAACTTAGTGATTAAAATAATATTTTAACAATACTGTAACTTGTTACTCTTATAAGGTTATGGACTCAAACAAAGTTTATTCTGAGATTATTATAATTAAAAGTAATAACGTACATACTGATATATAAATAACATACATGTATTATTATTTACAAGATATGGTTTTTAAAATGTCTTGAAATTGATTTAAGGTGATCAAATTCCGACTCTATCAAATAATATTATGCTAGCAACACCTTCAAACAGCAATGATCACTTAAAGGGCATTCAACTTTATGGTGGTATGGATAAATGCGAAGATAGGAGCTAATCATGATCTTATTTAAAGGAGGTCAGGAACCGGATATCACTATTAGTTTTTATTCAACTGACCCTGAACATGAAATTTTGTATTGTATCTTTAGTGTGATAAACGACACCCATTGACGTAAAAACGCATTGCATTCATTATTGGTTTCTAAATTACAGCACCTCGCTGCAGATTAGCATAGTGACCACATGATCGATTTTTAAATGAACATTGTTTTTTTATTTGTTGATTCATTAATAGCCAATGCCACAAGTGCTTGATCAACAATGCCATATTGCTGATCAGTTTCAAGGATCTGCAAAAAAGACGCACTCAAAGTTGTATGATAAAAATTGAAATCGATAAAAGGATTAATCGTACTTAGCTGAAACAAGCGACAATCTCAAAAGCGGTCGCCTGAGCACCAGATCGACAGATTACGCGCGGATATTTTCTGGGTGACAAGTCGCTGATAAGAAGCATGACTTAATGTGTAACATTTAATGGCTCAGCAGCATTCTCTAGAATGCGCTTTTTTGAGAGATTCTGCTGTATTTGATGTTTTTTCTTGTTCCGGACAAAAGGGGGGCTTTGCTCTGACTCAAGAGCTATAAACATGAAGACTGAAGATATTAGGCCTATTTCGTCTAGATGCGATTTTCTTCCGATGTCGCACTGCTGACTGATCGCTTTTGCTTAGTACGTTCTCAGCGCTGACTTACTTTGATGAACATTGCCTTGGATCGGTGTTCAGTTAAGACCAAACCTCGAGCAAGGTTGGAAGCAAGGTGCCCAGCTCTTCGGTGTGAAGTGGTCTGAAGACTGTTGTGCAGATACAGTCAAAGTGTTGATCTGGTTTTGGCGGTTGATTCAAAACCTTGTGAATCTTACCTTAACTAACAAATGTGAGTTGGATATTTAAACAAAATTAAAAGAAGGTTTAATTTCTTCATAATGTGAAGTTTATGCTTAAAAAGTTACAAGCCCTATATATTATGTTTTCGGTTTACTGACTCACAACTGAAATTCCCAAAAGTTTTATTTATGGGTTCTAATCCGAGGAAACAAAATAATACAAATGATCTGTATAAATCAAACCCTTTAATAAAATTATTTCAAAATGGTTTTACGTACTTGCAACAATTTGCGATTATCGCGCAAATTTAGCGCATTGATTAGAAAGTTATTCAATAACTAAGAAAATGCTGCTTTATAGGCTCCTAGTTATCAGTGAAATTGATGCCAGCTCAGTCATTGGTTTTGTGGAGCGACATTCTCAGTGAGGTCGACAAAGACACTATTTTATATTATTAATAGTATTTTAATCAATATTATCTCCTATAGTAGCGAAAAAATGCATGTATATTAAGTTCAAATACAAAACAAAAATTTTCCAGAAAAATATAATTTATAGTGTGCATCTGCTACCTTTTCTTTTAGACTATTCTGAAGAATTTAATACCTTATTGTAAAAAGAGACAACTGTTATCGCTTTTATCTTGATTATTTGCATTTTTTAAGATGATTGTGCTTTTACTTTATTTCGTACTAATGTGTAAAGAAGGTTTCATTTTACAACGGCCTATAACATTTTCACGAGTAACCTAGACTAAATAATATCTAGTAAGATTTTCGGCTATTTACCAAGATATCGCTCAAAGTTTTAAATTATATTTTATTGCAAGTTGAATGTTTGGGTGAATTAGTTTCTGGAAAACAAAAATTTCCTTCAAGATGTGCTATTTTTACGCGGGATATTTTTACATAGAAATTTTTATTTTAAATATCGGAGGACCATTAGGATTGGAAGAGAACGTTTTTAATAATATGTTATGCAAATTAGTTAATTATGATTTTTGCGAATGATTAGAAGTAAGTTAAATGGATGAATTGTGTCTGATTTTACATTTCAGGGCTTAACTACACGTTATATTAAACAAAAAGTAAATTTTCTTGCAAAGCATCAGTAAGGTATAGGTGATTAAAACTTACGAATTATCAAAGACCTCTACTCGAGTACTTTTGGCTTAGTTAATGAACATTCCTAACCTTTATGAAAAAATAGACTAACTTTCAATTTTTTCCTTCAGGTTCCTGTGACGGCTTCTTGGGATTAAATTTCGCCCTTTGGTTTAAATGTACCTTTTTTGTTTGTTATTACTTCATTTACTTAAGTTAATTTTTAGTTTTTCAACTCTCACGTTGTTGAAGTCATGAACATTTTAAAAAATTTTAGCAATTCTTCTTATACTTTTACACGTACATTTGTATACACATCATAGCTGTGTTCTTTTCACATCGGATCTGGTTCCAGGTTCTGCAGAAAATTTTGCATTAAATTTAACTTTTAAAAATCCGTCACGTATATACAGATTTTAAAATTTGCGAAAGGCGCATTAAATTGCCATTATATTTGCCCATCCAAACTTCAAACGTTGAACCAGATTTTATAAATTTTTGGATTAAGTTTTTGACACAAAGTGGGAAATTTGATTGATACTCATAAATTTCAATTCAGTGCAAAATTTTCTGCAAAGAAAAAAATAAAATAACACAGCTAATGTTCATTTAACAAAGAATTATTTAAAATGTTGGCTAAGTAGATATCTTAATTATTCCTATGATATTTTATCACTGAAAAGCTATTGGTAAATACATCTTTATACTGTAACATATTAACTAACATTAGCCATCATTTGTAATGTAACTCGCCTAACTTCTATAAGTTTTTGAGTTTATTTTCTTCAGACTTTTAATTCAAATAGTTCGAAATGTTGGTTCTGAAAGTAGAGTTTGAGTTTGATTAAGGGCTTACATATACCTACGCGCGCTGAAAACCTAGTCAATTTGAGAAATTATTATAAGGGTTATATGGTGAAAAAAAAAATTAAATTGTTGATTCAACATTCTTTATTAACTTTTAAATTATAAAAAAAAAATTTATAACTCGGTCAATTTACAATATTTTTTAACTTCTGTTTGAAGAGAGGTTTTTTGTTTCTTTATATAAAGAAATTACGGTATTTCAAACTTTAGTATGCATTAAAAAAAAAATTAGTGTTTAATAATTTATAAAAAATTGTCCAACCAAAAAAATTAAGAAAACCTCTATAGAGAAATAATTATTAATATTTGGAAAAAAAACGTTACAAAATATTGAAAATTGATCGAGTTATCGTGCAGACACTGTCTAAAAATATAGGACATTTATATACAATCAAAAATAATGTTAATATTAAAAAAAAATTTTTTTTCATTTTTTTTCTTATAGTTTAAAAGTTAATAAAGAATGTTGAATCGACAATTTAATTTTTTTTGACCATATAACCTTTATAATAATTTCTCAAATTGATTAGGTTTTCTGCGCGCGCAGGGGTATGTGAGCCCTTAATGTAACCCACCTAAAATTATGTAGGTATAGTAGTTGTACTGAACCTAAAATTCGCATCACTCTTTTCGTTGTCTAAGATATTAAGAACGTACATACATATGTACATATGTATTAACCGCAGACGTGTAAAAAATAGTCCTTTTTTCAATTTTTAATTGTTTGATTTGATAAAATTTATATGTATACTGAACGAAATAATGTAATTAATTAAGAAAAATGTGTGAAATTCCATTCTATAAATAATTGAAATATTCAAAATGTTCGGCCAACTGATTTACAAAGTTTAAACCATATTTTAGAGCAATTTTAGTAGTTATTGTCTGAATAATAAAAATTTGCATTTGAATGAAATAAAAATCACCAAAATATGTGTTATATCGCTCCATTAACACTTTCTCTAGACTCACGGTCTTCATGGCATTTGTTTGACGATTTAATTAACACTTTATTGCGGGGTTTTAGACTGCGCGCATATGAGAGTCTCAATTTATGATAACAAAAACGCACGTGCTGGCAGTATGTGTAATGCTGGAATGATAGAACCTTTGATTTGTTTTTATCGTATTTGGCCAAGAAATTGATTGAATCTTGATATTTAATTTTTTGCGTTGCTTTATTGTTTGGGGGAGATTTATCGGAATGTATGGGAGTATTTGAATTATTTTTGGTTTGAATTCAGTTGTTTGAGTTAGTGGACTTACATCAAGTGATATAAATGAAAAAGTTTCAGCGGTAAAAATAACTCTTAATAAATTGAATTTTGATTCTAATTTACTACTATAATATGAGATAACAGATATTTTTAAATTTTTAAGTGATATATCCTTGGGAAAAAAAATAAACACGTTTAGTGAGATGAATTTTAAGAACTTATTACAATGTACCTATAGTTTTTCATAGTCAATAACTATTATAGTATAGGTAAAACTGAAAATCTTCTATCTATTAAAAAGAAGTCGAATAACACAAGAATTTCTAAATAAAGCAATATTAATTGAAAATGTATGAGTTAGATTTTGAAGAGGAACATATTTACCCCTTTATAAAAATTTTTTCGAGCAAAAGTCTTAGGATATTTTGAGAGACGCAACAAAAGACAACGAAAACTCCATATTCAGAGTTGAATTAAATTGGCTCCAGATATGATTTTAAAAATTGAGAAAAATCCCAAAGAAAAAAACAATTTGTCACTTATGTGACTTATGTATGCAGTAAAAATATACTAACAAATTTGCATAAGTTACACGAAAACTCACTTTTTGAATGATTGCAGCATTTCTTTTTAGACAAAATAAATATGAACGCATGTGCGTACACATGTTTAATTTATCTTCAGGGTTAAATTAAATATGCATGTACATACATAGCAATAAATAACGCTTTAAAATGTTAATTCAGAAGAAATTGTGATAGCACATCATAAATCCGTGAAATGAATATCTTTTAAATTATATTTATAAATTTTATCTAAAATGCGAGCAAGTAAATTGATAGCAGTTTTATTTAAACTGGCGAAAAAAAAGTACGTTGTCCTATTCTCAATTATAATAATTAAAAGTTTACGAAACATTTTAAATGAATTTATAATTATTCTAGAGGGCAAAAGTTGGACCTAATCAATAAATCTACTCAATTTTAAAATAACACATTGTTTTTTCATCTTCAAATGTTGTGCATAAAAGTAAAAACATGGTGTGTCATCTTCGTATCATGAACCCAAAACTTAAATTTCACGAAGCTTTAAACTTCATGCGCGCGTCGAAGATGTGAATTAATTTAACTTTTTGCAACCAATTTCTATTTAACCAAACGAAAAATACATGATGCAAATTACAGTGATTAATGAGCTATAATGAGGAAGCATGTTCTTGTATTGATATTTATTAAAGAATGAAAAGTAAAGTCCTCACGTGCTACCTGCAAAGTCAACAAAACAGTATGCATAGTAATTTTTACAGTTCGCGCTGTAAGAAATTTTACTGTGCAGCAATAAATTGTTTATTATTAAATTTTTAATGTTTTCAATATGCAAATGCTGTGTGGTAAAATTTGAGCTTGATTTTTTATGCAAAATGTTCGTTATTCATTTGAAAACGTCAATTAGGTTTTGGAAAGTTATCTCAATATATAAAATTAATTATATAAACTTATTTTTCTTTATGCTTCATAACAATATTTTCGATGAATGGAGTTATTATAATACTTTTTAGCTGTAATTGATTCCTTATATTGTATTAAACGAGTATTAAAGTTTGTTATAATTTCAACTTTTTTTTATTGTTATTTTGTTTTAACCAATTTATAGCGATTAATTAGAATGAAGGATTTTTGTGACAGTAAATGTGACTGGTTATTTACATAAATAGTAAGTTTTGTGTAGATTGTGAACCATGAAATGAAAACGATTTAACATGCATGGTTTATTAAAAAAAAAGCTGGGGTAAAAATTAGTTTTGGTACATTTTTAAAATTGCCTTCAAAATGAACTAACCGTCATAGAAAGTTATAGCATTATAAATGTAAACACAAATTACAAAGCCACTCAAGTTCTAACTGTTTTGTATTCTAAAAGTAACGTGTAAAGTAGGTAGGTACTTCAAATAATTTCGTATTTTATAAAAATAGTTCAAGGTTTTGTTTGAGTCATATTATTTGTGATCTTTTCACATTGGATTCAGATTTATCAGGACATTTTGCACTGAATTGAAATTTATAAATATAATTACCTATGATGTCAAACATATTTTATTTCGCGAAAACAAATTCAAATTTCCTGGATTTATACCCACTTTACAAAAAAAAACTTAATCCATAACATTTATCCGGTTCAAAGTTTGACGTTTAGATGGGTAAAATATCATAGCATTTTAATGCACATTTCTAACATTTTAAAATCTTGATATACGTGACAGTTCGATTCAATGAAAAATTTGCCTGTACCTACTAGATAAAAAAAATTAAAAGCAGGGGTCGAAACCGTAACCATAACCGTAACCGTAATCAATTAATAACAGGATTATTTTTGGTAACCGTAACCGTAACTCTAATCCAAACGTTGGAATTTTTCGAACCGGAATCAATAACCGTAACCGATAACTTTGTAACCCTTATTAATCGGTTTTACGAATGGGTTACCTGAGTTCCTATAGAAAGAGATAAAAGGAAACAAAAATAAAATAATAAACGAAACAAATTTGAAAGTTTTGAAATCCCTAATCTCGATTAAGAAAAGAAAAATCCTTTTTGAACAGATAGTCATACATGTGAAGTGTCAATTCAACATTTTTACCTGTAAACTTACTTCATAAAAAGTCTAATGTCGTTAATTGTCTCCAGAAATACAAAACAATGAACACAACGAAAGGATTATTGTCCTTCTGGACAATAAACCCAGAGGCATCCGCACGTCGCAGCGTACCTTCCCCTCCCCTCTCTCCCACGCTATGTACCCCAATTCTAAAATGCTCTAAAACAATTTCAGCCAATTACCGACACTCTTAGAATTTATTTATTAATAAGTAGGGATATGAGGGCTGTCACTTTTCGACATGCAAAAGATATATGTAAATAACCGATATCGCGATACATTACCAGTGCACTTAGTTTTTGCTTTTCTGCCCGAGATAGCGATTTTGTTTTTTACATTCGTGACACTTGAAACTTGGTTCACCATTTTATTTCACCAAAGAAACGGGGTGGATATCAAAACGCTGCTGCAAGGTTTCGCAAACACCAAACGTTTGCCATCGAGTACAAATGTCCTGGAATATTGGAACGCAGAAGAAATCAACCAACCTATCTTGTATCAATTGGCTAGGGTTGTACTTGGTGTCCCGGCAACACAAGTCAGTGTTGAACGATTGTTTTCTGGCTTAAAATTTACTGTCAGCAATCTTTGAGCGAAATTAGATGGTGCTTTGGTTGACGCGATTACCTTAATTCGAGCGAATCATTTGTTCGGTTTAAAATAAGAATAAAAACATGTAAACATTTAAAATAAGAATAAAAACATGTAAAATATTGTCTTATTGATATTCCTCATGATAACCCTAGTGTAACAGGTTACGTAACCGGTTAGAAAACAGTAATCGTAACCATTAAAAAATAAATAATCGTAACCCTAATCATAACCCGAATGATTAAAAATTTTGTAACCGTAACAGTAATCGCAACCTTTAAACGTTTCGGTTTCGACCCCTGATTAAAAGAATACAGCTAATATCATTCCTTACTATAAGAGAAACTTATATTTTTCGGACTCATAATTTACGGATATTATCTTATTGAAATAAACGAACATTAAAATGTCGACCAATGTTAGTGATTTAAAATTTTGCAGATTTACTTCTTTTCGATGACAACACGATTACAAAGTCATCAAAAGCATTGGGACAAAGATTAATTTGGATTATCACTATTTTACTACTTTTTAAATTTACTTTACGATATTTTCAATTTTTCAATACGCTTTGCAACAAAATGTCGGCAAAACACGGATAAAATTAAAAGAAGGGTATCAACAAATTTTTGTAGGTACTTAATTTTATAAAATTATTTAAAAGTAAGGTAAAATACTTTTTCAAAGCATTGTAAACAAATAGTATAATAATAATAATTAAAGCGTTCATTAATTACATTGTATCAACTGTAGCTAACAAGATATGCACGCAATAAATTTAGTTAATTCCATTTATCATTCAAATTGAAGTCATTTTGTTCACATTGTGACTACAATTGATGGCAGTTTAAGATAAAAGGAATGAAGAATTTATCTTAAACCCCCCAGACTAAAGTTTCAATTAAATATGTTTTGGAAACATTTTCAGTCGGCGGCGGCGTCTATTGCATGACGTCGACTCCATATTTTAATATGATACAAGTAAGCCTGCATAATATCCATCAATCTAATTGTACGTGAGATATTGATTAAAACAAATGACATCTTTTAAAAAACCCCGCCTATTTCAATTGTTTTCTGGCAATAAGCGTGTCCTTTAAAAATTCGAATAAGTGTGCAAATTGTGAAGATGACGCCCATTATCTCTGGAGCGCCTGGTGCGGTAATTATCGCTTCAATTTAGCTGATAATTTAAACCGCATATACACAGAGACAGTACACAATATCAGAGATTAGTGATTGTTGATTTGTTTTGGCAAAGCAGAACGACATTGCGTAATCGGGTTGATTACTATCACAACTCACAATCCAGTTGTGTTAGCTCCAATTGAACCCAAGATTGACATTTCAATTAAGTCATATACTCAATGCCATAATCTTCGTCTCATTTTCCAGAGTTTGAATAATTCCGCGGGACCGAACACCATAAAACCGAGATGGCTGTTAACCCTGAAGAGAAGGAGCTCCAGCGTCTGAATTTTGACGAAAAGAAGAATGAACCCGGCGAAGTGGAAACAGTTGTTATATCCAAGGAGTTTGGACTAAGCAGAATCGCCATCTTCAGGCAGGTATGACAATATTTGGATAGGTATAAAATATAAATCTTGTCTGGGACACTAATTTGATAACACCTGGTAACAAAAATGTCGCATTTTTAACAAGATTTTAAAATAAAATAAAAAGATTGCATAATTTATTTGAGGAGTACGTTCGTACGTGCCGGCGCCACTTTTAGACTTACTAAGCGCACATGTTTTTCTATCTGAAGACGCCGAGCAGACTTCTGAGCAAACTAAGTCGCGTGTTCTCTAAGCATGTGCGTCTCATGTTTAACTTGTGGTCACCGATTTTTATTTATTATTTGATACTTACTATCACGATACAATTCGAGCAGTCATTCTCAAATAATATCTACCCCTTAAATAATTTTAAGTTTTATGGTAAATCTATGTTCAAGTGCACTATGCCACTTGTCTTGAAGCACCTGATTTTACTCCATCTGATGAAGTGTTTAATCTTCGATAGAACCTTGTAAATTTCAAGTGTAATGACATAAAACAAATATTCCAGGTTTCGATGGTGGTCCTGGCCAATTTGGTCGTACTCTCAACAGGAATGGCACTTGGCTACCCGGCGGTCACACTGCAACAACTAACAGACGAAGACGAGCCGATAACCTTATCGGTCTCTCAAGCGTCATGGTTTGGTATGCCAAACATTAATTTATTTGTTAACGAAACTTTTAATGGCTTTTTACTTGACTCTAATTAGCATCAATTAATGCCATGTCTTGCCCACTTGGAGGGCTGCTCAGCGGTTATCTGCTTGATAAAATTGGTCGCAAGAAAACAATATTTTCCATAAACGTCGTCGCAATTATTTCGTGGGGGATTATGGCGCTCACACTCAGCACAAACACCGAAGTTGCATTTATACAGATTATGATATCTAGATTTCTTATTGGTAAGTATTTTATTTTATTGCAACAATTAAATTTCAGCTACAATTTTCGACAATCTTTGTTATCTACCTTATCAATTTACCTTACTTCCATGAAATTGTCTTCCAAGATATTAATCTGATCAAGTGGCAAAATCAGATATAGGACAGAAGTATTTAACTGATATTGCCAACGTGGCTACCTTTTTATTTTTTTTTATGACTCAACTACTTCCAATTGTTTTTAAAAATATTCGCATTTAATTATTTTCGTATCTCCTACAGCATGATCGCCCCTTTTTCAGCTCCAGATCTGCTTATTACAATAGTTTTTATGACCGAGAGTTACCTCAATTTTCCATACATTTCCGCCTTTTTATCTAAAAGCGATAAAACGTCATAAATTTATATTTGCTGTGATATAAAGACAAATTGGGCGTAATTAAAGACATGAGTTAATACAATTAACTCACGAAAGTAGTGGAGTCATTCTCGTCCACTAAATTTATTATCTTATCACTTTACAATTCTCAATTCATAAACATTTAATTTTATTTGCATAAACTTAGGTGTTTTTCAAGAGATGTCTCCGCTAAAAGTGCCCATGGTGCATGTGTGCTTAAGGGTGCTTTTGTTTAAATTGTAAAAAGATCAGTTTCAGAGCAAGATCATAAGATCTAAATAAAATAATCTATCAATTTTAACTCGTAAGTTTTTTTTTATATAGATTCTTAAAAAGATAAGTGGCGAATATATAAACGATTCTGTAAAGAGTTAAGTTTTTCGATATATTTATAATTATTTTCGGTCAATAACTGATTTAATTATATATTGCATTTTGAACTTATCAGAAGTTATTAATATACGTTATAATAACTCAGTTATATGATCTGACTATTAATTTAGAACAGATCAATTTATTGGTCAGATTCTGACCTACCTACTTATTCCACTTTAGATCCGATCATTGATTGCTCTTATCTGTCCATCAATCGTTGATCTGATATCTTCTACCCCATAGATGGCATTTAATTACAGAAACAATTGATCTAATCCGTTTCCCTGATCTGTCATAATTGATTTAGATTATGCCATACAACTCTAATTCCTTCGTTGGTAGTGCTGCAGATAAGCAGTAATTGTCGTTATGTTAATGACATCTATGTAAATAAAATTATATTCATTTAAAAAAAATTAAAAGCTTTTAGAAGTTAAATTTTAATTCATGTAGTAGGTATTTAAGATAAGATAGTACAAAGTGGATCATGTCTTTAACATTATTTAATGCAATACTGAGGTGAAACTCATAGCTTCTTATTGAGCTGAAAAAGAAATAATTGTTATCCATCTACAATTTTTTTTATTTTAAAGCTAAAATTTTGTTCCGTAAATATTTTCAGGCGTTGCTACAGGTCTTGTTAGTTCACCTGTTGGAGTTTATTCAGCAGAAGTATGCCATCCTGATCTCCGAGGTCGTCTTACTCTTGGAACATCCATATCAACAGCTGGTGGTATCCTGGTTATCTATGTTTTAGGCTACTTTATTCGGGTAAATATTACATAAAATTTTGACTAGCTGTTACTTACATATTTCAAACAACTCTTAAATTAGGATAATTGGAGACTAATAAGTGCAATCATCTGCGTTTACTCAACGGTTTCTGCAGTCTTGTGCATACCAATTCCTGAATCACCAGCGTGGTTAATTTCAAAACGTCGCTATAAGGAAGCTGAAGTTTCACTTAAATTCTTCCGGGGAGTTCCTAAAGAAGGTAAGTGAATTGAAGTGAAAATGTTTCACCAGCAATTATACTAGCCTACAATCTACAGAATTGCAAAATATACTATAACTCAAAACCTACCTTAAACCACTTCTTTTAAAATACACATTTAACACTCTGGCAGCAAAAATTAGTTAGATCTAATATAGGAAGTTGCTAAATTGAGCTAAAAATAAAAAATAAAAAATTCCAATTAAGCTTGTGGAATTTGTCATGCAAATAGCATTGCAAATTTATTTTAAATCCGTCATAAAGATGATTAGGTTTTAATTAAAAAAAAAATTAAATACAATTTTTTATTTAACTTCACATTGATTTTGAAACATTTAAAAATATAAATAGATTATGTTCGAGAATACGCACTCTTTTTGGAGGTTAAGTTCCTGGATTTACTTTATCTATAAGTATAACAATTACAAGGAATGTTTTATCTATTTGTTTTGTTTCTTTTTACGTTTTGATGTAAAAGTAGTTTATCTAATTAATATGAACCAACTTAAAAAGTTGGTTACTTAAATGTTGAGAATCTTTATAATATGTATAATACCTAAATACGGTACTTCATTCCTTGATTCATCAGTTTTTTTTTATTAAAAGATCTTTAATATACATATTATAAATAATCTGCATTAAATTGCCAATCTTCATTTATTAACTTAAAATTTTAATATCTTAAGTGTAGAGAGCTTTTGAATTCCTGGGGAAAGTTTCATCTCAACCAGTTTATCGGTTGCCGAAAAAAAAAATGGTTAATATAGAGAACTTCTGTTTTTTTAAGTTGTCGGTTAAAATGTTTGAAAATTTCAAAAGCATCAATTTCGTTTAAACATTTGTAGACTTTGACGGATATTAGATGTTATACCTTCTTTTCATATTTATTAGATATTTAAGCTATATCCTTATTTTTATTACTAAAAATTGTATCAATTTGCTACGTAGAAAATCAAAACTATAATGAAACAAGAACAAGAGGAATGAATTTTATAGTTAGCAATTTTTCCCGCGATTTCAGTAGCGCGAAATTAAAAAAGGGGAATACCATGAGAATTTGAGAGGTCGTAGATTTCAAAAATAAAATTTATTTGTACGAAACTTGTGAACATGATAGATGCCGTATTTCTTAATCGATTTTGACCAAATTTCGTTTATACGTTTATCCCACCAATATCTCGGATAAGTTCGTAAATGGCAGAAATCGGTCAAGGGGGTGGGGAAATAGGGGCTACGGAAATTATATTAAAATGATTTGGACCCCAAATCTTTCGTTTTTCGTAATCGATTTCTTGACCGGCTATAGTATTTGAAACGTTCAAAGTGAACCTTTTAAATATTCATGATTAATACCCTATTTTACTCCCTTACGAGTTGATTTTTGCCATTCGCTGAAATAAATACATGTCTGATTATTTGTTTAATAAATAGAATATTTATGGTTCAGATAAATAAAATAAATAAAATTCTTTTAGACAACCGTTTTTGAAATATTCTTCTTTAGATTGTGAATTATATGTATGTAGCTCGTAAAAAATTTACTTTTATTGATATAAAAATTTATCTGTAACAAATTAATTAACCTGTTGTTAACTTTGCAGAAGAAAAAAATAAGGACTTTGACGAAGAATTTGGAAGGCTGATGAAGTCCATCACCCTGAGCTATGACCAGGAAACGGTCAAATTCGCAGCCCTCTTTCAGCGACCGGAGGTTTACAAGCCTCTCATGATCATGATCGCGTTTTTCGCATTCCAACAATTTTCTGGAATTTTCGTTGTGATCGTCTACGCCGTCAGCTTTTCGATAGAAGCCGGCGTCGACATCGACCCGATCGTGTGCGCGATCCTCATCGGGGTGACCCGGGTCCTGACGACGTTCCTCGTGGGCTACATCCTGGACAAATGGGGACGCCGCCCCCCAGCCCTGCTGTCCGGGCTGGGGATGACCCTCTGTATGTTCCTGCTCGCGGCGACCACGTGGTTCCCATCCGTGAACATCCCGTTCCTGCCAGTCGCTTGCATCGTGATTTACATATTCACGAGCACCCTGGGCCTGATGACACTGCCCTTCTCCATGATCTCGGAGGTGTTCCCGCAGAGGGTGCGCGGCGCCGCGGCGGGCATCACCATCTGCTGCGCCTATTTGATGTCCTTCCTAAGCATCAAAATGTACCCGGAAATGGTCTACGGGATGGGCAAGGAAAACGTCTTCTCCTTCTACGGGGCGGTCTCATTCTTGGCGATTATTTTCGTCTACTTCTACTTGCCCGAGACTAAGGGCAAGAGCCTGGCGGAAATCGAGGAGTACTTCAGGAAGGGCAAGAAGGCGGAGAAAAAGCCCGCGGAAGCCAATGATTGCTAGTCCGGCAGGACTGTTTTTATTTACTTAATATCACACGTACGTTCAAAGAGATTAGCTTCACCGCCTTAAAGGCATGACTTAATTTTTAGAAAACTTTAGAAGTCACTTAGACGTGAGTAGAACTGTGATATTATTGCGATGTTATTTAGTTAGCTGCTGTTTTTAAATAAAATCTATTTTGTACGACTTATGTAGTTTCACTTCGAACATTAAGGATTTTCTTAATTTCATTGATTTTTCTATGTCACCCCCTAACTCTGAAACTAGTTGGCAGATTTTGTCAAATGAGACATCAATCGATTTGCGTCAGAACTGCGCAGGTAACATAAGCTATGTGACGTCAGCATAAAGTAAATATGACAGACAAAAAATGTCGCCTTGAAATAAAAATAATAAGCAAATGGATCGTGTATGGTATCAAATGAAAGGTATTAATGAGTAAATTGCAAATAAATATTTAACATGACTAGTGGCCCACGATTTCATCTGTGTTGAATTTCGTTTATTGGTTTTTTTCTTTGTTTAGTTAATCTGAGATCACTGCAGTCGGGTTTTTTGTTTTTAATAATCTTCTTGCTCACACTGTTTATCAATATTTTTCCATTTAAATACTAACAGATCAAATAAAAACCTATTTGTACTCATAGCCAATTTGATTGTTGGGTCGATTTTATTAGGGTCAGTTTTATTGCCGAAACACAGTCCTGCTATGAATTATTGCCATCAAAATCAAAAATCTCCAAAAAAGATCTTTTGATTAATAACATTTTGGTGAAACGCATTCTTTTAACATTTGAAATTAGAAATATTGATGAAGGAACTATCAATTTATATCACCAAAAATAATTAAATGAATTATAAATCGATAATCTAAACATTGTGAACAGAAGAAAATCGCGTTTTTCACATTATCCGCAGCAATATTTCCGGTTATTTGAAATATCCACCCTTAGACACGAATAAATTTATCGAGGATTGAAAAAATGGCACTAGACTAATTAGACAACTGGCAAGGAAACCGACTGAAGATTCTCCTCTGATTGTTTTCTTTTTTTAGTATTGTATATTATTCTTCATCTAAATTTAAAGGCCACGTATTTTTTCGTTGTAGCAGCTAAAAGTTAATGTCAATTTTTTCAAATAAAATCGCCCCAATAATCCAATCCGACTTGTTAATATTTATTTAAATGAAAAATAGTGACAAAGTTAATTTATTTATCTAAATAAGATATTAATCCATTCAAAAATTACCCCTCAAATTTTAGCTGCGTTTTTATCGTCTATCCAAAACAAAAGGAGATTGTCCTAAGATTTTAAATTTATCCTGAATAACCTATAGGAGATTTAAAACTTCTTAAAAATAGTATCAAGTCAAAAATTTATCTAAAAAGTGTTCAGTTGAAGATATGAAGTTTTGCATTAATCATAGCAATTTGATGTATTGTAGATGCAAATTTCAAATCTTAATTCTGGGGGACTTGTAATAAGTTTCAAAAGAGAAAGCAGCTTTCATATCGTAATAAAAGCTGCGTTTTTTTCACAATCAGATCCAGATCAGATTAGCTGAAAATTTGTCAATTTTAATTGAATTTTATAAGCCGTCACCTATATAAATGTTTCAAAATTTGCGAAAAAACGCATTAAATTGCCATGATGTTGACTAATACAAATCTTGAACCGAATAAATTTTTAGATTAACGTTTTGACGCAATGTGGACACAACTTTATAATATTAGCTAACAACAGCAGGAAATACCTACTTTTATCACCGGTTTGTTTGAAAATAAGAAATACTTCATAAATTATCCACTAATACAAAAGATTTAATCAAAATCAACTATATATTAAACTTCAACACTATTTCATTAGGTTCCTAACTTTAGGAGGTGATAGTGATTTCACAACCAAAGAATTTATCGGCCAAACATGAAAAATACGTATATATGACTTATATTTTGGTAAAGAAGAACCTATAATAAGAGAAACATAAAGATTTCCTTAACAGAGAATGAAATCGTTGTTCCCAATATGATTAAATCTATTTATGAAATTCAAAATCAGCTTGATAAATGCAACATTTCAAACTATAAAGCATTGCAATGAAATAATTCAAACTAAAAAAAAAAATAAATTTCAGTAAATTTCGGATCGTTGTATTTCCGCGAAAAAATTATCGGATTTAAATACCCCAGTCGAAATCTTGTACTATTCTCTTTAAAATTGTCTTACCCAAAATGTTTTTTGTATCACTTATTGCTCCGTAAACATTAAAAAATTAAAATTAAAGAAGATCTCTTAAGTTTTGTGAATTTCAGCGATGTTTGCTAACTAAAAACATAATTCCAGTAAATATTTAAAGCATCTTAAATCTTGGAAGTTCCTCCTTCAAAATGCTCTTTTGAAAATTGCCTCTCGAAGTAAAATTGAATAATATTAGTAAAATAAAAGACCTTATGTTATTTATTGTGACGTATGGCAAATGGATTTTATAATGGAACTTTGATATGGGAATGTTGTTAAGATTTAAAACAAACGCAACAATATCCTTTTAAAAGTATTTTTCATTTTATTATTAAAATTTCATCTTATCACTAGGCTTTTCTACAATGACACTAAGTCAAAATGTTTTCTTTTGTAAAATTCATTCTTGATTTTATCACACTTGCGTAACTCAATTAAATTTAATTTTTGTCATTAACTTCGTTTCCTCCCACGCTCCAAGCTGGTTGTCGCACTCAAACTGGAGCTAGGATGGGCCAAAAAACTAATAGGCATCAATTACATCAATAAATTTAAATAAAAAAACAAACTCTAAAGGATAAACTTAACAAATTTAAGAGTTAACGATTAAAACTAAAAGACAAGAACTGCTTCAAACACTCTCTCATGCTGCCTCTTACTTTATCAGTTTGTGTGTATATAAACATAATTATAATATTTGTTTCATTTTCTTGATATACACAATTACACGAAAATTACAATTGTTTTTTTGTATTTTTTTTTATTTTTATTCATTTTCATCTTTTGAAACTCACAAGAATTGCACATTTAGATTGTTTTACACTTTGTCCTCCATCTTAATAAGATTTTTCAGGTGTTTTCATGCTTGTTCTACTCCCGTGCTTTTTATTTAATTCTATTTATTCTCAAAAAAAATTTTTTCCTGTTGCAGTTTTGTGGTCTTTTTGAGAGTTTGGATTTTGCTTAAGGAATTTTGTACATGATAGTTTCTTTCTTTTATTAATTAATTGATATTTTTTACTAATTGTTTTATTATTGGTATGATTTATTGAGACATGATGTATTTACGAATCGGTGATCTCAAGATAGTTTCTACTTTTTTCACGTTTTCTTAAATCTTATATATATATTTAATTTCAATTTTAAAATTGGATTGACCGTCTTAATTGGGTTCATACTCATTTCAGTTTCATGAAAATCGATATTGCTAATGCTTACTCAAGAAAATGATTACGAAAATTTAGCTAGTTGCCCAACTTAAGTCTAGTAAAGAAACTTGTAAATTAGCTGTTTAAAAAGTCGTATATCCAATTTTCATTGCGTACTAAGATTTTATCGACATAAGCAAACACCAAATTATGTGTCTTGACACTAAACCTAATTGATTAAGTTAGTTTAAAGACCTATCTTTCAAATATCCTTTGTTAGGAATAATTTTCCACTATCCAACCAAATAGTCATTTATAACTCTTGACTTTATTGAGCTTTGCTTCTTCTACTTCTAAAAAAAAATTTTTTTTTTAATGAGGATCAATCGAGCAAAAGTTGTTATAATATGCTACAATTAAGGTGTTTTCACAGAAACTTATAAAAGACATTTATTAAACTTGCCCAAAATACTGACAGAAATTTATTATTTATATTTTACTACAATTTCTTTCCTTTCAATTCAAAATTGTAGTTATATTTTTGTCAGAGAGTAGAATTTCAATAAAATAAAAAAATGTAATGTGAGGCTTTTCTGAGCCGCTCGACATGTTCGGATCAAATTTCCTTTGATATAATTATTCTAAGGCCCTTTTATCCTCGTCGTACACCTTTAAAAATTAAAAGATAGCTGGTTAATTTTAGAAACCGCATTAGTAATCATAAGTTAAAGAGGAGACTTATGTGTTTTTAAAATGCTTTGTATATAAGGCTACAAACATTTTTCTTTAATTTACATGAACTCTACCATTTTTTAAATTATATAAATGCAAACGTACTCCTTTTGCGCGTACTAATATGCTAAAATTATATTCTACTTTATCAATTGGATCGTATTCTCGAATTTTACATTGTTATTTAATTATTTATCAAGTTGTAAAATATGTTTAATTTCATTCACTCGCCCAATAATTAATTACGTAAGCTATTATCTAAATAAAACGTCTGAATTTTTAAAATTGTCTTTATTTTAATAAAGTATAAATCTATTAAATTATGTTTTTTTCTTCAAAAGAACTAGCAATAATTTGTCCACTAATCCATTAGCAATTACATAATCATAATTAATGTGTTGCAGATTTGTTTTGTTATTTACCTTAAAGAAAAATTATTAGTGTAAAACACTCCTTCAAATGATTTCGACACTAACCCCTTGGAAAATGTTCGCCGTTGGCAAAATGTTTGTCATTTCCAAATTTTATTCTCGATAGCAAAGCTGCGGGCATAAAGTCAATGGTCTTCGTTCATCTTGTGACCTCCAGAAGGACCTAAAAAAATTATTTTTCCAGTATATTGTTAGCTAAAAGAGGAATGAGAGATGAGTTTTTTGAAATTGATGATTTTGTTCTTTTAATTATATTTATTATTATAATTATTACTCTTTTTTTTTGTGTGGAATTAAGTTAATAGTAATATTACTTATAACGTATTATGAAAAACTTACCTTTAAATGAGATTTGTTATAACGTAAACTAACTTACACTTATTAAGCTGTTCTACGGTTTTTTTAACTTCTAGTTTTGCTTCCCTTTTATAGATAAAAACACACATTATTTTTTGTATATAACCAAGCTCACTTCTTATGCATTTTATAGGTAAAATGTACGTAAAGAACTAACCATGGGAAATATTTTGATTACAAATTTGCATTCGCCTCGATCAATCAACAAAATAATTTATTTATCATGTATCATGTTAGCGTTGAAGATGTATTTTAGCTATGTAGTTAAGTGTAATACAAAACAGAAATAAAAAGTTATTGCCTAAATTGGCGGTTCTAATAATTTTAATGCAAAGATTTGCAATCAGGTACTTACTTATTCGAAGTTGATAGTATGATACGACATCGCAGTCAACTTTTCTGGGCCCCAATTTTTTTTTTTTTCTTTAACTCCAAACAGCTTATTCGATTTGTCGTAATGAAATTTAATTGCAAGTATTTTTAAAATTAAAATACGTAATACAGCAACATAGTTATTAAACTTCTATTTTCATAAAAAACGTCTTAAGCCAAAAATTTAATTTTTTTTTCTCGCTTAAGACATAATATTTCAATATCTAATTGTGATCTTCCTTTTCAAAAAACCTTTTCGTTAACAGGCTTGGTGCTTGGTTGTAACATCATCGCTTTTATCAAATAGACTTATCTTGTGTTGCCCAGCAATATTATGTTACTAGAATGATCAGCATTCTAATAATCTGAATTCCAACTCCATCCAAAAAATATGTTCAAGCCCATAAGAAAAATTTAGACAAAGTTTCTGCAGTCGACTGCTCAATTTGGTTTAGCAAGAGCAATTGTTGAAATGTGCAGTCGGCTGTAGAAAATGAATTCTCGAAAACAGCCACAGTGTTCTGATTATTCAAATACTTAGCAAATTAAGTGAATTTACGGTCACTTGTTAGTTAATGCTTCCTTTCCCTGCAGAAATGGGCGGAGATCCACAAGAATTTATTTAGCCCATTTGTCGTCTTAGAAAATGTTGCATAAAATATCTGAAAATTTTCTTAAAATTCCATACTCTGTACACCAATTTAAAAAAACAAAAAGGTAGTTTCGGTTGAATGTTGCCGAATCAATGATTTTCAAGATTGCCACTTAATATTAACAAGGAATTCAGTTCTTTGACTCAGCTAAAGATACTGAAACTGAAACGGGCAACTTGATTATACTAAAAAACCAAAGTTTTGCTAATTCATCATTAACGCAAATTTTTTTTTATTAAGTTCCGCATGCCAAAAAACAAATTTGAGCTTTCTGGTTACTCTTTTATTGTTACTTTTCTTTCAGATATTATTAACCGACTTAAGAAAGAGGAAGTCATCAATTCGGCACATATGTTCTTTTTGTTTTGTCTGATCATGCGTTATCTTTTTTTATCTAAGAATTTAATTCAAAGTAGTTTCTTGACCTCACATATTCGAAATGATTTATGCGGCTCAAAACAAGTTAATAACATTTTTTTTTAAAAACACTGCTTCAACTGTCACTTTTCGCTGTTTGTGGTACGCACGTTTTTAAATAATTAAAAAATGCCTTCAGCAATAATTTTTTCATACTTTATCTAAGCAAGATAAAATTTCAATACTTTCAACTCTGTCTTGTAATAGACGTTAAACAACAGGGTGACGCATAATTGCCGAAGAACTTTGAAATATTCTTTGCCTCTTTTGTATATCAGGTGTTTCACAAATATTTGAAAAGGTTGTTATTAAAAATTATATCACTAAGCAACATAACAATTTCATTGAAATTAACTTTGAAAACTAATTAGTTTTACACCTAAAATTGTGAGGGGCAGAGTTTATATCCTTGGGTGGTATTCAGTACCCTGCAATTCGTTTAATTTAAAACCTATGAAGCTCACGTCTCTAACTCTTTACCAAAACGAGTTTCAAACAGTGAAAATTAAAAAAATATTTGTGTAATGCTCTTGTTTAAAAAACCACAGAATCATTTACCAAACTTTAGACATGAAGATTTTACAATTTGAGTTAAAAAAGGGTCAGAATTACAAGATTAAATAAAAATACTATTCAAACATATAAAATTGTGTGTATCTTTTTTCTCACACAATTTTAAAACTACTGTTTTAGAAAAAAATAACTATATTTTTTTGATTACTAAACCAATGTATCTAAATGTTGTTCATTCTTTGTTCAACAGGAAAGAAATATTAATAAATATAATAAAACAATAAGAACTTTCCAGTAATTATACGCCGTCTTCTATTAATAACGAGTTTTTCCTCATTATTTTATCTCTTGTTATTAATCGAGTCCAATTGAAGCGAAAAAAAAAATACGGTATTGCATCGCTATATTCTCTTATTAAGACATTTAATTTTTGTTTTTAAATTTGGCTCTATATTAGTGCTTCAAAGTATCCGGATATTTCTTATTCAGAATCCGAAATCCGATTTATCTGGATAGTGTCGAAACCTCAGATCTGAGATCCTTTATTTGATTTGCAAATGTACTATTCGTTACTACATACTACTCGTTGACTGCGATTTTTTGTGGATCAACGTTTTATACAAAAGTTAAAACTATAAATACGGATAATCGACACTATCCACCCTATCTTAGCTATTTGGTGTAGTTTGAAGATTTGGATTATAATTGAAGCACTACTCTATATTACCTACATAATTCCATATAAAAATGTTATATGCTTTTCATAAATCTGTTGAAGCAAAATGCTATTAAAAAATAGCCTCCAAACAATATCACCGATTCGTAAATTTAGATTTTTATTTTATTTATATTCTGAGAATCCGCACCCAACCATTAAAAAGTTTACTTTAATTCAAAATAATCTTTTATAGATTGAATTGAAGATAAAAAACAATACGTTCGACAACTCAACTCAGTAGATGTTATTGTTGTGTTTACGTATATGTATGTAGATTTGTGTCAACGTGTTTGTGTGAGTGACGCACGAAACACATTACCTGACTACGCTTATATATCGACTCGATGTATTTTATGTACAATTATGTGCTATATTATAAATGTACTGTAAAAATGTTACAAATGTTTTTTTTTTCTTTTTTTTTTTTTAGATTTTACCTTTATTTGTGTTTTGCTTAAATTTACTTAGGAATCTTGGCAAAGGAACTCCTTTTACCTCTCTCTCTTCGATAAGTTTTGTCTCATCGATAATTCGTCGCGGTCGTCGTCATCGTAAAAATGTCGGTTTGAGTTTGCGCTGTCGATAAAGAAATTATGAAAGTAGAGAATTTAATTTTTGCCAGTGCGGCACCGTGAGAAACATGTACAAATTGCTTTTCTTTAAGCTAAATCCAAGTCAAAAATCTTTTATAAATACCCATCCACCCTCTCAAAAGGGTGTCGAAGGACTCGAAAATTCTGAGGAGAAAACATTTGCCAGGCGGACCTGAGCACTGAGAAAGATCGGATTACAAGTGGAATATACAAGTCCTGCTTACTTTATTTAGTCGCTCTTACGTTAAGTTACATTGTAATTATTTATTATTTCCTAGTTAAGATTAAAAGTAAATTTTTGTATTTTTGCACATGTCTTAAGAGTTTAAGGGTTTTTGTGTATGACGACAATTTAAGTTGTTGTGGTTCTATGTATTACTTACGCTGCTGCTGCTATTTTAATGAAACAGGATAACAGAAAATCATGGTACTTTGCTGACTGACTGACAAGGGGTGTGGATGCGGTTAATTTATCTTTTCTTCAATACGCTGGAGTTGCTATTGTGATCCGGTGTGATATTTTACTGGTTATGTGCCATTTTTTTGTTTTTTTTTTTTATTAATTTTTTTGTATTGTTTTCATCTTAAAAAATTCATTTCTCTGTCGGTTTACTAAAATATCATCTGCTCTGCTCTCTGTTTCATTTCTGCTACAATACCATTCGAGTGTTAAAATGAAAAGATTTCTCCTGACTAAAAGTTATTACTTGACTCAAAGTAACTGAACTGCTGCTGCTTTTGTAGCTCTTGTAGTGTATCTTCTTGAATTGAATTTTTCTTAGTTGTCCTCTCTTCACTTCCTTTATTACTTCTCTAAGGTTTACTAATAGTAAAAAAGATAAATTTGTTGTTGTATTATTTTGTTGTTGTTGATGCTGCTCCTTTTGTTGTTGTTGCTGCTGCTGCTGCTGCTCTTGTTGTTGTGGCTGATTTTTTGTGGTTTTGAGAAATTTTTCTGCAAATTTTGGTGATGCTGTCGATGCTAATTTTGCATATCGCCGCCATAACATGCGCCCTTGGCTGTACGGGCTTGCTGTTCATCACCAACAAAACACTGAAAGCTCACCAGTGTGCTCGTTGTTGTGTCTCCATGAGGTAACTGATCTGGCTTTTAACTATTATTCAAGAAGAAGAAAAATATATTAATATTTTTACTAAATTCTCTATTTTGTTTAAAATTATAAATAAAACGTGCTCAAGAAGATTTCAAAAAATCAAGAATTGTCGAAAAATAAATTAAAATTATTTAGATCTTTGAATTTGTAGCCAACTTTTATTAATTTAATTCTTATTTAATTTGATTGACAGCTTTATCGGATTATCGAAATATCCTTGAGCATGCATTACGAAGTTTATATAAGTTCAGAGTTAAGAAACAATAAGCAGATCCTAAAATGTTTAGATCTTATTCATTTAATTCTTGGATTATGTTGACCTAATAAAATTGGCTATATTTTTCGGCCTTATTTCCTAAATAATTAAAATATTTTTAGTCACTAAGCATAGGTTTGACTATTTGGAACACTCTGCAAGACTTATAACATTCGATGTTTATTATTTCTGTCGCCAAATATCTGTTTCTACTAACACTAAATTTAATGTAAAGCACAATAGGAAACATTTCCAGATTATGTTGTAACGGATGCAAACAAGTATGTCTGTTTAAAAAAAAACTGGAAAAATTGGTGCACGAAATTGTACAAACGATAAAATTTTGGTGCAATATTATAGTTACAAGCAATGATATAATGATAATGGAATCTACAACATTTATATTTATTTTTAAACCAATGTTTTTATTTCTAAGAAAATTTTTTGTAAAGGGATTTTTTTTTCATTAACGTTTAAGAAATTTTATTAAGTATAGATCCTGTACGATTCTAAGTTCCATTTAATATGCCAAATAGTAATATTAATGCAAATTCTCAAATTCAATGTAAGCGATGTATTTAGATAAGCCAGTTTTATGTACATATTTACATACATATATATATATGTACATTAGAAAAAAATATTATAATTAAATGGTGCTGTAAGATTGTCAGGAAACTTAACCGGGGCTGAAATGAATTTGGGTTCCGAAGTGTTTTGAGCTTAAGCTATTTAAATTAACGTTAATTGACAATTTTATTTATTTTTGTTGCCTCGGCGAAAACTTCCTCGTTTGAAGAAATTAAAATCTTTAAAAAATGAAGAAATAAGATAAGTGGGTATATTGAAAGTTTTCTTGTCACTCAAATATAAGTTAAACCTAAGTCACCGAGACTGGGTACTTTAGTCAGGCTTCAAATAATACTGTAAAACTGCTTTAAACATATATGATGTACTTAAGTCGACGTCAAGCTTTTAAAAGAAGGTCACGAGCAATTTTTTTGAATAAGCTATTTATTTTGCTTACAAATAATTCCTACTGTTTTGAGAAAGATGGAACACCTGACAGCAAAGCTATTTGACTTACTAACTAAACTTACTATAACTTCTAAAATTTTAAAGATTAAAGTCTAAATTTTGATGTGTACATTCTTAAAAGTACATAATTTAAGAAAATTTAAAAAGAAACGATTTCTTCCAAATTTTATAGAGCCCACCCTACTTAACACCAATATGAGAAGTAAAAGTAACAAACAAATTCGTTACAACGTGTTTTCGTACAGTTGAAATCAATAAATGAACTAGGCTTGTTGGTAGAGAGGAAAGTATTCTTTAAGTGTAGGGTTTGAAAACCATATTTGATTACTTACACTAGGTTCCCGTGGGACAGCCTATAAAGTCATAACCCCTAATCAAACACTGTGGCACTTAACATAGAAGAACATTTAAAAGCGAAGTTGGGCATTTTCTATTGAGTTCGCAGCACTCAGCCTAGGTGTCGAAGTTAGAAGTAGTGTCAATTTGTGTAATTTTTAGATAAATATAGATTAAAGTTATTGTCTGTCTTTCACCGAAATTACTCATCAAACAGGATTCGTCCTTTATTGCATATTTTTGGGATTGCTAGTATTAAATTTATGTGGAAAAGGGTGGGGATGAATACCTACAGTTTTTATGGTCGATCAAACAAAGCGGCAGTAAAGCAATGATTCCGAAGGGGAGGAAACTGCTTGCGAGGGTGGAATGAATAGCGATCGCCGTATCTCCGTCCTGGCAACTAATTTACGCCAGTCTTATGCCAGGATTTTTGGTGACGCTGACATAAACGGCGACAACAAGAAAAGGCGCCATGCCATAAATCTCGGTTAACTTTGAGGTGGATATCTGATAATGGCATTTGGCTTTTGAACTGGCCTTCAGAATCACCCGACCTTAATCTCATAGAGCACTTTTGGCCTTTATTGAAGAAAACGATAAAGAACCATAGAATATCATCAATAGATTTTTCAAAGTGCACTTTAAGCCAAGAATGGGATGATAACGCAACACGAATTCCACAATTTAGCATATAATATAAGTCAAGGATATCATGAAATCTTCATATAGTATTATATTTTATGTATCTAGTCTAATATTAAAATAATAATATAGTAAATAGCTTTTTAACGAAAAATAGTTCTTTATATGTATAAAAGCAACATTGGAAAAAAATTGCACAATGAGACTTTGCACTGATTATTAACTAAATCAATGACTTTCCCTCTATCCGAAGTTTGAGTAGATTCTTGGAAAATGTGCATGCTTTAACAAGCTCAAAATTATCAAAATAGGTATTAGAAATTACATAAAATTGCAAAACTTTAAATCACAAAAAAAATCTTTAATTCCTATTTTGCTATAGGTTCGAGCTAAATAGTTACAATTTAATTTTGTCTAAAAATGTCTAAAAACGATATAAATTATCTAAGTAAAAGGCGACTAACGTATGTAACTATATCAGTTCAGTAATTATTTAATACTTTACTCTCGTAATGGCGATTATGATCAGTTTTAATTAAGTCAATATATTTTGTATTCAGTATTATCAGAATTTGATTAATCATATCGACTACATTACGCAATTTATAATTAATACCACAATTGTTTTATAATAGTATAAAATGATCTAATTACTTTACGAGAAATTATTGAATAACATAAGTCGTGTGTTCGTCATAAATGATTATATTTAATGGTATCTACCAATAGTTTGTTTTTTTTTACCACAAAGTTATAGCACATTAGGAGATAACATAGCAGGGATTATAGGCCAAAGGGCCAGATTAACTAAATAACTTTGAATTGCGTTCAAAAATATAAGAAAACGAGAAAATTGAAATTCATGTGGTTAAGAAAATAATTTGATTGATATTTGTTTTATTTTAAAGCGATAAGTGTACGATGACTTTATACACTTCCATAAATAAACATATTAAAAGCCGAAAAATCATGAAAGCCTGAAAGCCGTTTCTATCAGTTTATAATAAAAATTCTCAATTAGCTCTCGTTTTCGAGAAAAGTAGAGGTAAAAAACATAAAAAAATCGCATATTGGTTAATTTTGACAAATTAATAAATATTAAAGTTTTGTAACTTGTCTCATTTGAAAGTAAGAAATATAGTTTGAGAATTTGAAATAACACTAATCTCTATAGTCTTTTCTAAACATCTTGGCGAACACGTTATTCGTAATAGTCTGCCTGTTATGATCTTCATTCCATTGTATGAAATAATTGTATGAAAAGAAGTCAATTTCACGGAATATTTCGAAAAGTTTTAAAGGTTTTTGTATTTTTGTAAAATTGGGAAAAGCTTAAACTTTTATTTGGAAAATTTTCGCGGATGTCTGGGACAATCTGTGTTGACCGAGCATTTTTATTTACAAATTACCTAGATACTCGTGTTTTACTACCGTGATTGCCAAAAACTAAAATTGATTTAATCGAGCTAGTTTAAAAACAAACAACTCAATCCCCATTTCTTTTAATTGCCTAAAGTTGAAAATTTTTAGCCGAAATATTTAATCCACCATGTTGAATATTTGACTATCTATAATGGATTTCAAACCAGTAACCGCGAAAACTTTACAACACTGTATTGAAACCTTATGAATTTTTAAAATTCTAATAATAGATTCAGAGCCAACACATATCCGACAATTTTCATGGAAATTGGTTAGGTATTTTGAGTTCACCGTATTGAGAATCGTTTACATTGAAAAAAAAAAAGAAAATTGTGTTCTAAATTGGAATATAAAGTACTTTTGGGGAAAAAAAAGAAAAACACACGTTAATTAAAGGATGACATTTCCTATCGAACAGTGAATACATTTTTGAAATCGGTTCAGCAGTTTCTGAGATTATTCCCGACATACTCGTAAAAATTACATCTTTATAAAAAAATTGGTATGAATTAGATATAGATTCATAAATTTAGGGAAAAAATAAAATAGAAATTTAATAAAGGTAAAGGGTGTTATATATGCTCTTTTTATTTTGCAGATTTCATGCCTATTTGAATAACATACATACATATGTGAAAAGCGACACGCTTCTATGATAATTAAATTCAATATTGACTTTTAGCGAAGGTTAATCGTATGCATTACATTCATCAAAGATGAACGATAAAATGAATAAATTTTAAATATAGTAGCTATAAAAGATGGTCTTAAGTAGTAAGAAAAACAAATGAATGAAATGAGAAATTCAAATTTGTGGCGTAACCAATTGTTTTCATCTCGAAAAAACACAAAACTGCTATCTAATTTTCCAAAAAATTGTAAGCAAATATGCCAGACGAAAGATATTCTCTGCGATTGCACGTCATTTACAATTTGATATTTTATGATCTGCATGGTTGTAACAGAGAATTCTATTTATTTTTTATAGCCGAATTAGTTTTTCGAGGAGCTTTGAGCTCTATTTTTTTGTCGTATGTAATAAAATAAAAATCGAATTAGATTAGCTTTTGTTTCTTAACTCTTTACGAGTGCGTTGACCCTTTCCAGCTCGCGAGCATACATCGTATGTTTTTGTTTTTCGATTCAACTATTAAAAGTGACCTGTGTGAATTAAAGAGGTGGAGCTTTGACGACTAAAATTGGACTCGGTCGGCTGGAAAGGGTTTATTAAACCCTGCTTAATTGGTACCTTATCTAGGAGGACACAGCGATGGCTTTGGCTTACCTGTTGCATTTTATCAAAATCTAAACAAGGCCTATGGGGCCTCTGTAATCTTTGTGGCGCATGATGTGTACGTGGTGGGCGGCGGCGTGGGGACATTGCACAATGAAATAATTTCGCCGGTGGACTGACCGAGCGAACATCCATTGCCAGGGCGGATGATGGACATGGACTACTCGTACAATTACTGTGGTGGTGGTGATGATGATGTACATGGTGACTATTACCTAAAATTGATGATGAGGTGCTGTTGCTGCTGCTGTTGTTGCTGTTGCAGCTGTTGCTGTTGCTGTTGCTACTATTATCACATGAAATTCGAATACTTTCTATGCCACGACTGGTTTCTGTTAATATTAATGGTGTTGTGGCACGAAACATATGGCTTCGGTTTGGTTTTAATGCTTCCAACGGTGGTGATGTACGAAAATTCACTGGTGCCGGTACTGGTTCAAGAAGATTTCTGACCTAAAAACATTTTAGTTTTCCTTTTCATTAAAAGTGTTCCAAATAGCTCTGTGTCATGAACATAACTAATTAGTTGAATTAATTAAACAAGTTAATTACAACTGGGGAAATTCACTATGAATGCAACTAGTGAGTGAGGAATGCAACATTTAAAACTGTTTTGTTTTTTTCAGGAAACGCTTTCGTTTAATTAATCAGATATTTAAAAAAATGCAAAACTTTTCAGGTTTTAAGGGTAACCACGTATGACCCACTAATGGCTTAAATCACGAACTCATTAAGTAAAATTATCAAAAAAAAAAAAAAATTTCTCACGCTCAATTTCTTAAAATAGCACGCTATTAATTTAATGCAATAAATTATATGTTCAAAACAAATTTATATTCACGAATTAAATTCAAAATTTCAATATGAATTTTAAAGTCTAATCGCAACTTCATTGAAGTAGTAAAGCAGGTCGGCGTGCGTCATTCCAATACAAAGTTTCAACTGATACTTAATTTCATTTAGTAGAATTTTACTACCTTATAGAATTTACATATTGCGCAAATTGGTTCAGAAAATTTTAAAACTTTCTCTGTGTGTAAGATAATAGATAATGAAAGAAAAATGGTAGAATTAGCTTCAAATGGACCCATTTCAATTGTCTTATTGCATCTCTCTATCTGTTATAAAGCCTGTTAAATATCTCGGAAACATTTCTCGGAAAGACAGTACAAAATCGTGATATTACTTGGAAAAATCGAGTAAGAAAAGTGATTCAAATTAACTTTTAAGCACTATCATCTCGTAATTTTAAAGTTATTTGGCTAACTCTAAAGTCTAAACTATTAGAGCCTGTATGCCATGTTTCTTCAAGAGTAGCTTTTTATGGAGTAATTTGAAACGTTTAAATAAAGAGTAAAGGGTAAGAAAGTAATTTTTTCCAATATTTCAAAAAAATCCATTATGATGGTCATTTGATTTATTCGTGAAGCAATTACTACATAGAAGAAATAATCGATTAATATGAGAGATGGTTAATCGTTAGTGGGACGTTCATAATTACAGGGTCTTGCAAAAAATGTGTTGATCTTTTGTTTTTGTGTTCCCGAGTAAAAATATATAGGACCGAAACACGTCCGGAATAGAAGACGCGCCCGATATACGTTCAAATCGGGCCTGTAGCATTTTTGTAATGAAATAAAATCATAAAACAATTTAAAGCTCGGATGTTATCAAAGCAATAGATGTAGACTCGAAAGGGTCTTAAAAATGCCTTAAAAATTTGGGCCTGTTGCAGATTCGTTTCATAAAAATTCCGGCCTGTTTCGGGCATATTTTAGGGAAATTCGGGCCTGTTGAAACTACAATGCAGGTATGATGCAGGTGTGATTGTTCGATAACCGTGCCGGTTGCGGGCTTGAAAAATGGGAAATGTTTTGGTGTACGTAACGCGCCCGTACGGGCGTGCAAAAATATGTATGTATTAAGTACTTCGTCTCAAACATACAAATTAGTCATTTGATATCTTTCAAAATAATCGATTAATCGCATATTAATCCAAAAGGAAAATATCATATAATTATTCGATTAATCAAATCAAATGAATCGATTATTGTTCCCATTTCATTAATCGTTCATCATCTCTATCTGCATTATGCATATTCAGATTTTGAAATTTGGTCTAATGGGTCCTAAGTTATTGCAGATATTAGTGTGGAAAAGAAAAAAAACATCTATTTCGCATCTTAGAGCAATCGTGAAAAAGAATCGGTATTATGAGAATTGGTTTTGAGTGTTTTCTTTCGTGCAATAAATTTAAGGTTGCATGGTACACTTTGTTGCAGTTATTGCATTTTTCATGGTAATTGTTACTTTCGCCGAAGAATACGGGGTAGTATGAAATAATGAAACTGCAGTCAAAACAATAACTATTAAAAATAGAGATATGTATGTAAGAATTAACTACATAATTATTAATATACTTAATATAATAATATTGCAATGTGAATACTGGTGAGTTATTATATTTATAAAGCTGTAATACACACCTCATCATCCGAACTGTGCGCCAGTGAACGTTTTCTAGTTTCTAGCAACGTTGAGCTGGCTCTTTTTGGTGATTCCTCGAACGTTTCTTCGGGCTCAACCGAAGAAGACTCCGACGCAGCTGACGCGGTCGTGGTGCGAACAACTAAGATTGAGGCGGCCGCCTCGGCAGCCGCGACCGAAGATGGTCCATTTATAACTTCTAATTCCTCCTCGGAACTGTGCTGATCATACATAAGGTGGGCTTGTCCTAGCATCGCAGGTGACTCCGACGAGCAGGCCGTGTCTGTGGGGGACGTCGTGTCGTGCCGAGAGCTCATGCCTGCAAAATTCAAGAAAATCCACCTATTAGCAATTTGGGCAATTTCAGGGACTTATAAATTTGATTGCGTCAAAACCATCAAGATTGACTAATGAGGCACTTGCGCCTCGTATATGGGGCAATTAATTAATCAAGCGGAGACAAACACTTTTTCTGATACCATTAAATTTAGGTTTCTTTAGGAAAAATTATCAGCTAGCTCCCTCCGACTGAGAGCAATTATCTTTGATGCACGAGTTGCTTCAGTTGTGTCTCAATCGTGAAATATTAACTGATATAACGTATGGCGTGTCAAGTCAGAAGATGCTTTAAATTTCTTTTCTTTTTTTAATTTAATTCAAGCTATGTAACTCCATGATGAATAATGTTTTGAACGCATAAATAATGTCTCTGTCCACTGATGGTAGAAATGAAATAGTATTTGAGTTGATAGTAGGTATCTTACAAAACCAAATGTTTTAAGTAAACTAAGAAATTTAACCGCGTAACACTTTTGATTTTGGAGAAAAATTTCGCAGGTATTACCTATCGAAGTTGTAACATTGAAAAAGTTATTTTATCCTACACTTTGATAATATGAGTAATTATTATTTATAAAACACGTTTTTTATGTAAATGAATCTAACGATTTTGGTAAAATATATAGAATAGTGTTTTTTTTTATTTTAGGTTTAGAAATATCAAAATTATCCATTGTTTTCACAATTTATAAATAATTAAAAAGTTTGTGAGTACACTAATCAGAACACAAACTTTTCTATATAAAATAATTATCATTACATTTTCTTCAATAAATACTTCTATACATATATTATATGTACCATATTTGTTTAATGTGCTAAAATACGAATATGCATATTAAGAAAATATTTACAACATGTATTTATCAACGATTTAACCATGATATCCTTTATAAAATGTTCAACTGGGATTTTTCAAATAAACTGCTTGTTATTAAAGGCTAAAATTCATTAATATATTAGGTACCTACTATCTTCAAAACCACCACTCAATTTATAGTTTTCCTAATTTCTTATCAAAAGAGATGTAGACGCCATAAAACTATTTAATCTTGACATAGTTTATAAAATGAATGTCTAAAAGTGCTGACATATTAAAAATTTCCGTTTTATTGAAAGCTTTTTATGGAGCACGGCAATTATAGAAATTACCAATTATCAGTGAATAAATTTTAAATAAAAATATAAATAAAACGCTCAGCTATTTACTTGTTCCCAATATGCAGTTCACTAGAACAGATAACCTACCTTGCATCAGATTAGAATATATTCAGTGAATTATTTATTTTTTTTAAATCGCAATGAGACATGAATTTTTTTTTTTATATAACACAGTTTTTCTGGAAGTTATCAATTTAATTACTTAATTCGAGAAGGCAAATTAAAAGTTTTTCCATGAATTTCTCAATCATAAAAGTGACTAATTTGCCATTTATGAGGTGATCTTTAGGGTCACCAAAGAAGACATAATAAATTCGAGGAAAAGCTCTAAGTACGCTATCAAAATAAAATGGCAATCTAAGTTATATTCATTTTTTTTAATTAACTAAAATTAAGCAAAGTATTTTGTATTAAGTTTTCTATTTAAATTACACGATAAAATTAATTCATGTCGTGTTAAGCGAAATTTTAAGGTTAATAATATTTTCCAAACTTTCTGTGTCTGATTTTTTAATGGCCGCAAAAATCTAATTTTGTATTTCATGCTGTAATATCATCAAGGTACGTTAAAAGCGATAATGTGGCTCCGAGAGTTCCTTTTACACGCTCTATTGCATAAAGTTGGTTTCGGTGCCAAATAATTCCAAAGAATTTGATAATTAAATATTCCGAACAATAAAGTGGTCAAGGAAGCGTTTTGAAATTTTTACGACACAGTTTTATTCATGTTTAAAAGTTATATTGCTAACAAAAGCCATACATTCATCAAGAGATTTAATTCTCTACAACTTTTAAGAATAGCAACAATGATCTTCCCCAAAACATTGACAACAAGTAAAAGGAAAGATCTTTTAAGATCAATATTAAAGACATGGTCTATTCGAAAATTTTAAAAATTGAATAGGGTATATTATTGGATTTTTTATAAGATTTGTTTAATTATTTGGCATAATAATAATAAGTGTATAGTTTAAATCAAATAGAAAAAGTGTAAGAGCTGTCTCGTGAAATCGAATTGCATTAAGTAGCGATATTTTGCTAATATGTAAATATTTAAATAATAAGTGAATGTACACAGTGTGACTGGGCTATTTTCCGTCTTAAAAAACAGAAGAGGTTTTCAATTCCCATATGAAATGTTTTTAGGAGCGATTAATTCAAATTCAGTATCCGAATCTGAAAATTCGAAATGACAGCCTCTCTTTACAATTAGTAGGTATATACGTGAGTTTCTTAGTCCATTAATTTCAAATTAAGTGTGCAATTTTAAAAATTGTAGCTTTTTGATTTTAATTTATAATAAAAATTTTAAAAAATCGATAAGATTGTGTTTTTGGTTCGCTAATTTGGATTGGATCCAAAACAGCGTATTACTGTACATATATGTTACTCATTCTAAAATGTATACTAAGAAGTATGAAATAAAAATTATTCTTAAAAAATACAGTAGCAAGTCTCAAAAATAACCTTATTGTCTTTAAAGTTATTATTCAAGCTGCAATATTTTATGGCGATCCCATATCCTGGCCCTGCGCACAAACACGCATTAAAAAACTGCAAACTGTCCAAAAAAAATGCCATGGCACTTCTCCACGACAGAGCTACACAAGATAGCTGATCTTGCTCTGGTAAATACCAAAATAAATATCGCAACCGACAAATTCTTAGAACGATGTGCATATTCGGAAAATCGACAACTACTGCCTAGCAATTTTTGTAATTAGGATAATTAGGATAGGTTATATATAAAATAGTATGCAGGACATCACATGGGATTTAAGTTGTTTTTTCCAATAGAAAATTAATATTAGCATAGAATAACTTATTTAATATATACATATATATTCAAAAATCAGAGTTTACGCTGATTTCAAATATGTAATAAAATCTAAGGATGACATTATTTTATACTTTAAAAAAAAAAATAATAAATGCAATGTATCAATTCCTGCCAGTAATTGTTAAATAATGAAATTTTTCTTCTAAATCATAAAACACTGGAATTGGTTAACACTTTCCATACCGAAATTTTTAAGAAAGCTTTCGTAAGAGAGTTTCATATAAAATAACAAGAGAGAGCTTTAATTTACTGACCTTGTTAATTGAAAACGAAAGCTCTTATAATTAAATTAAAAATTTGCAAAATTTGAAACATACATTTACACAAAAAAAATCAGAAAAAGCTTTACTACTACTACAGCATATATGTACATATGTATATTAAAAGTTGCCATATGGTTGAATTTCAGAATAGTGACATATTTTATCGGGATTTTAAATGAGATAAGATTTCATAACAAATACAAATTTTTCATCGACGTGTAACTAAAAAAATTTTCATGATTCACTTTTGCCACATCATCCCTAGCGTTTTTAAAAATAAATTTTATCAATAAAACCAAAACAACCTATTTCCAACTATAACAAAGTAATGTTTCAACAAAAGTAGCAAAAGGAGCATAACCAGCCCATATCTAATCGCAATGTTGAACATGTTACTTAGACGCTTTATTTGCACCTAGTGCGAAGTATCACTCGACAGCGAACGTAAGTGCAAATGTTTTACATCTTTTTTAACGCTGAACGCACATCGTAAATAAGCGAGCAAAAGAAGTGTCGTGCCTTCATCTAGTTTTTTTTTTGCTCTGCATTCTCGCATTTTTTCTCTAACACTTTGAAAACAAACTTAGCGTATAAATTTAAGCCATATAATTTCGTTAAAGTTTACTTGCAACCAGAAGAAAAGTTCTACAATTTTCTTTCATTTACCATAAATCTAGAAATATTATGGGTAAAAATTTTGAAAAACCCTTTAGCAAAGAGTAAATGAAAATTTGTAAAGTTTTTCGATAGAATTTCTCTGTGGGAAGGAACTTCCCAGAGGTTGTCTTGGACGGCCGGAGTTTTTCTATTAATTTCTGCTCTAATTGATGCATAACAAGTTATCCAACAGTGTTAATTATCAATTTGCATTTGCACAATTCCCATTATCTTATGTACGGGCCGAGATTGCTTATGTACACTTCCTGCTGTGCGCGAATGGAACACAAAAACACTATCAGGCGGGATTAGACGTGAATCGGGCGAGAAACAAAACCGTCCACTTTTGCTCCATCGAGCCCCTTTCCTCAGGCCCCCTCCCGGAAGATTGAAGAACGAACGGGGGGCTTTCGATTTCGCCTCGAATTGCATTAAATTTTCATGATTTAGCGCGATAGCTTTCGCCACAAAGATGAGTTTTTCGTTCGTTTTCGATCGGTTCAACCGGCGATTTTTTGATTGAGTTCTAAAGTGGGAAAATAAAAGCACAAAACGACCGAAGATATACGGGGCGATATAAAGTTACGACAATAAAAAAAAAAAAATAAAAAAAATAATATATATACATGCACAAAGTGTTACCAGAGTGTGTCACTGATTTTGCGCAAAGGCAAAAGACTTATAACAAAAGCCGCACTGCACGGCGAATGAGTTTGGGTTTCACAAAAATACAAAAAGACAAAAATACTAGAAAAAAATATAACACATAAAGTGAACGGAACTAAATAAAGCAACTTTAACATACACCAGTCACCTGATGGGGCAACTATGGGTTCTTGTGGTCCTAATAACTTTTACTTTACGTAATTTTTCACAGGTATCTAACAATCTATCGGTTTTGTCGTAAAACGTACCTGACTCGCTGAATAAATACATCGAGAGCGTGAAAAACCTGTCTAAATATGGCCAAGGCTCGGAGTAAATACGCTACGAAATAGTGGACTCAGTTAGCACAACAAAGCGGCGAAGAAAAAAAAATAAAATAAAATAAAATATTTTTATATACTATATATCGACAAAGTCGCGAACTACTAAACGATCGAGAATGGGAAAAAAACAGCGCAAGATCATCCGGCGGCGAAGAATCGTGTGTAGCACTTCCGCGACGACGTGCAGATTTGCACTACCCAGAACCGTCGTTACCGAGAGGAAGAAAACTCGGATCGGGGCTGAGCGCCGCCGCTGTAAGAGTGTATGGGGCCCCACAATGGGGCACACTCCACTCAATCGACTCTATGTAAAAAAGAGTACGCGAATACGCCGGTGGCCGGGCCGCAGACCGGGCGACATCAAGTCTGATAGCGATAAAGTCGAAAGCTCCCCAGGAAAAAAGATACGGTCGCGTTCTGAACTTACCCCCAGTTGTATTGTAGCGTACGAGAACGCGATCGTGCCAGAGAACCACCCCCCGGTCCCGCGGGGGCTCCACCAACCCAGAGTCGCGGAGTCTTCGGGGGCCCCCGACGATCTGTTCTGCATAACACAGTGGAGCCCGGCTCGGGCTGGCCATGTATGCTAGATACAAAACTCCACAACTCCTCATATATGGTTCGAACCGGTTTGTCTTGACTTGCACTATCATGTTCATTTGTGTATCGCCCAAGTATCAAATGTTTAATCACATTTTTTCTTATTTCTTCGTTTTTCTTTAACTCTTCCATCGTTCAGATCGCTTCAGTTTTTTGTTCTGATCGCGAAAATTTTTATATTCGACGGACTGTTAGTATTTATTTCGGATCAAGGTTACGAAATCGAAACGAACACAATTTGCATTTTTATTGGGCTAATTGCACATTATCAAATTTATCTTTCACCCTGAGCCAGCACCGTGTGAGGTGTTGCGTTAACTTGTAGCATTTTGTAGCGCTCCTAATTAAATTTCTGAAATAGTTTTCCATTTTACTTAATATTTCCCTCCAAAAAAACTTTTCTTATCCGATTTAAGAAATAGTCTTGCAAAAATTTTTTAGTCGAACAATTATGCAGCACCCACAATATTCTTAAACAAAAAAGCACTACTTCCCCTCTCCCCTCGTCCCGCCCCTCTTCCTCTTCGCAGGCCGCATTAATATTTCTTGGCGTCGAAAATCATTTACGTGACAAAAATTCCCAACTGACAAAATAAATTCTCAAGCGGTAGCTGATGCTTGAAAGAATTTTCTTTAAGACGCAAAAAGAGAAAGAGTTATATTAATTTTTTTTTTGTTTAACAAAGCCGTGAACTAGTGCCGAAAAGCACGGTTTATATCTTTTTGAAGATTTAAAATCATCTGCGGTGTGTTACTAACATTCTTTTTTCGTTATTAATGACACGTGTAGTTTTTGATTGAATTGTTGAACTCCTGTTTGGCAGTGAATTATAAATTTATAGCTCTCGTGCTGCAGCAATTTACGTAATTGCTTTGAATTTTTTCTTAAATTAAAACCCGAGCGATTTTTTCGGATTAATATCCGAGTGCAGGAGGTCATGAGTTCATTTTTCTCCAAGGCCAAATCAGCTGAATGTAATTTTTTGAACTTAGAAAAAATATTAGATATTTGAACGAAGATAAACAGATAATTTGGTTAAATTAAATTTTATATACCTACTCTTATCAAAACACATTTTAAACACATCTAAACTGAAATAAATAGTCATTGCAGGTAACTGATATCAGTAGGTGAAATTTTTCAGAACACATTTTTCTTCAAGACGCCATAAACTTAATTATTCTATTATTCTCAAAACGTTTGCAAACAACTATAAATAGTATGACAATGTTTTCGAACTACCCAAATAGTGCCAAACGACAAACTTATAACGACGATTAATTATATTACGATAGTCTTGGTCTCTTTAAAAAAAAAAACTCAATCTATAGAATATTATAAAAAAATGTGTTTATGCGGACATTTAAATACATATAAAACCACCAGAATTCCAATTAAAAATTTAACAGGCCCAAACGTAGCCCAAAAGAAAAACTGCACGCCCGTTCTATACCAAAATGAGGCACGGTGCGCCGGAACAAAAATTTAATTTCGATATTCTGAATCCTCTAAAATAACCCTATCTAAACCTTTTCATCATATCTGCCCTAGAAAATGACTTGTACGAAAATTTCATCGGGTCACGCAAGCTCACTTTCAAAACTGTGAACGCATTTTTCTCGAAACCATATTTTTTGAATTCCCGTGCAGAACTTCGGACATGTAAAAATTGTTAGAATATAACAAACTCGAGCTTAAAATGTTCGGCAAACATGCGATTCTCGTCGTGATCTGATTCAGATTTTTCGCGATATTAAGGATAAAGTTACGGCCCCTCAAAGATGAAAATAAAGTGGAAAAACAGTTAACCCTTTTTGAATTTCGCGCAATTTGTAGATATTTTGGAATTTTGACTTGAATCAGGTTACAACGGTAGCCCCAAGCCTCTACTTTAACCCTTTCAGACCTAGCGTGCGCAATTGAGGACATAAAATTTTTTTAAAACTATCCTAATAAAATAAAATTTTACTTAACTAAAAACTGTTGTTGTCGTTTGCGAACATTATAAATTTCTAAAATACACACCCCTAACGCCATCAATTAATACGTGTGTGAAATAATTAGTCTGTTTCGATCAGTCGCCGGCGAAAGTTTGAAGTGTGTAGGTAAGTGATTTATTTCCTTTATAATTTTCAAGTTATTTAGTAAGGTATGACTTGAAATAAATATATATCGATAAGTTATGTTACAAAGGCAAAGAACATAGTATTTTACAAACAATTATTTAGTGTTTTGTATAATGTGTTTTGGCCGAATGTTCACTTTTGAGGACATAAAAAAAATATCAATTTTCTCGGAAAATAATGAAAACATATCGGTTTTTTCAATATTTCCATACTCAATAGTACCTAAAATAACATGAATAAAATCGGTTATTACAAATTCCAAAAAACAAAAAATCAGGTCTGAAAGGGTTAAGAATCTGACGAATTTTTTTCTCTTCAGATAATTGGAAGGGATGATACTATGCAGCCGCGTTTTTATTTCGATGGGGACAGATTCAGCGCTCTGCAGCTCCATGTGACGGTATTTAAAAAAAAATAAAAATATTTTATATTCAATAAAAAGACGCAAAAAGTTTTTTAAAGGTATTTATTACCTTACTTTTCCCCAGAAAAAAGTTCCCAAATCAGGTATTAAAAATAAGCTTCATACTAGAAATCCCCCTTAAGTTGTTAAAATGTAGCCCGCCATAGGCACGTATAATTCCTAACGCACCCAAAACAGCCCAAATGAGGCACGGTGCGCATTGCGTCCGCAACAAACAAACAAATTTATAGCCATCATAAAAGTTTTAACGACATAGAACAGTCCGAATGAAGAAAGATACTTTTAGTAGATTAAGATTAAAATATGTGCTACTCTGATATTAGCGCAATTTACTTTAATTTAGGAATTTTCAAAAATTGAAATGAAAATGGTCATGAAACAAGTTTCAACTGTTAAGCTAAATATAAAGAAAGTTTCTCTAAATAAATTCTTTTTAAAATGGGAAAAGCCCAAGAACTAAATCGACATCAGTGATCTAAATTTTGTTAAATTCACGTGATAAATATGTGATTGGAACATGTTGGCGCATAACAAGCAATGCTACATATAGAGATACTTAAATAAGAAATCTTTGCTCGATTTAAAAGAGATACAAGTCACATAAATATTAAACAAAGTTAACAAGTCCAAAGGTAAATTGTATCGCTCAAGACATCCCCTACAAACGTGACTCTCCCGATTCTTTTCTAATTTCCAGGAATTGTAGACCCAAAAGCTTACATCTAACATTATAAACAGGCAAACCATTCTGCAATTGAAATCTTTTCAGAGTATACTCATCGTATCTCGTGAAGTTGTTTTGGATACGTTCAAATTGCATAATAAGTTGAAGGTAGGATAAGTAGGGTTCCCAAACAACAGGCGTACTGAATTACGAAATATACGAAAGGAATAAATTATGTCTTTAAAATATATGTATGCCGGCAAAAATAATGCGAAAGTCTATTTTTTCTAAATTCATTAATGTGTTCAACATACTAACTGAGCACTTTGTAAAAATCCGTACAAAACTAGAACATTAGAAAACATAGTTTAAATGAAAATAATTGTAATATATGTACCTATTTAATTCAATTGAGAATTTTCAGTAACATTTCTTCTATTTCATTGGGAAGTAGTCAAGGTGTGATTAATTCACTAAACAATGTGTTTGCCAGATGTCCTCCCGAACTTTGTATGCACAGCATGTGTTCTTTTAATGACATTTTTAATGAAGTTAAGTGACTTAATCTCATTTTACGCATCGAATCTAAATTTTGAGCAGTGGATTTATTGTTTTCTAGCCCAAACCATTTTACATAAGGTCTACACAGTCGAAATTCGTATAAATTTCGAACAATTGGAAATGACATTGTTGACATCTAATTGTATCCCTTGCTTTCTTCTAAAAACGCTGCAAATAGAAATATCGGATCTTGTTTAATTTAATTCTGGGAGCCAAAGAAACAGTAACAGTACCAACTTCATCTATCATAATTAATTTAATATAATTTTTGAAAGTAAGACTAAATTTACTATATGGATTTTATTCTTCGTAGTCTTCCCGATAAAAATCTACGATGTCTTTTCTTTAATATTAATAAATGTTGTTTGCTGGTTAATGAAATTTTTAACTTTTTGACATGAATCTTACATTAACTCGTTTTTCTGCGTTGAGAAATACAATTATTTTTCAAATTTGAACTTGTCATTTCAGATATAGCAAAAACTGTTTACATATGTATATACATATGTATAATAGCGAAATCTAAATTTGGTTTAGTATTTTCAGTTTCCCTTTTGGAAAACTTAATATTTGCAATTTTATTAGTCCTTAATATCCTTAAAGAAAATAATTTATGGAAGTATTACTAATCGAAAAGGTAATTTTCGACAATTTGTTACAAGCTGTATGTAGGACTCCAAATAGAATTTTCATTTAGACCATCTACGAATCTAAGTCTGTAGAAATAGTGGTAATAGATAATAGATGTAGATCCAAAGTTTTTTTGTGTGAACTTTAATTCAAGTTATTATTGTTTATTACGGCTAATATTTAACATAGTACCTGTAAAATTACTTTATTTACTTTAATGGCAGGTTTAAAATCATTTTCAAGGCTTTAATTTTGACAATGCAACCCATATGGGAGTGTTATAGAACATTGTAACTTGCAAAATAACTTATATAGACAATAAGCTTATTTTCGGGACTTAGTGTGAACCTTCTATTTATAAAAAGATATATAATTTTAATTAGAATAGTAATTCTCTTTAGAACCGACGATATGTGCTTAGCATGGAGCGTGGATAAGTGCTTTATCTAGAGTAATTTCAAGGTATTTAACATGGTCTTTCCATGGGATGGGTAGTCTCACCGTTTAGGGATAGGTTTGTATTTGGTACATATGATGATTTTCCTCCTACGGGTGAAGAAAATTGATTGGGTTTCCTTGGGATCCTTGGGAGTCCCAATAAAAAATTTTAAAACTTCAGTTATCTCAGATAGACTTTGTCTAAGACCACAAATACCGGGGGGAATCCAAGTGTATCCAATAAAATAAAATTAATCTTTCAAATGATATTTCTGGAGTGTAATTTATGTACATACATAGGTACTTACTATAATTAGTGAATATTTCAGAATTGTTGCATCGAAATCTTTGTAATTAATATATTTTTGCGAAATCTATCTAAAAAATGTGAACGGGGTGTTTAGAATTAACTTAAAAAATTAGAAAATAAAAATAAGTAAAGAAAATTTAAAATTGCCTCAAAAGATGTTATATAGAGATCATGAAAAGGAAAGATTTTTTAAAATCACAATTTTGGATGTTTTCCTATATAAATCCTTAAATTTATATTTGCTTTTTACTGAGTTAAAGTTTCAAATTCAATTACTGAATGACAAAATTTTCCTCTATGTGATTGCTAAAGTCATTATACAAATGATTAGTACTTATGGAAAAGACCATAAAAAGTTTTTAAACGCATTAGTAACATTATCTTAAAATCTTGGTAACTTAATGGAAATTCGAAATTTTAATCACACTTAATGGATTTGGTTTCCCGCTTAATTTTGATGGCCGTCAGCAAAGAAAGAAATTCTCGCATTGCATCCTGTCCAAGTGTCCATTAAATTCGAAATGTTCGCCAACATAGCGACGGTTACTCATAGGATGACACCGTCATAAGGGGGAACTCCTGGCTCCGACCTGTCGCCCACTATTAGCGCGGCTATCAGTTGGCGGAACATTAATTGATAAATTGGATATTGTCCCATTATCATCTGGGATTCTTCTGGAGTACGAGTTTGACGCTTGATTTAGCAAAAAACTTCGTTCTGTACGAGGGAGTTTTTCCGTTTTTGCTTAGACGGGCAGAACTGCCACTTTTGCATTAGTAAATAACTCACATTTCAGAGACATGAGGGAGATCAAACAGGAAGCAGCCCCCGCACAAGAAGGGGATGAATTTGCTGAATTTCACCCGGGAGCGGTCCTCTTCCTGGTCTCGGGGAAGTGACTTAAAAATGTAAACCCAGCTCAGTTGGAGCATATGATTTAAATTGAGTCACATTCACATTCCGTCCTGCCGCCACCAGGGGCGGGGGGTGCTGCCGCGACAGCGGTGCCAGTGGTGGCGGCACAAAGACCCACTGTCTCTGAAACATACGGGGGCAAAAGAAGCGAATTTAATTCTAAAGTGAATGCTCCCCGCGACCGAGCGGACGATTCTAGCCCCTTACTTTGGTGCGGCGTCTTTTAGTAAGGTTTTGGGGACAAAAAGTGGCGACGACTTGATCTCCCCTCGACCAAACTGCATTAGATTTTTCATGCTTTTTCCCAGTCGTGTCCAATTATAAGAATTCTTGAAGAGTAAGGGTCCCACTAAAAATGATCCCGTCATCGTTAGCTTTCTTGTTCGCCCCGCTCGTCATCAGAGGACTTTGAGGGTGGAGCTGTATGCTGCGATGCTGGATGCTGGAAAACGGAAGGAGCTTGCGAACTTCCATCGCAAAAAAATCGCAAAGACGTCTCAGAACCACCACCCGTCACTGGTCCACCATGTCACGAGCTGGGGGATCTCGCTCGAGTTCACATTCTGTCCCCTAACGATATTACATCAGAATCAAAACTCAGGAGGCGACAAGCAAAAAGTAGCGAACAGAAGAAGTAAAAATGGAAGACAAAGCGAACCGAACTAATTCCTGCAAGTTGTCACCGTTTTCTTGCTCTTACTGGAGCAAATCCGCCGGGGCGCCCCAAACCCACCTTGGGGTGCTCCACAGAGCTTCACTCCTCCTCGGTTCCACTTCATCTGCTGCCAACCTTTCCGAAAAAAAAAAAAAAAAATTAATTTAATTACACGCTACTGAATAAGTTATGCAAATTTCCAGTTGACTCACTCACAATGGATAAGCATTTGATTGCGTGATGCATTTTTCAAGTGCTTCCAACTCGACGAGGTGTGCCCCGACCATTAAATTTGCATTCCCTGATTTTTTTTTTCCTTTCTAAGATGTTGCAGAAAGGCTCATGGGTCACAAAAACTGAATTCTGGGACCTGTGAGCCCTTTTAGAACATCTTATATTCATAAAGAGGTGATTTATGCTCCTCTTTTGTTCCTCCCTGGACAATGATCCCCGCGAAGCATGCTCAAGGACGAATGCGGAAAAGATATTTAGGGACCTAAAAATTACCCTTCGGGGGAGTTTCGTTCATAAATTTTTTTCTAGACATGCACTCACCCTCCAATGTAAATTATGCTTGCACACATCTTGGAATTTTTGTAAAAAATTGCACCCCGATGCTTTCGTACAAATGCTTGAAATCTATGCTGCGGGACTTTTAAGCAAAAATAATAGGTACTATAGTGGTGTTGTCTCTAATAGTTCGTAACAACTTGTATATATTAAAACATATATTTGTGGTCATAAATAAAAAAAATACATAATTTTATCTTATTAACATAATCTTAAACGCCCCACTTTTTTTAACTTCATTTTAAGCCAATTTAAGTTTTTCAAATAATATTTACAGTGAATTCTATCGTTAATTATGACGACTACCTTCTTGCTAGAATACTTATCATTATTGTTAAAGCGTAATTCTAGATATCTCAAGAGTGCTAAAGCTAAATTTTTTTGTTTTACTAAAAATAAAATAACTTTTTCGATATTTTGGAAGTTTTTAATTATTTACTCTCATTCAATATTATATTAAAAAAAAAAATCTATTCTATCTTATAGGGTACTATGTATTTGAAAAATTCTTGGTATTTTTTTCAAACTGAAATAATCCACTAATCACCCTGAAAAATAAATTTAACTATGTATTTTGAAATTAAGTTGTCCAAAGGTACTGACTGACCGAAGGGTAATTTAAGATGCTTCAAGTAATTTAAGGTGTCAAAAAAACATGTGCAAGACTTTTTCAGAAGATACACAATAATTTATTTCCAAAACAACAAATATTTTTAAAATATCTAAAAATATTTTGTTTTGAATTTTCAAGTAAGGAACAAGCCCTCTTATACTTAGATAGTTTCAACTTACTTGTAGTAAATACACTGATAAAAAGTGTTTGATGTTCGTTTATGTCATAGAGCAAGTAATAATAATTTGTTGAATACGAATCCCGAAACTAGAAACTTTTCAGATCGTCTGCACTTTAAAACATTTTTATATAAATTTGTATGTAAAAAACGCCCAAGTAATCTGGAAGCAAAAAGGAAATCAAAATTCTTTGACCTAAACTCAGCATGTTATTTGGCAATAATTGTGGAAATGCTTGCTGTAGATTTCTTGAAGACAAAAAGAATCAAAATCACTCTGAATATTGTTAGCTTTGTTAAAACACAATAATCGGATTGACTGGCAGCTCTGAGAAGTATGTTGGTTCATACTTTGTGATTCGTGGAAACATTAAAACGCCTAGGGGTTGTGCAATTAATTGCAAACTTCGAGTATACCTAACGATATTGAATTACAAATAATTTAGTTATGTTTCAAAATCACGGGCTGCTTTTGAACAGTCCCTTTATTTGGTTACGCCATTTCCGGCGTCCTCTAAGCCCGGAGGGAGGGATTAAGGCATCGAAGTTGAGGACTCATTTACCTTAAGCGACACCGGAGGAATCGCATTTCAGGCGGCGCGCGGCGTGACGTGCACGCATATTTGTGAGCAGCCGTTCAATCATTTTGGCACGTAATCGCGCCGTCATCTAAGGCCCGGTTTCGGCTAGTTCGGTGTACCTTGACGGCATGTCCCCTGCCCAATTTGGCCCCATCGCATCGCCGCGAATTCACTTTCATTATTCGAAATGAGGCCATTACGGCGGTCGTACGCACAAAAGGTGACACCGCTGAAAGTAATCCTTGAATTGGATCCGAGATAAAAACCATTCAACAACTCCGGCACGTCCACTAATGGGGCCCGGGGCCGGGGCTCCATTTCGAGCACCGAAGGAGGCCCGAAGGTCGTCTTTGTCGCCGGGAAAGGCGCTCACACCTCGGCCGAAGGAAATATCATTTAACATGGCCTTGGACGGTGCCTATTTGGGGTTTATGGTGCTACCGTGTCGAGCCTGAACAATTTGTGGCTCGCCGGGAGTTGGAAGGGGGTTGAATCAACAAAACCAAGAAAGGACAATCTGGGCGGCGTTCGGCGTTCGGCGGGCGAATGCGGCCGCTCGGGTGCGTAATTTGCCTGAGTGATTAACAAATAATGATCAGAACTTATCACTGGCTAATGGAGCTCATAATCGTAAATTGTGCAGGCAATCAATCCCGCTCTAGCGGCCGAAATGTAGGGGCGGTACCCGGCGAGTATTTCTGGCAACCCGCGCCGCTGCCGTGTACCGCCCACACCGGAAAGCACTCAGGGTCCCCAGGGATGTTTTCCCTGCGGTACCAAGTTTGTTTGCCTTGTTATGACGTTTGAATGACGTTCGATAACACGTCCTGATGGAGGTTTTCCCCCACGGCGAAAAGTCGTGCGGCTCGTTTCCTTCCTTTCCGTTCGGTTTTCCCCGTAATTATTGTGTTTCTTACCAACTTTCTGTAATTAATTCCCTAAATACCTCAACTATTTGCGCCATTCGTGCGCACGGGACGTGTATGGCCCTGTCGACGAACTTGGCTCAGTAATAGCAGATAATTACTCACACTATAGCCGTTTTCGTTCAGAATTGCTATGTCGAAGTGCGGGACTATTCCCGGCCCCTGTCCCGTCACCCGTAACAGTATCAAAGAAAATCTCGACGTGTTGAGTAATTGGAAAAGTTTTCTTTAAAGTTCGGACGGCGCGGCGGCCTCAACTGGAACCGGCCAGCAACTCTCGAAAGGAACATTCGAGTTATTTTAATAATGGCCCTATTTCGACTGCGGCCGCTTTCCAGACTGAGCTCTCTACGCTCTACGCCCGGCTTTAACGCTTTTCTGCCTCCGGGTCCAGATTTCAGCTTACAGGCGAACTCTAATCTGATAATGGACACTCTTCCTAACTTTGGACGAAGCGTTATGGAAAACTAGCAAGGCTTAAAATGCAACGAGTGAAAGGCTTCAAATAAAATTCAGCAAGAGCAAGGCTCAACAATGGCAGAGACCATTAGCTTATAACATCGGTCGGTATTTTGATGTTTTTGTTACGCTTAGCACAGATCATAATTGATTTTCATTCAACTCTTTCCGTAGGGGTAGATTAAAACATATACATATGTATGTTGGTAGTTTTTTTTTTTTTAACTGAATGTAACCTAAATGGAAGCTTACACCCTACACAAGAGGTTTAAAATATCAAGTACTTGTAAACTTTATTAAGTTTTTCTTATTATAGATATTTTTAGAATTTTGTGTAGTTTGAAATCTTAAGCAAAAATATTCCACGAACCCACGTTTTTAACGAAAATACATTTAAATTTAAGAAAAAAAAAAAACCTAGGACCGTGAATATTTCCAAGCTCATGGAAAAATTTTCGATTCGAAATTTTATCCTCGAACTTCTTTCAGTTATAGCTCTACTTTGCATCTAAAAATGGCATCAATTTTCCTTTTTTTCTAATTTTAAATTGTAAGTAAGAAGAAGTTGCATATGCAAAAGCCAATGCCTGAAATCATATTATTTCAGTTTAGAATACTTTAACAAACAAAACTTGTTAAGACATGTTACTTGTTACCTTGTTACTTTGAAAAATGGTAAAAGAATAAAAATTAATTGTTATTTAATATTTTTACTTATAACTAAGAGTTCTTGTGATTACATTTAAATAGCTTGAGGTATCACTAAGAAAGTTAGTAATACATGATATTTTTTTATTTTATTTTGTCCATCGTAAAGCAAACTATTTTGAAATATTCCAATAAAATGATTTGCTGCAAATACATCATTTATTAATGTAAAGTATTTAAGCTTAATTTTGATTTAGAAGTCAAAAATCGTTCAAAAAATTCTGTGAAAGTTTGTGACCCAGGCCCCGGCACAAATAAACCAACGATTCTTAGATGTTCGGTGATAATGAGTATTCAGATTCCAATTAGTTTTTATATTCGATATAAGTGGCTAAATTGATAATATTGCTATTTGTTTTGATTTAAGTTGTATAACATCGCTGTGTTTTTTATTGTATTCTATGTTTATTTATTCCTTTTTTTTTGGGAAAAGTAAAAAAGCTTATGACAGTTCTATGTTTTCTATTGTGTAAAAACAACCAGTTCTCCGTAAAACAGAAACTTAGGTGATTTTGATAATGAGGTCTCTTAACTATAGTAGTTTTTAAACAATGGAAAAAAAATCTATGGTAAAACTTCCATGTTTGCGAAAAAAAAGAATAAAACATATTTCGCCTGCAGTAACAAAAATACGGACAAGTGCGAGTAGAACTCACGCCTTGAGGGTTCCGTATCATTATACTTTATAAATATCTATTAAATTTGAATGATCAATTTTCATCTTTTTTATTAAATAACTTTGAAACTATTTATTTTAAAATTATAAAAAACATGTATTTGAGACTTTCACAACAAGCCCTTTCATTTGATATGTCACAAGGTACAGTTTGCAAAACTTTTATTTTAAATTTTCTAATTTGCACCCCAAAAGTGACCCCCATATTCAAAATTCATTTATTTACGTTACACGTTCGTGTTTGGATCACAGAAATTCATATGTATACCAAATTTCAACTTAATCGGTTCAGTAGATTCGGAGCAAATTGGCTGTGGCAGGCGGACAGACAGACAGACACACGAGTGATCCTATAAGGGTTCTGTTTTTTCATTCGGACGTACGGAATCCTAAAAATAGCAATTTTAACACGATAGCCACTGATATCAAATATAGAAACAATTTAAAATTTTAATATCCATTACCACCGACAAAATTTGAGATACATACTTCTCTTTGGTACCGGATCCGTGTTAATTTTGTATGGGCCGTGACCCGTCTCCTTTGAAACTTAATATAAAATGTCTGTTTGCTAAACAGTCCAAGTCAGAATTTAATGTAACTTTTAATTTGGTAAAACGTAATTCAGTAAGTACAGGTGAGCGAAACCCTTTACTAGTATAGTTAGTAACATTAAATATTTCAATTTCATTACAAAAATTAATAACCATTAATTCAAGAGCGATTACGTAATGCCAGAAATAGAACGCCTATAAGTTAAAGGAGTTTTACACTAGAAAAATAAATTCGTTTGATATCCGTGAAATGATGAAATGGAAAAGGACTTGTGCAGCTCTCGAGGAAACGGAGGTGCTAATCCGCATCAAAAGCATTGAGTCATGCAAAATCCATCTGCAGTCCCCGTCCCTAAAGGGAAGTGAAATGCATCTCTTTTGAAACGGTATCAAAGCGTTTTATTAATTTCTTCCACTCGAATTAATTTCGAAAGTTCTGGTACCCATGGAGTGGACTTAATTTAATCACATTTGATCGAAACTTACCGGCTCCTCCCGCCCAATTTAGTCAGAAGTTTCCTTCCGGCTCTCGCGCAAAGCTCAAAGTAAGAAAACTTCACTTTTGATAACTTGAGTGATGATAATCCAATAAATTTTGCGAATCGATTTTGATAAAGAGCTCCCCGGGGGGAAAGTGTGAATGGTTTGCTGTTGCCGGACTGGAACGCTAGGGCTTTTAGAGTTTGGTTCGCACGTAAAAGGGTTAACCCCTTTCAGCTCGAAAAGATACTATTTCGTTACTTTGTTTGTTTCTTTCCTTTATTGCCAAGAAAATATCCCTGTCGGATAATATCGTCGTCTTTAGAAAACCTTAGGGTCTGTTGGATCCCAGAAATTTTGCCTAATAACTTTGACATGTTTTGGGGAAATTCTAAATTCTTCATTTTACGATCGTATTGTATTACTTTGACTAAGGTGTCGATTGTAAAATATAATAAATGTAGGACAATTTTAAAAGAAATAAGCATACATTTTAATCATCTGGGAATTTCATATGTTTATATTTGCAGTTGTAAGATTACAAAAAACAATTGATAGGCAGTCATTTAAACATTCGCTTTCGAAGATATCCACGATCGTAAGTTAGCAACGCTAGAATACACTGCAGGGGCATTCGCTGTTCCACATCCAAATCCATAAGAAACAATTCCGATTATTTTGCTATTTATGAAAATTGGGCCACCAGAATCTCCAGGACATGAGTTCTTTTGTCCATCAAAAGCTCCAGCACAAATCATATTCTTTGTCAAATTAGGAAGATACAAGAGACAAGTATTTCTGCCCCATAGTGGAATTTTGGCGTATCTCGCAATTGTCGAAGTTCCAGTCCCTTTAGATTTGATACCCCAACCGGCAACTGTAACATATTCCTTGGAGTCATGATAGTCTTCTGATTCCGAGGGTAGTTCAGCTGGTTGAATAGTGGCACTGTAGGTCAAAGGCGTACTCAAAAATATAAGTCCAACATCGGCATCAGTTCCTTCGAAAGTGAAGGTTTCATGGTGAGTAATTCGACTAGCGAAAAATCGTTCGCCTCCATTTTGTATATTGTGGGATCCTGCGACGACACTTATGTATTCACCATTTTTACCCTTTAGACAATGGGCAGCGGTCAGGATAACTTTTTCAGAGATAATAGTCCCTCCACAGGTATGTTGCCAATAGTATTGGATGGAAACTAGGAAAGGAAATTGGCCAGACTTCGCTGGAACTCCACCAATTACACGAAATTTATCATTGGACTCTGCCCTTCCTAGAAGTACAACAACCAAAATACAAGATAATGTCACTAGCTTTGCCATTTCGAACATCTGAAGCTCACAACTGACTGTCCTAAATTGCAAAAGGCTTTTATACATATAAATTATAAGCTATTGACCTTGCATTTATTTTTTTATTATTCTTGCGTCAATGCTATTACAATTGAATAAATAAGCATACGGTTATGAAAATCGAATACATTAGACAAGCCTTCCATGCATCATGATATATTCTCCAATAAATTTCAATTAGAATTTATATAAACAGCTGTGACTATTGTTTTTATCAGTAAATTTCAAGGTTAATAATTTTTATTTTATTTTATTTGACCATGCAAAAACGCCAATATTTTGAGGTCAAATATTATATAACACATATTATAACAAAAAAAAAAAACAAATAATTGTTTGACAAACAATGACCAGACTAATGTTGAACTTTCGTGTGAAAAGTTCGAGGTTAATATTTTATATCAATGCTGATAACTTTTTCTTTGAATTCTCAGAATTTGTTTATTTGGAAAGATTAATATCTTATAGTTTTTTGTTTCTAGAGCTATTTGATACTATATTTTTAGTTGTTTATGGCCATTTAGCGTTTTGGCCCTTAACCCTCAGAGAAAGCACTATAATTGATCCAAGATCTAGAAATATGGGATATGAGATACCCAGTATTTTTGATTGTGTATATACCTGCTAGTAAAAAAATCAAAAAGCTAATACTATTCAAGATTTCAAAAGAGAAGAAAATTGAGAAAATTAATTTTACGCCTGAAGGTTAATGCGCTGAGAAATTAATGCAAATTACATGACCTAGCTGACAAAAAGTAAAAAACTGCATAATTGAATTACTGAATTACATTAATGTCGTGATTATTGCAATATTTAATTTAATTAGTAATAGAGTTTATAGATTATTTCACCCTCTTTGCATCGTATTATCGAATTTTTATTATTATTGTAGGGTAATTAACTTCACTCTTGCTATAACAATTACATCAACTATTTATAGGGACATCATTATTTTCACTCTTCGAAGCGAGGCAACGAGGATAAATGCGAGGCGTGTTATCTGACTTTTAAAAAATTTTAGTTTTTGTTTTAAGAACTATAGTTTTTTGTCGAGAAATTCATAACCTATTTTTCTGAAAAAATATTATTTAATTAAATTGAATTCCTAAATTTCTTCTACCTAGCTGGGCTCAGTTCTTAACTTGAAACTTAAAACAAAATCTCAAAAGAGCCCCTACAATTATTATTATTAGTTTTCAGATAATGTCAGGACACGTAAAACAAATAATATATAACTAGCTTTAGAGCTACCACTGTAAAGTAAATTTATGGAATAATTAGTATACTATCCACTGTATAAAAAGAAAGAAAATTAAATAGACAGCATAACTTCTCTTGCTCCTAAAATTGGAAGACTTTTTATAGCTCCGTAACTTAATAATAAAAATATTTTTAAAAGATCAATAATAATTAATCAGTTCCGGTTTTATATTTAGTGTCATTTGTTTTAATCAATAGAAAATTACCTGTCTTGTTGGAAAAGAAAGATCGTGGATAATGCCTTCAGGGGAAACCACGTAAAAATAATGCACAAAATACGCTACCTCGAAGGTGGGCGTGCTAGAAATGATTTTACCAATTTTTAAAATCGCTTTTTCGTAGAAAAACATATTTAGACCTTTTTATTGTCGAAAATCGCATAACATAAAAACTTTGTATATTTTTATATGATAACACTTAGCGTTTAAGAGTTTTTTGATGACCAATTTTTAATTTGTTAAAAATTAACTGACGATTAATAGTTTTATCTGCCGCATTAAAGAGCGAATAAGTTTATTCATCGGATAACTATTTTAAATCACAGCCAAGTAGATTGTTGGACTGAAGATGCACTAATAAATAAAAAACAGGAAAATTCTGCAGCTAAAGAAGTTTTAATCGAAGAAGAAGCTGGACTAGTATTCAAAAAATGATTCCAATTGAATTTAATTTTAAGCCATTCTGAGAGTTATTACTCGAAATTGTTCTGTATATTAAATTAAATAAATTTCCGGTCCTGTTGTTTACAAATTAAATAAAATGCCTATTATTCTGTTATATTAGAAAAATGCTGTTTATTAATGTAAATATGTAGTTATAATTTGGTGTGCTCTTGTATTCGTAAAATACGCAATCGTATTATAGAAGACCTTAAATTAAATACATATTTCAAAATTAAAAGTCACCAAGAGGGGTGACTTCGTAGCTTATCTCTTCCTTTTATATCTAGGGTATGAAGGAAATAATTATTGTAGGACGAAATAAAAGTGAAAAAGTTGTGTGTTCTTTGCTTAAGCTCGAGTAAAGTTTAAATTACTTTTTTAATTTTATTTTATTTTTAGACTGTACAATTCCTCTATACCATGTACTAGTGGTTAGGGCTTGGACTGAAGTCTTTCGAACAAAATCGAAGGGAGGAGGATTTTGGTAGAATAAAGCATTTGTGGGTTAATTGGTATGCTAGGGCCAAAAAGCTCCTCCATCGGACACAATGAAGAAGTCAAGCGCAGTAGTTTCGGCAGCACTTCTGCTCTTTACGCCCGCCGTTATAGTCGGACGGATTGGAGCGCCCGTCGCCGCCCGGCGTAGCCCCAAAATTAGCCAGCTGGGTGGTAGTAATCTGTCAAACTTATTCCTTTCGAGGGCCTTATTCTGTGAATTTTCTGAAATTTACTCAGACAACAGCCGGGATAAAATATGAAGCCCGACAAAACGCCAGCAGAAGATAATAAACCTTCAGCCGGGCGTAGGGGCAAACATCAGAGCATGCTAATTAAGGTGCTTTAGATGTGAAGTTTGATTGACGGACGAACAAGGCGAGCAGCCCGCCTCACCCGGAGCTGCCTGCCCGGCTAAGCACGCTATACTTTTTCCAGATGTTTGTTCACTACTTGACTTGCTTGCTTGGCAGTTGGCCCCGCACTAGGGTCGGGGTTGTTCTACAACCCCCGGTCAGAGCTGGGGGTAGTGAGGAGCAGTTAATGCTCGTGCGTGCAGTGGGACCCTCTGATCCAACAAAACAAACCTCGCGATGCCGAAAACCCTTCTGCACGGGACCGTTCCAAGACGGGTCTAGTTTGAGACTACTTTAATTGAAAACATCACCTATCCAGACAGTTAAATATCGCTTCCCTATCCCTAAACCCACTGCTGCCGCGGACGGGTGTTGGCGTTCCGGGTTCCGGGTCTTCCGGAGCCCCGACTCGGGCGACCCATCGCCATGTAAGCGAGCAGTTCTGCTCCGCAGCCTTCATCTCATATTTACTTCAACACTTAAGACTTTTGCTGAGTACCGCCGCACTAATTTGGAAAATTCTCAAGCCAACCCGGCACGAACCCGGCCAAGCAATTGATACTATACACGCGAGTCTATCGTTGTGATGCTTTTGAGATATTTCCTTTTATTTATTTATTTATTTTTTTTTTTTGCTTTTCTTTTTTTATTCCCCTCAGAACGCGGGGCTCACGGCCCTATTTTCGGAGGCCGGGGCTCACCCGTGAGTCTTCCAGAATTCCCTACAGCCCCAGAACGCACAGTTCGTAGGGCCAATTAAGATAGCGATTTCAGGAAAGAGATAATCGACCACCAAGGATAAGGCAAAAGGTGAAATGTGTAATGACGAGTGACAAGCGCCGGTGTGGGCTAACTGCTGATTTGAACCCCACTCTTGTTGGCACTTTCACTGTATCCCCCAAGGCTGTATTCATTAAGATAAGCAAATTGATTAAATCTTGCCACACCACTGCAATGTGGTGAAAATGCTGTCGATGTTTCTCTCTGCTCGGTGCCACCACTGCTTTTATGGCTCCGGGCAAGTTATAGCGCCTTCTGGGGGTTCTGGGAAATATGTGAAAGACCATAAATTGGGGGGTACAAGAACCAGGACACATTAAAGTGATGGACTACTCTAAAAAAAAAAATATCAAAGTTTGGGGTCTTGAACTTTGATGGTTAACGAGCACAAAGTCACACAAGATTAAATTCAACAAATTAAAATTTTATTTCTTTGATTAATTTGGTCTAGAAGTAGACAAGGTTTTATAACAACAACAATATTACAATATTAACACATTTTTTTAATTTGAAATTTTGTTTAAGAGGTGATATACACCCAATTATTTGTTTATAGCATTTTCTGTTAATAGTAAGTAAACCATTTCAAGAATATACATTTTTTTTTTTCAAATTTATATTCCCATAACAAGATAACTCAAAAACTATTAATGCAATTAATATAATAATAATAATTGCAAATTTTGTGCCATTGTTTATTATAATAAAAAGAAGGGCCTGAACGAAGAGTTATTGATTTCACTAAAAAAAATTATTATTTATCGAAAAATAAACTGAAATTTGAACATCTCGAAAAATAAACTTTTCGGTAAAACTTTTAAGTTTTGTGAAAATTCAAATTTTTACAAATCCTTCGTTTATTTTATTTGGATTTTGATTTCAGGTAAGCCGTTTTATTAAGAACAATTTTCGCAAATTTGAACTTTGGGCGGAATGAGTTATTCGGAGTATCGTTAGAAGGTCAGAGAGTGTACTTTCGAATAAGCTGTATTTTATAGTCCTTGATTGGACTTAGGGCGGTTAAAGTAAAAAAAAAAATGAAACGATGATCAGGACACTTCATAGAATTGATTGGTAATTCTGATGCACTCTTTATACAGGGTATTTCATAACTAACTCTGTAAACCAACACCAAGTTGTAAAACAACAATGAATTATAAATTCAATATAATTATCTGTAGTTTTTTACTAATGCGAATAGACCATGAACTTCTTATTGTCCAGTAATTATAAACTATCCTCCAATATATCTACTAGTAGTTTTTCTATATGTTATCTAGTTTTATTGATACTAATATTGAGTAATTCCGTAAGCATACTATCAACAAACTACTGCTCGATTTATCACAATCCATCATCATGTGAAAGACTATTTATTTATGCGTATTATCGTATTATCTTAAAAGAAGGCAAAGGCTTACATTTTACAATATAAACTCTATAAAATCAATATCTTTGCTCACAAAGACTAATCTTACGAAAATGCTCTTTAACCGAACTCTCCTTTACAATCTCACATTAAATGAAACCTGCCGCTAAACAGTTTTTCAACCATTACCCAGACCACTCCTTTTAAGTTCGTAGGAGAAACGTACGTATCAAGTAATTTTTAAGGAATTCTATCATAAAACTACGAAAACTATAATATTTTTTCTTATATATCTATGAAAACCATATTCAGTAGTTTGAACGTGAAAAAGTCTAACAAACTATTGACATTTTCTTTAGCTTTCGTTTCAAATGTGGATATGCGGTTGTACATGCTTAAAAAAATCTTAAAACAATACCAAATTTTAATTTTTTAAATAAAATAAACACTTACAGAGAATCCTTTAGCCTTTCGAAATATATGACACCTATCCGTCGGTACACTTATAATTTTAAGACTTATGTAATTAGACTGCAATAAATATTATACATACATATATCTTCAAGAGTGGCGGAATACTCGATTGAAAAACTGAAGATTCTAATCGATGAAAAAGGTGTAAACAAAAATAGTTTTCATGGAAATAATTACGACAACAACGATACAAGAAAAGAAAGAAAAGCTGATGAAGTTAGAGTTCATGTGATCAAGTGAGATCAAATAATCCGTAGTTTGAAGTGATTAAGATAAACTCTCTTTTTTATTTATAATAAAGTTGTTTACTTTAATGCAATCGGAGCATAACCATATATTTAAAAAACATAGGAGCGAGACATCGATTCTTAGGGTTTCTTTAAAAGTTTTGTTCAAGAAAATTTTATACTCCATACAATGGAGATCAGAAAAAAAAATATTCGGTGATTCCCTTTATCCTTAAACTGCCAACTGCAAATAAATAGTTTGCTAAAACTAAACTTGACTAAAAGCTCCTTGTGTGTAGGAGTGTTTATTAATTCTATAACGTCTAAACTGTTGTAAAAATAGTGTTAAAAATATTTAATATATCTAATTTTTTAATTTAAAAAACTAAGGCATATTTTCAACATTCTTAGATATCCATGACCGCAAGTTAGGTACACTTGCACCAATGCTAGGAGCGTCGGGAGTTCCACAGCCTTGTCCATAAGAAACAATTGCAATTACTTTTTTTCCTATTAGAAATGGACCACCAGAGTCTCCGGAACACGTATTCTGTTGTCCATCAAAAGTTCCACCACAAATTTTGTTCATTGTCAAATGAGGTTGATACGAAAGGCATTTTTGTCTACCCCAAAGAGGAATTCTGGTGTATCTTGCAACATTCATAATTCCAGATTGTTTGCTGATGATACCCCAACCAGCAACAGTGACAATATCCGTGGAGCCATGGTAGTCTTCTGATTCCGAGGGCAGTTCAGCTGGTTGAATAGTGGCACTGTAAGTCAAAGCTGAACTCAAAAATACAAGTCCTACGTCGAAGTCCCTACTTTCGAAATTGAACCCTTGGTGGTACTGGATTTTACTAGCTGGAATTCTAACGCCTCCATCTTCTAAATCGTAAGTTCCTGCGACAACCGAAAAGAATTGAACCAACTTATCCTTGAGGCAATGGGCAGCGGTCAGAATAATCTTTTCAGATATTATAGATCCTCCACATATATGTTCTTCAAAAATTTGGACAGAAACAAGAAAAGGGAACTGACCAGGCTCCGCTGGGATTCCTCCAACTATACGGAGTTTATGGATGGACTTTGCATTTCTTAGAGGTAATAAGACCAAAAAACAATAAAATACCACCAACTTTACCATTTCGAAGGCACGAAGCTCACAACTAGCTCGTTTAAATGAGAACAGGCTTTTATATGTCCATGTAATTGACCTCGCATTGGTTCTTTTGATCTACGTCAAAATTCATACAGTTGAGCAAATTTTTAAATATTGGAAAAACCATTAACAGTCATGATGAAGTTAAACAGTAATGACAATTAGGAGTTATATTAACAGTTGAGCCAATTGCTTTCAATGAATTAACATAACAAAAACAATAAAGCTTTTAATGAACCGACGTATATTGGTTTTTAGAAGACAAACTTCAGCGAAAATATTTTATATTTTGGTGATGAATTCAGACCAAATAAAGTAAACTGATCAAACCAACCAAGCCTCAAGCCAGATACTCAAACGCAAAAGTAGTTTTACAAATATATCTTCTAAATTGGAGTGTATTCTCGGGTATCGATACCGAGTGCTTGTTTAGTACCGAAGCTATGGAATCGATACCCAATTCAATATCGAACCAAAGTATCGATTCTACTCAGTATCGATTACTTTGTAAAAAGAGAGAAGGTACCATGCATAAAAAAATACAAGTCAGAAGTCGAAAATGGTAATTAATGGGTTTATGCTACAACCCTTATTTAATTTTAGTTACAGTAAAGGCACATAATTGTAAATAAATCTGAATTAATTCGACACGTTACGCTCCTTGGATTTTTTTGTGTTAGTTTCATCAGTTCATCAGACGTAAAATAAAAAAAAATTGCCATGTGTGTTTCTAAAGGACCAATTCTCAACATCTAATAATACAATTTCTGCCGAAAATTTAAAAAAATTGCATAAAGTTGAAACGCATTTCAAAGTGAAGAAATATATTTTTGCATATCTTTTAAAGAACTTAATATGCAAAACAAAATCAGTTAATAGTGTGAAAATGTTACAAGTGCAAGTGCACTATTTTTAATTATGCATTTTTTATAGATATATTGTTTTAAATTGTACGTGAACCATTTATTTACCCAATATACTAGAGCTTGCTGTAAACTTCGGGCAGCGTTCCTATGATAGCTTCAAAGAAAAGATAACACAGAACATTTTTTAGTCAGAGTGTAAACTTATAGGACAATCTCTTGTTCGTGTCCGTCAGTTTCCACGAACGGACGCCTTATGTTTTGCCCTCTCCCCAATATTTCCTGTACCGACACTTAAATCCCCAAGTAGCGTATGGACGACGGCTTAAGTTTTATCCGCTTAAGAAAAATCTTTAAATATTCTTTTTATTCAAAAGACCTCCTCTTATCCCCGTTTCTACTCGTTTGCCCCATAACAAAATAATCGCCTCGAGTGTACCGGCCCCTATCTTCGCTTTGAAGAAACTGCTTCAGGGGTTAGGGAGGGGGGATGGTAGAGCATTGGCGAAAAAGCCCTTCAGGTAAACCCATTTTTAGGTCGCGAATGTTCTCCACCAGAAACGCATAAATAAAGTGGAGATCTAACTCGACCTCGAAAATCTAAGGTCCATTAATCTCTTATTATTCAGTCTTCAAAGAGGAGGACAGAGAGAGTTATATGCGGTGGTTGTAGCGGTTAGAGTGAGGCCAACTCATCTATTTTCCTTCTTAAACGGTTTTAAGGGGCCACGAGGGGGATTTTAAGTAGGTTCTTACTGAGGTAACCGATAGTCTTGGCAGGCCTTACAAAAGAAGAATGCCCCAAAACCTCAGCGTGCCGAGGAGTTTGAAAATATCCGCGCAAACACCCGTCGTTCCCGCCCCTCCCCTTTCTGAGGCCGCGGATCCCAGCATTCGTAACTGCCATGTACCAAGGGATTCGCGAACCGTCTTCGAGGGGGCGGAGGCGCGGCAGCGTTTTGCCAATGCAAAATCCAAATTAATGCCCCCATAATATCACCATGACATTAATTTCAATTTATTTTGTTTGCATAACATCACATCAATCTTCGGAGATACCTCTTCTGCCCCCACCCCCCTCCGGCTGTGCCTGGACCTCTTTCGTTCTATAGTTCGTTCGCATTCATCTTCACGAACGAGAATCCTTCAAGTAGGGTCGACGGTGAGGGGGTGGTTGCGCGGGGGGAGGCAGGATAGGACAGCAGGGAGCCCTCCATCTTATCTGCAGAGAGTTTGCTCAAGGAAAAACGACTGGCCGCCATTCCCTACTGTGATTTAACCCCTTTTATCCCGAAACCAAAAAGAAAACTCTTAAGTTGTTTATGAACACAAGAAAAATACCCCTAACGAGGCTGGGGGTTTGAGGGTTTCGGGGGTGGGCGCAGGCAAGCTGAAAACAACGAAAATTTTAAGAAAATAAAAAACACCGAGGCGAAAAAAGCAAAATGAAAAGTTTTTTTTTTTTATTGTTAGATCTAGCAACTTTTCCCGGGGGGTGGTTGGTTGTACGCCGGGAAAGTCAGGCGAAAAGGGATTGTTGTTTTTTTTTTGTGTTGTTTTGTGCGTCGGGACGGGACACATGAAGGCGAACACAGTCGACGTCTTGCGTCCCGACGCTGGGGCCACCATACCGGGCGAATGTTATTTATCATTTCTTACATACTCCGCCGCCGCACGCTTGTCATGTGGTGTCGATATGACCTCTGGGAGCATATTGTTCGCGCTTCAAAGGAGCAACTTCAAAAAGCGCCAAAATTAGAGTAATTCGGCGCGCTCGTTCCGCATGCCTCGGAATCGGAAAAGTTGTACGTCTTGACGCCCGCCGTCGTCGCCGCCGCCGCTGCCGCTGCCGACGCCAACGACGAAGACGAAGACGATGTCAGATTTTCAGGCCGTCAATGTCGAGGGTTAGGCTTACCATGGGAAGGGTCCTTTAATTTTGGCGAAATAGGGTGAGATGGGCAATTTGAAGGGTGGCCTGCGGGGCGCCTTTGACGGGTGTTATTAGTGAAAAGGGTAAAAATTTAATGATGTACGCGTGCTACGGTATTAAGCTGCGAAAGGGGTATTGGCAGTTTTGGGTGTTAAAGATAAAGCGACTTTAAGGTTTCTTGTTTTTGTGAGGGATACAAATTATAACGAAATTTATAAATTTCACACTTTATACATAGCGATGTATATTTTTTGTTTAAATTGTTCATGATTTTACTTACGCAGGTTTATTAGGAGGAGAAACAAAAGAACTAAGGGCCTGTCCGAATCCAAATCTTCATCTTGTTATGACAGTTTATGACGTCAGCGAACAAGCTGAACTAGTATAACAATTAGAACGAAAACAAATCTAAACTGTTCAAATTAGTTTACTTAGCTTGATATTTGATATTTGAAATCGATCAAAGGTAACCAAAATATGCACAATTCGACTGAATATACATTCAAGGAATACTTTTACAGATTTTTCTCATTGTGTCTCACGAAGTTATTGGTTAAACTACGCAAGTATGCTCACTGCATCGACATGGATTCGACCACAGTATGTCGTCACGAACTGTCTTAACAAGATGAAGATTTAGATTCGGTCAGGCTCTTAAAGGGCAGTATACCCTTAGACGAGCAAAAATAAGACGAATTATACTCGTATAAATATTTTTCAAAGGATACAGTCGAGTAAACAATTTTGAAGTTTTTAATTATTATGCTTTTATATAGCACGTGTATCCAAATATGGTAAGCTCTGACATGCTCATATTGATCTGAAACAAACCAGAGGTTTTCCTACTGAGGTTTGAGAAGGTATAGACCAATATAGGATATCTAGACCGTTAAAATTACTAAGTAGTACCAGCCTTTCGTGATTAGGAACGTCAGGACCAAAGTAGTATAACATCCAGAACGTTAAAATACTGATGAGATCGGCTTGGTGTTTTAGATCGAAACGCCCTTCAATTTTTCGGCATATTTGCCTCGGGAGACAAAGTGTCCAAATCAAGGACCTGAGTAATCTTTTGCGTTACATGTCTTATATTATTCTCATCGGGGCATGGTCCTGATTAGATCCAGAAAAAGTTATTTAATCATGCGGTTTCGGTGAATCTAAAGAAACATTAAAGAATTAGCATACCTTTAAAGAAAAAATTTGCATTTCAACAGACATATGCTCAATTAGAAGGTAATATTGTTTTCTAAAAGTGTGCATGGTTTCAATAAGATCGTTCAAATATTTTCTGAGTTATTTCTTAGCGTACACTGGTTAACTTAGATTGTTGCATGATTACTTTACTATATAATGTTATACTGAGACTTTATAAGGAAATTAAGAATTTTCTAAGATTCTAAAGGTACTTTCCCCCCTAAGCACAAAACACTTTAGACGAAACAGCTATAATAACATGCATGTATCTACATAATGTATGTAACATAAGAATGAAGCTTTTTGATTATTAATATAAATATTATACTAACCATTTTAGAATATCTCTAAGAAAAACGTCAAGGAAAACCATAATTTATTATTTATATTATTTATTATCACAAAATTATTAAGTGATATTATAGTTTACAGCAAATTCACTTTCATTAATTCGGTCAATAAAGTAGAATAAAGTAAATTTCAAATAATAATTACTAATATTTGCTGTGTAATTCAAAATACCTTTTTAAGGTTTTATACTCTTCAGTGTGCTATACTGCTGAGAGTTGAGAGCTAAAATATTAAAAAAGTTCAAATTCAAATTAGTGCGTGATAGTTTGCGTAAAGTGGTTCCACTTTGTAAGATCACGTGTCAAAAGCAAATGTCTAAACTGAGAGCACCAAATAAATATCTTTGACTTGAAGCAGGCATTGCTAAATGACTTGAGAGTTTGCTTTCATTTTGTAGCATTCAATTAATTAACATATTGCAATTAATTATATGTTTCCTTACAGTTTGCCTGAAGGCAGTAAATAGTTTCAATAAATTGCGATTTTCATAAATGTAAAGTTTTCTGCGTAATTATCAAATGCGGTTAGATCTTAGCAAATTTATTCATGTACGATTTTAATATGTTTACTTCAGAAAAGACAAAATTAAAATGTTTATGCAAAAAAGGTTGTGGTAGATCCGTTTTTAGGGTTCCGTACCTCGAAAGGAAAAAACGGAACCCTTATAGGATCACTTTGTTGTCCGTCCGTCTGTCTGTCTGTCAAGACCCTTTTTCTCAGGAACGCGTGGAGGTATCAAGCTGGAATTTATATCAAATACTCAGGTCTACTGTCCCTTAGAGCTGTGAAAAAATCAAACTTCTAAGCCAACGCAATCAAAAGATACAGCCGTTTATGCCGCAAATTTCCGCAAATTTTCGACACTCGCAAGGGAATCAAAACCTACAGGGTACTTCCCGTGAACTCAGAATCTTGAAGTTTGGTACGAAGCAACGTCTTATAGCACAGATAAAGGAAAAATTGCGAAAACCGTAAATTTTTAGTTACATCAGATAATAAAAATATTTTTAATAATTTTAAACTTACTACCCCTTTCCTCATGAACGCGGAGAGGTATTAAATTGAAATTCATATCAAATACTCAGGTCTATAATACCTTTAAGCTGTAACAAAATCAAACTTCTATGTCAACGCAATCAAAAGAAACAGCAATTTAAGCCGCATATTTTCAAACTCGCAACTACTCGCAAGGGAATCAAAACCTAAAGGGTACTTCCAGTCGACCTAGAATCTTCAAATTTGCCATGAAGCAATGTTTTATAGCACATATAAAGGAAAAATTCCGAAAACCTTAAATTTTTAGTTACATCACATATTATTTAAAATAATTCAAATTTAATAGATAATTATAAAGTATAACGATACGGAACCCTCAAGGCGTGAGTTCTACTCGCACTTGTCCGTCTTTTTTATTCTAATTCGTGTAGCAAATGAAGAATAGGAAAAAATATTCTGAAATTGTAAAAAAAACTAGCAATAATTAATCTCTTTAACCTTAAATAAATAATCCTCTTAACAATCCCTCCCTTAAAAAGAGGAAAATTAATGTCATTAAGACCCAGGAGATTTTCCGACCCAAAATAGATTTAACCATTAATTAACCATTTTTAATTTTGTATTTGATTTATTATTAATTATTGTGACCTATGTACTTGTTCATTTAATAGAATGAAAGACCGCTGGGTTTTTTTTTTAATCTCTCATTAAGATTCTGCAGCAATCAGTCCAATTTGTTGGCTGAGTCTTAATGATTACAGTCATAATGAGCATTTTATTCTAATATTAGGAGTTTGGAACTTTCTTCAGAAGACGTGTAAAAATATTGGAACTAAAGAGGTTGAAATCAATTCTCAAATACATAGTTTAGATGGAACGTATTTCCACTTTCTAGTAGAAAAATGTCCTCACTGTATAAATAAAGTATGTATGTATTTCTAAAAATAAATACTTCCTGGGCGACGATATCAAAAATCCGAAACGTGCTGTTTCTATATCACCCAGATAGTACAGTGTCTAGGGCAGAATATGAAAATGGGGCTAAAATTGTGTCTCCACCATTCTGTTTAGAGTGGGTCCATCACTTAAGGAACCCTATTACATACAGCAGAGGTTTGGAGCTTGTCATGGATATATTTTGCATAATCTTTTTTTTAGTTTGCACAACACTCTACCTAAAAATGTTTATAAATTCCATTGAATGCAGCAAAACAACTATGACGCCTTCAGTAGCTCTTCCTGTGGGTTCATTGAGATATTCCCTTACATAACAAAAATCATCGAAGAAATGGGGATTAGTGTCTAGCTTTATGGTCGGTCCTCTGCTTTTGGGAAGTTTTTCTATCTTTTTTTTTATTTTTTTTTATTTTTTTTTTCCTCGCCATTACAGCGAACATAGTATAAAACCCTCCGAATGGAAATTTTAGGGCGGGAGAGGGTGTGGTATGCTTGGTTGAAAATCGCAAGCTAAACAAGGAGTCACCACCTCCTATTTATGCGGAACTATCTTCCCTCCCACACCCATGATTCTAAGGGCTCATCCCGCACCGACTTTCCATGCATGGAATTTTTAAGCTCACAACGTTCTAAAGGAGATTACACCCGAAACCCATCCATCCAGCTATAAAGCAGGCATCCATCCATCTGTCTTTTCCCTTTGAAACCCATGACAATGTATCGCCCTTCACCACCTCAAAGGAATAGACGATGGATGTAGGATGGATGCGATAGATGGAAACATCGGAGATATGATGGCGCTGGAGCCCGAGTAATTTTGTTAATATGCCACCCCGGGAGGCTCACACCTCGAGGTCTGATTTACGCCACTTGAGGTGGAGTTCTGTAATAAAGACATGACTCGGCGTTCTGTCAACTTTGTAAGATGTAATTAGTCGAAAATTTCGTTGTAGGACGTGAGTGCGCCGGGGGTTTGGCACGGGTGCTCCACCGCTTTGATCCCCTTTATGCCAGTGACGCCCCTCGAGCGGTGCTCTGGAGGCAGGAGCGCCCTGGCAGATAGCAGCAGGAGCACCAGACGGCCAGGACGTCTCCGCCGCCGTCTTCCTGCCTCCTCCCTACTCGATGATTAAAATTATTCCCTGCGGCAAGCTGGAGCTTGCTCGATTGTTATAATTTTATTGGTTCATCGCAGAGTGTTTGGGATCCGGCGGTGGGTTCAAGGGGGTTTGCTTCAATTCCCGAACAACGCAGATGTCTTCCAGGGCTGGCAGCCCCGGTTAAGTGATTCCCGGGAAATTGATATAATTTTCAGGCCATGTAGGGACAAATCGAAGGAAACGCTGCGTCTTAATTAATTTTGCGGCTGTGAAAGAGTTTCAGCCGTAATGAGTAGCAAGTGAATATTTAACGAGCGGCTTAGAGCCGCTCAGGACCTATCGTTTGGGTCTAGTAACTGGGTTCCGAGATTAATTCCGAAATTTGTGTTTTACAGCCAATTTGTGACTTCAAAGCTGCCCGGACGGGCTCTGAGGAGCCCTCTGGAACGACCCATTAAGGTGCTTTGCAATTCTTGACGTGGCATGTGACCCACAAGAAAGCATTAATTTTAACCTCCTCCCCAACGGGGAGAGCCAGGCCAAAACTAACAACAACAAAAAAAAAAAAATCTAATTTCAGAAATTTTAAGGAAGCAGGCGAATTTTCGGGATGACTGGGCTGCGCGGCTTCCCCGTTTACAATGGCAAACCACGCTACAAACCAAGCTTCGTCTGTGCCATTGACGAAAACAAATAAAAAAAATAATTTTGCTTTTATTTTATTCTTTTCTGGCCCTTTTTGGAGAAAACTGAGGAATTTCCTCCAATTAGCATTTTTACTGCTCCCGTGCAGGAAGGTGGGGAGAGACCAAGAAAAATTTTGTTTCATTTAATGCCAGCAGACCCTTTAGTCAGATGGTCAGGAAAAAATGTTAATTTAATGTAAACCATGCATGCAACGCGATTTATTGCTGGATGATGCTTGCTCTGGGCACTCCGGCTGCCCTCCGGGGAGCACCCGGGCGCCCTGGACGCGGGGCCACCAGGAGAAGGTGCTGCTGGGTGGACTCGCGGCCGCTGGCTGGCCGGTTGCTATATTTCAAACGATTTCCCTGACGATTTTTTTTAAGGGAAACATTTTAGCGTTGCTTTTATAAAAAGGAAAAAACCTTACTGCAATCCACGAAAATTGTGTTCTTCCTGTGTGCCGGGTCGTTCCTCCCCGCAGCTGGAAGAGGTCACTTTCGAACAAACCGCTTGCAATGGGCTAGTAAAAAATTTGTGCTTCTAGCCAGTGTAAAGGGCTTGTTCTAAATCAGAATCTTTTTCACCCTTTCTAGTGGTGGTTGGATATTTAATGTTTATTTTTCAAGTTTAACACATCGTTCATAATTATAATGAGAAGTGCTGCATGCATTTTAAGTATCCACATTTATATTTTACACGATACAGCGGTCTCTATTTACTAGCACTTACAATTCCTTAATATTGAGTATTTAGTAATATCTGTTATTTATTGTTATACATCCTACATATTAGGTACCATATATGTATGTTTAGAAACTTTAGAATTCAGCGCTCTTTCGTTTTTTACAAATACAATTTGTTGATTTTCAATAACAACCATTTCAACTTCCAAATCAACGGTCTACAAAGTTCGTATTTTCAAATTCAATAAGAACCTTTCACTTATTACTAAGAATATCTAAACTATGTAGTTTAGGGTTATTAAAAATGGTGGGCTACTCGAAAAAAACAACCCGTTTTCGTTGTTGAGCAATATTTTAAAAATAATGAAGGTTTGGCAACTATATACATATTAAGATTTTTACTCTGTATACACACAGTTTTTATCGAAATAAGTTTAAAATTATTGAAGTTATCACATCCCCAAAAACAGTGCAGAAGAAATTACAGACCCTCATTCCTTTGACCAATTTGTCGCCCTTTTAAACTCGATAAAGGTATTGACCTCAATATTGCATAAATAAAGTTTGATCAAAATTCATTCCTTCTCCAGGCACAGCTAAGTGTCAAAGTGGAAGAATGCACTTTTTGCTAAACTTTCCAAATAATTTTAGTGTGGAATCCCAATAAACTTAAATAAAATCATTAACTTTGAGTCTACATTATTTATTGTTACATAATTTCCAAATAAAAAGATCAGTTTTGTTCCTCAATCTATGTATAGTAATGTAATATGACTTTCTTAAGTTTCAAAACTTTTTACAATATTTAAATGATTGAATGACTGGAGCTTTTACCAATTTACTAAAAACTGGATGTGGATTTTGTATACTTCTTAGTAGAATATTTTATCAAATTAGTTATAAATGAGCGCCATATGTTATAAATGTATTAAAATTACTACAGTGGCGTTCTATATTTATAGTAAAACTTGAAACCATTGTTTTATTTCCTTCTAAACCGAATGTTTAAATTGTCACAAATATGTTTCAGAAATTCTTACAGCAATTTATATTTGCTAATTTCAAGGCTTTCTTCTGAATATGTGAAAGCTTAAAAAACTAACTATATTGTTTATTAAATATATAATACAATACAAAACTTTTTTGCCGAAATCAAAATTTTATTTCAAAAATGACATACCTATTTCATTGAAAAGAAAAGCTCGTACTATGCGTATGTAAAAGGAATAACTCGTACTATATAATGTACGTATCTAAAAATTTTTAATTGAAAGCTTTAATAGTTTTCGGAATAGAAGAAGTCTAAAAAATTATGATTTGATTAATAAATCCAGCATCCTAACAAGATCGTGAGATCTCTATTTCAATCGAGCATTCAAATATTATTTATATTGTAAAATTGATACAAGTTTGTGCCAAAATATTTAGCATTTTTAGTTTTAGTTTCGTCATATACATATAACCATTAAAATGCCACTCGCAGAACCAAGACAAAGTTTCCACAAGAAAATTATTACTAATTGAAAGTGCACTGCTCGTAGAGAGTACAATGCCATGCCTTATTATTTTTCTTAATCTTCAGATAAACTTCAAGTTCTAAAGTAGCGTTTACATGTGGAGTATTTTTAAGTCAATTGCAGAAATTTTTCTGATTGAGTTGAGTGAAGTATACTTGAACTCAAGCATGCAAACAGAATGAATATAGCAAAGAATCTCAACCTTATACCAATGAAATTGACTTGGATTCTAAGATACTCATCACATTTTGAACTCATTCTTTGGAAAATGAACATCATTCTTAAATGTTTTTCCCTTTCTTTAATTTTTCATATTCCCTTCCACCAAGTTTTTTGAGTGGAAGTAATAAGTAACTTTTTGAAATCTAAACATCATACTAATTTATATTTCGTATTAAATTATTCATTGAAATTCGATTGATATGTAAGACTGCATTTGTAGCGTCTCGAATTTTAAGCTATATTTTATAGATATTTGTCCGATTGTGCGTCGTTTTCAAGCTGTTTGGACTACGGGGGCACGGAGGTTGCGGGTGGTGGCCTTCAATCAAGCGGCGCCCCAGTGATTAATTGCGAAAATAAATCTAAGCCCAGTTCGCCTGTAGCGCGAATTAAGCTGCAGTGCTAAAACAATTCCGCCGTACAGTGTTAAGTACACACATAAAGCAAATAGGGGGCAGAGGCGGGGATCGGGTAGAAAAAATGTCATCATTGCATGCAAATTTTCTCGCAACTAAAATTGCAGGTCGGCGCCGGTCAGCGCTAGAACCGCGTGCTTCACATGCAAATTTCCTGAGCCGGCCATAAATTAAGGTAAGCATAGGTGAACATAACACGAGCTCATGTAGCCAGTTTATTTTTACCTTTTTCATTTCGCTGCCGCTTTTTGCCCGCGCTCTGCCTGCCTACATTTTGGGTAGGCTCACGGCTGGGAGTCATGCAAGTGAAAGCGCATTGAAGTGGGAGGGATTATGCTTTAGCGCCGTTCCAAAACAGTAGCGAGGCGAGCGAAAAAAACCCTTTCACGAAAATAATAAAAAGGAAAATAAAACAGTCTCCGGCCGGCAGCGGGCGGCCAGGGAAATCCCCGGGAAAATAGACGTAATAAACAAGAAATTAATAACATTAAAAAATAGGGCTGGGCTTGTTGCTGCTGCCGCCGCCGCGATGCCCTTGCGTGCAACAATCACAATAATTTCGCGCCACCAGCCCCTGGGTTGGAATAGGGCCGCTATTACGCGGCGGCAGGGCAAGGGATTTTCCCCATCGCAGGAAGCTGTTAACATTCTAATGAAAGGAATTATTCGGCGTTTTATTGAATTTTTGCAAGAGTGCCGCTAATATTGCACCCTATGTAAAATTACCGCCGGAGAAAATTCTAGGGTTTCGCTTCGGAGGATGTCGCCTCCGCTGCATGCAACTGCACTCTTAATGTGCAACACTTGCAGGAGGTATTAGTGCAAAATGCTTTTCCTTCCTTTATATTTATTTCTCTCTTGGGTAATTCGAGTACCTATGTTTGCAGTCTAATTAAATTTGGGTCTTCCTTTTTCTTGGTTCTGGAAGCAGCATACTCGTTCTAGACGCAAGCTAAGTAAGATGCATACTTCTTTTAAAATTCAAACTTTTTCAAGATTTTGCAATTTCGAAATGTGCTCCGACAATTCGGCTATAATAATTGAAACAGAACACTTAAACTTCATATAAGATAATAATTTTATTGCATCATATTTAGCATAGTACATTGTACATATATAGTACATATGTACATATAAGTACCCTTATTTAGTTAAAGACTTCTCGTATGTTCAAGTTAGCTACTTCAACCAATTTAGAAATTTTACTTATGTAAATCTGTGAATATGATATAGGACCATAGACCGAAACTCATTTTGCTATCACGGTACACATCTGAAAGGTTTTTTACACCTTCTTTAGTTTTTTACACCTACTTATACGTTTTTATTGGGAAGAATTAAGTAAAGGTAAGGAGTATTCATGTACTTTTTTTATAATTGCTATTATATTGTTGAACAACCTACATATTTTAATATACTTATTTTCTCATGATATTACTTTAAATCGCGGAAAATTTAATTTAATTTCACTTACATTCATCGAACTTGAAAAAGTGTATTTGCTATATTGGCTACGCCGTTTTAAATTTTCAAATTTCGATAGTACATTAAAAATTAGTTACACATAATAACTTTTATACTAATTTTCACTAAAATACTTTGAGTTTCTAGAACAGCGGTCTTTATATTCGGTCCGTCATTAAGAATTTCTAAATGTTGAAACTAGATTTTAAATTAGTGGCCTCAAAATACCCTTAGTATTGATTTTAACTTAAATTCATGGAATTTCCAAAAGTTTTGGTCGCCATATTGATTTATAAATTTCGCAAGCGAATGCCCAATTAGCATATTCAAAAGCCCTAATTAATTTTTATGGTAATTTCTTGAAATCTGCAATTGTTGGCCGCCATATATTTTATGCGCATAAAAATAATCTTTAGGCGTGCAGCTTCCAAACAAACTAAACGCACATCATCAATATCATTGCAGCATTTCCAAGTTTTCAGATTTCATTACCACACAAATATAATATTTTTCATTGCTATTGTTCAAAGACATAGTATATTCTGAAATCTAGGGCTCGAACTCTGAATATGTTGTAAAGTAATTATTAATTTTATTAATTTTCAACTTCAAACTACTACAGAGATGTTTCTAACTAAAGCTAAACTATTAAAAAATATTTCCATTTAAGGCTTCTTTTTAAAGACCTGCCATGAAAAACGTATCGGCAAAAAATTACTAGCTCAGTATTTACATATACCTAACAGAGGGACTTACTAAACTAGAGGGAATTACGAAATTTTTAACGTATAAATGAAATGGTTATTTTATTTTAGGACTCACAAAATACTAAAGTCGCTGAAATGTTTGAAATCATTTTGTGACGGGGTAATTCCACTGCGGAATTCTAGCGAAACATGAGCGAAATTTAATTCGATCTGCATACTAAACTTTTTTCGGAAACAGATTGAGTGAACCATGACATTGTACGAACGGGTCTTAACATCAAACACTTCGAAAATTAGTGAATGTATCACCATAACTCTTATACCTTTCAAATGACATGCAATTCATTGGTGTTGAAAGGTGGAACCAATTTTATGCATTGAAATCTATTCGCAACTTCCTCGTGACAAGAAAACATGTAAACAAACGAACTTATTTATATCACTAAATTTACATACAATGAAACCATAAAAAGTACAGACTCTGTAATTGTTGAATTTTACACAATGTCTTTGTAATCTTATAATTCGAGAAACACCGAACACATTTTGATTTTTATAAATTATTTATTAAACTAAGACAAATGGAAACCGAGTAAGAGTAATTTTTGTAAGACAATGACCAGGGCAGAAATCAACTTCTACACGGTTTAGAAAATATGTAATACTTTTCGTTTGTATGTCTGTATCGTTAACTTATCTTAATAATAATATCTAAATAAAACAAATGTCAAGTTATACGTAGGATAACCTGTAATAAAATTCAAAGATTTGATTGGGTTCAATTGTTGGTGACTTTAGAAGATTTAAGTGATATTTTTGATAGTACGCGATTTGCATGAAATTTTAACAGAGTTACACGATTTATCGATTAGTTTCGAAAACTTTATATTTTAAAACATAAAATAATTCGAAAAACATAGAAAATATTTAGGTGACATTTCACAAAAAATCGCTGCATTTTTAAATACATAAATTTTATTATATAGTATATTTTCATACTAACAGACTTACTAACTAAAATCAGTAATTCCTAATTCTACACCCTACATATGTATGGAATGGTACGGAACTCTCAGAAACGAGTGCGACTCGCACTTGTCTGTTTTTTTTAAAAATATTCTTAACTCTAGACCGCTTATATGTATGTAACATTTGTTGTTTCGTTTTTGTGGTATTTATTTTGAACTTAAAAACTTATTATACCTTATTAAGTAAATGTTCACAAAATTTTTCTAACATTGGCGGTCTAGGGTTAAAAGTATCATATAAAAATAATAGTCAATAATAAAAACATCAGTTCTTTATACAGATTCATTTAAGTATGTGTGACTGTGTTTATTTTTAAGGGCCGGAAGCCTTATTGAGTCATTCTAAACAAAAATCATTGGATCTGTTGGTCTGATTTTGAATGGACAATCATTTGTTTATTTTATTTTATTTTTTATTTTTGTAGTCGTGAAGGCCTTTTTATGTTTCCGCTTTAAACATGAAAATACTCTTTATACCCATGAATGCTTCGACTTGAGAACTGATTAGCCCTAGAGATATGGGAATATCAGCACAATATGACTATCTACAGCTGTTTCAATTTTGAAAGGGCTTTTCTAGTCAATTCAGACATCCGAAATTGACTTACCTTCAAAACCGGTCAAATTGGCTATCTTGCCGCACCGAATGGGGTCGTTCCGCCGTTCCAGCCACTTTAAGTTTTATTTACCAAAATAATTCGCAAATTTTCAATTTCCTGCAGGAGAACATAAAAATAGCGAAGAACCCGGGAAGATCCCCGGACGGGCGCGCTATCACTTAATCACGATTAGGGCAGCCCGCCCGGGAAGAGCGCCTTTTTATATTTTGGGGCAGTTCTGAAAATGTAATGAGTTCCCTTTTATTGCGCCGAGGGTTCATCAGCACTTGAAGACTTCTATCATCGCCGGCGAAAGGACTTTATTGACATTCAGTTCCCCGAGGATAATGAAAGATAGGGAAAATGAACAAAATACAGAGGAAGGCTGCAAAGTAAGGAAGTAGGTAGTGCCCGGCCGGGGCGGGGGTGGTGCTCCATTTGAGCAGAGATCTCCATGTTCCCGGAGGAAAGGCAGGGTGCACTGCCAGGTTAAATGCTCCCAAGGATACGGTATGGCAGTTCGCGTGGGTGTCAACATTTTCTTGAGTGCCTCCTCCTCGACCGGGAGGGGAGAAGGGAGGGGCGGGGAGGGAACACATTTTGACACGGTTGATTTCATATCGTGCTGCCAGTGTCCGAGGCTGCGGCGGGGGGGAGTTGATTGCTTCGGTCGACAAAAATTCAGCCCCGGTTCACCTCCCCCGACCCTGCGTTTAGTGCAGAGCTGAAGATCTTCCGGCCGTGATAAGACGCCGTGGCAGGAGCTCAGCAAAGTTTTAGGGTCCTTTGATTATACAAAGATCGCTGCTGATTTTTTGATGTGATTGACTCCTTTCATCAGGCGAAAGTTCGGTCACATGGGGGAAATGTTTCTAGCTGTTGTCCTCGGGATCTGGTGCAAAACGAGCGGGGCGTGGATGGTGGTGGGGAGGCTGCTTTCTTTGTGGAAGGCTCCTTTGTGCTTCCTTTGTTTCTCCAAGTGGATTGCTTTTGTAATCCCGAAAACTGTCGAGCGCCTAATTGAAGCTGCGTTCGCTCTCTAGACAGGCTTTAAATTAAAGAATATCCACAATTCAGCATTTTTTTATGCTACATCGATGTGCGTCCGCTCGTACAGAGTTAATTCGCTGTTTCAGCTGGAAAAAACTGCCTAAAACTATGTACTTAGAAAATAAGGGTCAGGGAATTTGGAATACCTCGATTTGAGAACAATTTATAATATTATTAAGTAGTTTAGAACTTTAGTTTCAAGAAAATTTCACTTTTTACAGAGTTTGTCTATTTTCAGCGGTCATTCTGGAAACAGACAAAAACCCGTGCTGACTCAATTGAATTATGTTGCATAATGAGAAAACTCGAATTTTATACAGATTATGTCATACACGCACATAATTCTCCTTTATGAGCAAAAATGACTTGTAAAAACAACTTAAAATCGTGATTATTGCAACCAAATACTTACTTTACTCGTTTTAAGGTTACCGAGAAGCTTAAATTTTGTTAAAGAAGAAACGTAGATTTTTAGGTTACGGTTACGGTTTTGTTTACAAAATTTTAGTTGCAAAAATAAGAGGGAGCATGGTATCTTTGAATAAGGTTGACTTTGCTGAAATTCAAAAGCGAGTTCTTATGATTTTAGATAAATAGATTTAGATAACAACTCCATAATAGAAGTCATGGTTAATAAAACAGGATTTACACAAGAAAATTCGTAATATTTAACCAAATTCCAATGGTTATATTAAAAAAATTCATTTACAACAATCTTTTTAATTGTTCAATATTTTAACTATAATTTATGTTTGCAGTTGAAAAATTTATTAATATATAGGTAACAGTACTATAAAATATAGTTTTTGTTTTATTCTTAATAAAACATAAATTCTTGAACCACAATATCCATTGTATACTTGAAACTAGATACGAATTTCTATTTTCCCATACTATAATAGTTCTATGCAAGTAGATACATATTACAAAAAAAAAGTTTTTTTCCAAAAATTTTACTGCGCGTAATTTTGTTCTCTGTTGTTAAAATCAACAATTTATTATCATGTGATTTAGAAATCAACAATTTATCAATTGCGCCATTTGAAGCCAGAATATTGAATTTCTGAATCCACCACCACAAGTTTACACAACACCTTAAAATGTATCAGATGTAGTACCTATAATATGTATGTACGTATTTCGAAACATTTGCTTAAATTTTTTGGATAAGATTAATTTAAGATATTATTTGAAATATGAGTCATATCTGACTTAATGACATAAGTTATTTAAGCTACACGTTTTTATCAACAAACATAAGCAGGACAATTTTATATTAGAAAGCTCAAAAGATGTAAAACTTTCGATTTTAAATTCGTTCCTATTAAGTGTCGTAAATATTGTCTTAAAAAATTGTTAATCTTACATCTTTTTATCAGCAAAATTTTGCATGCTTTTATACATATACCGTATGTATATTTAACCAACTATTGTTTAGTTCATGAGAAAGTTATTGTTAAACGTATATAAGTTTATGGTTCTAACATTTCAGGAAACTTTTAATGCGATTGATCGATTTTCGTTTTGTAAGTTGCGTTGTATAACATCTATGTATGTATATGTGAACAAATTAAAATAAAAAACTAAATTAAAAAACGAAAAAGCCCGCCTCGTAATTTAGTGAATTAAAAAGTCAGAAACAAGCCTAAAGACAGTCAAAAACTATTTTATATATTCCTACTTCTAGCACTCAGGTTAGAAGTTTGTCTAAAGCTTCTCGGTTAAATTCTTCAAAATAGATGTAAACAAACAAGAAGACGCAGTTGGAAGCTAATTAATTATTATAAGTTTAAAAGAAAATATCCTCCTCCAACCTCCACATCGGATTGACATTTCATTTTTTTAAATTCGTTGACTAATTTACACGATATGAGCGGACACATATCTAACAAAACGGTTTTCTATGAGAAAACCTTTGAAATGAGCAAAAAATCTTTCAAGTTTAAGCCTTTAAATTTTACAAATCTTCGAACGCAAACGATGAGTTATTCATTTTATCCGTAAATAGTGTGAACGGTTACATTTTGAGCAAATTCTCTATAATTTTTAGAAAATTTTAATGTATTTATTTTGCAGTAATGTATATTATTTTAAATCTGACACTGTGGTGAGCCAATTTTTTTCTATGCTTATAGATGGAAGGACCATTATACTCATTTTCTCATACATATATCCCATATAATTAGTTTTTGTACATGTAATCAAATTTCACATTATTTGAAAAGAAAATTAACAGAGGTTAAATATTTAATTAAATTGTCTGGGCATAGATACAGCAAATATCGTAACTAAAATGGGCATAGTGGCAAGTTTTTTCTTTATTTCGATGGGGCGATAAAAAGTAAGTCGGAGAAGCAAAAATATATTAATATTATAGGAATCATATTGAAAGACGTCGATATCAGATAAAATTAGAAATAAGCGCTGTATCTGAGAGCTGTCGAATAATTCAGTATTTTTTACAGGACATCAAATGTTCAAACTTCAAAAATCCCAAAATCATCTTCAAGAAGTTCCGGCAAAAGACTGTGCAAATCAAACGGTTTGAGGAAAGAAAAAAATATATATTAAAAATCCAGTCGAGAAGATACTTTACTTTGCTTAATTTACGTCTCTGGAGGAAATACGCGACGCGAGTCACGTCTAAATGCCCGCTGCGGGTCGAAAAAAAAGCTTTTGCGAAAAAGAAAAAAATTATTCATAAGTGCGATTAGAGTCGGAAATTTGCGTTTCTGATTAAGAACGCTCAAGAAGTGCGCCCCTGAAGTGCCCCTTTAGAACGAAAGGAGGCCCAGCTGGGCGGCCACTCCATCAATCAAGCGAAATTGGAGGCACTCCCAGGCCCCGGGACGGTTGCGAGCTGTCCCCCCAGAAATGCCAAAATTGACTAATTTCGCAAATTAATTTCCATGCGCTTTGATCAATGAAATCGTACGATGTGGCGACGGTTACGTAATAATGAACGCCGCCGCGCCGCATCAGCGGAGTGAGCCCAAATTGCCGAAAAACTCGTTCGCGGCAAATGATGTTTGCAAAAAGATTAAAAATTCAAACAGCCCCCCATAAATTGTGCGAATTTACGAGCTAACTAGATCATAACAGAACAGAACCAGAACCGCAACCCCCGTCGCCCTCCCCGGGGGGCTGATCTGGCACCCCCGCGCGCCACAGAAGCCCCATCGTTTTCTAAGCTCTGGCGTATAAACGTCGCGTCGGCGGATTGTGGCGAAACGCGAATCTCCCACTTTCGCTCTGCGAAGTCGCGCGAGATTAGAAATGTTTCGAGAACTGATTTGCCGTGAAGGTCACGTTCACGGATTTTTCGCAAAAGTTATTGACACTAAAACGCTTCTAGCGCTAGCTAAACAACTGATTAGAAAAGTCATCGAAGGTGAAATCTTCCCTCTTGCTCTGCGCGGCCCGAGCGGCACCACGGCGCTCAGCCAGAAGAAGAATTTCTTTCTTGACCTACGTCTTATCGCGGCTCGCAAGAGAGTTTTTGTGCGATAACGCGCCTCGGTATAATTAGAAAATACACTGAGATATTGAACGCGATTGCGTCGAAAAGTTCTAGGCTGCGATTCTAGAGCAAGCCAAGCGCCACTGGGCGGTGCTGCGGCCGCGGGTCTGAGGCGCCCCGATGCTTTCATGGATGATAAACGGGCAGAACCTTTCATATGCAAAATCACGCGGAATTGTGCACCGCCGGTTAATTAATTCATATTGGGTGTGTCCGATCAACTGCGGATGACTTTGCTCAATGTGACGACTGACAAGCTGTCATGTTGGGGGCCCCCGCTCGCAGATTTTATGCGAATCGATTGGCGTAGCGCGTGGTGGGGCTCTGCCCTGTTGGGGCGCTGTTGATTAACGCTATGGTTTGGGAGCGATTGCCGGAAGGGCTTTTTGTGGGAAACTTCAAAGCGAAAAAGAATTGGCGGAAATGGAGCCATTTCAAATTTCTGGATAGGATAGCAGGGAACCACTATTCATTCGGGTCCACAAACAAAAAAAAAAGGAAAAAAAAACATTTTGCACACAATTTTCGAACGCACTCAGACTTTAAATGATATATGAGATTTTGCAGACGCTAACTTGGATGATGAACGTTGTCTTTTGGGGCTCCGCTTACGAAAACATCAACTTTGTCTTATGTAATAAAGAACCATCAGTTCTTAACTTAACTTGAAGTAGAAGCGGAACACCATTGGGAATAGAGATAAAAATGGTTGTAGGAGTAGATAAAGTCGCATATGCTTACGCCATTAGTTGCTTATAACTTAGGAGCACCCACATAAAACTTGAAGCTTCTTGGAAATTTGTTCTGTAATATTCCGAATGACTGCGCTAATTTTGTAAAGGTAAAAACTATTCTTATTGAATAATTCGCGCAAAGAGCTATCAGTAAAATAAATTTACCTATTATAAACAATCAAAGCTTTAAAAAGATATTTTTAACTTTAAAATTGATAGTTCCACTTTAACTTGAATGCAAGTGGGCAATTGTAATAAACTGAATTTGGCCGAATAATGGCGAATCAAGATACATTTTGTAAAACGAAAATATCCTCTCGATAGACATTTTGCGAAACAAAAATTCTTTGTTCTATATATGTACATTTTGTAAAAGGAATATTTTCAGTCAATAAGATTTGAAATCAGAAATTAAAGAATTTTTGTATTCCAATATAATTTTGCTAACAACTGAATAGTTGTTATAGTAAAATTAAATTGATTTCAACTTCATTCACATCAAAATAGCTTTCATCCCTCGTGTTCTAACAAAGTGAATATTTGTGACTAATTCAAATAAAACTTTGGTTGGAGCTTTGTTCAAAGTGAAATCAATTAAATAAATTATTTATTATTTATTGAACGCCCTTGACCTACTGTGGCACTTCTTTCCAAACAAGTTGATCTATCCATTTAGCAGGTCAATTTTCAATTTATCCAAAAATATGATATAGGTACAATGTATAACAAATTAGTTTATGGGTTCTATAAAGGGTATTCACTCTTCGGTGAATTTTTATTCAAATAGCAATTTTGTAGTATTTGCTTACAATGAAGAGTGAGCACCCTATAGCAAAATCTGAATACACCCTCGTAAAATTTCCATGACAAATGTGTACTTGATAGATTTTGAGTTTGAATGATAAATTCGTATGCAACAGAAAAACGCAGTAGCCTTCTGCCTAGATATTACAAAGGTGTAATATTCAAAAGGTAGAAGTATCCCCTATTGATAACTGTTATACGTTGTATTTAAGTATAATCTAGTAAGAATTTGTTATGATACAAGGCCAAATACACCGAAGAGTTAATACCCCTATATTATTCTTTTATGCAAAATTCTAATAATAACCCTGGATTTTCATAATCTTAATGTTACTACTAGCAGAGCAATGCATGTATAGAATTATTTTACTCAAAATTCTATTCTTTATAACTATAGTAGATATTTTCAAACCATACCCAAAATTATTGAGGGGACTATGATAAAATAGTTCAAAATATATGTCAAAGTTAGACTTCAAACAGTCTGTGAGAAAGACACAAAGAATGACGCATGAGTAATAAGGGCTGTACGAGCGGCGAATATTTCAGAGAACAGAAAGGATGACTATGATATTTGGATAGATTCGTATCAAAACAAAAAAAAATTAATGGCCAAAATGTGATCAAAACGCATAATTTAGTTTGATAGATATTGATACCACAAGCTTTGATTGAGTGAAGAGGATATGTTTGTCACTTTAAACGACAAGACGTTCGAGTTTCGGATATAATATTTCCACATAAACAAAAATTTTATGATCTAAATTTATGAAGTAATAGATGACTGATTTCGAGTTCTACATCGCGGTTTGGAAAGCAATTGGATTTCCAATTATTCTAATTCAATTGAATGCATCAAGAATCACGCGACAGATCTCAGTCTTAAATATTCGGCTGATATAAATGAGATATCTAGAGTTTTGGAAAAAAAAGTTAGAGTGCTTAAAATTCCGTAAATACAACATTTATTAATTCTAGAACCACATCGAATCGTCCAGGTCTACTTGAAGCGCTATTGGATTGGAATAGATCTAACAAATACGTTTACTAACGTGGCAGATGTGATGAAAGCAATGACGGTTTGATACTAAACTAAAATTTATCAAAACTTATCTGCGCTCATTGATAGGCCAACAAAGGTTGATTGATGAAGGATTAATATAAACAGAATTCTGTCGCAACAAAAAAGTTTGCGAAAATTAAGTAGATAACATTTTTGTAAGAAAAGGTTTGTGCCGCCTGAATATTTATTGCAGTTTGCATGATGGAATTGCGCAAGTAAATCTTGGGATTGTTTCGCTGTGGCACGTCAATAAATTAATAAGGTGCGCAGTTTAATCCTTCATAAAAATGCTTAATTACGCACTAAAATTTTTTCTACATACATATGTGGTAAAAATAAAGATTTTTCTAAAAAACATTTCATTTCGAGTTGTGCTGTTGAGTAGTATTGATGCAATTATTTTGAATTGTTATGAATCTGTATTTTGCTTTTAATCGGATATTAGGGCTTAAGTAAGAAAACTCAGTGGCGGCTCGTGGAAATTATCCTTGGTGGGGCTAACTACTGAAAAAAAAACCAAAAGTAATATAATGAACTCATGCAGGTTTCCACTCTACTCAAGAGGTATTGAAGTGTTCGGTTTCCCTAAAAGGAGTTTTACATTTCAGGAGAAAGTGTTTAAAAGGGGGTGACGATCCCAAAAAAAATTTTTTTTTTCTTTTGCCTTAAATCAAAGTTAGTATATTAAAGAATATGTGTACAAAATTGCAGATCAAAAGGTCCAGGACTCGACAGTTTAATATTGGTATGAAAATTTTAAAAGATACATGATTGCATTGCGAGAGAAATGGATTAAAAACTTTAAACGCGTTTTTCTCGAAATGACTTTTTTCAAACTGGTCGCATCGAAAGCTCGGACAATTCTTAACCGATTTTAATTTTTTTTTTTTTTGTTTCGTTCGTCTTAGTAGTGGCTAAGGTTAAGCGTAGCCGATTTGGAAAATTTTGCTTTTTATTATTTTTTAAACTGTTTGAAAACAAAAAAAAACGGTTGAAAAAATGAAAATTTTTTCAATCGGTCGCCATTTTGTGAAAAATCACAATAAAAAAAAACGGCTATGTACAACGATAACTACATTCATACAGATTATAACACAATTTTTTTTTTTTTCTCACATCACCGGCTTTTGAAAAATGGATGCGACCATGGAGGAGGAATTTTTTTTAGAGCTCTACGGCATCCTTTACATTATTAAAACTATTCAATATTTTTTAATAAAATGATGAAACATTACACATCAAAGTACTTAATAAAATAAAAAAAACCCGATCCAAAAATTCCTTTATTTACCCGGTCAAAAAAATTATTGAAAATCACTCATTTTTTCGGCCGTCACAGTGGCTATCCCCCTTAAATTACAAAATACGAGATTTCTTATAACGACGTAGACTGTATGCATATGAGTTCATCGACTCAAATCCTTCGGGGCTATCTCACGTTAGCCCCTAACAGCCTCTTTCACAGCTATCTGTGCACGCCAAATCGGTTACGAGTGTTAGAGGATAGCTAGCACACACATTTAAATCTCTCTCATCCGCGGGGCTAGAAAATTTCAGCCCCTTGCGCTTTGAAAGACACTCAGCGAGAAGAGAAATATTTAAAATTTATGTAAGAGAGAAGCAACTGTGTGCGCGCTGAGCCAGTTCACGGCTTGTAAATGCAGAAGGTTTTGGCAGGGCTAATTTGTTTGAGCCCTCACGCATAGAAATGCAACGGAAAGGAAGAGAAATAAAACTAAGGTTATCAAGAGAACAAGACTTAGCAGCTTTGTTCTCGCTTATTATTGTTGGCTTGGGGCTCGTTCTCTTTAGCCCTTTCTTATTGTAGCTGCATGGAATATACGATGTTCTCTTAATACCTTTAACAACAAAACTGCAATAACGTTTTAAGACGCTTTCTTTAAACTCGAATTTTTAACACAATTTTGTTTGAGAAATTTATGGTGGGGCTAAGCCCCACTAGCCCCTAAGGTAGAGCCGCCCCTGAGAAAACTACTGAATTGTTTAAAGAATCATTTGATAAAGTGAGTAAATTCACTGAATATTCTCCTTGGTATGCAGTTGTATTTTACTTGGTAATTTGTAGGTTTGTGAAAAACTATTATTGAGCCTTCGTAGTTATTCTATTCTATTTCTGATATTCGTGAATTCTTTGAATTTTGTGCAAAGTTTTGCCGACGAAGTTGTTGAAATTTACATTTGAATTATTGTTTTATTCCCGGAGTTGCATGTCCCAATTTGAACATGGTTTAAACCTCAATTGGCATTCGAACGACGAATGATTGGTTTCACGGAGTCAGATTGAATAACATGCGGGTGGTATTTAACCTAAAATTGTACTTTATTTTCCAGGGGATATCGGATTATATTATAATTTATCAAGAATGTGCTCACTGTAGTTTTTTTATGTTTTCACATAAATTTGTTTGTGATAGCCTATGAATCGAAGTCCAGTTCGACCAATTGATTGATCTATGTTCGTAAGTTGTTGAAAAGTGTAATAAATAGAGGTGGGCATCGGGTGTATTTTGAACTACACTCACCGGCAAAATTAGGGGAACACAAAAAAAAGTGATTTTTTTTTAAAAATTGTTGTCAATTCGACAAATGGTTTCGTTATTTGAATTATTACCCTCTTAAGACATAGCATTATGGGACTTTTTGACATTTTTCAACATTTTGACAGAAATTATACCCTATTATGTGCTTGTTTACAATCTGCGCTTCTAAATGTTTTTGATAAGAATGTTCGTTTATGTCAAATGTCTTTTATGTCAATAGTGGCCCTAGCTAATTTTGTTGTTTTGGTTGGGAGAGTTAACATTGCATTCTTAAAATTGGCGCTGGTTGAAGAGTGGGACAATTTTCCCCAGGAAATGATAGAAAGTCATTAGGAGCACGAGCAGACGTATCCAAGCCCTTATAAGAACTCGTGCAGGCTACACGCGCAATTAATTTTTTTTTATTAAACAATTTTTTAAAGATTTAACTCTGTTCGTACGCTATCGCAAAATTCTAAAATTTTAAATTATACTGTTTTTTTTAATTGTTTTTCTATAAATAAATTGAGGAGTGTCTGTTCAAAAGAAGCTATTTATACCATAAGCAAACTTTACAAAAATCGATAAAAATGTTTAGCGGGCACTATTTATAGGCGCGGGGGTGTTTTTTTTCAATGAAATTATTTATTAAGGCGATACTTTTTTGTAAAGCTAATTTGATTTTCAATACTATTATTAACAAACATAATTATAAACAATCAAAAATGGAAATAGCACCTTTTGATCAGACATTTTGCAATTTCCATGGAAATATGTATGTAGTATACCCTTTTGATCAGTATTTACACAAATTACGCTTAGGATGTGTAAGTAAATATAAGATAAATTCAATAACAGTTGACACACATAAAATCGTTCAGAAATTAAACGTTCTTCTTCGATATGAACTTTTTCTAAATCTTCTAATTTTTAATGAAAAATGTTCAAAGCCTTTCGATTGGGACAATAAAAATAAGGCTACTATGTATTAGTAAGAAACTAGGCACTTTTGATCAAAAGTAATGACAGATTTATGTACGATCTTAGATTAAAAGTGAAATTAGTAAAGAAAATGTTGAATGACAAAAGGTGTAAATAGCTCCTTTTAAACAAACACTCCTCAATTATATTCAACCCTAGATTTTGTTTTTTTTTACTTATAACAAATAAACAAACTCGAATGTAGTTAAAACCATAAATAAAAGACAGTAAATCTCAAAAATTCAGACATTTTCTTTTATGTTCCTCTAATTTTGCCGGTGTGTCTAGCTACGACACTGTGCCTGAGTGTTTCATAAAAACCTTCCGATTTTGATTTTTGGAAGTAGCTACACAACCCAACAAATTGAGCTATTAGAAAAGTAATAATTTGTGTATTCATTCAACACCGAAACGGAGACAGGTAGGTATACAAGTTAAAATAGGAATTGATACAACTTTATTTGGTCACGATGAATAAACCAGAAAATAATTAACTGTTTGCCTATAGAGAGTTTAAATGGGCAATCGAAACCAATGAAAATTTCTAGTGGCATGCAATTGCGCCTGTTCGGTCAAGCCAACAAAAATGAAATAGCGTCGAACGCAAGAAAGGAAAGTCGCCGCCCGGTCACCGGTCAGTCCTCATTTTTCCAATTAAGCCCTCAATCGGCTCGTAAACCGCAGATGTAATTAGCATGCTCTCCGCTCCGTAATTACTCTTCATTACCTCCGCGCTGCAATTGCACCCTACTTAAAATAATTGAGAGTCTCGTGTACTCCGATCAGAGGGTGGGCATGTGCAGGCGGAGGGTCAGGGGGGGTGGGGTGCATTGCGGGGCCGCCGAGGAGCGCTTATGCAAATGTATTAATTTTTCAAAAATTATAGATTGCCTGCACTTGAAGTGAACACCTGAGGTGGTGTGGGAGGGAGCGCGGGCGGCATGCCTTCGGGGTGCTCCGGATTGAAAGGATTTCGACGCCCACCCCCAAATCTGAGGGTGAAATTATCGCCCATCCCTCGGACGGAAACAATTTCTAACTCGGGCACGAGCTCCCCGCGGGCGCTAGTCATTAGTTGGAAATGCAACAGGAGGGCGGCGCGACGCTATTCAGGATATTCAGAAATTTTCGTGTTTCAGCAGCAGACAAATAAATCGGATTGCGATTGTTTTCGGGATGTTATTGGCCAAACAGGGGTGGGCGGGGCGCGGGGTAAATGTGTTTTGCACGAAACACAAATGCTTTTAAGGCACAATGGCTGCTCTCCACGTGGCTCCTTTGTTCGGCCCCCGTGGCCGCGGGCTTGGGAAAAAGGACGGCTTGTTCCGGGCCGTCCCGCTCCCCGGGCCCCGGGCCTTGCTGTCATATCGCTTTGATGGCATCCAATCGACTTCTTAACCGGCCGCCCCTGGGAGCCCTGCACATGACGACAGCGGCTCACATGAGAATTTGCATGCGATCGAGCAGTTAGTTATTCGCAGAATGTGACTGACACATAACTCGGCGAAGTGACATCGGTCTGATATTAATTATAGTAACTGTGGCGTATCGATTTCGATTCCCGGACCGGACAGGTGCTCTACTCAGCCAAATAATTGCAGTCGATTGATCTGAGTTGGAGGCTTAGACTAGCAAATGCCATCAATCATCGGCGGCGTATTTAAATAATTTTGAATCGAGCTACGGGGAATGAGAGATTGCCTGTTACGATTCAAAATCAATATATGAATTTACCTAAATAAAACGGATGTCGAACGTGCTCGTTTTAATCAACTTAAGTTCATTGATACCAGTTCTCATCATATCTGTTTCTAACTTTTTAAGCACATAGATGAAACATTTCCAAGTAAATTATATGAAACTTTTACCTTTATAGCCCAGTAAAAAGCAACATATTAAAAATTCGAAAAGTTCAAGTACACTAAGCGAAATTTGAATATTTGATTTAAAAGGTTTGGACTTTCAAAATAGAAGTATCGAACATCTTTTATAAGCTAATTGTAACATCTTAGTATTTATAAACCTATCAAATAAAGCTTCCTAGATAGATATTGGAATCACTTTTTTCAGTTTGGAATAGTGATGAAAAACTGATGCAAGTGATTATCACAGAATCAGAACTGTTTTAAAGCAGAAAGGTTTAAGGCTATGGTCAATGAAAATCCACGCTTATAACTGGTAATCAGTTTAAAATCAATTTGAAAGTGGTTGTGGTTCAGACGAAACACGTCACGATTCAATGATTTTGTGGAACCATTCATGAGAGAGTTTGGGTCCTAATTTAAAAAGTAAGTGTCACAATGGACCACAAATGGCCTAAGAATGTCTTACGATAATCGAGATAGCCACAACAACCTTAATTAACCTAGAAAGCCTTACATACATAGACTTTTTTATAAAAATTAATATTGATTATAACGTTATTTCCAGAATCAATTATAAATTGATCCCAAAAATTACTCCTCAAACTGATTTTTAAGCAAGGATTCAAAGAATAATTGATTTTATTCTGTTTCCTGTAATTCAGTTTTTCATTGGTATTGCAACCGATCATAGCTTTTAAAAATATAGGGCATGCTCCATACATGTAAAATAATTACTTTTCCATCAGAAAAAAACTGATGCTTTAGAGTCTGGGAATTAGTTGTAAATCAATTCTTGTCTATCTGGGTATGTTAATTATTTTATGAATCAATAAACATTGTTTCTTATTGTAAATTAAAATATCTACAAATTATTTTAGATTTACTGATCTCATTTCTCAGGTTATTAAAAATAAGATTGGGATAAATACCTATATGTAGCTATTTTGTTTCTTAAGGGGTTGAAAATGAGTTTTGGAATTCTTTCAAGTATTTGACTTTTATGAAGACCAACTGACTTTTTTTCCATTGTCCCTGATTAATATTAGTAACTTCATTTCAAGAATTTAAGAAATATTGTAGCTACTATGGTAGATTCGAAATTGAATTAAAGGACGTTATTATTTATGCTTTTATATAGAATTTCCAGATAATTTAATGGTTAATTTTACACAGAACATTTCTATTAAAAATAAGATGTTTTAATTGAATTTATGTGTGTTCCTAAAATTACGTAATAATTATTTAATTTTAATTCATGTAGGTATATCGAAAATAAAAATCTATAGTATAATATTATACATAAAGCGTGAACATTTTATTATCGTGTCTCAGGTAAAAATTCCTCTAAACCCGACTCTGATTAAGTTAGTCTTAAAGTTAAATTTATAACCATTTTACTATAATTTTCATTTACATAAATAGAATTTCAAATTATGTATCATAAAAGAAATTTCCCCTGAATTCATAACGCTTTAAAATTATCTGTTCGTAGTTTGAAAGTCGAAGAAAGTATTTGTAGCAATTAATTCAAAAATAAATTCAAATAATTTTAAAATTGTCAGTTCAATATCTTTCATATCTGGCTTCATTAGTATTAAGAAAATTTAATAGATTAAACTGCAACACACTGGTAAGACAAATATACAAACAAACATATGTATGTATGTAATATTTAATATATATTGTAATTTTCCACCAACTATTCTTTTGAACTAATAAGGAAATAATTTAACGCTCCGATACCATGCACTTTCGAAACGAAAAATGTTTGTGTCATGTGTTTGCTTATTTCCACTGTATAAATGAACGAAACCACAATAATAAAGGCTTTTGTTTTTAGAAAAATTATTATTTAAGTTTTATTTTTTCAAGCTTACTTTTCGTTTTGCTTCTATGATTTATATTGTGGTATCACCGTGCATTCTTCTTTGGAAACTTACCTGAAAAGAAAAGAAATTTGTTATTAATGTTTTTGTTTTAAGTTTCATGATTATTATTTTAAAAAATCTCTATATGTTCCCACATTTTAAAAAAATGACTAAACATTTTGAATTTTTATGTAGAGGGGTTATTGAGGATTCGAACGAATAAGAGTTATTTGTTTTAAAATTTCAAATAGGAAACTATATTTTAGATTTGTATATTGAGCTAAATATAAAAGGCTACCATTTCTTCTTCTCTAAAATCATACTATTTATAATATGTTAAGGAATCATCACAGTGTGACCCTCCGAAAAATCACTGATTTTCGCGATTTTTTTTTTATGGTTAGGATAAACTAATTGGTCTGGTTTTTTTTTACAAATCAAGGCAGTGATAAAGAATACAAAATAATTTTTTTTAAGTTAATTTTTTTATTTAGTAATATTATAATAAATGATTAAAAAGTGTCCTTTAAAAAAAAGGTCCTGTATGGTGGCAAGGATCGTGGCCTTAGTCCTGTGCTGAGACAAAAATTTCAAAAAAATTATTAATCTGTAGGAAAGCTGCTATCGTGCTATGGAGGCTTTTTTTATTTTAAATTTGAGAAAATGGCGGCGGTTTAAACAAAATGTATAGAATTTAGCCTTTTTGTCGACAGTTGTTCGTAACAAAAAATAGGAAGATGTAAAAAAAAAAAAAAAACTTCCATAGGACGATAAAGAATGACGTGAAGAATGTTCTGTCAAAATTTGAAATGGATAGCTCGAAAACTCTACCTTCGAGAGGTGCCACTGTTTTGAAAAATACCATTCCGAGAAAAACGCGTTTAAAGTTTGAAGTGACGGACGAGGCAGGTGTTAACGCTCAATTGCCTTTCTCTAAGAAATTCTGTAGTTACCGAAATAATTCGAATTTTGATTTAAAAATTCAAGAGAATGTTTATAACAGTGTATACTATCCGATAATGAAAAAAAAAATATTTTTTAAAATTTCCCACTGTGATGATCCCTTAAGACTATACAGAGGAACCCGGTTTACGTTTGAAAAATATATTTGTGTATAATTTGTTGCATTGCTATCTCAATTAGTCTATTTGCCTTTTAAGAAAATGTTGTTTTAAGACGCAATTCTCTAGATCCTCTATTACTAAGTACGTATATAACCATAAAATTTACGTTATCTGCACACCATTAGTGAAGAGGGAGGAAAATCTTAATTGTTCTGAAAGCAGCAAGGACTTTGGAGAAACGAACAAATTAATTGCAAGCAATAGAAAACAAAACTCCGCTTCCTTCCATACCTGCAGCAATTTTACTTAAATATCCCCGGGGCGAGGTGTGTACGCCATCAAGAGAAGGATTTGCCCTTAAATCACTGACAAATTTGTTTGAAATAATGCAAGACGCCTTCGAGGAGCACCGTCTTGGCTGTTCTTTATCTTTGTAAGAGGGAAATTGGTGGAAAGGTAACTGAAATTTATTTCCGACGTCTCCTCAAATGGTGCACGGTTTAAGACCAATGGCATAGTTTGCTACCTGAAAGGGTATATACCAGACCCCAGAACCAAGTGATATTTTATGAAACTTAAAAAACATGCCCTCTTCCTTCCTGCCCTCCACCATCCTCCCCTCCTAGTTATCTTAAGGTGCAGTCGTTCATCTTATTAACAAATTAAATTTTCCTCCTGACACCAGCCATCGACCAGGGCGGGCACAGACGAATTGAAAGCAATGACTCGAACAATTTTCCAATCGAGAAAATTGAACGAATGGAAAAGTCTCTAATTTCCACGGCGGATATGGTCGCCCACCCGCAGCCACTTCTGGGCGTTCGACTTCCTTGAGAACATTTTCTTTGCCGACCTCTCCTCTCCCCTCCCATATCCCTCCCCCCACCATCGTAGTAATTTGCAAGCTGCAGTAGTATAGTCGTAGGGCGTTTGGGACACCCCAGCCTTTGTACTCCCACCCCTTCCACCCCCTCCCACCCGCAGGTGTAGCTTGCGTGTAAACAATTGACTAATGCTGAGGATGCCGCCGGAACCGCCTCCCACCCCCTCAGCCCGTCCGGCCCGGAACCGCACCGAAAACGTGCCGTGCGGGGGCGGTCGGGTGTCGGCGCGGGCGAATCCATTTCTCTCAGTTTGATAAGAATTTAATTTCCTGTTACAAGGATTTTCTTTTATTTCTCACGTAACATTTTTCTTGAGCTCGTATTTCTCGCCACCCGCCGGACTCCGGGACGGGGGATGCTCAATAACTGTGATGGGGCCCACCCACGCCGCTCCTTACTGACTTCCTTCTAAGCGTCTTCGTCTGCCCATCTTGGCCCGGCTCGGGCCGTCTTTTCCTATACCAAGGGCTCGTATTTTTCACATCTCATCCGGGGCTCGCCCGCTCTACCGCTCGTCCGCCTTGACAGAAGCTTTTTGAATTTGATGCCAATATTTCGCAATCCTCTTTTTGTGACCGGGAATTGAATTTCAAATAAAACATTTTGCCGAACGAATAGGGCCCAGGATCTCGGGCTCGGGACCCACCAAGCTCTGAAGGGAATTACACAGACGGGGAAAAGCTCACGTTCTTGGAAAACGTTCGATTCCGAGGCGACCCGGTCAGAAAGAGAAAAGTAAACAGAGTGGGGGATGGACAACGATTAAAATATCCTTCTTTCCACCCACGCACCTGTATCTGTGTGTGTATGTGTGTACTATAGCCGAAGATATTTTTCTCGGATGTCTTTTTCTTTTCGACTCAAGTCCTTTTTTCTCCCGTTGAGGATTCTCAAAAGGATTTTGTGATTTGTTCTGACGTGCTCAACGAGTCCCGGTTTGATAGCTATCAGAAACAGATTCGATGTTGAATGTTAAAAACGTGTTTTTCCACCTCCCGCCTCCCATTTCTGCCCTTACACTGCCCTTTCCCCTCCCCAGCCCTCTCCCTTCTTCTACTATACTCCAACGATTTCTTTCTACATTTCCGTCCAATTGAGATTCAATTGTTTGAACCAATTTCGTAAGGAGATAGTGATGAGAGTGATTTGTGCCATTGAACTTGTCTTCTAATTCGAGCTGACTGCGGAAGGGTGTCTGCCCTTTTTCCCGGATATTCTAATGGCATCCATTTGGCCCCCGGGAGGATCATCTGACAGTGCGCTCAGTTTCCTCCTGGGTGCCCCCTTTTAAAGTTGTTGGGCTTATGCTAATGCCGAGCCGAAATTTGTATTCCATGGCATAATTTATGAGTGACATAATTTGGCATAGAAATCTTGATTTCAGAGGATGAACTCACGGTGCGATGCTTCTTAAGCTGGGAGCACAATGAATGCTTCCGACAGACTCGTTTCGGTTTCGTCCGGCACGGCACGGTTGTCAGCCTAATGCGATTACTCTAGATTTACTTAAAAACTCAGGAATTAACTATACAATTACAATAACATGAAAAACGTAACGTTTTACAATTTTGGAGCCTTTTAGAAAAAGATACGCAAATTTGGATACATACCTTTTTTATATATTGGGTAGATAATAAGACATAATGTTTAACTAATGTAAGTAAAACCGCTTTTGTAAACATCGGTTTAATAATAACTAGTTACTATAACTTCAAATCCTTTTGTTTCCATAACTTCACGTTTTTGAGGAAAATAAGTCGTATTTGGAACATTTTTGAGTGCCCGTAACATGGCTCGAATTAAAGCTTAAACCCTCATCTACATACATTAAATACCACACCGAAAAAAAAACGTTTTTAAAACTAATACTTGTCAGGTTATTTCAACATTTTTTCGTAGTGATTTTGACCTAACATAATTTCTTGATTGATAGTCATTTTAAAATATACTATTATAACTACATTTTCTGGTTAAGTTAAGTGAGGGATAATAACTGAATATTCCTGTAATTTTAAGAATGCAGTTTAATTAACCAAGATTTACTGTTGTCACTAACCAGATATTTTCAATTAAAATTAACAAATAAAATAGTTATATCATCAATAATTAGGAGAACACAAATTTTTCTTATTATTAAAACAGAACTTCATTGTGGTTTTAATAATTTATTTGCATAATTTAACAAGATTTAAATTCAAATCGAAAACATAAGGACTAATTGGCTTGACAATGCTTTTCTGAATAGGGTCACTTCCGGATTTTTTCTTCATAAATTCTATAAGCGCTTTGAATTGGCTTGAATTTGTGTGTTTACCCCTGGAATATTATGATTTGATTTTAAATGATAAACTCGTCAAAATATTTGATTTAACTTACATTTTCTCTAATTTTTGTTCAAATCCGCTAACTACAACAGCACCGAAAATAAAAGTGTCAAATTTCGGTGAATTTTCGTTTCGTCCGAATTTAAGAGCAAGTGATGTTGTTTGAATTTCGAATTGAATTCGCTTCGAACGAAAATGAAAACACTAAAGTTCTGAAATTCGGGCGAATTAATTCTCGTACGAAAACTAGAACAGGAATCTGAGTTTGAGCTCTTCTTACGAAATTTGATCAAAATTTATAGAAATATTCTGAAAAAATTGTTACATACATATACGTACTTCCCGTCCCGATGTTCTATATACAAATTTTCCTATATTTAAGTTAAACGTGTTTATGGAAGAATGCTTTGCATTATACAGAAATCTGTAAGAATGCTTGAATTAAAGGCATATAACTTTTCCAACTTATCAACAATGACAAGCACGCAATTGTCTTGTGAAATGACAAGTCGAAGTGATGGATAGTAAAAGATACTTATTTTCAAAACTTGTGTAGAATAATCCTCACAAATATATATAAATATCTTTAATTGAAGGATTTTCCACTATTTTTTTTATATCTAATCGTCACTTCAAATCCCACTTGAATGTCTCTACGAAATTTCAATAAATTCTTATTATAACTTTGAGATGAAAATTACACCTCGAATCACACACACTATTCAAATCTAGCAGATAAAGCATTCAAACATTTTCTTATGATTGAAACATTTCTTATGTATTTTTGTATGCAATTAATTTCCTAAATGTAATTAGAAAATAAAAAAATCGTCCGTCTGTTTTTGAAAATTCAACCATATTTTCTCGATATTCAAATACTTAATAGAAAGAAATATAAGTTTTTAATTTTGAAAAAAATTATATAATTTTTGATTACATACGCTACTCTTGATAAGCCCAATTTTTATAGGTTTTTGAGTGGGTTGCAGAACAATGTAAAATTCAGATATCAGTTCGCTAAAACTATTAAGATTAAGATTTGGTTTTCTGTTCAAAGGTAAATTGTGTGTTACCTATGAGTTTTTGCTCTATTATTTATCAAACCCTTAGTAATTTTCGCCAAAATGCCATATAGAACGCAAACATACTCTAAAAATCTCTTTCTATATAATACAAAAAATATAAATGTTACGAGTATTTATTCATGAATGAGCCATAAATAGAAGAATCCATAATCTTTTCATAAAAAGCGGTCCCTTAGAAGTATTATATAAAACTTTTACAAGATTTATTTAATCCAATTCTTAAAATATAGTTAACGATGGAAGTTCTTTTCTTTTAAGTTGTTTTTTATAAGATTAAAAATGGTTGTTTTAAGTACGCAACCTGAATGCAAAGGAGTTCTTAAGAATTATTAGGGTAAAACCAAATAGCTGTAAAATTTTTCTCAATATTATTTTATCATCCCGGTGACTTTCTTCAAAATTATAAGCACCCGGGTGGGTTCTTATTAATTTTCTAAAATCGCTTCAGATTATATCCTCCCTTCCTTCATCTCAAGTCCTTTGAAGGCCGCTTCCTGTCTAATTAATTAGACTGCCTAGAAACGACATACCAACTCCAAGGTCAAAAAATCTACTTAAAATGGCATAATTGAAAATTACTTTCTTTTTCCAGCTAAAGAGAGCTTCAAACTCCGGCTCGCTGCTCCAAGCTTCTTTGCGGACGAAGCTTAAAATTAAGGAAAATGAATGGCTTTTGCAGTGTTCTGGTTAATTTGCCCCAAACGACGTTCGCTCTCCGAATTAATTTCGTCTTTTCTCTTTTCGTGAAAGAAATTCATTTCTTTGATAATGTCTTAAGAAGCTGGCAGCGAACTGCTGGAAAGGAGAGGTGTATCAATTGTATTGTCCTCAATAAGATGATTGTAGGGAGTGCTAAATAACACCGAAATAATTTCAACTAGGGAAATATATAGGCTGGAAGAAAATTAGAAAAATAGGTATGGACAAAAAATCCATTTTGTTTTGTTATTTTCTTGTCATAGCAATTAGGTCCAAGGGCTGTATAAAAACCTTGATAAATCGACAATTGTTAAAAAGTTATTTCTATCTTTACATTGTGGTAAAATGCGCATTTTTCAGTGGAAATCTCCTTTGGCTGTTTTTCTTACAAGTCCAATTATGGCTCCACAAATAAACTGCTACTGGTTGTAAAGAAATTGTCATGAATTTCAAAATACCATCTCCTTCAATATAAAGCGCGAGCAACAATGGTACGTCATTATTCACTTTTTTCCGACTGTTGTGGTTTACGTTTCAAAATTTCCAGAATTCTCACTACTTTATCCACCGCCGAGAGAATAGAGTACATTAGTAATTTGCTTTTGTGACTACCCACGAGTACGGTCGCCTTCTCAGATTTCTAAGAAAAATAAATTGCATTTCAACATCCTCTGAAATAATGAAGCACTCGTTAAAAATTCTTTGGAAAATATGTGGCAATCAGATAAAAGATAGAATAGATCTCAGTCAGAAAGCGTAGGTACGGAGGGAATTTCTGGAGGAAATTTCTATGGTTCCCGGTGTGTAGCTATGACTACAAATTCACCCCCAAACATTCTGATTCTAATTTAAGCAAAAGCTCTTACCTCTAACATTTTTGGAGTTTCAAAGGTCTTCGACCAGGTGCTCTATGCTTCTCACTGTAATGCCTGGCAGTCCGTTCACAAAAAGAAGTACCAAATTTTACGAAAGCATAATTATGTTAACTAAAACTGCATTTTGGCAGTCCTATAAAATTTGAAATTAAAGGGTTACGAAACATTTTAAACCGCTTATTATTTAAATTTGAACAAAAACATGAAAACATTATAGTGAATTCAGAAGGCAACGACACATTTTTATTTCTAAATAGTTTTTGATACCCTTGATAATAAGTTACCAAGATTCGATGAATTTTATACTTTATACTTCGAAAGAAAACGAAAGTCAAAAATGTTTTCTATTTGGAATAGACCTAGTCGAAATTTTATGAACCAAGAAAAGCCCGTCCATAAATCAGTCCATTTTTAGTAACAAAAATCTTTCATTTTAAAGTCATTAAATTATTATCAACGAGCTGTACGTAATTTTTTACTTTTTTATTTGTATCCTGCTTGATTTATTAATTACAAATACACGACCTTTATCTCTATTAAAAGCACTGGGTGTTCGGAGATAATCGAGGTATTTGTTTTTATCAAAAACGTCATTATTTTATCTTTTGTTTTCTGTTCATAAAAATTCGTAAACATAAGTCATGTTAATTTTTCAGAAAATCTACATAAATAACATGTATATATAAAATACTATCCAAGTTTGCAGAAAACAGACAAACAGATAAGACATTTATTTAAAAAATTCTTTGCTATTAGTTTTTGCTTGATGAAAATTGCGTTTTCTTCATTCTATTTTAAGTTAACTTGATATGATAATGGTTGCTTGGATAAATTGTGATTCTGAGTCATTAGTGATGGGTATAAAAATAACCAGACAAAACGTATGTTTTAATATTTTTTTATATTAATTAATATTGCAAAACATGACTTACGAACAAATGGACTATTCCTGTAAAGGACCATATGGGTATTTTATTTTTTAGAATAAAGTTGTAATTGTAATTATTTTTCAAAAACTTTAAACTTGTGAGAATTATCTATAAGGTTATAAAAGTCAGTCATTTTATGTGGTATGAACACCTTAACCACGTACATAATTCTTTTAAATATGTCATAACGATATCTAAAGAATAGATTTTTATCAACGATCAATTATCAATTCGTAATCCTAAGTGCTGTCGTCCGTACTAGAAAAATAACGACCTATCAATTTTTAGACTAGGCGTCAATTATTTTGGAGTGGGTACATTGCTGACTTGATTTTTAAAAGTATTAGTATATGAATTAAATATATTTGGTTAGAAAGTAAACAATGGAGCAATCAATTAACATCAACACACTGTCTCCTCAAATAATACAAAAGTTGTTTTCTTTCATCCCCACTTTTCGTGTAGCCTACATTTTTTTTTTCCAAAATGTACTAAATTTCAGCGCCATAGTCTAAATAGTAATTGTTTTGCCACGGAACCCTAAAAAACGACCTACCTACATCACAAATTATTAAAGTTTTTCTAAGAAAAACAATGTGAATTTAATAAAAAAGCTTTAATGCAAAGAGTGAGTATTTCTATAGCATCCTACGTGTGTCTAGGATCATAAATTTTTCTAACAAACGAAATGAATGATATTTTTGAATTAGAAAAGTTGAAAAGTTGAAATATTTACATGCCCTCTGTCTGTACTCTTGAGGTTAAAATAATCAGAAGTCTCTGCTATCCATACTAATACATAATAATAAAACATATTGTTAAAGTTTGGTTATTACTCAAACTTATCAAATTTAAATTCACAAAAACTGAGAATGAAAAAGTTATTAGAGTTCCTTGGAATATTTTTAAAGCAAACAAGACATTTAACAAGTTTTCTTTGGTGGCTCTCGAGATTTGAGCGCCCGTTTATGAACGGAAGTGATAATTGACCGCATTAAGTGTTTGCCATTAAATCCCTCAAAAGCACGATAATCGCCTTTTGTTAAAATTCAATTATTAATTGCTGTTTACCCCAATTATGGATTTATCATGGCCCATCACCGCAATTCAACTCCTTTGGTCTGAACAAAAGTTTTTAGCCTATAATCGCGGGAGGGTGTAATAAAAGTGCAGAGCGACTGCCGCTCCCCACCCTCCGGTCGCACTAACGATTATCAGCCCCGCCTCAGCATTCTACAAACATTCGAGGGCAAAAATAATTGTTGAACCAGCAGCGGTTCTATCGCGTCGCGTACAATCGACGCGCTCGTAGTAGTTCTTATCGTCGTCCCGGCCCGATCCATAATTGGAAAATCGCTCCTGATAAGGCCTAACTAACATTTCCATCTTGAGTAATCTTGACGTAGAGGCCGTTTTGCTTTATTTTCGCTTCTGAGGCGGTTATTTTTTTATTCTGCTCTTGGCCAGTCGCCATTATCGCGTTAGGTTCATTTGCCTTGATTTCCAGGGCAGTATTTGGCGTCAATTCGCTGCGGTGGTGGAGTCACACCGCGTCATTTTACGCGTCCGAAGCCTATGCGAGTTGGGCTATCTTTTAGTCAATCTATCATTATATTAGCTGATACTGGTTTGCTTTTTTTTTTTTGCTTAAATTAGGCCCTGATAAGGCCGCTATCACTACTACTCAAAAGCGATCTTATTTGCTTGTTTGCCGGGCTGCTTATTGGACGAGATAAGACTATCTAATAACTAAAATAAAATGTAATGAAAGTAAGAGTCACAGCGGGTAAAGTGACTGAAAAAAATCGATTCAAAGTGAAAAGGTGACTCGGTCGCAGCAATTACTAGTTACAATCTAAAAATAGGAAAGCTCTAGAGCCCCTGCTGGAAACACTTTTGCTACATATTTCACTTCAAAGTAATTAATCGTTTACTCTAAAAGTGATTTTTCTTTTCAGTTGTTTATAAAAGTTTAGTTGTGCTTTTCCTATAAATTCAAAAAAAAAACATACGTTAATTAAAATACCACATTTTAATCAAATTAACACTGTCGTAAAAAATTAGTAGAGACAAAAAAAATATCATAAAACTTTCAACAAATTCTTATTATACATATTTTTAGAACAAAATATTCTTATTTTTAAAAAGATTATAAAATTTTGCTCAACGGAGAATACATATTCAATTCTCAGATATTTTACAATTGTTATTTTTGATTTTTATATTATCTACTCGTACATTTAAGACGAAGATTCAAAGACTCAGCATCATTAATTGAGCTTGGTATAAAATTATGTCTAACACCGCAACGCAGCGTTCTCAAAATTTAAAAATATATAATATATTTTTGTATAGTGTGTGATTCTAAAAGATATCAGTAAAATAATCAAAATCCCTTTTATTAAATCTTTTATGCTTTATCTCAACTCATATACAAAATAATTCTAATAAGCCTTAAGAACGGTTTAAGAGAAAATTGTTGGTTTTAGTTATGTTAGTAAGGTATAATACCTTGTTGATATTTAATCTTAAACTTTAGGAGTAATGCCACTCCAAAGTTATTCAAAAATGCATTCGCTTACATTATATAATACCTTAGGCGGGCAGACAGACGGACACTCTAATTTTATTTAGGTATATGTGATAGATTTAAACCTATAAAATCTAGATATTGTGGGCTAATCTTTGAAACGGCCGAACCGATTTCGATGAAACTTTACAGACATGAAGAGGAGATTTCAGAAGTGACATAGACAAAGGTATAGTGGTTTTTGCTTTTGAAATAATTCATTTGTTAATATTCAAAAGATTTTTCAATCAAATGTAATAATTTAAAAACATAAAAATACTCCAGTATCCAGAAAATGTCCAATGTTACTCCTAAATCTCAAGAATGGAAAAAAAAAAGACGGATAAATGTGAGTAGGACTCACGCCCACATAGTATTAGAATGACTTTCGGACTTCTCTCTTTACTTGTGCTATGAGGACCTTTCTTCGTGCCAAATTTTGAGATTTTGGATCAACGCTAAATGTTGACGCTGTTTGTAGTTTACTTTTTGATATTAATTTCAAGTTAATATCTCTAGCCGTTCCAGAGAAAAAGTATCTTGACGGACAGACAAACAAACAGCAAAGTTATCCTACGAGGGTCCGTTTTTTCATTTCGACGTACAGAACCCTAAAAAGCAACCGGTAAATCAGAAAACCTCATTCCGCAAGTTTACAAAAAATTAGGTGTGTCTAACTCCTTCAAATTTCAAATGATTCTACAGGGTGACATTAAAGAAAGCTTGTTTTTGTTTCTTGTATAACTCTAGCACGCATGCGTGCTTCATGAAGCGGGATAGACACGGGTGATGTCGTTTATAAATTTGAGTCAAGGAGTTCTATTCGTCATGACTCGGGGCAGAAACACGCGTCTTCCGTGGGCACATTTTATAAAAGCAAGGGTTAATTCGTAATTATTTAGGATTTTTGCCAAAAATGTAACAGGAACATTCTCCTCTCACCACGAGACACCGCTGGAGGCTCCAGAAAGGTGCGGACTAATGAAGTGCATAACCATCTAACGAATATTCATCTTTTTTCGCAATTATCCCAATAATCCTTCGAGAAGGCATTTGTTTTTTTCTTCCGTAATTGGACGCCCAATAAATTTACTGGCGCCCAACCCTAGGGTCCCCCCAAAAGTCTTGGGAGCGGAGCGGAGCGCCCGCCGTCGGTCGTTGGATACAAAAGTAGCTTGCCCTGCCGCAGCAAAGGAACCGAAAGAATTATTGTCTCGGCAAACAATTGTAGCCATCCGAGGAATTTTTATTGAATCGCACATTAGGAGAAATGTCTCAATATTTTCGCCATTTTCTCGCATTTTCTTGTTGTTTCCTTTATTTTTTCAGCCCAACTCCTCCCGACTTCCTTTTGTAACAGAAACAGAAGCAGCACGGACAGCCCTAGAATCTTGGTGAGGTCCCTGGATGGAGACTCCTTTTGGCTTCGGTGCCTTCGTCTTATTTTTGTGCTATCTCCGCTTTTTCTTATTATTATTTTTTTTTTGTGTCTTCTTGGTAGACGTCAACAGTGAAAATCTTCATTTTACCCCTTCTGCGAAGTTATTGTGTCACTTTGTCCACGTGCACATAAAGCGAGCTGTCCCAAGACGAGCATACGCCGCCGCCGCCGCCGACGTTTTTCTTGTTTCGATTGGAATGCGACAGGAGGAAATGAAAATGCTTTGAGAAGCAATTTACCCTCCTCGGGACGTCCGTCAACCTTCATGTTAAATTTTTCTGTCATTCCTCCCGTACGGCAAGTGGAGACCGATAAAAATAGAAGGCACGGGGATGCTGTCGGTGCGCCACGAGCCGGAGCCAGATCTGAGGCCCGAGCCACACGGACGTCTTTTACCCAATTTTTACCTAAATTGGGCGTTTTTCGCAAAGGCCAAAATTACATGACATTTTCCATCCAGAACCTCCTGTAATGGGTACGCATGTTCAGAGAAGGATCCGGCAGGCAAAGGGCGCTCCATCAACTCTGGGGCCCATCCTCCCTTCCCCTCCCCTTCCCACCCCTCCCAAAAAAGCGTTGACACGGGGTTGAATGCTTTATGAGGTGAAGTCTTCTTCAGGCGCTGCCAACCAACGGCCCAGGGGCCACTGGTTCGTCGTCTTCTTACCCCAAGCACACCCCCGGGAGAGGGGCGAATAACGCATAATAAGAAGCAATTTATTCTACTCATAAGTCTGTGCGAATTTATTAAGCCCCCAGATCCTATTATGTGCGATTTTAGCTGTTCCTCGGCGCTGATGAGAGGAAGTCAAGGGATAAATCATTGTATGCCTGGCTGGTGCCTGCGCCATTCGGGGCTCTGGTTATGACCTTTTCCAGGCTCTTAGGCAGCTACTTAAATTGATTACGGCTTCGTAGCACAAAACGAATCATCCCGGGCCCACCCCCGTGCGCACAACAATCCCAGGGATCCGGGGGAAATCACAAATGTGCAATTATTGTGGCGTTGCGAATCCCTGCCAGCGGGGAATCAATGGACAAAAAAAAAAGAAAAAAAAAATAATACTTACTTTCGGGAACATGACAAAGGCGACCGAATCAATTTCTGTTCGCCGGCTTTCGGCAGGGATCCATTAGGCGAAATTTAATTTATCGCACCTCAAGGTGATCTTATGACAATTGGGGCTCAATGCGGGGAATGCCCTTTCAATTTTATAAAGTCACGAGTCGACAGTGACGCTAAACGATACAAAATTTGCACGCGCCTCTTTATGCCTTCACTGGATGGCTCATTTTGGATTTAATCCATACCCATGATTTATTCAATGTGCCTAGAACGCATCTTTCATATTTAGAAGCCAAAATGAAAATTTTACTTCACTATACACTCTAAAAACTGAGTGTAAATTCACATTGAATTTAAGAGCAATTAATTTTACATTTTGTTCTATGGAGAGTATTATCACTAGCGCAATACATAGTATACACATTTTTTATATATGTACTATACCCAGCAGAGCAAAAAAAGTACTGCCATTACCATTACAATTACAAGTAATTCAAGCAAAACAAATTACCAGTATCATTATCTACCAGTACTGGTATTTAAAAAATGTAATTACCATTACCAAGTAATGATATTGGTACTTTAGCAGTACTGTTATCCAGAAGCATTACTCAGCATTACCTGTCATTACACAGCATTACCTATCATTACTTAAAAATACTCAGCATTACCTAGCATTGCCTAACGGTGTTGAGTGCTGAGTATTTCTAAGTAATGTCAGTGAGTGCTGAGTATTTCTAAGTAATGCTTCTGAAGTACAGTACTGGGTAATGGTAGAGTAATGAAGAGTAGGTAATGTGGACTACGCGGGTAATATGAAGAATGAACCACAGATATTTGTTGTGTTCCACAGATATTTGTATAAAATAGTGTTTAGTGGTAATCTTATGTACGTCAGTAATTTTATGATATGACTTTAAAATTATCTTCTTTTGAAATAATTGAGTAATAATATTGTTATAATCAGTAAATATTTTTTATAATTTATTAGTAAAAATTAATGTATGTATATTATTATGAATAAGTTTTTCTAAGAAAAAATCAGTTATTTCACCTTTTTCTTCCTCTTTTTTTTTAGTATTTTTCATTTTATTTAATTTATTTTATATTTTAAAATTCGGATTTATTTTTAAGTTAATCAGAATGAAGATGAATTGTTTTTCCTAATAAATTAAATAAATAAATATAAACGTTTCATTTTACACATATATTTTGAGATTTATTTCATGATCACGGCACTTAACAGAATATACCAGACGTAAAAGTGCCTAAGGTACAGTATGATATTTGACGTAAGTAAAGTGTTATGACTTTCTTGCAAAGGAAAAGTCGTTCTTAAGTATCAAAGAAAAGAAGAAGTGGCTGAATTTCTTGAAATACCACTAAAATTGAGCAATTAAGACGATAATTTGGAGTGACCAATTTAGGTTCGAGTTAGGGAAAGCTTTCCTTTGCTTGAAGTTTAATCATAACACCATAAGTTACGTATGATACCTTATTAAATCCATATCCTAATTTGTTTAACGAATGTTTACAAGTGTTGACATAAAGTTCCTTTCCAAACAATTGCTTCCATATTTTTACTTCATAAATTTCGTAATCGAAATCGTGTTCCAAAATAAATAAATAAATGAAAAACAACACATTTTAAAAATTTGAGTTTGAAAATTGAAAATTAAGCCTCGATTATAGTTATTATAGCTAAATTACTTAATAAATCTTCAATATGTTCACAGAAATTTCATCTTAATTGGACTAAAACTTACAATGCAAGATTTTCCACGGTGTCTTCTTTAAAATTACAAATTTTATTTTCTATTCGTGATATTGTTTTGATTGATTGTTAGGTCTAACCGCCCTTTCACTGTGTTAGCTTAAATTTTTTAAATATGTTGTTTTTCATTTTCTAACCAATTTATAACAGCCAGTTTTTAATAGGTGGGTTGCCCTCTTAAGGTGCTACACTACCCCTAGAAATTAGGAAAACTTTTTAAACAAGATATGAAAAAGGTCTCCTCCATAAATTATAAATAAATAATTTTAATATTAAATAAATTATAGAAAGAAATATTTTAAACGATTTTAATTGATGATGTCATCAGTTATTTAAAGGCCAGTGTTTGGTGCAGTGCCCAAACTTCCTGGAAAACCACTGAATCGATGTGCTTGAAATTTTAGTTACGAACAAAAACTAAAAATATCTAGTACCTACATACTTGTCGTAGCGATCTTTTTTAAATTCGTTCTAGTTTTTGCTTATTTTAAACTCTAAAGGTACTTTTTCGGTTTTAAGAATATTTATTATATTCCTTTTTTTTAATCCAGAAAATTTAGCGCTTTTTGTTTTTCCTTAAACTCGTTCATTTAGTTTACTTTGAACATTCGACAGTTTTATCTAAAGTAATTGTTTTTTTAAAACGTTCTAATAAATATTAAAGTTCCAAAGCTGAAAATAACCAAGAGATCAACAAAAAGACAAGGCGGAAAACGTAAAGCTGACGGTTTCAATAACACTCTAAAAAACCATTTTGCATTAAGAAGAGAATTTCTTTCAAGCTTTAGCTAATTGTTTCGACTTGGTGCCTGAAGTAGAACGATGGCCATTTTAAAAATGTTCCAGTGATGAAACAATTTTGAAATTATTCCCGTGAAATTAGAATATCTCAAGCTAGCTTCAAAGATCTTTTTCAACTTGAAAACTTGAATTTTATTACCAGAAACTGGCATTTCCACAATGTGTCAAAAGTATGATATATTTCAAAGATTGGTTGCTAGAATATTACTAGAATATTTGTAGTTTATGGAGATTTAATACAGTAGTGGTTTTTATAGAAGTGTAACCAATATTTAGATTCTGGAGATAACTTTGTATCAGAGCAAATTGCGATTCGTGATGAATTCCCCAAATCTTCTGGTTTTTTTTCTTTACCACTATGCTTGAGTTCACGCCATGCATAATAATTAACTTTGGAAAGAAAAGAAAGAAATTCAAAGACACACGACAATTTCTTTGTTCGGAAAGCCTAACTATGTAAACATATTTGCAGTGACTTGGCATATCTCAAAGTCAAATTATGATAATATTTTAATTAACTTTTTTCTATTATTCTTCAGGGCTATGATTTAGGGAACCTTATTCTTGATTACGATCAGTATATGTGGCATAAAAACTAAAACATCAAAAATAGCGAGTGGCAGTATTTTTAATCTTATGCAAAGTGATTTAAAAAGAAAAACAAACATCTCACTATTCGGTAATTGAAAGAAGACCAACAAAATGAGTTTCGATCGAAAATTCTAAATTTGGATTAGCGCTGCAGGTGATAATCAGCTAAAACGAGTAGGCAAACGAAACTGCTATGCATATACGAAAACCGGTTGATTTATTTTATTAACTAGTATTATTATTTTTTATTTTTTTCCAAATAACGCTTTTTGAATATGCCACTTCAATGCTTTCGCTCTATGTACAAAAGTAACCTTTTTTGTGATCTTCCGGTAGGCGTTTTGCAGAAAAGATTTTTGGGTGTGGGATGCAAAAACAAACTTACAATTGATGAACGTGCCGTGCCCGGCTGTTGCAATTTATTTGCAACAAAGAAATTTTCGATGTTTTCTAAATAACTTATAGCAAATGTGCTGAGGAGATGCTTTGCCGGACGTGCTGCCAGCTTCCTGGCTGAGGAATTCCCTGGCACGAAGACAGCGAGTTTGGCTCAGGTGTTCGCATGCAACCTCAATCAATCTTCGTGTGACAAAGATCTCTTTTATGCGGCCAGGTAGAAATAGGAATGACGTCAAAGAGTCTGTTAGTTTGGGAGCTGATGGCTTGAATTTTTAAATAATTTACTCATCAGGTAGTACTTATGAAAATCTATCCATAAAAAAAGAGTAATGACGATCTCTGATCTGTTATCATTACGTTTGGTAGTAATGTTAGTCTTAATGAGACATTTAAAAATTTGTTTTCAAAGTCGGCTAATATTCCTCCTTCCAAAGGCCGAAAGATGGCCTCTTTAGGATATAATTTATATTACATTATCTTTCGTTGCATTAACATGTTTCAGATTTATGAACCCTAACTTTGTAAGGAAGGTATAAGCTTTCAAATAAGCTATAAATCATACATACTTGTTTTGAAGTCTGTCACTATAAATCTATTGCGTTATGAACATGTTGAATATCCAGAAAACGCTCATATATACATAAATTAATTTTACTTTAGGTGTTCACTTCGCTGTCAACTGAAATCTTTACTTTTCATAAAAAATGTGGTATCGAATCGATAAATTAATTTTGTGGACGAATAGCAATATATTTTATTCGTTCATTTATTTATTTATTTTTTATTTATTTTTTTATTCATCTTTTGCTAAAAATAATATAATTTCGTAATATGCAACAGTCTTTATATCAATCGACAGTTATTAATATTTCAAGGAAAATTCTTAGCTTTAATAATTAAAATTGTAGAGAATAACAAAATTCTACAGCACCGACATGGGCAACAACGAACTTCTTTCCAATAAGTTGTCTTCCACTGTGTAACATACAGAGTCGATGACAGCAGAAATTTGTAAACAGCCTGACGGTTCCAACAAGACAACAACCCAAAACACAGAGCAAGCATCTTAAAAGAATTTCTTCTACATATCTATGAGCGCCGGCCAGACATCGAAAAGTTTGTACATAAACGACCTCTCAGCAAAGCACTCACTATGGTGATGATATGCAAATCTATTTAGAAAAAGCCTTGTGGGGGAATGTACAGACTGGATGAATGAGCATCTCATACCAATGGCTTAACCGAAAAAAATTGAATTGCAATTTAATTTAATAATTGTATTTGTATGTATTTTACTGTGTATTATTTTAAAGGATATCTCCTTGCCCTATGTTGACAAAGTCAAAAATCTGAGCATAATGATTAATGTGACCATGACATGCTGTGATCATATATGATTTGTCTTGAGTATAATTTACTTCATTTTACATAAACTATGGCTTAATATAGTATACAATGATTGTATCCGCTTTGTTTTTGGGCTCAGACAATATGATCTGATCATGCGTCACCATATCGAATTACGCTTCTACGTTTATCGATCGACACATGTATGTACATATCTACTCCGACGGGGTTAATCTTCTTTCATAAACTTATTTATAAGAGATAGCTACAAGACTTGTATGACAAACTAAATCTTCTTGAATCTAATAGGCATTTAAATCTGCTTATTCCCAAACACAATTTCGCTGTATTTAAGTGCTCTCGTTTTGTAGATCTTGCTCAGTTATGGAATAGTTTTCCGATGATCTTTCATCAGGAATTTGTTTTGAATTTGTGTTTATGTATATATGTAGTTTTAAAAAACATCTGTTACATATGTTAAATAGCATATTTTCAACAAGTTATTTTGAAATTATCATGGAAAAAATATTACTATTTGTAGTTGTTGCAAATGATCTTCTGAAAGGTCTCCAAAAAGAGACTTCTTGCAGTAATCACTGTATTTCCAAACGATTCGATTTTTAGCAAAATAACTCGCCTTTGTTCACTCGTAAAATATTCAATTTCGATCGAAAAAAAAAGTTCGAATAAAGACGAGATAATTATTTTAAGAAAAAGGAGTTAAAATTGTTAATTAAAATTGTAAATTGTAATTCATCAGTAACTTTAAAGAAGGAAACTTGTACGGGTCCATATCTCAAGAATATGGTGCTTGGTTGATGATTCTGACAGAGATTTGGGCAACAATTTTATTGGAAGAAAATTAAAGTTTCAAACAAACAAACAAACAAACAACTCAACGATTTTTTACATTGATACTTATGCTAAACTCGACTCACTTTAAAGTTGCCGTAAATAAATAAATGACAGAAAATATATGCTAGTTACAATTCGGTTGAGGGTATGTGGCTTTGACTTTTCTTACCTAATTTTTAAGTATCACAAAAGATTGTTTTGTATATCTTAGATACGATTAAAGCAAATAAATGATTTGAATTTGAAAAGGATTTTTGGAAGACCAAATTCGCTGTATGTTCAATTTTTCTCAAACCGTTCTAGCGGTCCTTCGAAAGGAAACCAGCAGCCCCGAAGAGTTGTTCCAATCGCCAATCCATCGGCCGCCTTAGTAGAATCACTTTCACTCGCCTCTGACCGCTGCAAGACCAATTTCCGGTCTCGCGTAAGTCAGTCACTAGGTTGCCGGCTAAAAATACCTCGGAAAGGGAGAGCCCGAGCACCGCGAAACGGCGACCTGCGGCACCCTCGCCTTGAGCAAGTGATTTGGCAGAGGCCAGCTAATTTATTTAAAGCTCCCCGACGATTACTCAATTTGAAGAAAAATGTCACCTTAGCCGTGACCGCAACCGTGCAAGATCTGCGGTACCGGAGCGTCGCGTTGTCGGCCCAGCAGCGGCGGCGCGGACGCGGCGGTACCGTACCGCACCGAACCGCACCGCCTGAGCAGCAAAATCGCGCTAATCGGCGAAAAAAGAAATAAATCGGCAACAACAAGTTGTAAAGTGGTGGGAGTGAAGTAGTAAACTCGCGGAACGAGCGAGCGAGTAGCGGTTGTGTGTGTTGTGCAACGTTATAATTAAGTGGAACTCGACGAAGGTCACCGGTTCGATGCCCCGCGCAGCTTGTGCCAGCGGCGGCGTAGGAGCCGGCCGCAGCGCCCAACCGCCGCAAATCAGATGAGCAAACAACTTACTCCGGGTGACATTAGCAAGGACGCCCGCCGCTGCACCCCCGCATTTGGGGCTGTACACACGCTCCCCGGGATCGTTGGGGCTGCCAGCGAGTGGGTGGCTCCCGGGTGGATGCTGGGCCTAGGCCCGGGTGCGCGCGCGGGGGTGGCAAAAGCTGTCCTGCTGACGCCACTGAACAACTGTTCGGTTCCAATGGTTTAACTTGGCGCACTCACACGATTGATTGTGCAAATGGGGGCCCCCCCGGGCATCCCCGGTAATGGGCGAGTTACCGGCACCCCTGGCTCTGTGTGAGTGTTACGCGAGAGGGTGATGTAATTTTATAATGAAGCTTTCGCGGGAATTGCCAGAGCTTGTGTTTTCGCGCCGGTCTGCCATCAGGCACCTACACACATTTTAGCGAATTGTTCTGTACCGCCAGCCGAGACATGCAATTGTTATTAAGTTCATCCCTCGGGAACCGGGAACAAGTCATCGCTCTAAGAGACGGAACGTGAATTCTAGGGGAAAATGCGTTGAGTTTTATTAAAATAATTACGGTGACTTCTGGTTGTCTGGTACACAAATTTTCGCACATGGGAATTTGCATTTTTTGCAATTAAAACTTTTTAAATGTATTTTACCTAAAATGGGGCCTTATCATGAATTAAAGAAAACACCTCTAAGTCTAAAGTGGGCTCCCAGCCCAGAACGAACTGTTTATCCAAGTTTAAGAATCTTCTTCATTGTGGTAAAAAAACAACCTTTTACATATTTAATTAGACATTTTCGGAAAGTATTACACATCTCTTAATATACCTTCAGCACATAATAATGAAGTAAAATTGTTAAATTCAGATAAAATAACAAAGGTTATCCAAAGCCCTAATTTTATTTTAGTATATTACTTGAATAATGTCCCTATGTAATTGTTTTCAATACAAATATTTTTGTAAATTTAAAAGTAGATTACCTTTGATAAATAATTTTCCACATATCACAAAATATAATATTATACTTAAATGATCTAACCTCAAAAGTGAAATCGAAACGACTTACGAAAATAAAATGGATGAAAAAGGTTTGCCAACTCGGGAAAAAAAAATCTGAAAACAATGTTGAACTGAGAAAGTACAGAGCTCTATTAGCTGACACATTTTCTCATCGCAATTTTGACACTAGTTGTATAATAATTAATAATAATTAATAATCAAAACGCTGTTTTTATCTCGTTATTACCCATTGATTTTCTACCCACCCATATTCCCTTACATCCTTTAAATTTTAAAGCCTTAAAAATGGTTCTGGAAACTAAATAAAGAAATCTTTATCTTTAATCTTTACTTCCCTTAAAAATATTTTAAGATAGATTTCGTTTTTACTTAAAACTATGATAAAAATATTGATTCTGTCTGACAGACTGGAAGGCGTTTTTTTTTTTTTTTGTACAACAGAATCTCTAATAACAGTTTTATGATTGAGATTTATTGGTGAAGTGGTCCTAAATAAAGGACCAAGTTGATATCAATGGGGAGAGGGCCTCCAATCTTGAATTTTAGTTTTGTTCAATTATTTCGTTAACGCGGATCAATAGTACAAGTTTTATAGAAACTTAAAGTCAAGTGTTAATGAATGAAAGAAACTAATTATGTACATTAAATTACATTAGGAGGTAATAATTTACGATTGTTATACATCGAATAATTAAAATTGTTTTGCATACTTAAATTGTTAATTTCTATACGCACATACCTCTTTATATTTAAGAAATTGTATTATAGTATAAATAGTAACTCTTCAATGAGTTTGTAAGCTGTAAGCGACAAGAAAGCAAAGCAGTGTTTCGAGAATTTTTGGAGGAGAATCGTTTATTATATGGGGTGCCATTGAATATATTTACAAGAATGAATGCTGCTTATTATGTTTATCTATTAGATTTCGAATTAGTGAATTCAGGCGATGATTTTTTTGGGGCTGATTACATATTCCAACAAGACAATGCTACGATTCATTCTGCTAAAATCGCACAATTCCGAATGGGCATCAACTTGAATGTGTAAAACATATTAGGGATGCTCTAATCAACGATTGGAGTACAATCGACCAACAATATTTGCTAAATTTAAGTAATTTTATGCCAAGGAGATTTCATTTTGAATCATATTTCTTTACCTTTTTATATAAATACATAATAATCCTATCAGCATTCTATTCTATAGGAGAGGGGCTAAAAACTGTTAATTAATAACCTATAAATTTGCACTCCCTCCACTGTAACGGGTTGGAGGGGAAAAATCACAGATTTTTTAATTTTCTTGTTATTTGTATGCTAAACCCAGCCCTTATACCAAATCAGCTTTCCGATGCTTCGAGAAGTACCCTAAAATTTTGATGATTTATAAATAAATGAGTGAGTGAGGAAATCGATAAAATTTGAGTATTAGGGCTATAAAAATGGCACTACCATAACCCCAAATGTAAAATTATACGATTATTTTTTAATATCAGTAATTTAAAAGTTGCGCTGGAAGTTCGAATTTTCAAACATTTCTCTTTTATAACTAAAATAAATGTCTTTTGTTTTTATAATTGTTTCGCTGACTGTATAAGATAAAATCATTTTGTATACTTAAGTTATATTATAATGATTTCCCTGCATACGAGTATTATCTCTTTACACCTATTTAAAAAATTGCAATATAGTAACTCTTTAATGAGCTTGATAAAACTTACATTAATAAATATAGTACCTAAGAGGGAAAATCAAAAACCCCTTCTTTTTATTGAAGGTTTAATCTAGAAGCACCCTGAGGTGAAACTACTCAGTGTTTGGCTAAATCGGAAGCTGCTTAAATATTAATTGTGGATTACACAGAATCGAATTTTCGGCAGACGTTACCAAGAGGAACTGAGTACCGAATATTTAATTTGTGAGTTATGGCTGAACGATAACAATCGAGCACTTCTCGGAATGGCTTAAAAAAAGAGTGCCCGTAATTGAAAACTCCGCTAAAGTTCGTTAATAAAGCATGAGGGAATAATTGATTTACAGTTAGCTGATGTATATAATATTGTACATATAATATATGTATGTATGTAATGTATATATGTATAGGTATTTTCGAAAACAAATTCAGGCCCTCGTGCACAAGGATTCTCTTCCGGTTCCATTACTTTCAAAGGCTTGCGATAAAACTTTATGACCCATAAACTGAGCCTAGGGTTTCCCGGGAGCCCCGGGAACCGTTCCCCCGCCCGGATGAACGGCAAAAATCCTCGCGACAAAGCCGCCCCGTAACGCCGCGCTGCGAAATAATAAAAATTACGGAATGCAGCAACAAAACAAGTTGATTTAGCATTTTCTCCACTATCGCAGCCATAAAAGGAATTATGTGTTACATGATGGTATCCTGGCTGCTGTCATTTTTCTATTTAGATATCATCCAGCCGGGCGAGAGTGTTCTGTGCACTCGAGGGGCTCGAGCCGGCCTAGCCGCGAACCATCCCGACAGCCCCGGTGCGGGGCCCAATTCAGGAAGAGCGGAGCCCCGCAGCCTTCATCTTGCCTTTCGGTCCTTATTAAAGGCATTTTTTATTGGATTTTGTCGTGACTGTCGAATATTAAAATCGGGTGATAAGCAAAGGTTATTTATGACGTTATTTTACTACTCAAACACGCCAGCAGGCATCGCGGAGCGCTGCTGCCGCCCCCTCCCCCCTCCCCCCTTCCCCACTTTCCCCTCCTGGTTGGTTGGCGGGAGGGTCGGCCGGGTTGCGGGCCGCCGGGGTGCGCCTCTTCATATTTTATGACTGGGCCTCAAGTCCTTCTTTTTTTTTTGTTCCGTTGTCGCCGGGTTGGGGGCGGGACGAGCCTCACATATGCCTGCTTAGCCGGGCCCGGATCTAAGTGGGGGCGGGGCGGTTTGGTGGCGTGAGGACGAAAGTGACAAGTGCAACCAAGTACACGTATGTGCAGCCGGCGGGGCGGAAGTGGGAGTGGGGGGCTGCATTAACATCATGCATGCACGATAAGTAGTAGGCGAAAGGGTTGAGGGTAGGGGAGGGGGGTGCATCACCCGGCCGGGTGTACGGGATGGAGCTCCGGTGCTTATCGGTGATTTATTGACTCCTGGCTGGGTCTAAAACGAAATTTTCTTAAAACTGACAAACAACTTTCGACTTGACAGACACGAAAACTGCTCGAGCTTATTCCTGCCCGGCCGGGGCTCCTGAGTCCTGGCGAGCGTACAGTGGAGCCCCTGGCTGGGGCTACAAATTGCTCAATACGTGAATATTTCAGGATTTTCGGGTTATTTGAAAAATTGGCAAGGCAGGAAGAGTTCGTGTGTGTTTTGTCGGTGATAAACTTGAATGGTGGGCATGTGCCTGGCAGTATCGTGTCGGATTTTTATTTTTTTATTTTTTCCATTTCTCTTTTCGGTCCTCTCTACTTTTTTTCCCGTTTTTCATTTCCCTGGGGAATGTTTGATGACGAGTTCGATACAATATCAGACACGAAGTTTTTTGTGGACTTCCCCAAGATAATTGAGTGTGGCGGAGGCCAAATTACAATTTTTTAGTGGAATAAGTACAATAAATCATTTCAAACATTTCAACTCGAAAATTATAGTACATATTTTCTAGGAAATATATACGGGGAAACAAAAAAATAACCATATTTTATGTTTTATGTTGAGTCATATACATATACACAGTAATTATTCCCCAGCCTTGTTTCAAAGCGGCGGTGGAGTCATTAAATATTTAGAACACCAGGGTATAAGCAAAATGTGCTCAGTAGCAAGATAAAAGAAAATTACTATAATTTATAGTAGTTGTAGCACAAATTCATTTTTCTTAGTAATGCCATGAAATTAGAACAAGAGGCCTAAAATAACCAGTATTTTTGAATTTTTGAACGAAAAAGGGTTATGCAAAATTAATAAAATTACATAATATGGATGATTCTCAACTCTTTGTCGATTTGTAATTTGTAACATTTCTCTATTCTTTATTTTTACAGTGAAAAAATAAAAAGTACTTTTATTAATCTTGCACTAAACGTGAGATTTCCAACATATCCTAGTAAGTAAGTAGGTACTAGGAGCATAATTCTCAAATACATTCCGTATTAAAATTTGCGCCAGCATATGTAGAACTTACAATTTCCCATTTCAAATTAAAAATAAACGTTTTTGAATCTATTATTAATTGTGACAGTGCCACATTTCTGACGGGGTTTAACAAATATCTGAAAATGATCAGTTGTACAATATTTTAAAACACACGCGGTTTTATCGAATTTGCAAGCTTTGTTTCTGAAAGTTTATTACATAAAAATTTAAGCAATCAGTTTTTTGAGATATCGTTTTTGAAATGAAAGCCACATTTGAGCCATCATTCCGAATATTGATTTGAGGGCGGAATTATATAATTGCTACTACAGCAGGTACTTGACGTATTTTAACAAGTGAAACATCATTCGATTTGTCGCATGTCATAGATAATATGACATAAGCTTAAATTCAATATGACGGCTACATTAAATCGAATCACTTTATGTATCTACATACATATGTATGTATAACTAAAAATTCAAAGTTAAAATAAATCTATCGTATTTGGTATAAAATGAAGGGTCTTGACGAGCACATTCCAAAAATATTTGATAAGTAATTTGATTTGATTTCCCATATTTTCTGTTTTTTAAAGATATATTTAGTTGTAGACGGATTTTAGTTTCTGAACTTTCTTTTCTTTCTTAACAATCACTATATTTTTTTGTACCTAAATAAAAAAAAATTATCTTATGGAGCAAATTGTAACAAAATCTTGGGCTGTGTTGCCTTTAATGTTAGAAGATTTTGTACGATAATACTGAAATTTCTTTAAGAGTACTATTTTGTAAGACACCACATTTGTTATTTATATTATTGAATGTTATTAGAAACAAGACCTGGCACTATATTGAATTTTTTAAAGCGATTTCTTAGGATAAAAAGTTTCTTGAAGTGTACTTTTGTATGTATAAAAAATCTCAATGCAATTATTCCAACAATTTCTCTTCAAAAAAATCCAATTTCTTCTAAAATATTATTATATCTGTTCCAAAATTTTATGTTTAATATTATCTAAATTTATTATTACTATTATTTTATTAATATCTCGAAGACAATGGGAGCTGGATTTATTTCATTATTTTTTCCCTTCTTCCCTGCTACAAAGTGCTTTAGAAACCAATCCGTTCTCAAATCGAAAAACCTCGGAAGTAATTGATTCCCCCAGAAGGTCAAAAGATTTATATAAATCTGTTCTTCGTTCTATCATTTACAACAAAATATTAAGCATACTGAATCGAATATGTCCGTTGCTACAACATCATTTACCATTATCAAATATGAAACTTCATTTACAAACTTAATAAAAAATTCTCAGTTTCTCCGATGTAAATATCAAATGCATTTTTCACTTCATGAGTCAAACGAAAATAAAAAGTGGGTCGTTGAATTTTAAGGGGCTAGAACAACGTAGAAAAAGAGACTTGTTCGGTCACAAATCGATGGGAACAAATGAAGAAATGATTGAAAAAGCTCAAGATATTTGTGATAAATGAACCGGTGGCAGTTGCACGAAATCTCAGAAGAATGACCACCGGAACCTAAGCTGCAGGCCAATTCATACATGATTCAGAACTTTTAAAAATTGCTTGCATACACTGAGAAAAAAACTACTGGTAAATTTAAGTAAAACGATAAGTGACTTCAACCAACGTCAAACGGAAACGAAAATGCATTTTTTTGAATTTGGTTGTAACAGTAGGTACTATTGGTTAATATCTTGTAACTTGCAGAAATTCAACAAAGCGTTTGTTTAAAACTGATCTATTTAGGTTTAACCAAATTAACTTATTAACCTGTAACCTTGTAACCTTAACATTTAGTTAAACAAAAGTGACTAACATAGAGAGAAGATAATCGCATAAGGTAGAGTATAAAAATAAAAATATGTATATTTGATGCTATTGTTCTATAAACAATTAATACCAAAATCTTTACTTGGTAGTACGAACATTTTATGTTTGTTTGTTTGTTATCATCCTATACTTCTTAATATATTTCCAACAAATATTATAATTTTAAATTTTTTTTTTCGTAGGTAAGCATTAAAAACCAAATCGATATTCAAAACACTAAAGTTTTATTCATAACTAGATTTGCTTTCCGTTTTTGAAAAATATTGATGATATATGTATATGTATGTAATCTTTTGTTACTCTAGTTTTTTTGTTGAAATAAATTATCTGGGCGAGCCGTTTTCCTTAAATCCCTTACTAAAATTTTGAAATATTATTCAAATCAGATGGTGTTGGAACGTAATCAACCTGTGATCGACCAAAAATCGCTTCGACCGGTCGATCCACCGCATTAAAGAGATTAAGACAACGTTTCAAAAGAAATATAAAAGAAAGAATAGGTTTTAAAATAAATAACAAATTACGATGCATCCCCGTGGAGTAAAGTAATCCAAAATTAAATGTGGATTTCCTTGAAACTATATCGACTTAACTGATGTTTTAGTCAGAATCTGGGTTAAGACTGGTTGAATGGTATTCTAGTTTTCGTTAAACCAACCAGGTATATTTGGTTCACATTTAAAAAAAAACAAAAAACTAAATTGTACTAACTAGAATTTTGGTTGTCAAAATTAATTTATTTATTATAACCAATAACGCGCTAGTTTAAAAACCCGCCAAGTATTTGGTAAGTGTAAACTTAAGTATAGGGTCTTTTTGTAGACCTAGATACCATTTCCCTTGAACTTCCTCATTATTTAAGAGTGTTTCCCTTTTAATGTAGCTCTAACGTGGTATCTACGTATCCTTCGGAATGAGAAAAATATTTAAAAATTACAAACAAACGAAATCCATAGTCTTCAAAGGTAGTTCTAAAATGGGAAATGTTGAATCTGTGGGATTAAATTAAAATGCATTTCACATAGCTGTGGAAAACACTGGAACCTTTTTTTTACAATTTTTCCTCTTTCCATCTACGGAAGGTATTAGTATGCGGCAGTCATTTCTCCAATTTCATGCTCAAACCGAACGTAAAAAGGTTTGTAAATTAAAAATTGGGCGAAGTGAACATTTCATTTGTTGATTCTGTCAGGGAACACGTAAAAAGTGTAAAACACTTTCGAAGCCCCTCGTACCTTCAGCGAGGTGCTCTGGATCTCGGGGGGCGCTCATTTACCCGGCGGAGTCCCTCTAGCCCGATCGAGCTATGTACATTACAAGCCCCTGGCTCTTGCGTGTTTTTCGCTGGTCGTGTATCTTTTTTACCGATTTTTTTTTTGCACAGACCATGTGTTCAATATTTGATCGAAAAACAAATGCTAGTCATTTGGCGCTGTCACGTGCCACCCCACCGAGCGGCGGTCGTCATCAGTGCGCCCTGCAACCCGCACCATCGTTCAACATCTCAAACATTTCGAAACCGAAAAGAATTGTTTTATTCAAAACGTTTCCTGGGCATAAATTGTTTGATTAAATCTTCTCCGTCGAGAACTTCCGAAATTTTTGCGGTAAAACGAAATCAATACAATTTTTATAGATGCACTTACGTGCGGACCGAGATTTCACGATAATCCCCCGGTCGTCGGCGTGTATGTGACGGGGTTCGATAACATTCCGCCATAAATTTCCCCCAGAGCGATAAAAAAATGGCAATAAGTCGCGACTTAGCTGCATGAAACGCACAAAAATGTCCGGAGGACGAAGTAAGCGATTTTGATGCTGTCGCCTGAGACTTGCACGTAAACAATTTTTATTTGGACGTATCGCACCATCGCCACTGCTGCGGCCAAATATTGACACGGTTTCGTCAAGCAATTCGCAATTATGTGACGGATTTTGATCCCCTTGTGCATTTGCGTAAAACTGGCGGACGGGTTCGCAGCCCCGGTCTCCGGGTTAAGCAAATTTAGATTTCTGCAACAAAGATGAATTTTGTATCCGTAAACAACGGCAAATGGACGGGTTATTGCGATGTTTTCATTTTTCCAATCGGTACACATTACCATCCCAGCAGCATAGAATAGGGCACTTCAAAAGGATAACAATTTATTTTACATATTTCTCGAAACGAGAGCTGCTTTTCGCTTATAAATCCGAAAGTAACAAAATCCAAATAGTAGAAAGTTTGCATTGTCATACAATTTGCGAGACTCTTTGTTTGATTTTGAGCAACAAAACTGTAACAGAATGTTGTATGGTTGGATAAAATGCTCTTATACTTTCAAAATAAATAAGCAACTTTTCTTTTTCACTCATTCGCTTTATTACGCTTCAAGAAACTAAACTATTTCAATTAAATTAGGATTTGCGATGTCTGACGTAGCCATGCGTCCACGCTTGAACGATTCTTTTTATTTCATAATCTCTCATTGAATGCTTTCTAGAGTATTAACAAATTCTTGGATATTTAAAAAATTAAAAGCATAGGCCCAACATTTAGATCTTATACTAGTGACACACTATAAACGAAATTTAGAATTCCAAGCGTATTCAATTTCACATTTATTATATTGCTTTAAAATTAAAGTCATGTCCTAATTTATGTTTGACAGAATATTCGCCTGAATTTTTTTAAGAAATTCAAAGCTGATACGATCTATCTGAAATTGAAATTATCCTGTGCAGAGTATTAGGCAATAAGCTGTTTAAAAAACGTTATACAGGGTGTTTCGTTAAAGTCTCAATAGGGGTATGCCAATTGATTCTACATGGTCTCCTGATCAACCCAGAAAATGTTTTACAAATTCTTTCAGATGCATCGCACGCGTCAAAGTTGGAAAATGGCAATGTCGATATTCAAAATTTTACCTTGGTTATTGTGAAATTCGAATGCGTGAGGTTGGCTTAGGAGATTTCGTGTGAATTGGGGATTTTGTTCTACACCTGATCCATAATGCTGAACCACTCTAGCACGAATAACTTCAGAATGCGACAAATATTGATCAGAAGACCATGAAGAATCGCTTGTTCAGACGTTAGCGAAACACGCTCTATAGCATTGAGTAAGAAACTTGAATTACAGGATTATGAGGCTGTAGACTTTAGTATTCGATATAAATTTCAATTTGATACCGTTCTTGAAAAAAAAGTGTATTCACGGACAGATAGATGAACAACAAAGACGGAATCCTAAATATTGCAAATAAATGTGGTATTAGCGACCACACTGAGAAATAAAAATGTTCATGGAATTTTATCTAGCAGCACTACTTCTAGATTAAATAACTTGTTCAATTGCTCGACTTTTATAATAGCTTCAAAATTCAAAATATCCAAAAATTAGCTACTCAATTGCTATTCTATGGACAGTTTATTGAGTCTTAAAATGAAATAGGACGAAAAGTAAATTGAGATCCGAAGCACATCAATTGTAGAAAAAATTCAAAAATTGCCTAGTCTAATTTGGCCACCTCAAAGCCTCGATATAAAACCTATAAAAAATGTGTGAGATTGTAAATTATTGTAAATTAAAAACCAAGAATTTGAGGAGCAGGAAAAGTGTAACAATGCACTCTTCAAAGATTATCAATTTTATTTTAAATTCAATAAAGTCAAATTATTTTAGTTTCTTGAAGTGTAACAAAGCCTTACCACATTCTGTCAGAGATTTCCTCTTTATTGTAAATTTCTAAAATCCTTTTATTTCACTGTCTAGTAATACTACAAGTAAAGCTCCAATTAGTGATCATTAGATTGTGTAAGCTCGTTTATAACTTCCTTCCGAATACAAAAAATAAAGCATGTTTTACAACAATTTATTTTATTTTATTTTTTTTGAAACAATGAATTCTAAAAGTTTTTCGAAAAATGTATGAAATTAATATATTTGAAATCCTCATTTTCTTAATAGTCTCTTAAAATGGCCAGTTTTATTTACAATAGTATATCCAATTAAGTTAATCTCATTTCCGCGGAATACACAAATAACTACTGCCAAATTTCAAGTCGATGGCAATAGTAGTTACTGAAAAAAACGACCTTGACCTTCACCGGGTTTCGTTTTGACCTTTTATGTGTTGAACCCTAAAAAGCAGAAAATTCATTGAATATGATTGTGGAAACTTTGCCCTGCCTCGGAATTATGTTTGAACTGTGTATGTTCATTGAGCTGATCTAGCGTATTTTATTATAAATGATCCCAGATAAAATTTCAAAGTTTAATTAGTACATAAGTGGAGTAAAAATACTTTAATCAGGAAGTTAAAGCTTAAAAAGTTAACAAGAAGCAATTATCATTACTATAATTATTGTAATATCAGTAGTACGGGTCATTCTTATCTTACTTATTATTGCTATTAAGATTAATTCAGATGGAGATGAATAAAACGCACGTTGCATTATTGTTCTATCAAAGGTGCAGTTTTGATAAAGACCACACGATTGAACTTATCTGGGTCTTTTCATTGTTTGGGCACTACCCATGACGTTGTAGATTGCAACGAATTAGCGAACCGTCACTCGTCAGTGTCGAATCATGTTAAGCTTGAGAGCGATCTGGTTAGAACTTGTTCTTTGCGTGGATTTTCTTACGAACATTGCTGCTTCTATAATCTGCAAATTATCGCTTCTAGATGGACGTTAAAAATTAAAGTTTTTCTTGAGCGTGCGCCAGTTAAGATTTTCAGTCACTACCAATTGTATGAAGTAATTAATTAACGGGAAAATATGAAATTCATAGAATAATTCGGAAAATATTAAACCTTTTAGTATTTTGATATGATACCTAAAGATCCAAATTTTTATTTGAGTCAGCATTACAAGCTCCTATATAAATCCATTATTTTATAAAGAATTTTTTTATAATGTCAAATTTTTTACGAAAACGTTACGTGATAAGACATTTGAAAAGCTTATATTCATCCAAAAGTACAATGATAAATATGAGAAAGCTGAGAAATGTATCTAAATGAACTCAGACTTCAGCTCTAACTATAAGACTTTTATTGTAAATAAAGTTGTCTTTTTTATGAAACATATTTGTTTAAACTTTTAGTTTCTTTTAAACATAAATCATCATAAAACATCACATGTCCATCCATCTTGTCAAAAATAGACATAGGTACATTAATACATATACATACATATACAATATCTACTTTAATACATATACCAATTAATTTGTCTGTTTTAGCTGTTTTTTGACGAAGAATACCTACATACAACGCCTACATCTTATCTGGTACCGTTATTGTATTTTTCTTAAAGCCATTTCTTCGAGACACCATATCAAATTTATGTATCATATTCTAAGTTCTTCTATTTAGCAACCATTTTGAATTTTTAAGAAGAGGAAGACTAAAGAACAGTATAAAAATTATTTCATTAACTCTGCATTTAGAGACACGCATACAAAATAACGAAAAACATTGAATTGCACAATATGAAGGAAAATTGAGTAAATAAAAAGAAAATTACATCACAATTTTATTTACGACAAAAGAAAGTTATACACGTTGCTGCTAAGAAAACTGTAAAAAGCAGAAACTACTTTATATGCATTCATAAAAAACAACAGCTATCTAAGAACTTTCCAGGAAAGGACAATTTGCATTTTTTTTTAACTTTCTTCTTTCCGGAAAAGTTTCGCCGCCTTCGAAAATGGGCATAAAGTCCTATCTTAAATGTGCATAAAATCCATGAGACTTATTTCTCTTTTGCAAATGTTAGGAAAGCCCATGGACTTCATGTTTGAAGAATTAATATCCGTAAAATTTATGATACGTGTATTCGTATACACTGAAAGGAAAACTACATGGAAAAATAAAGAGAAAAATAGATTATTATTAAAAAAAAAAACTAATATACAACAACATAGTAATAATTTTTGACCCATGTACATAAATAAACTTTTTCAATTCTATTTGAAAAATTGTATGTTTATCATGTCCTTGTTATCAAAACAATGACAATATTTTAAACAACTGTATGAATAATAAAAAATAAATGTTAAAGTTTATCAAAACTATACACACAATCGTTTTAGATGCCATGTAAGGAGTAAATATAATAAAAATAAATGTATTTTGGCTTTATTTGTTATTACAAATGAGTTCTATTATCATATTTTGAAAGCAAAGGGCCGATATACCAGTCGCCCTGCATGTTCACCTTTGAACGTTCTAAAATTAAGAACATACCTTACATCGACCCTATTTATTTTGTCGATACGAAACTAAAAAACAATGACATTGACAAAAAATTAGTATTTACGAATTCAGGAGATATCACTGATCCAAGATTGCATTTAGTTTTTAATTAACTTCTGATAATTAAAATGAAAATGAATTATGAACACAATTGTAAGTGTATACTACTACATACCCTGAATTCGACCATTAAAACTAGTTTGCCCTATAAAACCGACCGCCCTTATCCCTATTACGGACCTAATGATTGTTTTTCTTTCTCTTCCTTTTATCTTCATGTACATATTTGTTTTTATGTGCAATAAATTCTGCGTTGATGGCACAAGTAGGGAAGATTCTAAGCTTTGAATCGTTAGCCTTTCTTTTTTTTTTTGGTAGTCACTGTTTTTAGGAAAATAAAGTGATTTTTTAAAAGGACTAACATGGTAATTGCTGTCTAAATCTCCAGTTTTCTTCAATATTTTTTTCAATAGGTAGTTTAAAAGTGAAAATTATTAATAAGACAAGCATATTCTGAATAGTTTCTGATATAATTAATCAGATTTTTATAGTGTAATTAGGTTTTGATATACTGAGTAATTAAAATGTGTGACAAACGTAGCTATAAACCATTCATTCTTAAATTAAGATAAGAATTAAGATAACCAAACCATTATACATTCAATATTCCCACACTTTAATCAAGAGTATCCCACATGACCTCAGAATTATTGCTGAAAGTTTATATTATTGGAACGTTTTAGGAAAATACTACTCTATTTTTCTCTTAGTATACTAACTTTTTAATAAGAAGCTGAATTCCACCAGGAGCATGAAGATATTGATTCCTCCGAAAAGCCCACGTAACATACCTAAATTAGGCGAGTCAGAATATGTAACTTTTGGTGTTATACGTTTCACCTAGACTCGGCGTCCACTGAACTGGACTCAACTCCGCAGTATTCAGTGAAACGGAAATTAGTGGGATTCGAAAACCCGTGTACTACGGAGGTATTCCAAAAATTCAGCTCTTAATTATGGCAGCCCCAGAACTCCCCTCCCCCTCCATCCCACCTCCCTAAACCGAAGTGCTCGTAGGTCGTAGGTAGGCGGCATAAACTTTTGGTGTGCTCAGTGGGGCCCAGCTGGGCCAGGCGACAGGAGTGTTTGCTTAGTTAACATAGTAACGTAGTTGTTCGTTTCACTTTCCGACCGCACCACCACCACAACGGTTTTCACAAAATAATATAATCACTTTGGCCCGGTAGTGTTCTGTCCCTGGAAGGGCTCCTTCGCGGGGGAGGGCGGGCAGAACGGCTGGTGCGGGGGTGGTTCGAGCAGCTCCAAGTTTTTCCATTCAAAATTTCCAGCTGATACATATGGTCGTGGCCGTGATGTAATAAATTGACTTTCCCACGGCTGAATAATTCTTGAGCAGGAGGAGCCGAAGAAAGGAGCGAACGGGGGGGTTTAGGGGGTTTGGGGGTAGCATCAGTAGGAGCAGTAGACACAAGCGCCGCACACACGGCCAAGTGCCTTTTGCATAAAGGGAATTTTTTTTTTAAGGACTTTCACCTCTTATACCCTTTTTTTCTTTATAAAAAAAATTTTAGCACTATAACTTAGAAAAAGACGAGGACTTCGAGGTTATTGAGTTTAATGAGAGAAAGCGTTTTCAAAAGCGGCGAGTGAGTGGAAAAAGTAAAAAATATAAAAACAAAAAAAAAGAAGGGATTTTGTGTGAAAACAGCACAAAGGTCCTTTGTCGCCCCGCGCGCTCAAGAATGTAAAGCTCCGGGAGGAAATGGCGACATTCATTCCTGAGAGGAAGAGTGTTAAAAAAGTATATATGTACAAAAAAAAAAAATGAAATAAAATAACGAACTCTGAGCCCCCGTTTCTCGCATTAAAGAAAAAAGCATCGATTTTTCGTACTTTATTTTGAATTTTATTTTTATCCCTTTTTTCTTAAATAAAACTTTTAATCTCTTCCCTTTTATTTCGAGATGCAGAAAACCAGAGAAACTGTTCGTCACGTCTACCCCCGGAATAAATCAGGATAGTCAAAGTCCGGGCCGAAGCCCCAGAGTTCTTCATCCAGGGAACAAGAACCCACCACCTCGACGCGGAATAACGGTATAATGGAATAACGGAATATAAGTCCAAGAAAAAGCACTTTAACTTACGTGAGAATCCGTAGACACCTGGCATTTGTGAAGTTTTCGGTGGCCTCTGGCCGTCCGGGTGCAAGAGCTGAAGATGCAGACAAAGGCGGGCACCGCTGAGTGCACCGAGGAGGTGGAAGGGTTTTTCTTCCGGATTTCTTTGAAAAAAATAATAATAAGAATAATAGAACAAAAAAGAAATTCTCTCGTCCGAGCGGCCCTACGTTTATAACTACGCCGCAGGCTGGCCGAAATCAATTAGCGGATAAGGCAGAGGCCAATCGAAAACCGCACTGCAAACCGTTTCGGGAAAGGGAGGGGGTGGCAGAACTTTCCTATCGTTTACGCTCTGTTGTAACGGTACCGGTGTAACGGCAATTCACTACAGTTATTTGAGGCACAGGACACACTCGAGCACTTTTACTTTACGGGCGGAAAATCCAAATTTACTGGAAAAACGGAATAATTCATCGGCGGCGGTTGTGACAGGGTAACACAGGAAGAAACGATGAAAGTCCAGACCCGGGTCCTTGAGGTGGAAGAACAAAAAAATAATAATATAAAACGGAAGCCGAGACGGGGCGCACCACTGAAGATATATTAAAAAAAAAAAAAAAAATAACCGGGCACAAAAAATATATATGACGGGAAAAAAAACTTTCACCAACTAACGCCGTGAACTCCGTTGGGTAGTAAAAAAATTTTATTTTTTATTTTTTTTAAAAAAGCACGTCTCGTGTATTTTACGAACGCAGTTTTATAAGCAAACGAGACTTTGGGTGGCAGGACTGGCACAGGCACAGGCAGAGGCAGGCAGAGGCAGAACCGAGTGCAACCTTACAATCGACGGCAGAGCAAGACTGTCGCGGACGGAGTAAGGAAGGACTAAGGCTGGCTGGCTGGAGACTAAAAAGGGAAGTCGCCAGGACTGACTTGAATTGGTTTTTCGGGGGGGGAGGGCGCCCGACCGAGCTTTTCTGGAGGAACGTGTAAACTTAATTGCTTTGCTTCCGAAAGTTTTCTATATGTGGCGAGACTGCACAAAAGCTGGGGGAGAGCGCGGTGACTGGGCAGCACCACCGGCTGTGTGTGGTGGCATCATCATCGTCGTCGTTGTCGGCATGGCAGAGCGTGTGCGGGGGCGTTTGAAAGTACGGCAGCCAGGCAGGATTCGAACTTTGGAACCGGGTCGGGACGGAGCGCAGGAGTAGTGAATTGGATGAAATAACGCGACGGGGGGAGGGGGACGGGGTGCACAGAATACGCGCAGCATTCAAACAGGACAACGCCAAAAATAGAGTTTTACCCGAACAAGAATAATAAGAAGAAGACACCGATTTTCGCAGTATCAGTAACCCGGCTGCTCGTCGTAGTTGTAGTCGTCGGTTGTTCTATCGCCGATCAAGCAGCCACCCTCCGAACACCCCCTCACCTTGAGACCCGGACCGTATAACTGCCCCCGAAAAATATACCACCGGGAAGAGGAAGAGGAAGGGTGCGCCGAGTGGGAACATGTGAATGAACATCCCCGGAGTTGTAAAAGTGTACTCGAAAGCGTTTTTGGTGAGTAGGGCTGCTGCTGTCGGTGGAGCGCATGTCCTCCGCACAGGGGCACGTTCCATCGAGTAGAGTACAACAATAGCGTAACCGGGAGAGTACTACGTTTCCCTGTGCGGAGTGGTTTACAAGTACGCCGCTGGAGCGCTACACAACGTCACACAAGGCGTCTTAAGGAAGGATATATCTACTTTTGGGGCCGCCGCTGCTCCTGGCGCTTCTTCTTCTACATCTTCTTCTTGTTCTGCCTTTGGTGTACGAATAGGAGGGAGTCACTATCTTTGCCAGGCAGCGGCAGATCTAAGGAGCATACACCAGCGCCCCGGGTGTGAGCTCCTCAGCTCGGCAGTAGAATCGTCCGCCCCTCTTGCACCCTCTCCTCTATGAGCTATGGGAGTTTATCAATTTTGCCAAGAATAGAATCCAGGCTCCCTGCACCGTAAGGCGCCGTACACACGTACACAGTCCGCGCTTAAGACCTGAATGAGTGTTTAAGTGTGTACGTTTCGTTGCATAGTGGCGTAGATGACCTTACAATTGGCCAATATGCCGGGCTCGAGTGGAACTCGTGCGCTCAGTGGATGCTCCCCCCATTGTCAGCGCCTGGAAATAAATTTCCTTTGTGTGAAGGACTCGTGCTGATTAAATCATCTCAGATGATTTCAGGTGGATGTTGCTACTCCTCGGCCAGTCGATAAGAGTGACGACGGCGACGGCGACGGCGACGAAGTCGAGGATGATGATGACGACGACGAGAACGACGACGACGACGACAACGGTGGCGGGGGCGTATCAGAGCTTCTGCCGCGATGGTGTGGCAGTTCTCTAGCTGTCGGTGGTGGTGCCACATTGCACATATTCGGTTGTACGCGCTTTTGCTCTCCCGGGCCCTCCAATCTCCCCGTCGGCCATGGATCAATATGGTTCGCTTTAAAATTAAATTTCACAACAGGAACCTCCCGAAAATTCCCTTAAAAATTCACTCAAAAACCAGGGAGCCACTAGCGCAAGGACTCCTCAACTAGGACATCGATTCCATCTGCCAACTGGTGCTCCTCTGAACATGTGCGAGTGACGGAATCCAGCCCAACGGTGTGCCACTCCGGCCGTACTACAACTACCCGCCCGATCAATATTTTTTCTGCATCATTTATTTCTAGGCCAGAAATCGCAGGCCAAACATTTCTGCGAGAAGTTTTCAATGAGGAGCGCCCGTGGAATAAAATATAAAAATAAAAAAACATAAAACAGAACTGAACTTGAAACACACAAAAACAACATCTCCTCGGGATCCCCGCTTTTACTTTCACTTTTAATAAATGGCAGTGGGGCGTTCCGCAGCGAAATGGGAAAACTGCCGTTCGTTTGCTGCTCTCTGCCGTGATTTATGGCGCTGTCTCGTTTTATTAACTGCCGGATAAGCCAAGATTACTTTTTAGTTGCTCAGATGCGGCTCGATCAGAAAATTATGTAACAGGCGACGCCACCGTCGGTCGCCGAACGGCGAACGACCAAATTTTTGGATGAAACTGTGAAGTAATTGGTAGCGCAGCACCCGATACCCCAGAGGGGCTCCACGCGCTCATATCCTTGGCAATTATCTCAATGGATTGCTCCTTTAGCAAACATTTTCCGAAAATTGCTTTTGGGACGTAGGAGGTGCAGGCTTATTTATGGAGTTGCATTAAATGTGAAATATCTATCTCTGGTCAATTTTTATGGATCATGTTGTCAAAGTCAAACCGTACGCATCCGCCTTGTCTCTCAAATAGCGAATTTGTACTAAGAAAACAAACATTTTGAAAATACTTCAAAATTAAAATAATGAAACATTTTCCGAATGTGACCTCCAAGAGTGTAAAAGTTTGTTCTGCATTTCGAAAATTCGAACACTTAATCACCCAAATCGCACCGCAGTCATTATTCAGATGCAGTAACTGCAGTGAGACCCTCTATTGGCAGAAAGTGTAAACTACACTCCGCCATATTGTTTTTTTGATTTTGTTACGTTAGTTTAAGTTGATTCATGTTAATAAGTCACTAAATAAAAATTTAATTACCATATTTTTAATTAACTTTTCTTTGAATTTCTCTAAAATATATTCTTAATTGGTTATTTGGTTGAGAATTTTGTGAAAACCATAAGTTAAAGATGTTTCCACGTTTTCAAGCACGCATTTGTCGCGTGAAATGACAAATCAAATCAAAATCGAAAGTTTTCTTCCAATTTCTTTATTTTCAGAAAGGATAGAAATACCTTCAGAGTAAAAGATTTTAAAATATTGTGAGAGTACCTAAACACTTGCGGCAGAAAATGTCACTTTTCGACATTTTAAAGTTAAATATTTGAATAGAAGCAAACGATATAATGTTTTGTATATTCCCCATTTTTAATTTTAGAATTTATATGCAATACTTAATTAGCGTTCAATTGCATATCATCGCCTTTCTCATGTGGTCTTTTTTTCTAATTCTTGTCTGTTCTCTATAATATCGTACGCTGGTATTTATATTTAAAAAAAAAGGATTTCTAAATAACTTCTTAATTTAAAAAGATATTTTTAAAAACAAATTTTTATCGTATTTTACTCGTCGAACCCTTTCATTTGATACCCATGTCAATAGAGTGGTTATGGAAATAATACATCACCATATTGGATTTAGAATGCCTCACTTAGCTAATCGTGCATTGTCACCAAAATCACACGTGTGCGCAAAATTTTAGCTCAATCAGTTGGGCGGAACTGATTTAAAATTCATTTGCAAGACTTGATCCAAACATACTAACAGGTGAAGTTAAATAAAAGCTTGTATGAAATGTTTAATGAGGGTATAAGGTTATAAATTTAAGAAAAAATTACTCTACATCATCCGAATTACAATTAAAAAAGTATAGGACAGCTAAAAGCCAAGTCTAGTATATTTTTAATTTTTAAAGCCCACTAACTAAATAATTTTGTTTCAGAAAAAAGCATTACGACTTGTGTATGTACAATATACATAATGTAATAAATAGGAATTTGCCGAGTAATTCGATAAAAAGTCTTGAACATTTTCAAAATCATTATTTCATTCCTATATAAACGCACATTAATTTTTTAACTTAACTCGTTAACCAATTTTTATTAATAATCAATAGCTACCATTATATTTAGCTTCGTCATTGTTCACCACAATGTCTTGAAACATTTTTGATGTGAATTCCACGTATGGTTTCAACATTTCCGGGGCACAAGATTAGCTAAGTTGCTTCAATGGCACCTTTAAGTTCATGTTTATTAAAATTTACTTCACGTCTTTTTTAATTCTTCGAACTAATGATTTACAAATGTTTTCTTTAGAATCTACATCAGGATAATGAGTCCAATCGAAAATGTTGGTGTTTTGTACATTGTCCTGTTGAAAAATTACGCCATCCTCAAAATAGTGGGTTAAATATACAAGGAGCTTTTGTTTGAGGATCTTCTGATACTCGAAGTGAGAGAAGATTTTTAGAGAGCCATATTTGAAAAGGAAAATCACTCTTGCGTCTTTCCGTCCGTCTGTCACAGATGTTTTTCTCCAAAAGACGTGCCGAAATATTCTTTTTTGGTATAATGTTAGATCTTCGCGGCGTAAATATATTTCGAAATCGAAACTCAAAGATTATGAAAAATGTGTTTTTTTTTTAAATTTAATAAAGGGTGAATTTGGCCCCTCAGCAAAAAATAATTATTTTCTCATTTTGGTATAATGTGAGATATCGTTTGGAATGACTACTTTTAAGGAAAAAAAAATTGATTCTAAAAATATTGCTCACAATATGCGAAAGCTGCTTAAGTGCTTGTCGCCGTTGATAAGTCCAAAAATATATTTTAATTTATTATATTTCAAAATATGACGGTGGAAACATCATTAATTAAAAGATATTTACACAATTTTCAACATATGAGACAAAAATGTACCTTTTCGAAATTTTAATGTCAAATATTTTGGGAAGTACAAGCAACCGAAAAACATAATTTACTTGTTCGTCAAGAGACAATTACGAATTGTTATATTACATTGAAAGCAACAAAGTTGAGTCATATGGTTACTGAATAATTAAATGACCAGCTCGTTTTAGATTTTAGCGTTCGCCTGTTTGAATATTGTAGAAATTTTACAATAATGAGTTCCGTTTTAACATAACGTAACATCTTTTAGAATGTTTTTTTAAGGTCTAAGATCGTGATGTCACAACCTGTAATTTACAATAAATACATCAAAATGTCGCTTGGTCACGTTTAGAAGAAGCTTCAGAAACTTAAGTATAATTATTATCCACAATCGAAACTAACCCTAAATTTTAAAATCCGAATTGAAGGGTGATATTTGTCTAAAGTGGAATATCAATAAATTATGGGCAAAGAGGAAATATAAATGCAATGATTCCTTATTATTAAAATAAGGGTGTTAGTCCCTAAAAATTACATCTCTTAGGTAATAATTACCTTGACACCAAGAGACTTTTGTGTTGTTTCCTTATAAAATGATACACGTCCAAAAAAATGGAATGTATTATTTGGATTCTAAATTTATCATAGACGAAATAGCCTCTTAAATATTTAAAGGTAAAAATTTTGGGTGTACACCTACACGGTTTAATACCCCGGAGAAATCAGCCCCACACACATCAGTCAAACAGCTTTCAGTCAGGTTTTTTTCCCACATTATGATGGGCCTTTTAGCAAAAAAAGGATCAATTGTCAATTGTCTATTGGAGGAATGATGTATACCTTGCTCAGTATCTTCGATGAATTATTGAACTGAATGTTTTTCATACACGTGCCGCTCTAAATTACATCCCCGAAGAGGTTGCCAGCAAGGGCGCACAAAGGGAGCAAATAAAATGAAAAATCCATAAATAGTTTGGGCTTCTTTCCCTCGGCACCAGGATACAAGAAAGCGGGGGTGTGGGCGCATTAAGTCATTATGCCCCCTGGAGAAATCACATCCTAACAAGCCCTGTGACATTGCACTGGTCCTTTCGTAGGTGTCGTGGCTGGAGGTGCGCGATGAAATGGAGTTTTCTTTTTACCAGCTCATTCCCACGACAATAGACCAATTACACTGGTAACAAAGCACTTAGATGTTGTACAAACTCATTCATTCCGAGCTAGTAACATATATAGTAACATATCGTACTTAGCTGACTCTCTGTTTTTCTTCAACACACCACTGGGGTGCTTCTTGTGGGACTTACCTGGAAAATAAAAGAGAAGAAATTCGTTATTAAGGTCATCACCTCAAGTGACAAGGTTTGTTATCTACTACAAGTTGGGTGAAATTGGTTATAAATCATGCAAAGATGTCCTTTTAAGGGATAGATTACTATTTGAGCAGTTTTTGAAGTAATCAAACACGAGTGTTACGAGCAATATGACTGATATTTGAAACGTCTTCTGGGTGTAAGTCAGCATGAAATTCAAGATTACCATTTTGGGTGGTTTTGAAAACTTTCGGGAAATGAAGTAAGAAAAATGTTCTAATGAACCCACTTAACACATTATTTGCCTTGTCATTCATTTATGAGTGAATGACTCAAATGTTTCCTGCAGAGCAATGCCATGTCACGTCAAATAGATATATTTTGTAGATATGTATACTATCAATAACGAAACTCCGATAAAAATATGTAATAACTTATATATACTTACAATATATACGTTCACTAATGGTCAAAGAAATCCCATCGCCCACGAAATTTATCTATTTGTGTATTTTAGCCAAGTTTTTCCATTATGGAAGGAAAATTTGGAAGTGGGTTCTATATTTATACGGCCCTAGGAAGGTAGGTACTTATTATTCCCAAAAAAGGGAGGATAATGTTGAAGGGGTTCATTAATTGGAATCAAACTTTTTCTTGACCAAGAATGTACACACTTTATTTGTCCACTACGACAACAAATTATGCTTATTATATTTTTAGAGTAAGAGGTACCTTCCCTACATAATTTAAAAAATCTAAAAAACAATCAGAAAATACTTTTTACTTTGGAATTCTTCGTTGCTATTTAAAATTGTGCGTAAAAGTTTAACGCCACCATTAATTTTTGCAACATTTGAATTTTAAAAAAAAACGTATTTGTCTTCATATTCATAAAAATTGAAACAGAGAATTGTTTTTCAAAAAATATTGTTACAAATTCAATTAAAATATCTAATTTTTAGAAAAGTGAGCTGCACGAAACAGTAACTAAATAAGAACAAAACCAGTTAACGTACTCTTTATGAAAACGTCTTATATCTACTTCAATTTGGAATTTGCTGCGTATGTAGTAACTCAGGAGTATTCAGAAAAAAAAGTAGTTAATTCAGACAGGACAGACAGACGTAATAGTACAAAAATGATTTAAAATTTTAAAATAAAATATGGTGTCGTTTACGCAAAATCATATGCTATTACGAGAAGCAATATTCCAGCAGGATAATGCCCGCCCACACGTTGCTCACAGTACACAGGCTTGGTTTAACATTCATAAAATCGATATTTTGTCATGGCCAGCTTCTTGCTTGGATTTCAATATTATTGAAGGTACAAATTGAATTCATGGTGTCTTCAAGGATTTTCATGAAACATTAGCTTTGTTTTTTTTTTAAATCGGTTCGGGTTCCAGATTTAGCAGGAAATTTTGCACTATCATGGCAATTTGATGCAATTTTCTCAAATTTTAAAACCTTGATATATGTACGTGACGGCTTTTAAAATTCAATTCAATGCAAAATTTACTAGATAACCCGAAGCAAATAGAAAAATGAAAAAGACGCAGCTATTGTAGGAATATCAGTTTAAAATTTTGAAACTAAAAATGAAATTTTCTGCCTCAATAATCTGCGTACTTCGGAATTTTTTCTAAATCCTTACACTTAAGGTAGTTCTGCCATTTTTAAGCAAACAATTTATTTGCCTTTCGAAAAGTGGAAACGTCTTCAACTTATGTTTTTGACACAATTACCAACGAAATTTTGAGAATATGCTGAAAATTGCGACGGAAAAATGTAATATTTGAAGTTTTGAAATAAATATTTAAATATTTCGGGTAGTAGAAGGGATCGGCGATTTTGTTTACATATTTTTCTCTTTTGCCCTCAAATTAATGTTTTTACAATGTTTTGGAAGAAAAGACATCAAACTAAATCTGTTTCTTCGTGAAAACATTTGGAAAATATTGAATTTTGGTGGTGTTTCAAAAGGAAACCCAAAACACTGGATGATTTCAAAAGAAACTATATTCATAAGCACTCTTACTCTATTTACCTTAGAATCTTGAAAAGGAAGATGGACAACTTTTTGGCTATATGTCTCAAACTGAATTGACTATAACTTTTATTAATAACCTTTTCACTTAATAATGAAAAATGAAAATTGTTTGATAAAAAAAAATTAGAAAAGCGTTGAGAACAGGACATATATGTAATACTTTAAATCTATGTGAGTCGATCTACGCCCTCGGGGTTTTAATATTTCTTATTCTAACTTTCGACGAACTTTCTAACATAAAAAAGAATCATCCAAGTCGTATTACGCATTTTAAAGTTATACACGAACAAACATAGAAATAAAAAAAATAAAAATGCATACATATCAGATGTATTGACAGCATATATTTTTAAGCCGGATAAAAATATGAGTTATGTATATTCTTATTGTATTTTATACTTTTCGATTAACCCCCTTCCTAATTTTTACTTTTTCAAACCCTATGTAAAAATTAATAAAAAAATTAATTGTTATTAAGAATGATTTGGGCGACACATTCTTGAGCTTTTCTGTCTTTAGAAAAAGCCAATTTTCAGCTCCTTTGTAATTTATAGTGTCTTTTATGCTGGACTTTTGATGTTAAAGTGAAATAGGAAAATAAATACAAAGATATCCGAACTTGTTACATTGATGTATGTAGGTCTTACAAATTTCTTTTTTCAACGGCGCGCTTAAAACATTTGGTTAAAATTTATGAAAATGAATTTACTTTATAACAAGTGGTCGCAATAAGGTATTTAATTGTTCTGTCTGGAAGAATTCTCAAATGAACGGTTAACAAAACCATTAAAACACAGTTGAAAGCATCTTCCAGCTGAGTAAACTCCGAACAATTCAACATTTTAAAAGATAGTAAAGTAAGAAAAGAGAATGAAATCGCAATTACGTTTTGTATAATGTTTCTCTTAGTGTCCGTGATAAGTCTGTAAAGTAGTTGAAACTCGATTTTGTCGACTAACACTATGATCATGAAACTGTCTTGAAACAGTTGTCTATAAAAATTGAAGTCCTAGTAGACTTCCTCTACATGTTCTGCAATGTTGTAAACGAACATAACAATAAAAATTGATCAACACCAGACATTTTCACCAATGGCATTGCAGTGGGAAGGTTAGAAGGGTACCAAATACTGTGAAATGGACAGAAAAGTGAAATTAAATCAGTCACAAGTCCGAATCATGCCTTGGCAAAAAGATTTGATGAACCCATAAAGGCCCTAAAAACGACAAAAATGCCATAAAATCCATAAAAACCATAAAAATTAACGCCAAGTCCTGTCGTCGCTGGCCCTTCACCAAAGGGCGGCTATGTATGCTCCTCTGCCGCTGTCTGATTTCAGAATTCCCTTTTTTCCTTGTCTTCTTCTTCTTCTTCTTTTTTTTGAAATGATAACGTGGCAGCACTCTTTCCTCGACGAATGATTTCCACTCGGTTGCATACGGATGGGACATAACATCACATCCGCTGTGAATGGGGGGGAGGGGGTGGGGCTGGAGAGGGGCGCTCATTGGAGCCTCGGGTTTGGGGGTGTTTAGTAGTAAATTTGTGAATTGCTTGCGCACGTACTTCCACACGCTTCCGAGCGCGGTTCTGCGGGTGTGGGTGACCTCCACCCATCCCCACCCCCATACCGAACCGAGCGGCAGCCTTTACCAGTGACGTCGGATGTAAATTTAACCTGACTCTGAATGAGTCTGTTCGCGAGTTATCGTCGTTATGGGGAGCGCATTATCTCCGTTTTGTTTTCAAATTGGATTAAATCTGATGCTAATGGAGGGGAATGTTGAATACGGGGAGAAAAGGAGGGGGATGGATTGCTAAACTAAGGGCGGACCACCCCCGAATGTTGCGATGGATGTATGGATGGTTTTGAATGATGTGCGGCTGATCTGCTTCAAGCCGCACTTTCACATTTTCGCTACATTTGCGAAATTGTCCTGTTGCCGTGTTACGCGGAGATGTAACATCGCTGACAGGTAATCATGCAGGCAAGTCTCTCTACCTCTATTTTTTTTTTTTTTTTTTTTTTGAAAGATTATTGAGCATCTCCTGTCACATGTACAGGCGATGTCATATGCAAAAGGTACTCAGAGCCCCAATACCCCTGGGGGTCTGGCAGCTGAACTCCTCCTGACATTTAGTAGGGTACTTCCTCATCAGCGTAATTGAAAGACTTGCCTGGCAGCGATGAAAGATTTTCGTGATTTTCAAACAAGCGATTTTTAATGATAGGTATTGCTTTTACACGAGACACACATATAGGTATAAAATACACCGTAAGAGAATAATTTAATAGTTGTCATTACGACTACATGTAGACCTAAGCTAGTGTCTTGTTGAGATAGCAAATTTCTAGAAAGGTGCATCATTTCGGTTTTTGGTTTTGTTTACCTTGTAGTGCTCTGTCGACTGAATGTAATACGTTTTAATATTTTCCTTTCAATGTGCTGATCTCGAACGATTGCGTGAACCTCCAAGTACACCCACTCATAGTCGATTTAAAATGAAAGGAAATGACGTTGAACTTTGTGGCAACAGTGGGAACATCTGTGCAAATAAAGTGTACGTGCAGGCTGAGTGTATCTACTCATTTGGAAATCATTTGAATATATATTCGAGCATATGGGATAAGTTTCAACTTTCGTACTATCATAAGAGTGGTTTTAAAATTATAAAATCAACAGTTTTATTTAATTTTGATTAGAAAAGATAAGAAAAATACTTTTAATTTATATTTAGGGGAGAGACTTTCAAAAAAATCATCTTTTTTTCACAAATCTTTAGTAGAACATCTTAGAAATTATGTCATCAACATTTTAAAACTAAATTCAAAATACTTCTGATGTTATAGCCTATGAACGTGACCCTTTATTTTTTGAATTTGCTTGGAATTTTCATTTACCCAAAATTTAAAAACGTTTTTCTTAAAACTATGTTTTTCAAATTGGTGGAAGTGATAACACAAAAAGTTCTTGATCAATTGCCCTGAAATTTGCTATAACATTACTTTCAATATGAACTTACAGGCTTTTAAAAATTTGCTAAAACAAAAGTAACTTTTTCGAAGCTAAAACTATTGAAAAATATGGTCTAAAATCCGAGGTATTCTTAAAATGTGTCTCAACACTCGGAAAACTGTTATAGTTCTGTCATTTTGAATTATTTCATAAAAGAAAAATTGGTTATAATTTTGAAAAGTTATAAAATAATTAAATTAATCTTTCGTTAAAAAAAAATTCATAATAATCGACCAGCCGTCTTAAGATATCTCTTCTCTTAAAAAATTATCCCATCCATTAATTGCAGTCAATAGAACTTAGGCTGGGATTATTATAATATTTCAACCTAAAATATTCATATCAGAACTTAAAAGCCTATACTACTGAAAAATAAACACAAAATCAATAAAAATTATTATCTTTAACTAAAAAACAAGATACAGTAAACTCCCGTTTATCCGAAATGATCGGGACAGCGGCGGCCGGTTCAGATAACGAAAATTTCGGATAAACGGAAGTCCCGCGTGAAACATCCCGAATTGCGTCAATACCGCAAAATATGATCGTAAAACGTGCGTACGTAGAATGCTATTGGTATGGTTGTGAATAAGCCTGCATGTTTTTGATTGAAAAATTTGTGTTGACGTGTTAAAAAGGCGCCAAAGTATGATTGAAAACACAAATTTATTAAATGCTGAATAACAAAGCTCGTTTATTTTGCGTTAGCCAAAAGCGTAGCTCGCGGGTGGCTGAGGCACGAGCTGCGCAATGCCTCAGACAGTGCCAATGTGATAGAGTATGTACATATATGAAGAGGTGTCACGAGCAAATAAGTAATGGATCGCGGTAGTATTCGGTGGGTGTGGGTGGGGTAGGTGCATTCGGAATTTGTTCGGATAAAGCGGATTTCGGATAAACGCGATTCGGATAATCGGGAGTTTACTGTAGTAACCTTTATGGTTGGGGATAGTGCCTGGTCCATAAGTTTTGAGCGTATGTAAAAAACATGAAGTTTTTCTAAAAGTGTTCGGAAAGATATATCCAAAAGTCTAGGATTACTAAAAAAAAAAATTTAATAATTCTAATCTCAAATATCTATAATTTATTATATGACAGTTAGAAATGTTTTTGTTTTTTTCAATTATGCATTGGATGACTGAAATTTGACGTCCAAACGACAAACACAGAACTGCAGTGGACATCATTTGACATTCAGTTTCCTATGCTGCTATAAAATTATTAAGATTTTAAAGATGATGATTTTACATATGAAGCACCCAAAGTTTTCTTTAATAGATTTTTGTTTTGAAATATTAAATATTCCATGTCTATTGAAAACCGGAAAATATGAAAAGTCATAGGTGTCTCCAAAGTGGCCACAGACCAGTGGGAATTACCTTGAAAAACTTGAGTAGATAGAATGTTACTCGTTGCGCACCAATTATTAAAAAATGTATTTTTTTAACGACTGGTAGGAGAACAAGTTCAATGAAGTAATATGCATATTTTAAACATATTTTCGAAGTTCATATGGAATGTAAGGATTTATTATTTATTTAAAATTTAATTCCCATTAATATTATACCGCACTGAAGAAAAAATTTGCAATTTTCAGTAAAAGCACTTCATTTGTGTCTACTGTTTACAATTAGGTACATAAATATTTTACTTTTTGAAACATACAAATACTTAAATGAACATATTTTTTTCATTGATTTCATTTGTTATACATATTCTAGTAAATTGGATACTATCTCGAAAGCGAATTTACTTAATTTAGGTCTATGTTTTTCCGACTAATATATTATGGTATAATTTGAAAGTGTGTGTTTAGCATTTACATTATAACATAGGTTTACATAGAGAACAAACCAAAATGTATAAAAGCTTTCGGGCTAGCCCAACACTTTTTTCCGAATGCAAAATTAAATTGGGGTTAATAATATAAACAAATACATCCTGATAACACAAAATATTTCATATGTGTTATATTAGATATATATTGTTATAAATTACAGTAATTGACCTACATAAGCGAAACCAGGAGTTACTATAAAACACAAATGTTATTAGGAGAAAGATATTCTCGATTTATTAAAATGATGTGATGCCACAGCACTATTTTAATTAGATAACCGGGGTCGAAATTTTAGTTCCTTTTAAAACCCATAGATCTTAAAAAAATTGGGACTGACCAACGCTCGAAATAAAATTCCATTTTTGAAAGTTTTGATCCTCCTTCATTCTTATTTAAAAGGGTTCAACTTTTAAAAGGGTTCAACTTTTAAATCTTCGAAATTGTGCAATTATGTACATATATTTATTAATGTTGCTACTTAAGTAATGATCAAGACAACTACGAAACAGTTATAGTTACCTAGTATTTACTGTAAAAAAAGCTTTTACTTAATTTCATTCATACCAGTCAAAATGTTTCTCAATATGCTTCATGGTATAAGGTGTCAGAAAAACTTGACTACAGTGGAAACAATTTTCTTTTTATAAGTTTAAATGTACACAAATGTATTCTGAAAATGTTAAGAAAAGTTTTCCTGTATTGTGGTTTAGAAAAAAAAATTCTAAACTTTTCTTATTTTCCTGCTTGATAAACGTTTAACAAATATCCAATGCTGGATAGATCGATAATGGTGATTCTTTTGTGGTCAACCAAAAATGCAATTTTCAAAAGTTTCAAAACTCAATTAATCAATCAACATAAAAGTGAATACAAACAGTTTCTGAACAAATATGACAAAAAATACTTGGATATATAATATGTTTGACACGATTCTATTTAATAAACAATAAACACTTATGGCAGAAGAAGTTTTGACGAGTTAAGAATACAATAAAGAAAAGTTTACCAAAGATATTTAAACTCTAATAGTAGAATAAACTAGTAATTGAAGTTATAAACACAAAAGGTTATTAGTCCCACATGTGCACAGGCACATAGGTGGGGAGGAGGGGACAACAAATCCATTGTGATGAATAATATCTCACTCAGACCCCATTTGACCCACAGAAATAATTTAGCACCAACTGTTTGTGGAACTTCTTGCATTCAGGGAAATTATTCCAGGAAACTTTTTTTTTTCCAGTAGAGCGACAACTAGAACGCAACTCTACTTCGAAAGTCACAATGCTTGGGTCGGGCAGCAGTCATATTTCTGATCTAATTAAGACCATAAAGAAGAGGGACATATTTTGCAGGTAGCAGTAACTCCTGAATTTCACTTGCGTGAAATTTAAGTTCTCTCGCCCACACCACTTGGAATAGTAAATCAGTTGGGTGGAAAGGGTTGAATAAAAGGGGTTTGGGAGTGGATTTAGTGGTGGACCCACGTGGGGTGCGGCAAAAGAAGCAAACGGCTCTTACAAATTCATGCGAAGAGAACTAAAAGAAGTTAGTGGAGTTCGGGGGGATGGGGTGAAATGTCCGCTCGAGAAGTTGCACTGCCACCGTTCCCACAGTAAATTTCGACTATTCATGTGGTTTTACTGATTTGTGAGTTTACTGTGCAAACAGTGTGCGGGGGTGGTGTCAGCTCTGCGAATATTTGTACAAGAGGTGTAGGCAGTAGACGTTGGTGCTAGTAGAGGAAGGAGTGCAGGGCGTGGGATAAAGGAGGATTTGGTGGCTGGGCCGACACCCAGCACATCCGTGAGCTTAATCCGGCTGCCTTACAGCCATTAACACATCCTTAGCGTCGGGACGCCGCGATGGCAGCGTCGGCGACGGCGGACAGACGGCCGGGAAGCGGGCAATAAGAAGAAGAAGAAGAAGAAGAAGAAAAATGCAAAAAGTAAATACTTAAATATCTACCCCCGACTGTGCCGGCGGCCAATCCTTTCGGCAGAGTAAATCATGATCCATTCGCTCGTTTTCGTTTTCGGTTTCAGTTTCGTATCTTTTCTACGAGTCCCGGGACAGGATCCAGTCCCAGAGGTGCTCCCGATTCCGTCTGTCTACAAAAAGCCACCACCCATGCCTCACCCCTCCCACCCTAGTGAAGGGGAATCCCTTCTTTTCCTGGGCTCCATCTCCTGGCCGCCCTCGCCGGAGATGGCAGCGGAAAACAATTTCACAGCATGAGTGCACTACCAAAGTGCAGTAAATTTTGTTCTGTGGATGAACACGCTCTTTTATGGCGCTAGTAACGCTATACAGTGCCTGTTAGACACAAGTCGGAAGGATTATCGTCTTTTGAAGCGTACTGTGCAACGGGAAGTGGCTCCATTTTTATCCCCTACCCCCCCAGGCCCGTTCCACAACCTCAATTTATTGAATGAACCAAACCAACTGAAGGTCGATTGTAATTTTCTCCGCTGAAACGACTAAGGAATGCGGATTTAGCCGACTATTGGACAGCTTATAGTGCTGCTCTGCTACCCCCAAAAATTGTCCAGGGTATTCGGGTGCAGCACCCGGACATCCCAGAAACCCTCTCCATCTACCGCCCCTGGATAGCTCCAGAGACTAGGGGATTATGAAGTTGTCCTGGGTAACTTATGTAATACCTGCCTCCTGCGATAATAAGTACCGAAGGGAAAAATGACTTGCAGTTAATTAATGGGGATATGTGCCCGCCGGATTGCGACGGATTTGCACATGTTGGAGGAATACCCGCACTCCACCCCACCATCGTGATGTAATGACGCTATCGGGCGGGAAATCATTTCCTAGGCTGTTAGCCTTGTGGATTTTGCGCAGCCCCCGTTTTTATGGTGTGCTTATCCTAATGAAGTGAGAGTCACTTATACCTCCCATAAAATTAAGGTACTTCTACTTTTTGCGTAGTCTACATAATTTATACCATAGCGTGATTACTATGATTGCTTTTAGTTTGCAAGTTTCAAGCAGAAGATGACTAATTTACACTCCTCTCCTGAACATGTCCTGAGGGAATCATGCCTCTGATTTTTATGAGATCACTCTGATCTCGTATACCAGGGGAATTGTTAAATAAGAATGCCAATTTAATAATATGTACTTTTATGGCTGTACATAAATATATTTTACCCAAAACAGTACATATGTAGATATATATGTCGTAGGCCGTTAGCTAAAAGCTTAGGCCCACAGTGCAGACAAGCACGCATTTTTGGAGTATATCATATTTTTAAAATAGCAAATATTTATATATGCGTGCTTGTCTGCACCCTAAAAGTGCGTAGTGTGCATAGGCTTATAGCTAACTGCCTGATTTTCTTAATGGCCTCCGAAATATACACCGAGAAAAAAAATACCTATTGTAAAATTACCTAAACAAAATTGTGTAAAATATGGAAGTTCATCCTTATATAATAATAATATCGCTCTTGTATTTTGTTATTTTATTCCATGCTTAGGTTTCCTTAGATTGGGTAAACGTAAATTATCTAAACGAATTTTGTTAATTTACCTTAGCATTTGAAAAAGTTCTTGTACAAGGTTTAAGTCTTTTTTAAGCAATTTTCTTTAAAATAATGTATATTTTTTTATCATATTGAATTTTACTTGATATTGTGTGACAACACTACATAGAAAATAAGTTTATTAAATTGAGGAATAAGCAATTTTTACTTATATATTCCTAAGGCTCAAAACATGTTCAACGAAATAATGGAAGATTCTGAGTTTACTTTCCTCAATATATTTCTCTACGGTTATAAATTTTCAATTTAGCGAGGTATCAAACTCTGAACATTGTACGATTTTCATAAAAATTTCAAATTTTTTGAGCCCTGGATAATGCAGAAATTCTTAAAATTGACAAACTATTGTATTTTGTAGTTTTAAGCAGTTGAGATAAACAAATCTTAGAAATTCATCTATATTTCCACATATTCAAAGAGATGTAACTCTTTTGTTTTAATCCTTTCACTGACCTTGAGAATACCAGTTTTATACAAATGTTTACATAATAACTAATTTTTTCTCTCTAATATTATAATAATATCCGGAACATATTTTTATGCGTTTTAAGAACTTTTAATGGAAAATTAATAAATGACAAATATTATTATGAAGTTCTTGTAAAAAGATCTTTTATAGAACATCCTGGTATGGCGAATAAAGCATACCAAAATTCTATCGAAAGACAAAATCTATCTAAAATTTAATAAAATTTAAAAATATCAATTAAATACACATACAAACAATTATAAAAAAATTTGTTTCAATAACTTAATTTGTCTTTCGTAAATAAATTCGAGAAAATTACCCATAATTTCGTGCTTACAAGATAGCATAACCCCTTAATCGATTACAATTCAAACATGCCCTACATATATAGTGGATCAATGTCTAAATCATAATCTGAAATTGGGTGCCTTTTTGTGAATTTAATTTATTTGGTACGATCACCTCCGTATTTCTTGATCGCTTTCAATCAAAATTGAGTCCACTAAAAACTAATCATATTTACTATGTATTTGCCACTTGTATTTGCCTTTGTTGAAAACTACACAGAGAGAAAAACTACATTTTAAAAATTTAGGAAAGAAATATAATAGATATATTTAAAGAAAAATAATTGGAAGAAATTATAATATTGAGTTTAACACGTTTGTTCTTAAAACAAGAAAAGCTTATATTTGAATCTGATCTGGCGTGCGCAAGAAACGACAATATCGACAATTTTATGTTGAAGAGTAAAAATAATAAAAATAAATGTACATATTTTGGCTCTTTTTGCTGTTGCAAATGAGTTCTTCTACCATATGTTTAAAATAAAGGACCGATTTGCCAATCACCCTGCACCAACTTTTAACGTTCTAAAATTAAGATCTTACAAAACTTAACTATTCCGGATTGAATTAATATTGTCAATTATTATAGGTACTTTAAGGAAATGGAAACGATGCGTACATGATGATAATCCATTTTTAAATTAAGATTACCATTCTACATTCAATATTACTAAAATTTAATTAAGAACATCCCGCTGGTTTGTTTTTTAATTGTTAAAACGTTTTAGATTAATATTATTCTATTTTGCTCTGTATATTGTGTCAAATATGTAAAAATTTTCTTGTCAAAATTTTAAAAATTGAACTTCTAAGCAACCGTTCAAATTCATATATTTTATTCGCACCCTTCTAATTCGTTAAATCCCCTCAACTGCAAAGAATTATTCAAATTTTTAACCCTAACATGTATTGTACGTTGTATACTTATCTGTCTTGTCAGAATAACTCAGAGAGTTGGGGACAACACAAAAACTACACCAAAATCCATCAAAGTGTTCACAAATTGTCCGTCGATGCGAAAATTTGTGACAAATTTAATCCCATAAAATGTTAATAGAACGAAATCCATGCTTAAAGTAATTGCAAAAATTTCTGCATCCGTTCAACGTTTTAAGCACAATATATCAGAAAGTATCTGACATATTTGGGTGCAAACACATATCCTTTACATTACACCCGATGATAGTGTGCCAGGCTGGCGGGCTGGGCTCGTTGTGCGCCGCCTCTGCCTCCGCCACTGCCTCCGCCACTGCCCCCCCCCCCCCCCCCCCCCGTCCCACCGCACACACACAAAATATTCAGAATGCAGTGACAACAGAAATTTATGGCAGTCTCCAGTAATAAATTGCACGTTTCGTCTTTCCTCATTTACAACTGACTGGAAACTCTGAAAAGGAAAAATCCTCACCATATCTAGTGAGCAGTTGTACGAGGCAAAAAAAAAAAGGAATCGAAAAAAATAGATATGTAGGAGCGCTATATATGCACATGACGCATATATATATATATGTATGTCTCCTTGTACATAAGTACGCTATGTGTATCATCTTACGGCTGTATGTAGGTGGCAAAATAAAACACGAGACCGCAAAATAAATGTTCCGAGCAGTCGAGGGATTAAAGGTTAAACTTGAACCTCTTGAACCGAGCCGAGCTGCTTACGGAGATGCAAGATAAATTACCACCGGATGCCTAACAGATACGAATAAAATAAATCCACTCTCCGAAGGTAATAATTAGTGGAGATGAACGGTGGGGCCGATATTACTTACATGTGGCTTGATGGAAAATGTGGCCATCACCCCTAAGGGCGCATCTCCTTAAAGTGCAGATACCCCACCTTCATGCCAGGGGAATTCCTTTCCAGGAAAACACCTCATTCCCCAGCTGAGAATAATATTAAAATTCGCAAATTGCACCCTACGTGAATTCCCGGGCAATTAGGGATGCCAGATTTTCTTCCTCAGTTGTGGGTATACATTGCTTTGAAGGTATAAATCCAAAATGGAGTACACGGGGTTGCGAAATGTAACAAATAATTTGTTTAATAAAAAAATAATCCTTTTCATTCAATAAAATAAAAGTTTAAAAATAAACCCGACAACAACGCAAAAGCTGAAAACAAACTTAAAATATTAAAGAGGAATGTCAAAACTCTGATTCAATACCAAAGGTCTTGGATTAATAAGTACAAAATTTAAACACAAGCTTTTATCGTATTCTACTCGTCGAACCCTTTCATTTGATACCCATGTCAAAGGAGTTGTAAAGAAAAAAATAGTTCGCCATTTTGGGTTGCCCGCCATATTGGATTTAGAATGACGTCAAGAAGCTTATCGTTTTCTACTCATCGAACCTTTTCATTTGATCAAGAGGGTTGTAAAGAAAAAGGTAAGCCGCCATTATGGGCCGTCCGCAATATTGAATTTATACCGATATTAAATATATGTACTATATTGCATTGTCATAGGGTTTACAAAAGAGTACCAAATTTCGTCTTTTTTCCGATAACGGGAACTTGTTAAAAATTGACTTGCAAGATTTGGCCTAAACATACAAACATGTGAAGTTAAATAAAAGCTTGTAAAAATAGGTGGAGTCGAAGGCCTTCCTTTAAATTCGTAGATTTTTTTGGACTATTTTCAAATATTTTTAATCCAATACTTTTGTTAGGGGTAAGTATTAAAAAAAATATTCTTGGTTCATTCAAAAGTGCTGTCATAACAATAAAATGATATAAGAGTTCAGACTTTGAACCAAACCCTGTTTCCAGCGCTATCTCTTAAAAAATTAAGAATTTTATTAATCGCGACATCTGGTAATTAATAAGTAAGCAATTTAAACCATTCTGACTCTGAGGAGACTTGTTACAAAAATATAAAAGGATAGGATGCAAAATGACTTTAAAAATACATTTCTTGCATTCCTATTTCGACTTTTCCCTCCAAATTTTGGAACAGTGATTGACGAACAAGATGAACTCTTTCACCAGGATATTAAACGCATTGAAGAACGTTACCAAGGTAGATGGAATGCCAAAATGTTAGTAGATTAGTGCTGATCTTTAATACTAGAGATTCTTCAATTCACAAGAGGAAAAGCTAATTTTCTAAATTTTCTTTACAGTTTTTATTACAGTTTGTTAATACTTTTTTTAACTTTTGCAAAATAAACTGACCTTTTGGAGAAAGGAAAAATTTTTAATCTTAAAATCTATATCTTTACGCCAAACATTTTGCATTTAGTAATTTCCCCACTGAGATCATCTTCCCAATAGCTCAATGACTAGAGCGTAATGCCCGTTCTCCAATGCGCCAACAAACCACAATCAGTGGGACTGCTGAGGCGCTGTCACTATTATATTACAAAATAGGTAGCTGCTGAATAGGTGACTATTACTTTTGGTTATAACGCACACATGTAAAAAGTTAGCCAGGATGACCAAAACACGAGCGAGAGCGAAAATGACGCAAATAAGAAAATGGAACGGGATGGCACGATTTTGTTTGGTTGATCTCTACATTGGAGAACGGCCTTAAATCCACCACGCCGGAGTGCGCAAGTTCAAATCCTGCAATGTGGTCAGATCTTTATAGATTTTATTTTTTGTTCTTTAGTATTCTAGCCTACACGGCCCCACAGCTGGGCAAAGTTTTTGTGGCACTACCGAAAATGCGGCAATCGGCCAGGATTATTGACGCGTTTTTGAAGTGTTTTTTTGGCGGAACCTGGCGAATGAAGCTGTTCAGTATTTTGAAAAAATTGACTTAATAATGAATACTGTGTAATAAGCAATTTCATATATCTATAATGCAAAGAAGGATTCTCAAAATATATTAATTAAATTCTATTCTTCTAATCATTCCCCGACGAAACTTGATTTCATTATATTGGCTTCACTGACATTTTTAAAAAAATACAAGTAGGTACCTACTTACCTACCTGCTTAAAAAGAGGTCTAATGATTTTGATATATGTATAGAAAAGAAATTTTGAGTTACACACTAAGAACAATAACTTATACAAAATAGATCTACCTAGATGTTTTACATCTGTCATGAGCAGAGCTCGGTTGTCCAGGTACTTTAAATAAAACGCCTAGTTCATAACCGTCAACTCCTCTTCGAATGTGATTTTAAAACCCCCAATATGTATGTACCTACAAATGTATATTATTTTGCAAAATTATTATAAAATCAACGAATATTTATATGAGGACTTAAAGTGTCTAAACTGAACAGATTTTAAATCCGTGAAATTGAGGAAAAATTGATTAAGTTAATAAAAATGGGGACCCTCCAATAGTTTAAGGGGTATGATGTCAGAAACAAAAAGTGGGTAAAATACCCTCAAAAAGGGTATACGTCTGGCTACCCTACGGGGTCGAAAGTTGGGAGGTATTTTCGCTGTATCACCAATATTTTTTGCTTCATTATTGTGCCGCTGTCATCGTCTGAGATTACGCAAAAGTTCCCTTTCGATGCGTCCACGGTAATCGCCTTTGAAGCCCTACTGCGAGGCCGCCCCTGCGGTATTTAATTACGGAATGTGCCGCAGGTGCTAAATGTTCTCACACCGTCGAATCTACGCCGAAGTTACTTTTAATGACAGTGGACAGCTCTGACACAGTCGACGTGAGGGAAACTGAATTGACCTTTCCTGGAAGACGTGAAGGACTAAGTTTTGTTTCCTATTATGGCTTACTTTCCCCCTAATGCATTGTGTGGCTATGCTTTGTTTTGGTAGACTTTTGTGAAGATGTTTTTAGGCCACTCGCTGACCTCAATATTTGTTTTTCTCACCAAGCTTAAGTGTAGCACCACGTCATTTTAGGTAAGTCTACGTACGATTCTAGAAAAAGCGTTCATGAACTTTGGACGGTATCAAGACGACCGAAATAAGGACGGAGCGGAGGTTCATTATTTAACAGAGTCTTATTTCGATTAACTTGCTTATTGAGATTGAAATTCCATGCGTTAATAGGTCTTCACAGGAGGTCTTATAACACCTAAATGGAATAACATCGTAAATTACATTTTCACATAACATTATGTTTCCATCGTAAATAACATATTGTAACGTCACAGAAACTTACCCAAAAAATCAAAACAGTCAAAGATTTATAGCAACTCTTTATCGTGCTGCTACACGATTTTGATTTTTGAGAGTATTATACGATGAGTTGGGTGCCAAAATATTAGTATACTAACTTGGGTATAGACATTAATTACTAAGAATTAACTGCTCAAAAGATTTCTTAATAAAATTTTCATTATCAACTTGTCAGATCGTATAATTTTTTCTAAATTTCACAGGTAGCACAAGGTTTATCTACGAACACCCATGAAAATTCGTAAAGGTCGTGTTTTAAATCCAGTCTGAGTGCCGTATTCACTTGGCACGCTATCGAATTTAGTACGACGGTATAACTCATGAAAATGCAGAGTTAACATGAAGAAAAGTCATTCCACGGACGACCGAATGAATCGCTTCCTGTTGCAGAATTGCAGTCAAAATTTTCTTGTAGTTTCGTAAACTTTCGCTTAGAGATGTAAATGCCTCTACCATAGAGTTGCGGTGGGTAGAAGAGAGAAGAACGTTACCGAAAATTTGCAATTTTGCCCTGGTGGTACCCAGTCGAATTTACCAAGTAACGAAAATTTAATTAAACATTCGTGGATTTCGGGGATTCCGTGAATTTCCAGTCGAATATCTCGCAACAATCTAAAATTGTCAGAAAGTTCTCTAATTGAGCCAGTGGAGGGATTGAAACGGTTTTGGGTTTAAGGGATGGGAGATAGGTTGAACCATTCCATCAGAAGCCCCCCCCCCCTTTCCCCCCGAACTTCCAAATAATTGAGTAGTAAATTACCTACTTCACCTTATAATCTGACAAAATATCAAATTTATCAAGCGCCCCATCTTTTCCATCTTTTGTTGTAAATGAACTAAATTTTGCTCGACTGCAACAAAAGTCCGCAATTTACTAGGATGTCGTGATGCCTACTTGCTTCATTAATTTTCTGTAAGGGTAAACTTTGTCTTTCCATAATTTCAGCTCCTTACTGCCGGGTGCGCTCCACGTGCACGGCTTGCCCTTCTCCCTGGTTGTCCCGGACCATTGGCAGGACCCGTTTCAGCCCCGGCGGGTGGAGGCATGTGTATCCTGTTGCAGGAAAGGAATTTAAAGTTTCACTCCCCGAACCCACGTACAGTGGTGGGGGAGAGATTTTTTTATTTTTTTTTTAAGGGGGACTATAGGTATACGACAGGGCAGTAATAGGGCCGGCCCAAGACCATGGCAATCATCAAGCCGGACTAGAAGTAACCATTAAAAACAAGCGGCAGGAAATTTTCAGCGCTCGTTCGTCCCAACCAACCCCCGTGTTTTTTCGTACAATGTCATCAAGTCCTTTTGTCTACGTGGAGTGGCCGGGCGATAAGAGTGGGGATAGAGGGGAAACAGGGGAAGGGTAGGTGGGGGAATAGTAGTCAACAAAGCAGGGAAAACTACGAGAGGTATTCGGGTATTAAAACTCATCTAGATACTCTCCCGAGGATTCGGCAGGACGTCGACGGCCGGGATGAAGGGTAGAATTAAGACGCTAAACCGCTCGCCATTCGCCACAGTCAGCAGCACCAGAAATGGTGAAGTACCAGCAGAAAACGGGCTAATTACACTGCGGCATTTTGCCCGACGTTTCTTTTGAAATTGCTAAGTTTTCTAACTTCTTGGCTCGCCTTATCAAGCCTATCAGGCTTCCTCGGACGGACTGAGCCCCAAACCCACCCCCTAAACCCTCCAACCCCAAGAAGTCCCCGGGCCGAGCTCTCCGGGGCACACTCACTACAGCACCTAAATAAGTTCTTTGTGTGAACACGTGAAAGTAATTGCCCCGGGGCTCTCCAGGGCTGCCGGGTTAGCGGCACGGTTAACACGTGAACTTATTACTGTCAAAATTGAGCAGGAAATACCGCCCATGCATGGAGGCACTAATTACCTCTTTAGATAGATTGCTTACTCCTAGCCAAATGGAAAAATATTAAAACGCGAGCTCTGCGGTTGCGGGTGCCGCGAGCCGCCCGCCAACTCTGTTGCTGTGCGACTTCTTGGCGGGAGGTAATTTGCTTTGGGACCTCCTCCCCTCCCTTCTTCAGTATGGCAACCTGTTCTATTTGCGGATGAAAGACCCTTTTGAGGTTTTAGAATGCCTTTCGGTGCTCCAGCGCACAATAGGAAATTTTTCGCAACCGCCTAATACTCGAAACTCTACTTTCTCTCGAAAACTGGACGAGATTGCTGCTATAGCTACGGTGACTATAATTTCGACAAGAAAATAAAGGACAGATCCTGAAATGTTTATCAGATGTTTTATTTTCAAAAAAATGCCTGAAGGACGGCATTAAGGACACTCACTCAATAGTGGGCGGCTTTATTGAAGTAACTAAGGCTGAGGAAATTGAGGCAAAACTTAGGGATCTAACTATCTGCACTTCTAAAAAGGTCCTGGCTCGTGCTGGACAAAACCTTAAAAGTTTTGGAACAGAGCCGAAATACTTATTCCTCCACATTATTTTTATTATTTCGTTCAGAACAAAATGAATTTCAACATTTCCCCTGCGGCTGGGTGCTGCTAAGGCCCTTGAAATAAAGCGGTCAAATCGGGCGCTCGTCTCTCCACATTGAGAATGTTTTACTGCCCATTCATATTCAAAAGTTAGATTGTGTGACCCTCACATAACTGCACGACTTGTAAGAAAGGAAAATGCTCGTGTTATTTGGAACTTGGTACAAAGTTGTACAGCAAAAAAAATCGTATGATAGAATACCAAAAATAGAAAAATTTTGGAAAAAAATCCATTTTGTTCAGATGATCAGAAAACTACAATGCAATAGTATTTTTATTTCGACGTGTTTGAGTTCCTAAAATTTATAACTTTCCATTCTATGCTCCTTTGATTTGCATCAATCAGCATTAAAATTGGTGATATTTGGGTACCAAAAAAATACATTTTTCACTTTGTTTTCAGTAGTAAGAGATTTCATTTGATTTCAAACTCGAGTGCCCAATCGTACCCCCCATTTTATTGCAATTTATTTCATGGTATCTGGGAGGCATAATGGAATAATTTGACGAATTAATCATGGATTGTTTTGGATCAAATTTGGTCAGATTTAAAACTCAGGGCTCCAAACCGGGCCTCTTTTAAACCTCTTACAGAAATTATCATAACTTATCTAAAACGCTCAGTAAAATACCATTTTGAGTATAATAGCTACTTTTTCCAAAAGGGCTTTTCGAAATCCAGGCGGATTTATAGTTTTGTTTATTGAATTGAAAAAATTAAATTTATTAATAGATGTAGTGCCTATACTTCTTAAAAGCCATAATTAGTTCTGTGTGATGAAACAAATTTCTTGAACGAATCCAAATAATATGTAGATGGCAGATGCGTATTCACTTTATGGCCTATTTACGAAAGAAATATTGTATAAGTTTTAATAGTAAATATATTAGAAAATTCGTTGTACGAAGCCAAACGCTTTGTGAGCCTTAAACACAACATGATTAGGGTTTATTCAAATTGTAAGTTTTCTATCCAAAATTGGCACGTATGTATATGTACTGTATATACTGCCAGTCGAAGTTGTTAATACAATTTTTGGGCCTGATCGCAAGAGTGTATTTCTATTTGATAGAATAGACTTTAGTAAAGTCTATTGAAAAAAGTCGCGTTAACGTGTAAGGAGATAGACTTTGAAATGTCAAACGGTTTCGTTAAGCATGCGTTAAAATTTATAAAGTGACGTGGAAATTGAAAAAATTTATAAATTGAAGTGTAAATTGATTAAATACAGTATTAAATAGTTATAATAATAATAATAATAAAATGAGTTTTATAATGTTAAATATAATAGAAGATGAAATAAATGACGCTCAAAGCAAAAAAGGTGGATATACTTTGCGCAAACGAAATGTACTAAGAGATACATCAAATCCATTGGAAATGGAAGAAAATTAGTTGTGTTTCAGTATTTGCTTTAAATAAATCTAAAAGTGCATATGTGGATTCTTTCCATTAAAGTAACCAATTTTTCTAATTGGTTTTTATTGCTAAAATCTTTCTTTCTAAAATTAAGTAATTATTACAAGTTTTAGTATATATACATATATTTATAATAATAATATGTACTTCGATTCCATTTTGAAACACCTGTGTCAAGTCTACCGCAAAAATGTCATCGACTTCAAAAGTCAATTATATGGACAAAAGTCTATAGCAATAGACATTCACGATAGCATTCATCGACTTAAGTCTATTTAACGAACAAAGTCTATTCACAATAGACTCTTAGTACAGTCAATCTGTCGAAAAAAAAGTGATGTAGTTCGGAAATCAACCCTGAAAATGAAACTTGGTGAGTCGTTAGAGAATGATGAAAGAAAGCTTACCTAGCGAAGGCCACGTGCTACCTCTGTGCGTTTTTGAAAAAACTCAAAAATAGTTTTGAAAAAACTCAAAAATATTTTGAAATGCATTTTTCTCGAAAACTATGCATTTTACAGAAAAATTTATTGAACAAAAAATGTAGAGGGCACCGTTATCTACAATTAATGTCAGTGGTGCTATGTTGTACAACAAAAAATGTGCGTAGTAGGTGGCGCTAAAGTGCCAAAAAAAGTGTTTTTCCACTTTTTTGTCCGGAAATTTTCATTTTTCAGCTACGATCCAAATGGAAAAATTGTTCCTTTTAATTTTATAAACAACTTTTATTTGAACATTTTTTTTATACAACTTACCGTTTCAGAGCTGCACCTTGTTAAAGTATGAAAATTCCTAATCTCTACTCTCCGAAACTCACATAGCAACTGAAAAATGTAAGTTTCTCGGTCCTATTGTGACTTTCTCCGGCAGCGTTGGCATAGTTTTAACAAAAGGACCGATTCAGTCAGCTGCCCTATAACTTCTAGAAACTCCTGGTTTCTAGGAAGGGATATTGCCCCGGCTTCACCGGGTTTCCTCCAATTATACGGAATTTATGGTTGGACATTGCACTTGCTAGAAGTACGAAAGCCAAAACACAAGAAAATGCTACCAGATTTACCATTTCGATGAACAGTTTACAACTGAATTTCTTAATCTGCGGAAGGCTTTTATACATATTTTCTATTCTGAATAATGTTTGTGTCAAATTTAATACAATTGAGTAAATAAACAACAACGTGCATTTTTAAAAGTTGTTGATAATGGGTAAACCATTTGTGCGTCAAAATGAGGTTTCAATAGGCTTTCAATCACGTTGATGACGTTATTGTTGTCAAAGACAAAAAGTGATGTGTTATTTTGTTCAATCTTTAGAAAGAGCATATTGCAAACAAGGAAAATACAGCAAAGATAGTTTATGCTGTGAACACTAAAATATTACTAGATTCTTAATTCTATAAGTTAATAATTCGGTTTAATTTATACATACCATTGACTTATTTCGTTGTTTTATTGTTATCATAATAATGTAGTAAGTGTAAAAGAATTGTTATGGTTTATGAACAGCTGATCATAGCCCATATGTACTTAAATTGGTATAGCATATGCAACTAATTTTAATACTTAGCACATGGTCAGTCTAAGGCTGATTCTGAATATTTATCAGATATTATTATAAAAAATGGTTGCAATTCCTTGGTACTTCCTTTGACTTTGCTATTTAATCTTTTACTCAGCGCTGAAGGGTTTCTTAATAAATGGAAGTAGAACTACATTACTCCAATTTTTAAAGTAGATCCTAAAAATTGAATCACCAATTATAGAGAAGTTTTGATACTGGATACCTCTACTACTCAATTAATAGCCTAATGGCGGCGTTCAGTAATTTGATCTGAGTCCGACAAGATAACTTTTTTGAAAAGCATGTTACTGCTATATCTGAATTGTTACTTTTGAAGTTCTTCAGCCATACAGCCTAGTTTAAATACGTTACTTACATTTGGATTTTTGTATTGTGAATTTAAAAGCAAAATTAAGTTTTTCTTAAAGTAGCGCCATTCCTAGATCGTACCCACAAAATACTATTAATATATTCATTCATTTATTTATTAGTTTGCAATATGGATGCATTCAATAATAACAAAAATCATTTTAAACCTGTGCATTTAAAGATATCCAAGAACGCAAGTTTGATACACTCGCGTAGACAGCAGGGGCGTTAGGAGTGCCGCAGCCATAGCCGTAGGACACAGTTCCAATCACCTTCTTTCCCTTGATAAGTGGGCCACCGGAGTCTCCGGGGCAGGAGTTCTTCTGACCATCGAACGATCCCGCACAGATCATGTTCTTCGTCAAAAACGGAAGGTACCTGAGGCAAAGTTTCCTGGTCCAGAGCGGGATGTTGACGTACCTCGCAACACTTGGGGTGCCAGAATCCTTGCTGACGGTGCCCCAGCCTGCAACAACCACGTAGTCGTCAGAGTCGTGGAAGTCCTCCGAGGCAGAGGGCAGCTCAGCCGGCTGAATAGAGTCACTGTAGGTTAAAGGTGAGCTCAAAAACACGAGTCCAACGTCGTTGTCAGTCTTCTCGTCGAAGCCCCAGTGGTGGGTAATTCTACTGGCTGGGACTTCTACGCCTCCGCTGAGGAGGTTGTGGGTTCCTGCGACGATGCTCATGTAGCGGGCGGACTTACCCTCGAGACAGTGCGCAGCCGTGAGGATAACATCTTTAGAGATGATCGATCCTCCGCAAAAGTGCTGCCCGAAGTATTGGATGGAAACCAGGAAGGGATATTGCCCCGGCTTTACCGGGTTTCCTCCAATTACACGGAATTTATCGTTGGACTCTGCACTTCCTAGAAGTACAAAAGCCAAAACACAAGAAAATGCTACCAGATTTGCCATTTCGAAGATGATCAGTTTACAACTGAATTTCTTAATCTGCGGAAAGCTTTTATACATATTTTCTGTGCTGAATAATGTGTGTATCAGATTTAATACAATTGAGTAAATAAACAACAACATGAATTTATGAAAATTGTTGATAATGAGTAAGCCATTTGTGCGTCAAAATGATGTTTCGAGAGGCTTTCAATCATGTTGATGACGTTATTGTAGTCAAGGACAAAAATTGATGTGTTAGTTTGTTCAATCTTTAGAAAGAGCATATTACAAACAAGGAAAATACAGCAAAGATAGTTTATGCTGTGAACACTAAAATATTACTAGATAATTAATTCTATAATTTCATAATTTAGTTTAATTTATACAAACCATTGACTTACGTAGTTGTTTTTATTATTATATTTAGGTAGTAAGTATAAAAGAATTGTTATGGTTTATGAACAGCTGATCATAACCAATATATATTATACTTAAATCGTGCCTTTTACACTTTTTTTTTGTCCAATCCTTTGAAGAAAGGAATTTGTGATATTCCCTGACTTTTCAAGGCTTTCGACAAAGTTGAAATCCCTATTTTAATATCGAAACTCAAAGTTCTTGGCATAGAATGTCTCTTTCTAAGATGGATTAGTTCCAATTTATATAAGCGTACGTAGAGTGTTAAGATCGGTGATGTTCAAAAAAGATTTATGAAATATATAGCGTTCCTTAAAGCAATGAACTTCTTTCAATTTTTTTCCAATGTTTCCTGTATGCAGATGATCTCAAACTTTGTAATAATATTTGCTTTGCGTCATACAACAAAATAACTTGGACAAACTGCATCAATGATATTTATTTATCTAATAAGATAATGCTAAATATAGTGTAAAAATCCAATAATATGGGCTACAAGACTCAGAACCTCTCTATAACATGAGCGACGGAATTCGATGATTTGGGATTTTTAATTGACGATAACAAATGGATGCAATAGTTTGTAAGGCATTTAAATTGTTAGGTTTTATAAAATATAATATTATGGATTTTCGTAAGCCTGCAACTTTAATATTACTTTATATGTACATCTACAGTCAGATCGACGATGGAATATGATTGGGTTTTTAGGTTCCCATATTACTCTATGCATATCAATAAAATCGAATCTGTTCAAAGATGTTTCATGAGATTCTTGTTCCGTAAATTTAATGGTCTGTATATTCTGAGTGACATCTTATGTTATGAAACCAAATTTTTGTTGCTGGAGTTTTCTCTCAACACAAAAAATTTTATCTGCCAATTATAAAGTACATTTGATCAACTCTATAAGCTGTTAAATTTCTAAATAAAAATGGAGAGATCTAAAATATGGACTATTGAATTTGAATAGAATATCTTTCTTGTAAGTTACCCTAAAAACTAAAGGTTGGTATTCCATTCAAATATTATTACTAATTGTAGATGCTTTTAAAATATTACTGGTGTACTAAAAACAACTTTAACTATAATACTAATTTTGGATGCCAAGTTCCAATATTTTTTTTTTTTTTATTATGTATAGTATACTATCTCATTGAAAACGTCTTCTTTCCATTCATTTCAAATTCATGGTCATGAAAGGTGAAGGCAGCATTGAACATAAAACAATGGCACACATTGTTTAAATTTGTTCTTATTGTAATTTCTTCGGATTTCATTCTGACGCATTATATGTTTTTCCGTAATAAAAATGCTCGCAACTATTGCTTTATTTACGCAGCTGTATAAGATCTGACGCAAACAGAATTAGGAACCAATGCAAGGTCAAAAATATGTATGTATAAAAGCCTTCCGCAGATTGAGAAAGTCAGTTGTAAACTGATCATCTTCGAAATGGCAAATCTGCTAGCATTTTCTTGGGTTTTGGCTTTTGTACTTCTAGGAAGTGCAGAGTCCAACGATAAATTCCGTGTAATTGGAGGAAACCCGGTGAAACCGGGGCAATATCCCTTCCTGGTGTCCATCCAATACTTCGGGCAGCACTTTTGCGGAGGATCGATCATCTCTAAAGATGTTATCCTCACGGCTGCGCACTGTCTCGAGGGTAAGTCCGCCCGCTACATGAGCATCGTCGCAGGAACCCACAACCTCCTCAGCGGAGGCGTAGAAGTCCCAGCCAGTAGAATTACCCACCACTGGGGCTTCGACGAGAAGACTGACAACGACGTTGGACTCGTGTTTTTGAGGTCGCCTTTGACCTACAGTGACTCTATTCAGCCGGCTGAGCTGCCCTCTGCTTCGGAGGACTACCACGACTCTGATGACTACGTGGTTGTTGCAGGCTGGGGCAGCGTTAGCAAGGATTCTGGCACCCCAAGTGTTGCGAGGTACGTCAACATCCCGCTCTGGACCAGGAAACTTTGCCTCAGGTACCTTCCGTTTTTGACGAAGAACATGATCTGCGCGGGATCGTTCGATGGTCAGAAGAACTCCTGCCCCGGAGACTCCGGTGGCCCACTTATCAAGGGAAAGAAGGTGATTGGAACTGTGTCCTACGGCTATGGCTGCGGCACTCCTAACGCCCCTGCTGTCTACGCGAGTGTATCAAACTTGCGTTCTTGGATATCTTTAAATGCACAGGTTTAAAATGATTTTTGTTATTACTGAATGCATCCATATTGCAAACTAATAAACAAATGAATGAATATATTAGTAGTATTTTGTGGGTACGATCTAGGAATGGCGTTACTTTAAGAAAAACTTAATTTTGCTTTTAAATTCACAATAAAAAAATCCAAATGTAAGCAACGTATTTAAACTGGGCTGTATGCCTGAAGAACTTCAACAGTAACAATTCAGGTATAGTAGTAACATGCTTTTCAAAAAAGTTATAATATCTTGTCAGACTTAGATCAAATTATTGAACTCCACCATTAGTTTTTGTTGTGTGGCATAACCTCAAAGACATGTTTTACAAGCGGCACATTAATCATTGAACCATCCCACCCAACTGGGATATATCCCTTTAACATGCAAAACGTTTTGAATGGTCTTTCAAAAATTGACAGCACTTTGATAACTTCCTTAAAGAAATTCGGTCCCGAAGGATATAAAAATCCTTGCAAATAAACAAATATGAATGTTTCAATTTTTTAAACTTTTTTTACAACATTATATAAACAATTATAGAAATTTGAATTTCAAAATTGATCAAAATACTATGGGAAATAAGCATAACTTCAGCAGCTCACTATTTAGAGACAACATCAGATTATTGTGCATTGAGCATTGATGCTACTAAGGAATTAAGTATTTGTAATAAATATAGTAACTACAGATTTGAAACGTAAAATTTCACACGAAATCTTCAAAGGATTTATTTATTACAATTATCATTTTCCAAGTGCTTATTTGCCACAGTTTGTTCACAGCCAGCAGTGGGAACTGTGAACTGGGCACTGTTCTTTACTTTACCCCTTAAATAATAATTCTATCATCATTCTATATTATACGGGAGGTCTTTTAATTAATAACCTATAAATTTGAACCCTTATAAATAGTACTATGAGGGGTTGGAGGGGGAAAATCACAGATTTGGTTGGTTACCAGTGAGTTAGTCAGTATCGAAATCAATGAGATTTGCGTATTAATAAAATTTAAAGTACCAGGATTATAATTACTTTGGCGACTAAATCCTATCCTGAAAATTTAAGCTCTCAGGAATTATCAAGACCGAAGTTATAAGGATTCAAAAATACCTTGAGTCGCTACGAGAAAAGGTACGGTAGTGCCTCGCTAGATTGCTATTCTAGGCCCAGATCCTTGTAACTATAGCTCTAACGATACTCCACACGACTAACCGCTGAGTTCTCTTTTGGTGTTCATTTAACTTACTAAGCTTTGATCGGCTTTCCGCTGATTGACTTAAGGACTTAAATTTTTGAGAAAAATTAATTTCTATTATATTATATACGTTATATTGAATAAAATCTCTATTCCTAGCCGATGCCAATAGGGCTGAAAGCCAAACTATATTTCATTTTAAAAATTTGTAGGTTATCTATTCAGCAATTGTTCGGTGGCTGCTTTGAAAGGACCCCGCTATAATTATATGGGATTTGGGTTTCAGCGGATTTGGCTGAATTTTTGATATTTTGTAGGTCTCATCATGCCAAACAAAAGTCTCCATGGGCACAAAGCTCGTTATTGAGTATTTTAAGAGATATCGGCCGTGAACGGTTTCGATTTTGAATAGAATTGCGAAAAAGTGAAAAATGCTGATTAATATTCAAAATATATCATCAAATATGTTTTTGCCAAATTGCTAACTAAACTCCGTTCCGTGTAAATGCAGTCTATGTTGCTCAAACCAATAGATTATTAGATCTGACTGAGAAACCGAAAGGCGCGCTCAGGGCCCTCGCGCCCATAAGTGCGATGTGTGCCACGCACACGGGCGGCATATCCAAGGGGCGGCAAATGGTCCCGATGTTTTATGTTTATATATCTCTTAAAATACTCAATAACGAGCTTTGTGCCCATGGAGACTTTTGTTTGGCATGATGAGACCTACAAAATATCAAAAATTCAGCCAAATCCGCTGAAACCCAAATCCCATATAATTATAGCGGGGTCCTTTGTTTCTGTCGGAAACATTCCCTAAAAACCTGTCTGATATAATTAGTAAGCCACAACCAGTGCTCGAAACTGCATATCCAATAGTAATAATCAACTTTGACCTCGTCTCAAGAGATAATTCAAAAATCGCTCTTAAGATAGAAATTTATAAAAAGATTCTTTGCATGCAGACTGCCTCGCCTGGCCGCATTGGCCCATCTTCGGCAGAATGGAACAGTGGCATCTCACAAAGCGAAATCGCCAAAGGCGCGGATTACCTTTTGCCTTAAGTATGTCGAACGTTCCCCCACTGGCCGCAAACAACTTCTCAACCTTAATTAAACCGCAAAATTTCTCCATTGAAAAATTTTCCGCGAAATTGATAATCTTAGGAGAATCTCTGTGAGCGGAGCGATTCAATTGTTCCGCACCACTCATCTCGCCACCCTGTATGTATCCACTGGCTGACACGAAGTTAATTATAAAATTAAAAAAAAAAAAATAAAAATATTGAAGGGAAAAAAAGGCAAAAAGCCCCTTTACCTCGGTCGGTGCCGGTTTGATTGCACAAAATCCTTTTCGCCGCGCTTTAATATGTTCGAGTGGCGGCTCAACTACCGCGCTGAGTAGCACTTGGAACATTTTTTTCGCATCCTTTTCTCAATTAGTAGCACGGTAACGCAGCAGTAACTCATTATGGCTCCCAATTAATGAAGTAAAAGGATCAACTTTTGACAGAGCCGCGCGATGGGCCTCTGAATTCCAGGATCTGGGATCCGCGTCCGCGAGTGAGCGCCCCATTGAGGCACTCCTTTGCCGCATTACTGGCTCGTTGAGTGCGAATTGGAAAATATCTAAAAAGCGCTTTTTCGTTCTTTGACTGCTTTCACCGAAGCACCACTATCAGGGCCCTCCACTGCGCTGCCGGGGCCCCGGGCTGGCCTCACCCGGCCTGGGCCAGTCTGGGCTTTTCTGGTCTGGGCTGGCTCCAGGGATAAGCTCTTTAGCAACTTTTTTCACGGTCTGTTGATTACCTGTGCGCCCGCATCGCATGGAATAGGTGGTCCTTCGAGCCGTTTCTGTTGCTGGAGTTGGCCCTCCGTGCACAGAATGACATACATATGCCTCCGGGCAGCGCCTAATGGCAGTTAACTTTTGTAACTTTTGTAATATGTCATTTTGCTTTTGACTGTCTATTTACGCAACCATACATTTTTCTGAATATTTCATGGCGAAAAAAACCTCCGACGGTTCTCGGCCCCAGGAGGTGTACCTCCGCCGACAGCAGCCGGTGTCTGTCTTTGCAGGTAAAAAGGGTCGAAATATATATTTTGTTTTTTATCTTTTTTCCTTCAGAAGTGGAAAATCCCTGCAGCCAACATTCAGGAGCAACAAAGCGCAAGTGAATATATAAAACAAATTGAAATGTCCTCCTGAGAGCATGATGCGGTTGTCGTTTCTTTCTGAAATGTGACAGAGGCCGAAGCAAATAAAACTTGCGTTGCTCTCAATGTGTCCGTCCATGAATTATTTAATAATTTCGGTTTTAATAATTGAAGCACAAATTTATGGCTTTTACGAGGCCCATCCCCGCCCCTCTGGTTGTCCTACACTGAGTGGTTGTGTTGGGCCGCTCCCTCCGATCCCTCCGAAATAATTAATTACTTTTCCGTGATAAATTGTATATCCGGAGGTTTCCTTTCATTTTGGCAATTATTCCAATTTCAGTTTTGACCGTAATTTATGTGTCCACGCGAAAGAGCCGACGGCTTTTCATCTCTCAATTGGATTCGGACTTGTATACCTTTTAGGGAGGAGGTTGGGTCTCTTAATGGCTACAGGAGAACTCTGGGGTGCTTCCTAAATGAGATAAGAAGGAGAGAATAACTTTTGGAACCATTACCGTAGCAATAAGCGTGTGCCTTTCGTATTATTTAATTTGATATTCATCGTCGTTGAAAAGAAAATTAATACATACATACATACAAGTCCAAAATATAATTTAGGGCAGGTGGGGCTAATTGTTGCGGGAATACTGAAAATATCTTAAAGAGATTAGTTTGGGATCTTATTAGGTTATCCTATAGTAAACTATTTATAGTTCAGAAAATTAATAATAATGCTAGTATTTGTCAATTGACTTGATAGATTACGACGATACAAAAGAACGTTATTTAGTAAACTAGATTATCTGGTTGAAATATAGTGAAATTGGTATTCAAGTTTTTTATCAAATTAAAAATAAAATCAGTAAATTGACTACCAAAAACATTACATAGAATTCGAGGAGCCTGTATTGAGTTTACGCCTACTTTACTTATACTCTGACCTCTCTTAAAAAATGAGAAGTTCGAGGATTAACAAGGACTAAAATTTTGGCTCGGATAAATAAAAAGAAAATCCTTGTACAGATTTTTTAAAGTATGTTGTTCTATTAAACTACGAACACGAATAAATCATCAAAAATTGAAGATTCTTTCGCGAGACATTTAAAACAAATAAAAAATCATTTCTTGGATTTGGCAACTCACAAAACACCGCGCAAAATATTTCCTGAGAGAAAATATAGGCAGAATTATCTATGCATTATATGAACTCGCTTTTCGACATGGCGCCTGGACTAATTTTACAGAGTAGGGTTTTTTTCATTCCTCCGTCTCCAGTTTTAAACCATTCCAAAATATGAAATGAGCAGCGGTTCCTCTCAGCCAAATTATTCAATACTTTTTAGTTTTTCATAAATTATCCGGCATGAACCTCTTTTTGTCTTATAACTTCAAAAAGAATTTCCTGAGAACGGAAGACGCACCGAACGTATAGTGGTCATCAATAATTTTCCAGCGGACGCAAAGAAACCAATTCCGCCGCATTAAAACATTAAAATTTTTAGTGGAATTTCAGAAGAAAAAAAAAATGAAAAATAAAGAAGTAACGCATCCCGGGACCCGGGAGCAACAACAGGAAGACGCCCTTGCCAAGTACGCTCCAAATGGAACAAATAAATTTTTGCAATTATCTTTTTGGCTTCGAACAAAGGGAAACACATCAAAACTATTCGCCAGCATTCTTCCCAAATAGAGTTCATCTGTTCGCCAATAAATTTTACTTTCACGAGAATTCTCCAATGTTGCGAGTTTCGAGGAATTTCGATTATTTTCATTCATAAAAAGAAGAAATTGTCCGCTGGCCTGGCAGGGAGTAGGGATTTTGTGCGAAAGTGTGCCCGAATGAGCTGTTGGCTCGATAGCCGAGCTCCCGGGCACCGAACAGCACCCGGCCTCTGGACTTAGGGGGCCCTCCCGGCGGCGGTGGCGGCGGCGGCGTCGTCGTCGGTCGCCGGAGTCTTCCTGCACGGGACCGGGAGACATCCGAGCCAAGGGCCACACGCTTCGAGTAGGGGAATCATTCGCATTCAACATGGTCGTCGCCATACAACACATTTCTGGCCGGCGTTTTTCATTGATTGCATTTCATTAAGAAATAGCCCGAAATTATGTGCATGCCAGAACGTAATGACTTGGCATTCCTCGTAGTGCTCCAAAAATACGGGCACCGGGGCCCCGCTCGATTTAAGGCATCGTCCGTTCATCCGTCGCATTCTGAGCGACGACTCTGGCTCCGTTCGAAGTGTCGTGGCGCAAAACAATCGCCAGGAATGTGGAGAAAATTTCACTTTAATGTGCAATTAAACATTTTCGATGCCGCCGTGGCCCCGAGCGTTATTTCTCCTCTCCCCCTCCGCCCCAGCGCATGAAGGAGCCTTCCTAAGCCCGGGATAGTTGAGGTTTGACGTATTCCCCTTTCACTGCGGACGGTTTACTTTTAGAGATCTCCTGCCTATCCAAATTTCGTCCGCCAAAATGCTATATTAATTGGAGTCATTCGATTATCCCGCCCTCGGTGTGCTAGCCAAATCCAATTAATGAAATTGAGTTTTGAACGTGCCGATCAATGCCTTGATGGCTCCTCACGTGGATCTCCCGCTCCCGTGCGGAGTTGTTTCATTAATTTCTTCAAATTGGGAGGAAATTAGTAAGTACGGCCCCAAAATGTTTTTTTCCATCGATTCACATTACTCATCCCTGCAGGAAGGACAAATAATTTCGTACGCACTTGGCAACAGTTCCATTTAGATTATTGATTTGTTATTATGCATACTCATTCTACTTTCGGTCTCTCATTAGTAAGTTGCCATCTTTCTGTTCTCCTGCTTTATTAAACGCACACATAGACACAAAACGAATGAGCCCTATTATGAGCGGTCTCGTCGATTTGACTAGCACCGATAATTTTTAGAGTCCCTTAATTACTAGCAATCTTTATAATTTTGTTATATCCATAAATCACAGCTTTGTGAATATGTCATTTTAAAATACTAAAAATATAATACAAAAAAGAGAAAGGATATAAAGGGCTTTAATATTGCAGTACCTACAACTTGAATGTTATAAAAAATAACCAATTTTAATTAAGTAAACGCAATGTTAACAACTAAATTGCGTAAACTGCTTACCCCTGCACTGCTTTTCGACAGCGCGGAATATCGAGCGCGCTGCATTAAAGCAGTGTTGAAATTGTGAACTTGTGATCGCAGAGCTTTTTTAGCGCTGTATTTTTGAATAGGTCCAATATTCAAATCGATACGTTTTCACTTGATAATTTACACTTGAAGAAGTGTGACAAGGTTAGCGAAAGACTACTTAGGAATTCAAACTAATATTTATTATTCCTACAACAATTTACAATTTTTTTTATATTTGATGCCTAAGTAGTGTTACTATTATCGTCCGAATACATTAACATGTAAATTAAAACCAATTACGTTTTTATGAATTTTGAAAGACTGACTGACGATCGAAACAGCAAATTGTGATGGACATGTAACAAAATGAATAAATTAAATCGAAATAAAATATGTTTTTATTATTTGTAATAGCCTTGTTAGAACTGCCATGTTTTCTTAAGCATAATTTAATTTCCTTTTCTGGAAGTTAAAAAAGAATAAACAATGTCTTCTATCTACACCACTTTCTACAACATTGCACCAATAAAATAAGAATAGATGCAAATGTTAATTCACAGAAAAAATACGACTATTTAGTACCTACAGTAAGTGGTCAGTGTTGGACTTGGGAAAAAAATATAAAATGGTCCTACTTTTGGAAACAAATTCATAGACATCGTTTAAATGACTGTATATTACATTTTAGGAATAAAAAATATTATTGCAAATTTGATTTTAAGTGATATGGTGTAAACTTCTATTCCGAATTTTTCAACTACAATTTAATTTGCTCCTCCTTCCCTATAGTATTTAATTCTACGGAACCCTACTTTTGCTACTTGTAGTTTAAAGCCAAAATTAAGAATTCGCAAACATTTTAGGTTCCAAAACCAATGATTCAGCAGTGATAAGGAAATAAACAATTTAATTGTTTATAACAATTGATCGCGCTAGAATTTTTCAATCCTGATAATTTTGGCTCCTATTTTCAAATTTTTCTTAACGATCATTGAGTTTAATGAAATTACGAGAAAATCTTGATACAGTCTCGTGAATGAGTAGCTTAATTTCAGCCTCTTCCCTTCGTCTATGTACACCACTACACGAAGATAACAAGTTATTTAGATGTATGAATAATTTCGAAAAATACATTTTCCATCAACATTTTTCGCATATTACTGCAGAATGTTATACAATGTTGGTAAATATCACAGATAATCCCAAAATTACAAATCTTTTCTTCTTTCTCTATACAAAGCTCTTCAAGAAAGATAAAAGTAAGCGAATTAAAACATCTTTTTATATAACATTCGCATTCTAGCTAATTTACACTGTGCTTTTGGTGCATTATCATACCATAAATGCCACCATATTTCTCGTTTCAAAGTTAATACTTCTCCCATGTAACCAAGTAAATTATGATATTTGTCGAGCTAATCATTTTCCATATTATATAAAATATTCACGATGGATTATTGCACCCTCTAACTAAAACAACAATATGATAGGAAAGTATCTTGCATTGTAACTACTAATGGGCTTGTTTACGTTCGCAACTCAAACAAAAAATGATTCAATATCATTTCTGATGCTCAACTATCTAAATATAAGCTACAACCATGAATAAGATCTTCTGCATGATTGACTTTCTGTAGGGTCTTTATACTAAAATTTACATACCTATTGAGGAAATCAATTAGCATGGACTTATTATTCTCGATGAATTTTGCAATTTTCTAAAATGTTGCGCCCAAACTAGATTTTATGCTTCATTTTTTCTAAGTTTTGGTTCATTGATTGTTATAAAGCGAATACTTATTTCTTTTTTTTTTTTTATTTAAATTATTTGTGAAAAATTACTGTGGAATTGCCTCGAAAGGAAGTTGAAGTAATAATTCTTTGAGAAAATCAATATATTTCTTATACAAAACAATATCATTAGTTATAGTTTTACGCATATGCAAAATTCAATCCATTTCAGATTTCATCATATTTTATTCTTTCAGTTTCAAAATCATATTGAAAATTTTACAAGTTGCCAATAGTAATTATTGTAAAAATGTTTTACTGTGGATATAAAATCCTGGCAACCGTATAGCCCTAAGTTTCGCCTTCATTAGTATTTCAATTTCCGTATATGAGATTGTGAGAGTATTAAAAAACAAAAACTCAAATTGGAATAAAAAAAAAATGAATAATAAATATATTTGCATACGAAGGGAGGGTATCGCCCCATATACAATTAAATTTAATGCACGCTTGGGGCACGTAAATTTGTTCCCAGGATATGCTGTCTGTAATTGAAACTCGACATCTTACAGGGATTTGAAGGGAGCGCAAAGGAAAGTGATGGATCTTCTCCCAGGCGCAGTTGGTTGTTTCGGTAAAATATTCAATCCCTGTTGGTTTTCGGGCATTAAAATTGGCAATTCATCCACTGCGGTATCTATTTCCATCACAAAATTCTGATTGATTTCTTATTGATGTACAAGGCATGGTGACTATAGCGATAGTATAATCCTTAGAAATGTGCACCCCACACCTCCAGTTGTTGTGTGCTAAATTAGCAGTCCAGGGTATATCCAGAGTATACATAATTTCCATTATAAATACCGAGTAGCCATGTCATGATTTATGTTACTCACTCCAAAAGTAGATAGAAGCGATATTTTCGAAGTTCGAGAAATAAAAAATTGGAACATATGGCGCCAGAGTGATGTAATATTCACTTTATGGCGAAAAGGCCCTTATACATTTTACTGTCACAACACATTGATTAGTTTTAAAACCAACTTATAACGAAGTAACTTTAATGCAAATCGTTTGAAAAAAAAATTATGGGGCTCCCCAGAAATAAGTGTATTTGACTGCGTACTTAATTTTGTTTATACATATTTACGCCCACGTATTTGAGTGACAGCTGATTTACATACAAATCGAAATATGCGTAAGATTCATATTTTTATGAAGGGTCTGGGCATGTGTTTTGTAGAAGTATACCTTCATATATTTATTTATGTATATTTCATGAGTTGGCATTCATTATTATTTAAGTTGGTGGAAAATAAAATTTCAAGAGTTAGCATTCGTTATTCTTTTAGTGGGAAATAAAATTGATCAAAAATATATTAAAATTAATATACCTATGTTTTATAAATTGATTTTGCATCCATTATATGTCTAACGAAAAAGCACACCTGAAATAAATATTATTATAACAAACATTTTTTAGATGGTTATCAAGATTATAATGTTTATTTAATGTGAATGTGGATTCAAGGAGTAAAACTTCATGATACTGATCTATACGTCTACGACTATTTATCTGGTCCCTTGGATAAAACAAAATTTAGTTTCGTTTGCACACCCCTCTACCCTTATTTGTTATTAAAACTCGAAGTTTATTCTCGAAAATTAGCTTATTTATACTAAAGCCTGTAACGAAAAGTTCTGTCGCATCTATTAGCGTTCAGCTAGCGGTCCCCTCATGTGAATAATAACAAAAAAAAAATCTTTACATTACTCTCAGAATCTGCTTCCTTATTTGTGATGGACTTAGTTTACATCATTTATAAATTACTCAAAATGCAGCGTTCCAGCGGTTCGGTTCGTGAACAAGTTGTGCGCGAATGGCAGGAAAACCAAGAAGTATCTCTTAAAGCGTTGGGGAAAAAGTATAAAATGTCAACTAGGACTATACAGAGGTATATTAAACGGTTTAAAGGAGAGTTAAGCATATCAGAGAAAACTAGAACAGGTCGTCCAAGAGGTCCTGCGAATCCTGTTCTTGAAAAAAGAATTCTTTACAATTTGAAGAGAAATCCGTCGATGTCCACAAGAGATTTAGCTAAAAAACTTGGAACCAGCCATCAGATGGTACAAAGGGCAAAACAAAGGCATAATTTGAAGACTTTCAGAAAACAAAAATCACCTAAAAGAAGTTTGGATCAAGAAAAGCGAGCGATCAGACGTTCCAGAAATCTGTACAGAAAAGTTTTTTCAAAAAAAAAGTGTGTGTTAATGGATGACGAAACGTACTGTAAAATGGATTTTTCCTCTCTTCCGGGTCTCCAGTTTTATACTGCAAAGGACAAGCAAAGTGTTAGTGAATCAGTCAAAACAGTTTGTGTTGAAAAATTTGGCAAAAAAGTAATGGTTTGGCAGGCTATTTGCGAATGTGGAATGAAATCAACGCCATTTTTTACTCTTGGAACCATAAACGCCGAAATATACCGTAAGGAATGCTTAGGGAGGAGATTATTACCGATGATCAGAAGACACAATACTCCTGTTTTGTTTTGGCCCGATTTAGCAACCAGCCATTATGCGTCTGCAACGATAAAGTGGTTGGATTCTAAGGGCATTGCTTATGTTAAAAAGTTAGACAATCCCCCAAATACGCCAAATCTTCGTCCGATTGAAAAATACTGGGCAATTATGAAGGGAAAATTAAGAAAACAAGGAGGAAGTGTAAAAACCATCGACGAATTTAAAAGACGTTGGGCATTAGTGTCGAAAGCAGCCACCAGAAGTTTTGTGCAACGCTTAATGAAGAATATGAGATCAAGAGTCAGACAATTCAGTAGAAGAAGCATTAAAGAACTACGAAATTAAGAGTTATTAATTGGCAGTACATGAACTTTATACAAATAAAATTTTTTTAAAATCGGTTACGTACTTTCAAATTTATACCCACTCTGCACACGACACAACTTTTCGTTACAGGCTTTATTTGAATTTCTCTCAGCTGTTATACTTTTCAAAAATTAATATTAATATAATAAACAAAATTTCGTTCAAACTGGGGAAAAAAATTACTACTACAAATATCCTTCATATGAAAATGAGACCCAAGGTACAAAATATTATCAAATCTTTATAGCTGCCTATTTCTATAACTTTTTACAGCCTCATTAAATATACATGTGGAAAACCAATATACACTCTATGCAATAGCCAAAAAGGTAAAGAAATCATAATTTTATCACTTTGGATTTGAACAACGACTGGTAAACAAAATTGAAAAGTCAATTTTGCTGCGAAAAAGTGATAAATCATTTCTATAGAGGTTTTCCGAAGACAAACAAATGCGTAAGCGAAAATGATCCATGACATCACGTTTTTGAGAAAGATTCGGCTAAAATTAAAAAAATAGGGGTATTTTGGCTATTTTTGAAAATTGGTATACAAATAACTTGAAAAAAGCTTGCGCCTCAAATGAGAATATCAACTTACTGTAGATCTTGATAAGAATATTATTTTTTATTAGCTTCAATTGGTATATTACAACATCTGACGTTATTACAATACAATCAAAGCAAATGCAAAAAGAAAAACAAAATGTGACATATTGTAAAAAGCAATATATTAGTTCTAGTAATTGCACTAAGAGTTAACCAACTCTTTCTCAAAGCCATTTTACCAAGGTGGAAGTCTAACAACTTTAAATGGTCATTCTAATTTCTAGACATAGCCGATACTTCTTCACAAAAGCCGTAATTTGTCCTATGACGAGACACGTAAATGAAGTGCCGTCCTCTAGTCAATCGGGGGCGTGAATTAAAATTTACCAAACTCAGAAGATTCGGAGAATCTATAACGCCAGCAATGATATCATACATAAATAAAATTCCGGCAATTTCTTTACGTTTGGAAAGAGACGTCAGTTGTAAATGTCTTTATCTACTTTCGTAACAAGGAAGATTTAAAGGGTTATTCCCAATATTAAGGAACAAGTTAATAGCTGAAGGTTTAAACTTTTACCTGAGCAATATTACAAGTTCCTGCGACTATCCGTCAATTTTTAATGGATTTTCAAAAGTTTTTAAAATGGTTATATTTAGTACACTTCAAACCTATTTTTGTCCAAAGTGGAACGTTATAGGAAATTTTCATTTATGAATTCGAAATGTACGATTATCCAAAATGTCTAACAAGAACGATGAAAATTTAAATTTTACTAGGTATATACATATTTAAAAATACTTCGAGAATGAAGAAATTTGTAAAATGTTTTTATTATGTTTAATGTGTTTTCTAATATTGTCATGGGAAACGCATTAACAAATTATTCATAAAAAAACAAATTCACAAATGCCAACCGTGCATAACTTTGAACTTATCATTTAAAAAGGAGGAGTTTTGGCATAATTTCTATTGTTTGACTAATTTTGTTTATCGAAAACAAATGTTTCAAACAATTTTTAACATAGCTGCATACATATAGCAGAACAGGTACTAGACTATTAATGTTGAAAATAAAAATAAAATGACAAAATTTATAAAGGCACATATGTATGTACGTATGCTGCTATACTATGTCTTATAGCTTCATCGCTAGTTGCCATATAAGCAAATAAAATAAATTATTGAGATATTGGTACTTTTTTCCTGATTAATATAATTTACTATTTATAGGGTCAAACACTTACGACCGTAAATATTTTTCACAATGGACTAGGCTTAATCTCCTAAGAAATCGCCGCCATAAGCTGCGTACAAATTGCCAGCTAAGTGTATTCTACGGATTCCTTCAACCCCACACTTTTCTGAACAAAGCTACAAAAGGCTTATCCATGAGCATATTACATAGCAAAAAAAAGGAAAAGACTTAAACCGAAAAAAAAAAAAAATAAAATCCCTTCCTTGCAAAAGTCCTGAAAAACAATTGACTAATAGCAAGCAAAACGGATAGTCCAAGGGCGGAGGAATGCTTATCGAGTGCCTATCACATGTTCGGCTAATCCGTCCCAACAAAAGGTCCGGTAATGTATTCACAAAAGGCAGTTTGCCGGCCTATTACTCAAAACCAGAGCGAGGCAAAAACCCGAAAACCACTAAAAGCACCCATTTATCTGGTCCGCTCGCATCCTTTTTTACAAATCAATTCCCATAATCCCTAACTGAAATAAAACTGGAGATAATTCCTCCTCCTGTTCTTAATTTCCATCCATTCAGTGCCGTCCCCAAAAAAGCAGAGCGCCCGGAACGATCCCGAATTGAGCCGGGCAGGCGACGGACGGTTTGCTCATCCCCCTCACTTTAGCCCCCCAGGAGGGTTTTGTGGGAGTCCTTCGGAGGCGAAAATTTATATCTGTAATGTCGCACAAATAACCGAAAACCAATTTGCATACGTTTCCAATTATTTTCATGGAGTGACGATTTGTTATTTATTTTTAGGTACTTACCCGTTCCCGACGAGAATCCCAGAATATGGGGCCCCACCGGGGGCGCTAAATTGTGTGTATATGTGCCAGGCGCTCCGCTGCCGGCCCCAATCAAGGGACAGTCAGGAACTCAAAAATTACCAAAGCAATATCTTCCCGGAGATATCTGAAAGCGCAGCAAAATAGCTGAGGGGCGGCCGGCTTTATCAAAGCAAACAGCTTTCCCAACTTTCTGGGCTCCCATGCAGGGGGCGCACTGGCCATAGATAACGACGGCAACCCTGCGTGTATGTTACACGGAATTACTGGACCGAGGGAAATTTGGTTTATGGGAGAGTGCGGGAGACGGGGCAACGTAAAGTGTAAATACATGTCCAAACGCTTTAAGGTGAGTTTGAGTTTCGTTTAGCTTCCATCAGAAGATAAATACTATGACCTGAACACTATCGTGCGAGGGACTCCTCTGGATGTGTATAGTGGCCCCATTGTAGATAGATACCTCAAACAGGGCGAATTGTGGTGCCAGCGGTGGGGTTGCTCACCCCGGCCGGCGTGAGTGGAACGCGCCCACAGCCGGGATGGATTCCTGGTCCTGGTTCGGGTTCTCGGGACCGGGTCCGGGTCCGGGTCTGGGTCCGGGGCCCCCCGTCCTGCTGCTCCCGTGCTACAAGGACGACGACAGAAAGTCATTATTTGCACTACGATACGCTTCGGCCAGCAATTTGTTTGTCGTATCCTGCTGGGCCTGGAGCATTCTAAATCTTTCATGACAGTTACGATGCTGTAAATCCTGGATGACCCCAAAGGACCCGGGTGCAGGGCGAAACTTTCGATTGAACTTTTTACAACGGACCCGACCGGCCCGGGATCGGGATCGGGACCGGTACGGGAATGGGAAAGGCAGAAGGCGATTTCTTTTCCATTTGTGCGGAAAGAGTCTTTCATAAGTTCGAGGTGATTGGAAAGTGCACGTCTTATGGAGGAAGCAAAGTACACTCAGTGCACCAGAGCTAGAGTGCACTTTCCGTGAAAATGCGAAAATATATATATGAAAATTGTGAAATATTGCCAGATAGCTCTACCTACGACAAGGGGAATCCCCTGGTTCCTGAGTGCACTCCGTGTGCGTCGACTTTACGCTGAAGTTGAATAAAATAAACAGCTCCTCTCGCGCCGGAGTCGCATAAATCATAATAAGGCGGAAGGCGAACAAGGACAAGGATGTTGGCACACAAAGGGATCAAACAGAACCAATTTTCCTATGTAGAAATAAGCTCCATATTCAATATTATTTCTCATTTTTATAATTCATTCTTTATGAAGTTAAGCAAAAATACTAAAATATACTTTTTTATCCAAAATGGTTCGCAACTAATTCAGCATGCTAAATTTAATATAATATTTAATAAAACTTAGTTGTAAAAAACAAAAAATATAGCTTTTGGACTCCTGCATTTTTTTATAGTATGTAGGCACATAATCTTGAACACATTTCCTGAAAATTTCCTTTAAATTAAATTAAAATTAACGTAGCTATATGAATTTAAAGAAGTTCTGAACCAAAAAATATTATTTACTTAAAATTTTAAAGGCGTTTTTCTTGAAACCAACACATTTTTTTACATGAAAAGAGCGAAAAGAATAAATCTTCGTAATCATTTCTACTTACATAGAATTTATATCATATATATACCTAAGTCAAGATAAATGACATACACTATAATAAACGTAAAAATGACAGTGTATATAAACAAAGGTATTTTTGCTGTACTCGACCGTCATTTTGTCTGGAATTAATTTTCTGAAAAACATATACAAATAGAAAATTATGGGCTTTTTAAATTCAGACGATGCAACTCGATACTCTCTTCACTGCCTAAAGCTAACAAAAAAATTCCTTTTGGTAGAGTAGCCTTACTAATTGATTTTTGTAAATGTAATTCTCAATTACAAAATAAATCGTAAAATAAAACCTTTCCCAGATTTAAAAGAAAGAAAACTTAAAAATTTTTCTTATTTTTACTTGACAACTAGGCAATATCCTTCAATTTTCTGTTTTCGATGTTATATTGAACACTTGGAAGGAATAACGATTTGTCTCATAATTTTTAATACATATTGATATTTTATTATGTAAGCAAATGACACAAGAGGAAAAACATGAAATAACTGCAAAGTCATAAAATAATATGCTTTTCCGAGAAAAGTTTAATATTCTCAGTATCATGTACTACATTACCCCATCTTTCTGAATCATAAATAAACTAAGATATCAAAAATATATTTACTTAAAGCAAATATGTTATCATAAGAATTGTAAGTTTTATTGATCTTTAAACTAAACGACCACATCTTGCCCTACTTTCCGTTTTTTACTTGCTTATTTTTTTTTAAAGATATCTCTTCAAAAGAAAGCTTCAACAATCCAATTCAATTTTGTGAAAGAAAGCAATTTCGATTTCAAAAAAGTTCGAAGTGGTTACATATTAATATGCAGGGTGTTCGGAAACTAAGTGGGAAGTAATTTGCCAATCAATTGAAGTTCTCGAAGTAGAAGTAGTTAAGTATTCGCGCCTCCAATTTGAATTATCGGTTACTATTTATGAAAAATTGTATCAAAATACAAATGTTAGGCCCGATAAGCCAACATTTTGCGATCGAATTTTGCCATACAAGTAGCATAACTTTTTTATTTACTAGTTCAAATGTCTCCGCAAAGGTTACAATACCATTACTGAATACATTTTTCGGTTTCGAAATATTATGTTTGTGTTGTATATTTAAATTTTCAGATACATAAATAATATCGCTTTAAGCAAAAAAATATATTCGACCCAGCGTGAAATGTAGTCGAAAATGTCCTCACATGATCGGAAAAAATAAATTAGTTTCATTTCCACTGATTACTATTCACGTCGACGACTGGAATTAGTTTATTTTTCTACGGTTAAGGTAAAAGATTCAATTGAGTGTAAAGTTCTTTTTTGCATTTATTTGGACAATGATTTTTCATTTATATGAAAATTAGAGATATTATAAATTAAAAATATAAACCTACTTATTTGTACATATAACCTATATAATCAACTTAATCAATACTGTTTATCATTACATTCGGCTTACTACTTACTGCCTAATAAGGAGGTTTACTAACTAATTGCAGTTTTCGAAAAACTTACCTGCTAGATAGTTAAAATATTAGTTAATATACATATACATATGAGGCTATCAACGCAGAAGTGGTGTAACCCACAATTTTTTTTTGGGTAGGGTTTTTGTGTAAAATAAATTCGTTAAATTATGATCTTTCAATACAATAGTGGCGTAAGCCACCTTTTAGAATTATCAATAGATGGCAAAACAATTGAAATAATGTTCACAAAATAAATGCAATTCAAAAACAATTTAACCACATTTTAATTCCTCATTATCTCCTAAGAAGTAGTCTGGGGTTACACCACTTCTGCGCTGATAGCCTCATATATTATAAACTTATTCTCCAAGTTCAGAATATACATACCTCCTGTTTATAAATGGATACATGTAATTTTTATTTTAGTATTGGCCCTAGCACAGAACTTTGTGGGACACCTGCACACTAAGAAATTATTCTAGTAAAATTTAGCTAGAAAGGATCTAGTAAATTATTTTAATTATTTTCTAGTAAATTTATCAGAAAATACCGGAAAGTTACTCTGTTAAAACTGTCATAAATTAGTAGTTTCTAACTACAATTCTAGTGAAATTAAGTGCATAATCTGGAATTTCTTTTGTGGATTGCAATATTTACTGAAATTTCCTTTAACTATATTGAAATTCTAGCGATATCCGTACACCATTCATCCAAGTTCGATCTCTTGAAAAGACGAGCTGTGATATCCTGTGTTCAATAATCAAATGCTGCGATTGAAAAAAATTGCAGTTGGGTTAATCTAAGTGCATAAGTGGTATACAGATAAATACAGCGGTATTTACATGGTTACATTAAGTTAAACAATTAAGTGTAATGGAGACGCGCCATCGCATTTAGTTGACCCACTTAGTTTTATTGAATTCTCAAGATCTACTTAAAAGTTATTGCAATATGTCTGGTAAAATTTACTGAATTTCTATTAGTAAAGCAAACCAGAAATTAGCACTAGATATTTCAGTAAATTTTTCTACAATATATTAAAGAAAACCCTTTCTTGTAAAGCAAACAAAAATCCCTGTTTATCACTCAATTTTGAACTGCATTCTAGTGAGAAAAAATTTAAAGTTTGAAATCTTATTAAATTTATTTTCATATACAGGGAATCGCAAAATTCAACGTCCACACGAAAGCGAATGACGGCCGCCAACTCATGACTGTCTGAATGGAACAAATTTGTACATTTTTGAAATTCAGGAAAATTGTCAATATTTCGGTGTTACGACGTCTAATTTTATGCGTTTACAGTTTTTATATAATACATATATAAGCTAATAATAAATGCTAGTGTATTCACCCCAACACCAAATACCTACTTCCATTCGATCTTTCCATTCTCGTTCCCAAAATAAAATACATGGGGGTTGTATTGAAAAAGACTTTAGTCTATAAGAGTGTTGAAAAATTACAGGGTATTGGTGTAATGAAAACAAACCTTTGAAAAGGTAATCCCCGCAGTCGCCTGCAGAAGAGATGTCCTAATTGAATAAGCTTGCTACAGACAAGGAGAATTATTCCGCGATTTGCCGGAGGATAATTATTGAAAAGCAAACAGTCGCCGCGCCATTGAAAAACGCTCATCCAAACCGGGTGCTCACCTGCACGCGCCCAGTACAATTAGAGCCCCACATTACCCGGCGCGGCGCGGCGCGGTGCGGTGCAGAGCCCGACCGGGACACAGGGACAGGAACAGGAACGCGATCCGGGGCGCTGGAATGCTCGCTTCATTATTCATGTGCGCTTAATTTCTGGCTCGGGGCAAACTTCGTACTTGTAAGAGGGAGCGCCGGCGAATCTTATTAAAGTGTTTAATTCGAAACTAATACCCGTCCGCTGCACCCGTCCAGGCCAGTGCTCGCACAACTTTGTATGTAAATAAGAGCTAATTACTCACGGTCGTCGTATCCCAGTTTCCCTTTCGTGTCTAAGTGCAGTCGCAAACAGAAATGCATCACTACGACGAAGTCATCCCGGGCTCCTCCCGGCACATCCCGACCCGTCCCTCCGACACGTCGCATCAGGCTGCGTCTCTGGGGAGATCTTGAGCGGCCGACTGTGGGCCGGACGGGAGGAGGAGGCCATTGGCATTTCACTTAAAGCCCTTAACTACCCTCATAATATATTCAAAGGATTTTCTCAGGATGACCTGCAAAACTCATCCCGGTTATCCGTGCCCCGACCCATCGGCCAACTCCTTATACCGGGGCTCGGGCGAACAAGATGAAAACCTTTTCCATTCCCTTTTTTTTAATAAGGGAAATCGAAAACGTGGAAATCAATTTGGCGGAGATCTTATTGAAATTTCTCCAGGCGAACGAGAGGTCCTTGTTCGTGTGATTGATGCCGGCCACGGCAGACTGCCCTAATATTTTTATAACAAGATTACTATCAAACAAAGGTGCTCGAGGGACTGGTTCTCGGCTAAGGACGAAATCGATAAAGTTATTATCCCAGGGTCTGTGCCCCGAGCCGGGTCTTAGAGTTTACGATTCCAATTCCTTTTTTCCTTCGTTGTCTTCCGCCTTTATTATGATTTATACGATTCCGGCACGAAAGAACCTATTTATTACGTTCATAACACAACGTCCAAAAGGGTACTGATCGTTAAGATTTAAAAAATATTTCATATCAGACTCATATATGACCACAAAAATGATTTATTGTAGTAGTAGTAGTAGTAGTTTTAAAAGTATAACAAAATGTTTAGGACTAAGTATTTTACTCTTAACCATAAGTTTTACCGATAAAGCCGACCAAAAATGATCAAAATTAACGAATATCGAAATAACTAATAAAATAAAAGACCTTTATGTGTATGGAATAAAGTTTTCTGTCCGGATTTTGTACTTCTTTCATCTTGAAATCTTACGTCTTTTTTTATATCCATAGGGGACCTAGTGCCAGTTTTAGTTCATGCCAACGGATTATCGAAAATGGAACCTCTCGAATGTACGCAACTGAACGAAGCGGTTTGAACAATATTTGCTATTCAATTTTAAAATCCAGACATTGAAAATAGAAAATCCTGTAGTATGTACTATGTAGAAAAATGCAAAAAATATCTCATATAATGTAAGTAATAAAAATAATTTCTTTAACTTGAAACTTATACTACGCTTACTTTGGTATGATATTAACACAATTTCAATTTTGTTGAAAAAATAGATTTTTTACAAAACTATACCATTATTTTCTCTATGTATTTTCCGATAACAAAATTTGCTGGAAATGCAAAATGAGTGGAAATTAATTAATTGAAAAAAATTGATTTTGTACATAACAGTTTTCCAAATTGAACAAGTTGTTTTATTAAAAACCAACCAACACATAGAGAAAATCATCACTTGTTTTAAAACAAATCTGCACAATCGTCTAGAGTTATGAGCCCTTCTTATTAAAAAAACTCTATAAATATAATTAAATTAATTATATATTATATCACTTTAAAAATCTAGATATTATTTTTAAATAGAAGCTAATATAAAATTGAGTCCTTAATATGTATATCAAATTGATTGATGATTTTAAAAAATGGCTTTAAAATTATCGAACCAAAGGAGCATGTTGGACTTAAAATTCAGAAGATCTAAATTTAATTTCCAAGTCCAACTGAATATTTCTAAACTCTATAGATAGACTGAAAATTGTCTTAAATTCGGAGAATTTCTCTTTTGCTTTTCAAACAATTTACTTTGAAGTTTGCTTACACGAACCAAAGTTTTTATATAAATCAACTTGACAAATTTCAAAATTATTAAAGCGAATTTTTATATTATTTAATAAGACTTTCTTATATCAACAAGAAAATAAATTCCTATAGTTTCCCTATTCCCCAATATTCTATCGAGAAAGTTAAGACGGAATTCAAACTCAAATGAGGCGGAAATATTATTGCAGTCGGAAAACAGACTGAAAAGTTTATATTAGCATAGCTGTATCGGAAAGTAGACTGAAATATCAGTTACCTTTGATGAGTATAGCAAGAAACTGAAAAGATACTGAGAACAAACTGAACTTTTTGACTTTTTGCTATAGCACTTAACATTTTTTATTTCACGAAAATAAAATCAAATTGCTTGGATTTATACCCACATTCTGTAACAAACTTAATCCAAAGATTTATCAGGTACAAGGTTTGCAGTTTGGATGGGTAAATATTATGGCAGTTTGATGCATTTTTCTCAAATTTTAAAATCTTGATGTATGTACGTGACGGTTTTTAAAATTCAATTCAATTATAAGATTTGGTATCCAATCTGAAAAAGATAGAAAAATGAAAAGAGCAGAGGTAAGGTTTATACATATGTATGTATGTAATGTATGTACATGCTCATACCAAATGCGACGATATGATAGTAATTTATTTATTTATTTCAGATACGCAAATCTTATTTTCATAAATATGTATGTATATTCAGGAGTAGAGACATTCGAACCCGCTCCAAAATCAAAATCTGGGAAACTATTCTTTCATATTCGTGAGGCATTATTCAGCTCATCAGCTCGGGTCCAACTTCAGGGTGTAGAGAGAAAATAATGTGCATGTGACGTGACTAGTGACTAGGTATTCGTCACCAGATGCGAATTATGTTACATGTCAATCCCGTCCAGCCACAGTATGCAGTCAGTCAGTAATTTGTGGCTTTGTCCCTGGAACGACTATTCTTTTTCCAACAAAAAGAAATTAGTCCGCATAAAACCGTCGAAAATTCTGACCGCAACATTCAATTTAAAAACAAAAACAAGAGAAAACAGGAAAAAAATTTGCGCAAGTTGTCAACGAAAAGCCCATCCCACGGGGGCGGGGGTAAAAAAAAAAACTATGGCAGGCCAGCAGTATGCGATGGCGCTAGCATCGCAAGTAGGCTGGCTCGACGGCAGTGGCGGGCGGCGGAATCAGGAGCGCTGGCTGCCGGGGTATCAAGCAATTTGCGCACAAAGGCGGAGATCCGTGGCAGCACAATGCACCAGCTAAACGCTCATTGTTCATCTGAATGTAATAATTTATAGCGCAACCGAAAACTCTAAATAAGACCCAGCCTCCGCGGCCTCGCCGAATCCAAGACGGATTATGTGCCGGGGCGGCCGGGCTTCTTTGCCCCCAACTCTCCCGTCCGCCCTGCGGGTGGAAGAAGAAATCCATTTTTTGCACATAAATAACAAAATGTCAAACTTCCCCGCAGATTATGAAGTTTTTGCCCCAAAGTCTCCATCCAAAGAAAATTGGAATGTTTTCGTAGAATGTCTATGGCGAAAGCGGACTATATAAGGGCAAAAAAAAAAAAAAATTGAAGGCACCAGTGGAAAAAAAGGAATCTTTGCAGAAAAACTTTTGGTCCCGACTGCCGCGCTCTCAAACGTGGGGGTGGCTGTAGAGGGGCCCCCTTTTTCTGGGGCAATCCAGCCCCGCAAACTTTATGGATACAACGAGGACTTTGCCTTTTCCTCTGTTTTGCATGTTGTTTGCTTTCCCAGCAGAGCACCCAACCGCCCCATTCCACCCAACGAATCCCCCCCAACCCAACCTAAGCATCTTCGACCAGGAATTTCGGGCTGCAGCTCCTCCGTCTGAGGAATTGAGTAATTAGGATTGAATTACTCAGACAGAAATTTCAGCCCGAAATTAAACAAGACAAAAATGGAGAGTTCTCCTCCGGCACAATTGTCCGGTTTCCTAATCTCGAGACGGTCGGATTGAATTCCGCTGAAGCCCGGAATGGGGCGCGGGCGGGCTCGACTTATTAGAGCTGGTGGAGTCCGTCTGTCTGCCGGGTCCGGCGACAACAACGACGACGACGACTACAGCGGCGGCGGCGACGGCGGCGGCGGCAGCGGTGGTGCCCAGCGGTTGGTCGTCGCCGTCGTCGTCGAGGCCTGGACACTGCGGCAGAATTAAGCCCATTGGAAGCTGAAAATGAAATGAAAACAAAAGCGCTGAAAAGTAAAAGAAATCGAGAAAAGTAAAAGAATTTCACGTGAAGTTGCGACCGCAGAGCGACGTCGCGCCGCCCGCCGCCTCGCCAGGCCGCACGGAGGTGTAAGTCGCCCCAGATCACCCAGTCTGACCTTAAAATACTTTTCACCTCGTTAGCCGCAACCGACGCACCCGGGGGACATTTTAGTGTTATGTTTCACCACTCTTTATTTAACTTATTTATTTTATTTTATTTTGTCCAGAAACGACCGTGGAAGGCCAAGCCACAAAAGGTGCATATTACGACTTGATGGATGGTTGCCCGGCTCTCTAATATTACCTTTACCTGCGATGTAAATTGCGTCACGCCTACCACGCTCTGGTTTTGTCACTGTGCTCACGTCATACCGCATTAAATTGCAGCGGTGCAATCCCGTCAGAATTAGACGATGGGACGACGGTTTACGGCTCTACTCCCCCCCTCCCGGGGTTAGTTCGGGAATGCCTGGAGGAGCACCCCAAAACATAGGGTGGGGCTCCGGACGAGAGACGAACTGAAACTAGGGCCCGGGTGGTGCACAAGAAAAGCTCCATCAGTCCCACTAACCACAGAGGAGTTGTAAGTAAATTGCCCGGAAAATAGCGTCAACTTCCTGGCAAATGCATTTTATACATTTTTTATGCATTTCACCCTCCCATGTTTATGTCACGTCGCATAGAGTACGTAAAAAGCTCAACAATCGATATGATTAGGCCTAATGACACCCAAATGCGGTAACTAGCCGTCGTCGACTATCCCTCTTCAGACTGAATTGCGTCTGCCGCGAATGTACCGTATTTTATACTATATTACGCGCGTGCCACATAACATGCGATACCCATCAAATCAATTTTGCAGAAGTATCCTGCATTTTTCATTCGTATCACAAGTCGACTCACGTCAGCTGGCCCTCTAATTTTGATGGAAGAAGCGCTCGAGTTTTCTCCGCGATTTATTATTAACTTGGGACTTGGGATTGCTAATTTGAGGGGCCGCGCCGCGACCGCACAGGTCAATAAGACGAAATTTTCTAGAATGCGAAAATCCCCTATGCGGTCTTCTTTTGTTCCTGAGCCAATTAAGAGTCATTAGAGGGCAGTTGTTTCACTAACAACTTTTATACATACGTTTAGAAACCCTTCAATAAAGTTAAAACTATGCAAAGAAGGTTAAATGCCCTCTTCTAGTTTCGCGGACAGGGGACAAAATTATTACTTCTGACTACAATTAAACCAATTGAATGTCGTTCTGCGGAAGACACGACTAGCAAAACACATTTTCAGGGATAACATTGTAACAAGCCAGATCATTTCGAGCCTATTTCGAACCCTTTCGAGCCCATTTCGAACGTAGTTACGTTACAGGACTGAATTTCGGGTGGGTTAGGGACAAGGTTACCAAAAATAAAACTATTCAAAATTTCATACGTCTAAATGTAGTCTAGTAGGTATCCAAAATACAAATGGACAAAAAACTCAATTTTAGGCATTCACGACTAACTGATTTGGTCATCATAAATCTAAGGTACATACATTCTAGGATAATCGAGCTAAAGCTTTGAAATTTTTAATATAGGTACATAGTAACAAATTTGTCTAGTAATATGATGACTAGACAAGTCTAGTAACATTTTTTTATGCTTTTCTTGTAAATATTATTAAGAAATTAGCTAAGAATAAAAATGTCAATGAAATTTCAATAAAAACGACTTTAGACGTTCTTAATTTACTAGAATTTATATTAAAAAAATGCTAAAATTCTAACTAAAGATTGTGAGTTCTATTCCCACAATAAACCCTAGTTTGAAAATACGTCTCCTGATGACCGAGGCAGTCGCACTGTAAAAATTAACAGAGTAACCTATTTTTATTTTCGTTGATTTCCCAGTAAATTAGAATCATAAATCCCGGAATATTTTACTAGAATTTCGTTATTTAGATTCAATATACTTTTAGTAAAATTATTATAATATTAATAGATTTTTTGCAAGAGTTTCAGCGATGTAATTCTAGCAAAAATTTACTAGGATCTAGTCAAAAATAGTTTTATATCTCAAGAGTGTCAAGTCAAGCTCGAGGTTTATAATTTTCAATTACTTCAAATTGTTCTTTAAAAAATTGCTTTGATATTTCATGGAGTAGTGCTTGAAGATTGTCTGGTAATATTTTCAAATTAAAATACTCAATATCGTATTCGCAGTATTTGATTAAGAAAAATATCAATGATTGTTTTATTTTTAATTTATCTAGTGATTTGCAGTTTAAATAGTTTTAATTAACGTCTAGTTTAACTATTTGCAAACCTTTTTTGTCCTTTCGCTGTCATTTTCCATTTGACATGAAAGGGTAGACTGCTCAGAGCTACAAAACAGAGTTTTGAACTTTTCTGCAGGAGAGAAAACTGTAACATCAGACAGAATTTTGTGTCAAATCAAAAAAGGGGACGATATTCTGTACGTTTCTGATAAGGAATCATAATTCCTATAAGTAAGAGAACAGTCCTCAAAACTAACAAACTCATTTCAGTTGTCTCACAATATGTCTTTAGTTCATTTTTACTATTTACTTGTTGTCCTGTTTTACTGACATGCAGATGATTTTTTGTTGTTCTAAGTTGATAGTTTATATTTACAACATATTTAATTTATTCAAATAGATAAAGAACTACAGTACTATAATATATAAATAAATATTAAAAAAATAATTAACAAAATGAAATTCAATTTTATAAAATTTAAAGAAGTTCTGATTGTTAAATATGGGGTATATAAATTATATATCCTCCCCATAATTGAATTTTTAAGATGGATAAGTAAAGTACTTATAAAATTCAAATTAATCATAACAGGCCAAGCAAAAATACCTGGCAAGGTAGTTATTAGCGACGCCGCTACATACATATATAAATTTATGTTTCTGGTTTTTGTAAATACATATACATATGTATGTATAACGTGGATAAATGTCGACAATTCTAGCATGGGTAGCTTTTTAGGCTGATTTGAAATAATATTGTAAAATCTTAGAATATATGAAGTTGTGTTTTAGCAACGAAGGTTTTCAAAGAGTTTTCCCATGTATTTTAATAAAAATTTGTAAGTACATACAATCATTAGGCTGAATAGTGGCGAATATGAAAAATAGCAACGAAAAAATGTGACTCGTCGCGTATATCAGTAAATTGTTAATAATTTCAATATTTGATTATTATTTATCACGAGGACACATATGTGTCATATGTTATGTAAATATGTATGTATGTTACATTTACCTAAGGTTATAATTTAATATGAAAAATCAGAAAACAAATGAAATTAGCAGCTTAACAAGTCTATGCGGGATATAACAAGTATTGGTATTTCTGTATGAATATCTAAACTAAATTAAGCACTTCGAGTTTGAAATGTAAACTTTAGACATAAATAACAAAATAAAGTTATCTAATTCAAACCATTATTTGGTTTAAAAAAAGAAGGTCTGACCTTAAAATCGAGAAGGCAAAAAGTATTTTACGCTATGTGATCGTGATAAGATAAATAACGTAAAACAGAAACTACATACATATGTATATCTATATGTACGACTATCGTCCGTTTTATACAAAAGTATGTAAACAGGTATTAAAATTGAATCCTGAAATTTTGATTAAATTCACACTTTCTCTGGTTGTTTGAAAGTTCACTCAAATGTATTCTATCAAATGAAGGTAACGAAGTCCCGCATTTTAAAAACTTGTTTCACCAGAGCTGAATGGCTTGGAAAAAGCTGTTAGAAAAAAAAATTACATTACATCTGTGAAGCTGAAGCCCTTCCAATTCAGCACCACTTTCTTGAAGAAACCTCTCATGATGACAGTGCCCTCTAAATAAAACGCGCCGGCGAAGCACAATAAAACGCGTCTACAAAGCGCAAAAATTCTCGGGCACCGACAAAGCGCCAGCATAGAATAAAGGCGCTGTTAGTAAACCTATTTGTTCGTAAAAGTCAATTCAATTACTGCTTGCGACCAGGACGAGGGCGGAGCACCTTCACCCGGATCCTTGGTCCTGGATGCTGGGTGCTTGATGCTCGGCACCCGGCACACCTGGCTGCAGTGCGCACCTTATCCCATTATTTCAACGTCAAATCCACTTCTCGGGTATCACAGTGCATTTTCATCAAATTCCCCTACCTTGCACATACAAAAGGAAGTTTTACAAATGAAATTTTTTCCACTTTTTCTTACGTTACCCGGGTCCCCTTGCTCCCTTTTTGTGTCAATTTCCCAGATATTATTTTGCGGGCAATTTTCCGGCGTATGAGCTAGTGTCGGAAGAGTGTAACATTTCACAATTTTTCGATTTGCTCAAATCCTGTCTCAAAGAGGTTTTCAATTCCATCAGAGCTCACCTCAATATTCGAAGGAGGTTTCCCTCGGATGAGGCATGTCCTCCTCGGCCCCTTTTGCACCAGAAATGCGAGGAGGCGTCCCGCCGCTGTGGAAATGATTTTCCGTCCATCATGTCATATCGATTTGAGTACATTTCTATATATGCATAACTTTTTGGCTTTTTTTTTTTTTTTTTGAATATCTTGTTTTTTTTCCGCATTTTTACTGGCTTGCGAGCAACGCCTTCGTCTATTCGAATAAACCTTCCTGTGAATTTCCTCAGCGTTTCGCATCAATTTCTCACACCATCCCCTACGTCGGCTTCTATTTGCACAATCCACCCACCTACGCCGCGTTTCGCGTATTCTTTTTTTATTTGCTAATGCACGTGGGGACTCCGGGAAGGTTATGCTCCTCAAATATAATATTAAAATGAGGCAAAGACTGCGAAAATAGAGCCCCCCTAACGCGATGGCAACGACCAGCGACTTCATCGCAACCGCGCTTTGGCTGCTGCTGTCGCGTCGTTTTGAAACTTTTACAAACTCAGCCGGTCCCTGAGATTCCAAAGATACGAGGAAGCGATAGTGTGCAATGTTACACAAGACATTGCAAGAAATTCCATCAAATCTTGGATCTAATAAAGATCTTTTGGTTTTCTGCATGCGGAAATTGAAAATGGAGAGAAGCAAAATTGCGAAAATACTTTGAAGTATATCACTTACTCAGTTCGATGTCTGGTTCGGGCTGGAAATCTTCTTCTGGATCCAAATCACCGTCTGACTCTGTACCTGAATCGTGTCCGTCAATCTGAAACAGGAACAGGCATTTAAAATTAAGTGGTGCGTTTAAAAGGGGGATACAAGCTAATCACGTTTACAGAATAAGATGTCAATTTGCATTTAAATTTTATAGTATAGAGGTGATTTCCCCCATTTATGCAGGGAATGGAAATAAATTGGGCGCAATCATTAGGATAGAATCTGAAGGAAGCTAAATCCTGAGCACTATAACACTAATAAAATTGATACTTTTCTGAGAATTTAACTTAAATTGATAATAAAATCGTAGAGGGAAGTGCCTGTCTGTCTGTTCTAACCCTTAAACTTATGATCCGATTTTAATAAGCCACACTGAAAGAAATTTCTTGACTATATTCTGGGAGAACTATACGTTTAGTTCAAGACTTAACGAAATTTCGTCAAATATACAAAAAGGGCTTATCACAATGGTTTTCTTGACCATTTATATAGATGAAAATCTAAAGTTTCTACTTCTACGTTATAGTTACCCGAACTATAAATTCTAGACACCTCTAATAATATAAACTCTAGTTGCTATGACTAGAATATAAGTTCTTACATCCATAAATTTAGTCCCTTCTCTTATAGAATTATGCCTACTACGTCCTTAAAATCTAGCATCTTTTACTAAATTTATAAGAAGTAACCAAGAAGTCATACCGCACCAACTTAAATAATATGTTGCTTATTTTTACTGATGCTCCCTGATATTTAAAAAACTTAAACATTTTTTGAATACCTATTTCATTATATTGTGTGTTTATTGCATATACTATGTATATGTAGATATATTTACAAATTCATATTTATAGATGTGAGTTAATAACCAACGTCAAATTTTAATTTCTGAATAAATTTTAATAAAATTTATCATTTTGTCTGCCACCGGACATAACATTACTGTATGTTATGAGATTAAAGTCTACTTTATTTATTGACATAACGAAATATTTACAAGCCTTTTCTACTTTGTAGGCAATTTTACTTTTATTAATATTCGACATCCAAAAACACGTGCGCTTTTACAGATCATAACACAAAATGTAATGAAATGACTTATCGATGTTGCTCAAATGGTGTTTTTCCATAAACCGATTATTTCATCAGAACAGGCGCACGCTCATAAAAAATGTATTAGTCAAGATGTTTGGAAGGGGCTATAGAGATTAGTAGTGCTTTACTTTTCTAGATTAAGATTTAGGCTTTGAAATGTGTTTTTTCTTTCTAACTATATTTTCCTTGAAAACGATAGTTTATTGATCCTTTATATTGTGTAAACTGTTGTTGGAAAATAATATTTGGAAAAAACTTTTAAATTTTACTAGGTTCATCAAACTTACATAAGTTTAAGGAACTACAAATTGCTGAACTGAAGTTTAGTAGGCTTCAAAATCAACAAAGTAAAGAAACGGAAACCATTGTGCTTTTTTTAAAGAGTTTGTTCTTCTATTTATTTATTTATTTCGCTTAATACAATACGCTTGACAAATTTGTTTTTCTGTGGTTTCAGAGTGTAAACAATTTGCATATGTTTATTGATTTTATAATATCCAATGTATTTCGTAAGTAAATATTCCAACATATAGCGATCAATTTTTTGAAGTTTATGAGAAGATCCAAACTTCCCCATCAAATTAACTTGCTATTCAAAATTTTATTTTTAGATGGAGGTGCGTTCATTAAGATATGTCATATGTTACAAGTAAAAAGTAAACGACGTAAAAAGTGTGTGTCTGTCTATGGCATTGTAGTTCCAAGACGGCTGAACCGATTTCAAAGCAGGTTCTTTTGTTCAAAAGCTGCTATTTGCAAGATAACCATGTTTGTTGGAATTCGGGTATGCCGTTTCCAAGATCTTCATTAGAGCCTATGTAGTGATCTCGGCTCTATTTCAGCTTGAGACTTGGAGTTTGATCTCAAATGTTTATAAAGCCAAGCCGTCCCCACCAAACTTTCAATCGAAAAAAATTAAAAATAAGCAAAAATAAGTGCCAGGGGTATTTTAGATTTTAAATTTATTGTTATGACGCTATGAGGCAAATATTAGCAAAGAGCAGAGAAATCTAAGCTTATACAGCCATGAACGTGATTAAAATGCTTTCGTTTATTTGGTTAAAACGTTTTGTATGGGGAAATCATGTGTGTATTTTCACTTTATTTTAGCTGCCTAAACTACAAACCTGCAACATACACATATGATTTTTTTTTTTTTTTGTGGACATCTATGACGCAGTACCTTTCGAATAATATAAGAAGTTTCATTCCCGTCTTTTTATAAAAAATGCTACACAAAACGTACTACAATTTTCGATTACGTATTAATATATAATACATATAATATGAATAGATATAAAATGTTAGAATTTAATTTCTTTTAATTCATTTCTCCCTTTTTAGCGAGGAAAATTTCAAAAATCGTTTTTAAGTCCAAGAGATTTATCGTATCCATATCATGTAAGTATAACATCGGCACTTGTAAACATTTAAATGTGTATTACATGTATATAGATAAAGTCAATTAGTTTGCATACACTCTAAAAAATATGTATAATATTACACAGTTTTTTTACGATATGTATGTAGTAAATTTACAATTTTTCAGTAAAAATACATATTTCGTCTAAAAAAGCTAGTAAAAATGCAAGAAAAATGCAATTTTCTAGTAAATTTGAATGATTTCACTTCCAAATATTTAACACTTTTTAAAGTCGATTTTTTAAAAATACACCAAAGTAGTAAAATTAGTGCATAAACATAGTAAAATTTGGTGCTGATAATCTGTATATAATTACAATCCAAAGAAAAATTTAACTTGTAATATTGCAACAAATATCGATGCAACTCGCTTTTAAATTGTATACAGTTGACAACATTCATCGTACAAAAATTACCAAACCTTTGTAATTTTTTACTGATGTCTCTATGGCGTTATTTCGTTATTGCGTCATTCGAGAAGTTAATCTCGAAGTGCCAGAAAGTGAATGCAAAAGAGCTATTAAATATTATTATTTTTGGAATTAATTTTAATATTATTAACTAAAGCTTAGCCTTATAGGATCACAAATTAGTTAAAATATAATTCGAAATAGTGCATAAATCAGTGAAAATATAGTTCAATATTTATTTGTACAGATGGATGTACGTATGTACAAATAGGGAGGGTAAAAGATTCTTTTATAACGAAGTTTATTTCCTCTTTCTTAATAACAATTTTTTTTTAGTTTTATTGTAGATCTGTGGCTTTAATTAAAAAAATTAAGTTAAGTTAATCTCAAAATGTACTAAATATTCTGAACTGCTGCTTTTGTGTATTCCGAAGCGCTGCTTTTGCGTATGTACTTATGTTCATGTATCCATGTAAAAGAAGTAGTAATTTCGCTCTATATAGGAGTAGTATTACAATGCAAACAATTAAATGTACATTCCAATATATCAATATCACCATGTGAATGAGTATTTTTAATCACTTGTTGTGTAATTTTAGATACTCTTTTGCAAATTCCTTTACTCTATCGAATAGTATTTTTACACCTACTGAATTTAAATCACCTGGTGAATATTTACATTTTAGTTTATTTAGTAGTTTTACACATTGCTGCATCATATTTACACTGCGTTATAAATTTACAACATTAAACGTTGGCAAATTTTATGCCAACGTTTAACGTTGTAAAATTACTCAATTATTTTTTAGAGTGTAGGCAGAAAATAAGGTATTTTTGTGCGCAAGCCTAAACTACATTGTGACGTCAAACACTTTCAAAATTAAGTGATCACTGACTCTGCCACATTCCCGTCGAGGAAAACCCCGCGGTCGCCGATTTATTATGATATATCCATAATTACCAATCAAACGGTGGCGCCCTCATTCCGCGCAATTTTTTTCCGGGTTTTTTGCTTCTCCCGTCAACTGCCAATTGAGACAGCAATGAAAAATGTCCAAGGAGTGTCGACCGCAAAGCTTTAAAATGTCAGAGGACGGCAAAAAGCAAATAAGGGCAGCTCTGCCCGGCAAAAAGCGTCGGGGAATTCGCGCGGGGCACGGACCGTGGAGATGATGATGAATGAACAGGAAGAAAATCTTCCGATAAACTTTGCGCTGTTTATTTACTCTACGCCACGGCGACGGGGAGTAAATTATCAGCGGCAAGAAGCGCCAAGCTGCAGACCGGGCTTTTGTTGACTTTTCCGTTTTATAACATTTTTGATATTTTTCTTGCCCCGATTGCAGTAAATTGTGTTATTCTTAGTGCTCGAAGACGAAACACAAGACGTTCGCTATTTATAGATCTTTTGGGTCAGAACCCAATGAAAACGAGCGACCCCTCGTGTGTCCAGCAGTAAACCATTTTTTGAACATTACCGTAAATCCGCAAATTTCGACAATAACTTTTACTGTCCCATTCTGCAGATGAGCAAGAATTTTCTGCTGCCCTGCCCGGCACCACCGTCCCTTCGCCTTTAGTGGTGAACATAGGGAAAGATTTCGTTTTCCTGCTTCCAAAGTTATATTACAACGTTGCAAAAATAAGTTTTGCCTAAATATTAACGCAATGGTCAGATTTGCATATTCGAAGAAACGAGAAAAACCAGAATATCAGCATCTGCAAAAACTAAATCTTCACGCTATTTATTCAAGGTATACTATCTAGTCAGCATCGTGGAGCCAAATTAATCTAGTTTTACTTTAAGCTCAGCTTTTCTCAGGAAAATTAAATTTTGTTTTAAAAAACAAGCCACCGTCACATACATTTTAAGTTGCTCTATTTATATTCCTTTTCAATTACTGGAGTCTAGATATCACATCAGTTTAAAAACGAATATTTTATTTTTCTGCATGTCAATTATCAGCACGATAGCCTTCCTCGGTACTATAAATGTTTAAATTTTTAGTCTTGTATGAAATTTTGTACACGCAGACTATGAACTTTCCATAAAGAAAAATGTTGCATTCATATGAATAAAATGTTTAAGGTTATGTACCTTGTAGATAAATTAGATAGAGTAAATTATGGTTCCAAGAAGCATAGTACCTCATTTTAAAAAAAAATTATAATAACGAAAATATCACCTGTTCAAAATTGGTCTAATTTAATTTAAAAAGAAATTTTGAAATTGTTCAAGGTCATTTGAAATTGTTGACACTTTATATGATGATCAAATGCTGTTAATTGGATAAGCTAAAATGAATAATTGGTCAGCTATACAAAACTTTTTAGAATATATAATAATAAAAAACAAAAAGATTCATATTTCAAGGTTATGTTTCCAAGAAAAATATTCAACTCAAAGAAGCCAATAATACCTTTTAATTTCTTTAACATTCAATTCTATGGATTCCTATTGAGAAGAATTTCAATGCATATGGAATCACATGGACATGAATTTCCCCAGAGATGGATTTCTAGGAAAATCATCCGAAGTCACCATATTTTTTACATCGAAAGTTTAAAAATTAAAGGGCGGGGACGCTCTGATAACGACTTTGAGAGCAAAAGTACAATAAAAATGTCGCAAAAATGTGTTACTATAATAATATTTTCCTGACTGTTGTGAGCAAGAAAAGAACATTCACTTTGTTTACAATTAATATTTAAGAAAATTAAGTGACACGATATGACGTTGTTTCTAAAAAAAAAATATCAAAGTACTCTTGTCAAAAGGGACAACAAAAATTATTTATTATAATTTAAATTATAATTTTTATTTATTTATAATTCCAACAATACATTAAATCTCGCATTAAACTATGGAAAATATATTTTAGTTTTCTGATAGAGAACTTTAGCAGAAAATTTTTAGAGTTCCGCAGCCAAACTATACTGAAAAAAATTTTTAACTATATTCTGGGTGATTCGAACGATTTGATTTAGGTATTTATAATTCCATAATTACGATTTTTGTATGTTTAGATTACATTTGTGAAAATATTTTAGAAATTTTGCTTACAAAAATGGGTAAAAAACACTCTAGGGGAATCGGGTTGTTCGGAGATTAAGAAAAGAGTTCCGATTTATTGCAAATGTTTTAAATCGGTTGCTAATTTCGTCAGTAATACTCTTAAGCCAGATAAAGGTCCCGAAATGCGTGGAAAACAGAGAAAAACTTCGCCAAGGACGGATCTAAGAATTGTGGCATTGGTCAAAATAGACCCATTTCGCTCTTCAAGAGGTATTGCTGCTGAGACTGAGTACCCGCACTGTACGTCGAAGTGTTACTCTACGCGGAGAATAATATGCCCTTAGTTTGGAAGTATCAGCAGGACAACGATCCTAAACATACTTCCAAACTAGTCAAAGATCGGTTTGTGCAGGAAAATATCCCCGTTATGAGTTGGACAAGTCAGTTTCACGACTTGAATCCAATAAAAAATGTATGGGAACATTTAAAAAATCAATTGGCGAAACAAACCTTTGTGAACAAGGAGCTAAGTATTATGGATTTCTGTTCCACAAATGTGTTGCGACGTACCAATAAAAACGTGTCATAAACTTATTTTCTCCATACTCAGAAGAATGTAAGCTGTACTTAAAAATGAGGGTAGATATCATAAAATCATAAAATCAAAGAGTAATACGAATTTTTTTGAATTAGGTGCGGGATGTACCTATTTTATTGTCCAAAAAATTTTTGGAAAAGGAACTATGCTATGTTTTATGTTCTTTTTGAAATACATATTTAAAATTTATGTACCACTAAAATGAAGAATATAATTATAAGCGCTAATTTTGTAAGTAGCTGTTAAATTTGGATGTTAAGTGTTAGAAGGAGTTACCTATATTCTCTTACCGTTGCCAAGTTACTTTTGAAAAATATGTTCTATCCAAATGTTGGACACGTCGACTCGCGATGGTCAGTTTGGATATTCGCCGAACAAGAAAAGCCTGAATATCGGCGGCCGCAGCGACTCCGACTCGTCGCCATTCATCGCGGGCTGGTGCTGCGCACTTCCAGCTCGCGTTCCGTGCACTTCTTACTCGCAGCCGCGTGGGTGGAAAGTATCTTGATCTGACATGCATCCGCAACATACGCCAGTGATCTTTACAATTGCTACAAAATACTACGGAGGGAAGGGAAAACTGGTTTCTGCAACCCGTTCTTGAGCCGCTCCTCGTTTTCCTTTTGCCTGGTTATCGGCGGCTTGGGGCTTTATTTATTTATTTATTTCTGTGCACTGGCTTCATTACCCGGCCGCGACTGCAATTGACATAATTTGCTGCCTTCGAGATTGTGGTTTTCTACATTTGGCCGCTTAATGGGCTTGCTGGGGCTGGCTTGGCTGAGTGCGGCGGCGGTTGTTGCGCGATGGCTGGCTTTGTTTGCCCCGAGTTCATGACAAAATCATTTCGAGGGCATTGAATTGAATTTGATTGAAATAATGTAAGAGCTGCCGAGAGGCTAGAGCTATGCGACATTTTAGACACTCAAGGAACATAACTAGCAATTTTTAGCTGAAAGCAGTCGAATAGATCCAGAGGAAACTTGTCCACGGCATGTATCTGTTTTGGTATCAAACTCTCAATTACTACTGCACGACTGTGTAATGAATTTGTTACCTTTAGCTTTTTAGTAAAATACGAGCACTTTGACTGAAATCATTTTCAGAACTAGACACATAAGCCCAAGAATACCTGAAAACATACATACATATATTACATATTATATGAAGTGGATTTCAGAAAAGAAACTTCTATTTTACAAACTTTTCAATAACACTAATTCGTGAAATCGTTAATCGTTTTTATTTTATATAGATATGTACATATGTACAAGATTCTACACGTAATATATAACATGTTTAGATCTCTTCGTATTCGAAGATCTTCAGTTAATGTCCTTTTGCTACTGGAATGGAGTTTTCCAAATAATAACCATTTCTACTTTAAAATAAATTTAATACTCAGATTTTCATCGCATAGAAAACTTCTATGTTTTCGTTCAGGCTGAAGAGTAAGAGTACTTACGTTTTCGACATGGTTCGATGGTTTTGAAAAATTAGCCCAACCTCATATTTAAGGAATTTTGTGCAACTATACTAGTCCAGAACGACGTCAATATTACTTTATCGTTAGTGGACTGGAAAACATAATAAAAAAAAATCAACATATAATATTCTCAAGTAATAATTTTGGGAATGTCTCTATTTGGGGAGATCTCAACTCCTCATCGCCCGAGGCAACTGCAAATATATAAGTATTATATGTTTATAAGAGAGTCGAAATCGAAATTGGTTACTACTTTCATATCTGTTTGTTTTACCAACTATCAAAAATCGGTGATATGTATTTAACATCTTCAGGGATGCTGGCACAAAATTATTTTAACTTGAAAAAATTAAAACGTTTTAAAGAAATATTCACTAGATTAATTTTCAACAATAAAACCAAATACTCTTTAATATGGCACCATGGATAATTTGAAATTCATTGCTTGAAAAATATTTCAAAATGATTATCGCAAGGGCTCAGACTAACGCCTACCTACTGAATAGCTGTCGCAAAAATAAAAAAGGAATAGCAAAATCAAACTAAACTTCCAAATATTTTTTCCACCTTTAAAAAATTTGTCCCTAAAGAGCTTAATCGGTTTATTGAATTTTAGTGAATGAATTTATCGTACTAATTAAAATGAAGGCTTAGTTACAACAAATAATGTTTATTTTTAAAATGTGACAATACATAAATACAATTGATACAACCTCATTAAACGTTTGTTACATATTTATAATAAATTCACATTAATTTTCACGTTTAATTCCGCAATTCAAAACCAAATTTTTCAATTTGGTGAACTCATGTGTTGTTCATTGTACGCTCTAATCCGCAAGTTCCACTTGTCCGAAAATTTGGTTTTGTTCTAGGCGGAGTACAGATAATACTGTATTAAAATAAATAGAATGTTTAATAAAATATGTACTTACAATAAACTCTAATCCGCCGTATATTTTAATTCGTGGGTTTTGAAAGCTATTATCTACATTAGTTTCAAATCTATAAGTAGTTCTCATAATCCCATGCTTGAATTGAAAGAAGATGGCGTGGAGAAAGACTAAACTCGTCGACTAAGTTAAAATTTGTTCTATAACTTCTTAAAAAGGAAATCATTATGAGGTTTCTTAAACCATTTTTCCAAATTGTGCCTCGTTTTTTAAATATTCGACTTCAAAGTGGCCTTTTTCAATTAGATTTGTGTCGGCCCAGATATTTGACCAAATATCGGAAAAATTTGAAAAAATCTGAAAAAATCTGGAATACTAGCACGTAGACTGAAATTACTTTCAAAAACAACACGACTTACTAGAGTCAAATAGTTGACGAGATATTGGATGGGTAAATATCGTAGCAGTTTGATATACATAGTCGTGCCATAAGTTCTGTCCCTCATATAAAGTCATGTAATTTGAAGAAAAACAAGACAAATTGAAATGTTGTAAATTATATTAATTCTTTATTTATAAAAGTACTTAATAATATAAAAATTATTCAAAAAGGCCACCTTTTGCTTTCATACACTTCTTCAAACGGTTCGGCCACTCGTCTATCGCAGTACGCGTCACTTCCAGGAGATAGAAGCTGCTACTTTAACCAAATCAGCTTTTAAGGCCTCGATATTGCGGTGAGGCTTAGGTCAAAACACGTGCAGTTAACTACCAAAGTGACGTTTTAGAGACGGTAGTGAAACCACTAAACAACACTATGTTTGCGGGGAAGCTCTGGATCTTCCAACAAGATTCTGCGCAAAATCCACACAACGTTGGCTAGAGCTCAATTTACCTAAGTTCATCGCTGCTGAAAATTGATCCTCAGGAAGTTCGGACCTTAATCCGTTGGACTACCGATTGTTTTAGAGAAAGTCTGTACTAAGCCTCACCGCAATATCGAGGCCTTAAAAGCTGATTTGGTTAAAGTACTTAGCAGCTTCTATACCCCTGGAAGTGACGCGTACTGCGATAGACGAGTGGCCGAACCGTTTGAAGAAGTGTATGAAAGCAAAAGGTGGCCATTTTGAATAATTTTTATATTATTAAGTTCTTTTATAAATAAAGAATTAATATAATTTACAACATTTCAATTTGTCTTGTTTTTCTTCAAATTATATGACTTTATATGAGGGACAGAACTTATGGCACGACTATGTAGGTACTTTTCTTAAATTTTAAAATCTTGATTTACGGGACAGACTTTGAAATCCAATTCAAATAAAAACACTCTTCTGAACAAAATTTTGCAAGGATGTACTCATATTCTGCTACGGAACACCCTCTCAGCACTCTTCACTGTAAGCAAATACCACAAGGAGTGAAAACCCCTATATTTAATACAATTAGTATATATTGGTGGTGTTGTGCCAGAAAGACCAATCCACCAAAATCCGAAACTGGTTTCTAAAATTTGTTGAACTCTGTTTGAATTTATTCATTTCAGTTTCCATGCAATAGACTTACATACTTCAACTACATATTTAAGAATGTGAAACAATGTAGAAACGAAATGAAATTTTACTTTATTATTATTTAAAAAATGAATCTGTAAAATATTGTGAATTTTTCATTTAAGCAGATTGCTTCATTTGGCACAACACCATCAACATGTAGATCAAGGTTGTCTTACGTGAATGTGGCGGTATACCTAACAAGCTACTTACTCATTTTTTTTTTAATAAAATTAATTTTTTAATCCAGTTAACTTTAAAAACAAGTACAAAATGTCAAAGGAGATATAATAAAAAATTAGTTCAGCGCTAGAATTGATTAATTTAACATCTATACAAATAAATGTTTATCTTTTAATTTATTATTTTCATATAAGAGTTTAATTATGGAGAATACCTCTATACCTACGAATTTCCTCTTCATACAAAATTTTAAAATTTTTAGGGAGTAAGACCATATCTCCAATATTAGAAACTGGTGAGCAGCAAATTAACACATTCACGAACTTCAAGAAAATAGTACCTACATTATGTGATATGCCAAGTACTTTCGGCTGGCTAAAAATATAATTTTTGCATCAACATATCAAATATCTATTAATCTGTAAGGAAAAACGGTTCGGTATTGAAATATTCAATCCATCAACAAGGAATTTGTTCCAGTTACATTGTGAATATAATATGGTAATGGAATACTTGCAGGTTTTCAGTATTAAAAGAAGGTTCTTCTCATCGTGTATTGAAAATACCATTAGAATAACATTTTATACCTTATATACCTTTATACCTTTATGAGCTAAAGAATTATCTTCCTTTAAATATTTGCATACCAAGAAAATGCCGGCAAAGCTTAAAGCCCCTGCCTAAGTGCAGTAGTTTACAGTTTAAAGCTTGCCTAAAAGGGGACAACCATAGGGTACCTAGGCGACGCACAATATCTAATCAATCAATTCGAAGCCTGTCACATAAAATAAGCCGCAGTCGACAGGAGTTGATGAAGGTTGACATTAGGATTTACCTCAGATGGATAGCAACAAGCATACTCGACTTCCTTATCTGCTACCACTATCCAGGACTCTGGGATATTGAATTCTGAGGAGATGACGACACCTTCTCACCCGGACCCGGTGTCTAAAACTTTTGGATGAGTAAATAATGCATCATCCTTTTCCCACTACCGGCTCTTATAGTGGCCCTTTCTCCAGAATGTAAAATTTTTTTATTGAGGTACCTCGGAAGGTGTGCAAATACCTGGATGCCTGGGAGGGCGGCTGGACCCTGTCATCTATCCGTTTTTCATCTTTTCTTCAACCCTTGACGATATGGGGCTCAGTTATAACATACGAGGGTATGTTGTATGAGAGAGCGGTGCCCATTGTCATCTTTGGGACAAAACTTTTGAGAATTATTCCTGAAAAAGGTGTGTTTGCCTCCATTTCATTTTCGTGCTTGCCGACGGGTTCTCGTTGCAAAACGTCCTGCTAAAACAACAATGAAGCGCCGCAGCACACACCGCCCGTGGAGGACCGGTGACAAAGTTGCCTGGCCACATACATATATACATATATTTTTATATATATATATTATGTATATGTACATACGTTGCCACGTACTTGCAGCGAAAATGTGCAAAAAGGGTAAAAAAATGGGATGAGAAATAACTGAAACACCAAAAAGAGGGAGAAAATCTGGAAAAGCATTTTCTTCGAAATGGCAGCACAAGGGCAAGGTGCGGGGGAGGCGGTGGGTGGGTGGGTGGATGTATGGGCGGACGAAGGAGCTGTTCGCGCCCCATTGTGCCAGCTCCTTATACGATTTCTTCCCTTTTCTTATTGTTGTCATTTTGTTTGTGTCTACGCCAATATGATGTATCCATGGCCTGCCTGTTGCGAAGGTGATCCTCCCACCCGCGGGTCGTTCTAACTTTTCCCGCCCACCGAGCGCCCGGATCCCGCCTATGTGTCCTGGAAGAGACTCGAACAGCACCGGGGGGTAAACTCGCGTCCTGCCCGCCCGCATACCTGCCACCGGGTCACCCGCCATCCTGCTCAGACTTATCTCGACGATTGGGTATTGTTAGAAATTAAAAATAAATGGAAATATAAATTGACATCGCCGGGACAGAATCGAAATCCGGCCGCGGGGTATGGGGAAGGGGGTGGTGGAAAGGACTGGGGATGGTCCGGATTCAATTTCAAAGCCTTAATAGCTGCGTCAGCTCGGGACCACCTCACTCTCTGGATAGTAGTCAACTTTGTCCCTTCTCCCCATATGACGTCATCGGGGTATTATTCCTGCAGCGCAGCGTATATGATTTTCCCCGAACGCTTTGACTTAAGGCAGAAAGATTGCTCTTAAATTGGGATTACGCCCGGAGAGCCCGGCCCAGCTCCTGGGAAGCACTGGAAAATTGCCTTCGAAAGAGAATTTAAATGAAACGCGCTTAACTATTCTGGATACGAGCGGATTGTCGTGAATTTTTAACAAGCCCTGTGCTACCGTTCCCGGCGGCGGCGGCACAAGCCTGAGACGTTTTCCCTTTGGGGCCCGCCCGGTACAACGTCATTATCCGCGTTGATTTATTCGAAAAAAAATTAATCCTGTCATTTGCCGAAGTATCCTTCGAAATTGCTCTGGATTGAGGATTATTCTCCTGGAACTAGGGCATCTTCAAATTGTCGGCATGCATCTTGCACCTTAAATGTAGAGAATTTTAATAAGTCACATATCATAACCCTTTTGTTGACTAGAACTACCAAAATAATTACTGCGGCTCTGGGTCAGATAAAGACAAGAAATCACTATTTCTTAAACACTAGGCCTTAATCTTTCAATAGATACGAAAATAACCAAGATTTTCTTTAAATATGGGTCAATCAAAATCAAATCATGCAAATAACAGAGCTAAGTAAGTTTTTGCTTTTTTGCAACCACCAATCTAACTTAAATGTACTATAAGATCGTAACCAAAAATGGTTATATTTAGAGTTGGTTTTCAAATGACAACGCTTTTTTTGTATTCGAAATCATAAAAAGACTTAATATTCCAGTTTTGTCGCATTTAGGGCCACTATGTATAGTATACATATGTACATATACCTACTATACATATATGTTAGATTACTTTTTGTTCATTTTTGAGTATTTTACAACATTCATAACAAAAAGTCGAGATCGCGTATGTTTAAAGAGTTGCTTCTTTTGATTCAAGAAAACAGTTTCGTAACTGTTTATGATGACAAAATTTGCGAAGACCAAGAATCCCGCATTGAAATTATACAACTTTTGGAGATTTTTAATTGAGCGAATTAAAAATGACAACTCAATTGATGACAATAAATTGTAATGTGTCCATGAAATTTCAAAAAGAAACCTTAATATATGGTACATTGGTTATGAAAAAATAAATTATAGTATTGTCAGTTCATTCACTGCTTTTAACCAATTTCTTAATCTCCTTAATCAATAATATTTCTATGCCCAACTCAGAACAAACGCAAAACTAAAAATACAATTGTTATTCAAGAATAATCGTATTTAAAGTTAAAAAAAACTTTATTTGAAATTGAAACAGAAGGAGGAGAGCGGATTTTTAATATTTTGGGGATCATCAAAATTATGGCTTTCATATTTTGTTACCAGGTCTACCACAAAAACGGCTATACGTAAAATGTTACTCATACCCTCTTAAACAACAAAATAATACTAAAACTAATTTAGTATACGTACAATAGAAGAAAGTTTTGGGTCATTTTGGAACGCTTTGAAAATAAGGAATTAAAATTTTACAATATATGGTCGTATTTAAAACTTCTTACTATACATATATTTTTTATGGTTTTCCATTGTACAGAACCCTCAGTGCACGAATCCGACTAGCACTTGACCAGTTTTTTATTTGCTTATTTTAAATCAGACGATAGCCATCAACATACATATATTTTGTTATTTTTGTTTCAGATAAACAGACTTCATTTTTGTTATGCCCTTGTAATTATATATTTTTTCATAAAATAAAAAAAAAGACAATATTAAAGATAGGTACATTAAAAACCGGCCACCTAGTCCAAAATGCTCTCATAAAAGCAATAAAACCAGAAAACTATTGCGTTATACAGTCAAATATATCCAAAAAAAACTTCGTTCTTCTATCTCGGCAATACATGAAATATAACCAACGGCCGCAATAAATAAGAAATGTTTAGGTCGACACTTGTGTGAAGTGGCCTTTGTAGTTAACTGCTTGAAACCAATAAATGTTAATTATGTTTCATAATTTTTAATTTGATGGCTCCAGACTTTCGGACAGTGCTAAAATTATCTCGCCTCCCGACATCCCTCCACACTTCTACCACCCTGTTGAGTGTTGGCCGTGCCACTGGCGCCCCCTCTAGTAACAGATGTGCGAAGCTGACAATCTTTCTGCTAATAGGGCTTCTGGCTTCATGTCCACTTATGAGGGCATACGAAGGGCATCTTTCTTGGAACGACCACCGAGCGGCAGTCAGCAACAGAACCGGAAACGGAAAAGGTCAAAGAAAGTGTGCAGCCTGGTCCAATAAAAACCGCTGCAAAAACCAGACAAACCGGAGGCCCAACCGAATTTCATGTCCTGGCAATTTAGCGATGGGCCCGGAGGGCTCCGGCTTCAGTTGGACTAGACACAGCCACCGGCTGCCCGAGCGACCGACGACCATCCACCGCGGGTGTGGTGGACCCACTTTCCTCGAGAGTTGTTTTTCCGCCATAAATAACAATTATTACCCAGCAGGCGGATCATAAAATCAAAATTAATATTTACCGTCCACGCTGGTGGAACACGCTTTCGTTACTGGAGCGCTTCAATTTTTGTCCTCCGCATCCCTTTGGGGGATATAAAAAAAGGGAATAATTGCAATAATAAGGTCAGCCACCTTGGAAGTAGTCAGGGCGGGGTTTGGCTTATTTTTCCTTTAATCGGGTGCGCCAAATTACATCCCATTCCTATTAATTAACCTATAAAAGATTCAACGGTTGGGGACACACACTTCACATTACATATTTACATATACTGAGATATAGCAAAAAATTATGTTTAATTCAATTTAAAAATATTTGTCCCCTTTTATTTTTATATAAAATCGTGTTTTTGATCGCAAGCGACATGTTGTGACATCACAATAATAGCCGTAGAAAAACATCAGAACTATATATGGTAACCGATTTTTAAATTACGATTTAAATAAATATTACCAAGTACCAAAAAAGTGAAAATTGGTACAGAACTTCAATGCATCATTATAAATGAAATGTCAAAAGTCCACATCGATCCCACTTCTGTTAAAAATTTTATTCAAAGTCAAAGGTCAAAAACAAAACTCGGGTTTTTACATTTCAATTTTAATGACACATATACTAATAGTATACATAAGGTCTATTCTATACCAATTTTCAGTTCTATGCGGATTTTCCAAAATTTAAACTTTTACTGGACTAACGCTGTAACTAGCCGGATTAAAAGTTCCAACCCAAATTTTTCTATTCCTTTTATGAAACTGACATGAATGTATCAATCGGAGTTGAAGAGTTATATAAACAGTTTCAATCCACATTTCGATTCATATTAAGAAACAAACAAGTTTTCTTCTATTGTCTCTAGTTTTCAGCTAGTTTGCATTTCAAATATTTTACTTGTAAAATAAAGTTGGCAATTGCAAAAAGTATTTGGAAGGAAGAAAAAATAGCAACGACTTTCATAATTAAAAAATGCCATATTTTAAATTTGTTAAACTAACAGGCCAACATTGAATTTGGTGCCGGATAATATTATAGATAAATCATTTCAAACAAAAAATTTTCAGAACAATTTAATCCCAAAATATACCCATAAAATTTCAGTAATTTATAACTTTAAAAAAAAAAAAAAGTTTTTAAATAGAATATTTTCATGAAACCTTCTCTATTCATTAATTTAGAAAATAAATAAACTTTTAATTTTCCCATCAATTCTCTCTTTTCTCATTTTGGATAGAAACTGAATGCAACGAAAACGCAAGCTTCATTTTGAAGTAAACTGAAAAACTTGCCTTCTATAAAATTTTGTTTTCTTGATCGTTAATGGATTCAGATAGTCAGCATTTTTAGTTATTGACCATTTATTGTTGTGTTTTTAAAAAGAAATCATTTATAATGAATAAGTAACGAATACTTATCTCTGGTGAAATATAAGAAAACTTATTTAGTCCAATAAATTATGAATATAAAAGTTATTTGAGCAAAGAATGTTGCCATCTACACTTAACTACCGAGCATTTGGCATGGCATCATGACGGTATTAAAAATTTTATTTTTCCACAGACAAATATTTTTCTTGTTTACTAGCATTTATCGTACTACCATCAAAGATAAAGGAAAGATATAATTTTTGCTCAAAATCAGAGTTATTCGGTCACAAACACACCACTAAATTCATACAAAGTCATATTTCTGCAGTTTCATAACGTCTATCCTATTTCTGGTTTATACCCAAGGCGAAGGTTCTTGCTCTGTAATAACTATTTAGCAAATGTACGTTCCCCCAGTATCTTTTTAAAATCCATTCCATTTGTGGTATTTTTATGAAGGACATTTTCTGCATGAGCTTTAGTATCCTCTACTTTTTCGCAATAAACCGTGGAAGAGCTAACGAATTCGCGTGAATCGCTTCCTGCAATACCTCAATTTAGGTTAAAAGCGCACAGCCGTTCAATCATACGTGGAATCCTGTGTGAAACAAGAAAACAAGCGTAAAATATGCTCGAGGAGCAGTCGATTTCGTGCACATAAAATCGCATGGAAGAAATGCAAATAATTTTTCGTGAGTGAACTCCTCCTGCACTTACGGAAAATGAGCGTTTCCTTCGTTTTCCCTTTGCCCGCCCTGCCCGCTGCGGCGCGAGGAAAAGGGCTCCATCACTCTGCGCAAACATTTTCGTCAGAGCAAGGACGTAATCGAGCGGAAATCATGTAAACGAACTTTTTAAGTTGATCGCTACAATTTCCTTTTATGTAAACACCATAAATCCCCGAGTCCTCCCATTCTTGTGGAATGCTCCTCAGCATAAAAACGAAGGGAGAAATAACTCAAAGCAGCGGCGAACAGCAGCTAGCAGCTAGCTGCGATCTTGGCAGACGCTAAGTACCCAAGAACAATTATGGGTCCGGGCGCGGGGGACGGCGGCGGCGCAGTTAGCAGCCGGGCAAGTGGCACTACGGCGCAGATAGAACATAAATGGCAAAGTTGGTTAATTTAAGTTCCATCTCAGAATCCGGACTTGGATGGCTGTTTTTTTTCGCCTCCCCCATTTTTTCTTATATTGTTCCCGGATTCCCGGGTATTTTGCGCGCCCGAGTACAAGAAGTAGCTCTGGAGTCTGGAGCACGGCTCATTACTGGGCCTCCTCCCGGCTCAATCGAGTGTGTATCACGGACAATTTTGTGCTCGTTCGCCGTGATGCTGTAATGCTCTGCTTAATCGACAGAAACAATTACTGCGTCGTCCTCCCGAAGTGGTGGGCTCTGCTCGCATGTGGAGCACTGGCATAGGAAAAAAAAATCGTTCGTTTCATTTCGTCCCCGAGACGCTTTCAATTGGTAGGACCGTAAAAGAAACCCGAATCGCTTCGACAGAGTGAGCACAGGTTAATTGTCCTTAGAATGCGTCTTCAGTCAGTCTTAAGTGAGTGAAGTACCCCTCGTGACCACTTTCGCTGGACCAGTTTAATATTATGATTCCCACTCCAGAAGACTGGCGTTTACTGCCCCGACCTGATAGTACCACTTCAATCATTTCATTGTCCTCGCCCCTCCATAGTTAGCTAAACCTCTAAAAAGCTAACAACAATTTTGTTTCAGTTATGCATGAAATTAAGTGAATATTGAGGATTTTAGTAAAGTCTATTTTAAATCCAATGTTCAAACTTATAGATGACGTATCAAAATTCTTAAATAGATAAATAAATAAATAGGTAAATTCATAATAGTACATACAATATAGCTGACTACTATCTAACAATAAGTGCTTACACTATCACTTAACTCAAAGCGAATATCAAAGGGAAAATTTAACAATTTTACAAAAATTGATTAACGCTTCTAATTATCGCACGGAAAATGTTATACTTGAAATATATACATGGTTTGTTTTTTTATATTTACACAATTCGTGCATGACAATTATAAACAAAAGATACGTAGAATGTATGTAAAACATATCTCATTTATAATTCGACATATAAAATTTAAATACATAATAAATGTACTTAATAAATATTAATTATAATCTTTAAAACTTTGAATATATTAAGTATATCTCAATGTGAAATTTATTGGCCTAACTTTTCGTATATTTAAAATATGTACATAATGCTACAAGATTTTCCTTCCTTATGATTGACACTTGAGTTTGAATCGAATGAATATAAGGAAATGGCGTTCGTTGCGTTTGTGGCCATACTGAAAAATGTGTTCCGGATCTAAATGCCAACATTTTTTGGACGAGCAATATTTTTAACAAAATTTTAAAAAGTATCTCTATATCGGCAAATTTGGCAGGAAAATATACATACATATGTACATGCATAGAATGTATTTTTCACATATTATACATATATATACGAAAAGCGGCAAAATCCATATATTTTATAATATGTATACACGAAAATATATAAAAATACATTTCAGACGTATTAGTATTCTTTTTTATATTTTCGCATACATATTTTCCCGTGTGGGTCGACAATTTTTTATCGCCTTATTGATAAATTTATTCAGAATCGATTTTCATGGATATCGCTTAAAGTTGGAAATTTGAACCACCCTTTTGAAATCCGCCATCTTGTAGACATTTCAAGTATACCGCCGCGCCGTTTAGAGTATGTATGCAAACAGATAGACAGACAAAACTTCCAAAAAAATAACCTAAGTCATGCCGGAAAAAATCTTCTACTTTCCATTAAAATTCCCATCTGAATTGGTTCAGCTGCTCCCGAGATTAGCAGGAAGAAACAAACAGCTACTAGACATACAAACAGATAAAATTTTTAAAAACATCGTTTTGGGTTTTAAGAATACGTTATGCTTTAAAATCTCCTATGTTTCAAACGAATTTGAATTAAATTCAAAATTGAGAATATTACATCAACATATTTCTATCTTACCAAAGTTTTAAAATTTCGCGAAATTGTTAGAATCTATCGGTTTTTGAAATTAGCTTTTTATCAACAAGAAATCTTTCAAAACCAATAAAATATTATACTTGAATTTTGAAGTAAAGATGGAGAAATTTTTAAATCCATTTTTCTAAATCTAAGATTATAGATATTAGATCTGTCATCAGAATTTTATTATTTAAGGGTAAAGATAACAAGGGTAAAAATCGCAGATAAGATTCAAAATATAAAAACGCTATTTAAAGCTCTAGATAATAATTGTACGAAAATTTAATATAAAATGTATAACTGTTTATACTAACTCGGAAGAAAATAAAGAACTCATTGCCTTAGTTTGATAAAATTGTTAAGATGAGTTTCATTGGCTTTCATAAAGGGCAACACTTAGAAGATTTTAAACTAAATTCAAAAATTGTCTCAAATAAATTGTTTTTACCGCTTAGTTATCATGTTAATATAAGTCGTTTAGATCACTGAGCTTTAAGATTTTGCCAAAATAATTTCATACAAAATATTTCTTTTCAACCCAAAGCATTTTTTTAAACAACAATTGTGGTTTAAACCAAAATATTGGAAAAGGTATGAATTTACATGACAAAATGGTCATTTTTTGCATTTATTTTGCAAACCGAGGCGCAATAAATAAATAAATATAGCTTGAACCCCAGATTTTAACGATTTTTTAATATGATTAAAATATTAAACGAATTTTTACTTGTAACTTGAGAATTTATACTGAATCGTACGAATGATCAGACACAAGAGGAATTGACTTCTAGATGAAATTTAAATTACACTCAAAACAAAAATTGATAAGACAAAAATAAGTAAAATCAAAGTTTGTGTAAACATACACGTGCCTTTTAAAATAATTTGTTCCAAACTTCCGATTTGTGTGATTTTTAAATGCCACAAAATACAACTACTACTTTTTTTCGAAAATGAGCTCGGAGTTTTATTCAACTGGTTAGTAGCCCGATTCTAAAGATGGTAGTCAGCTTCTATAGATCCAAATTATCTATATAAAGAGCAATCACTGAACAAAAATGGCCCTACCCTGCGTTAACTGCAAATTACTAGGGGCCGTGCACACGTGCACAAAAGCAGCCTTCGAAGTAATTCTTAAAGAAGAGCCTCGAGCACCGTTGAACGAAGTAAAACTTGCGTAAAATTAGGAAACCAGCGGCATCAGCATATCTTCCGCTACCTGAAGCCTGGGGGTGGCGTAAAGTAAAGCATCTTCGGAGACTCCTACGCTTTGTTAGCTTAAGGAGCTCCAGCAAGTGGCCCGGTTTCTATCGATGGAGATCCTGCAAAATACGCTTAAGATTTTTTTTAAGTTATGATTAACAACAAACGATTTTGGGGAGTGCTTACTTTAAAACTACTTTAAAACTACTTTAAAAACAACTAAACCATTCAAGTTTGTGATTTTAGCAATTTTTATTAAATTTTTAACTGACAAGGTGAAGAATATCGACTTATGTATAACTTACATTACAAGGGAACTCCTATTTTTATTGCAGATTCGAACTTTTCTTACCTAACTTAAAACATTTTTTTGAGTTGTAGATGGCGCTGTAATAATTCAAAATCACGCCTCGAATCACGTTATATATTTATACATAAGGCATATACATAGGTATAAATAAAGATTAATAGGATATTTTCGTAAAATAGGGCAAGATTTTTCTTGGAAAAACTAAATTTAAAATAGACTGAGAAGGGTAAGATAGACCCTCAGTAAACCTAGTATTAAGCAAGACACGTCTTATTTTTAAATTACTCTTAATTGCAATTTGCTGTAAGTCTTAATTCGCATTAAACATTTACAATCACTTTTTTCTGGTCGTAACTGTTCAATCCAAATAAATGGCACTCGGTTTGTGCTAGCAGTGAATATGTAGCGAAAGGTAGTCACAAACGCAAACTTTGTTCTTGCTTAAAAATAAAACAAATATTCATAGTAAACGTGCCTGCTGATGAAATTCATTAATATTTAATAAAGCGAAAAAGTTTATTTTACTTTTAAACGCTAAAGATTAATTAACATTTTTCGTCATTCTCTTTTCCGAAAACAATATTCTGTTTTAGAGTTATTTTAAAATTTGTTTACCGATTCTTTGAAATTCGAAGACGTATTAAATTTTTTAACAATGTAATTTTTTTTACAATAGTCTCTTATTTATTTTATATACAATAAATCAGTCTATTTTCGATTACTTTTCATAAATATTTTGCAGAAAGTTCTGTGATGATATCTTGTTTCGTACGATGGTTAAGGGCCTTCCATCTTTTTGACGATATTGCCAAAAAGCTTTATTTTATAAGGAAGCTGATTTAACGACCAACAAATTACTTCTAACAACGATGAAATGAAAACTTTAAAGCATAGGAAAATTTAAAAAGGAACAGAATACCTGTCTGAACTTAATTTTGTCCTATTTTGACCATATATTTAATATGAGAGTCATGATTAACAGTAGACTTGATTTTAAGATTCAAATTTATTATATTACTACTAAAAGTAATTTTGTTTTGGATTTTATCCTTTATTAGACGTTGGTCTAATGAAATTACATACCGTTTCGTATTGAGATCTTTGTATATTTAAATTAAATTAATACAGAACCAATTTCTCCCCATATACAGTAGACTCGCGATAGTGTGAACATTCGGTCCAGTGAAAAATCCGATGGAGTGAACAGCAAAAATTTTTAATAATTATAGATACCTATACGTTTGTACGGATTTATGAAGGATGAGGTACTATCCTTCATAAATTCGTATACCTATTTACCTAAATGTTTATTCCCAAGAACTTGGATTTTATTTTTAATATATGTATATTGTTTAAAAAGCAAGGTATTTTTGTTATTTATAAGATTTTTTACTATGTACTTCTTACTTATTTAACACATCCAACATATCCTCTCGAAAAAGTGAACATTTCGAAAAAGTGAACACCCTTGGCTTTTTTGTGTTCACTATATCGCGAGTCTACTGTATTATATTTTAAAATCATTAAAAAATATAGGTTCATCATAGAAGTCTCTATCGTGGCTTAAATGAAAGTCTGAGTCATCTCTATAGCCCTTTTTATCATACAATAATAACCCCCTGCATTAATCAATTGTAATGATTTTCATGAATGGTCAAAAAAAGGTCTTTAATACTTTTTAACCCTATTTTGCTCGAAAATGGGAGCTGATTGAGTATTTTCATTTACGAATTTGTAATCTACAGAAAAAATCCTATAGAAAGGATCTCTACCACTTGTTCGGCAACAAAATTAGTGTTGTCTTGTGTTATTTTATAATTATGTGTGTATTGTAAAGTCATTGCAGTGATATTTACTTAAATAAATAAATAATTAAATTTGATTAAATCTTATTAAATAAAATGAAAAAACTCGATGTATGTACTCTAAGCATGAAAAGATCCATATTTACAAAATTCTTAATGTTACGAACTGAAATATATATAAATATGAACTTATATCCGTTTTGTTACTTCCATGAATTAAAAGTAATAAAAATGATAATCTATATCGTAAAGAAAGGGTCTCGAAACACGATTTAATACATCCTTTTCAATCATATTTCACACATTACTTGTCAATGGTTTAAAAGCACGAACGAAATCAGTGTGACATTTCCCTAAAAGAAATTCCTCAAATCAGTCTCAACAAAGCGTTCAGCAATTCCTTTACAGGACATGTAAAAGGGAGGAGAGTCCTTTAAAAGTATAGAAAAGCGACAAATTCCAACACATGTAAATTTTGTGCAGGCGATCGGAATCGCAGCGATAAATGTCACGAAAGTAAAATCTACCAGCAAAGCTCACTGGATTTCTTCATTTTTTTTATCTATTTATTTATTTTTTTTCTTATTTATTTCTTACCTTTCACTTAACAGGCACAGTCAGCTAGAAGCACGCTGTCTTCAGGGGCTATTTCGTTTAGTTTTAGTATCGCGGGGATCTCGAGTCAACTCCTTGTTTAGCAAAAGGTACAAGATAAGGGGCGCAGGCAACTGCCCTAATACATCAGTCCGTGGTATCAGTGCCGGGCAGTCGAAATGGCAACAAAACAAAACGATAGTCAACAACTGGCTGGCCTGAAAAATACATATATAGGTACTTCTATTGGGAAGAGTCCCGGAGGCCCCCCCGCTTGGAATGGGAGCACCCCAGAAGTGCCCTGGGAGACAACGAACGGTGGCGACGGGAATTTTGTGGCGAGCCGTGAACACCAGAACCTTCTTGGTATAAAATAATGACTTATCGTGATCACGACTACTCCATAAGACATTTATAGACGTCAAGAGGAGCTAGGGCTCTGGAGGAAATGAAGGGCTAGGGAAATGTCGTGCTATCGCAGAGCCCTCGCGGGCTCCGGCCAGAAGTGAGGAACTCCGGCAGAGAACTTGGGAACAGTGAAAACGATTACGCTAGGATAAAGTTAGAATTTCGATAAGCATGACGATGTCGACCAGAACAACGACTATGACGACAAGTACTAGGACCCCGCGACATGTTGACTACGATGAGGACGACAACGAGTACGTCGACATCAACGACGACGACGACGACGACGACGACACGCGATAACATAGGGCACGAAGAATTGCACTCTCGTCCAGCAATCCCTGCAGCAGTGCCCGGCACGGAAAGAAAAGGTAAGAAGGGCTCTGCGCCCGCTATAGTTAAAAGTAAGAAATTGTACAATTGTACCGGGCTTTTTCCTCCGCCCTACCGCCCTATTCCCTTCCCAACCAGCCCACCATCCAGGATCCAGGGGCGCTGAAGGAGGAAGCCCTTCGGAACCACTTCTCGATGGGCATTACTCGGTTTTCTCACGTTTGCGTTATATTCTTTGCTAGGTCCATTAAGTGCGATAACAGAGCTCAATGGGGTCGCCGCTTCATTCCAATTGCACGATAAATAGATGTCTTATTGGCACGAGTTCATTAAATTTTATGGATGGCCAGGGAGGAGCCGCAGATGGGTGATTTGCGAACTGGCGTCCGCCTGCAGGTCGACTTCGACTGGATTATAACATATTTATTCGATCCGGATGAATTTTTCATAAGGTGCCGACCGGGAGCAATAGGGCACCAGGACAGGAGTCTGGTTAAAGCCGCCTCCGGGCCCCCCATCACAGACAGGAAGGACACTTCTTTAAGGGCCAAAGGGACTCTTAGATTGCCACTTTGTTCCACTGGGAGCATAATGAAGGCAGTAGACATGCAATTTTATGATAGCACATACTTCGCAATTTTTTTTCTTTCTAGATTTAAAAAGGGTTTCACAGATACTGACGACAAGGTTCAAAAACCAGCAAGAGGAGTTTTTACTATACTTAATAACTATACAATTTTTTTTTTTTTTCTTTAAATACCCTTATCTATCTCTCGTGCTCCCAAAGGATTAACATTGACCTATTACTGCTTAATTAATTTACTAACTACTCCACAGGGATTGATCTACAAGTTATCATTCATTGGTATGCAAATTAAGCTCGGCACCGACCACTGCCCATAGATAGTTCTATGGGATAATTGGCGAATTGCTCAATTCAAATTAATTGAACTATTCGCGGTGTGCAGTGTGGACTATCATAAATCTGCTAATGTGGCCGTAGTAGAAATTACTGCAGAAAAAGAGAAAATTTTACGGTAGGTAGGTATTAATTCCCTGAAAGGACTTTCTTTTACATATGGCTAATTTCACCACAATTTAAATTAATACCTATTTGCGCGACTAATTAGAGCATTTCCATTATTTTACTCTATCAAACAAAATATTCAAAATAATTTTTGAATTTCATAATTAAATAGCTCAATGTTTGTGCAGGTTAATATTGTAAATTGTATTGCATTTGATATTACATGAAAAAAAACATCAATCGTATAGCTACTTAAAAGATTTTTTTCCAGTACCAACACCCGAAACTCGTCGAATAAAAACTGATATTGATAAGGACACGAAAAAAGTATCGATACTTTTCGGTATCGATTACTTTGTATTCGATACTCGATACTTTTGCTCATATCAGCACTTATGCAGTAGGTACTATAACCCAATTTATATGAAAACATTTATGTCAGACTTTTTAAATGTATTCGCTGGAAGCTGGAACCCATAAATTTATTTCGTTTATGCTATTAATTATAATTGGTATCATATAATAGGTATTTTTAAATTATTTAAAACAAGTCATATACATATCAAAAGTTCCATGCCATGCTTAAGAAAGGGTTCCGTAGCTGTTACTATACACATGCATACACATCCAGACACACACACACATACAAACACGCGCTTGTATAGTTTTTGTGGTTTTTCCCAAACAGTTGTTTGAGTCCAAATAAGCATAATTTGGTCGGCTATCTCTCGTAAACTATTTAACTACAGTCAGTGTTGTTATTTTTAAAAGTTATTTCAGTCTATATGCTAGTATTCTAGATTTTTTTCAGATTTTTTCCGATATTCGGTCAGGGTGATATCTTAGCCGACACAAACCTAATTGAAAATGGCCACTTTGGAGTCGAATATTTAAAAAACAGGGCATAATTTTGAAAAACGATTTAAGAAATCTCATAATAATTTTAAATTCCCTTTTCATCGATATCCCACTCGATGGGGTAAATAAACATTTTTTTTCATCCCCAATCCCCACTTTTCATGTAGCCTTAAATTTTTTTTTTTTTTTTCCAAAATGTTAATACACATCTTTGCAATGGGTATAATTATTTATATATAAGTGTACCAAATTACAACGCTATAGTCCTAATAGTCTCTGAATAAAATGACTGTGACATATGGACGGACATGGCGAAACTAGAAGGGTTCCTTGTTTTGTTACAAAACCCTAAAAACGAAAAACTTTGCATGGTCTAAACTCGTTAACCATTGAGTTAAGAATATTCCTTCAGAATGTGTGCAGGCAATATGTACATAATTAAACATTATATTTTAGGACATTTTACACACATTCATATTATATATTATGCTTTTACATAAAAGAAAGTTATCATTAAAACTTTGTTAAAATATAATGTGGTAAGTACATAGTTCTTTAACAGGTTTTAATTTATTGGGGTTCAGTACTTTTTGAGATATCGTGGTCAATGCCAAGAGATTTTTTTAGAAAAGTTATTGTAGATTTAATATGATACTCGTACTCTACGAAACGTCACTTCTTTAAGCCGACATAACTCTGTAAATTTTAATCGATTTTTATGAAACTTAGAAAAAGTATTCTTAAGATACCATACTAAAAGAAAATGTGAAAATTTAACAATCAATTTTTTGTTCACCTAATTAAAATATAATCCCTTGAAAGAATTTCCGTGCTGTTTAAAAATTCTAATGCAACTGTTACGATCTGCCGTTTTAAGCTATTAAATTCTAAGTTATCGATTATTAAACTTTGCAAAGAAACCAACCGCATCAAAAACAAAAATCTTATTATGAATTTACAACTAAACATACAATTAGACAAGCAGATATACCCTCGTTTAATTTTAATAGCATGTAGAAATTATGTAGAATAGAAGCGCTGTTCTTCGAAAGTAAATAAGTAGTAAGTAAATTATGTATATGATTATCATTATTTGTTAACTTCTAGAACCGAAATGGCTTGATGGATTCCAGTATTCGGTATCAAAATTAAAGACTAGATGACACGTCTCAGTTACATACATATGACGTCATAAAAATCCAATATGGCGGATGCTACAAGCAATAATGTTAACCAGGAACAAGATATGAATTAAAAATGATCAAGGCCCACAAGGTTTAGTGGTTTTAAAAATAATTCTTTTATGAAGATACACCTCATAAATAACAAATCATGCATTTAAGGGTTAAAATATAGCGAAGTACTTTTTTACCAATACATCGACATTACACTGTATCTCGATGAGCTTCAATAAAGAAAAAGCCAAAAATAATCTCCTTTTAAAACTGTAAAATCATTTACGCTCTGCTGGTAACACTATTGTGACTACATCCTTAATAATCATAAAAGTTATGAAATCCGTCTTCCTCTTCCTCAAAAGCCACCTAAATCTCGAAAACTCCTGTCTCTCCAGGTCGAGAGTGCACAGCCGGCGAAAGCCCGTCCATTTCCCTATCACTCCTGGTGAAATTTTTCACCGTGCATGCGCACAAAGAATACAACCGGGTTCCACATAAAATCGTAACATGGGCGACGCGTCGCGCACATGATTCAGCTCCTAGTCCTTCCGCCGGGTCCTGGGAAGCATCCCTGCTCCGGTGCTCAGCCGGAACGTGTGTAGTTGTGAGCCGCTCAATCGGCAACTCCTGGGAAGAACGGTGAAAAAGCCCTCTAATCGCACCCACGTAACGTGCCCGGCTTTAGCTTTTACGACTAAAAACGACAGGAAGTGCATTAACTTGAGTTCTCTTTAACGGTAAAAAAAAGAGAGGCCGACAGCGGAAAAAGAGAAAGGGTTTTTGGAACGAGAGTATTTTAGAATGGCTGGAGAAGTTTGGTTTGGCACCGGCTGGCGCTGTCCCTAAATATTATATATTGTGGCAGCAGCCATTTTATTCCATGACCTTCAAAGCTCTTTTTCTTTTTTTTTTGTTCATTCAGGGAATGGATAGATTCTGTTTACTTTTTATGAATTTTTATATGCCCAGACGTGTAAATTATTTCACGAAATTTTAAGCGATTTTATTCCTTGCAAACTGCATGGTATTAGTAATTGGAAGCTTTTTTAAAGAAAATTATAATTATTTCTGTCTTTATACGAGTAGACACGTATTAATTTTAAAATAGGGATAAAGAACTTACCCACTTCTGCCACAATACTCAAACAGTTTTACTAAATTGTTTACATAACTTTATTTCTTTGTCATGAAAACTGTATAATACTACTGTTTGTCTGTGATTTTCGAATTTTCAGCTTTAAAAGACTTTTTCCTTTTACTTATTCGAATACTAAAACGAATCTAACGTCACAAAAATAATAGTTTAAAAACTCAAACCCACCTACGCTAAAGCTGAAAACAAGTATAAAATATTATACAGAAAGATCAAAACTCTGATTCAAAGATTTTGGATCAAAAATTGTTGTAGTCGGATGCCTACCTTTAGATTCGTATAAAAATTTTTTAGCCTCCGACTTCAACTATTTTCAATCAAAGACCTTGTAATAAAATATGTATGTATATTGAAATGAAGTATAACTATATGTCAAATCTCATATTTAATTAATATCAAATTCTGAAGATACAAACGGAGACAAAAATTAATTTTTATTGGAAATTAATGCAAAATATGGTTAACATATGTACATGTTGAACAGTTAAACTATTTTTATATCTTAGAAAAAGTATGACACATTAAGTTGAGTTAGGATTAAATTTTAAACAATTACTTTTGCCTAAACATTGCGAGAAAAGAAAGTTTTAGTGAAAAATCTTTAAGCTTTAAAATTAATTATTAAGTCAATTTATCATACGTTTCAAAAAAGTTTGATTTTTTTGTCATCGTTTTTTTAATTTGTTTAGAGCAAATATACGCGAATTACGCCAGAATTAAAACTATTTTTACGAATTTTTCTTTAAATATCTCATAAACTATGAATCGGAGCTTTCACAAGTTTTAAATTAAAATACTTGAATAAAGGGCCTGGGTATGCTCTTTCTATAAAAAAAGAAAATGCTTCAGATCTTGCTGCATTTTCTATTTTTCTATACACTGCTATAATTGTGCAAATTCCTACCGCAATGCTAAATGATAAATATTGAAAAAATTACTGGCATTCGAAGAAAGACGCGAGTCAATTGAACTACATACACGTGTTTAACTGAAAAATTATAAAAAATCGTAGAAGAAGGGAACTTATGTTGAGATATTTTGCATTTATCTATTTATTAAATGAAGTTAAACCACGTTACTTAAAGCGATACTACATATCTCTAGAGGCCAACATATTTGAAAGAACTGAAATAAATTGTTCAGACCTTATCTGCATTTTTCTAAAATATTATAGGTACTATTCAAAAAATGTTAAGAAACTATCGGTCTTAAATAACGTTAGGAAAAAATAATTTCTACATCCGCCTATATGTTTTTATTTAAAACCTGATACAATCGGTTAAGTACCTAGCCGAAAAAGAGAAAAAATAGTCGTCATCACCACTACATACGAGTATTATAAAAGAAAGTCCTCCGCCGCGTCTGTTTGTCTGTCTGTCTATTTGTTCTCCGTAACTATTGAACGGATTTTCTTCCAATTTTCACAATTAAATAAATTGATTCACGGGAGAGTTTAAGATGTAGCATAATAGTTGTATGTATAAGTATTTATGCAAAGAAAAATGAATACTTTTAGTATCGCAACTTTTACTAACGCAGTGCACGCAGGCATTAAGGCACATATATGTAAACAAATTTTCTATGATTAAAGTAATTAGTATAAGGTAATTTCTTCACAAAATAATCTTTAAAATTTCTGATTTATCTACCTACCCCACTATTAGTAAAAAACTATCTACCGCCTAGCTTATTAAAGGGTTCTCAAAGCAAAAGCTGCTCGTATAAAATTGTTTTGCTAATACTACACTTTTTTCTACAAAAATCGTACACATTTACACATCGAATCAAATCAAATATGTTGTTTTTTTTAACTTCATCAACAAATAACTAACTGTACCTACTAACATATACATATACTTAACTTATGTACATTTACTGAAGATCGAAAAATTAAAACACTAAAAAACTTTTTCTGTTTTCCTGAAGAGTTTGGAGTTTACTTACATAAACCTATTTCAACAAATAGGCTCGTTTTTTCAGTTCCAAAAAATCAAAAATTATTACAATTTAAAGGATTTTTTGTTGAAGCCCGGAGGTACTTTGCATTTGCTCAAACCTAACCTCGACTGAGCCGAACAGAATTATATCAAGAATAAAAAATATTAGTGAGGTTAAATCAGTTCGCGCACATTTTGCTAACGTTAGTGAACTGAGTAAGTTTCATTCGCCTGGAATATCAAAACTTCTGACAAACTGAAACTTCGCCTTATTACGGCTGGCGAACATTTGCCAAAAATTGTATTCTTTATGTCAAATCCAGACGAATAAAAAGTTTCACAATTATAACTAAAACGAATAGATTTTAGCATTTTTGTACACCCAAATAAAGTTCGTATCACACTGGCATAGCAGCTGTTCGAAGCCGAAGTATCAAACCTCATGTTCGAAGCTGAAGTATCATTGCACGGTCAATAACTCTAAATCCCTGGTCACTCTCTTTTTGTTTCTTGGACAGAGCAGACGCAGACACTCCAGTGAATAAATTAGCAAAAGTGAAACCACACGTGTTTTCTTAACCCCCTAAACCTTTAAAGTTCTTTAACATTTTTTGGTCCTTCGAGCCGGATAGACGTGGACATAATTTCGTTCTCGGATCGTTTTGTTCACTCGAAACTATAATCGCGGATCGACTTTCCGGCAAGTATAGACATCGCGGCTACCTGTGTAGCTCATACTTTACCGCGTGTGCCGTCTAACGGGAAGGTGAAATTACCGAAAAGTACGCCTGTGTCGCTAAAGTGCTAAAATTTCTAAACTATAACACTGTTTACGCGATCGGTGGCTCGTTTCTAAAACCAAAAAACCTAAAATTGTGGTCTGTGCCAACATAAATGCAACACGTGCTTATGCTACATTCGCCTGTGCTGTAGCATATACTTCTGCTGGAACTTCGGTCTGTGCCAACATCAACCAGTGTAGCTTAAATACACGTCTCAGCAGTCTTCGCCTGTGCAAAAGCCGATCCTGTGTCTTCAATTCTGGTCTGCGCCAACATATCTTCAACACGTGCCTCTATGCTGTACTCGCCTGCGCTGCAGCTAAACATAGCTTGAGATATCAGGAGAAGCAGTTCTACTCGTCCTCACTCTGTACTTGGAATTCTGTGAGTTCGTTCCATTTACTATTTTATTGCATATTATTACTTACACCCTACATAATATGTGAATACAATTCACAACTCGGCATAAGAGTCGGTACATAAAAGCTTTGTACCATAAAAGGGGAAGTGGATCCCTTGAGCTTTGAGCGCAACTTGTAGTATCAAATTAGTATTCATTGCCTAGTTCGCGGCGCATTTCTTTACTCTGGAACTTGAGTGACTTTAAGGACTCCACTCGAATTGGACACTATTACGGCGAGCTTTGAGTGATAGTTTTTCTGGAACTTGAGAGCAAATAGCTAATTGATTTTTTCGGTTAAATCACAGTGACTTTATTCGACTTACTCGACTTATTTCGAATTATTGTCGCGAGCTTTCATAGCTCGTTGAAGACATTTATTCTGAAGCAATAGTGACATTTTACGACTTGGTACTTTACGTATTAAAATTGTGCGCGCAGTTAATTTTAATTAATTTCGCTGATCCGAAGTGTTGAAAATTAATTCAACTGTTCAGAATGGAAATACTTAAAACTAAAGTGGAATCAATTTCGCAAAGAATCTCCAACTTTATTGCAAATGCCAGTAAAACAGGCAAAGAGAAGCGAAATGAGTCATTCCTAAACGCGCGGTTACAACTCCTTCAGAGTTATTGGGCTAAATTCACGGAGACATACGACAAATTACTTGAAAGCGTCGACGAGAAAACACTTACGACAGATGAGTTTTTCACCAAGGATACTTTTTCGGAAGTTGAGTGTGTCTATGTAGAAGCAATCAGTTGGCTTCAGGAAGAGCTTGAAGCTTTTCATACTCCACAAGAAGAAGCAGGTGTAGAGGAAGCAATGCTGCTCCATTCGACAGTAAAAACTAACTCCTCTTCACAAGCTATTAAACTTCCAAAAATCCAACTACCAAGCTTTAGCGGATTTTATATAGATTGGCCGTCGTTTCATGATACTTATTTATCATTGATTCACAACAACCCTTCTTTATCGGACGTGCAGAAAATGCATTATTTAAAATCAAGCATTACTGGTGAAGCATCAAAACTTCTGAAACATTTCGCTATTACGAGTGCAAACTACGACGCCGCTTGGAGTTTAATAGTATCTCGCTATGAAAATAAACGGGTTTTAGTCAATGCAAATCTTAATGAACTCGTCACATTGCCTCCTATGTCATCTGAAAGCCCTAGTGAGCTTAGAAGAGTGCTTGATAAATTTACACAAGCTGTGCGAGCTTTGGAGAACCTTTCTCGGCCAGTGAAAGAGTGGGATGACTGGTTAATTTATTTTTTGACCAATAAATTAGACAATTCAACTCGAAAGGATTGGGAAACTTCGCTCCCATCTTCCAAAGACATACCAGCTTTCGAGTCTTTGCGAACATTTTTGGAAACTCGACTACAAGCTCTAAGTGCACTAACAGAAACAAGCTCGTCAAAAGACAGTCCCACAATTAGAAAATCGAAATCTTATCCACGTTCTTCGAAGTCTTATATTAACACTCATCATGCTTCGTCAGGCCCCAAATGCAGCTGCTGCCAGAAAAATCATTTTATTTTATTTTGTCCAAAGTTCCGTGCAAAATCCGTTGATGAACGTGTCACATTTCTAAACTGCAATAAGCTATGCAGTAATTGTCTACGATCGACACATACAGTTGAAACTTGTCCTTCTACTAATCGATGCCGACAATGTAATCAACAACATCATACTATGTTACACAAGCAGTCTAATACTAAGGCTGATCAATTGTCGATATCTAGTCCATCGCATAATAGTGTTCCATCAACGTCGAACAATAAGGCTCCGGTCTCATCTACAACATCTCACCTAGCTAACCAATTCGGACATTCTCCAGTTCTACTTGCCACTGCTGCACTTTTGATTCAATCTTCTGATGGTCGCCAGCACCGCGCTCGTGCTCTGCTTGATCAAGGGTCAGAGTCCTCATTCATTACTGAAGGACTCGCGAATATCTTACACCTTAAAAAACAGCCAGTCAATGTTTCCGTATTAGGAGTAGGTCAATGCGATGCAGGGACTGCTCATGCTGTAGTTACTTACGACATAATTTCATGCATCGATTCTTCAGCTAAATACTCCGTTCAGTCGTTGGTCCTACCTACTCTTACTCACCTAATTCCGCCTAAAATAATTAATAGGAAAAACTGGTCTCATATTATTGCGTTACCGCTGGCAGATCCAGATTTCGACAAGCCCTCAACAATAGACCTTATACTAGGAGCAGACGTCTATTGTCAGATTCTTCAAGCTGGCGTCCGACATGGACCAATCGGAACTCCTGTGGCTCAGAATACGACATTAGGTTGGATCTTATCTGGGAAAGTTGAGAGAAGTCTATCAAGTCCTATAAGTACCATGAATTTCCACACTACATCCATCGAGCTTAATGCCCTAGTTAAAAAGTTCTGGGAAACAGAAGAGCCCCCAAAATCATCAACATTAACGCCAGATGAATCAGAATGTGAGGCTATTTTCGCAAATACTCATTACCGTAACAATCAAGGAAGATATGTCGTAAAATTGCCATTTAAGTCGAATCAGCCCTTGCTAGGTAGTTCACGTGAAGCTGCGGTAACTGCTCTCCTTCGCTTAGAAAGACGCTTCAGTCGGGATTCTACTCTTTTTACGGCATACTCGGAATTTATTAATGAGTATCTGTCTATGGGCCATATGGAGCTAATCCAAAATGAAAGTGAGAATTCTTCGAGATGTTATTATTTACCACACCATGCAGTCTTGAAGCCTAGCAGTACTACTACTAAACTGCGGGTAGTTTTCAATGGTTCACAACCGTCTTCCAATGGTTACTCCTTGAACGATATTTTGCATATAGGTCCGAAATTGCAAACCGATGTGATTCTTGTGCTGACTAGATGGCGTTTTTTTCCCTATGTGTATACTGCTGATATCGCTAAAATGTATCGACAGATTCTAGTCGACAAGTCTGATGCTGACTTTCAAAGAATACTGTGGAGAGATTCACCAAATGATCCGATATGCAGTTACAGACTTCTTACAGTCACGTACGGGACTGCCTCAGCTCCATACTTGGCTTGCAAAACTTTGCAACAACTGGCGAATGATTACAAATCACAGTACAAAAAGGCCTCAAAAAGTCTACTTGAGAACTTCTATGTAGATGATGCTCTCTTCGGAGCCTTTGATTTTAAGGAAGCACTAGATCTACGCTCAGAACTGGATACGCTGCTCCGACAAGGTGGCTTTAAGCTACGAAAATGGCTTTCGAACTACACATCGCTATTAAATGGGCTTCCTCTAGAGGATCGAGAGCTCACAACACCCTCAAAAATTGTAAGCGATATTCAAATTAAGGCGTTGGGAGTTGAATGGAGTCCTGACCTAGACTCGTTTGGCTTTAATCTTCAGCTATCTAATTCAACTGCTTCAACAAAAAGATCAGTCTTAGCAGATATTAGCCGAATATACGACCCTTGTGGATGGCTCAGTCCTGTGACGATAGCTGCTAAGATTTTTCTCCAAACTCTCTGGAAAAACAATACTGATTGGGATGTAAGCTTACCGTCTGATCTAAATGCTAAGTGGCTTCAGTATAAAAGGCAACTCCAAGAGCTTAATAGAGTACGTATTCCTCGCTGGATCGGAACAACAAATATCAACCAAAAGCTTGAACTACATGGCTTCTGTGACGCCTCGCAGGATGCATACGGCGCTGTGGTTTATCTTAGAATTATTCATGACAAGGATAACGTCGAAGTTCGCCTGCTTGCCTCAAAAACTCGTGTGAGCCCTATACGGACTGTGTCATTACCCAGGCTCGAACTCTGTGGAGCAGTACTATTAGCCGAACTCCTGCCCTACCTTCAAAGAAATCTTAACCTTCTCGAAGTTCCACTGTATACTTGGACAGATTCTACTGTCGTCTTGGCCTGGTTACGCGCACATCCATCCAAATGGAAAGTTTTCGTTGCGAACAGAGTTGCATTGGTTCATGAAAACTTATCCGATGCAGTTTGGCAGCATGTACCTACAGAGGATAATCCTGCAGATTGCATCACTCGCGGTATTCCAGCTTCGGAATTACAACAATTTGACTTGTGGTGGCAAGGGCCCTCTTGGCTCAGCCTGCCTGCTAATAACTGGCCCGTAACTAAGCTTGCTCACTGTAATGATGCTGCTGAAGAAGCTCGTACTATCATATGTACTGCTGCATCTACTTCTACTAATCCTGCACCAGAGGAGTTCACGACATCATTACTTCAACGATTTTCGGATCTGATGCGACTTTTCCGCGTAACGGCCTACTGTCTTCGATTCTCTCATCTTTGTCGACCTCGACTTGCAAAGAAATGCTCTAGCACCTTAACATTGGAAGAAATCAATGCTGCATCAGAAGTACTTATAAGGATAGTTCAACAAGAGACATTTTCGGTGGAAATTAAGCTACTTTCAAAAGATAAAAGAGCTACCTTACCATCTCACAGCAAACTTCGTATGCTTAATCCAATACTTGACGAAAAGTCACTACTTCGCGTAGGTGGTCGCCTGAAGCACGCTCTTTTATCAGAGGATGAGAAATTCCCTCTTATTTTACCAGCCGAAAGTCATCTTACGAATCTAGTAATTGCATATTCTCACTCAAAAACACTTCACGGCGGAACGCAAGCAACGTTGCACCATGTACGCAGCAAATACTGGATAATAAATGGGCGAAATAAAATCAAACAATTCATTCGTCGCTGCGTTATCTGTTGTCGAATGAGAGGAGCTTCTAAGACCCCACTAATGGGAGATCTTCCAGTTGACCGCGTTCGTCCTGCCAAGCCTTTCTTGCATTGCGGAGTTGACTTTGCTGGCCCGTTCATTGTTAAAGCAGTAAAGGGTCGGAGTCGCACTAAGCTCAAAACTTATGTCGCTTGCTTCGTCTGCTTTGTGACTCGCGCTATTCATTTGGAGTTAGTAATGGACCTGACTGCGGAAGCATTTATCGCTGCTCTTCGCCGATTCGTCAGCCGTCGTGGGCGTGTTGCTCGTATATACAGCGATAATGGTCGCACTTTCGTTGCTGCTGACAAGCAACTTTCACTACATGTTCGGGAACTTGTCTCTAAAGCTACTATCCCCCAAATTACGCTAAAAGACGGAATAGAGTGGCACTTTATACCTCCTTACTCTCCACATATGGGAGGCCTGTGGGAAGCTGGTATAAAAGCCATGAAACATCACTTGAAGCGAGTCGTGCGCAACTACGTACTCTCAATTGAAGAAATGCTGACATTACTTGCACAGGTAGAGTCGTGCCTCAATTCTCGACCGCTACAAGCCATCTCCGACGACCCTACTGACATCAATGCTCTAACGCCGGGGCACTTCTTGGTTGGAGAAAGCCTTCTTGCTGTTCCAGAACCCAGTCTCTCAGATATGACTACTAATCATCTCAATCGCTGGCAGCTGGTGCAGCACCTGCATCAAAATATTTGGAATCGCTGGTACAAAGAATATCTGTACCATCTTCAGCAGAGATATAAGTGGCAGCACCCTTCAGAATCAATAAAACTTCATGATCTTGTTTTGATCAAAGAAGATAATCTACCTCCTCTACGTTGGCAACTTGGTAGAGTAGAGGCTCTTCATCCTGGCGCAGATGGAGAGATTAGGGTCGTGAGTATACGATGTAAAGAAGGTTGCTACAAACGGTCGGTAACTAAACTATGTGTCCTTCCAATTGACACTTCAAATACCAACCTCACGCCTGCATCTTAAGAACAATCTAAATTAAAAGCCGCAATTAATTACCCGTACTACTTTACTTGTTCATCATTCACATACTCATTACTTGTATCTATTTTCCACTACTTAGATACCGTGTTCACTGGAGACACTTCCTGGGAGTGGATGACATACACAGCCTAGTCTACATATAACGCTACTTAGACAACTTAAGGAGATCCCTCAGGGTGGGCGGCTTATCTTCACTCTTTCGTGGTATTCACGAGGTGGGCGGAATGTTCGAAGCCGAAGTATCAAACCTCATGTTCGAAGCTGAAGTATCATTGCACGGTCAATAACTCTAAATCCCTGGTCACTCTCTTTTTGTTTCTTGGACAGAGCAGACGCAAACACTCCAGTGAATAAATTAGCAAAAGTGAAACCACACGTGTTTTCTTAACCCCCTAAACCTTTAAAGTTCTTTAACAGCAGCAATAGTGAAACTTTCAGGCACGGCCAATGAAAAGGTTTCGCTGTTGCTACCGTGGACTTAAACATGAAATATAATTTGACAATTTCGATTTTATAGGCGAAAAAGAATATCAAGAGTGTAGGTACATAATTTTATGTGGCTCTTCAATGCACTTCATCCGTCGGTCACTGATTCGTTCTTTCATTCATTTCATAAATTTCGAACAATTCTGCTAACAATCATATTATAGAAGGCTACGCACCACAAAACTCTTAATTTAATAATACATATTACTTCAAATGTTTCTTTTGAGATTTTTAGTTAGAAAGTATTTTTCGAGATATTCGAGTGAAAAATGTAAAAAATTATTATTATTTTAAAATAAATATCAATTTAAAAAAATTAAGATAGCTTACATATTTAAAAAATTCGTTAACTACTCAAGAATTTAAAGCTGAGCTTCGAACTTTGATGTTAAGTGTAAATACAGTAGACTCGCGATTACGTGAACTTGAAAGACTAGATAAATGTAAATTTTTTCACCGAAAATATTCATATGAATTTCTTATACCGATTTAATATTTGACAGCAGACCGACAGGCACTCGAAACTAAAAACAAAAGGTGGATATGCTATGAATATGTATAATAACTGTGTGGCTACATGATATATACGATTTCACGAGAAGTTTTGTTCAGAAATGAGAATTTAAGAGCCAATTTTCATAGATAGACTCTCGTAATATTTGAAATTTTGTAAATCAATCGTTTTAAACGATACTTCACTAAGTGGTGAATCTTTCGAGAAAAAGAAATGTAATTCTTCTTATATGTGCTCGCGAAAACTAAATCTTAAGTAAGTTAGAAATCAAAGACACGAAACAAGGAACCATAGTATAGAAGAAGCTTCATAAATCTCTACATTTAATTAATTCCCAAGTTCCAAGTATAAACAATTATTTATTTATTTCAGTATTAATGAAGTAAACTTATGAATTATGAACTCAATTATATTCTGAATTTTGCTAATGTTTTGCTTACGCATATTGAAGTTCCTCTACCTCGGGGGCCCTGTATCATCGTTACAACTGTTACGGCGGTAGCTAAGCCCCTGGTCTCTTATTTAAAGTGTCTGAAAAGACAGATTGGAAGAAGTCCCTCAACACTTTGCAAAGTCTAAGAAAGCAACCTCCACACCTCCATCCGACGAATGCATGAATGAACGACACGAGTATACTAAAAATTAAAAGAGATTTGGAACCCAATATGGCGGCAAGTGGTAAAAACTTGCGACCGCGTCACGACTCACGAGTCGGGTGAGCTCACAAATAACCCCCAAAAATGCCGGCTCGCGCGTCCTTGAAACCCCCAAGGGTGGCGCCGAATAAAACTGAAACTCGAAACAATTCCCGAAGGAGGTACTCACCTTCTCCTGGACGTTATTGTCCTCGTTGATGGATTGCGTTCGTAGCTTGTGCGTTAGATACTTCAACATTGCTTCGATTCGATTACAACTTTATTCTACAACCAATCGAAATTTCTTGCAACTGGTGCTACGCTGGTAGAAATCTTCAAAACGGCGAAGAGATGGCACGAACTCAAAGAAACACTCACTCTACGGACTTTTGGCTGCTGCTACTTCGGGCTAAATGCAGCGCGGTGTCCTGGGGGTTTTTCGAAGTAACTTTCAACGGCTGGTTTTCTATTTTATTTTTCGGAGTGCTCGTTAATTTTTCATATCCAGGGGCAGCTCGCAGCTAGCCAACTATTTGCAATCTGTCCCAAAAAGGGTTTTACGTTCTATTTACACACCAGATGTCGCATCAGTAACAATCTGAGTTAAAAATTGTACTTTGCGTTGAGTAACATTCGTAAATTTCCTCATAAAAATTCACTTTGACCTACGATAGTTGTAAAATTGTGCATCTGTGGATATTACCGTTTTATTTTTTTTTTCAGGAATTTTCGAGATGACGAGAGTATACAACTTGTTCGGATTCGGTTCGTGTCCACAGTTTCCTTGATTTTCATATATGTATGTATATATAATATATATATTTATTTATTTTTTTACTTTATGTTTTTAAGCAGTCTTTTTCTCTCAATTCGTTTTACAATTTATTTGAATCTGCCATTCGTCTAAATCCATTCACTTGTCCCAGGGAAAGCAATTTTTCATAATTTTCGAAGGAATTTTATGCAAATTTAACACAGTCCTAATCGGCGAGAGGCTCGCATAAGAAAATCACCGATCAAATCAGTGAGCGGGTGAAAAAGAAAGAGAGAGAGAGAGAGAGAGGGTGAGAGAAAGAAAGAGAGATAATTGCGGCGAATTGTTGCACTGACACCATGAAAACCTCGCGGCAAATCAATTTTTGAAGGACGAGCCGGTTTTTTTTTTCTGCTAAACGTGGTAACTTATGAAAAAAAATGTATTGCACAAACGATTTTTTGAATATTATTCACCGAAAAAGTAACATTAGGTCTGTATTTTAGCACTTAGACAAACATTTGGCGGATAGGAAGAAAAACTTTCACGAATTCGCCGCAAGTCCTTTCTGCTCAGTTCCGCGGTTCTCGACTTTTTTATTTATTTATTTCCTTCCTCAAGTATTTAGCTCTTCATTTTTTGCACCGATTCATGTGGGACATTTATTTTTCTGTCAGCAATGAAAAATTAAAAAAATCTTCCTTATATCAGCAAGAATTTTGGAGTCTGTGTTCACATGCACGTATATAAAACTCCGGCGAATTCACTTGTATTGTATTTGTTGTACTTCCTTAAGGAAAAAAAAAAAGAAAAAAAAACGAGCTTTTTCTTCGTTTTCTAAGAGGGCGAGTCTATCAAATTGGTATCAATTTGCGAAAAGCGACTTAAATCACTGTCAACTGATCGCCGTACTTTGGGCAGTGCACAAAATTGATTTATCCAAAACTTTTTCTCTCTTTCCACCCCCCGAACAAAATTGCCACAGAAAAAAAATTCCCGAAGGGAAAATTAAACAAAATAAATAACAAAACTTCTTTTTTTCGAAGTTCGCCCTTTTTCTGGAACCGCGAAATTTCACAGGATAAACGCTCCTCTCATAATCCTGTCTCAAGTTTTACTCGGCACCTCTTCGAAACAATTCCTCAAGTGACAATGGGAAAACAAAAAAATGTGCACACTCCACTCACATCAATCGTAGTCCTGGGGGGTGACTTTTAGAAAAAACCCGATAACTTTGGCTCTATCCAGGAACGAAATAAAATGCAACCGAATCGCATCGCCTCAGTGATTTTTACTTTAGAAATAAATGCATTTTGGTTCAAAGAAAAAACAAAAGGTCTCCCCTTTATCAAGAAATATTTCCAATCGCCAACACTTGTTCACTCTCTGGCAGCCCGAACAAATCTGGAGCCGGAGAGAGCCAAGTTCGAATTAATGTCGAAAAGTACTAACAACATTGCGCCGGGAAAAACAGTCCAGCAATGTCGACGAAGTTTCGCAGCCGTATTTTTTTTTTTTCTTGTTAGATTTATTTTACCTTTTTCGCCTCTTTTTCACAATTCTTCATGCTCCGAAGTGGACAGCATCGCTGAACCCACTTTTTTCTCTCTTTCGGCGCACATTTCTTGGGCTTTTTCCTCATTGCACAATCAAAAATTACTCCAGATGGGCAGATAGAAACAATTGTGCATTCGAAAGCTTTTCCTCCTCCGCAACAAGAACAAAGCGGGTACCGTTACCTCTTTATTTGGTGCCCTTCGCCTCGGTTTTGGCTCGAGTTCATTTGCGAAAAAGCTCCGCCGCGGCTGAGACTGCAGAAGAGAGCCGGAGCCCTTCGAGTGCACCCGGCCGGCTGAGCTGCTGCACAAATGCTATAAAAGTTCAATTTTGTTAAAATCTCTCCGAGGTTTTGCTGGTCGCTTTCGGCGACTGTGTGCACTTTGTTCCGGTAGATTTCTCAATTTGCCAGAGCCCTTTCTCTCGGGCAGCCCTGTAATTTGTGCAACATGAGAATGGGCCTGCTGAGGCAGCACTGCTGGAATTTCAATTAATTTATTAGCTGATAGTTGATTTTCCCTTAAAAAGCATTGCCATAAAACAGTTGCGTTAGGCAGCAGAGATTGGAAGTATCTCGGTCGAATTTTACAATTACGTTTTCATTTCATCCAAATTGATTTCATAAAATAGAAATTCACATTTTCATAATGTTGTAATTTTTTACAACATCAATTTGAATCACACCTATCTGAGTTAGGATCACAAGACTTTTGAGTCACGTTCCTCTTAGGTTTTTATTTAGGTATAATGTCCGTTTAGTCGGGAGCAAGCTCAATCAAAATCAGTCACGTATTACCTGCCACCAACCTGATTTTATCACATTTTGATGATTTTGATAAATTACATTGTACATAGTCAATCTTCTTTCTCCCGTACTTTCTTAAACTTGAACTCCGAGAAAGATTGCAATTTTGAAAAATTAATTCCGCTGAAAGTAAAAATTTCACCTAATTATGATGATACTATAATACTATTATGATTTCAGAAATAGTAACAGTTCAAGACATTAGTAAAATTTAAGAGACTACCCACTTAAAAGTCAATATGTTTTTCGTTTTTGACTCAGGCCTTTATACTGAAGTTTTACATTCGTATGATAAAATTCTACTTATAAATTCCACAATCATCCTTGTAATGAAATTTTAAATGGGCAAAATCTCTGGATAAATATATACATTAATATTCATGAAAACTGTGCAGTGCCATAATTGTAAGTAAGGCTGAGTACTACTGCTATTTTAAGTAATTCTGATAATACCGAGTAATGTTAAGAAATGTACCACTACCAGTACCAGTAACTTCAATGGTAATTCGTTGTTTTGAATTACCATTACTAGTAATGGTACTGGTAATCCATTTTATATTGCATTACCTGTAATGGTAATGAATTTTACTAGTTAACTATATTTGAGAACCCTGAGTATGGATATAGGGACGAGAGGGTAGCGCGTAACAATTCGTATACAGACGTACTGCTTATAAGTATTGAATCCTACAATTATGCCACAATTATACTTTTTAAATATTTTATTCACAATTTCAAAATTTCCTCCTTACCCCTAAATCTGTGCTTTTGTACATCCAATTTTTGAAAAATGTGCTCTCCGTCTATTTTCAAACAAAAATTTAGTTTATTTTCATCCACTAAAATTTTTAATTAAATTTAATTTAATTGCTTCCTCTTCATCCCATTTGGATATAGTAGTATTAAAACAAATCATACTTGGATTACGCTTAAATAGGTTTAAACAAAGATGTTGACCACATAATAATATTGCATAATATTATGTAACGTAGGACCGTCTGTTTATACCTTTCAGTTGTTATCATCTTCATTAGAAAAACGCATTTTACTTGATTTTTACAAAGAACTTTTTTGTGAAAGTATTCATGCATACATTTGGCAGAAAATATTTAAATTGAAATAGAAAATCGGAATATAAAGTACAAAGCAGAGGAGCGGTGGTCTCTGAAGGATGAAGAACTATTAATAGACCTTCGGGCAGACAAAATTAATGGGTAGAGCGGTGTTCGCAAAAATAGTCACATATATGTAGGTTCATATACCTTAAAATGAAACATTATTTAGCAAACCAAAATGATTTTGTTTTAAGAGAAATATCTTGAATAAAACAGAAACTACTTAATAAACTCAGAGATCTTAGATTGCCCTATCTTACATAGACCATTACTAATTATTCACCTTACTTATTCAAAAAGAGAATACGCGAACTACTTTGTAATAATTTCATGCAAACACATGCGTCATGAGAGGATCTCTTGGTCCAAAGGATTATAAATTAATAAATCTTGGTAAAGATCTCGCCTACACAAAGAGTATCTAATAAAACAATAAAATTTCATCTGCTACTCTTCCGAGGAACACAAAATAAACAATCGTGCCATCCCACACAAAGGGTAATTAGCTATCCGAAAATCATTTAGGGACTTCAGAGTACATTCACACATTCTAATAGTCTTTATTTGCCGGCAATAAAACCTATATCTAATCCATTAGCACCTCCACGCATGGTAAAGACTTGTCTTGTCGATACGACCAAACTCACAGCCACGGGAAGACAACAAGTCTTAACAAGTCTTTTCGAGTCAGAACGAGCTTTTTTCTGTTTTGCTTGCTGTACAATGATAAAACAAAGGTATAAAGGTATTGATATTTTAGAAAATGTTGTCAAATGTAGACTCACTCACATATGAACCAAACAATTATTGTTGACCTGAAATATCTTAAATTCTAAAAAAAGCATAGTTCGCCAGATAAACCTATTATAGTTTTAAAATGTTCTAGGGTCAACTTAATCCCGTGTGCGCTCCCAAGTTTTACTGTGTTCTGTACTTCTAGGGTTAATAGACAATTATATTTTCGTCTAACAAAGTGCTTGGATGAAGAGATTAGTGAAAAAGATTCCCATCTTAGACTATATGCAAAATTTTAGCAGGGAGGAACGGTTTTTCGAATACTCATCATCGCCATACCTCTTGCGACGGCTGCATGAAAGCATCTGCGACCGTAAGTAATTTTTGATGGTGGAATAACAGCAGCAATTAAGCAGGCCGCAGTTGAAGACTATTTACTAGCGGATTGGTCTCAAATGCTTTTCTATTCCGGCACTAATACGTGACAGTGAAATTCGATTCCCGATGTAACTTTATTAAAACCGCAGCTAAAATGCCAGTAAAACTGCATCCATAAAAGCGATAATTGCCGAGCAATTTCCTACTCTTCGGCCAGCGTTCATCGCTCCCCTCCACTCCGGGCGCGATTTGTCAAGAAAGAAAAGAGGAGCTCACACGGCCGAAACAAGCGCATCGGGCAACCCCGGCCGGCAGCGGCAGTAGGGAAAATCAACAAACCGTGAAGGAAAAAAAAAACGCAAAAAAAAGCCAAAATGACAGGCCAAAACATGAAATCACTTGCAAACTTGCAGCTTGCAGTGGGCTCGATGCACGGGCCAAGCTCCCCGGACCGGTTGATGCCTTGCAGTTGCCCTCACCGTCGCCCTCGCCGTCTCCCCCGGGAGCTCCTCGCACATTCCGGCAGAACAAGAAGAACACACGACCGGGGGGAATCCCCGCCAGGCCGGACTCATTCTCGCTCTTTAGCTCACGCACACATGTGCCGGTGGGGAGGCGCGCAAAACGAACAAAAGTTGCGAACACGCTCCAGGAAAAATGACAAATAAAAAGCTTTTTTTTCATCACCTTCTTCTTCCCGAGGACTTCTGTTCATCGCTGCTCTGGGGACGGGGGGGTGCAGGGGAGAAACCTTGCGTACGAGCTCGGGCAGAACCACTGCCGGCGGAGGCCTGTTCTGCGGCTAATTCCGGGGGAGTGCACCTCCCGCAACTGAAATTTTTCAGCCTTAATTCAAGGTAAACGGATTTGAACAATCCACTTAACGCAAATAGTTCGACCATTCACCGGTCCGGCACGTCCGCCATTCGCAATTCCGTTAAAATTTTACAGTTTCCAGCCCGTCCGCAGCTGGGTGATTGCCCGGTTCTCCGGATGGTTCTGCCCGGGCTCCCATTGATGACAAAGAAAACACGTACTCGCTTGTGCTGACATGTTTCGTCCAGGAAAGCGTTTGGATTTGGGAGTGCTCCGAGGCTTGTTCCTTTGCTGGGGCTGGTTCACGGAGTGGAGCCCGGGCCCCTCTTTCGGCTCCACCCGGCCCTCTCGATGGAGTTGGGCTTCGGCCCCAGCAAACGTTTCGTTTCGTTTTGATTATTTTTCTTCGGGACGTCCCATTGTTTGCCCTTAATGCGTCCAAAAGCGTTGGTGTAAATATTGATTTTATCTGGGAGCTAGGGCCTGCTCCCCGGCTGGCCCCAAATGGACAGGGCAAACAGCTGAAGCTCTGACCGATCCGCGATTATCGCACATTTTGCGGCCAAGCAATAAATCAGAGTTGAGAACGATGCGGTCACTTTTGTGCTTTGGCTAAGAAATTAATTTGGTAATCACTTCAACCGAGACAAGACAGAAATAGAAATTTGGTAAACATTTAAGTAAACAGGAATCATATTTTTTATACAAACACACAAACAGGAACCCAAAGATCATTTTCAATTATGTTACGAGTTTTGTACTGAAAAAGGATTTATTAATTCTTATTCTTCCAACTTTAGGAGATTTCGTACGCACGAAGATCCGATTTTTTCAAATAGTTAATTATTGTACATATTTTATTTTTTTTGGTCTTTCATATTTTTGTTATGTACATATAAAACCATAAAGTATCTACCAATAATTATACTTCATATGTACATTATCAAATTTTTGAATAGCATAACCATAATAAGAAAATAAAAGAGTCAAATTCTGACTTTCTCGATTTTAGAGATAATCTATAATAATAAAATCACATTTTACCCGACTGCGGCGGAGCTCAATAATGTTTTTGGTTGGTGTATTTCCGTTTCTATGTCCCCCCGTAACTCTCAAACTAATCATCGGATTTTGTCAAATGAGACATCAATCTATTCGCGTCATAACTGCGCAGGTAATATAGGCTATGTGACGTCAGTATAAAGTAAGTATGGCGGACAAAAACTGCGCAAAATTTGCACCTTAAAATAAAAAATAATAAGCAAATGTATCGTATATGGTATCAAATGAAAGGTATTAATGAGTAGATTGCAAATAAATATATAATATGAGATTGCAAATAAATATATAATATGACTAGCAACGGTATCGATGTTAAGTATATCACTAAAAGGACAAAAATAAAAAATTATTTAAAACAAAAAACCCAACTGCAGTGATCTTACAGATTAACTAAACAGACAGAAACAAGATATTTTACAATTAAACCATAAATCATCTGTATATTTTTGCAATTTATTACAATTTCTACTGTCTACGTGTAGGCTTATTCCGAAATACTGGGAAATAGTCTTTATTTGGAGCTACAGAAAATCATTAATAAAGCCAGTAAAAAATCTGTTTCGAGACATATTCACTTTATTAAAATTGCCTAACTTTGCTTATACAAAATTTTAGCATTAACCTCTTCAGGAACGAATTTTTTAAAGGTGGAAAAAGTGGTTTCATATTTTATTTCATTACTTACATATTTACTTATTTTTTACCGAGTAAGTAAGAAAAATTTGGAAAAACCATTAGTATAAAAAAGAAAACTGAGTTCAAATATTTCACAGCAAAGTGCCATTAGTAAAAAAATAAAAAACCTAATTTTGCAGATTACTTTTCCAAAATAAAGCACTTATTTAAACTAACCAAATGTTATACATTGGATAATTTATTTATCAGAGATTTAGGATGTTTTTCCAATAAACTAAAAAGAAACCACGCGGTAATCAGAGGCAACTTTGAAATATTTTGAAAGCAGTTAATTTCCAGTAGAATAAAATGCTATCCATGCTGCCATACTACAAATGGTTTGATTTTATTGTTGAAATATAATCTAATAAGTAGTTCTTTAACAGATTTTAATTTGTTTTTCAGTTAAAATAATTTTAATTTCTAAAAAACTAAACGTACACATATGTGCTAATGTCCCTGAAGAGGTTAATTGAGCTAACTGAGATTGTTCGAGACCCTACGAGTATTTATAATTAAAACAACAATGAGCTTAATCCTGAGGGTCGTAGTCTAAAAATTTTCCAATAGACCCTACATTGCATAATTACGGCAATGTACATCAAAATTTCTCCATTAAACCAAAGATACGTCTTTTAGTAAATTTGTTCAGAACATAAAATTAAAATTATTAGAAGGACCTTGAAGCCCATTTGTAGTTTGTAGCACGCTGTTGACCGGTAATTTGACGTAGAAAAGATTCCATGTTACATTTTATTATCTTTTATTATTATTATGTGTATTATCCCCTTATCACATTAAGTTTAATTTAATTGCAATAAGTAGTGCATCTGCAATCATGTATTAAATAATGTGCTTTAAAACAAACACTATTTACTTATATATACATATATAAGAAATTAATAGTCTAGAAAAAAAAATCCCAGATAAACATATGAAAATTTAACTTCGGTACATACAATTTTAGCCGGTGCAAGAAATTCTCAGTTCGACTCAGCTATTTTAGAAAAACTATATTTAATTAAATTACAATTTGGATTTTCTCGGAAACTCGATTAATTTAAATGGAGCGTTAAAAAAATAAAATGTTTAATAAAGCCTCGGAGAGGATTTATTAAAATAAGAAAAACATTTAGTACTTTAAACTTAAAGTTTCACAAGAGGGAAGTTGACGTATGATCGTAGACTTGATATTGCACCACGCCACAAAGTTTTAATTTTTTGAATAAAAATACTTGTAACAGAGCAACTTGATATAGCACTGATCCTTGATAAGGAAACCCCAACACAATCTTGTGTTCAAAAATATAGGGTATCTAAATGAAACGATATCTTAAGAATCTTCTGGACTCAGAAGAAAACGTCGAACTCAATTAAGTATAAGAAAGTTGCAATATTCAACTCATAACGAAACCAGTTTTCGAAAAGTGCCGACAGACACAGGATCAAAAGAAAATCACGAATAACATTGAGGGAGTACAGTCGCAGGGTGGAGACAATTTCAGGATTGAATTTAATTTGACTAATAGATACATATACAAATAACAACCACTTTCCACTGTTAGGACAAGTTTTACATATTATTTATAAACCTGATTTTAATTATCGTGAAAATTTATAGTTGTTGCAGAAAATTGTATCAATGGTAAAATGTGATATAAAATCAGGTTTGTATTTTAAAATTAGTGAAGATTGGCTTATTTTATATATTATAAACATAGATATATAGATATACTATATATGTAGGTTGCAAAATTGCTGCAAATAATAAATAAGGATTACCTGTTCCTAGAGTTCGGTCCGCATCCAATAATAGACTTAAGACTCATCGATTCCTGAGCTGCTCTACGTGCGTCGTGTCGCAAAAAGAATGCACAATGGGATGGCGTGAGCACAATAAAGCATTCCAGAAATTATTAAATTAAAACGAGAACAACGTGCATTTTTCGTTCGTTCGTTTTTGCGCTAAAAGCGGTCTTTCAAGCTTATCAATGCAATGAGCACTGCCATAAAGGTTTCTTCGTCATAAACTACCACTTAAAACCCGTTTAACTCGCGGAATACGAGCAGTTCGCCCCCGTCGCGGTGGAAAACGACCAAAAAGGTAAAAACACAACGCAGTAAAAGTAAAGAAAAAAAAACAACTCACCTGAGTGCTACTCTGTTACGCACGTTAAAATCCGAAATTAATTTTACAATGGCGACCTGCGTGTTGAGCCTGCAACGGCTAACGAGAGCGAGAGTTTGCTAGAAGCGGAGCTCCATCGGGGCAAACACAGACGCAACAAAGTGTAGGAATACATTTAGAAGGAAAGGCTGGAAAACGTGGATTTCGGGTATCCAGGCGGTTTGCCGGGAACGGCTGGGGGCTTTCGTGAGAGGGAATTTTCTTCGTCGAGCGGCTGCAACAAAGGCCCAAAAACCTAACCTGGCACCTACTGACGCTCCCGCACACTGGTTAATGAATGAAGCCCCACGCTGTTCTGTTCCCGTTTGCAGAAGAGAGCGACCGCGCTCCGGCTCGATGAAGAAGAAGACACCGTAACTGCGCATAGGGCCTCCCTTACTACGATGAACGGTAATCGCAGAGATTGTTTTGACGGGTAGAAAAGGGGCGAAAGCTCGACCGGCTGGTAACAACCGTTCAAGCTCGAGTGGAACGTGGACCGTGTCAAGTCAACAAAGCGAAGCCGGCTCCAGCGACCAACACAACTCTGAGCGAAAAGCTCTCTGAGACCGGCACTCTGCCTCCGCCGCCTGCAGTTTCTTTCGTTTCGAAAATCGACGGCGAAAGTGGAGAAGGAAGAGAGCACGTGTTTCGGCGGAAAAAAAAAGAAAATTCGAAAATGCATCAGACTTGTTCGATGGCAGACGAGGCATGCGCCACGCTCTCTCGGGAACCATCGCTTCCTGATTCGCTTCATCCGTGAAGAGTTTTCGAAAAAGCTCCGGCGAGAGCGAATGAACTTTTCGATGATAATGGGGGCACGGTCAAAAAGCCTTTCGCATTTCCGCACACACAACTATCGTCGCCCCGTTATGTAATTCCGCTGGTTGCAATGTTACGTTTTGTTCGAGAGCTTCGCGATAAAGGTCTTAATTCGCCGCGCATATTCCACGTTGTTACCAGCTGTTCCCGTTTTGGGGATGGTCAGTTCCGGCGGCGAATTTATGGGGGGTTTCAATCAAACTTGTGACTTGCGCGAGTTGTAACATCGATCTTCAAGAAACCTTTAATGAAGGTGTCACCGGTATGATTTTCATATTAAAACATGAAAACTATAACCAAAAACCATAATGTATTGTGACATATATTATATGGAAAAAATACAGATGCAATACAAACATTCAAACATTTCAAGATGATTTTCGATAAATACATATATTTTTTAAGATATGCTAAAGTAAAAAAAACCTAAATATTGTTCCTAACCTTGTTAAATTCAAAGATTTACATATCAGCGCAGAAGTGGTGTAACCCACAATTTTTATTGGGTAGGGTTTTTGAGTAAAATAAATTCGATAAATTATGATCTTTCAATAAAATAGTGGCGTAAGCCACCTTTTAGAATTATCAATAGATGGCAAAACAATTGAAATAATGTTCACAAATAAATGCAATTCAAAAACAATTTAACCACATTTTAATTCCTCATTATCTCCTAAGAAGTAGTCTGGGGTTACACCACTTCTGCGCTGATAGCCTCATTTATAAATACTTATACTTGACGTTGAACTTCAGATCAAATAGGTCATCTAAAGCTCTAATTTTATCTTAGTACGCTACTTGATAAATGTGACTAACCCAGCCTTTACATAACTCAGTTTTACCGGCAGTCAGCACTGACTTCAATTGTCAAAACTACTTTCACTGACTAATAAACCTCAGTGACCTCAATATTATTGCTTAAAATTATTGTTAATTATTGTATTTTCTGTAATATTCCATAAACATGCATTCGATCTATTTTATTATACCCATTTTAGTCCAATTCTTTTCCTAAAACCTAGAAAAATCTTCCGTAATTTTCAATATGACCTTCAGTACACTTGGAATTTATCATAATCTTCCATTTTTACACATCAAGTTAGCGTTTCTACACCAAATTGATATTTACTGAGGAGTCAGCACTGACTCGAAAAAAACCTCGTCAGTGCTGACTAGTCAGTAATAAGTCCTTAATTTAAAAACAAATTTTTAAAAACAAGCTTTTATCGTTTTCTACTCGTTGAACCCTTTTATTTGATACCCATGTCAAGGGGGTTGTAAAGATAAAGGTAAGCCGTCATACGCCGCGTTTATGCCGTTGCCAAAATAACTTAACTTAAGCTATTTTTCTCGGCATAAATTGAACAAAAGTCAAGCGCAGCTAGCTAAAATAGCTACGTGAAATAGCTGCAGCTATTTTCGAGCTTAAGTTATTTTTTGGGCGCAGTTTCGGTATAAACAGCACTGGCTACGCTTAACCATTCAAAATGTTAACAGCTGATTCAAATCAATATCAACAAATTTATAAACAAATTAATTTTGACCTAAGTTATCTTAGCACGGCATAAACGCGGCTATATTAGGGTGTCCGCAATTTTGGATTTAGAACGATATTAAATATACTATATTGCATTTTCGTCGGATTTATATAAGTATAGGTATCAAATTTCATCTTTTTGCCATTACGAAAACTGGTTCAAAATTCAGATGAAGTTAAAATAAATATTGCTCGTGAGTTTTCAGTGTCTCGCGATAATGTGTTGGGCACGTGCTTCCCAAATTTGATGGGGTTGCATACGGATATTATCTAGGACCAAAGTACTCATCAAGACGAATCAAATGAGCCCAAACTCGATGGGGTTGTGTCGTTTTATTGCGGAGTTCCTATGACCACCTTCCAGCTCCAGCATCAGATCAGCTCCATGTCATCATAATATTGCATTGTCAGGCAATATACATATGCATGCAAAATTTCAGCTCAATCAAGTGGGTCAAATTTAACTTGCAAGATTTCATTACAGACACAGAGACAGCGGACAGGTGAAACTAAATAAAAGCTTGTAAAAAGGACACGTGTGGGTACTTACGCGAATCAGAGTGAGCATCAGTGTCAGTAGAACTGAGCCGTGTAAAAGCCGGGTAATTATTATCTAAAAAAAGGTGAGCGAAAATCAATATAAATATTTTTTGTGTAAAAAATTGCATATGAAATAGACGAATTTAACCATAGTTTTTTAATCATTAAGTTATTATCTCTTAAAATAATAAATGTTAACAATTTCTTAAGAAAAAACAGACTTAAATTCAAATTATTGCATGTTTTCGTGTGGTGGATGGGACACGAGGAACAGATTCGTAAAGTAAATAAAAAAATAGCTTACCTTTAATAAATTAAATATCTTTGCACTGATCACAAAATAATTAAATGCTTCAAACTGCAATACCAGTTGGAGTGAAAATCATTATTCAGCTGAAAAAATAATGAAAATTAGAATTTAATTTTTTAATATTCGTATATGTCGGACTACTATGAAACTTTAACAATACTTAAAAGCCTAAAAGTTAAGTATTTTTTCCACTTTAATTGATTTTTTTTTTTTATCAAATAATCTCTTTCTTCATATGGAATGACCCTGAGAAAGTTATTTGAAGAAAAAAGCAATTCCCTCCTATCTAGTACTTTCAGAAATAGTCCGATTGTAAAAAAGTCTCAACGAAAATAATTGTACCGAATCACAATTTGGTTTATTAAGGATATAAAATTTTATTTTGTTTTAGTTTTAACTTCAGATGCGGATATGGAAAAACATTTGGCTGCGCCCAAGATAAAAATTTTCAGTATTCTAGAGTATCCAACAAGAGACGTGTGTCTCCGTGTATTATTTTAATTTAGTATATGTAGGTACATAAACACTAGCGGCCAACAAAGACACACAATGGCAAATTTGTCTTAATTCTCCAATTTAATAATGACACAACTCATTTACTGAAATTATTTTTATTGCCCGTTTACAGCATTGACAATTACCTAAATTCTTCCTAAGTTAAATGTTCTAATTCCATTCTTAGAAAATATACCAATACAAAGGATAATGGTCCAAGTTTAATGATTCCTTTAAAAAAAAAAAAAAACTAAACTAAAATCAGAAAATTAGCATTATTTCCAGCAAAGTATTTATTTATTTGTTGTTTTGTTTGGCTATTAGGTACATAACACTTACACCTTAGGTATAATATCATGTACTATGGTGCTTTAGAAAGGTTAAAACATAAAAAAATTTAAAATAATATTATATAAAATGCTATTGAAAGCCAAAATATATTTTTGTTGAATTATCAATGATTATGCTAATATAAAAAAATTAACTTAAACTCTCAAATTCGGTTTTTTCAAAAATAAATATAGAATCGCTAGTATTGATACTGAGGTTGCCGTTTCCAAAGAATACCAAAATTAGTACTTTATATGATATAAAGGAAAAGGCAAATCACAGAATAGCAAAATTTAGATACATATTCCTGACATTAATTCCAAAATCCATTTGTATTCTTTACTTCTTAAATTGGAAATAAGGTTAATTTACTTTTGTTACATCTTTTTTGTGAAATTAGATCAATTAACATTATATCCACTTCAATTCAAAGTTAAATATCTCGGGAAGAACAAGTGACCGACAAATGTTTTGCATATTCGCCACTTTTGACTCCAAATGAGCACTCTTAGAAGTGATCGACAAATTTTGTTTGCATATTCGTCACTTTTGACTCCAAATGAACACTTCTAAAAAGTTTTATCAAAATCCGTGAGGAGACCTCAAACTCAATCTGTTCCTCTTATCTGAACCCAACGCCATATTGTTTTTTCTTATTACTTTTATTAATGATAGCATAGTAAGTTTTCAGATTTTAAGGAAAACTACATTTATATTTTGATAATTTTGATTTTGATTTGATTTTGCCCTAAAACCATTGGCCACCAAATTTCGTTTCGGTTCATAGCGCCATATTTCTTTGATTTTACGATTCCTATGTAATTCCAACTTAATATACAAATGTAAATGTATATTTTGTGTAATATTTTTTTTATCTAATTATGAAACCCCACTCAAGTACGTCAAAAATGCATACGAAATGGTTTCACCATCGATTAATGCACCGGACCATCCCTCTGCATTACTCAACTAAACCAGAAAAGAGCAAACCGGGGGCACGGCAAGTGCGACCTCAAATTGAAATGTTTTACATGCAGATATCTTCCTAAGCCAATTATTCCGCCCACCGGGTGCAATTATGCAATTAAATGTAATAAATCCGAAAACCGGTTGCATATGCATTGGTTGCGGGATTGTTTATTAAACTATTACCTCAGTGCAGCCTCTAATTAATTCATCGTTAATTGATCAGATACCATAAGCGTGCACTTTAGCGGCCTGTCCGAGGAGCGACCGGCGACCGCCCGGCCTCACTCGGCTGCAAATTTAAACGACTTTATTAGACGGCGAAACGCCCGAGCGCGCTGCTCTGAAGGTGAACTCGAAATAAACAATAACAACGATGTAAACTCGTAATTGCCTTTTATTTGAGCTCGGAATTAAAGTGACCACTCGCAACGAGTCTGGGAGGCAAATTTATTGAAATATGTTCATATTTCGTTCGTAGACCGTAGTCGACAACAATGTTGTTGGATATGCAATTGCGACTTTCTTAGAAATTCTCCTCGGAACAGATTGAGTTTGAGGTCTCTGCACGGATTTTGATAAAACTTTTTAGAAGTGCTCATTTGGAGTCAAAAGTGACGAGTATGCAAATAAAATTTGTCGATCACTTCTACTTGCCGAGATATTTAATATTGAACTTTTGCAAATTGAAATTTTGGAAAATTTACATGATTTTATGCATATTCTCATAAAACTTGGTTGAAAATTATACAAATACCATAAATTAAGGACATTTCCATCTTTTCATTATAAAAAAATTCTTGAACAATTTTTGAAATTAACGAATTAAAAGTAAATATGCTTTTCAATTTATTGACAGTGTGAGCACACATTAGGCTTGTGAAATGATAAATCGAAGTAAATTAAAATGTTCCTTACTTACTGCACTTGCGTAGATTTGTTTATAGAAATTTGGTGGAAACATTTTTAATTTAAGGTTTTTCCATACTTAAATTTTCACCAAAATATTGTGAGAGCATGGAGAAATTGCGGCCTCCTTGACAAACATTTAAAAAATTGATATCCTACGGACATCCCCACACCTGTAATGTAAATGTAATTTAAAATTATATCCAAATCTACGTTTTGAGGAACCCATCTAAGGTAGTACAAGATAAAAGGGGTTTCCTAAACTAGTAAAACAATTAAGTATTATATCTATAATTTAAAATTTGTTCAAATAACTATAACTGTTTAGAATACGGAAACATCGTCAGTAGCCTAATTTCTTTTATAGGCGTAAAAACTAAGAGCTTAAAGAAAACTATTCCGAAAAAAATTAACGAATTTAGAAACTTTGTGCATGTTAAGTGTTTACCTTTCACTAAAAACTTTAATTAACTAAAATAAAATATCATGAGACACGTAGCCAAAGAGCTATAGTGAAATCAAATGTAAAAAAATTATTTTCCTAAATATTGTATATAGTATAATAGCTTCTAGGCTTAGTTTTCTGGCGTTAAAGAACATGTTTTATTCAAGTTAATAGACAAATTCAAGATACCAAACATAAATGTTCCTTCTCAACGATTTGTTACAACTTTTAAAACAATTATTTTTTCAAAAATCTCAACATTTTTATTTCTGTGTCGTCAATCTACGTCCCTATACCCAATTTCATCTAAAGACACAGATTAAGACTTACGAGAACGATATCTGGTCCGAAATTTCATCGTCTTTTTTACTTGTTTTAAGAGTTTATCGATGCTCTGTACGAACTTTTGTATGGACGGACAGTCTATAAAATTTCTCAGTGACTTAATTTAATTCTAATAAAATTCTTAAAATTATCTTCAAATCATTTATGCAGTTTATTTAATAATACTCGTCTGATTCCTGCATCTAATCATTGCAAAACTAAATTTTTGTAGTTTAAAGATTTAGATACTTTCTCACAAATTTTAGATCAGAACATTGCATCTAGAGACTCTTTTCAAAATTGTTATGAAAAATGCACACTATTATACTATTAAAATTAAAGATCAAGAAAATTAAATTATAAAATAGGTAAGGAATATCCAGTAGTTTTTATTTTTCGTTCGATCGATAATAGCAATTATGAAATAATTCGTATTTGTCCATTGGTTAATACTATTTATATTTGAATTTATATTTTTCGATTGGTTGATAACAAATACGAAGTAATTTTTATTTTTCGATCTCTCGATAATTATTATCAAGTAATTTTTACTTTTCAATTATGGTTGAAAACGATCAAGCATTTGGCCGAAACAAATTATACCTTTTATACAAAGTATTATAGAATTAATTACGACTACGAAAAATAATTGATTTTGGCTTCATATAAAGTGATGAATTTTTTGTTTAAAATTTAAATAGTAATCATTAAAACACCAGAGATAAATGCGCCTTTTCTATGATTGTTTACTAATTCTCTGTAAAACAGATATTGCAAAATGGAAGGTTTACTTTTTGTGTATTTGATTTGGTTGGCACGATAACCCCCCGCATTTCTTAATCTCCTTTCAATCAAACATGAGATTTCTTGTGGCAACTGTCGGAAGGCTTTGTTTTTTGTAGCTTAAGGACTTTTGTTGGGCCGCATTAAATCGATAGGAGGTAATGAGGAAATAATTACCTTCACAGGCAGCTATATAAAAAAGGGAATTATTCTTTAAACGTAGAGCTGACGCCTTGCAGGTGTATCGCTTCCCAGAAAAGCGGTTTCCGACGCAATCACCTTCAGCAATTTGTAAAAAATGTTCACACGCAAAACGCTTGTAATCATCTTGGGGGTGGGGATCAGATATCTTTTCTTAGGAGGAAACTTAAAGAACTTAAAAATCTCGACGGGTCCTGAGAAACAGCGAGCGTTTAACCCCTTTTTACTGGGAGCGATTTTGACTAAAAACAGGACGAGGACCACAAATCGTGTCCTGCCACGCGGGCCATTAAAAGTTTCATGCCAAAAATGGCTGTTTTGCAAAACACTTTAAACTTTGCAAGCAATAAATCATAAGCCACTGTTAAGAGCACTTCCTTCTTCCTCAAGCTTAAATATCTGGACGCTTAGAAGGATTTTAAATTGCCCCCCATTCATCGAGATAAGCAAATTAATGAGAAAATTACGTAAATACTGCGCGGGTCGAGCGCCAACGGCCGCGCCGGGTCGCGACGTTGCGTGCCAGAAACCCGCATTTACATTTTATATTCGGCCTGGATGGAGATAAATGCGCAAAATGAAGAAAAATTCGTCGTGTGCATGAAAAATTAAAAGGCGGCATAATATGAGAAATGCGGGGGTGGGTGCCGGGTGGACGCAACGTCTCATTGGCACATTTTTTCGCGGGCGGTTGCATTATGCGTGAATAATGGGCGCGATAACGACCCTTGCAAACGGACGGAATTCACCTTCGTGTCAATAATTTTGTCGGCGGCCAGCAGGTGCAGGAGCGGCCCCGCGATGACTGGACACCGTTTTATTGCAGTGACAATATGTTCTTAGCGCCCCTAACTTTTTTTCGCGGCGCCGCCCCCACTGCCCCGGCGCTCCCCTGTCCAAAACCTAGGGCCTCTTTACACCTTTTCGCCGAGCAAAAATTTTTTTGTTTCCATTTTACCTCTTAAGTACACTTTAGGATCGGTTTCCGGTTTCGGGGATCGCGTGACACTGGATTTTTGTTTGAGAATTTTCGAGGGAATTTTTACGGGGGAGGACCTTAATTTCACCCGAGGATTAGGCAGCAATTTATGTCGTTTCATAAATTTCCTGTGAATTTTAAAACACCGAGAATTGCCCAGAGGCACGAGCATTTATGGTGACAATTCCTTTGGGAGGGCGTACATAAAAGGCCCGCGTATTTTGTGGCCGTCTTTTACCAAAACATGCAAACTCGGTTCGCCGGAAAATTTTAAAAGGCGACACATATCTAGTACACCATAAATATGTATGGAACCAGTGCTCCCAGAAGGGGTTCTTATCTCTAGCCTTTAACTAGACGAGGAATTATCTTGAGAGGATGCTGCTCTTCGTCGTCACATAAATAGATTAGATTTGTTCGTGGTTAAGTTGAACAATGTCGTAACGGCCTAAGAAGGACCACATTTACGATTTATTTTATAAGTAAAGCCAAAGACCTTTAATGTAAACGTTTAGATAGTAGGTCTTTTTATATTTTTAAAAAGATTATATAATGTAACTATGTACATATATACCTACCTATACCTAACATCCTAAGATGTTAGAAAAGAAGGGTAAGGTTGCTTAAATCGTACCCGCTGAGGGAAAATTACTGCAATTTTTAGGGTAATTTAAATTAAACAAAATAACTTGCGTCCACTGAATCTTTGTTTATTAAGCTATCAACCAGCCTTCATAAAAATACAAAAATATTTTATCAAAATAGGTATTAAAACGTTTGAATATAAACAAGTACCTTCGGTACGATTAAGGCAGCTATGGTTGCCTCGAATAAGACGTCAGCGATGATATAAAAAATCTATAAAATAATATAACAAGACCTCATAAGAATAAATTAAAAATTACAAACTGATACTTACTTAGCAGATCAAGTTACATTCTTCTTATCTTAGGAGTCTTCAAATTTAAATTTATATGTAAATTATACATGAGAAACAAAATATAAATTTCTAAGAAATAAATTTTGTTTGGCATAAAGAAAATCAGTTGGTTTGAACGTAAATATCACAAATATATTTCTTTATTTTACTTTTACATTTTATACACAGGATCATGGAACGATTAACGATTTCTCTGCAGGTACGACTTAAGCAGCGAGATCTTCAAAGTTTCAAACCGAAACTACTGACATAACCTTAACATTTTCTAGTTTGATTAGGTACTCGAAACAAGGGATTTTATTTCCAGATGTTAGAAAAATAATTAAATTGCCGGACTCAACCTTTGCGTTGAAAGTGTTAAGGGTTAAATTTAAATTTAAATTATGTCCCAGGATAGAGCAAAAAAAAGTACTTACCAAAATAAAATTGAATTTTTTTCCGAACCGAAGGTTCTAAAAATTTCCATTGGAAAAACAAAAAAAAACCGGTACAAGAACTGCCTCAACTCAGAAAAATCGTGATAATTTCGAGCTATGATTAAACGAAATTTAACAAATACAAATTAAAAACAAAAGAAATCTTTTTATCAGAATTTTTGCAAACTAGAACAAAGAAAATTACTTTCTACCGAGGACACCGAAGCACCGGAACACTTCTTAACACAAAACTATCCACCCGCGCACTCCCGACATTTTCGCGAATTGCAAAAAGGTTTAATTATTTACAAAGGTGAAAGTAATTATTTACATTAAATATTTTAAATTGAATTTACCCCGGAGGAAAACGTTTTCTGAGGAGGCATGTGGCGGCGGACAAAGGAAAACAAATTCTTTATTTTTTCGGAGCCTGGGAGGAGACTACCGAACCGACGATCGTAACGCCCCGCAGAGGGGTGGTTCACAACGTAAATAAATGCACCGTTATTCTAAAGTCTTTCTCATGCTCATTTCACCTTTTGACAGATCTCCGATTGGCGGGACGCGGTGGCTCAGTTCTCGCGCGAAAAGTCGCGAAAATGTCGTGTGAGTAATTTTCTTTGTGTGATTATGTTTAAAAAAATGCTTAAAAATTGCCTTGCCTTATAGTGGTGTAAAAGTAATTTCTTATTTTTTGCATATAATAACATTTATTTCGTTGATTTCCTCTTAATTGCCGTCGGAATTATCGCGAACTGAGTTGAGACCTTTTGTGATTCCGCGAGTTTTTCTCCCAAAGCCTAAAGGAAACTTCAAGAACATCACGAGGACTTAACTTGGTAAGTACTTTTCGCAGTTTCTTCCTCGCCACCTTGAGAAATTTAAAATAGACGAAGCCTCCGCTTCTTTGATTTATTTTTCTGAAATTAGTGCCAAGGGCCAGGCCCGACCTGATGCACTTTTTTCCGGTAGTACAATTTTTAGAAAATGACAAATTGTTTATTTAAAACATTTTATTTCATTCAGATGTTAGGCCTTTCAATCTCAAACGCACGTATTTTTTTAGGCATCGAATTTTTATGAAAATTGTTATGCAATAGTCGCTAATTACAAATTTACTATCGGATTTTTGAAATCCATGATGGGTGGCCCCAATATCGGAGACAAAAATGAAAAACAAAATTTTAAAATCTTATATATGACCAGGAATTGCTTAATTTATGAAGCAAAAATAAAAAGATAACATTTGAGCACTTTTAACATAAAACTTCAGTGATTAATTCTACCATATTCAAACGCTTACAGTTGAGTTTATTGATTTTAGAAGTATCCGATAAAAATTCTGTCATTCCTCTAGCACATATTTTTTAGTGAAAACCAAATAATTTCTTTTAAACAATAAGAAATTAGCCAATTAATTTATTTTTATATTACAAAATTGGTTAAAATAATTTTTTTTCTGGGTTGTAAAAAATGTATGTAATTCTACAAAAACTGAAAAATAAAAGAAGAGCCTATAAGTAAACCAACGGTGCTAATAATTATGCTCTATTTCTTGTTATGTGCCCGGGATGACTATATGATTTTTTTGTATTATATTTCGAGGAAATTTTGGGTTGGTTTGAAAGACAAAACACTAAGTAAAAATTTCAATTGCATCGCATTTATTTATCGTCAGCGTCACAAAATATATTGTCTCTCGTTGTAAAATAATACTATAAAAAAAGCTTAGAGCTACGCGAGTCTTACCTATTTACAGACGTAGTGGGGATGGGACCTAGCTTACTAACTACCTAGCGCTAGTATGTACAGAAAATCGCACAGATAAAGCATTGCCTACACTTAACTTATGGTACATAAATTACCTAATTACAAATTACGCGGAGGGGGCGCGGAAAACTACATGGCAGTCTCGAGGGGTTGGCTGTAGCTCCGGCTGTCCATCTGCAGAGGGCTCATCTTCGGCTCGTTCTCGTCGAAGTTCGTCTCCAGCAGGGCCTCAGACTTCGAGCGGCTGTAGGACGGCCGGTGGTCCTCCGCTGCTTCGTAGACAGTCTTTGGCCGCTTGGGGGTATCCTGAAGGAGCGGGGGAGCGGCTATTTGTTCTGGGGCTTTGCTGCTCCTCACGGCAGTGTAGTAGGAATCGGGACGCCGCACGTCGGCGGGACTCGGCGCCTCGGTGCGCCTAACTTCGATATTTTTGAGATCATCGTCCACTGGGCTGAAGTTGATTTGATCGATTTTCTTCTCGTAGGGCAGGGTGCTCGAGTTCGAGTGGTCCGAATCGGGTGGGTCCGGGGGTGGTGGTAGGAAGCTACTGTGCGCTAGAACACCTTTGGGCTGAGCACCGTACTCAGGGAGTCTTTGCTTCAATCCCGACAGGAACGATAAATTCTCATTCTTCCCGTGAAGGGGTAAAGTTGAGGCGTTTCCGTAATAGTCGGACCCGATCTCATCACCGTCGGTTTGATGAATAATCGGCGTGTCCTCGGTCAGATTTGTGCTTAAAGAATTATTTCGTGTACCGGAAAATGTCGAATTGTCCCTGAACCCTTCGTTTCGGTAAGAAAGCTCAAACCCACTCGGGTTGAAATCCGGCAGACCATAAGGCCGCGACTTACCGCCACTTCTTGTAGAACCGACTGTAGCAGTTTTAACCGGCGTCACGGGTGATGTCTTCACTTTCTTCTGGTTCGCGTACTCGCTGTACTTCTGGTTCAACACCTCATTGTAACCGTTTCCATTCTGGTGGTTGATGTACTCGCTCAATTGCTGGTTTTGTGTGTCATACGTGTCGTAGCTCGTCTCCGAACTCAGCGCGCTTTTGTCCATCGAGTCGATCGAACCATTCGACGTCATCTTCTTGTAGTCGTTACCCGAGGATTTGGTCAGCGTATTCGTCGAACCGGAAATATTCTGCGGGGAAAGGGAACGAAATAGAAATAAAAGCAAAAACGACAAACAGTGGCGTAGCTAGGCTAAGTCCCGGGGCGCCGGGTTAAAATATAAACTGGGCCCCTTTAACTAGTATCATTTTTGTTAAAATATAAAATATTTATATTACAGCGTATCCCAGCTAAGGCGAATTTACTTAAGGCCACAAGATTCCACATGCACTATGCTTCGGAAAATACATCTACTATTTTTGGGTGGGATATTATAATCTTTGAAATTTGAAAAATACTCGGCAAAATTCATGAATACTTCTCAAAGTGGAATATAAAAATCAATTAGCTCCAAAACTCGCGCAATGTCCTTTACAAAGAAAACGAAACCGAGTTATTTTCCCGATTGGAAGACTTTTGGAATCCCTTGGACGGAAAATATTAAATACTTAGGAATTATTCTAGACAGAACTCTAACCTTTTGGGGAGAATATCTCCACAAACTGATATTATTTAAAACGATCTTTCAACCTACTCTACTTTACTCACCAATCAAAGTTGCAAATTAAACAAAACATAATACTTAAAATAATGCTAGATCTGCCATGGCACTTCTCCATCTCTAGGTTACACCAAATGACCAACGTCTTTTATCTCTAAAAATAAATTCACTAACAGACAAATTTCTGATAGACTATTCCTCGTCAAAGAATCCGCTGTCTCAACCTTTAACCAATTAGTAACAGGCTAAAAATCGTGCACTATCACAATTCTATTATATTAACCCTAGATTTTCCAGCTCTCACGACTGATTTACATGTAAATATAACAGGATTTATTTTTAGTTAGGATAAATTATTAAAAATTGGGATTTTTTAAGTCTTTTCTCTTGTTTCCGAAAATTTTTAAAACCACACTGCGTCCCATTTTAGTGTTATCACAGCTATAAAGAGTCATAGGATCTAAACATCTCAATAATTACAGAATCCTCAAAATGTATCTTTTCATTCGACAAATGATAATTCACTCCAAGTGTTCATTAAGTTTAGGGGTGACACACGGTTAAATAATTTCTTTTGATAGTTTTCTATAATTTCCAATTTCATTCGGTAAAAATGACGTTTGTAGAACTTTAATGAGTAGCATTCGGATGAAGATATGAATGATCATTCAAACTTAAGCTGATACACGACAAAATCAAGAATCATTCCTTTGAAATGTTCATTCACCGCTACCGTGTGTCGATGACATAAGAAATCCGCTTTAACTGAAACACTTTCTATAGTAACAATTAAATTTGTAATTTTTTCAAATAGTTTGTTTGTTAAATAAGAAGCATTAGGGTTGGCCGGGGAGCACTGCCCCATATTTTCCTACAGTTGCTACGCCACTGACGAGACACAAACAAGGAGGAGTATGTGCGGAAGACAGAAAGACAAAGAGGTGCAAATAAAGTGGTCGAGAGAAAGAAAGAAAGAAAAACATAAAATCATACAAAGTTGTTGCGGCGCCGAATCGACCCTTGGGGGTCGATGCTGTTTAGACTCCGGAGACTCTGCCGGATGCTGTTGCGACGCTCCAAACGCTGAACGTTTCTATGTTTCGACTTCGCGTACCAGCAGCATCCGATGAGAAAGAGCAGAATCAGGACCAAAAAGAACGCCGAAATCATTCCAATTGCGAAAACGTCTGCCCTCCAGGAGAGTGGATCGATTTTCACCTAAAAAGAAAAAGATAGCTACACTAAAACCAGTTGCTAGACAAAAACTTTATTTCTTAACTTTACCTTCGGATCGATTTCACAAATGAATCCCAACTTCTGGTTACAGTCCTCAATTTCAATACCGTGGTAGATGAAGCTGGTGCAGCGGTCAATGTAGTTGAAGTCCTGCACCCACACTCTTTCAGGATATCTGAAATACATAAAATTATTAAATTATTAAACTCTGAAAATTTAATTTAAGGTATCATGACTAAATATACTTAAATTTATAAGTAAGATTTTTTCTTTTAATGTTAGATTTTTTTTTAAGAACTGCTATTTTTTTTTTAAAATTAATTTTAGCAACTAACTTAAACTATTCTTAATCTTATTCTTGTCTTCAGTCAATCTCTCTAAATATGCATTAAACATTTTCGAGCTATTTTTTTTCAGTCTCAAATTGGAAAAATCAACCTTTAAACATTATTTTGACTTTGACTTACTTTAGATGTCGCATTTGGAACTGGAGATAATTCCACAAAGTGTTGCTGTCGACGCGAACGAAAGGCATAGAGGCGTTATCTGATCGACAGAAATCTCTGGCTTCGTGGAAAGTCATGGGGGCTCCGACGTAAGTGTAACAAGTATCCAAAATTAAATTCCATCCAGGTGGGCATTTCTCGTCTAGAATTGTTTTGTTGTTCATGTGGAAAGGTTCGTACTGCACTTCCAGCAATGTGGGGTCATCTGAAAATATATATTTTTTAAATTATTTATTACTAGCTTACCCACTCCTGGTTTTCTATTATTTGGCTAAAATATGATATTTCTCAATTTCTCCCACTAATATTATAAATGCCAGGTGTAATGCAATTTAAACCAACTATTTTTATATCTCTTTTAGTCCTTTGCGAGTATCTAAAAACATTTATGCAAATTTGAGAAACCCGGCTTAATACAGCACAAAAAAATTCCTATTTCTATTTAATTGATAGAAGATTCAGAATCAGCGACTCATGTATTTCGATTTTCATGGAAGTCGCTTAAAGTTAACAACAATAGCCAAAATCATACCCGACAAAATCCTCTACCTTCCAGTGAAAATCCAATCGAAATCGGATTAGGCCTTTTCGAGAATTTATTGTTAGCAAACAGATAGACACAAATTGTCAAGTTCGAAAAATTTTCTAATACTCACTTTTAGGGTTTTTGAGACACGAATTTTAAATTTTCCACTGGAAACCGAAAATTCATGAAAATGGGCGTTTTGTGGTTTCCAGGTCAAAGATATTTGCTGATAATAAATTAAAGGGTCATTGGTTATCAATTTCCTTTTGAAGTTCAAAAATTCGAAATAGTAGTGACAACCAAAAACGTTTTCTTCAAGGGTTTTTATGAGTTCTATTTGTATATGCAAATAAATACATAAATTTTTATGAGAAAGAGTATAAACCGGTCTTTTTCGTTATTAATTTTAAATGTAGATTTGTAATTGTTCGTTAACTAAAAGATATTAGGGTAGGGCCTTAATTTGACTCGTTTTTAATTGCACACGGCGGAGAGCATTTTTAAACACATTCTGCCGGTACCACAGTTTATCCTTCCCACGTTTTATTTAAAATTATTTTGTTTCATTTATTTTATTATATTTAATATTATAATCGAATGGCGCAAAATATAATAACAATAACTTACCTGACATATCCCGGATCCTTGACTGCACAGAAAGTGTTTCATTGAAACTCCAATAGTTATGTCTGGCGTCAATTTTTGTTTTCCATAATTCGATCGTACTGTAAAATCAGATGAATTTATTAAAATTTATTTATTTCTTATAGCCCTTGTAAAAATCAAGTTTTCAAAAAATTTATTAAATAGCAAATAATTTACCTGTTCCAGTATTGGAAATCGAATCTACAAAGTTACAGGTAAGAAGAATTTGGTGACGATTATCGGAAAACATCCCAAACATGCAAAGTGCATGTAATTTTGAATAAACATTTTTGAAGGAAGATCATGCAAATAAATAATTTTCCAAAAATTTTGTGTTAGTGACTATGAAAATAATTTTAAAATGACTACAACTAATCTTAATTATTTAATTACTAGAATATTTTCTAACAAAAAGCCGAAAACTACAAAATTTTGCTACTATAATGATAATACAATACAAACTTTGTCAACATATCGCTTGTTTTACAATAAAATAGTTTCAAATAACAGCTATAAGCAAAAATATCATACAATCAGAGGTGACTAAACTAACAAGAATAATAAATGTGTGCTGAGGGCACCGAATAGCAAAGCAATAAAACAATATTTGTTTACAAAAATACACTGATACTATTAAAAATAAAGTCATGCATGAAAATATGCAGAAGTAACTTACATTGATCGGTTCACTGTGATCATTTCATAGTCGTTTTCTAGATTCCGGAAAATATTATCAACGTACTGCTGTCCTGCAGTACCTGCTACAATTGTTGCTCTTCCATGCCAGTCAGTGGCGACGTTACTATTTTTAAAAGTAGTACAAATAAATTTCAGTAAAATCAAAATAAAATTCGGTGAAATTACTCATAAAACGAATTGTGCGTTGTAGTCTGATAAATAGGTAGTCTGACTTTGTCGAAGCCAGACACTTCCATGATCCGTCCACCGATGTTGGTGTGGACGTAATTGTATGTAAAGTTGGAAACCACCTGCCTCAACCTGATGACCACGTCGTATCCAGCGTTATTTTGTGAAATATAATTTTTGTATATAATCACTTCCTGGTACGGTGAAGACTGCCGTCCTTCAACTTGAATAGCTGCACGATTTCGGTTTTTCGCGAACAAATTATGGTGAATCCATCCGCGAAGTGATGTTGCCGAACCACGAGAGTCAGCACGAATATGTAAACCACCTTGATTGTCCTTTATCAAGTTATTCTGCGTTAAATAAATGTATAGATGTTTTTTTTAGGAACTCATATTTTTAGAACTTAAGAGGTGAGCCGATTAAACTATTTACCATAAAGTAGAATGATTGCATATTTTGGACGTCTAAATTTATGGCAGCTTCACAAGTTGAGAAATTTCCATACAACTGACGGCAATTGTTCGTAAATCGATTTGCCTCCAATGTTAAAATTGGGGAGACTTCTCCAACAGCTGAATAAGATATTGCTCCACTTACGCAATTCGTAAACTCAGAGGAAGACACATTGTGCTGGGCGTCACGATCTGTTTAGGAAAAATTTTTAAATATTCTAAACCAATTTTTAAAAATTAATATAGACTATAGAGTCAAACTCCACTTTTCATCAATATCACAACATACATATACATATGTATACCATATATGTACAATGTACATAGTAATATAGCATGCATTTATTTGTAGTTCTTTTTCCTTTATTTATTTATTTATTTATTTATTCAATTTCCCTCAAATGGCTGATTGCTATATGGAATATTTCGAGATCGAAAACAAAAAGATCTATGTTGAACGGTTTCTAGACATCAATAGAACACAATTTATAAAAGGTATCTTATTTACATAAGTCACAATTTAAAATCTCACACAACACGAAAAATCTTGGCATCGTCAGCATAACATAAAATTTGCGAGTGCTTGATACTAGCGGATATATCATTAATAAAAATAATAAATAAAATTAGACCAAGATGGTTCTTTTGCGGTACACCGGAAGTGTTGTGTACTAAATCCAAGTACAATAAACTTATAAATTAGTATTTTCATGATTAATTTGTTCGAAGGCTTCGCTCAAATCAGTAAATACACAGTTCACTTATTTGTCGGCTTCTATCGAAGAGGTGCATTTTTGGAAAATTTTGAGAAGTTTAATAGTAGTTGATTTTCCCTTCAAGTGAGATACAATGAAATCGGAAGACATTGTAAATTAAAGCCTCGAAAATCTTAACGATAGAAAACTTAATAGCTTGTATTTCGAATTTCTTTTTTATATTAGAATTTTGAATGGAGATTTTTTATTTAAGTTACAAGGAAATTTGAAAAGTTTTGCGTATATCTTGTCTAAAGTTAAAGGAGCCAAATATAATGTTTTCCATAAAAATTAGAAGAAACTTATGTAAGAGAGAAAGGAAAAAACGAAACAAATAAGTACTTACTAAATCCAATAGCAGATATTGGGACTGTAACAATTTCTGCAATAAATCCATGTGTTGCTGGGGCTCCACTGGCAATAAGTCGAACACTCAACGTTGATCCTTTCGTTCTGAAGAAATATCTCTCATTTCCCGAATTGGTTTCAACTTTTCCAAGGAATATTGACGACATATTGTAAATATCGCCATCATATAAATGGATAGCATCCGTCCTTCCATATTCCTTTGAGTGATTGAACAAATTTTCTTGTAGCAGCCGGAAGCCGAGAGGTTTCACCCTGTAGGCTGTGTTAAATATTTTCACACAATTCACTGGATTGTTGTCGTACTTATAGTACAACAGCACTCGTTCTTCAATCGTAATCACTTTTGTCGTATCACAAATGTCGATCATGGAAAACAGGTGGTAGGGGAGGTCTAAAGATTTCAGAGGTGTAAAACTGGATTCGTCACTCTCTCTCCCTTCTCCGGTAAGTGATATTACATTAATACCATTTCCAAGTACGTTTCCTATTTTTAAGAATTTTAAATGCATTGCATCGTTAGGAGAAACTAAATTAATTCCGTGATGTGCACAATTGCGAATTGTAACGCCGCTAATCTTCGGACTTTTGAAGATCGTTTGAATTGCTGGAGATTTCTCATTATGCAAAATCCCAGCTCCTTCAAGTCGAACATATTCAAGTTCGCTTTCTTCCTTTTTTATTGATCCATGTGTATGTATGTCATGAACGCGATGTTCATACAAATTTTGTTCAAAGTCCGGATTTGCAAATCGAACTCCACCCCAATAATTTTTGTAGTCTGGATCTCCATTACAACTTACAAAAACAAACTCATCATTCCAATGACACTCATGCCTTCGACCGTATAATTGTCCATTTAATCTTTCTGGACAAAGTTCAAATCGGGATTCGTCCCCTTTGCATTCCATCGGTTCCACCCAGGACCAAATTCTAGTTAAGGAGTTTGTGTGGAACTCTATCCGACGATCATGACCGTAGTAAATGTCTAGAGGATCGAACCCAAGCTCCCTGCAAACCACTTGAGCATTTCGTTCTGTAAATCGACGATCACAAATAGGAACCCATTGGAGTGTGGTGTGGTTGAAATACTCCAAGAACCCTTCGTGCATTACATCAACCTCATTTTCGCTTGAAGAGCAGTTTCTGCCCGTACATAGTCTTATAGTGTCATAGGTGATCATATTTTCTAATGATCTTTCTATTCGCTTTAATTCTTGGGTTTGGTTATGAACTGAACGCATAACAATTTCAGCGTCTTGAGTACCTCTTGCTTTTAAGGTGCCCAGAACCAAAATTCCAATATTAGGGCTAAACTCCATTTCAACGCCTGGGTAGATCGTCAAAGTAGCTCCTGGCATGACTGTGATATCCGCTCGTATTACATAAGGATTCGGACGTCTACTTAAGGCTAGATCTTTGAAAATTCGTCCACCCAAATTGTCTAAATCTACAGATTGCTCTCCATCAAAAGACACAGACACACTACCGTCGAAAGAGTCCTCGATCAAAAATGGACGGTATAATACATCAGCATGGTTGTTCCAATCATCAAAATCAAATATTCTAGAAAGAATATGAACAGGATCTGCTGATCCCCACCAATTTTCTGTAGCATCTAAATAATTGTTTAGTCGAGCCGATCGTATACCAGCAACAAGATCATAATCCATGCTATTTCCAGTGATCAAATTACGGAAGATTTTTACTTTTTGAATTCCAGCAAAGCCTATGACACACGTGGGATTTTTAGGGTAAGACTTAAGTTTTCTCATAGGGAGTCGCATTACAGAGTTTGGAAGATCATTGAGCTTCCGTGGATCGTAGACGTTTTGTCTGATTTCATTATAAGTTACAATCGCAGGTACTTCGCCAAGAATCTCACTTAAACTGTCCGCCTGGAATTCAATTATATAACGACCATTGTTATTTAGAAGTTTATTATTGTCGAATTTAATCTTTTTCTCCATTCCCTTCATACTGATCAAACCTTTGTTACAATCGTTGTTTGTAAAAACGTTAAAGGATACATTGACTGCGGCATAGTGGCCAGTAATTGCAATTTCAAAGTTCTTATTTCTCGTCCAAGTATTGTTTCCCATGTAGACTGAATGAGTGAAATTTTCATTATACTGCCAGACATATGGCAAAGATATTTCGAAACCACCATTTAAATTATCTTCAACTGTTGTATCTTGAAGTACATAGTGGAAAATGTTGTTGGACGATCGCAAATCTCTAGAAAACTGCTTAATTCCACGCCCATTTTTCACAATCATGGAGCTATTAATATGAATTGTTACTTCAGACAGATTGCTAGAGTGAACATCCCAGAAAGGCGAATGAACGAACAGTGCTTCTGCTTTGTTAAAGCTTATTTCCGAGCTTACAATTTTTATAGACTCATTTGCTTTTCGAAGGTAGTACTCATTTCTTTCACCGAAATATCGGTTGTAGTATGTCGCTGATATTCCTCTCTGGTTTCGATGAACTTTTGTCGATCGCAATTGGAGAGTGGGAACAGGTCCCTTAACTATTCTGTTTCGAATGTCCTGGACAGGTGCTAAAAGTGTTGAAAACATCATAACCGTCCCTCCAGAAGCTTTAAGTCCACTCTTGTAATACAAAATAACACCATAACTACTACTGGTAACTGGAAAAGTGGAAAGATCTCTTTTTACAACCCATTTATCTGCTTTAACATTTTCTGTGTGCGAGTCTAAAAACCAAATTTCCTCTGTTGATCGGTTTTCTATTGGGTTCAGGAGTTGTACCCCAATTACATACCCTGGCTGGCAGCGAATAAATATCTTTCTCTCAATTTCCTCCCCGTAATGTCTTTCCGTGATCACATGCTTCACATTCCAATTGTCTAAATCAATAATCGTATCATCTTTAGGAAGGATTAAAGGATCATAATCGCTATCGAATGCATTAAAATCAGGCGGCATGTAAAACCAACCAGCTATTTCGCGCTGATCAACACCCGAGATCACTGGATCGTGAGAAATTCCACTACCCAAATTATCTTGAATAATAGATCCTCTTATTTGAAGTCCAAGCTGTTTCAAACTTATTCCATTTCCGCGATTTTTCGAAAACTCTGAATTTTTTACATTATTTATAGATTTCCCGCCAAAAACGTGTGAATATATCACTCCTAATCCATCCTGGAGGTTGTCTACAACTCTTACATTTTCTAAGTTATGCTTGGCAAAATCCATTTGTATAGCTGGTTTAAACGAGTTTGTAGTATAGTCGAAAAGACCTGCCTTCTCAACAGTAAGATACTGAAGGTCAGCTCGTTCAGCCAAAACCCCAAACCTTAATCCGGCCCAGGCTCCTTCATAACATCGGATTCCTACATCATTTTCATGATTACATGAATTTTCAAACTCTCCCTTAGAAAGTCGTTCTGCTCGGCATTTTGTGATGTCATAGTCATGCTCAGTGCATCTTACATTCGACAAAATTACATCTTCAGTTGTACCACTGCCCGGAATCTCAGAACGTTGTAATCTCCAGTCTGAGGGATTAAGGGCATATCCCAACTGGTGGCACACAAGGGCTGCATTAAAAATAGTCCACCCATAATCACACACGGTGCCCCAACGACCATCCAAATAAACCTGAAGTCGTCCTTCATTTGCATTTACTCCTCCCAACAATCGGACAGGAACTTTTGGTGTTTCATTAACGTCTATCACTGCTTCCGTTTCAATGTCTACAACCTCCATTTCGTCGGTCAATAATGCTTCATTAGTTTCGTTATCCTGTGATATTATAGTCTCTCTTCGCAGGGTGAAAATAATATCGTCAGGTCGACGACCTCGAGCCTCCAATTTTCCAGAAACCATTATCCCAACACTTGGTTCAAAGTTCAATGTAACGCCTGGTTGGAGTATCAATTTTCCTCCTGGTCGAACATTAATATCCCTGTTTACAGTATAGGTGCCAGCTGGTAACATTTCTTGTCCATCTACTTCACCGCCAATATACTCGGAGGAGTCGGTATAGAATCTTGGGACAAATATTGACCTTTCTACGGTTATTGAGGCTCCGGGATTAGAGTTATGTAGGAGATAGGGAATATATTCGATTTTGGCCAAATCATATCGATCTTTTCGATGGAACAATCTGTGGAAAATCTTTTCCTCTTCTGTATTGCCCAGCCAATTGTAGGTAACGTTTAAAGTTTGACTCTGGTCAGATAATTGTGATCCTACCTCGTATCTGTAAAATAAAATAATTTTATGTGAGATTTGCGACTAACAACAACTTAATATAGAGCAAGTTCTCTTTTACATATTTTGTAGATTTTAGAGTAATTCACCTTTTTATACTACTTAAGCTATTTGTGCTCAAAAACTTAAAATAAATATTAGAATATGAAATATTTTTGTTATCAAAATTCAATTTGGTTTTCGTTAGAAGCGCAACATTTCAAGAATATCGATTTTGGACAAACTTTGCCATAATACATTTATTTGGACAATATCTCGGCTAAGTTTATAAATAGGCAAAATTGATCATAGCGTCTACGTTCTGTTATATAAAAATCGGTAGAGAACTTTCACTTCGCTAAATATTTTAATATGTTGCCATGTAGACCGTATATTTCTTAATCGATTTTTATAAAAATTATCTTGTTACCCTGCTTATCCTCGAATTTGTTGAAGTTATTCTGATAAAAATTTGCCTTTATGCCTGTATATTTTTTTACTGAGAGATGACTGTTAAAATGCATTTAAATTAACAAGACTTGGATCAGCAGAGTGGGAACACACATTTGTGAAACTCGTGAGACTAAGGTGAATCTAGTGACACTCACTTGATATGGTTTAAAAACATTTCACACTATAACATTTGATCCCCATTAAAAATAAACCTCGCGACAATAGTCTGAAAAAATTTATACTTTTTTAATTTAAAAAAAGACCAATTTCGAATCAGAGTGATCGAATTCCAATTAAAAAAATTCACTTTAAATTCAAAGAAATCTATTTTGGTTTGAAAATATTCCAAATTTTTAATATAAGTAAGTCCAAATTTTATTTCATAGTAGTCCAAATTTCAATTGAAACAAGTCCAAATATTATCAAGTTAAACTTAAAAATCGAATAAAAAAAGAGTGAAATCTGCACTAGTTACGAGTTAAAGTGAGACATTTTAAGTTAATAATCTGAACTTGTTTCAATTAAAAATTTGAACTTGTTTGAGCTTAAATTTCTGACCAGTTTGATTTGATATATTGGACTTATTTATGTTGAACTGAAAACGACTTTATTGGATTCAGAAATGGTATTTGTGGAAATTGAAAACTAATAGGTATTATAGTTTTTTACGGAGTTTTTGATTAAAAGCGCTAAGAAAACCAAATCAAATATACAAAGAAGAAGATTCCTCTCCTTCGGCTATAGGCCCAATTTCCAAATATTAATAAACTTTTAACTCAATGAATATATACGCAAGATTTTATCGAAATGGATTAAGAAAAATGAGAGTTATCGTGCCCTCAAGAACTGTATAAAATACAGTACAGATCCTCATCGCTTTGACCAATTGTTTTCATTTCCAAGCTCAACATAAATACATAATTAAAGTTTGATCAAAATCCTCCACTTTTGACATTGCGTAAATATTTTAACTTAAAATATTATGTAAAACCGAACCTATTACTTTTTGGCTTGTCTAAAAGATATAAAAAATCGGTCAATTATACGAAAACAACTTTCGTTTCTTGTGCAGTGTTCTTCAAAACTTATAAAGGAACACTATCGAAGTTTAAAAGGAAAAAATTAATTAAGCTGCACTATCTTCTATAGATATGTTATAAATAAAAAGTAGTATTAAATATTAACAATAGCAGAAAACATTTTTCCCAACTATATACTATAACCTTTACAACAATTTAACAATGCCACAGATATAAGCAATAAATATATATGTAAATGAGAAAGACGGTAACCTTGAATCTAGTGTGTAACCAAATAGTTAATGGACTATTCTATTGTTTTCAAAATTGCCTGCTTTTAAGAACAAAATTCTAAAAGCCGAATATATCTAGCTCTTTGTAATTTTTTTGGAATAATTTTCAGCACCCAGAGTGAACAATACAATAACAAAAAATTGGACGATATGTAGTTGCAAATTTTAAGCATTTCTCTTTCTGCATTCATCATAACTTAAATATGTAAACCAGTCTTTTGCCCGAAGCCTGTTTCATATTAACTAGTTTAGCAATGTACATGAACTAAACAACAAATTCTACTCAAAAAGGTTACTCATAGCCCACGCAATCACCCCGTTCTTTGAATTAATTACCTTGAGTCACGATTCGAAATGATATTCCGAAAGACGTCTACATTACTCGACGAGATGACAACCGCTGCAGAGACTCGTGATCGTGGATTAAGTCGTCCGGCCCCATAAGCACCTTCGGAGCCCTCAACCATCGGCCCAAATGGCTCGGTTACCTTATTTTCGCGGACAAAATTTCGCGTAAAGAGCAACGATTGCGTGTCACGATCTCCATACGGCGACAAGCCGAGTGACACCACATATGGTCCCTGATTTTTGTAAAATTGATTATGCTGCACGATCAATTTTGCCGGCAGACCACGGAATTCTTCCCATGGCTGATTTCTAATGTAGATCGCTCCATGCTGTCCAAATCTGAAATGGTTATGCTCAATTTTTCCTCGTATATTTAATGCTGGATTTATCGTTATTCCATTTCTTTGACTGTATTCGAATAGATTGTGACCGATTTGTAGATTGAGTCGTTTTCCAGGATTGGTATCAAACCAGCAAGTTTGGATGTCTATGTCATCAGACAGACTTTCATTGAACGAGTTTCCGGTGATATTGACCCAGAAATCTCCACAGAAATTGCCGTGTCTTATGCCAATTTCAAGATTTTTTACTATCTGAGAGTATTCAACTACAGTGGTTTGGTTCAGGAAGGAGAACTCCAACCTGTCTTTTTCTGTTGTTTCATTCAACCAAACGGCCAAACCGTACCCTCTGTTGGAGCTGATAGAACTCCGGGAGATGTTTCTATTCCCTCCGTAGTAGGTGATATTAATACCATCACCGTCATTAAAACTGATCTTGCTTTCGGTAACATTAACATCGCCTGCGCCACTCGTTACGTGGAGTCCAGCCACATGACCATTGCTAGAAATCGAGGTGCCGTGAACATAAATCTGTGATCGCACGTTATCAGCAGCAATACCTCGACCTCCATTATCGGCGATCACCGATTTTGTCACATTGAGATCATAGGTTTTGTAGTAACCAGTGGTGAAGCGCAAAAATCCTAAAACCTCCGAACGAGCATTCGCCCTAAAACGGACGTACATTTTCTCTTTGGTGCTAGTCACACTCTGCAGTCGTGTCGAATTTCGCACCATCCAAGAAGCCAAAAGTCTATCATTTGTAGTGGAACCATCAAAAACATCAATTTGAGCAGTTTCATTCTCTTTTACTGTAAAATAAACGAAGCTCATAGTCAAAACATATCCTGTTTTAGTAAAGAAATATTTTCCACACTCCTTTACAGTCGCCGCAAACTTCGACTGTTGAAAAGATACGGATATTGGATAAGTTTGTCCAGATGTAGTAGGAAGTGTGCAAAAGTCGTGTATATCTGCTCTATCCGTTCTTTCTTCGGATCTCAGGTCATGACCAATATAACGAACTCCATCCGCTCCATTTTCGCTGACACTGCACCCTTCCAGGTGTGCAAGGCCGTAGCTAGAATTAACAAAAATTCCAAATCCTCTACTTCGTCTCACCTTAACGTCTCGAAAGGTAAAAGGCGCTTCTGGTCGAGTGACATTGATCCCAGTGTATGCTGAATGATCGACGTTAACATGGTCAAGGACTGGGGGTACCCCAATCACTTCTATGGCAGATGTTGCAGCTCCTCCTCTTCCAGAGCCCGCTCTCACAATATCCACGTGATGTAGCTTTGAATCCGATATGGCACTATAGACGGTGTTGTCCTGGGCTAGAACTCGCCTGGACGGAGCATTTTCAAACCTCAAACCTCTCCAATGTGGCAGGGGATGCTCGTGAAGTGGTCGACATTGGACTCCAATGTCACTATGATAATCACAAACTCCTGATCCCAATTGCCTTGTGTGCCAGGCACATTCAAATAATGAGGACTCGGTACCTCGACAGGTGGGTTCTTCATAAAGGAGTCTCGGACGCAAGTTGCGGTCTCGTTCCATCCAATTCCAGAATCGCCCGCCTTGGAATCCCATCTGGCGGCATGTGATTTCGTAGTCCTGGATTGTCCAGCTATTGAGGAAGAATGTTATCTTTTTAGAATTAATAACTAATCGGGAATTATTTAGTACTCACTTTTTCGAGTTGGTACACACTGACCGCCATTTGCCCTTGTGGTAAATTTGTAGGCGTCCTTCGATTGGGGTAGGCCCGTCTACAAGTCGAACCCCCAATTCTTGGGGATCTGGTAAAACTGGATCACCATAGCCTGTATTCGGCTGTGATGATAGGACTATTTTCTGCTCTGGTGTACCCTGAAAACAAAAAATTATGTTATGTGTAACTTCCTTTATTTAAAAATTCATAATTAGTTAATTTCATAAATTAGTTTCGAATTATATATGTATTTTATTTTAAACATATTTCTGTAATATTTCAAATTAAAGATATAACATCACTCGCATACATAATTATTTTAGTTGACTGTAAATGTTACCCTTATGTTTCTTTCAATGTGACATATTTAATATTTTCATTAGTAAAAAAATTAAAGTACATTATATTCTTGTCTGAAATTCTCCTCTAGACTTACTATATCTAAATAGACAATTTCACACCATCTTTTTTATTAATTTTTAATTTAAACATTTAACAGAATTTAAATAATAAATGTTTTTTTATTGTAGTCGGACAGTGTTTACTTCACCATCCGCTACATATGTTATGTCATAACTTGACTTAATCATAACTAAATAGTAGTTATAATAAGTTAATTTTGTTCTTAAATATCTTGGCTATTACTTAATCCATTTCATAATTTTTTTTTTTTAATTAAAGCTTAGATTTTTCTAAGTAACATGTACCCTATATTGATTGAATTTAAATAATATTACTTTAATACCATTCTTAAGCACGAAAAATGCGATTTTTTTGGATATTTTCATTAAAATTGAATACTCCGGCTTCTATTGCAGTTGAAAAAAAGTATTTATAAAATGTATTACATAACATATAATATCTTTTCAAAGCTAAAAGTCTTTGCTTTTAGGTCTCAATCGTTTTTTACGATACTTTTAGAACAATAATTATTTTTAAAAACGTAAGTGGGATCGGATAGCGCAATGAAAAGTGTATAAAGGAATAAGAAGAAATTATATAATATCATTATAAACTTTTTTAAATACATACAACACTTTTCATGTTGTAATAATAATAAACAATCTTAATCAATTGGCAAAAGATATATTATTTATATAATAGCATTTTTCATAAGAAATACATTATTTATTTTGTTACAAACAAAATTAAATACATGTTTATTTATTAATGATGATTTAAACAAATAATCGAAGGATTTTTTAAAATTTTTTTGATACAGCCACAAGGATACACAGAGTCGACTGCCTCACGAAAATTTTTTAACGTTCGAAGACTAATTGAAATATGCGATGGCACCGAATCAATGCTTCTTCTGAAGGTCCCAAAAGTAAAATATAACATTTGAGAAAATACCTGCCAATAAGCTTGTTCACTCTAAAAAAACATCAAATATTAGTGGCTCAATTTTGTATTAGGCTATAGTTAAAAAAACTATTTAACCCTCTAAGATTTTTAGAATTTAGAGATTTTCTAATAAGAAACCATAAATCTAGGTATTTAATATGAAATTTTAGTAAAAGAGCTTAAACCAAATATTTTTTTGAGAATAGTGATATCTTTCGTTTTCGAAATGTACACGGCCAAGTTTATAGGTTGCTATTTTCTTGTAACCCTGAGATATGTATGTACATATAACTATTGGCAATCCAGTTTTTCGATAGTTTTTTTTTGGTTTGAGTATTTTATAAACAAAGAGGGAAACATATATTTGACGCACACTATCAGCAATATCTCTAGAACCATCTAAAACAAAATTCTGAAAAAAATACTTTAGGAAATCTTAAAACTTTCAAACTATATCTAAAATGATCGACTCGGAAAAATATATATTTTTAGAGTTATAATTTTTGGGAAGTAAATGTAATATAAGAAAATTAAGTGAAAAATACTATAAGATCGATGTAAAATACAATGTTCATGCAAACAGAAACAAATCGAATTGTCAATCTTATAACAGAAATTTTGAGTAATTTGCAATCGAAGAAACTGAGAAACAATTTTTGAAAGTAAATTCTTTAAAAAACTGCTGATGTAAGCAAATCTAATTAGATCAAAAGTTTCGCCCAGGTACTTAACAAATGAAAATGATACTGCAAGTGCGAAAACAAAATCAAAACAGTGTTGGGAAAGGTATAACTTTTTGCTTTAATTACACCGTGAATGAAATGTTTTTGTGGGATATTTTGCGCTAATTACTCAACTCGTTTTACATAACATCTAGGCAAAATGTTGACAAAACGAATAAAGTTTCATTCAACAGTTGACCGACCGCGCGAATAAAGAAAAACAAAATCAGACCGCCCCGCAGAGGCTCCCAATGAAATCCAAGGCGGCTTCTACAGCAGGGTCACGTGCCGGTTCTAATTACAACTTCAAAGCGCGCAGAGAGTGCAGCACTTAACTAAATCTAATTATGCTTAATTAGCCCCGCACAGAAGAAATTCGAAGATAGTGCAATGCTCTTGCGCATAAAGGAAATTCCGCCAGCTGGGCTGCTGTGGATAATTAAAAAAATAATAAAGATAACGCCGTCTTCAAACAAGGCCAACATACATGTCGACGGGAGTGAAGAATGTCTTTCAGCTTTCTTAATGTCAGTAATTTTTGCACTTGAAATCTAGCGCACTAGAAATGTGAGTTTTAGGGTCATAAGTCAATTTGGACTTTGGGTTCCAGGGGCCCTTCTCGTTCAATTTGGTTTAAATGACGAAGTCAAGAGATGTCGTAAAATTTAATTAACCCCCGACAAGTGAGTGCGAGTGAAATTCAACTCGTCCATTCATGAAAACCATCAGGCTAATCAGCGAAGGAGCACAGAATTTAATTATTTTCGATGTCGCGAACTGTGAAATACCTTTTTTTTTCTGTCGCAGAAATTAAAATAGTAACACGCGACATTTTTGGTGATTTCTTTATCTGTAGTGGAGAAAAGAACTAATTAAAACGGGTACTTTGCGTGTGCAATTGAATAATGAAAGTAAAAGTGCAATAACCTGAAAAACATTGCATGAGCAATCTGCTCGAGAAGAATTATGCACAATTTAAGATCAAACAATCTTTTTCCAAAGATCAGATCTCTCTTAAGTTTTGTGTTGCTCGAGTATAGAGCCCTATTTTACTAATTTTAGAAATAGCCACTAGTGGAGTGGCTAAAAATCATAGCCACTGTGAAAGCCACTTGACTAGAAAATCGTATTCCCAATGACTATTGATCAGTGGAAATTGTGTAATATAGTCACTGTGGTTATCAGAACTTTAAATAGATATCATAAACTAAAGATGGATTTGTTTATATGAAGGTTTTCGTTTTTTTATGATTTTCTGGAGGGGAAATTTAATTTTGATTTTTTTTTTTCTCTAACTATACCGTAAATTTCCAATTATATTATAATTTAAAAAAATTAAAGGGCTATTAATGTTTACGTTGCAAAAAGAAAAACAATTTATCGCTCACTTGTGCTTCCCGAGATATTTATGTTTGAAACTTCAAAAATTGATTTTTTGCCGCCACGATTTTTTGCATATTCCCCGAAAATTTCGTTGCAAATTTTATAAATACCATAAATTAAAATAAAGTGGAAAGGAAAAGGTGGATCTTATTCTGAAAAATTCTTCAAGAATCTTTGAAATTAACAAAATTAGGTAAATGCAATCCAATGATAAATTTCCTAACTAATCTAATTCAAATTCGATTGTGAAAAAAAACTCATTATTTAATAATACTTTTTGCTTGTTCAATTTTTCAAAATAAATTTTATAGGTCTAGCCTGTGGAGTCATAATTTTGTTTTATCCATTTGACTAGACTGAGTCGCTGATTTTAAAATCCAGTGCTAGATTCTAAGAGCTCAAAATAGAGGATATTATAATAATATTTAATTTTATTGAAATCTCATACAAATAGGATGGACAGACAAATTTTAACCCTAGATAAGTAAACATTCGTCCGCCAGCTTTTCGAATTTGAGATGTTGAGTTGAGTCAAATGATTAGTTACAGAGTAAACACTGAGTTTAATCATCTAAATAAAGTTAATATAGAAGATATTTTAACATACAGATTTCAAATTCAGTGCTCAATATTGAAAATTCATCGAATCTAAAATATCTAGTAAATTTCTGATTTTAAATTTTACTAAAATTTTATAAAACTTGGTATGAGTGGTTATGGTGATACTTTTTTCTAAGGTATAAAATTCAATATGCCGGATTCAAAATCATAGCTTTATCATTTATTTATTAGATCCAGACTTATTTAAAAACTAATTATAAAAAATGTTAATTTAAAAGCTTTTCTAAAAATAAAAATGTTGAACGTAAAAGAACATAATCTTCATAAAATTCAAATATTGTTGTTTGGTCGGGATTTTTAAAATTATAGTTGTATGTCTTGCCGGTAAGAAGTTTCAGTTATTTTGAGGAAATTGATTTTAGCAAACTACATATAGATGTTATTACAACGAGGTTATTTGTAGATTACGAGGTACGAATTCTGTCTAAAGTTATATTGTTAGATTAGATCAATGTTAGTCAGAATCGAAATGTACATATGCTTAAAGATCAAAGATCAAACTAATGTACAAAGCAATCAATGCAATGCTCCTCTAATGCGAGTAGACATTTTTAAAACCTTTTTCATCTTAATTAGAACGTAACTTCCTTCAGAAAATAATCAATGCAGTAAATTGGAAACATGTGCGCTATTTCCTGCTGCATACCTTTGAGTACACGAGAGCACCGGGCAGCCATTGCGTACCCTCGCCGTTCAACATAATCAGCAGTTAAATTGAACGTTAAACAGAAATCAATAGAATAAAAATAACCTTTCAGCTGAGCGGGGACAGGTGGGGAGTTGTGTCAACAGGTGGTGCATCCGGTGCTTTCAACGCTGCCAATAATTCCCCCGGAGGAATTTCAATGCAAACGCACGACCACAGGTGGTGCTACCTGTTGCCGCCCGCTACCGAAGCTTTGATTTTGAAATTGTTGCGTGCTCTGTAAACGCAATTAACTATGCATCGACCGTAAATTTCACATAAGAGCGGCTATTTTTATTCCCCTTCACCAGAGGATTTTGCTTATTGCCCCTGGCTGCATAATGCTCAAATTGGAAGCATTCACTATGACGAAAGATAACCCCGCGTTATGCTAACTTTTATAAGAATTAATGTGAATTAAAGCATTACACCACGTAAAATTAACCAGAAAAAATATATTTTGCAGTGGAATGTAAAAAGTGCATGCACCTTCACGGCTTGGATAGAAATTTTTAATTGGATGCACACCGGTGGCTGTATAGCACTGAAAAACTGTAGATTGTTGTTATAAATATACAATGCTTTGGTGCAATCGATGTAATTATTAACGTAGCATTTTATTTCAGCAACATTGCCGCTCTTCTATCTAATTTGTGATTAACACGATTTTTACAAATGAAGGGTAATTGAATTTCTGTTGAACGAGAAACACCACCAGTTAAAGTGATCTTTACACAAGACAGCCTAAAAGTCCATAAAACTAGGTATAGTAATATTTCTATACTCTGAACTACCAAAGATTAACTATGAGTGTCCAAACGATTTTTTGTTTGCATTATTATTAATCTATAATGGATTAGATATCAAATGATTCAGTTATATTCAACAAAATCGATTCGACAAAATGTATAGCGTCCTGAACATATAAAGAAAATTTGTTGGTATATGAAATATGGCTAATATGGTAAATTTTATGAGTAGAATAATGATTTTTCTAAACTCGTGATGAATTAAAATCAGTGTGAGAGTATTCCGAATTAAAGGAGCATGACGTAAAGGATATAGGCTCATTTAAACCATAATTTGTACGGTGAAACGTTGTATGAAAATTAAATATTTTATAAATATTTAAAAAATCATAATCATAGTTTTCAGATATTGTACAAGAAATTTTCATATCGTCATCATAGCAAAGAATTTTCGAGTGGTAAGTAATAAGAGGAATATCGTTAATATAGATAATGAACAACAAAGGACTCAAGTGATTACCTTGTGAAAATAGAATCAACTTAGCTGGAGTACAGTAGTTAGTTGGTGAATTCAATCAGAGTGGTTGTAGTTAAAAATGGCTAAATACCCCTATCCTACGTGGCTTTGAACGTTATCATTTAGAATATTTGAATTAATTATGAATTTATAACCTTATCTACAATAGTCTACTATACCATTAAGGTGTAGCTATTTATATTTGCTATTACATTTATTATTATATATAATACATATTTATATTTATTTATATTTACAACTTTATGACTGACCTACTACTATTACTTTCTCCACTTATCAAGTACAACTATTTTATTTGAAATAACTATATAATAATAATATTAGTATAAAATCGCTTGAACTATTTGACTTAAAGCAATAAATAAGATAATGTCGGTCAAGTACTGCACGGTTTCCAGGTAAGAAAAGTAAAACGCTTTTAATGCAACGAAAATTTCCATGAAGTAATTAAGAATTTCCAGCATTTATTACTTATTTAAACCTCTTCAGAAACAGTTGAGGAGTTACTTTTATACATAAGGAAATGAGGTGAAGTCAATCAATTGTATCGCGGAGCAAACTGTACGTGCCCATAATTTCCATGTCTCTATCTAATTTTTTTTAAGGCTCAAACATGTGACGGTGACATACAGACATAAAAGAGCCAATTGTACACACTTCGGATAAGGAATTTAAATAAAATAAATTGAACTAAAAGGAATAATTATTGTAGTCTGCAATGATGATGATGATGACAAAGAAAAAATAGGTTCGAAGAAAGATTAAATAACTTACGGAATTCTCTAAAATGCAATTGCGATAGCCAAAGCATCATGTTTTTAAATTAAAATTTCAATGAATGAATGAATTGACGGACGATACATGTAGAACATTAAAAACAGGTGAAATAAATTACAAGCAACATACTTTAAACAAATAAAATTACTGAGAGAAATCTAGAAAGTTTTTGTAAACTTAAAAATACCTACTAAAATAACTATTACTTTTCATTTTTTACAGAAACCTTGAAAATATCAATTCAAACGCAAGACAATATTTCCTAATTTTTAATAGTTCCAATTAACTACTTAATATTCAAATTTCAAGTCGATAGCGTTAGTAGTTTCCGAGATAATTGGCAATAACATTTTTAAAAGAATTGCAGACAAAAGTTTCTGAAAATCATAAATTACACTGATCAACAATTTGAATGTTATACCAGTATCACACTATAGTATAATTTAGAATTTCAATCATGTTCAATTTCACATACTTATAATAAGGTATTGCTTTGAAATTAAAGTCAAATTTATATACATATGGTAGAAAACAGTGCTTGATAGAATATTTGCCAGAATTTTTTTAAGAAATTCAAACCTGATACGATCTTTCTGAAATTGAGAATACATGAAATTCTGAATTTTATTTATAGTTTGTGTACAGTTTATTTTAAACGAATCGCATTTTGAGCATTTGTGAAAATTTAAAACAAAACAACGAAACATGAAAGGATCTCATATTGTGATTCAAATGAAAGTCTATGTATATCCTTAAATCATATATGAAATACCGCCATTCCATAGTTTACTTTTCATTCACTATCAATTGTATGGAATAATCGGTTAACGGAAAAATTAAAATTAATGATATTTCGACCTCTAGTATAATTTAACATAATAGCTAAATGTTCAAACTTTTAACTGAGCCACATTAAGATTAAGAGATTAAGAAAAACTTTCTATAGGAAAAAGTAGTGTTTACATCAATAAATAGTTATGTCTCTTAAAATTTAAAAATAATCTATACATATAAATAAAATTGAAGTGTCTGTCTGTCTGTCTGCTAATCTTCGAAGATAGAGGGGGAAATGTTTAGCAGTTATATGTTTATGACAAGTCATGCAAAAAGTATTTATGCGATTGAAAACAAATTCTATGAGCATGTTGCGCTTAACCTACTGAGTGACATTTGACAAATTTGAAATCGGCAACGTCATATTTTTATTAAAGTTTAGCTTTATTATAGCGATAGTTGTGCCCGGGCAACGCCGGGTACAGGTCAGCTAGTTTAATCTTAAAGAAAAAGAAAAGAATTCTATATCACAATTATAGCCAGATATGCCCGAAACGCGAAAAAAATTAAGTATAGTGTTTCCGCGATCGTGATTGGTACCTTGTTTGATGATGAGTGATGAATGAATAAATGAGCACTAAAATTAATATATCCTAAAAGGCAGATGGAAGAATATGAGCTCTTAAATTTTACAGTCTTCGCGTTTTTAACGGCCAATTTGGTAATTTGAAAAATACTTTAATGGGGTAAAAGTAACGAGTCGAGCACGTAAACAGTCTTAAAATGTATGACTATAAATTTTATGGGCAGACATAATGCAGATGCACTAATCCTTTAATTAGATATTCCGATTTAATAGCATATAATATATGAGCAAAAAGTATCATATGAGCATAAGTATCGAAGTGTTTAAGAAGGCATTGTGCTCATATTACACATGTACCACAGCAAACGCGAATAAAATGAGTGAAAAGACTCAATTATCACTGTTACTAGAAAAAACCTTTTACGGCAATTATCTGGTGGACAATCGTTAAAATCCGTAGAGAATAAAATTGAATGAAAAAGTGTTCGCCGCAGAATTCATTCACACCCAAAAGTAAATAGAAAAACGAAACTTAGACGCATATGGCGGAAAAAACAAAAGGCGACGTGAAACACGAAACAAGCAGAATTTAGCCTCTTTCTTCGACTCAAGCGGCGACTGACCCACTTCCAGGGAGCACCTCGCCCACTGTCCACCCCCCGGCAAATAACGCTTCACTCACTGAAAAGCGCCGTGAACTTCGGTGGCTTATCTTTGACCTGGAAATAGACCGGCAGGTAATCAGTGACTCACCGGTGGCGGCGCAACCGCTGAAATTCGCCGTGTTAATGGACCCCCGTTTCGGCGGGTGGCGCGGTCAAAAATCCTAGACACTGGCTTTTAATGAGGCTGGCGGCGCTCTTTCTGCAAAAGAAGTTTAGTTGCAATGTCATTCGAAGTGCCGGCACTCAGTCGAATTGCGGGCAAAGTGGGGACTGGTGATTTAACTGCCGGCGACGAGAAATCACGTCGCCAGTTTTGGATCGATATCTCCAAGAAAAATCGGGGCCACTCCACTGACATGCATTTTTCGGGCAGATACTTAAGACAACAAACTTTAAGTGAATTCGAAAGATAAATTTCTTAATTTCATTCAATAACTGAAAGATTAAAGCCGCTTTTCTGCTGTACTTAGGTAAAATCAAAAATACTGTTTATTGTTACTTTAGTAAAAGGCGGTCATATTATACCACCAATAAAACGCCCCGAAACCAAACAAAAAATGCTTGAAGCCTCCTATGCGTATAATTGAATTTCGCACCTGTTTTTTGTTAAAATTAGTTAATTAATTGTTTGTTATTATGCGAATAAGTAAATATTTTACAAGCAAGCTGTTCTTTTGGTCCTTAGCAATTCCCTTAAATAAATTTTAGAAATACTTTCCGTAATTTCCTGAAACCCAAAAAAAATGGGGTGCGTATAAATGAATTTCGCTGACTGTATGTATATGTACATATATTATTTAACCTCTTCAGGGACGAATTTTTTAAAGGTGGAAAAAGTGTTTTTATGTTTTATTTGATTACTTATATTTACTTATTTTTTACCGACAGCTACCCAGTAAGTAAGAAAAATTTAGAAAAACAATTAGTATAAAAAAGAAAACTGAGTTCAAATATTTCACAGTCAAGTGCTATTAGTAAAAAAATAAAAAACCTAATTTTGCAGATTATTTTTTTCAAAATAAAACACTTACTTAAACTAACCAAATGTTATACATTGGATAGTTTATTTATCAGAGATTTAAGATGTTTTTCCAATAAACTAAAAAGAAACAACGCGGTAATCAGAGGCAACTTTGAAATATTTTGAAAGCAGTTAATTTCCAGTAGAATAAAATGCTATCCATGCTGCAGTACTGCAAATTGTTAAGTTTTATTGTTGAAATATAATCTAATGAGTAGTTCTTTAACAGATTTTAATTTGTTTTTCAGTTAAAATAATTTTAATTTAGAAAACTAAACGTACACATATGTGCCAATGTCCCTGAAGAGGTTAAGTTGAATAAAAAGTTAGTACACTACATTTATTTTATGGAAGAATAGTAGAATACCGTAATCAGAAACCCTTATACACTATTATAAAATAGTTAAACATTTTTATTGTACCTACATATCGATGATGCACTAAAGGCTAGAAAAAAATTATGGGTCACCAATTTGAGCCCTTCAGCAAAATAAGGTTTTCTACCATATTGTCCGCCATATTGGATTTAGAACGAACATATATGGAATGGGAAGCTAAATACTCGAAAAATCGTTTAAAATGTAGTACAAGGATTCCGTATAACTTTGTCAAAATTATTACAGTAAATTCGCGTTGAATACGAATAAATTGTTGGTTATTGCTACATTGATTGTAATGTCGAATAAATATCGGTTGAGTTTTAGATTTTATATAAATCTTATTCATTTTCAATTTATGTGTTTATTTACCACATATTTATAATTAGTTGTGCTTTGTTGAAATCTATGAAAAATTTGATTCTATAAAAAAATGTAATGTATAAAAATACATATCTTATACAGCTTCAGTCCGAATATTGCAGATTTTAAACAAATTGTGTCTATTTTTCTATGCACAAAATGCTTACCAATTGCGCACTTTTTGTATAATATAACAGCGAATGAGTATTTAATTACGCATAGAATGCGAAGTTTATTACAAACAGTGCACACTTTTTTACGCACCCATTGCGTAATTAATTACATAAATTGTGCAATTCATTATGTATTTTTACATATGTACATACATATTTTTGGGTTTGAGTACACTTCTGTTGAAAATTTTAGGCAATTATTGCATATATCCTCTAAAATTATTTAAAATGCCTTAGAGGTTAGTTGGAGTCTGTCTCTCCGTCTGTCTGTATGTCACAGCACTCCCATTCTCTAATTTATATACCTATTCAGGTGAAAATTAGTATACGGACGTACATAGGTACATAGATTGATTACCCATAAGCGAGCGCTCAAATATTACATAAGCATAATTCTATTGATTTCTATAGAAAAATAAGAAAATTGTGGACTACCTCTCCCCCAAATGATAAGACGTAAGAAGTTTTTATAATTTTTTATTAGACGTCAAAATTAAAAGAATTTAAATTATTTTCAAGATTAAAGAATTACTTTTAAACTGAATATCTAAGAATCATTTATCCTTAGACCACGGGCTCTATATCCAAGTTTTAAGATTATTAATTAATGTACAGGAAATTCCCGAAACGCGTGTTTATTATAAACAATATGTAAACTTTCGTACAGAAAAAAATAATTTTATTAATGTTAAATAATGGATAATACATATTAAAATTATCTATTAATTTGTAGTTTTTATCGTACGTAAGGTTTACGGTCTCTACCCCGTTCCTTCTGTCAGTAAAAGTAAGAAAACATTTAACTCCCCTGCCCTCTTAGCCTGTTTAAATAATACTTGAACGCCCTTAACCAGAAATAATGAGATTTTTAAATAAAATAATTTTTTAAGGTCATACATATTGGTCTAAGTCCAGGGCATGAAAATTTATTGGTTCTCATGATACTCATGAGAACTCATCGTGTAATTGTCTTAAAAAGAAAAACCATATTATATTACAATCATGATTTTTTTCGTTTTTAACTAGAATAATAAATAAATGTTTAGACTTTTTCATACCGTAAAAATTAAAGGCGAATTGTGATTCTACCTCACATTATAAAGCATTAAAGCCAAAAAATGAGCCTTTTAAAAATATACATAGGTTATTTAAAACTTATTAATTTAATATGAAAAAAATCATGAAACATTGATTTTTGGTAGCAATATGTAAGCGTAATAATTTTTGTATCATTCTATAAAGTTAAAGTTTTTGTGAGCAATAAAAGCAACAACACCTAAAAATAAAACTTTTCAAATTATCTTCTGTGTTAAGTAATATGTATTAAAATTAAGAATTCCGATTTTGCAGGATTTTTTCTTCGTATGTACAGCGGCACTTTTAAGTGTATTAATACATAAAATTTTATGTAAAGTCGTATAATTATCAATTATTCCTTCATGTTGCAAGATATGTCCATTAAATCATGCTTGAAAGACATTAAAGCTATTTATATTACTTAAATAAATCAAAACCTCTTAATCCTCAATTTAATATGGTATAAAAATGCCAATAATTTTGAAATTCTTTTTCCCCATTCTTACATTTTGTATCTGAGTTCATTATACCTAAGCATGACTTTTTAAATTAATATAAAAAAAATCGAAATAACGGAACAGCTATTTTCAATTATATAATTTCCTATTCCCGATTTTCGTACAGGTGTAACGAACACACACCAATTTATCGCTAGATACCTCCAATTAGCAGCTCACCATAACTGTCACTGGTTCCAGTGGATGAGCGCTCCGGGACCGGAAAACTATTAAGCGAATCATGCTTCAGGTTATGCAAAAAATCCACGAAGTCGTTGTCTTCTTTTCGCCAATCCGCCAAATAGACAAAAACCGCGCCAGATATCCGCTAATCGCTACTGTTGTCTATTTTCGGGTCAAGGTGATGGGTGCCGGACTCAACGTTTAATCACATGAGAAAAATTTTAGACAATTTCTCTGAACTGATTTTCTTTTCGAGATGTCTTTAAGCAATCGAACAGTTAGACATTGTCATTAAAAAGCATTTTGCATGCAGTTCAAGTTTTGTCAAAGAAGGTATCGCAATGAATAATTACTTTGTAACTACAGGCTTAATCACGAAAACCTTTTACTTAAGAAATCAAGATAAATTATGTGTTATTAAAAAGTTTCTATGATTTAAGTTTTAGGTATAATTTTAAAATCATATTTACTAAAAATGTTACATTATATAATGAGGATATATGTAGGTACATCTCCTTTTTTGAAAATATTTATATCAGAATTAATAATTTAAATACTGACTGAGGCCGAATTAGACTCATTTATTTTGAAAAATAACTATTGTATTTTACATTACATATTTTATAATTTTATAGAAAATCCCTGCTTAAGGAAATTTTTCTCAAACTTAACTTTCGGAAGATTTTTAAAGTGAGAAAATACACAACAAGTTTCAAATTAGCACAATAATTCATGTTACGTTTTCAAAAAATAAGTAACCATATTTCGGCAGTTGTCTTCGAAAACTCTAACAAAATATCATCGAAACGCCATGTAATAACTCAAATCAAAGCTTGAACCCTAATTAAAGTTTTGAAATATAAATTACTTGTTACTTGTATTTCTTTGTAACAGTTTTTTTCGAGAAAATCTACAATGAGCTCACGAGAAAAGTAGGGTTAAATATAAATACGTATACTATACTTGGAGCTTTTCATAAAATATTTCCAAGAGGATCTTTAAGAAGGGGTTTATGATAAGCTTCTTCCCACAAATTGCAGTAAAAGTTTCACAACGCCGATATTTCATGTTATTTTATAAGTATAGCTTATTGTTGGTAGTTATAATTAAGTTTCCATTTGAATAAAAGTTAAAGCTCCTATGCCTATGTAAATATATGATATTCCGATATGTTTTCATAAATACCCAAAAATACTATAAAAAGCGTTCAATTGCGGGTCAGGCTTCATACCATTGCACTTTGATACGTAAATTATTAATGATACTTCGATTTGCTGGAATTTGTATTAGCAGTTTATCAACATTTAATATGTAATTTGTTCGAAATACTAACCTTTACAATGCTGTCTATACCTTTTTAGCAAAGCTTAGGTTATGATAGATTTGCTAAATTTATTTAAGATTCAGAACTGGGTCGTTACAAGCTTTAAACTTTAACTATGCCAAATTGTACAAGTCAACGTACAACGAAATTTTCACCATTACTATTACAATATCAGCGGTGTGAAAACATTTCTATGTATTATCTATTGGTGTCCACAAACAAATCGATTCGCATATTCATATAAAAGAACTTCCGTACAAATTTCTCTCCAAATCGAAAAGGGAGCGGCTTCATTCATTTGTTGATTTAATATGGATTGAATTACTCTCCGACATTCTTCCAAAAGTCCCCTAGAGTTTGACTGTTTTGGATATAATGACACCAATTAATAGAAAACATCTGTCGTTTTTCCCATTCATAATCACGTCAGCGTGGCAAATCTGTACAAAAGTCTATTGATCAAACTCACAATCAGTTTCGCTCGAAAGAACCTCTAAACATTTTGTTGCAGTCAAAGTATTTTCAATATAATCAGCAACCGGAATTAAGTGCATATTACAATAATTGATGAAAATAAATAAAGCACACCAAGCGAAATGGAATGCGTTAACACAACATCCGTCACTATTTACTTTGATAGTCAGCAAAATTACCAGGGAAAAAACAGTGATAAAACACCACCATATCAAAAAAACAAAACTTCAGTTCTAATAATTATAAAATTCCTCGAAATTCGATCGATGAAACGATCAAGCCCACGACTACAATCCAAAAATGTACAAAAAGCCCAAAAAAGGCGGTTATTATCAATCCCACGGAACGTAATATCTAGTTTTTTGTGTGGAAAGTAAACACAACCGAAATTATCTTATAGAATAGAAGCGATAGTACGTCAGGGATGAGTCAATTATTGCTAAATCGCGCAAAGTGTAGTGCGATAACACGTTATCGGGCTGAGCCACCTGTTGCAAACAGATAAAGGTATCCGAAGGCACCGTGGTTATCTTGGTCAAATAAACACCGAGCGATTGTAGTGAACCTGTTGGACTAATTCTGGGACCTTCTTTTCATGATATAATTGATAAAATTAGGGAAATGGGTTGATCGTGTACTTACGACAGCGTGAACAGCTCCTCTGACGGTTATTCCGACCATGGGGGCGAAAAAGATGGTAACTCCAGGTTCTATCACTAGTTTGGCACCCTTTTCGATTTCTATGTCGGTTCGAACTAGAAACGGACCTTCGCTAGTCCTTAGAATCCTTTCGCCGACAATCGAACCACCAGGCAGTTCCTTCGCCGATGAAACATCCTGCTGGTGCTCAGCTTCGTACTGAACACTGGTCTCATCCGGATTTATTTCATTCAGACTAATCTCACTTTGACCCATAACACAACTGACGAAAATGCACAGACCCACCACAAAATGCAAAATTCGTTTGTTGCACTTAATATATTTTAATTTGCACATTTTCACTATATTTATTGATCATATCTTGTAACTAAAATTCACTTCAGGTCATCTTCCGTCCTTTAATTCCGACAGAGGGAGCAGTAGCACTTTCTATCAAATAATTTTTTACACTTTTTCACAAAATTACACTTCCAAACGTCCGCTTTAGGTAAAAATCTCGCCAAACTTGAATTGAAATATTGTAAAAAAAAAAGTGAATCACTCGCTAGGCGACAATTCCCATTTCCGTGGAAGTATCTGCATAAGTCCAAGAAACACGTTTTCCTTCTGGTGGGAATGCGCCAATGACCTCATCGCGGACTAACGAACATTTCGACGGTTAAAAGTTGACTAGCCGCTAGCGCGCCTCCAGCTTCGAGCGGTTCGATTCAAAGTGGGGCACTTCGCGTCCGAGCCCCAAACGTGAGGTGATGAGGCGCTCTCCTGACGGGTGGGTGGTGGCCGCAGAAAGCAGAAAGCAGTCTTTTACCAAGCTTCAAAAGACGCTGCACGAACGAAGCTTCTTTTGTGAGAAAATGTGAGTTAACACGGTGTTGGCAGCTTAGCTCGATTTTTAATAGAAGGAAATTTTTATCAGGCTTATCGGTATGAGCAGAATATTTGTCTTGAATATAAAATACCTTATTTAACGAAAAATCAACAAATACGAATCTCTAAGTTTCAGCAATTTTATAATAACGAATTAATGTGACTGAAATAACAAACACTTACAACTTTTGCACTTTTACTCTACTATGTATGTTATTGGATCTATATATATTACACAGATCAACAACAAAATTGCGGCCGAACAAATAGCACATCATTTCTATAGGATATTTTTACGAATTTGTAAATAAAACTACTCAATTGGCTTTAGTATTCAATAAAAATAGGATTAAAAAGTACCTAAATGTCCTATTTTTTACCATTTTGGAAGTCATTAAAAACTAACGAATTGTTTTAGGAGTTAATAACATAACTTAAATAAAAGCTTGAATCTTAAGCTATTACATAAAAATTTTAAAAGTTTAAAATTTGTCGAAATATTCCTTGAAAATTATATTTTCCTATAAAGCAATTATTTCATACAGAAAAAGGTGAATAAAAATCTTAACAAGCGCCCGCCCACGAAAAACCTGGTCGCCAAACAGTTCAAAAAGATCTATAGACATTACTGGTATTTCATATTTCTAGGTGAAGATTCAGCCTTTCAATTGAACCATGTTACAAGCTTCTATGAATAAAATAACCCTTTATTTTAGAATTAATTTTCAAAAATGGATAAAATACAATGTTTTGTACTTTTTGACTTTATTTTTCTCAAAAACGGGAACAAATTTAGAATTTTCGTTTGAGAATTCATAATCTATAGAAAAAGTGCTCTAGAAATGACCTATCACGTGTCTTGCCGCAAAAAAAAAATAAATTGTTTCTCTGTGTTATCGTTAAAGCTCCTTATTTGTCTTATTTTTATATGATACTGTGTATCTTATATATTTTAGGCCTCGGCTCTATATAAAATAGGGATGGACGATATACATCGATGCTTCAAAAACAATCGATGTAAAGCAACGATTTATTGGACGGATTCGATGTATCATTAATGCTTTAAACATCGATATGTATCGATGTTTTTTTTATCGAATAAGCCCCAACAGCACTATTTGACCACTAACCCTACCCTCATATAATATATGCAACTAAAAACATATCCATTCATTTCGTCAATAGAATCGTAGCTCAAAATAGTAATGCGTCTAAGGCTATGTTTCCAGGTCGAGTCGAGTTGTGTTATCCAATCAGACATAGCCTGTTAAGTTATATCGAGCATTAAATTGAAATTCTTATCTCTGGTCGTAGAAATATTTAGCCGAGTTATTTGTTTACTTTTATATTAATTGCTCCATTGCATTTTAATATGTACTTTCAGAGATTGCAGATGTAGCGCCGATATTTTTTATAAGCGATTTTAATATGCACAAACTAAAATATCTCGTAATAAGAGTTTTCAGTCGTAAGAAAAAAATTGGTCATCAACTATTAGATATTTTTATTTTCGGTTAGTAACTAAAATTATGAGTAAATCGGTTTAGTCACAGACAAATAATACAAATAAAGTAATCAAAGTCAATAAAGGCAGGTGATATTCAGCGAAATTGAAAAAGAATTTAAATTCGTATTCATCGTTCAGAAGTTTATTTTAACTAAATAAAAGTTGATTATTGAAATTGCTTTTGATTTATTACAGATTTAAGTCTTTATAACCCATATTTATAACTCACAAAAAACAATCGATGTTTTAAGAACACTCGATGTTTTTCTCGAAACATTACTCGATGTTTTTCTCGAAACATCGATGTCACAATACGTTATATTATTACATAAAAAAAATGTTTTTTTTTGTATATCTATCCTTAATATAGAACCCAAATGGTAAAGCAAGTACAATCGTTATCACAAATGCACCGAACCCTACCATTATTTACTAATTCATATGTATTTAGGGTATGCCATGCTTTGTTATATTGATATCGAACGAATCAACATGCATGTTAACAGTCAAACGTATGCGGTTAGTTGATTCACTAAGTGAAAAAGATCAGTTTTTAATAAGGGTAGTTTCCTTACATTGAAGTTATTCACTCTAAATTTTTTAGGAGGTATTAGTCAACGCAACCTTTAAACAATTGGTGAACAAATGTGACTTCAGAAACCTCATGGCGGCGTTTACACAAAGAATTCATGATTATCCCAGAGTAAATCTTTCAAAACAAATCTGATCAAATTACGCTGAACAGATTCCATATATGTATTAATGATTTGGTGCCCAAACTTAATTAGCATACTCAAGAATCTTACAAACAAAAAATTGTTGGTTTTTTACAGGAGGGATTCATTTTGTCCTAATTAAGAAAAATCCGGTATCAACATTTTTTTATCTGTTAAGTTCATCATGTATCCATACTATTCGATTTCGGAAACACTGGGCAAATCCATTAAGTCATTTTGGAGAAAAACACTTATTTCAAAAACTCAAGTTTATTATAAGATATTGTGTGTAGGATGTTATGAAACATAGTACTATTTTTTAGATAGATATATAATAGAGAGTGACTATTATTGAGTTATAGAATAGCGTATTCAAGGAAAAAGAGAGCTTTAGCATTTCAAGAAAGTTCGCGCTGATATTCTCGATTACTATTAACCCAAAGCAATGTTCTAATAACTTCAACCTCTAGGTATTTTACTCAATATGTATATGTTAACAAATCAATGAATTTGTAATAAAAATGCAGTAATATTTGCGGGTTTCAGAACTCTCTTTGTTCAATATCCCTAGCCAGTATCAGGGCTAAGTCGAATATCCCAAACCTTATTATCATAATTTGCATCAGAAGCTTCTAGAAAACCAACAAATTGTTTCATTGTACATAAAGGAAATCATTAAGTTACAAATATAGTGATTTATCTCTTAAGTATGTATGTATATTGTCTAAAGCCACAATAAAGATAAAATTTCAAATGAATACTCATTTTTATTATGAGATGTATGTATTCATTAAACTCTGAAAATATTGTCTAAGAAACTGAAATTTTTAGGTATAAACATTTATGGTTTTTGTCTTTTTTCCCTTTCCTTTCTTTTATTTGTTTTGCATGACCTCCTTTTACATAATTACCTTTTCGAATTACATAATTATCTTTTCGAATTAAAATAATTTGCATTTGGAACCTTTATTTTTATTCTTGGTTTTTAAATTAAACTCAAAAATTATATTTCATATTCAGTATGACTTTTGAGTAAATTGTAATTCTTTCAGTAGTATATTCACCTAAGAACGTGGTTCAATATACAAACATATACATTACATAAAATACTTTAGTATTTAGAGAATACGTTTTAGATTTTAATTTCATTAAAATTTACAACAATGCAAATTTTATAAAAGTACGATCTTAATGAAGATATTTTTAAAAAGAGAAAGTAGTTAATTAGCCATGGAAATAGATTAACAACACGATGATGCAATGGTGCAATAAAGAGGATTGAAGTTTTTATAAAAGTGTGATCTCAATGAAGATATATTTAAACAGCGAAAGCAGTTAAGTAGACATAGTTAAGTATTGTCTGTTATTATTGGTATAGATTAAGTATAGTTTAAGATATAATATCGAGACTGAGGAAGAAAATTTTTCTTTGTTTGATTTTAAAAGTTATTTTTTTAAGTGCATATAATAGATATAAAATATAGGATGTATGTCTTACTGAATTTCCGAATCCCGGAAATAGGAAAAGCCGAAAAATTAGAAAGCCTAGTGAAAGTATTATACATACATTGAAGTGTCCACAGGTATTTTATATATAAGGGAAACCGTTTCTACTAGCCTACGGTTTTTGTTTTCTAAAAAGTAATTCTAAACATTCGTATCAACTTGGTGTATCTTCAGTTTACCATGATAAATTGTTTGCAAAAATAAGCTGCCAGCACTGGAGGTGGTGTCCACTACTGCGAAGATAGTGAAAATGATATCATGCTCTGATAGCCAAGATAAGACAACACAGCAAACAAGTTTCCATTTTATTACGCCAAAAAGTTCGTATGGGTGCGCAGGTACTCAACAGCGTTTAAGGTAAGATCACCGCCTGATCGTGAGATGAACACGCAAACGCAAACAGCCCTGACGCCGCTGTTTTGTATTGATGACGTCGGTCGACAGGTTTTTTATTATATGTATTAACCAGTTTCTTTGGATTTTCTTTTCACCGGTGTGGTTCAGTGAAGCAAAAGCATCTTGAATCTTGATACGCGACAAGAGCAAGTAGCTGGAGAGGAAAAAGTCATTGTTTCCGATAAATGTTAACTCTTTAAGAGGACTCTGCCCTGGAGAGTTCTGAGTAACTGTGAACGCGCGGTTTAATGCAATGATTTCCAAGATCTTTGGCAGCCGCCGTGAACTTCTTTGTCACGATTTTTTGTGCTCACTGGCCTGAAACGATGCTTCTTTCGGGGAATGTTGACAACAAGAGCAAGTTTTTCGTTCTTCTCTTTTGTCGAGTTTTGGATAGACTCGTTATACGAATTTAACGGAAAATCTTCTCGTGTTTCGATATTATCGAAGGAAGTTATGCATTTACTTATTTTTTTACTTTCATTTATTTACCTGAAGCGCAGCAACTCTTTCTATTATATTAATGTTAGATTAAAAAAACTAACCATGTATTTAATATAAATATTATTGGTTTAAATAAATTATTCCTCATCTTAAAACTTTAATTTAATTTACAAAAATATATAAAATATGTACATTGTTTTCAGACTGGTCATTCTAGTCATTGGAAACACGAATTCTAAGATACCAAGATTATTAAAGACTCTCCACACTATCAACGACCGTCTGTCGTCATTTAATTTCGAAATATAACGCAGATTCTTCCTTCCTGAGGTCGCGCCAATACCCTTTCAAAATGTCTAGACATCAGTAAAGACAGAAATAAGTGAAGAAGGAAAGTCGCGTTAATTTTTAAAACCCATGTTCGACGAAGGATTGTTAATGATATGGAGAGTCTTTAATAAGTTCGGAGTGATTTAAAGTTAATATTTATTTTTATTTTTTTTATCACAACCTGGTAAAGAACACATGGATGGTTGGATCGCAAAAATACGTCAATAACCGACATTTTGATACCGTCAAAGAGCTAAAAAATTCTAATCCTTAGAGCTTTTATCGACTGAAGTCAGCTGTGTATGTTGGAAATCATATTGGCCTCATACCTAAATAAAATGTATACATCAACAATATAATACATAATAAATAATAAATAAGTAATAGAGTTCATGATATCTTTACGTTGACAGTATAATTATTACTCATATTTTCATTTCTATATTTATAAGGTACTATATAGACTCTTTGCATTCCAGCAAAATTGAATTATCTTTTCTAATCTGTATTTTTCATATGAAAGATTTAAGAATAATTTGTCATGATATGCTTGTTTTTGTACCAAGCCTATACGAATAGTAACAAATTGTATAGGTTTGTATACATACATATATCTGATATCGACTGATATTAAAACAGACCAAATACTTATCAACCTTTATCAAGATTTTATAGTTTACTGTACATATAAATATTGAGACCCATTAATTAATACACGTTTTGGTAACGAGCTTTCTCAGTGCCCCGGTGAACTGATTAACCAAAGTCTTCTTCTCAATTTGTTTTAATATATGTATAGATTGTATAATATAATCTTGAACTGAATATTTAATGAACAATGAAAACTTTTTGAAGATTATCGAAAACTAAATATCGTATACGATAAAATAAAAACAATACCCAAAGCAAATGTTTTCCTGAAGAAAATCTTATCATAACAATTTGGGATTTACTCTAATTAACTACCGATGATTATCTGTACTTCTATAAACTTGTTATTGGATCAACAATAAAACTAAGAATTTGTAAGTGAGAAGAGGTTAGTCTTAATCTGAGGTTTTTGAATAATTTTTCCCTCAACTTGTTAACCCACAAACGAGAAAACAACATTTTATTAATCAATGCTTCTGAAATATGCATTCCTTAACATAAAATACTGTGTTGATTGAATATTATTTTTCGAACAATACTGTACCTAATTTACATATGCTTAAGCAAATAAATGAAATAAATAAAATAAACAATAAAAGGTTTTTGTTAAAAATATAAGGTCTTTTCTTTTTAATGTTACATGATACTTCATTACTAAGAAGTAATGCGATTATTTTAATTAATTAATTGATTATTGATTGAGTGTCGAATAAAAAATATCAAATATTCATGATGATATACCTGAAATAATTTCATTAAAACTTGTAATGAGACTTAATTAAAATTTGTAATGCACCTTTGAAGCTTTATAAATCGGAAAATTAAAACCGGTCCAATCCGGGCAAGCACCGTGGTGTGATAATAGTCGTTTTAATTTTCCCGTACCTAGTATTTACTCGCCATGATATCTTTAAAGAAAACTTCTAAACGGGACGAAAAATTTCTAGCATAACCAGACAGACAGCGAAATAAAGCCAATAGAAAGTGTTTTTTTCATTTTTGGTATACGGAACTTTTAGGAATGAATACAATAATACAAATGATAGAATTGAACTTAAACTTAACCTTAAAAAAAAAACATAAAAGCAGGAAATACAAGAGTTTAAACAAACCTCATCATTTGCCCTCCTACTCCTAAAAACTCGCTCTAAAAGCAACAATCTCCCACACTGGCACTTTAAACAAAGGTCAATCAACAAAAGGCGCAGCGAAATATCAAAGATCTAATCTAGAATCTAGATCGGATCGGCCGCACAGCGAAGAGCCTTTAAAGCGAATTGCATCACGGCGACGGCGATGACCTACATTTTCCCTGGCTCGGTGATTACAATTTCCACCTTCGCCATTTGTAAAGTGCACCGCGATAGCTAAGATACCCGCGGATATTTGTAACGTGTCTAGTTCCTGACCCTCTTACGGTCGTATGTGAATGTGGTTGAAATTATCACATTCGCACACCCAGGCTCCGAGTTGTTGCATTTTTCGTTAGTCTCCTACCCAAGCCCACCTCGAGCTCAGAACAGATCTTCAGAAAACGCTCCATTCTCTAGGAGTGGGGACTTAGCAGGGGGCTCGATGAAAAATGCCAGAGCTCCAGGGTCAAGTGATTAATTCGATTATGGAAAATTGAAACGACATCAACTCGTCAATAGAGTGGCTGAGTTGCGCTCGATACGCTGACTCAGGGAATTGCGATTATTAAGTAACGTCGCGCTGCTACAACTTGATGACCACTGCAAGTGAATAATAAATATTTTTGAAATAAAATAAAGGTGCTAATTATGCAAAGCGAAAAACTAAAATTGTTGTGGAATTACTTTCATTACATGCTCAGCATGAGTCACTAAAGTGCTGACACAGCACTGGGGATTCTTACTTTCGATTGCAGTTGCAGTTACCTGATAGGTGTTTGAGAAACAATTGAGATCCCCGGCACATGATACTTCCTCTTCAAAATTTTCCCACCATAATCTTAATCTAGTTCATGCGGAATCACACAAGATTTTTGTAATTTATGCAGGCATTTCCAGTTTCTCGGACAGATTGCATCTGCATCCATATGTATAGAAATGCAGTGGTTTAAGAGGCTCGTTAGCATCAGTCATTTGCTACCTCAAAGCTTTTCTTTATAAACTAAATAGCTACCGACTCTGATGCCAAGCTAGATATAGTCAACACTCACTAGAGAAATTCTAGCTGAGACAGCAAATTGATAGTGCCTAAGTAATTTCAGGGAAAGAGCAACTTTCTCCAATTTTTGGCTTCCAATTATTGTATGCTCGCCTATTGTCTGCTAGTGGCCACAATTTGGTTAATTTCACAATTTTCTTCAGGGTGCAAGTCAATTAGCTTGATGACTCACTTTTGTACTTTTCTCTGGTGAAGAAAAAGATTCAATTGTTATTTCAAAGACGAAAACCACACTAATGGACGAGTAGAGACTATAAAGGTAATTTTACCACCGATAGTTTGGTGTATAGTCTCCATTTTTATGATATGAACTTTTTACTGCCATTCATGGTTTATAACAGTGCAATTATTACACCTTGGCTTAGATACAATATTAATTTAATGATCGGTAAGCAATGATTGTCTTAGATTAAATTTTCCAATTTGCACGATATTTTTAGTCGAAAACATTTAATGGACTTTAAATAACGCCGAAATGGGCTTTCTTTTAGGTAGAAAAATAAAACCGAATCTAAAATTTCTGGTATTTCAAGCTTATTGCCTACCTATACAAAGAATATAAAACCGACTCTGAAAAGGAAATAATTCCGCTCGTTGGTGTGCACGGTTTATTTCCCTTATAAAAAGGTAATAAAATCATTTAAGTATTTTTCCATTCGGCTTTATTTCCAAGTGCCTACTATTTGTTTATTTAATATTTATATTTAAAATGAAAATAATGGCTTTTGCCAAGGGTAATAAGACCACCTGTAAATTTTTATAAAATTCGACTTTGTTTCCTTTTCTTATAGGTACTAAGACCAGTTTGGTTTTATTATATTCGGTTTTTTTTCTGGTCACCCGAAACTTATTTTATTTCAGATTTGATAGTAATAATTAGGTAAGTTAAAGATACGCAATTTTTTTGCTTAAGATCGATGATATTTAGGTATTAATTTATTAGAAAATGCATTCATTTATTTTATGGCGGCCAAATGAATCCCATACGGAATTTTGCAAGTCTAGGTAAATTAATGTTTTAGAAAATGAAAACCTTGGTTTTACCACTTCTAAACCAAAAATGATGATAAATTTTGTGACGACATTACGATTACTAGAAAGGAACCCTATTGCTGCCCCAATGTCTGTCCGCCTGTCTGTCACAGGGCTCTAGCTTCTAAATAAAATGAGATAGGAACTTGAAATTCACACATACTTATGTATATAAAAGTATTTAAAAATTTTATTTAAGGGGTATGGGCGCCCTCCTGAATGCAAACGCGGAGAAAAAGAACATTTTTTTTTTGTACCTATATTCGTTTAAAAGGGCCTTTTAAGTAAATAATGTTTTTACAATTTTTGATATTTGACTTAAAATAAATGTTTGACACCCTATCAAAGTTGCTATTTTTAGGTAAATTTTGTTACCAGGTCTACAACGAAAATTACTGAACGTAATGAGCTGTTACTTATATATCAAAATGAGAATATCGTGCAGTTTAACAACAAATACAAAAAAATTATAATTTACGAGAACGAAAGACTACGAAAAAATTGAAATTTTAAATTATCGATCACTAAGTTGGGATAATTTCTCATCATGATTAAAACTTCTTACTAAGGGCCTGTCCAGATCCAAATCTTCGTCTTCGTTTGAAGTTTTTTTTAAAAGTGGTATAAGTACATTTTTTTAACATTTCATTTTAACAACTTCTTTAGGTAATTCATTAAATTTTAACGTTTAGATAGTGCTCATCCGAATTCATATGAATATGAGTCCGTTTTTTTTTTATCTCTTAGAAGGCTTTAGCCTTATTATCTTAATCTTGTCTCCTTAACGCTTATATGCTGACAAATTTGAATTCAAAATATCTAAAAGTAGGTATCTAAACCTTTTATATTTCTTGTCTTATCCGTTCTGGTAATTATGTAGTTTATTTGATGAATTTGAATAAATATTTATTAGTTAGGTATGTCGTTTATTGTAAGTTGTCTTTTTATATTCAATTTCAAAAATAACTACAATAATTGGTCTCTCATTTTAAATCCAGTTCGTTTAGTTTATGCTAGGGCAAGCCGAACAAAACTACCTACGTAATCATTTACTACCATTCTACCTTTAACTAAATACGAATGCACTTTTCTACGATACGTTTGCATATCACATGCAACAGCATAACTGCATTATGCACAGTCAAATTACGCAACTAACTCGTTTCAAATTGATTTTGTCATTCCTCCTTGTCTCGCCGTGTGGTTATTCGATAGTTGGATCTTACAGAATTGCTTTTGCGGTTATTCGTCATTTGTATCTTAGAATTGCTTTAAAACGAGAGTGAGGCGTCCTCTAAAAATTCCCATATTTTTCGTCTAATTATCACTTAATGAAGTAATCAGTCTACGATTAACGTGCGAAACAATGAGACTATCACTCATGGGGGAGTTACGAGTTAAGTGATGCGTGCAAAATACCAGTTTTTAAATTATATGTATTGTATATAAAAAAAAAAAAAAATACTCATTATGAGTGTAAGGCTTCTGTCTGTAAATAAGTATAACATAAACTGTCCGGATGTCGTTAATTATGATTCCTTTTACTCCAGAATATCCTTAAACAACCAAAAAAATGAACGTTAAATTTTCGAGGAGAGCGTTGCAAAAAGCAACACCGTTTTAACGCACATACACACAAAAGAAGCCATATCACGAGCACACCATACCCCGTCTGGGTGAAACTAAAAACAACAACATAAAAAGGTATTGACTCTTGATTTTTTATATTATGGGAATTATGCAGATATTTTAACGAATCGGGAACTCGGTGATAGTTGCGACACTCATCACAATAAAGAAGCACTTTTCATCTTCAATCACAGTTCGCGGATTGAGAAAAAAAACAGGTATCCAACGACTGGTCTGCTCCATAGAGGCGCCACATTACCTCCCAAAATTGCACTCTTTCACCACATCCACTATTTGGAATTTTTATGGATTTTTGGCACCAAAATCAATTTTAAACTATTGAAACTTTATGCAATAATGATATTTACTACTAAATATCAACTTAAAACCGATTAAAATGGCCTAAAACCAACCGAAAATCACCTCAAACGGAACTTATAGGCGCGGCCATTCTATCACCTGCGAGATCTTACGTTACGTGGTTAACTCTTCGACTGGACAAACACTAGAGACTGAGAAGCAGCGTCGAACACAAAGAGATACCTTGGCCGCGAGCCCACCGAATATCGATACCTCGATGGTCTGCGGTATCGTGTCTCGCTAATATTTTTCACATTAAAGTTGAATTAACACTGGCGCATATAATTTCTACCAGCGATCAGGTAGTTGTAGGTGAATATGCCGCTCTCAGAAAGTGCAATCCGTCCACCTTTACAGGTAAGAAAAAATATAGCGTGCGGCGGGTAACGTGTTTCGTTCGGTGGCTTTATTGTGTGCCACCGTCGAATATACGCTTACAACACCGCGAACCTATCTCCCGCCAGGTAAAACAGCCAATTCACCTGTGGGGAGACGGTGGGGGTATCGATAATTGTAGTAAACAAAGCGAGTAAAAGACGCTCTCAATACTGGTCACAGTCCGATTTGAATAAAAGCAGACACTGCTCGAAAAAATTCAGCTGCACTCCTGGGACTTGTGCCCGTTTCAAAGGGGACTATGCTCAGAGTTTTTGAGTTTTGTCGCAGAAAACAATTTAAAAGGGCATTCCACGCACAAGTGAAAAATTGGGTCGTTTTAGGGTGCCTTGCATCAAAACAAAACAAATAGAACCCTTTCTAACTTTCATAACAGTTTTTCTTGGAGACTATTTCTAATAAAAAGTTATAATTTAATTAATGTAACAGTTTACCTAAAATGTAGATATAGAAAAACAATAGCGAAAATTCCATGTCTTGCAGTTTTTAAGAATTTCTATATTATTATGCCTATACAGAGTGTACCAAAAACCAACGTCCAAACGGAAACGGATGACGGTCCAACTCATGACTGTTCGAATAATCCAAACTTACCTTAGTAAAAAAATCTTCTAATTTTTCAGATAACTTCGAGCAATTTTCACTTAGTTCACTTTAAAACATTGAAATTATCATACTTGCCTGCATATACCACATATGTATACTCCTCACAAAACATGCAAAGAATTTGTTTGATATTTTTGATAAGAGTCGACTAACCATCGATTAATGAAAAGCGAAAATATAATAATAAATGAATTGATTATTGTACCCATTTCGTTATCAAGGCGCCCGGTAGGGCGCCGAGTGTTGATAGAAAAGAAAATGTTGATAGAATAGAAAAGAAATGTTGATAGAAAAGAAACTCGGCGCTCACGGGAGTATTATAACAGGTTGTGGAATTGTCGTTTTTCTTCTGTATTTTTTAATGAAAAGCGGGTTTGTTAATCGGTTCGGAAAAAAATGCTGGAGTATGCGGATAAGTATTTAGTATTATGAAAAATTTTTTTTTTCATAAATGTTAAAGCGTTCTCGTTAAATTAAATAAAAAGTAACAAAAATTGTTCAAAAATATTTTCTCCAACCGATTTTTTTTCCCGTGATGCCGCAACAATGTTTCTTTCTATTTCTGATGAGAAATATCTAATGCGACAGGACAAACTGACTTCACAGTCGTGGCGATAAATAAATAAATAAAATAAAAATAAAAATAAAAATAAAAATAAAAATAAAAATAAAAATAAAAATAAAAATAAAAATAAAAATAAAAAAAATAAAAATAAAAATAAAAATTATTATAAAAATAAAAATAAAAATAATAACAAAAATAAAAATAAATTAAATAAAAAAAAAAATGAAAATAAATAAAATAAAAGTAAATAAAATAAATTAAAATAAAAATAAATAAAAGTAAATAAAATAAAATAAAAATGAAATAAAAATAAATAAAATAAAAATAAATAAAATAAAATAAAAAATAAAATAAAAAATAAAATAAAAAATTAAATTAAAAATAAAATAAAAAATAAAATAAAATAAAAAATAAAATAAAAAATAAAATAAAAAATAAAATAAAATAAAAAATAAAATAAAAAATAAAATAAAATAAAAAATAAAATAAAAAATAAAATCAAATAAAAAATAAAATAAAAAATAAAATAAAAAATAAAATAAAATAAAAAATAAAATAAAAAATAAAATAAAAAATAAAATAAAATAAAAAATAAAATAAAAAATAAAATAAAATAAAAAATAAAATAAAAAATAAAATAAAAAATAAAATAAAAAATAAAATAAAATAAAAAATAAAATAAAAAATAAAATAAAAAATAAAATAAAAAATAAAATAAAAAATAAAATAAAATAAAAAATAAAATAAAAAAAAATTAAAAATAAAATAAAATAAAAAATAAAAAAAAAATTAAATAAAAAATAAAATAAAAAATAAAATAAAATAAAATAAAAAATAAAATAAAAAATTAAATTAAAAATAAAATAAAAAATAAAATAAAAAATAAAATAAAAAATAAAATAAAAAATAAAATAAAAAATAAAATAAAAAATAAAATAAAAAAAAAATAAAATAAAAAATAAAATAAAATAAAAAATAAAATAAAAAATAAAATAAAAAATAAAATAAAATAAAAAATAAAATAAAAAATAAAATAAAAAATAAAATAAAATCAAAAATAAAATAAAAAATAAAATAAAAAATAAAATAAAATAAAAAATAAAATAAAAAATAAAATAAAAAATAAAATAAAAAATAAAATAAAATAAAAAATAAAATAAAAAATAAAATAAAAAATAAAATAAAATAAAAAATAAAATAAAAAATAAATTAAAAAATAAAATAAAATAAAAAATAAAATAAAAAATAAAATAAAAAATAAAATAAAAAATAAAATAAAATAAAAAATAAAATAAAAAATAAAATAAAAAATAAAATAAAAAATAAAATAAAATAAAAAATAAAATAAAAAATAAAATAAAAAATAAAATAAAATAAAAAATAAAATAAAAAATAAAATAAAAAATAAAATAAAATAAAAAATAAAATAAAAAATAAAATAAAAAATAAAATCAAATAAAAAATAAAATAAAAAATAAAATAAAAAATAAAATAAAATAAAAAATAAAATAAAAAATAAAATAAAAAATAAAATAAAAAATAAAATAAAATAAAAAATAAAATAAAAAATAAAATAAAAAATAAAATAAAAAATAAAATAAAAAATAAAATAAAAAATAAAATAAAAAATAAAATAAAAAATTGTGGTGGTCGATGTTATAGATGTTGTTTCCATGTTAGACTTTGTTTCCGTCGCGGAATTTATTTGGTTTATTTAAATTGCTTATTTCTGAGTGTATTGGAAAGAGTAGAGTAGGTTTGAGATTTTTACTTGAAAATTATAAAAAGCGAGAAGACGTTTTGAAAAAATAAAAAATAGAAGTAGCTATTGACTGATATTGTTTTTCAGTTAGAAAATATTTCCTGATCTAAAAGGTTGTTTAAAAACTTAAAAAATAAAATATATTGTGCTGCCTAATTAAATGTAAAAAATAAAAATAGCTTAATTATTTGAAGAAGCTGTTTATTTATGTAAGAAGAATAATAAAAGCTAAAAGCTGAATTTATTAGAAGACAGTGAAAGCTCTCTTCAAATTGGTGACCCCGACAGCCTAGTGAACAGGCTAATTTTTTTACGAGTGTAGGTTAATTTTTCCTCCTCCTGCTGTGCTAATTCCAACAAAGCAGATATTTAAAATAAAGTCCACCCTGAAGACATCACAGTGCTTTTCAACAACATCAATCAGCACCCGCAGCTCATCAATCAGCACCCGCAGTTCATCAATCAACACCCGCAGCTCATCAATCAACACCCGCAGTATATCAATCAACATTAAGATAAGTTTTTCTTTCAAATAGTTTAGTTGATTTTTTGTAAATTTCTAATACACTCCGCGTTCTCTTTCGTTCGGAAGTCATGAGTTTTTCGGAGAGTGATTTTTCAGAAATCTCAGTGGTTCCCGGGAACCAAAGTCGCGGAAACTTAAGTGGTACTGTTGATGAGAATAATTTTTTCTCATCAGGTCCACTTCCGCAACCACGTAGCGCGGTTAACACAATGGTCGATGTTATAGATGTTGTTTCCATGTTAGACTTTGTTTCCGTCGCGGAATTTATTTGGTTTATTTAAATTGCTTATTTCTGAGTGTATTGGAAAGAGTAGAGTAGGTTTGAGATTTTTACTTGAAAATTATAAAAAGCGAGAAGGCGTTTTGAAAAAATAAAAAATAGAAGTAGCTATTGACTGATATTGTTTTTCAGTTAGAAAATATTTCCTGATCTAAAAGGTTGTTTAAAAACTTAAAAAATAAAATATATTGTGCTGCCTAATTAAATGTAAAAAATAAAAATAGCTTAATTATTTGAAGAAGCTGTTTATTTATGTAAGAAGAATAATAAAAGCTAAAAGCTGAATTTATTAGAAGACAGTGAAAGCTCTCTTCAAAATAAAATAAAAAATGAAATAAAATAAAAAATAAAATAAAAAATAAAATAAAAAATAAAATAAAAAATAAAATAAAATAAAAAATAAAATAAAATAAAAAATAAAATAAAAAATAAAATAAAAAATAAAATAAAAAATAAAATAAAAAATAAAATAAAATAAAAAATAAAATAAAAAATAAAATAAAAAATAAAATAAAAAATAAAATAAAATAAAAAATAAAATAAAAAATAAAATAAAAAATAAAATAAAATAAAAAATAAAATAAAATAAAAAATAAAATAAAAAATAAAATAAAAAATAAAATAAAAAATAAAATAAAATTAAAAATAAAATAAAAAATAAAATAAAATAAAAAATAAAATAAAAAATTAAATTAAAAATAAAATAAAAAATAAAATAAAAAATAAAATAAAAAATAAAATAAAAAAAAAATAAAATAAAAAATAAAATAAAATAAAAAATAAAATAAAAAATAAAATAAAATAAAAAATAAAATAAAAAATAAAATAAAAAATAAAAAATAAAATAAAATAAAAAATAAAATAAAAAATAAAATAAAAAATAAAATAAAATAAAAAATAAAATAAAATAAAAAATAAAATAAAATAAAAAATAAAATAAAATAAAAAATAAAATAAAAAATAAAATAAAAAATAAAATAAAAAATAAAATAAAAAATAAAATAAAATAAAAAATAAAATAAAAAATAAAATAAAAAATAAAATAGAAAATAAAATAAAAAATAAAATAAAAAATAAAATAAAATAAAAAATAAAATAAAATAAAAAATAAAATAAAAAATAAAATAAAAAATAAAATAAAAAATAAAATAAAAAATAAAATAAAATAAAAAATAAAATAAAAAATAAAATAAAATAAAAAATAAAATAAAAAATAAAATAAAAAATAAAATAAAAAATAAAATAAAAAATAAAATAAAAAATAAAATAAAAAATAAAATAAAAAATAAAATAAAAAATAAAATAAAAAATAAAATAAAATAAAAAAAAAATAAAATAAAAAATTAAATAAAATAAAAAATTAAATAAAATAAAAAATAAAATAAAAAATAAAATAAAAAATAAAATAAAATAAAAAAAAAATAAAATAAAAAATAAAATAAAATAAAAAATAAAATAAAAAATAAAATAAAATAAAAAATAAAATAAAAAATAAAATAAAAAATAAAATAAAAAATAAAATAAAAAATAAAATAAAATAAAAAATAAAATAAAAAATTAAATAAAATAAAAAATAAAATAAAAAATAAAATAAAAAATAAAATAAAAAATAAAATAAAATAAAAAATACAAAAAAAAAATAAAATAAAAAATAAAATAAAAAATAAAATAAAAAATAAAATAAAATAAAAAATAAAAAAATAAAAAATAAAATAAAAAATAAAATAAAAAATAAA